>OX235270.1:59165939-61565939 GCA_944472135.2 Trichobilharzia regenti
CAAGTTGATTTATAAGATGCCCCATAAATCTGTGCAGATCCCACATGGTCGCATCTCAACAATAGGCTGAGCGAATGGTATATATTTAAAGGTAGAAGCATGATCTGTCAAGGCGTTCGTTATTATCTTTTTCAAGATAAAGATCTAAGCCCTCATAAAAAATCAGAAATATCTCGAGCCTTTAATTTGTATATTGCTGTTTCCTGCAGAATGGGGCGATTCACCTTAGTGACCCCCACCATATCTACTGATCAGCTAACGCCATCCATATATGGTTGTTCACATGTCTGCTATTCTCTATGTATATTTGGATCGACACTCCATTATAATTAGCCATTCATGTTAAGACTGTCTAATGATTTTTCCCACGCTTTGTCTGGAACATTTATATATATTCGCATTCACAATTTGTGTGAACTACTTTACAGCTACTTTACTTACTCACCACTTTGGTGTGAGACCATTTATTTTCGTCTCCTTGTGTTTGGACAATAGAAGTATCATCGCAAACCTAGTGGTCTTCTGATTTCCGCCTTCTCGCGTCAGGACTATTAGTTTCTCGACCAGTCCATAACAATAATTTAGCGACGAGTACATAACAAGTTCTTAATCTTGTTCTTTGCTAAATGAAAAATAGACACCTTGCAGTAATCTCTTCTTGCACCCGGGACTCGTCTCCTACTTTGCGAGTGTTTTTCTGTGCTTTGTCACTTTTGTGCTAAGCTTTCAGCCGTTGTTGTTGACTGAGGACCTGGACGACTTTAGTTGAATAAGGTTTCGGTCGTGCAAACACGCGTCCTAGGCGATTGATTGGATGCATTATCATTTCTCAAATGGAATGCAGCGTACTGTATATTAGGGTAAATCTTCCGCCTCGCTTGCTGAAGCTGGTGTTCCTCAGGGCATTGTTATTTCTCATTTTCTTTTTTCTCTCTCGTCTTACATGACTTTTCTCTTTCTAATGACAGCAACTTCGTCAGATACGCTGTTGATCTGACCGTCTCACCTCTTGTCATGTTACAATGTGACTGCAGCAAACTTAACTGCCGGCCGACGCACTCCTTAACCTCCATAAGCCAGTAATAAGACTGGTAAAGAGGAAAGGTTGGACATGAGGCTAGCAACCACATCCTGTAAAATTAAACACTTCTACAGAAACTTCAAGCCACAAGCTTGAGGCCCTATGTTCCACTGGGAACTTGAAGGAAAAAAACCCGTAACATAATTGATCGTGCCCGTAAAAATGGCATGCAATTCTTGTAAACTTACCGGTTTATACGAACTATAAATTATTATTATGTTGTTTGTTAATATATTTATTATATGAATTGAAATATAACTCCGCCAAATACAAATTCCTAAATCCATTCCTCTCTGTGCTTTTGGTTGAATTCCTGTAATTGGGTCACTGAGGAATACATATACTACCATTACAAATAATTATAACAGGGACTCAATAGATACCCACTGCCACATATTTCCGACTTCACCAATAGTTAGCTGGATATTAGGGATTTAACTAAAATCGACCTCAGGAGAGCTTATAACCACATTCCGATTCACCACATCATTGAAATCCCTCAGGCATTTAACTGGCAGATAGTAATTACGACCAGTCACAGACGAGTTAACAGATATTCCATGCCACCCATAAACTGACTCCCCCAAGAATATTAAACCATATACTCTTAGATATTGTCCACCCACTGCTTCCCCCAACCACATTTCCTAATGTTCATCGGTTGTACAGCAGTTATGACTCTCGCCGACCATTCAAATGGTCCTGAGTTCGATCCTCTGTCGACTCACGCCTTATATAATAATAATAGTATATTCCCATTTTGTACACGAGAGACGCCAGTTTACAGGCATCATCAATATGATAAATTACATATACGATTAGCAATCATAATTAATAATTATGTTTTAATAAAATACACATTTTTCCTACTTGTGTAGGACACACCAAATATACAGGCGTGGGTAAGCATTATTTAAATTTCATAAATTCGGTTTATGGTTAAGTTACATGGTTGCTGGCGTTTTTGTCTTTGGTTTGTGGGAACAATATGATAACCAGTCATTCAATGGAGCACGTCATGAAATATAGGAATATTGACTTCGCATTAACAAAAAAACCCAAGTAAGTTTTGGATGGATTAAAAATACTCGGGAAAAAATAAAGCTTGAAGTTATTCCTCAATATATCTTGGGTGTGTACAAATCCGAATCTTATTTTTGATTTGATTTATATCCAAATTGGGTAATAAGGAAGCTATTTTACAGATACGATCAGTTATGTTATAAGCTACAATCGTGACGTTGTATTACAAATAGATACTTTTCCATTGGTATAAGAGTATATTCCACAAATGTAATCCAGAATAACAATAACAATAACAATTTCGCTTTATTCCAGAAACAGTACTTGTGGTACAGTGTGGAATTTTCAGCACATATCTACAATATTGCATCTAATTTCATCATGCATTTAAAAGGAGTATTATAAAAAAAAATAAAATATTTAAAAAAAAACAAAAAAAACAAAAAACAATAACAACAAAAAAACCAAAAAGAAACACAGAAATAACAAAAAAAATGCAATAAAAAATGCCAAGTAAAAAGGAAGATAAACACAAATAATGAAAAAATATTTCAGTATTGGTTAGTGGAAGCTACGATATGAGTATGCGTGGTGAACAGTAACAGCTATAATCATACGGGGAATTATGAGATGTTCTTAAAAAAATGTTTATAGCTAAGATGATCAGTTAATCTGATTGAACAACACTAAGCAATCATAAGATAAACATTTCAGGTTGTGTTTTTTTTTATTGTCAGCACTAATGCGGTTGTTTGTAGTGGTAGTGTGAGGAATCATGTATAATACAAAATTTTTTAAGATGTGGATAGTGGCAATAACAAACAAGATTGTCAGTTAAATAGTGCCGAACAAAGAACAACCACAAAACTAATGTTACATGATGGTTAATGACGGGACAATTTTTAATAATCATAGTGATAATACAGTCGGACCCAGTAGATGTATAAAGAAGGAATAGAATAAAGAATAAAAAAGTAAGCCAATGATAATAATTTTAAGCAGCTAAGTATGTTTAAGAAGGTTGTTCACTATAGAGTACAAATAAGAGAGTGTAAGGGGGAAATAACAAGGGCCAAAATTATGTTATTAACAACAAAGCAAGTCATAGGTTTCACGCCTAACATTGTCTCTGTCACTTAGAACACGGGCCAAATATGGTATCGTTGAGTTCCTATACTTGGTTGTACGAGCATATATTATTTTGTACTGATTTCTGGTTCTACCTGATGAGATGCAAGGAGAGAGTTGGGAATAGAGGGGGTGTTGGCAGTCAGAGAGTATGGTTTTAGACCATTTCTCACATGTATTCAGATGCTTATCCACTAATGTTGTGACGAGCTGACTGAGTTTTACACCGCTAGTCCTACTAACTACCTTCAACATCCTTCTCAGGATGGTATAATCCTTTTTCAGTAACCCAGGAAAGACTAACGGGGAACAGTAAAGTAGAATAGGTAGGATACGAGAGTTGACAAATTGTGAAAGCAGAGGTTGAGTGACTCCAGTTAGTCTGAGTTTCTTAATGTAGTAGGTTAGACGAAACACTTTCTTGGAAATCATTTGGATATGAGATGACCAAGTAAGGTCGGAAGATATAACTAATCCGAGGTATTTTGCATTAGACTTTGTTTCAATTATAGTCCCCTCAATTCTACAGACATCATGAGTGCTTACTAGTGTTTGTAGATCTCGTTTGTGCCTAAAGGAGAAGTCGACAGTCTGGCATTTTGAGGGATTCAGCGTTAGGCCATTTAGTTTAGACCACTGACTGATGTCCGACAGGAAGCTATTTAATTTGAAGCAGTCTGACTGAGACTTAACGGGAAGCGAAACAGTCAGGTCATCTGCATATTTGACGAAGTTGATTTCGTCTGAGAGAGGTAAGTCATGTAAGAAGAAGGAAAAGAGAAACGGCGAGAGAACAGCACCCTGAGGAACACCAGCTTCAGTAAGCAAAGGAGAGGAAGCTACACCATTATATACCGTGTACTGCATCCTATTGGAGAAGTAAGAGTGCAGCCAGTTGATAGCCCAGGACTCAGTTTGTGTAAGGCTAAGCTTGTTTAACAAAAGGCCTCTAGGTACAGAGTCAAAAGCCGATGTGTAATCAAGGAAAGTACAACGGACATACTTGGCCCCTTTGTCTAAGGAGGATACAATGTTGTGATGAAACACAGCAGCAGCATCCAAAGTACTTCTACCCTGTTTGTAAGCAAACTGCTTTGGATCGTTTGAGAAGCTTAGGGAGGGAATGAGTTTTTGTAACAGTAATTTCTCCATCAGTTTCAAAAAAGGAGAGGTAATGGCAATTGGTCTAAACTTAACACTATCTCCAGAACCAGACTTGGGTACAGGGATGATTTTAATATCTTTCCACAGAGAAGGTACACTATTATTAGAAAAAGAAGTATTGAAAATGCTTGTAAGTGGGTTACTTAAAATATCAGCACATTTTTTTAAAACAATGGCAGGTATACCATCGGGGCCTAGACTCTGGGAAGGTTTAAGAGATTTCAAACATTTAAGAACATCAGAAGTATTAAAACGATGAAAGTCACTGATCATGTTATTAGTTAAATTGAAGGCAGAAAGGACATTTGGAGGGCGGATGAAAGATCTATTGAGAGTATTTACATCAATAGAAGAGGCAAAATTATTATGCTTACCACAACCAGTAATTTCTCTAAAAAGTTTCCATATGTTTTCTGATGTTTTACAAGATAGTATTGTTTGATTATAAATGTTGTTTAGTCTATTGATTTCAGATTTAATTTGGGTGTTTATCTTCTTAAGACCAGATTTATTCTTTGTCTTGTACAGCTTCTCTTTTTCTCTGCGAAGTTTTTTGAGATGAGGGGAAGCGAAACGGTCCATTCTTTTGAAAATTATCTGTTTTGGACAGCATATATCCAGACAGAATTTAAGATAGTCAGTCAAATTAGAAATAGTATCATCCAGTTTTAGTTCGTTGAAAAGTTCCCAATTAGTGTCATTTAGCATGCATCTTAGTTTGAGCATATTTTCTTGTGAGTAACACCTTTGCTGTGTTTTCTTGGACAGATTTGAGAAGATATTAAAGTGAGATCTGCTGTATATCTTAGGTAATATCCGAATAATACAATGATCTGAGTTCATGATAGGAGCACGTCGGCGTACTTCATATATTTCCTCATCATTAATGAACACCAGGTCAAGGGTTTTATCAAGTCGAGTAGGGAATTTAACAATATTGGCATGACCTAATGATACGAGGAAAGAACAATCACAGCAGTTAAAATCTCCTGTGACAACTGATAAAGAGTTTTCAAGATGTGTAACGGCGAATTCAGTGAATTCATCAGCAAAATCAGATAGATCAGATGCAGAACAGCCAGGAGTAACATAAATGTTAGAGATGAAGACGTATTTAAACTTGGATAAATGTTTCGGGCGGCATTTGACCGTTATACAATCAATAAAGTCATTAGAGTAAGAAAAACATACGTTATTTGAAGTTGACCATTGAGAATGAATGAAAGTTGCAACACCTCCACCTCTTTTCTTTCTGGAGCATAGTCGATCTTGTCTAAACAATGTAAAACCATTTAGGGAAACCAGATTGTCATCATAGAGTTCATGGAGCCATGTTTCTTGTAATGCAACAATCGCCGTATTGTGATAAGTATCAGATGATAAGAGAGACTGGAGATGCATAATTTTGTTGGGGAGTGAACGGCAGTTTGAAGTGACAATAACAGGAATGGTTGTATGATATAAAGGTGTCTGTTTAAGTGCACGCTGCCAGCCAGCGTGATGTTTTCTCTTAGATTTATTAGATACATTATTAGTTGCATGAAAGTCATATGGTTTAAAACGTTTAATGAATGAATTACTGTATTTTATGCGATTTGTGATCATATTTTATGAAAATTAGGAATGAAAACATGACTTATTAGATGCAATATGTAGATACAGAATAAAGGTAGCCCATATGTCAAACAGGCCGCCAGAATGCGTCGTGGAGAAAGTTAATTCGTTATTAACCAGGCAACTGAAAGATACGGGACCAATAATGTTTGCAGATCATTTGTCATTGTAAATGGTCAAATATCCACATTATTCATTCTCATTCAAAAAGTCAAATGGAAGCTGAAATGGTGAGAGAAAAAAGAAGACAAACAACAGCAACGCAAAAGAAAGCAACGGGAGTCCTTAAGGAGTGATTAATAAATATATACATATATATTCTGTTTAGTAACTGTGGTTATTTTTGTTCACAAACTAACTAGTCCCGTTATGCTAACTTTTATATTATGTGTGAACTAATATTACTGTCCTGTGTAGAAATGTTTATCATCTAGTTCCAATAATATTAAAATTTATAATTGTAGTTTGTTGTAACTACACGTTTAAAGAACTTAAAATATCTATGTAGGGTGAAAAAGAAGGTGTAAGAGTCAGGCGCAAAAGTGCATTGTCATCTTTGAGCAGTCTGGTGACTGAGGAGATGAACACTGGAAGTGTGTTTGCATCGCGCACATTAGCTGGTAGTCTATTCCAAATGACTGAAAACTTATTTAAGAAGAAGTTGTACCGCACGTAAGTCTGACAGTGCTCCATAGCAGCTAGGTTGTGATGATTTCTAAGATTGTAACTGATGACAGCGGTAGGTTTAGTTATTGGCTCGGAGGAATGCAAGAGAAGATTAGTTAGCTTATAGTAAAAGATAAGGTTTAGCTTAAGGCGTCTTTTCCAGAGGGGTTCTAATCTTAGTCTTTCACATCGCTCATGGTATTCCAGACCACTTTCTAAACCAAGAGTTCTTGAGGTAAACTGCCGTTGCACTCCCTCTAATTTAAGCTTGTCATTTTGTCTTAGTCCGCTAAGAATAAACGGGCAGTATTCTAAGATAGGTCGGACACATACTTTGTATAATAAAACCCTAGTTTCACAACAAAAGAAATTGCGTGTTATGCATCCTATCAGCCTTCGCGTTTTACGTCTGGCATAATCAGTCTGTTCAGCGAACGTTAGGTTACTAGAGTATCTAATACCGAGATCTACGACTGAGTTGAGCTTAGCTAGTTTTCGCCCATTTATTTCAAGAGTTAGATCAAGCTTACTGTTGCCGATACAAATCCAGCCGCATTTGTCAATGTTAAAATTTAGACAGGATTCAGCACACCACGTTGCAAGGCTACTTAGTTCAAGATGTATTTTAGTAACCATATCGCTTAATTCATGAGTGTAGCAGGAGTAGACGACTTTGAGGTCGTCAGCATATAGGAATGGTTTGCCTAAGGTGAAGCACTTGCAAATGCTGTTAATGTAGACTGTGAATAAAAGTGGACCTAGGACACTACCTTGCACGACCCCACTTGAGATCTGCCTAGGATGAGACAATACAGATCCAACTTTGGTTATTTGTACCCTGTTGCTTAGAAATGATTTTAACCAGTTCAGTAATGGGTTGCGAATTCCACAAGAGTACAGCTTCTCAAAGAGAATACTGTGAGATACCATGTCAAATGCCCTAGATATATCGAAGTAGAGAACAACGACTAGCTTACGTGCTTCGCGACTACTAGTGATGCAGTTGAAAAAGTCGAAGTGGCAAGTAACGCAGGATCTATTTTTGAGAAATCCGTGTTGAGACCTTGTAACAAGATCTTCCCTAATTAGGTAGTCTGACAATTGATCTTTTACAACTTTCTCCATGATTCGTGAGATAACTGGGGTTATATTTATGGGTCTGTAATTGCGGACGTTTGCCCTATCACCAGATTTGTAATGTGGAATTATGAAGCTAGTTTTCCACTCACTAGGGTAAGTGCCAGTGTCCATAGATATTGAGAAGAATTTAAGAAGTAACAGGGTATATCACACCCACTGTTTTTGAAAATTATCGAAGCGAGGCCATCCGGTCCCGTACTAGTGGAAGGTTTAAGGCTTTTAATTGCTTGTACTATTAACTGATTAGTGAACACAATGCTTTCAAGGGAAGAGATAGTAAGGGGAGCGGTTTCACCAGGCATATGTGTTTCTAAACTAAAGTTTGCAAACCAATCACTGAAGAGTTCACAGATAGTGGCAGGTTCATTGTAGATTACTTTGTCGTGAAGTAAGTATGGGATTTCCCTCGCCGACTGCATTCGTTTTTTAAGAAGTGCCGTTAAGTTATAAACTTTGGAGGTACTTTCAAGTGCCGTTAACTCTTCGTCGAGGTCCTTTTGAGAGCGTAGGCGCTTGATAGATTCAAGAGACTCGTGGATTGAGAGCAATAGTGATATGTCCTTAGTGGAATAGTACTGTTTCTTCAGCTTCCTTAACTTATTACGGTGTGCCCTTGGAATATATTCAGTTCGGTGTCTACTTAATTTCACTATTTTCTTTGGAGCAACTGTATCTAGACAAAGGGTAACATTCCTGTAAAACAGGGTTACTAAGGCCTCCAGGGAGTCAGTGGTAAAATAGTCATCCCATTGACAGAGTCGAATAAGTTCTTGGACTAATCCCCAGTCTGTATATTTGTAACTACGACATATTGTGCTTCCTGAGTCTTGTTTGTTTCCTGTATTTAGTGGTGAGAAAGGCAGAGAGCAGAGTACCATTCTATGGTCACTACTGGAAAATCGATTACCAACATACGTGGATACTGGGATTGTGTCATGACAAAAAACAAGGTCCAACATGTTGTCACCACGAGTAGGTGTCTGGACGTGTTGTTGCCATCCATAACAGTCTATAGTGGCAAGTAATTCGTCGAAGCGTTGGGGGCCGGAACTAGTTAGCCAATTGACTTCTGGAAGATTGAAGTCCCCTGCAATTATTTTGTAATTAGCACTAAACGAGGATGCGTGTGCAAACGATTTAGCTAATAACGCATCAGTTTCTTTTGTTGAGCTTGGTGCTCGATAAACACAGCCTATGAGAAGTTTGTACTTATCTCCATGTAAGACAACCCAGAGTGAGTCAGGTACATTATTCATTGTTTCATCTTCCACCTTACTGACTACAAATGAGTTATGTATATATATGAGACATCCTCCACCACGCTTGCAATCTCTGTTTGCACGGTGTACAGTGTAATCATCGATACCTATATGCACATCAAGTACAGAGGATGAGCACCATGACTCAGTAATCAGAGCTACAGTAGGCTTGGCGACTAATAATAATGTCCTTAGTTCAGATATCTTATTGATTAAGGAACGTGCATTAATTAGCAATATCGTGAATAAGTCACGGGATACTACAAACTGGCTTAAAATGTCACCATAACCTAAATCTATTTGTGCGTCAGCACCGCAAGAATTTATGAATGAAAAGGAGGTCGGACTGGGTGTCTGCACATCGGAGTTGGTGTGCAATGAGGTGGTCCTAGGTGCCATGGGTCGTACCAGTGATTCGGGACACCTGGAAAATTTACCATGTGTTCCTGGATATAAGGGTAGTACAGGTTGGGCCTAGGTTGACGGTTAAAAGGCATAGCATCAAAGGTCTACCCATCCAACTGCTATTCGTCATACCGGTATACACCTTCGGGTTGTTTTTATAACTTAAAGGGAATTGTGAAGGAAGGTGCTTTGGCTGCAAGACTTTAGGAGTCTTGGAGCCTGACTTTCTATAAGGTGGAGCATGCGGAACACCTCCAGATATACTTATGTTTCGAGAGGAGTTTTTCGTAACAAGTGATGGTGTGGTGAGAGCGGGCCGTGAGAAAATATTAGCAAGGCTGATTCAACAACCAATCACAGCAAAGTTAACGTGGCAAAATATGATTCGCAGATAGAGAACTCTATTTGTCGAGGGATCCAGAAACAACCAATCAGAAGCCTGCGTTTGTCTGCCTAACTTCTGATAAACAACCAATCAGATGACTGCGCTTGTCTACTTGCATAAGCTATAATAATGTATGTGAAATATGTATAAATACGTGTTGATTTTCATAATAAAACGATCTGTTGCCTGGCCCTTGTCATCTGTTGTTACAATGGTTTGTTGGCATTCTTACTCTCAGCAGGCTTATTGAATACAAAGTATTCTTCCCCATCATTAGTCTCAACCCTGCGAAATTTGTTCATCGTGGTGAGGTTACTACGTTTGGGGGAAAATTTCTTAGAACAACTTGCAGGAGTTCTGGCCATTTTAACATCTTTCGATGAGGCTTTATTTACAGGGGTACTGGTATCTAAATCAGTTCCTAGTTCCATTGGCAAGCGTGTTTGATGTGTAGTTTGCTGAATGCTAGTTTCAGCACTAGGTGTCTGTTGCTGTGCACGATCCTTTTTTGGTAAATCAAAGCTAGAGGAGGTGACCAGGTCATTACTACGCAATATTCTGCGCTGACACGGTGTTTTATCCTGAGCTATGGTTATAGTCTTATAACTGCTATTCAGCCTTAAGTGATCCTGACATTTAGTAAACTTACTAGCATCAAAGGAATTACTGAATTTAAAAATGATGGGGCAATTAGCCTGGTTAGACTTTTTACGAAGTCTTTTGCATTCACATGGAACACTAGCCATGCCGCAACAAATCAGGATTTTGTGTTTTACAGTTTTCAGGGGCAGAGAATCTGAGACGTTGTAAAAATAGCTTGGTGAGAAGAGGTTATACGCTTCATAACCTCCGTAGCCAAGCAGTCAATCAGATTTTCAGCTTTATTTAGGTTGTCTGGAGATATTTTAGGATGCTGTTTTAACAGACAGGCTATTGGGTCTAAATCCGAAGGCTTGTTTTGAGTTACATCCAGTAAAGGCTTAACCTGGCCAATATCAGAACAGCTTTCCGTGGTATTTGAGATTGGCAGTGACATACTATCAAACTGATCTAATTTTTTCTGAATTTCACTTACTTGCCTCTGCATATCTTTCAAAAGGAGGTTTAGTTTACAGAACTCAGAGTTCTCTAACAGAACATCTTTCACCTGTATCACAGGAGTGAGATCTGCACTCAAACCATTTTGAGAGCTAGTAGTTGATACTGTATTACACGACGGTAATGCAGTTATAACCGAATTTGAGCCACTATCTAAAACAATTGTGTTTCTACGAACACGTATTTTAGAGAATTGGACCATAATTTCAAGAATTATAAGACAATAAGCAGCAAATAAATTTCAGAGCAAACACGTGCAAAAATGTCACCAATTTCGAACGTACCGCCGGGATATTTTGAATTGAAGTAATTACGACCAGTCACTGATGAGTTAACAGATATTCCATGCCACCCATAAACTGACTCCCCCAAGAATATTAAACCATATACTCTTAGATATTGTCCACCCACTGCTTCCCCCCAACCACATTTCCTAATGTTCATCGGTTGTACAGCAGTTATGACTCTCGCCGACCATTCAAATGGTCCTGAGTTCGATCCTCTGTCGACTCACGCCTTATATCAATAGTCGGCCTGCGAAATTGGGCTACCGGTATCACATGTTGAAAATTCCATACTTGCACCAAAAATACGGTGTGGAATCGAGCTATAAACAAAAAAATGTGTCTATAGATTCGGTCATTCGTCTGTAATAATTCCGCTAATAGACGTGTCCACCAAAATGGTCGGTAAAGAAGTGAACATTAATCGAATGGCAAACAATACCTTCTGTCCACTATTACTACCGATAGACGTACACGATTCGGAAGCCGCATTTTACAACGCCCCACTTGGTATTAGGCGAATACAGACAACTTCACACCACCCTATGTCCAAAAGTACAGCTGATCGACTACATCGGCGAAGTGACACTTTGCTTGCCACCTCCCTCACTGAAACCCACTGGTTCTTAAGACTTCTACTGGTACCACTGAGTATACGGACATCTCTAAGCATGGATACTGAAACTTGTGTTTCCGAGTTAGCCTGTAGGATGTCACGTGGCTGCCTGTATAGTTTCTAATACAATAGGCAACTACGTTCCACTTTAAATGACTGCCTGTATGCATATGTTAAAACAGCGCACGGACGAGGTAAAAATATCACTTCCACTACAACAGCAACGGGTGTAATACGGCAGGTTGCAAATAATGGATCGCAGCGGTATTTTCATCATAGGGATGGTGTACAGCAGCAATTCCAAGCAGCTTTTCATGGTCCGATAAGGGTTTTCGACATTAAAATTATTGTTACCTTTAATTCCTGGAGGAACGTACGGCTTCAGCTTTCGGCTTTATGACAACTTTTTCACCCTGCTCCAAGTCTGCCCACATGCTTTCATCTCCTCTTTACGTGACCTCCTCCAACTCACCCTTGGACGACAAACTCGCCGCTTTCCTCTTGGACTCCACTCGGGGGCTTGTCTAGTGATGTCACTTGCTGGTTTCCTTAGAGTATAGCCTATCTGTTGCACAATCGGTTCCTGGTTGGTTCGCCCCCAGAGATCGATAGTGCTGATCTTTTCTGGCCGGAAATCTTATCTTGAGTGTTGTAGTGATTGAATATTTCTATCTCTGTATTGTTTAAGTGCTTACGGTTGATTGTTAATATTTCTTATATGAATTGCATTAGAATTCCGCTAAATACAAATTCCTGAATTCCGCCCTCTCTGTGTTTTGTTTGGATTCTTGTAATTCGGTCATCTCGAAATACCAATACTACGATTACAATTAATTACAACAAATTGGCGTCGCGATGGAACTAAATAACCTGGGAAAATTTCCTATAAATGGGTCTCTGCGGGAGATTGCTGATTATTTTGAATGCTTCGATGCGTGGTGCATTTCCAAGAATGTTCGGGATGACAAAATACCTGCTCATTTCATTACTGCTATTGGGCTAGATGCGTATAGCCTAGTGAAGACTCTGTCGTTTCCAGATAAACCAATTTCTCTGCCATATTATAAACTTCGTGAAATTCTTATAGATCACTTCCACATAACTACTTTTGAGACGCGAGAGAGGGCTCACTTCAACAAACTGGTTCGTGCTCCCAACCAGAAGATTCGAGAGTTCATTCTTCAACTTCAAATTCAAGCTTCAAAGTGTAACTTTGGAGATCATCTGCATACTCAACTACGTGATCGTCTAATTGCTGGAATCAATATTCCTAAGTTAGAGAAAGAGTTAATTCAGATTCCTTCTTGTACCTTTCAAACTGCTAAAGATTTATGTATTACATATGAAGATGTCAATAATGAATACTCTGCTCCCACTACGTCAGTATCTGATGTCATGCTTTCTAAAGTCAAAAATACAAGTTGTCATGGAAAGCAATCCAAACTGCCGTCCACAGGTAATAGAATGCAGCCAGAGATCAAAAACATTATATCGTGTTTTTCCTGTGGAAAGTTACATCTACGAAGCACTTGCCGTTTTCGGGGTGCTAAGTGTCATAAATGTGGTAAAGTTGGACACATCAAGACTGTTTGCAGAAGTTCAAATACTTATGTTACTCAGAATCCTGATAATTCTTCCACTTTACCTGGTAAAATGCAGTCGATGTCTATTTCAACTTTTCCCAATACTCAATCTCATCTAATGAGAACCTTCACTACAAGTTCAGGCAAGTCCCATTGTTTTATAATTGATACTGGGAGTACTGAATCTATAATTTCTAAGAAATATTTACAATCGATTTGTAAAAATGTCCAGATAGACCCTACTACTAGTTCAATTACAGGCATAACTGGTCATAAACTATTTCTTATCGGTGCTACTAACACTTGTTTGAAATCAGGCAGTGGTAATTTTGTGAATATTCCCTTTCTTGTTAGTGAATATGGTCCATCTTTAATGGGATTAAAAGCCCGTAGATTGTTAAATGTCGAAATCTCACTTTGTACCGAGTTGTTTGATGAATCTTTGTTCAGAGAATTAGTTCTCCAATGTTCAAAGAGTGTAGGTGGCATGAAGTTTCAGCCCATCCATCTTGAAATGGAGGGTGATCCTATCTTCCTGAAGCGCCGATCGATTAATTCCATATGGTTTGCGAGATGCAGTTAAGAAAGAGTTAGACAAGTTGGTTGAGAAGGACATACTTATGCCAGTTGAATCTTCGATTGGGCTACTCCCATTGTGACTCCACTAAAGGCTGCTGGAAAAGCACTGAGAATTTGTGGTGACTACCGCCTAACACTTAATAGTCGTCTACTACAGCAAAGTTGCACTACTCTAGAAACCGAAGCCATTCTCTACAAGCTACATGGCTCAAGATACTTTTCCAAAATAGATCTCAAAGATGCTTATTTGCAAATTCCTCTTGACGAAGCTTTTAGTGCATCAACAACCATTAATACTCCATTTGGATTGTTCAAGTAAAATTTCCTGCCTTTTGGTTTAAAGGTTTCACCTATAATATTTCAAAAAGTAATAAATCAGATGATGGATGGATTAGATGGTGTTAAGTCTCACCAAGACGACATTATAGTTCATAGTCCGAACATCGAATTGCATAATGAACGTCTTTTAAAACTGTTCAGGCGTTTCTGTGAGAAAAAAATTCTTGTTAATCCATCTAGATGTCATTTTACTTTGTTGTCTGTATCATGATTAGGATACACAGTCGACTCCAAAGGTTTCAGACCTGATGCTAGTAGTTTGGCACCTCTAATTCAAGCACCTTCAGCTAATAATATGTCGTCGTTGAGATCATGAATTGGTACTCTTCAGTTTTACTCCAGATTCATTCCCAACTTCACTCAACGGTTATCCCCACTTTTTGAGATTATCTCCAGTAAACAGTTTAAGCGAAAACAACAACATGAGAATATCTTGCAAAAAACTTTGAAGTTTGTTAATAAACAAGCTTTTTTAAGACCTTTATCATCGAAAGATAAGTGTGTTCTCACTACAGATGCTTCTCCTATAGGTGCAGCTGCAGTACTTGATCAAAATGGACAACCTGTTATTTGTATTTCAAGATGTCTAAGTAAGAGTGAACAAGGGTAGTCACAAACCCAGAAAGAAGCTCTAGCAGTTGTTTGGGCAATAAGACGCCTGCACAAGTATCTCTTTGGTACTAAGTTTCACATAATTGCTAATCATCAAGCTTTGAAATTCATTTACAATCCAGAAAAATCTTTGAATAAATCATCTACTCCTATGGTTCAAAGATGGAGTTTAGAACTAAGTGCATATGATTACACTATTGAACATAGATCGGCAAGGGATATACTTCATGCAGACTTCTTATCTCGTTATTCATTATTTGAAAATGCTGCTAATGATACTGATTGCCTATCAGTCCAGCCGTTACCGGTGGATAGAGTTCGACTTATGAGCGATACTTGGGAATGCTACGGATGCGTTATAAATGCAACAAAAAGTGGTTGAAATGGTCAGTTTAAGCGAAGATTTCCAGAGATTTATAAGCGAAGTAATGAGATTTCAGTGCATCCTGAAGGATTTCCATGTCTGAGTGACAATTATTATTCCTCCAACATTAAGATCTGCGATTTTGGATGGTCTTCATTGTGCTCATCTAGGAGCTGATAATATGAAATCATTAGCAGGCCTAACATGCTGGTGGCCGGAAATTGATGCTGACATTAAAAAAAGATCAAAGAGCTGTTCTAGCTGTTAACATAAAATGTCCTTTGGGAAGTCATCGTGGTCACCGTGGCCTGCATCTTGTAAGGTTTGGCAGCGTATTCATGCAGATTACTGTGGTCCATTCTTAAATTCATATTATGCTTTAGTTATTGTGGATTCTTATTCTAGATGGCCAGAAGTCATCATTACAGGCAGTCCTAATGCCACATTCACTCACAGAGCGTTGAGAAAGATTTTTAGTCGAGAAGGAATTCCAGATGTCTTAGTTACTGACAATGGTACTCATTTTACGGAGAAGAACTTCAATGATTGGCTCAAACATATAGGTTGTCGTCATTTGTACACAACACCACGTCATCCTCAGTCAAACGGGTTGGCAGAAAATTTTGTACGAACATTATAGAATGCTATAGCATCAATGAGTCCTCAAAATTTTGATGAGCTAGAGAGATGTGTGGATAACTTCTTACTTCAATATCTCAATGCGGAGTATACAAGTACTCATGAAAGTCCTGCAAAACTATTCTAATCTCGAATTCTCAGAAAGCATCTGATGTCTGCGACTTCTGATGTACATTATTACAGAGGGAATGATTATAGACCTTCTATTGGTATCATAATACAAAGAATGGGAAATCGAATGGTGAAGATATTAGACATTGAAGATAATTCAGTTCATAACAGACACTTGGATCAAGTGAGAATAAATGAGGTAGGTCGTTCCGATTATGATTATAATGATTCCGCTACTAATCCTGACTTTGTAGATAATTAAGAAATAAGTCTAGATGATACTGATGGAAATGATATCACAGAATCAGTTAGAAGATCGCAGAGACTGGCAAGCAAACCGCGATATCATTATAAATTCGCAAGGAGACATTCGACGTGTGGCGGATGTGGTGATTGACTATTTCTATCTCTGTATTGTTTAAGTGCTTACGGTTGATTGTTAATATTTCTTATATGAATTGCATTAGAATTCCGCTAAATACAAATTCCTGAATTCCGCCCTCTCTGTGTTTTGTTTGGATTCTTGTAATTCGGTCATCTCGAAATACCAATACTACGATTACAATTAATTACAACAGTGGTGTTGAGCGAAGACAGCTGTTGATGAAGGGATGTAGTTTGTTAGAAATGCACTTCATGACGCGTAGTGCAAGTCTCTGATCTATCTAGCATCCCATTGGAGTTGAAAATCCGCGTCTTATGTTCATTTTCATACTGTGTCAATGTAGTTGAAGACTGAACGATCAATTCATGGTTGTTTGCTCAAAACCAACTCCCCCATATTTTTCGCGGAGTCATCAACCCATCAGTCATCTTCCCACCGTTCGCTGTTCAGTGGAAGATAGAAAACTATCAGAAGTATTATCGTGATTTGTTGTTATAACATTTGTTCTTAGACCTTGTGTGTAATAACCTTATTGTTGGTTACGTATTGGCGTAGGAATAAAGGATTATCGAGTCGCCAATCTGTGTTCTGGTTTTTTGCGTTGCTTATTATACATTGTTTCTTAAAGTCTTCCAGGGTCAGCGAGAGATCCAGCGTAGTAAGAGCTGGACATGGACAGTTTCTGAGAGTTGCCTGACATGCCTAATGCTGTTGACCTCCACAAAGACTTGAGTGTGATGAAAACTTCCTCTCTTTGATATTTTAGACAGTTAAGTCCACCTACCGTTAAAATGTTGCTACCTAGTTGGTTAAAGAAGTTGTTTCTTTCAGGTTCACCTCATTTATTCTGATTGTTGTCTGTTGTTTTTGTTGCTGTTGGACAGGAATCTTCATCACCAAATCTGGTTTATCTGCGTTCACCTGAAAGACGTTCTATTTTTGATGTTTCTTCCGTCAACTTGTTGCTTTTCACTTGCAAATCTTCCAGTTTCTGGGAAATCAGACACATATATGTTACCGGCGAAGTCCAGATACTCCAAGTTTTTTGTGTGGGTCCATTTTATGCCTGTCTCCTCGTTGACCGGCCTGCTCTCTGTCGCATCCACTCTACGTCGATCAGGTTTATAATTGTTGGAGGCACTCCGTAGTAGCGAATTAGCTTCCAAATCGCCTCTCGTTCGACACTGTCGAAGGCTTTTTCAAAATCAGTGAAGTTGAGATAGAGAGCTGACTTTCATTCCAAGCTTTGTTCAGTGATGATCCGTAGATTGGTTATTTGATCAATACATGACTTGTTTCTCATGAATCCAGCTTGTTCCAGTCGAAGTTTTTCAACGGCTCGAGATATTTCTGATTTTTATGAGGGCTAAGATCTCTATCTTGAAAAGATAACAATGAACGCCTAGACAGATCGTGCTTCTACCTTTAAACATATACCGTTCGCTCAGCCTATTGTCGTGATGCGACCACGTGGGCTCTGCATAGATTTATGGTGCATCTTGTAAATTAACTTGCCATTCATTGTCACATCTTTAAATACCATTTCATTCATTTTCTAATAACGTCTTTACTTGGTCCTCATTATATTCCATTAAACCTAACACTTTATAGCTCTACATGAATTCGATTAGACTTATCTACTCCTATTCTCTGTAGGGTACGGTTGTGCACCAAATGCACAAAGAGGTATGAAATAAAAAGACACCATAAGGATAAATGTATTAAAACCAAAAGTGGACATCATGATAGTAAGATGTATATGGGTAGCATTATACACTGCGAATCAACGTCGTCAGCCTAGGGAGTTTCCTTTGAAATGCATTTATTAATGATACTTGCGCTTACCTATTTGATTGCACTTTAATGATTCACCTTAGCACTTTTACATTTCTAAAGCAACTTTCAATCCCTTGTAAAAGTTGTACTTATCCCAATATT
Organism: Trichobilharzia regenti; assembly: GCA_944472135.2. Taxonomy (NCBI): domain Eukaryota; kingdom Metazoa; phylum Platyhelminthes; class Trematoda; order Strigeidida; family Schistosomatidae; genus Trichobilharzia; species Trichobilharzia regenti. The sequence goes on from OX235270.1 coordinate 59,184,353, forward strand.
GGTTGGCTATCCTACGCCTACAACGACGGGTTGAAAACGAAACGAAGTCGATTTTCCCGCTCGACCTGGAGGACAACTGTACAATTCAATAACTATGCGGCCTGGTTTAGACAATGAGTGTATTTATATATATACCAAATATTTAACTGTTGAAACATTATTAACTTGCAGACAATCTATGGCTTGATATTATATCATACTTGGTCGTGCCGGTAAAATTGACATGCATTCTCATGTAAATTCATATGTTTATATGAAAATATAAATTATTAAATTAAATTAGTACTTTAATGTCATCAACTGGAGTATTGTCCATTGTTGCCTGTGGTTGTCTGTGGAATTCTTCCTTTTTTAGGTCTGCGTTTTTTGGGTGCATAGCATGGTATAACTGACATTTTCCTTCCTTTGGGGTTGAATCTGGCTGTTATTATTATGAGGTAGATCGCCTCCCATTGCATCAGGTTTTTTGTTTTTGGTGACACCATGATAGCCACGCATGTGGATGTGGTCGTCTTCTGGGTGACCGGACTAAATCACTAACTCTCCCCTTGACAGTCTGGTGATTCCATAACTTTTGCATCTGCTTTCACATATTCCCGTTACTTGAATTCCGTATCTTTTCATCTCGCTTGCAATCTAGGAGGCTTGGCCAATCCCGTACATGGTGCGGAGGTTCCATGTCCCCACAGAGACTTTTCTTTCGGCGCAAGGAGATTCATGGTGTTGAAGTTTCTGTAGCTTCAGAATGATGAAAATGTCACGGAAGGGGCTGAAATTATCCGTAACTTATCAAGGTCATTGGTGGAGTGAGACGCTCGAAGGTCATTTTCGTCCATTTTAGTCGGCCATGTTGGATCGCAGTTCCGTAGCTGTTCGTATACGCGTTTGTTGTTCCGTTTATCCTGCCGTTATACACGACTTATCATGCTGCGTATCGTTCATAAATGTTGCGTTTCACCTCATTTTTTGTTTCCGTTGCTGTTAAAATGAATTATTTCTTTGGTTTCGAAAGTTTTCACTACTAGGCCAGTGCATTCATTTCGGTGTAATTGTTTTCATACCTTACATTCATGCGGCTTTCAGTGTTTTAGTTGGTTTTCAGCTGTTAATGAATTAGTACTGTGTAGAGGGTTTTGAAATTGTGCACATGAAGATGTTTGGCTGGCAGAAGCAGTTGTTTCCAGTCCATTAGTTGGTTGCCGTTACTATTGTTGGCTCAGTTACTTGCATAACATGTAGAAATCTGGAAAAAGAGTGTCTTTTTCGTTCATGTTTGCAGCATACAACAATCTGCGAGTGAATCTGTTGAAGAGAGCACCATCAGAGTTGGTACTAGCAAGGTTTTCGAAGAACAAATTAAACCCAGAGAATTTAGAACCTGGGTTGAAGTTGAAAAAGCTTTGAAGCTTTTTGAGAATGTGAATATACCATCAGTGTGTCTGCTATGATTTAAAAAAATATATTGTGGGAGAATCTAAGCCAAATAAGGTTGAGCCGCATGAAAAGTATGAATCTGTTGTGCTTGTGTATATTTTGGGGGAACTAAAAGAACCTGGAATCCTTAAGGGTAAGTGTTACTTGTGCTTATTATTGCTTGATGTACTAGATCGCAATAAATAAGATGGGTTGCAAAACGGTTTTCAAAGCGGATAAAATACGGTGATCTGGTGAGTGTACAAACAATCCCAGTTAAAGGTAAGACATTAATTAGGGAGAATAACGTTTCGGGTTGTAGTCTACGATTGGTGGTTCCCTCGAAGTTGTGATTCTTCCGTGACTATAGACACAGGTGTTCACGATCAAAAAAAAAACTAAATAAATTTTCCTTGAACCAGTAGTCTTCTTTTCTTCGGCGAAACATCCGTTAATACGACTATACGATTAGGTAGCGAAGTAAGATGTTATGTGACTGAGAATCGTGGTTGTTGTGTTTCTGACTAATTTCGCGCATCTGACTTATAACCGCATGGATATAGCGTTTTCCTCATGGTACATTATGATATCTAGAAATCATAAGCACGCTGCCATCGGTAAATTTATTTTTACTTTTTAAATGGCTGCAAATAGTGAGTCGTTTGCGGTGATAGGATGAATATCTCTGAACGTTTTTGTGGAGACTAGGGTATATTTAATTTTTTCGAGTAAGGGACGATCTTTTTACCAAGAAAGTTCTCGGAATTTTCGTTATTCAAAGATAACGCTAAGTTGCCCACTAAGGTGGTAACTATAGGAGATAACCTTCAGCGGAAACTATATTAATGTAGTTTTAGGTAATGCGTCATAGAAGTAAGCATCGTAGGTTAATTGTGTCTAAATGTATTAAACGTTGTATAACTGATCAAACCATAGTTCTTACGTGCGAGTTAGTTTTATAAATAATGAATGTACCGTACAAGCGTCTACCATGATTTGCATACCTAGCTTATAAACATTATGCCTGCATGTGGCATGCATTTAGGGCCAACACGCTGCGATGAATCAGTCCGAGATACTTAAAGTCAGACTTCATTTCCATATCACTATTATCAATTTTGCAACGGTCATAGGAATGAACACCTTCAACTAACTTTCGTTTACATCGGAAACTGAAAATAACAGTCTGACATTTCGAAGGATTCAGTTTAAGAGCATTTTCTGACTCCTAATAGAGAGCTGTTCATCTTAGTACAGCGTAGCTGGCAGTTAACAGACATTGAAATAGTTAGATCGTCGGCGTGCTTGAAAAATTTCTTTTCGTATGCTTTCGTGCATTAAGTTCGTCAAACAAAAATGCAATTGGTAATGAACGACTTCCCCCTGACCTACAGTGTACTGCTTTCTCCCTGATAAATAAGAATGAAGCCATCTAACAATCCAATACTCAGTTTGAGTTTCAGCAAGCTTATCTAACAGAATATCTCTAGGTACTGAGTCGAAAGCAGATGTGTATTCTAAGAAGGTGCAGCGAATTTAGCCCCATTGTCTATACTGGAGAAAATGTTGTGAAGCAAGACTGCAGCTGCATCTAAAGTACGTCTACTGTGTTTATAGGAGAACTGTTTGGGATCGTTAAAGGCTCTGAGTGAGGGTTAAAGATTAAGTAAGAGTAACTTTCCCTTAGTTCGTATATACCTCATTTGATTTGAAACAAAGGAAGCAGGTCTTATTAACGCTTGTAACACTAGGAAGTTTGGCATTTATGGGAGAATTTATGAAAGACTTGTTTAGTTTACACACACCAAATGAATAGGGAATACTGGAGGTAATTAGATGCATACAGGCTTAGGTTATTTAACATCTATAAAGTAGATATGCAAATACCGCAGTTTTTGATCACAGAAATGATGGATACTAGATAACATCCTATGATTCAACGGCATATTAAAATAAATAAAAATTGTTTCTTAGCTGATCGTCAAGTGAACAGTCTATTTGATGATGTCACTGCATATTAACAGATTAGTGAAGTAGATATCAAGCCTAAGTTACTACATTTACTTGTACTACATACTTGGCGTTTAACAGTATACAGACTTTCAACTGGCTAGATAAGGCGACTTTAGAGTATCAAACAGTACAGAATTATTATTCAACTTGCTAAATCCCACTTAGCTTTTACAATGTGCTATTGTGTAGAAACAGACACGAAATCCTACTAATGACTAAAGTAACATTCTCATAATACTACAGTGAATTTCTATCCCAATAACTAAGCTTAGCGTTTATTATTCCTAATTCACTTATTACAAAAGCACATGGTATAGCGAGGAATTGAAGAAGTCTACAGGAAGAAGTAATCAAGAGTATATTAAACATTTGATTAATTTACAAAAGAAAATTCTGATGAAGGGTAATAAAGTTAGTGTGACCGAATGATGTTTCCGCTGATTTCATATTCGACAACCTCCGTATACCTGGAAAAAATAAAGTACATGTTAGAACTAGCATAACATGAAGTTAACAAGAGATAATTCTACATATTAGCATACAATATGAATACAATCATTCTGTTAAAACTAAGTATTATCTCAGGGAGATAAATGTATTTGTAGTCTACAGCTGATATTTATGTTGACGCCGTATACATAAATATACATCATATGTTTTCCTGCATTTGAGGACTATATGCAAATTTCAAGGCAATCTCCGAAACATTCATACTATTGAGGCGTCATTCTCTCATCAAGCTTACTTGCAGATCAACTTCACACTAAACACTTTTACATGAAATGAAGTATTGCAAGTGTATAACTTAGAAGTTAATCCACAATCTCAGTAATGTCTAGTCCACAAGGTTTTGTGAATCCTACAGAAATCACATTTTCACATTTAGGAGACTATAGGCATCAAATATAAGCTGAACATGCCTCAACTCTAGACAGCTATGCACAGTGCTAACAACATAGTGAAACACTTCAACTATTGTAAAGTACACAGACCTGTTGTGTTGATGAGGATAATAATGTCATATAATGCAAACTAGAAAATTCAATCGTCATAGAGCATCTGTACTGCTTTGTCTAAATGGAAATCTCAGGAGAAATTCATCTCCACTATTGGTGATCAAAAATATTGTAGCATTAAGTATACAGTCAGTGGAAATTGTAAAAGAGAATAAATTCATATTAATGATAATAAAGCTGAATAGATTCAGTTCTAGTAATCACCACGACTCATGCGTATAATCATACCGTGTAATGATTTAGTGCATTAATTGGAACAACAAGGAAACTTAAACGAGTAATTGCCTTCTCCACTGCACTGTACTTGCAATAATCGTGACAACCACCTTCGTTTGTTATCCTATCAATCAGCTAAGTAGACAATGGCCCAATATTATTACAGTTGAGATATTTTTGTACATTTAATTAACATAACCCATAGCACACTGCACCAACCAGTGCCAATATATATGAAATCCATTTAGAGATAACCTTTCAACTTACCATAATTCCTGTCCAACCACAGATAAAGTGAAAAGCACATCTAAATGACAACTTAGGTTCCCACCAACGATTCTGATAACATTTGCAGGTGATTTCCAAGTATTGAGAGAATTATATTGTCAAAAAAGACTGTTCTTCACACGAAAATAGGCTGTACTGATATCTTGAAACATGAAGTCTTCATTGAATGATACTATGCCGAAAGATGCAGCTTCTGCATGGAGCAAATGAGTGGTGTAAATGGCATTACCCTCTAACTATCCTATCTCCCTCATTACACCGACATTTTGATACATTCCATCTGAAACACTAATCATTGCAACCAATATGCTAAAAGTGTGTCGTAGTTAATATCAGTAAAAAGTTTGAGCATTGTGGATTAGATTAAATAAAGTATAATTATATTTGAATAGTTTACACACAATGATAAGTTTTGTTATTGGTAATACCAATAACAAAACTTATCATTGTGTGTAAACTATTCAAATATAATTATACTTTATTTAATCTAATCCACAATGCTCAAACTTTTTACTGATATTAATTCAACTGACGGTCTTCCCATTAAAAGACTGGCCAACAAACTCACACATTTATATCAAGCTGAATCTCGATTTATGAACCATCGAATTTTCAACATCAGATGCCTTAAAAATGGAATTATTCCTGTATACATGAAATTAAAATCACCAATATCTACTGATAAAGCAAATGCAGCGCTCACACATGCCTCAAAAGTATGCATCAAAGAAAACCTACGTGGAATTATACAAAAGCTATTCACGATAAGGAAAGATATTAATGAAATAAAAGAAAAATTGAAAGAAGTAATCGAAAAAGAAAAGTATGAAAGCATACTACAAGTTGCACAAAAACGAAAAGAAACTACTTATGAAAAAACAAAGCAGAAACAAATCAAAAAATTTAATAAACTCATGATAGCGAAAACTCCGAATGACAGACAAGTAACTAAAGCCAATTGGATTGTAAACTTGTCAGACAGAAAGTTAACAGAAGCAGAGGAAAGTGTATTGATGAAAGGGATGAACTTCAATATCAGCAACAAAAGATTAAAACCTGAAGACATCATACCTGCAATTGAAACAGCACTCGAAGGATATGACAAGCAAAAAGCTGAACTGGTACGAGCACAATGTGCACTTACATTGAAAAAGCAAAAAGCAGAAAAACCAAATATAACGAAAGAGGAACTAAAAGCACTTCAAGACATAAAAGCAGACAAATCCATTGTCATTACTCAAGCAGACAAAGGAAACACAACAGTATTACTTAACAAAACAACATATAATCAAAAGATGAATGAACATCTACAATCTGGACCCTATACCATAATGACTAAATCAGCTGAAACGATCATCAACAAAACAATGAAAGAAACAGCAAAGGTAGTTAGACAAATGAAAGAAGTAATCGGTAAGTCAAAATGGTTTGAAATTATGCCAAAATCCTGTAATGTACCTAGGATATATGGTAAGATAAAATTGCATAAAGAGGGATATCCAATAAGACCGATTGTAGACTTCAGAAACACACCAACGTATATGCTATCCAGATTTCTCTCGACAATACTAAGACCGACAAGAAACAACTCAAAAGCTAGAATAGTAGATTCATTTGAATTAGTGAGGCGAATAAAAACCACTAAAATAGAGGAGGAAGAAATACTAGTTAGCTTTGATGTAAACAGTCTTTACACGAAAATACCCATTCAAATGGCCATGATTGCACTGAAAGAGAAACTAAATGAAGATAATGGCCTGAAAGACAGAACACAGTTATCCGTAGAAGAAATAATAAAAGGGATAGAATTCTGTCTGACAACAACATATTTCACATTCGAAGGAAAAATATACCAACAAAATGAGGGAGTAGCCATGGGATCGCCTATCTCACCAATTATAGCTGACATTTTCATGGATTATTGGGAGGAGAATGCCCTTAAACCATTCAGATCATCACTAAAATGTTGGTGGAGATATGTAGACGACACGCTAGTAATAGTGAAAAAAAACGATGCTGAGAAACTTTTATCACACATAAACAAACACGTCGACTCAATAAAATTTACTATGGAATTAGAGAATGAAATTGGAGAACTACCCATGTTAGATTGCAAGCTACAAAGAATGACAGATGGTAGCATAAAAACAACGATATATAGAAAAGCCACACATTCTGGAAGATTCCTTGACTATTACTCAGCTCATCCACTCTCGGTAAAACGAGGATTAATACAGGGTCTTGCAGATAGAATACGTAGACTTACAACAGCACCAGAGGACCAGCGTAAAGAAATAAAAGTTCTATTCACAATGTTACTCGAAAACAACTACCCTAAAGAATTTATAAAGGATAATATAAAAAAGAGAAAAAATAGGGTAAAACTGGAGAATAATAAGATGGAAGAATGGAGAAAAACAGTCGTAATACCATATAAAAATGGTACATCAGAGGCAATACAAAGAAACCTCAAAAATATCGGTATTCGAACAACCTTTAAACCGACAAATCTAATCAAAAATAAAATAAATCAACTAAAAGATCCCATAAAAATGATGGATAAAAACAATTTGATTTATAAAATATCTTGTGCTGACTGTCCAACTAAATATGTGGGGCAAACGTCCAGATCACTCAAAATAAGAGTGAATGAACATAAACGCCTAACTAAAGGTCAACCAACAGGGACACAAGCCTACAAAAATCTTGAAAAAAATTCATCCATAGCTGCACATGCATGGGACAAAAACCACAATATCGATTGGGACAATGTATGTATTCTAAAAACAAACATGAACAAATGGAAAGAAAGACTCATAACAGAATCGATATTCATTAAAGTCACACCGGATACATGTAACAAGGGTGACTCAGTACAACTATCAACAACTTGGAATATAATTCTAAATACAAACACATGAATGAATGTGGAGTATAATTCTGAACACACATATGCACACACAAAACATGAATGAACAAAATAATAATAATGAACTATATATGTGAATACAAATCATAAATGTGTGAATAAAACAATTCCAACAGTGGTGTGAACACGGGCAGTAATTTTGCTCGAAATATTACCAATAACAAAACTTATCATTGTGTCGTAGTTAGATCACATGAGGCGGACACCAACATAACCAGCCAAAAAGTGGGAATTTCCCTCAATCTAGATAACATATAATACAATTTTATTAAAAATTATTGGCAAAAAAAATTCCAAGCGTAACTTCTAGAGTACGTGACAAATAAGTCCAGCCCACGGAAGGACAATCTATTAAAGCAAACACCATCAGTGTTGACAGGGTCAAGCCAGCGCCTGTCGGTGACTTACAAGGAAATGGTCAATACCATCTGAATGGTGAGCAAACACTTTCACTTATTGAAATCACGTCACCATAAAAACATGTGAATACAACGCGATCTGGTTGAGGGGCTAGTTGACTTATGAGTCGCCTTCAAATTATCACTATTTAACTCGTGTATCCTTCTCTATGTTGTCTTTATTCTGGTTAATTCTTTGGAGTCCATTTACTTTGTTTGATGTAGAGATAATCGGGAAAGTCACTTTTCTGAATGTTCCCTAAGATTAGATAGCAGAAATCTGATTGTTTTTTATCAACATGTCTTTAAGTAGTTTTAAGGGTACTGCAACCATTAGGTTCCAATTTAGCATCAATATCTCGAAGTCCAGGCATGTCATGGAGGAAATGTGGCATTAATTATCTCCCGAAATATTTTGTGTTTTATTGCGTTCACAATCAACATGAGACACTAGTCTTCACCAAAGTGAAAGGTATAATGAGGCATTTTCGTCAATTGAAACGGTCGCATGTTGCATTCATGATTCATTCTCAGTTGGCTGATGAACACACCTCAATTCTGCAACACTGATGGAAATGTACATGTCTCATTTAGACAAAGGATTTCCCAGTTCCTTTCACCAGCTTTTTCTGCTGATGAAGTTATTTGAAACAAGGGATTTTGTCGTCACAACCTTTACTCGACAGAAATGTTGCAAAGTGAGGAGCAGTTAACACTGGCTAATGCGTGAAATGTGAGTCGCCCATGGACGGTGAATATATTGAAGACACTGCTACCTGAATATCAGTCTGCCTATAAGGCAAAATCATTCATTTCCTTTGAACATATTAAGCCTAGTTTAGACAGTTAAGACGGTTTACGAATGGACTAAAAGCGAATTTCATAGCGGATAATTTTTATACCTACTCTTCGGAAGCTCTTCCTTTTTTTCTGCACATATTTTGGCAGATGTAAAGTTAACTTCAGTACACTCAGTCTTCTGAATATTGGCTTGTTATTTCACTTGGCAAATCTCTCGGAACGAGACAAATTTTCCATGATATCAAAAACTTTATGAGCTTCCCATTGATGGGTCAACCAATAACAGCACTGGAGTGACAAAACACAAGTCTACGTCAACTGTGCACCTGTTTCGTCATCAACAACGCATGATGTTACGAAAGCTGAACAGGACAGACTTTGGCTAGACGATCCCTAAGTCTGAGTAGAATAAAAGTTAAAAATCATCCAATGGAAAAGGTCTAGAACTTATCCAAGGGGTATTTCTCCAATACAAATTCAAGGAATGTGCTTATAGACACAACAAATAACTCAAATAACTGTCTATTTACACATTAAAACAAATTATATAAACGGTGGAATTCTCACTACAGCACTTGACACAATGAATTCGGAGATCATTGTACACACCAGTGAGCGTTATTTCCTTAAAACCTTACTGGCCAACTTTTCGCCATTAGCTTCAAACAGATATATTCTTACATAAACGGTGGCTAGTTATGTGTCAACTTCGAACAACAAACACTCCGAAATGATGACACTTGATGGTGTATCCACAAATGAATCTGAACTCCCATGACATATAATCGGCCACGATTGAAAACGATGAGATATGGCAGATTTCTCTGGTCCATTCCTCGATAATGTTTGTTATTGACCTACTTACAATCGTCATCTGAGAGCATGAGTATTTGGAAACTAATAATAAATTGCCTGACACTCATGACACACCTCAGCTTTCGCCTAGCTAGCTTGTGACGGACCAGTGTTAGCCTCACACCTATCTTCACTCATGTAGGTTCCAGGAGTGCCAGAAATTTAACAAATGCAGATCTCGATGTATTATTATTGTCTCAAGTGCATTCTCGCTGCCGACTGGTCAAACAGTAGAGGCATTCAAAGGAAGAAGAAACGAAATGCACCTACTTATTTAAGATAGTTTTATTGAAATGAAAGTAGGAAGCATGGTTCGTATCGAAATAAGATTCGTCTTCACCTATTTCAAAAGCAAACTCCCAATGAAATTCTAATTTGTATCAAAATAAATTTGAAAAGAAACATTGTACATTGCACATGCGTACTTGACCTTGAAAGTATACACTGGGGGCGGGCATTGATAGGTGAGCTTATAGTGTGTATGGTCTCTAATTTTTTGGGCTAAACTAATTCTTGGTATAGATAGCATCAAAATAAAGATTAAAAGTTGCTTTACAATAGGTTTCGATTGGATCTGTCCACACGAATCATAGGAATTCGTCCCTGTGGAGACAATTTTACATTCAGGGTCTTTAAGGGGTTATAACCCCTACTCACCTCTCATTCAGTACTCGAATTAGTGTTAACCAAATAAGAGGCATGTTAGATGTTGTTTGTGTATATTCTATGGGCTAAGTTTGAGTTTAATCACCATTAAGTGACATTCCAATATCGTTATTACGAGCTAGTATAATCCAATTTGATATCTTTGTGCTCGCCTCTTGGTTGTGACGTATAGGTCCCTGATCTTCGGTGAACTTCTGCGTAGCTTTTCTAGCCACTCGACTGTCGTAGCATTGGTTGACTTCAAAAGGAGTAGTGCTTGGATTAATTATATGTGGTTTGTGGTATGAGTGGTCTTAAGGCTTTTATTACTGTGAATGGAGTTGATCCTTTCACCAGTTATTCCTCTGGTATCATCGTCAAAAGAAAATAGATAATAATAATAATAGATGCAATTAGTGGAGTTATACAGACTAAAAAACAGAAAAAGAAAACGTAAAACAGACAGCTGATTAGATTTGAAATGGGTATATATATGAACAAGTTAGTAAGAACTGGTAAATGGTAGGCATAGTTGAACTATCATATCTTAAGGGATGTCTTGAGTTGATCAATCGTAGAAGGTGATTTTTGCACATTAAGTGATATTTATTTACAAAATATTTGAAAACACACTAAATAGGACACTTCTGGTTGAGTTATTACGGTTTTCAGTTAGAGAGTCGACAACTGCTTACTAGAAAAAGTGGACAACAAAGTAAATTAACCCTGATCGTTACCCCAGCCGTAATCTTGAGCCTATTTATTACCCTTATCCTAATCTTAATTCTACTTATAACCCTCATCCCAACAGTAACGAGCTGTTAGCATATTGTCCACAAGTACTTAAAGACGCGTTCTGGACGAGATTTGCTCCTGATTTGGCGAATAGCATTCATATTGTCGCCATAATAATGATAGGTCTTGTTACCCAACGACCAGCATGCGTTCAAGATCATTGGAATGCTCGCACCCTTGGGACCTGATGGTGTAATTTCGCCAATAATAGTTATCGTGGATAAAGTATGCTTAACGGACTGTAGTTATTAAGTGGTATGTCTGGCAAGTTTCAGAGTAGGTTAAGCCTAAGGACACGCTAGGGTTATGTTAACCTGACGAAGGCGACATTCGGGTTACTTCCTGCTAGATTGAGGTTAGGTTAAGGAAAGATAAGGGGTCAAAGACCTGGATAATTACATGTATAGAATGTGGTTACATTTCTCTGTTGATGCTCCAATTCCAAACAGAGGTATTATTGTGACATGTCATAGAAAGGTATTCTGATACTACTACTACTAATAATAATAATTTACTTTATTCCAAACACAGTACTTGTGATACAGAATGGAATTATCACACAGAAAAACTAATGACAGAAAATTTTCCAGATTTACAATAGAGGTAGTGTTAAAAACATGCAGCATATAAAATGGAAATAATAATGATAGCAGCTTGGGTAATAATAATAATACAAGTGAAGATTACTGTGGGCTTGTTTCAAACAGTATTGTCAATGTGGTATAGAAATCCTAACGTGTTTAAAAATATTGAATATAATGTTCTCTTTACATGATATGGTGAGGGGAAAAACAAAGATTACAGCAATCATAGAAATAAGTTGGTGTTTGCAATTATGAGAGTAAAACAACGAAGTAACAGGACCATAAATATAATAGAAGTAATAAAAGTAAAACTTCAAGGTATATAAGGATGGATGGGGGAAATTGTTTATTTACTAGATGAAAAAGGTTAGTTCTCGCCTGACACTATTTTCATCACATAAAATACATGCCAAGTATGGTATCATAGAATTTTTATACTTAGACGTGCGAGCATACAGTTTTCTGAAGTTACTTCTTGTTCTACCTGAGGAGAGGCAAAGTGAAAGCTGAGGGTAAAGTGGTTGCTCCAAGTCAGACAAAATCCCTCTAGCAAATTTATTGCACGAAGTCAAGTGCCTATCGACAACGATGTTAACTATGTGGTCCACTGAGACACCACTCACCCTACTGACAGTCTTCAGCATTCTACGAATTGTGACATAGCAAACCAGGAAAGAATAAGGGTGAACAATAGAGAAGAATAGGTAGGATGCAAGAGTTTATGAACTGTAAGAGGAAAGGTTGAGTTATACCCGAGTGTCTTAACTTCTTAATGTAAAATGTCAGGCGAAATATTTTACTGGAGATCACTAAGACATAGGAAGTCCAGGAGAGGTCAGAAGAGAGAATAAGTCCAAGATACTTAATTTCTGATTTGATTCCCGTATCATTGTCGTCAATTTTACAACTGTCATGAGAATCGATGACTTCTTTTAACCGTCTTTTATATCTTAAGCTGAAATTAACAGTTTAAGACCATTTGCTGACTCCTGATAGAAAGCTATTTATTTTAGTACAATCTAGCTGGGAGCTAACAGCCATTGAGACCGTTAAATCATCAGCATAATTCACAAAGTTTATTTCATCAGAGTGAGGCAAGTCATGCAAGAAAAAAGAAAAGGAGAAAGGACAGCGCCTTTAGGGACACCAGCTTCAGTAGGCAATGAAGTGGAAGACTTCCCTTTATACACGGTGAACTGCTTTCTTTCTAAGAAATAGGAATGTAACCAGTTAACAGCACAACAGACTGTTTGACTTGCAGCAAGTTTATTTAATAAGAGGTCCCTAGGGACCGAGTCAAAAGCGGATGTATGGTCTAGGAAGGCACAACGAACAAATTTAGCCCCCTTGTGTAGACTGGAAGCAATGTTATGATATAAGACGGCAGCTGCATCTAAAGTGCTTCTACTGCGCTTATAGGAAAATTGTTTAGGGTCATTAAAGGATTTAAGCGAAGGTACAAGACTAAGTAAAAGTAATTTCTCCATAGTTTTCAAAAAAGGAGAGGTAATAGCAATGGGTCTAAATTTGACACATGCTCTAGTATATGAATTAGGAATGGGTACAACTTTAATGTCCTTCCAAACGTCAGGCACAATATTATCGGAAAAAGATTTGTTCATTAGATCATTGAAAGGGTGACACAGAATATCAAAACATTAAAAAAAAAATAATACTAGGTACATAATCTGGACCTATGCTCTGGGAAGGGTTTAGAGACTTTGAAGCACTTTTGAACATCATTTGTGTTAAAACCTGGAGAGGGGCTATTATTAACACAAATGATACTGGGAAGCATGACGTTTGAGGGAGAGTAAATAAAAGATTTATTATGAGTACATAGCAGTTCTCTGCCCTTTAATTCATTTTCACGAATATATATATATATATATATAATTCCATAAGTTGGCTGCTATCACGTAGTTTGTACACTCATGGTCATTCCCTGCTGATACTTAATGATCCTTAAAATTTAGTGTTGCCATTTCGTACATCAGTGGGAAGCTGTTGTCCTGTAATGTATGAACTAGAACGTACAAGTGAAGTGATTCCCATGAGTAAACAGTATACTGTCCCTGGCTTCTTTTACGAAGAAGAATGATTGGTTGATTCTGTCATTTGGTTGTGGTGTCTGTTATTTACTCTTGCCGAAAATAAATCAAGGAGTTCGATGGGTTTTGTGTTATGTTCCGTTGGGAACCTGTTGTCAATAGCATGTCTTCATTCCTTTAAATCTGTGTTACTAACTTGACAGTTTGTGAAGGTTACTGTGGCAAATAGTATGACTGGTTCAGTAGGTGTGCTAAACTAGTATTGTTTTATTCCTGATGTACGGGTACGCTTTATGGATAACTCTATCCTACCCTGTAGGCTTATTGGAACTTTAATTAAGTCAAACTGGCCACAGTGCTGTCAGGATATTTTTTCAACCAGTCTCATATTTGCACGCATAATAATAAAACTTTTCTGCGATTCAACCGGTGTTTCGGTTGTTCTAATCTTTTTCAAGCAGTTAGCACGGTCAACCTATATTATGTGCTGTGTAGAAAACTAGGTGAATTTACTCACTCATTGCCAGAAATTCACTATGTAATTCGTGAATTATTTTAATCTTAATCACATGTATCTCCAGTATTCAAGTCAGCAGACTGAAAAACTAAAAATGGCGTTTAAATTAGATTGGTTTTAATATACGTATTAATATGTCCTCAATTGATATTACTACTAGTTTCTCACATTGCATTATTATAAAGTTTTTATGTAGATTACACGAGTAGTTTGCTTGTTTCTTGAAGAAAATGTTTTTACTACTCAAATCAGATAATAGAGATACACTTGCCACCAAACATCTGTGCATTCATCTACATGGGTTGTTTAGTGAAATAAAATGCAATGCACTAATGTAACTAAATTTATCTTGAGTTGTAAGTGTCTTTCTTTCCAAAAGCAAATGGTGATTTTTCTGGAGTACTTTTAGTAGCAGGTATCATGTAGTCTGGAGTTGTGTGGGGATAGAACCCTGTAATTCATCCTCTTGTTATCGCAGTATTTATTCAGAAGTCTTAGTGTGAACACAATATTGTAGAATAATTTGTGACAATTGAAACTGTACATTTTGTTGTGTGCGCTGAACCTACTTTACCTTCCTCCTCTAAATGCTAATTGACTATTTGAACTACGTGGAGGACTTTTATTTTTGGGTCTTGACTTACAACCAGGTAGTAAAGAGCTCAAACGACTTCTCACCCAAAAAATTCAATTCAGTTAGATGTTAAACATAGACTGCAGCGTCTTTAAATCGAGTTCGTAGGCTCTGTATTCACTGTCATATCACTTTTATGTGAACTGTCTGTAGGATTTTCTCTTCTAATGATGTCGAAAAACCTGGTGAATGATAGGTTTTCCTTTTTCCTGGCTTTTCTTTATTCTTCAGCAAAATGGATCCGGCTAAAATGAGAAACTTTAGACCTGCTAACACCTTCCGGGCTATGGGAGTTGCCACTGTTATCTCCACCGCAATAACGGGGGCATATCTGTACTACTACATTAAGAAAGAAGTTGCACCGATCAAGAATTTTTACAGGTAATTATATATTTTTCTAATATCTTCTTTCCAGCACTTATAATCCTGAACAAGAATGGAAAGTCTTGTTAAAATCTGGCATACTGAAGACTGTCGATAAAGATGGAAATTTCATTGATCTATCAGACTGAAACGGCATCTTATTTTACTGATGTATCTAGTATCCATAGAATTTATTGTTTACACAAAGTTTGATAGCAAATGAATACACTGAATGCATATAGCACTTTAATTCTTTTTATCATCTGACATAAGATATCGATTTTCATTCCTGACTTCATTACCATAAACACTTTACTATGCAATGTAAATTCACTGTCCCGTGAAGGTTCAGGCCGAGATTTTGAGAAAGCATTTAATAGAAAAAGTGTTACCTAATTCGAGCACAGGGTATAATCTTATTAAATAAGGTTGCTAAAAAAGGCTAACATTCGGAATATTCTGCGGGAAAGTCTCGGTTCGTTTGGTACGTGCCTGATCCTCGTCTATTTTAAAATGACTACAACACTCGCCTTTATCCAGTTAAAGGGCGAGGATTGGAATGATCATATATATTAACCATGTCAGTTAATTTAAACAGATCGTGCGTGAGAGATGAAGTTAGCAGCTACTTCTTCCAACATTCCGATGTTCCAGATCACCCGAGCAACGGACATCAGGAGTCAGGGTGTCAGCGAGACTGTCTGTGAGGTAGGGACTCCTGGAACGCCGGATACTTCAAAAAACAGTTTAGCTGACCCAAAGCCAATACCCGAAATCATTCATTAATATGCTTCATGGTAGGTTATTTTCAGTCCACCAAACAGAGCGAAATTAGGGAAGAAATTCCAGGTATTCAAGCTCCATAAGCTACTTGGCCAGGAAAATCCAGCAGTCGCAACGCATGCGTTAACACACTGGGAAAGGACAGAATTACAGTTCTGAAAGGTCATATAGGTGGGTGGAGAAAGAGGTTTATTACAGAGTCTTTGTTCATCCAATCCACACGTCCAATAAAAATGGCACAAGAGATTCGGAAAATATTACTACCCATAAAATAAAGGATTAATAAATAGCCAAATTATATAAACAAAGTTAGAAAGTTAAGTGAGTACCTTGGTATGATAATGAGCAATAAATTGCTCTCTAAACGTCACCAGTAAGTAATATTGTGTCACTGTGCAGTTTTATCAAATAAATTTACTCTGATGGATTTATACCTTGCCATACTCCCGAAGTTTTATTCTTACGTAAATGAAAATCTTTATTCGATGAGAAGCAAGGTAGTTGAGTGTACAATTGACAGGTGTGAATGTGAGCCTAGTAAAATGTACAAAAGCCACATGTAAGTGTAATGACGGTGAATTAGTTACTAAAATTAGAAGCAAACGAGTAAAAAAGAGTTTAAGATCAAGTTAGAATAAGAAACTGAACAAACCGGCTCTGCAGACAGAGTTCGGAGTCATATTGACGTTTCGCCAGCGCGTCCATCATACAAAAGTGCCGTACCATTCAGCGTTACCTTGCAGATAATTTGGAAAGACGACTGTAGTGGGACTCCTTGACATGAGTTGAGTGACTAACTGGTTTCAACATAGAACTATGCACCTACGTGCAGCAGTTAGAGTTGTTACACTCAATGTAGCACACAAAGCAAGAGAAGAGATTAAAGAGGGATAATAAACATGAATATGAGGCAAAAATAGTAATATGGAAGAAAAATGGAATTGTATTGGACATTATGAATCACAAATAATTAATGCATCTGCGTTTTCATTGAGAACGATTTTGAGCCATATCATCAGTTGTCTCCACCCTTATGTTTCCACAAGGACCCCAACCAAGAAGTATACACATCCTACGTGGCTTAAACTAACTGTTGTGGATTTCATTGACTGATACCATGTTTCGGTATGACCACCGCTTGCTGTTTTGCCACCTGATTGTATGTCAGCTGACACTGTCTGTCGAGGACGGCGATGGCTAGGCATGCATGCATGCATGCGTGCTCACCTAGGAGGACTCTCGTCTGCATATTCTAAGTCAAGGGGAATATTTTTTCTTAATGGTAAAATGCCAATCCCTGAGTCGGTGAAGTCAGTTAAAGTTAGGTCCATCAGTACATCTATGATAAAATTCAACAGAAATTGTGACAGCGGGCATCCCTGACAGACACTACTGGTTGTCACCATTTCAGATGACAACTTTATGAGGAGGAGAACTGATCCCCTTATTGATAACTAAGGGCCAAATAGTCTACCTTTATTTATTGACAGAGACTACAAGAAGTCATTGGTATGTGTCTCGATTTTCTTCATTTTTAATACTTATTTAAACAAAATAAATCTGTAAAATCCATTACACATGAGAATATCAACCAGGATCCAGCTTAGCATTGTGTGACTATTCTCATCAAATAAATGCTCTGTTAACAACTTTGCCACTATAAATCTTGGCTGCTGGGTCGTTTGGTAGCCAAAGCATAAGATGTTCAATTTTACTGCTATAATTAGACGTGATCAAACAGGTGACTTTCACCACTCATTGAGTCCTGGGTCACAGGGTGGCTGTCTTTCTGTTTTTCGGGTAGAAACCGACATAGTCTTTTGAGCGGAAAGTGTTTCACTTTTTGCGTATTCTAACTTTAGAGGCCTAGGCGCTGTGTTTATATCCCATGCAGCGGGGTGTTGGATGCTCGGTTAGTTGAGCGTATCTGCAGGCCTTTAAAGTGCTCCTCAAAGTTTTCTTTCCAACGTTCCAGTCGTCTACGCTGATAGCTAATGATGATGCCATTTTTCTCGGAGATTGTTTCACCTATCATTTCCTTTTGCCACCTGTTTCCCTGATAAGTCCAAATAGTTGTCTGGTGTTACCTGCCCCGATGCCCTTCGTATCTCTCACTTTTGTTACCCACGGTCGTTGCGAAGACTTCTTGTTAGTTTGCTTTCCAGCAACTTTCGCTCCTCATCATATTCAGAGCTCACCGCAATCAATCTTCTTGCGTCAGTCAATTGGGATGAGGTAGTAGAAATACACTGGCTCTTACTAACTTTCGGTTTTATGTTATTAACAGCCTTTACACCTATATCTGTACCAGGCTTCTTCAGGAGGAGTCTTGCTGTCGACTTCAGATATTCGTTTCGCTATTTCTTCCTTAAAAAGAGACTTGGTTACTTGATATAGTTGGACCGAGGGGGGGGGGGGGTAACTGCTTCGCTACCAACACTTTCTTTTATGTCCGTTTAATCGTAAACAAGTACAAAGGTGGGTGGAAAAGGGCGTGATCGTAGTCTACGGACGTGTTCCAGAAAGAGTGGCCATTTCCTACTGACCCTCGCCAACGATACCCTATCGCCATGTGGTCTATTTGAGTTGAACGTTGATTTGGTGATGAAGGTCGCCAGGTTAGGCAATGTCTCTCTTTGTGCCTAAAGTTAGTGCTGACTAGGAACAGATGACTATCTGAACAGGATTGTAGAAGACGATCACCGTTGTCGTTCCATTGGGAGGGAACTCTGTATATGCCACTCACATATTTCCTAGTCTGGCACAACTTCCCTATTTGGGCATTGAAGTCACCTGCTATATCTGAGCGTTTTGCTTTTTGCAGCAAATTAGACAATTTTTGGTAGAAATCATCCTTAAATAGAATCTGAACTGCAATCGGTTGGGGGGGGTAAACGAAGACTGTGAAAATAAAACGATGGGTAACGCCGTCATTCCTTTTTTTAACGGACTCATTCAGATCGACCGCACACATGCGACTATGTACCGGGATCCAGCCTAGAAGTGATGTTTTTGCCCTAACACTCGATGCTATTCCTATACCTGCAAGTCCTCGCGAATGAGCTGAGGAGTCTCGTGACACATTTAAGGGGAATTTTGCATATTCACCTTGTTGGCCGGGTAGGGTTAAATGAACAGCCACGCCCGGGTCTTGTATATGTGTCTCTGAAACGCAAAATACACCCATCGTCCAAAATGCCAGAGTTCTGGTTAATGATGTCTGTTGTCGATTGGCAGAGGGTTCTTGACATCAAATGCTCCAATATGAAGTTGGCGTTGTGGCTTTATGATATATATCCACATGATGTGTGATTCGTTTGTGACAGTCTATTATATTTTGCTATGTATATATGGATCGATATTTCATTATAACTGACAATATGCTTTTGTCTGTCCACTAACTAAATAAACAATGTATGACCTTGTTGTCACATGACATTACAACCGATCATGTTAAGACTGTCTATTTTTTGGTTCATGTGTATTAGCCATTTTCATGTATACTTTTGTACTGTATTCTGGTTCACACAACTTCGTACGCTATGTACCATTTCACTCACACTCTTGTGTGACATTTATTTTCCTTGTCTGGAAAATACAAGTATCATCGTGAACCTGGTGGTCTTCTGATTTCCGTCTTTCCGCGTCAGGACTATTAACTACTCGACGAGTACATAACATAATTGGCGACGGGGAAAACTACAATTACCCACTTAGCAGCAGTACATAACACTTTAAGAGGCTATCAGGGTGTTTTTCTGGCTCTCATCTCTGTTTGTGGTCACAGAATGAAAAGAATGGCCTATCCGAACTGGCTTTTAGGTTTGGTTCCGTATTAGTAGCTTAGCGGATACGGACCACCGTAGGCTAAGTTGAAAAGTACAATTTTTGAGGTCGACTTTTTCGAACCGCTCCTTTGCAGAGTGTGGAAACAGCATAGCTGATATCCTGGTCATCTGGGGAAACACTTTACTGCCGTTAAATTCCTATTTCCCGGCAATACAACTTTGCCCACAGACCTTCAGCATAGTGTTAAAAAAAACTTATATCATGCCGGTAACTGATTTTAGTCTTATCACAGGTATGGGAGTACCTGCAGCAACATTAGTTCCAGCTAGTATAGCTTCCCGGATCATGGATATATGGAAGCCCAACACCACATGAATGTAGCAGCTATAGGTATGGTTGACCTGATTTAACCAGGTGCCAGACTGTTCCACTAATGTAGGATGAAAATGTTGTCGTGGTAATCTCTAAAAACGTTGTACGTAACTCATTGGACGACAGTCGTAGTATTAGTTTGTCACCAGTTACGTTTAAAATATTATTTACTATCTTGCTCTGCAGACTGTATAAAACGAGTCAGAACCTGACTTTAGAAGAGCAGACTGGTTTTTGCTCAGCTCATGAATGTACTGATTACTTGTTTACTCTCCTTCAGTTGCTAGAACACAGTTACATATATTACAGGATAAAGGTCGTAGTATTTCTTGATATGCAGTCCGCGAGGTAGACCTGTTTTTTGGAATTGGTTGTTCGAATGAGGTGTTCCTGGGAAATTCGTTACCATCGCAAAATCCTCATAGAGATAGATTGACAGCATTCAACCAGTCATCACTGCTGCTCTCAAATAACATTCGGGCTAGACAGAGTCGGTTGATGTACTCATTTATATTCAACTTTAGCTTCCGTGATATTTTGGACCCAGGTAAAGCGTGGCAGCAGGGTACGTTTGCTAAACGAAAAAGGTTTCCTGACAATGAGTATTTAGATGAGGTTGTCTTGCTTTACAACAACACAGGCTAGCTAAATAGCATTTAATCAACTGGTGGTCAATGTCTGTATGTTATCTGCTTTGCTCCTTCAAAACACAAAGTATGGTTACGAAATTGACAGGAGCCTGCAGATGAACCGTTAGAAGTAGTGTACAGCATCTTGTGACTGCATAACTGTGTGATGAGGCCCCTATGATTAGACCTGTAACCACATAGTAAGAGCTGAGGCCAGATGCGCTAGCCTGGGCCACATCTATGCCAAATATAATATCATTGCGAGTCCATTTCATTTTAAAAATGGTATAATCGCTTGACTCATATTACATGTAACTTTTCTAATTCACTTCGATATTCATCGAAATTTCATAACACTTAGTAATTGCATTCCTCTATATTTGAGCCTCAACTACTACATAAATGCATTACATATTACTGCAATATAAAATACATATTGATTTTACTGTGCCACAGAATCGTTTAAAAAATAGACTAAAAACACATTGAAACTATCCTAATTTTAGCAAAAAATTCTATCAAACATTCGCTACAAAAAATTCATCCATCCCTTATTAAGTGAATATTCTACACAGAAATAAACAAACACGAAAAGAATACACAAATGCCATATAAATATGAAAAAGAGATCAGCGAAAAAAGCAAAAAAAAATTAAAAAAATTAATGACGCCCAAGAAACAAACCAAAGAAATTCACCGAAACAAAACTCTAGGGAATCAAACCGCTAGTGTTCAGGGAGTTGTCAAATGCCTTGACTGTCGACGCCCTCGAAGACCTTTACAAAGTCGACGAAGTTGAAGTGAAGAGTTGACTGGCATTCTATCATCTGTTTAGCGATGATGTGTATGTAGTGCTGCGATTCGGTCGGCGGATGACTTGTTTCTCCTGAAGTCAACGAAGTCTTCCTACTCACATCATCTTGTATGTCTTTCAAGGGTGAGGTGGTTCAGCATCACTTCTTGAATGAATAGGCTCAAATCGGTCTTCTTTGACAGTGTTACAAAGTGGCCTTCTTCCAATAGTCAGGTAGGTACCTTTGTTTCCTCCACACCCTGTGTAGTAGTAACATGAGTATGTCCACCTGAGGTCTCTGAGTCGGTTTTCAGTGCTTCTGGATGGGGACACTCCATTTCATCCCACTGAGTTCTGGGTTGGCTTTCAGTAACTTCAGAGTTTCTACAGTCTTAAGTGCACAGTAGTAGGAGGCTTAATCACGGCTAAAGATGAAAATCTCCGGGAAAACTAGGCTGACACCTTTATTTCTTCACATGAATGTGGCATAAGGCACTATCAGTGAAGTCCAATGGCACTACCACTCACTCATCGGAATCGAGACCCAGCGAGTAAATCTCCTCACTGAAGCCCGTATATTTGAACACTCGTGTTCTCCTCATTGAAGAGCATGGTGGGCCATCTGCTTCCAGCGGTATTGGTGAAGGATTTCCACACTTGATTTTACGAAACCTCATAACAGATGTGTCTTTTGACGGCCCTATATTCGCTTCTCGCTTCACAGAGATTGATATCCTCACGGGAAACACTTTCATTGGGTCAAGGAACGCAGATAATATTGTTCTGTTGGGCGAAGAGACTGAAAAATCCAGAATCTTCCAAACATTTCCGGTGACAAACACAGAATGTTTTCAATGCATTTATCACAAATGGGAAACGTCAACTTAGTAGTACCGGTCTGTGTAGATAATCCATTTGGCTATGTGGAGTGAAGTAGTTGGTTGCATCGACTATTTCACTTACCTTGTAAATCGAATTGACATTAATGCGATGACTGCAGGCTGTCTGGCTGAAAATGTACATCTGTCACCCAGATCTATTCGCGCCTTATTTTACTGTTGATTATCCCCCATCTGTTTGTCTTCATTATCTATTCTTCTCCTTCTTCTTCTCCTTCTTCATGCCAGTAGAACTTCGCTTTTATCGTTCCCATTCGATTATCTCCCACTTTGTCTCACTCTAAATGATGCACACAAATGACGTGTTCCGACTTCGACCAATACGCAGTAATGCCGATTCCTCTGTCTGTACATGTGCTATCTTACTATTTACTATGCATTCCTTGCACTCCGAGTGGAACACACGGCTTCAGCAGCACATAGAAATTGTACCCTTCCATCACTTTCAGGTGGCTCCACAAGCTCTCATCTCCTCTTCAATTGATGTCCTCCATGTCCCCCTTTCATGCTCAACTCGTCGCTTCCCATTTGGGGTTACACTCGACAGGCTGACATGTAATCCTACAAAAGTATCTCACTGGCGTATGTTCAGTGCATCTGCATTTCCTTCTGGGTACTTGTTGGCTAATGAGTTCTCGGATGGTTCACTGTCAGAGTTTCTTGTTGCTTGTCTTTTCTAACCATCTGATCTTCTGCATCAAGCGAAGGCAGCTGTTGACGGAAGTCTGTGGTAGCCTGTTGCAAATGCTGTTCGTGACGTGTGCGTCAAGTCTCTGAAACGGACACAAGCACTTACTTGACATGAGTGTTAAAAATTATGATCTTATAACTTTCAGTTGACCCAACGAATGTTTGTCTTCTGACTCCCACGGAGTACGGAATAATCGAGTCGACGACGATTAGAAAGACCATTGGTGATAGCAGACAGCCTTGTCTTACTCCTGTCTTCACTTCAAAGCCTTCAATCGACCTTCGATTGTGAATAACGTGGTACGGGGCATCCTTGAATAGCAGTTGAATGAGGCTTATAAATGTTTGAGGCACTGGAATCCATAGTGTTCAGGTAGTTGTCAAATGCCTTGACTGTCGACGCCCTCGAAGACCTTTACAAAGTCGACGAAGTTGAAGTGAAGAGTTGACTGGCATTCTATCATCTGTTTAGCGATGATGTGTATGTAGTGCTGCGATTCGGTCGGCGGATGACTTGTTTCTCCTGAAGTCAACGAAGTCTTCCTACTCACATCATCTTGTATGTCTTTCAAGGGTGAGGTGGTTCAGCATCACTTCTTGAATGAATAGGCTCAAATCGGTCTTCTTTGACAGTGTTACAAAGTGGCCTTCTTCCAATAGTCAGGTAGGTACCTTTCCTTCCTCCACACCCTGTGTAGTAGTAACATGAGTATGTCCACCTGAGGTCTCTGAGTCGGTTTTCAGTGCTTCTGGATGGGGACATTCCATTTCATCCCACTGAGTTCTGGGTTGGCTTTCAGTAACTTCAGAGTTTCTACAGTCTTAAGTGCACAGTAGTAGGAGGCTTAATCACGGCTAAAGATGAAAATCTCCGGGAAAACTAGGCTGACACCTTTATTTCTTCACATGAATGTGGCATAAGGCACTATCAGTGAAGTCCAATGGCACTACCACTCACTCATCGGAATCGAGACCCAGCGAGTAAATCTCCTCACTGAAGCCCGTATATTTGAACACTCGTGTTCTCCTCATTGAAGAGCATGGTGGGCCATCTGCTTCCAGCGGTATTGGTGAAGGATTTCCACACTTGATTTTACGAAACCTCATAACAGATGTGTCTTTTGACGGCCCTATATTCGCTTCTCGCTTCACAGAGATTGATATCCTCACGGGAAACACTTTCATTGGGTCAAGGAACGCAGATAATATTGTTCTGTTGGGCGAAGAGACTGAAAAATCCAGAATCTTCCAAACATTTCCGGTGACAAACACAGAATGTTTTCAATGCATTTATCACAAATGGGAAACGTCAACTTAGTAGTACCGGTCTGTGTAGATAATCCATTTGGCTATGTGGAGTGAAGTAGTTGGTTGCATCGACTATTTCACTTACCTTGTAAATCGAATTGACATTAATGCGATGACTGCAGGCTGTCTGGCTGAAAATGTACATCTGTCACCCAGATCTATTCGCGCCTTATTTTACTGTTGATTATCCCCCATCTGTTTGTCTTCATTATCTATTCTTCTCCTTCTTCTTCTCCTTCTTCATGCCAGTAGAACTTCGCTTTTATCGTTCCCATTCGATTATCTCCCACTTTGTCTCACTCTAAATGATGCACACAAATGACGTGTTCCGACTTCGACCAATACGCAGTAATGCCGATTCCTCTGTCTGTACATGTGCTATCTTACTATTTACTATGCATTCCTTGCACTCCGAGTGGAACACACGGCTTCAGCAGCACATAGAAATTGTACCCTTCCATCACTTTCAGGTGGCTCCACAAGCTCTCATCTCCTCTTCAATTGATGTCCTCCATGTCCCCCTTTCATGCTCAACTCGTCGCTTCCCATTTGGGGTTACACTCGACAGGCTGACATGTAATCCTACAAAAGTATCTCACTGGCGTATGTTCAGTGCATCTGCATTTCCTTCTGGGTACTTGTTGGCTAATGAGTTCTCGGATGGTTCACTGTCAGAGTTTCTTGTTGCTTGTCTTTTCTAACCATCTGATCTTCTGCATCAAGCGAAGGCAGCTGTTGACGGAAGTCTGTGGTAGCCTGTTGCAAATGCTGTTCGTGACGTGTGCGTCAAGTCTCTGAAACGGACACAAGCACTTACTTGACATGAGTGTTAAAAATTATGATCTTATAACTTTCAGTTGACCCAACGAATGTTTGTCTTCTGACTCCCACGGAGTACGGAATAATCGAGTCGACGACGATTAGAAAGACCATTGGTGATAGCAGACAGCCTTGTCTTACTCCTGTCTTCACTTCAAAGCCTTCAATCGACCTTCGATTGTGAATAACGTGGTACGGGGCATCCTTGAATAGCAGTTGAATGAGGCTTATAAATGTTTGAGGCACTGGAATCCATAGTGTTCAGGTAGTTGTCAAATGCCTTGACTGTCGACGCCCTCGAAGACCTTTACAAAGTCGACGAAGTTGAAGTGAAGAGTTGACTGGCATTCTATCATCTGTTTAGCGATGATGTGTATGTAGTGCTGCGATTCGGTCGGCGGATGACTTGTTTCTCCTGAAGTCAACGAAGTCTTCCTACTCACATCATCTTGTATGTCTTTCAAGGGTGAGGTGGTTCAGCATCACTTCTTGAATGAATAGGCTCAAATCGGTCTTCTTTGACAGTGTTACAAAGTGGCCTTCTTCCAATAGTCAGGTAGGTACCTTTCCTTCCTCCACACCCTGTGTAGTAGTAACATGAGTATGTCCACCTGAGGTCTCTGAGTCGGTTTTCAGTGCTTCTGGATGGGGACATTCCATTTCATCCCACTGAGTTCTGGGTTGGCTTTCAGTAACTTCAGAGTTTCTACAGTCTTAAGTGCACAGTAGTAGGAGGCTTAATCACGGCTAAAGATGAAAATCTCCGGGAAAACTAGGCTGACACCTTTATTTCTTCACATGAATGTGGCATAAGGCACTATCAGTGAAGTCCAATGGCACTACCACTCACTCATCGGAATCGAGACCCAGCGAGTAAATCTCCTCACTGAAGCCCGTATATTTGAACACTCGTGTTCTCCTCATTGAAGAGCATGGTGGGCCATCTGCTTCCAGCGGTATTGGTGAAGGATTTCCACACTTGATTTTACGAAACCTCATAACAGATGTGTCTTTTGACGGCCCTATATTCGCTTCTCGCTTCACAGAGATTGATATCCTCACGGGAAACACTTTCATTGGGTCAAGGAACGCAGATAATATTGTTCTGTTGGGCGAAGAGACTGAAAAATCCAGAATCTTCCAAACATTTCCGGTGACAAACACAGAATGTTTTCAATGCATTTATCACAAATGGGAAACGTCAACTTAGTAGTACCGGTCTGTGTAGATAATCCATTTGGCTATGTGGAGTGAAGTAGTTGGTTGCATCGACTATTTCACTTACCTTGTAAATCGAATTGACATTAATGCGATGACTGCAGGCTGTCTGGCTGAAAATGTACATCTGTCACCCAGATCTATTCGCGCCTTATTTTACTGTTGATTATCCCCCATCTGTTTGTCTTCATTATCTATTCTTCTCCTTCTTCTTCTCCTTCTTCATGCCAGTAGAACTTCGCTTTTATCGTTCCCATTCGATTATCTCCCACTTTGTCTCACTCTAAATGATGCACACAAATGACGTGTTCCGACTTCGACCAATACGCAGTAATGCCGATTCCTCTGTCTGTACATGTGCTATCTTACTATTTACTATGCATTCCTTGCACTCCGAGTGGAACACACGGCTTCAGCAGCACATAGAAATTGTACCCTTCCATCACTTTCAGGTGGCTCCACAAGCTCTCATCTCCTCTTCAATTGATGTCCTCCATGTCCCCCTTTCATGCTCAACTCGTCGCTTCCCATTTGGGGTTACACTCGACAGGCTGACATGTAATCCTACAAAAGTATCTCACTGGCGTATGTTCAGTGCATCTGCATTTCCTTCTGGGTACTTGTTGGCTAATGAGTTCTCGGATGGTTCACTGTCAGAGTTTCTTGTTGCTTGTCTTTTCTAACCATCTGATCTTCTGCATCAAGCGAAGGCAGCTGTTGACGGAAGTCTGTGGTAGCCTGTTGCAAATGCTGTTCGTGACGTGTGCGTCAAGTCTCTGAAACGGACACAAGCACTTACTTGACATGAGTGTTAAAAATTATGATCTTATAACTTTCAGTTGACCCAACGAATGTTTGTCTTCTGACTCCCACGGAGTACGGAATAATCGAGTCGACGACGATTAGAAAGACCATTGGTGATAGCAGACAGCCTTGTCTTACTCCTGTCTTCACTTCAAAGCCTTCAATCGACCTTCGATTGTGAATAACGTGGTACGGGGCATCCTTGAATAGCAGTTGAATGAGGCTTATAAATGTTTGAGGCACTGGAATCCATAGTGTTCAGGTAGTTGTCAAATGCCTTGACTGTCGACGCCCTCGAAGACCTTTACAAAGTCGACGAAGTTGAAGTGAAGAGTTGACTGGCATTCTATCATCTGTTTAGCGATGATGTGTATGTAGTGCTGCGATTCGGTCGGCGGATGACTTGTTTCTCCTGAAGTCAACGAAGTCTTCCTACTCACATCATCTTGTATGTCTTTCAAGGGTGAGGTGGTTCAGCATCACTTCTTGAATGAATAGGCTCAAATCGGTCTTCTTTGACAGTGTTACAAAGTGGCCTTCTTCCAATAGTCAGGTAGGTACCTTTCCTTCCTCCACACCCTGTGTAGTAGTAACATGAGTATGTCCACCTGAGGTCTCTGAGTCGGTTTTCAGTGCTTCTGGATGGGGACATTCCATTTCATCCCACTGAGTTCTGGGTTGGCTTTCAGTAACTTCAGAGTTTCTACAGTCTTAAGTGCACAGTAGTAGGAGGCTTAATCACGGCTAAAGATGAAAATCTCCGGGAAAACTAGGCTGACACCTTTATTTCTTCACATGAATGTGGCATAAGGCACTATCAGTGAAGTCCAATGGCACTACCACTCACTCATCGGAATCGAGACCCAGCGAGTAAATCTCCTCACTGAAGCCCGTATATTTGAACACTCGTGTTCTCCTCATTGAAGAGCATGGTGGGCCATCTGCTTCCAGCGGTATTGGTGAAGGATTTCCACACTTGATTTTACGAAACCTCATAACAGATGTGTCTTTTGACGGCCCTATATTCGCTTCTCGCTTCACAGAGATTGATATCCTCACGGGAAACACTTTCATTGGGTCAAGGAACGCAGATAATATTGTTCTGTTGGGCGAAGAGACTGAAAAATCCAGAATCTTCCAAACATTTCCGGTGACAAACACAGAATGTTTTCAATGCATTTATCACAAATGGGAAACGTCAACTTAGTAGTACCGGTCTGTGTAGATAATCCATTTGGCTATGTGGAGTGAAGTAGTTGGTTGCATCGACTATTTCACTTACCTTGTAAATCGAATTGACATTAATGCGATGACTGCAGGCTGTCTGGCTGAAAATGTACATCTGTCACCCAGATCTATTCGCGCCTTATTTTACTGTTGATTATCCCCCATCTGTTTGTCTTCATTATCTATTCTTCTCCTTCTTCTTCTCCTTCTTCATGCCAGTAGAACTTCGCTTTTATCGTTCCCATTCGATTATCTCCCACTTTGTCTCACTCTAAATGATGCACACAAATGACGTGTTCCGACTTCGACCAATACGCAGTAATGCCGATTCCTCTGTCTGTACATGTGCTATCTTACTATTTACTATGCATTCCTTGCACTCCGAGTGGAACACACGGCTTCAGCAGCACATAGAAATTGTACCCTTCCATCACTTTCAGGTGGCTCCACAAGCTCTCATCTCCTCTTCAATTGATGTCCTCCATGTCCCCCTTTCATGCTCAACTCGTCGCTTCCCATTTGGGGTTACACTCGACAGGCTGACATGTAATCCTACAAAAGTATCTCACTGGCGTATGTTCAGTGCATCTGCATTTCCTTCTGGGTACTTGTTGGCTAATGAGTTCTCGGATGGTTCACTGTCAGAGTTTCTTGTTGCTTGTCTTTTCTAACCATCTGATCTTCTGCATCAAGCGAAGGCAGCTGTTGACGGAAGTCTGTGGTAGCCTGTTGCAAATGCTGTTCGTGACGTGTGCGTCAAGTCTCTGAAACGGACACAAGCACTTACTTGACATGAGTGTTAAAAATTATGATCTTATAACTTTCAGTTGACCCAACGAATGTTTGTCTTCTGACTCCCACGGAGTACGGAATAATCGAGTCGACGACGATTAGAAAGACCATTGGTGATAGCAGACAGCCTTGTCTTACTCCTGTCTTCAATTCAAAGCCTTCAATCGACCTTCGATTGTGAATAACGTGGTACGGGGCATCCTTGAATAGCAGTTGAATGAGGCTTATAAATGTTTGAGGCACTGGAATCCATAGTGTTCAGGTAGTTGTCAAATGCCTTGACTGTCGACGCCCTCGAAGACCTTTACAAAGTCGACGAAGTTGAAGTGAAGAGTTGACTGGCATTCTATCATCTGTTTAGCGATGATGTGTATGTAGTGCTGCGATTCGGTCGGCGGATGACTTGTTTCTCCTGAAGTCAACGAAGTCTTCCTACTCACATCATCTTGTATGTCTTTCAAGGGTGAGGTGGTTCAGCATCACTTCTTGAATGAATAGGCTCAAATCGGTCTTCTTTGACAGTGTTACAAAGTGGCCTTCTTCCAATAGTCAGGTAGGTACCTTTCCTTCCTCCACACCCTGTGTAGTAGTAACATGAGTATGTCCACCTGAGGTCTCTGAGTCGGTTTTCAGTGCTTCTGGATGGGGACATTCCATTTCATCCCACTGAGTTCTGGGTTGGCTTTCAGTAACTTCAGAGTTTCTACAGTCTTAAGTGCACAGTAGTAGGAGGCTTAATCACGGCTAAAGATGAAAATCTCCGGGAAAACTAGGCTGACACCTTTATTTCTTCACATGAATGTGGCATAAGGCACTATCAGTGAAGTCCAATGGCACTACCACTCACTCATCGGAATCGAGACCCAGCGAGTAAATCTCCTCACTGAAGCCCGTATATTTGAACACTCGTGTTCTCCTCATTGAAGAGCATGGTGGGCCATCTGCTTCCAGCGGTATTGGTGAAGGATTTCCACACTTGATTTTACGAAACCTCATAACAGATGTGTCTTTTGACGGCCCTATATTCGCTTCTCGCTTCACAGAGATTGATATCCTCACGGGAAACACTTTCATTGGGTCAAGGAACGCAGATAATATTGTTCTGTTGGGCGAAGAGACTGAAAAATCCAGAATCTTCCAAACATTTCCGGTGACAAACACAGAATGTTTTCAATGCATTTATCACAAATGGGAAACGTCAACTTAGTAGTACCGGTCTGTGTAGATAATCCATTTGGCTATGTGGAGTGAAGTAGTTGGTTGCATCGACTATTTCACTTACCTTGTAAATCGAATTGACATTAATGCGATGACTGCAGGCTGTCTGGCTGAAAATGTACATCTGTCACCCAGATCTATTCGCGCCTTATTTTACTGTTGATTATCCCCCATCTGTTTGTCTTCATTATCTATTCTTCTCCTTCTTCTTCTCCTTCTTCATGCCAGTAGAACTTCGCTTTTATCGTTCCCATTCGATTATCTCCCACTTTGTCTCACTCTAAATGATGCACACAAATGACGTGTTCCGACTTCGACCAATACGCAGTAATGCCGATTCCTCTGTCTGTACATGTGCTATCTTACTATTTACTATGCATTCCTTGCACTCCGAGTGGAACACACGGCTTCAGCAGCACATAGAAATTGTACCCTTCCATCACTTTCAGGTGGCTCCACAAGCTCTCATCTCCTCTTCAATTGATGTCCTCCATGTCCCCCTTTCATGCTCAACTCGTCGCTTCCCATTTGGGGTTACACTCGACAGGCTGACATGTAATCCTACAAAAGTATCTCACTGGCGTATGTTCAGTGCATCTGCATTTCCTTCTGGGTACTTGTTGGCTAGTGAGTTCTCGGATGGTTCACTGTCAGAGTTTCTTGTTGCTTGTCTTTTCTAACCATCTGATCTTCTGCATCAAGCGAAGGCAGCTGTTGACGGAAGTCTGTGGTAGCCTGTTGGAAATGCTGTTCGTGACGTGTGCGTCAAGTCTCTGAAACGGACACAAGCACTTACTTGACATGAGTGTTAAAAATTATGATCTTATAACTTTCAGTTGACCCAACGAATGTTTGTCTTCTGACTCCCACGGAGTACGGAATAATCGAGTCGACGACGATTAGAAAGACCATTGGTGATAGCAGACAGCCTTGTCTTACTCCTGTCTTCAATTCAAAGCCTTCAATCGACCTTCGATTGTGAATAACGTGGTACGGGGCATCCTTGAATAGCAGTTGAATGAGGCTTATAAATGTTTGAGGCACTGGAATCCATAGTGTTCAGGTAGTTGTCAAATGCCTTGACTGTCGACGCCCTCGAAGACCTTTACAAAGTCGACGAAGTTGAAGTGAAGAGTTGACTGGCATTCTATCATCTGTTTAGCGATGATGTGTATGTAGTGCTGCGATTCGGTCGGCGGATGACTTGTTTCTCCTGAAGTCAACGAAGTCTTCCTACTCACATCATCTTGTATGTCTTTCAAGGGTGAGGTGGTTCAGCATCACTTCTTGAATGAATAGGCTCAAATCGGTCTTCTTTGACAGTGTTACAAAGTGGCCTTCTTCCAATAGTCAGGTAGGTACCTTTCCTTCCTCCACACCCTGTGTAGTAGTAACATGAGTATGTCCACCTGAGGTCTCTGAGTCGGTTTTCAGTGCTTCTGGAT
The DNA here is from genome assembly GCA_944472135.2 of Trichobilharzia regenti. Classification (NCBI taxonomy): domain Eukaryota; kingdom Metazoa; phylum Platyhelminthes; class Trematoda; order Strigeidida; family Schistosomatidae; genus Trichobilharzia; species Trichobilharzia regenti. The sequence goes on from OX235270.1 coordinate 59,216,657, forward strand.
GGGGACATTCCATTTCATCCCACTGAGTTCTGGGTTGGCTTTCAGTAACTTCAGAGTTTCTACAGTCTTAAGTGCACAGTAGTAGGAGGCTTAATCACGGCTAAAGATGAAAATCTCCGGGAAAACTAGGCTGACACCTTTATTTCTTCACATGAATGTGGCATAAGGCACTATCAGTGAAGTCCAATGGCACTACCACTCACTCATCGGAATCGAGACCCAGCGAGTAAATCTCCTCACTGAAGCCCGTATATTTGAACACTCGTGTTCTCCTCATTGAAGAGCATGGTGGGCCATCTGCTTCCAGCGGTATTGGTGAAGGATTTCCACACTTGATTTTACGAAACCTCATAACAGATGTGTCTTTTGACGGCCCTATATTCGCTTCTCGCTTCACAGAGATTGATATCCTCACGGGAAACACTTTCATTGGGTCAAGGAACGCAGATAATATTGTTCTGTTGGGCGAAGAGACTGAAAAATCCAGAATCTTCCAAACATTTCCGGTGACAAACACAGAATGTTTTCAATGCATTTATCACAAATGGGAAACGTCAACTTAGTAGTACCGGTCTGTGTAGATAATCCATTTGGCTATGTGGAGTGAAGTAGTTGGTTGCATCGACTATTTCACTTACCTTGTAAATCGAATTGACATTAATGCGATGACTGCAGTCTCTCTGGTTATGACGTGTATGCTATAGTTGACGCGATATGGAATATTTTATTGAGAGGGTTTTTATCTTTTCTATGATTTTATGATAGGTCTTTTTGTTTTTCTTTCTCGAGTTTTTTCAATTTTATTTTCTCGCTTAATCATTTTTTTTTCTGAATTGGATTTGGATGAAGAAACTTTAATCTGTCGTTACCTACCAATCCTTAGTTTTATGTTATATCAGCCTTTACCAGTGTTTCTGCAATTTCGGATATTATGCCGGGCATCTTCAGGAAGGCTCTTGCTGTCATTCTCGAACACGCATTTAGCTAATTCTTCCTTAGATATAGAATTCGTATTATCATCAAGTTTGTGGTGTGTCTGTTTCCTACGTCTGAATTACGACATACATCCATGGCTCGGGATTGCAGAGTTCCTATTAGTGAGGCCTGTTGTCCGAATTGGCTTACTGACACCTATCCTAGTTACTATTTATGAGGATTCTAGTGGTTACTGATTCGGAACTCTGTGGGGACCGGAAACATTGACGCAATAGCAACTAAAACACAGGCAAGCACTACACTGGGTATCAGTTAAACTATTCGTCATACACCTTCTGAGTATATAATTTTCGTTTCACATGACTGGCCAATTTTATTAACAAGCAATATCTTATCGCAATACACTTGCAACAAGAAATCATCATAAAGTTCCATGTAGTGGACAAATATTGACTGCTATGGTGCGTTAACCAATAAATAGTACCACGTAATCTGTAAACCCTACCACACAGAGCAAGATTAAAACCCAATATTCGATAGTTGAATATTTAGTCGCATTAGTCACACCTAGGTGATTACTTTAGAGTCATAACAAAGCATATATGTTTTAATTGTCCAATCACAAAGATGAGTGACCTGACGATAATATCCAACTATTCTTATTAGATTCGACATTACTCAGATTGATTAAGACACGATGTGTTCATAGCGCGAAGTTTGACATCAAACACCATGCAGCACGTAATTAAAAGCTGCGGCTCGATAAAAATGGATTTTCTTGAAGTATTTTTTTTATTTGAAAATCCAGTAAAATATGAAAAAAGGTTATGCTGTATGCAAATATCTTCCTACAAAATTGTATGGTAACTTATTAGCGAAAACTGTACAATTATCAGTATTCAGGAGGTTGTTTTCAATGCCATTCGTTGTTCAGACAGCCAATCCACTAGACCTGCAAAACATCCTACATTATGTAAGAATAATCTCCTCGTTTTGTCCAAATGCTGCTCCATCATCCAATAAGCGTGTTGGTGAATAATAGCAAAGTTTGTGCCACCTGTGTATTGTGCAGATAAATGTAACCAGCTCTCGTACAAATGATAGAGCGAATTCTCGCTTTTAATGCAGTTCGGTGCAAATAAATAGGGTGTTTTTAGTAAAGCTCTGCCAGCCATAACACCTGGGAAGAAAAATTTCACAAATAAGAAAAGTTTTACTACATAGTGAATTCTTCATATGTTATACGCAAAAAAGGGGTAATGCAGGGAATCAATGCAGTTTAACTTCTCACCACTCAATCATAACTAGGTAACGTAATCATATTTAGGTATGCATATAAATAAACTATATCAGAATAATTTATTCAATAGCGTAAGAGGTACCTGATAAACTAATGCTATCCAAAGCCACCTTGCTGCAAAATCAGGGTTTTAGTTGTACACACTTGTCTAGAATGTCTACACACATTTCCTTCCAGTTAACTTTAATCATGTTTCAGTGTCTTTCTATACACATTTCCTCGGAGATATCGCTGAATGTCTCCATCTGTTTACTGATGCCTGCAGTGTAAGTGACCTTTAAAAGTTCAGCTTCTGTGCGTGGAAACAGAGATGTTGCGGCCTATCTCCAACTTCTTTGAAACCCATTTACTTGATCTGGAAGGCTCCCTGACCTAGACAGTGGTCTGCGCCTACATCCACCCCTCTCAATTTTTATTCATGCAGACTGTCCAATTTTTCCGATATTGGGATTAAGTTGATCTGATTTTTAGTATGTATATATATATATATATATATATATATATATATATATATATAGACTTAATTCACCTTGCGGATATCTTTCTGCTTGTAAATGCTGCTTGCAGTCACCTAATTACATCATTCAATGTAATCTTGGTATCAATTATCTGGTCGGTGTATTGTCAGTTCCTGCTCACAGTTGCCTGTGGAAGTCCTTCCTCTGCACTTTGTTGTTTGTAGGTGTGTTGCACTGCGTAATTGTGACTTTCTTTCACTTTCACAGTTGAAACTTACCCTCAAAATATTAAAGGAGACTGGTTTACAATTCATTTGACTTTTTCATGTTGTTTGACAAACATCATCGTACCTAGTCCAAACGCACACATAGTTGTCATTTGGCTGGCACGAATAGATTACTGACCCTCCTACGAGTACAAATTCGGACACTCAACTTCTATTCCGTTATCTCTCATATATTCCTAGCACTTGTATGCTCTATCTTCTCACCTTTCCTGCAATCTGAGCAGCCTTATCAGCCAACTTCAAGAATGACACTCCATTCTCGCATGTTTAGGTTTGCTACCATAGAAAGAAGACCTACTTATTTCTTAAAGCCTTTACCCACAGAAGCCACCAGTCCTCGAATTGGAGAGCCTTATCTTTTGTAGCAGAGAACAGGTTTATTTTTGCTGTTCTCTGACATTTCAGTAGAGAAGGGGTTTACTAGCCCGCCTTCCCTTCGAGGTAAACTAAGCGAAGTTTAGTTACAGTGTCTAACAAACTTATTTTAGTCGGACACTGACGTATTCCAGACATCGGTATCGTATCCAAAGTCACCGAAATTACCTTCTACTTGTCACTGTAAGGTACAGGTAGTTACCAGGCTTTGTCTGATTACTTAGGTCCGTGATCAATTTGACAAACTACGACAAAAATATAAATAAAAAAGCCCGATGATTCTCCATCCGTAAAATAGAACAAAGCCAACTGCCACACACTATGCATACCCTTCGATGGACGGAGAGATAGATATTACGTCAGCACCAAAGATTACGCTCTTAAATGACTGCCTGATTTAGAGTAAAGTGCTTTGATCAGTGAAGTATGCTTTGTCCGTAATGCCTCCACAAACAGAAACTTGTTGGTAAAGGAAGTCAAGTACCGCCTTAAAACCGACCAAGAAATGTAACGCATTACTGACGTCGCTAAGTGTATGTTTTCTCTGAAACTAGTTAAAGAGAGAAGATACAAATACGACACCCCAATATGGGTTTGAAACATGACCCGTTGTCACAGGTTTATCATGGGATTTCATATTAGATGGCTAAATGTCTCTAACTGCTTATCCAATAATATTTATATTCTGAATACATGTATTCCCCTTAATGAATTTGAATAAAGCAAGAACAATAGTTTATGCTTATGGACAAAGATAACTATGGTGCAGAGATGAAAACTGTGTTGAATGACCCATTGAGGTTTACAGTTAACAATTGCCAAGAATACAAAACAGATGCAGCTGAAAAACGTATCACAAACGTATTGAGAGATCTTCTAAAGAAGAAAGTGACTGGAGAAAATGCTTACAGTGGTTTGAAACCGTGAGGGTCTCGTTTGCCGTACATGTATGATCTTCCAAAGACACACAAAAAATATGTCCCCCTGAGACCTGTACTTCTGATGATCAACTCGCCTCAGCAAAAGGTTGTTTGCTGGCTTGTAGAGAAACCATTCGTCAACAATTCATTTTATTTTGTCGGAAGCGTGAACCAAATGAACGTTTCAAATAATTCCATATTAGTTTGATTATTAAATGTATCACACAGTGAAACAGTATTGTATACAGTATACAATACTGTTTCACTGTGTGATACATTTAATAATCAAACTAATATGGAATTACTTAATACCACAGTGCCCAAGTTTTACACATATATTACCGTTTCAAATAAGTTAAGAGCGCCATTTGATGCAACTTCCTTGTTCACAATTATCCCAATCAACAACGCTATCGAGATGATTTGTTAGCATTCTGATCTTCTCCCACCTCCAGAGTCGGAATTTAAACGCCTACTGCTAGTGTGTAGCATGGAAGTATAATTCCAGTTTGACAACACTCTTTATCGCTAAATAGATGGTGTAGCTATGGGCAGTCAAGTTGACCCTGTTTTAGCAGATATCTTCATGTCCAACCTTGAGAAAACAATGTTGAAGCATGCGACTGACGAAACAACTTCTTATGGTCGATATGTCGATGACACATTTGCAGTGTGCAACAATCAAAATCATGCTTCCTATTTACTCGAATTATTCAACGACGCACATACAAATGTTGAATTTACTATAGAACATGAAAGTAATATAAATTTCCATTTTACTCGACATCGCTATGCAATGCCTGGAAGACGTTAGTCTTCAGAGGTCAATTTACCGAAAGCCTACATGGAATGGATAATACCTACATTTTAACACCTTTGTCCAAATAACTATAAACAAGCACTAGTCAAAACTCTGTACTACAGAGCTAGGAGAATATGCGCTCTACAGAGAAATTAGAGAAAAATTTATGATCCTAGAAAAGATATTGAAAGAAAACGGTTACACTCAGAGATTTATTAAGAAGTATGAAAGATGTGACGGCTCAGATGTCAAACAAATCATAGTCGGAAAAACGCCTGTCTGCATTTATCTCGATTTTAAAGGTAACAATATTGCAGCAATAGTCGACAGAAGATTGAGTACGTCACTAGCCAAAGCCTAAACTGGTTCCCTTCTATTGAACTACTTATTCTTTGGTGCAATCAAAAGTCGACAGATATCCTTCTCATGTTAACTCCAGCTGTATATGCAAATTAACATATATCTCCGGGGGTAGTTACATTAGAAGAACAGCGAGAAAGGTATACTCCCGATTTTCTAAACATGTATCCATGTCTTAGGAGAACAAATGCTTCAAACAGTGCCATCGCCAGACATCTCCTTGACACGAGTCATGAGGTGGACATAGCTAGATCGTTCAAAATTGTCAATAGGCAAGAGTCCAATCACCCTAAAGTTTACCGAAGCAATCTCTATCAAGTGCTTAAAACCCCGATTTATACGTTCAGAAAGAAGCAGTTATCAGCTTTTCCTTGCCCTGCTAACTGAATGTCTCTACTCTGTCTTTCATTCGATTACGTAATCGCTGACTTCAACCTCACCCCACTTGGATATAGTATACTATTACACAATTTATTAGTCACTCATTATCTTATCCCCCTCTCGTCTGTATTATTTGACTTCTCTAGCATTGTATTGTATACATACACCGACTTTGTTTAAACTTGTACTCCTTGTATAAAAACTATGTAAGTGCAATTTTCTGTTCATTAAATTTGGGACCTCCTGTCAACTGATATCATGTAAATTTTGCAAGTATGTTAAAACTTTCTCGTACACAAACTTAATCATTTATTTACGCTGTAAGTAACTGATGAGAAGCCAACGAAATAGATGATGATATCATTATATTCTGCACAAACTCTTGTTCTTGCTCTTTCCAATTATTTATTTTACTGTTACATGTGGACGGATGAAAGATACAAGATACCAGATACAAAAATAAACCCTCGTAATATGATTTGTTCTGTCATTAGCTTACTTCTAGTAAAATACTTACCATGACAACCGGTCATTTCATAGGCATGATGTGCATCTTTCAGTTCACGAATATCACCATTTAGTATAATGGGTAGTTCACTGCCTACAGAGGAATGTTTAATTTTACAATCGACTAATTCTTGAACAATATTCCATGATGCCGGATCTCTATTACGTTGATGTTGTGTTCGTGCATGCAATGTAACCCAGTCAACACCCATTACAGCCAAACGCCGAACAAGTTCTACAGTAAGTTTAATCTAAATACAAAGGAAATAATCTAAGATTTTCTACGTATTTCGAATTTTGTGAATAATGCATAAATAGCAAAATGAATCTTTAACAAAAAGATTGGTTTCTAAACAAAACTGAAAAAATAGATGCAATCGATTGAACAACTGAATGTACTTATAGATTAATATGTAACATGTATAAACTAATTTGAAATATTATAACTTACAGGGTCACATGATTCACCCCCAACAGATCTACTAGAGGAAGTAGGTATACGAATTTTAGCAGAAACTGAAAATGGACCTTGGAATCGTGTCACCTGATGAATTTTTCTTTGAACTTCTTTACTTTCATTCAACTTTGACAACTCTTCTGTATCGTTAGTTTCACATAATGCTGAAGGGTCACTGTCATTTAATGAACGCCATCGTGGAACTGTATCTCGAGCAGCACGTACAATACTGGCAATTTTTTCTGGTTCTCTCAATAATGCTGATCCTAAACCACAACCGACTGCCCAACTGAAAAAGTAAATATCAAGGAGAAAACTATTCAAAACATCTTGAACTTATTGTATATATATATATATATATATATATACTGTACCACTCGATCATTTTATGAGAAAGGTAAACTATACACTGAAGCTGAGAAAGACAAAATATTGTGTAGCTACCATGAGGACAGTATTTCATGATAGACCTTCATTAACAGCTGCCTTCGCTCAACACTCAAGATGAGATGGCCAGAAAACATCAGCAACAGGGACCTCTGGAAATGAACGAACCAACCAGGAACCAATTGTGTAGTAAATAGGCAAGAAGAAATGGAGATAGATTGGCCATACTCTGAGGAAACCATCAAGTGACATCACTAGACAAGCCTTCGCTCGAGTGGAACCCGAAAGGGAAGCGGCGAGCTGGTCATCAGCGCGAGGGGGACTTGGAGGAGGTCATGTGAAGAGGAGATGGAAGCATGTGGGCAGACTTGGAGCGGGGTGAAAACTCTAGCAGAGAACCAAACGCAATGCAGACATCAAGCTTTCAGCTTCTAAATTTCTTTGAATGCCCCTGTGTTGTCGCAATAGTCCTAATGAACAGTTCGTCTTATTTTTATCCCCAGAGAAGAACCTTATGCGTAGGCCAACAGTAGACGTGCAATAATTTACTTTCATCAAATAGAAATCGTTCTTACAGTTATGGACTATGCTTTGCCTGTTAACTTCTTTCAACCCAGTGAGATATAAAGTACAAGTGAGAATAGATGTTGGTGTAAATTTAGAGTATATGGTTAACCATTGTCATATAGTCCTAAATTTGTTGAGACTAGATTTTATGGAGATTAGCTCGAAAGGGAACTGCAGTGCACCTTCCCAGCATCAAATTACAGCTAGGGCTGAAACTAACAAACTAAAGTGAATCAACAAAACAGAAACTAACTAAAGATGGACAGAAAGCAAAAGCAACAAAGAACCTATTGCCCGACATATATGCAAAAGTAAGTAGAGGTAGACTGACTATACACTAAGGGCACAGTTGGTTGACTTTATGTGCCAAGCACTCGAGTGGAACCGGAATGAGAAACAACTAGTTGACCACCTGAAGGCAATATGGAACTTATGAGCAATCATGAAGTCAGATAAAAAAGACTTCAGAGAAACGAATAAAACGGAGACGTGTTGCTAAAGCCTTATATCCAATTTGGAATGCAAGGGAATAATAATAGTAACTGAATAAACTTCCACGATGACTTCTCACGCTAAATGTGTTTTTCAGTCTCGGTTTAATGGGCAAACATCTGATCGAACTTTGACACCATTTCGAGCATTCATACAATGTCTAGCTCATCCACATTAGATAAGTTTTAAAACCTTTCCCCAAAATAATCATGGCATTTCATACTATTATCTCATACTCACTTGCCTTTCAATAGTGGTTGAAAACAGACACTACCCTACACTTCAGCTTCCTACTTTCTGAACATGTCGACCAGTTGAATGGTTCGTCCACATAGAAGCTTAGTTTGTACTGTAACAGATTCACTAACAAGAAATTAAGCAGAACTTAGTTATTGTGAGCCCATTTAAAAACATTAGTGAGGATCTTTCAGATGTTCTAGATGCTTCTGCATCAAACAAAGGATCGTCTAAAGGCCGTTCTCATCGAAGGAGATGCACTTAACGATCAACAAAAAATGCCAGAACTGTTTATATATGTACATCCTTTTAATTGTAAGCCACACATGCTTGACGAAATGAAGCAGTTGGTCGAAGACTTCAAAACTGACGACCCATTCCATACAATACTGACAACCTTCCACCAGATACGAATTCCTTTAACGATGTGTCCGGTAGGTGAGTAATCCAACGTCGGTTTCATTAAAACTCACCAGAAATACAGTCTTATCAAATGAAGTAACTATTTTGTATGTGTAAAAACCACACTGATGAGAGGTAGATTTCATGAAAAAATCAGCTAAACTACATCAAAATCAAAATCTGAGTTCAGCGAACGCAATATCCAATAAATGTACAAGCTAATCAGAGTAATGTCACAGGGTTTTAGCAAAATTTCAGATGGTATTCATCACTTCTATGTTTTACGAATACATAGTGGTAATTTAGGCTTTATAATTGAAATATGCAAAACAAATTCTAACACGCATTGATTCTTTAAAACAAATAAATATACCAACTTACGATTGTGGACAACCACAATTCAAGTCCACCCCATCACAATATGGTGCAAGCATTTCAGTTGCCATAGTAAATTCACAAGGATCATTTGACGCCAGTTGTACAATCAGTGGTCTATCTTCTATAATAAATCAATCAGCGAAATAATATATTTAAATATATATGAACAAATAAAAAAGTTAACCATCCTGTCTATGTAAGTGGATGAAGACGAAAACTATTAGTTAATTTGTGAGTTAACCAATCGGTAAAATACCGACTAATTATTTGCGTAATGAATTGCCTACTAGGCTGGAAATTCTAATCATAAAAGAAAAGGCGTTAGGGGGTCATTTATTCATTGGCGATGGAACCTTCGATTCTCTGAGGCTGTCTGGGTGGTACACACGCTGATTTTATGGATTACTGAAAGTTTACAGGAAAGACATACTTCCTCGACTCACTGTTGATATGACTACTAGACTAACTAGAACCAGTCAGAAGGCACATTTCCTGCCACTCACTCCGAGACTCCCTAGATTTTGTCAGTTCCATTGAAAACCTCAGTGCTTCTAATCTAGCCATCATTGTTTAAGAACGTCCCACTAACAGTAAGAATATGCTGTATATGTGAAAAATACTGATTAAAAGGCGATGAACATTGGTATACCCACTGAATGCTTGAGGGAACTGCTATTGAGATGCACCCTAAATGTCCAATTCTACTTCAGTAAAGAAATATATATCGACAAAAAGATGGTATAGCTATGGGCTCAACACTTGACCCGTTGCTTGCAAATTTTTTCATGCCAAAAATAGAAGAGATATATGTAAAGAAAATGATTGACAACTTTGCGTTTTACAAGAGATACGCGAACGACACTTTCATTATCTTTAACAATGACGAGAAATCGGAGAACATATTGGACTTCTTCATCAGCTCCATTATGGATAAGATTTTATTTTGATAAATCACAGTGTTATACAGTTAATATTACTGTGTAACACTGTGATATATATATATATATATATATATATATATATATATATATATAGTTGTGCAGTTTAAGAATGATATCTCCGGAAAGAATAACTCTTTGCTGAACGCCTTTTCTTTTATGTGGCTCAATGCATTTATAATGACTGAGGGTCATTAATTACTTGATGACGGACGGTTCATATGACATTTTTTCCCTTCACGTTCCCCAGTGGAACATAGGGCCTCAAGCTAGTGGCTTGAAGATTATGTAGCACTACTTAATTGTACAGGATGGGTTTGCTAGTCTCATGCCCAACCTTTCATCTTTATCAGCATTATTTCTGGATCAGTGAGGTAAAGGAGTGCGCCGGCCTCCTTTACCTCACTGGCATAGTTAATAAAAAAGCCAATTAACTCAGAACGTGATTTTCATCGGCCTAGTGAATAACTCTTTGGAGTCTGAAAGGTTTGGGAACACTGTGGCTTAGTAGGGTGCAGTCACATCCGACTAATGAGTCCTCAATAAGAAGAAAAGCATATTCTAGATTCTACTACAAGACACTTCCCGTGTCAAGTAATATAAAATATTTTGTCAGCAGTCACCAACAATCCAAAATGATGATAAAATTATGTGCAGTTTTTGCATAGTTACACTAACTGTTCATGCGTGAAAGTTGAATAGCAGATAGTAAACTGCACTACTCAATTTTTAAATAGGCATTCAGTTATCTCGCCTGTACCACAGGTGGAAAATATTAACATAACTCCAATGAAAGTCTTTTTTACCAATGAGATGTCCTTAGTCAGTAACCAACTGAAAAAAAATCGTCCACAATATGACGAATGTGGATGGTACGTAGTCCCACTGTATAATACCTGTGATATATTTCGCCTCAGGTTCAAAAGTGGACAAAATATCACTTCATATTACCTCAAATTGCACGTACCAGTTTACACGTACATGCCAGAGCACATGCAATGGAACAACAGAGAAAAGTTATTGTTTATATTTTCGAACACATACCTAAGAATTTCATCATGAGCTGACATTAGTTAGAGAATCATTGGAAAACCTGGGAGTACTCCCAGGTTTTCCAATGATTCTCTAACTAATGTCAGCTCATGATGAAATCCTGAAACCAATCAAATCCCTACAAACCATCACTTGACATACCTAAGAACCTGAGATGAAAACGTTCGCACGCATTAAACAGTGCGATGCTCCCAGTCTATTGGACACTGGTCATATTGAGGACAATCACACAACATTCAAAAAATTAACAGAATCCTTGACCAAATAGATCGAGTGAATGAGCTCACAATTATTAGGCTTCTTCGAGAACAGAATCAACAAGACTGTTTGGTTTCAATGTAGAACTTTGCACAGATGTCCAGCAGTTCGAGTTGCCACAATCAATGTAGCACACAAACTAAGAGAAGACAGTAAGGACAGATTCAAAAGAGAGTCAATAAACAGAAATATGAGGCGAAAAGAATATTAATATGGAGGAAATATATAGTTTTATTAGGTATTATGAGTCACAAGGAGTCAACGCTGTCATTAAAAACGATTTCAAGCCATATCACCAATTGTCTCCAGCCTACATTGATTTTCACCATCCCGAGGACACACACAACGAAGTCTACACCTCCCTACGTCAATGGCTCAAACTAACTGTTATGGACTTCACCCACTGACGAAGCTATGTTTCGGTTTGATCACCACCACCACCAATAGCTTCTTTACAACCTGATCCATCCTGTGTCACCTAACATCGCTCGTTGAGGAAGGCGATCGATGGGTAGGCATGCGTGACACATGTCCTGACCATCTCAATAGATGCAACTTCACAACCTCGTCGATTGATTTCCCTCGCTTACCTAACATTCCACGCCTAACCTCAACACTGCTCACCTTATTATACCACTTCACACAGGAGACAGAACGCAGAAATCAGCATAGACCGTTTTTTTTCACACAGAAAGTTGGTATTTATTAGGCGAGAAACGCAATTATGTGTCTTTTCAGGCTACTCTTAGACTTTCGAATTTTATCAGAACGCTTGTATAACATGCATAAATTATCTGATTTTTATAAGCTACAAGAACGGCGACAAAAAAGAGTATAATCCTAGATAGGTTAGACGATGTACAACATTTAATAGGTTTCAGTATAAATGAAGGTGAATAGCCATAGAGCCAACTAACCTAGGAAATAGTTTTGATATACATAAATAAATCATATAAAACTATTAGTTGGATAATAATAAACCGTGTATGTAATTCAGAGGCATTCAATAGCAGACATAAAAACTACACAAGTTCTGCATAATCCTTCAACCCATTTAGGTTGATTTCCTCGTAACTGTTTTTAAACAATTAAATGTAATACCATGCAGTTGACAATGAGCCCTATCTCCTGAGGGCTGATTATACTGGCCAGGTCTGTTCCAACCCCAGGGCGTGGAAAGGGGCTTGAACCCATCACCCGTTGGTTGGATGTCAAGCGCTTAGACCAAAGAGTCACAGCCCCACATTCCCCCGTTATCAGAAAGATTCTATGAATACAAGCGATTAGAACTAGAAAACCAATTATGCAAGATGCTAAAATAACGACTAGAAATTCAAAAGAACCACTGTTGGATAAGTGGCCAAAATAATAGAAATCACGCTATTTCTGAATATTTACTTTTCAATTATGAACTTGAGTATAGAGCTGATAGAATTATTCCTTGAAACAAATGACACACTGACTTAGCAGAGTGATATAACAGTCGGCCATCGACTAAACTCATTTCAACTCTATCATCTTCCTATTTTGCTGGGAATTAACTAAAAAGTAGGACCAGTTATCAGCAACTGATGCTCGTTAATTCAATTGTTCAAGTACTTTGTCGAGTGATTTCTGCGAATTAGAGCAGTTTAAGGATATTTTTTTCTTAAAGCAAATAAATTCCCTAGCATAGGCTTTTATGTATTAAGCTGCACATGATGTGCGACTTCCTTTGACTGTTTTCATCGTTGAAATCAAGTAGGGCGGGGGTGGTTCGAGTCAGCATCCAGCAGTCGGAAATGAAGTAGTTAAGCTGATGAGTTACCTTTACCGACAGTCTACCACAGTAAATGCCTACTGTAAACATGGCATCTTTAATATTTAATAATAGTCTAAAAATCTGACTTCCATGTAAGCCAAAATGTTATTTAACCTTTTTTTATCATGACTTCTTAGCGCTGCCAAGGAAATGCAATTCCACTTAGTTGTCAGAGCACGTAGCCATGTTGTAAGAAAGATAAAATTTTATTTTCTCTTACCTGGACAAGTGGTGAAGTCTACATTTCTCGCTTTCTCAGATCGAATAAATGAATTAGCCAGTATCATAGGAGTATGAACTAGATCCACATCATATTGCCGAAGAAGTAGACGGAATGGCAATCTGAATACAAAAAAAAGCACTGGAATAATTGTACTGTAAAGAAGTTTTAGGTAAAAATATCAAATTCAATCTGAACCAAACGAAGAACTATACACATGACGTTAGTCACGACCAAATGTGCGATCAAAGTACACATCAATCATGCACTACGCAGAAATTAAAAACATTCACAAGAAACAGGTAGAAAGTGTGGGTCACCCAAAACATGTTATGTTTTCAGTCGTTCAGTGATACACTGTGTGAATTGATCAAATGTCAAAATCTTGGGAGAGGTATTAGTAATTCTCGCTGATTGGCGTCAGCGAATACGAAACAAATGTCTGTGCTTCCAACCGATTAGTTTGTATTATCCAATACCAATAGTAACGTGTTAACAATAAAGCTGTTAGTCAGAGTTTGTTAACTGCTGTCTATATCGTATACTTGTTTTTGATATGCTTATCGCCTGGTGGTTATATCAAAAAGTGACCAGATTAGTGAAATTAACATATAAGCTAAAAGATGTAACGAGTGAGATGACATTTACAGTCTTATAAGTGAATCGGGTGAAATAAAGTGATTACTCTGAAGAGTTTCCAACCAGGGTGAAAATATTGTGTAGTGTTCAAAATAATTTCGGTTTGTGATAACACCAAACTTAATTTACTCCATTATACGCCAAATTGTTTTAAGTAGTGAAAATTCACTACCACACTCCTTACTAGCTAATTTAGCACGTCTAGTCGGCTGAAACGATTCAAAAGAAACATGGGTTACAAAATTTCCCCAAAAGTATACACTAACTTTGTATATCGAACCATAGGTGCCGAAATGCGTACAAAAGGTAAGTCATCTTTCTTGTAAAGCGCAAGTATATCCATATATCTGTAAAAATATATAAAATAATTGAAAAAAAACAATGATCTTATATTATCAGTTAAAGCTGAAACAACATTTAACCATCAGTTGCAAATTTAGGATCGAAATAATGTTCCCATGATGGGGCCCGGTTGTAGGCAATCGAAACAGCCCTCAAACTGGGTTTTGTGCCCATTGGCTACTCGTTAGTTTGGTGTAACTGCAAAATCAATGGAGCTGATACTCCTTCAGAGATGTTTTCATTGAAAGGTACAGTTATAATGTCACTGACCACAGCACTGAGTGGTGTGGTGTGCGTTCGACTCATTCATGTACTGTTTACTGACGACTTTAACTTCACGCAAGTATTTGGGTAAACTAGATAGTATTCTGTAAAAAGTTTGAGCATTGTGGATTAGATCAAATAAAGCAATAAAACAATTCCAACAGTGGTGTGAACACGGGCAGTAATTTTGCTCGAAATATTACCAATAACAAAACTTATCATTGTGTGTAAACTATTAAAATATAATTATACTTTATTAGATAGTATTCTTTAAATTCTAAGTAGATGGAAGACAATTACGTCAAGAATCAGTTAGCAATCAAACTATAAATTCAGTCAAACCAATACCAATTCTGTGATGTCGTTTAACTGGTATTAAGTAGGAAAAATAAGTTCTGTAATTTTTCCTACTGGGCTTTCAAAGAGCTTTTACTATCCTTGAACATATGTCCTAGCTACCACCTGTGCAGTCTGGATCAACGAGAATATGCCAAGGTAATAAGTCAGGCTCCCTTGAAACTTTGAAGTTGACAACAATCGCCTTTTATTAGTATATTGCCAACAAAATTTAATAAAAACAGTAAAAGTAGACATCCGTAATGAAAAACGCTAACTGCTACCACTAAAGCTGGCAACTGTCTAAACACTTTCAAGCGGCTGCATGATATTGAGTAAATGTTTGATGAGATGGTACAGTGAGAAAGTAAGAGGAAATAAAGGGAAATTTTGATATGATTATGAACAGGAAATTGTGTTCAAAATGCCATCCAGAAAAGTAATACTGTTTCACTCTGTGTGATATATCTAATAAACAAAGTATTATAGAATTAAAGGAAGGTAGGTTGTAAATTCCTAAAATGTTATCGACTTCAAACACCTACACCAGTGTGAAAAATATTAAGAAATGTTTCTGAGAACCTCAGGATACTAGGATGTAGTAACCTGAAGACACTAACCACAAAGATTGGAAAACTCATAGCAACGGTCAAAAACTTAATCTGGCCACATCTACATTTTCTAGTCTAATTAAATTTCGGTTAAAATATTATTTATTTTTTGTGACGAAAACCCCATGTTACAAGTTTCAGTTTCATAGTTTTGTAAAATAATACACTTACCTAACTATTAACTCTTTTAATGCACTAAATATGAAAATGCCAGAAAGACACCTACGATCTGACCCCTTTTCACATCTTTGCCTAAAATACTTAGAGCTTCAAGTGGAACTGAGGCTCCGACGGTACACCTTAAATGCACTGGATTCTTTTCTATCACTTTATTTCGGCTTCGGAACCTTTTTTCTCCTTAATACGATACCCCCGATTTCTCTCCTGGACGCCCACCATCTCGTCACACCAGATTCACGTTCAACTCAGAGATCAATGGCGTGATGTTACTTGAAGGTCACCTCAACGTTAAACCAATCTATCTGCATATTTGTCAGATAATACGTTCTCTGTCACAGTTTCTCGTTGCTAATCCCTTCCGACTATACGAGCTTCAGTATTGCGTGAAGACAGATGTTAGTTGACGAAAGTCTGCTGAAAAGGCTGTTAGAAATGCTTTCGTTTGAATCGTATAAAGGTGATGACTTGATATTAGTGTTGAAAGTCCAGATCATTTTACGTTTGCTGAGTGCTATGTATCTTCACATTGAATTCAGAGTAATGAAAGCTTGTTTGCTTCCTATCCTATTCTGAATGAATTCAACATCCTCACATTCGCCGCCTATAATTGCCGTCCTAGTTAAGCAGACACAAGAGATGATATTTCCAGCTGATAATAATTGGTGTTTGTTGTTGACTAGATATCTACATCACCTCTTTCTTCTCTGTGTTCAACTGAATTCCTGTCTTCTCTAACTTTTCTGTAAATTCGTTGATTTCCACTTGTAAAACTTCGAGTTTGTGAGAGATGAGACAAAAAGCATCCGCTAAATGCAGATCTACTAGGATATTTTTGCCAGTCCAACGCAAGCAAGTTTTCTTAACCCACCCTTAGGTTCTGTTAAAATGATCCCGTTCACCCCTTTCAGCGAAAATACTGGTCATGGCAAGCAACCTTGTCTTACTTCTGTCTTCGTTACAAACGCCTCGCCGAGTTTTCCCTTGTAAATTTCTTAGCATGTAGAATAACTGTTGAATGAGGTTCCTGAGTGTTTAGGTACTGCAATCCAGTGTTAAACCAGCTGCCGAATTACTTCGTGGTCGACACTATCAAATGCTTTTTCAAAGTCAATGGTGTTGAGATAAAGAGTTCAGTGTCGTGCTACGTTCTCTTCGACGATGATACGTAGTGTTGCAGTTTGATCACTGCTTGACTTCTTTTCTGAAACCAGCTTGTTCTGGGTGCAGCGTTATGTACACACGATTTTTAAGTCTTTCTAGGGTGATGCAGTTCAATGTTTTGCTTGAGACGGAAATGACGATGATTCCGCGACTGTTGTGGCATAGACGTAAGTGACTTTTCTGTAACAGTAAAAAGACAGACATCCTTCCAATAATCAGAAACGTTCCCTTACAATCACACCTTCCACTGCTGTCACTAGGTTATTCAGGATCTTTCACTGGCCTCGCCCGCGTTCATTCCTTCCAGAATATTGATGTTTATTTGATCATTTTACCTTCAGTTTGTGATCAGTTGCCAGAACATTCTGAAAACATTTCTGTCCTTCCTAGCACTCTTCTCCATTGCATTCTGGAATATACTCAGCTTTTCATTTCGTCGTTCATCTATAAGCTAATTCATTTTCTGATTCACTACGCTTTTGTCTTTTATCGATTTTCAGATTTCTGCACAATGCTATTCCTTCTCCTGGCTCTCCTGCTTACCTAACATGTTGTCTAAACAGGTTCCTTTGAACACAGATTTCACACAGTTCCAGTTTTCATCCACACAAGTTACTTGATTCGTTCTCGTGCGGACCACTCACTGGTCACAAAACATTCACCACTCACACACGTTGGAAAAATTAACCACCAAAACCGTACAGAGTACGACCCTGGCGTTTCAATGCATACACAACATCCATAGCTGTCACGGTCTTCCTCTTCGCATGCTCTGTGTACGTCACAGCGTCGCGGATCACATTCTCCAAGAACACCACCTCGAGGTGTTCCCTAGTGTCACACACTTTTACCGGACGACTGAGGTAAAGGTGTCCTTTATAGCTTCACACTGCAGTTTTGGAGTGTTGAACTTGAATTGCGGTCTACCTCAAACATCTTTGAAGGTCGTTAGCTTGTTGGTGAAAGTTTCCTGCACTAGATGATGGTCTGAATCTACATTCACTCTTTCTCTCGATCTTTGGTAGTGAATCCCCTCTCTTTTTCTGCTCTTTGGTGTTTGTAGGTGTGTTGCACTGCGTAATTGTGACTTTCTTTCACTTTCACAGTTGAAACTTACCCTCAAAATATTAAAGGAGACTGGTTTACAATTCATTTGACTTTTTCATGTTGTTTGACAAACATCATCGTACCTAGTCCAAACGCACACATAGTTGTCATTTGGCTGGCACGAATAGATTACTGACCCTCCTACGAGTACAAATTCGGACACTCAACTTCTATTCCGTTATCTCTCATATATTCCTAGCACTTGTATGCTCTATCTTCTCACCTTTCCTGCAATCTGAGCAGCCTTATCAGCCAACTTCAAAAGTGACACTCCATGCTCTCCTGCTCAGGTTGGCTATCATCAAGAGGAAACTTGTTGACTTACTGCCTTTCAAGACACTTCCAAATACCACCATTATTCGTCTGCAAAGTAGAAGTCTTCCGATTGCAGCGATAAGTAAGTTTTTTCTGTGTTTTGAAGTCTAAATAATGATGATAGTATTTTTACAGGGTAAGTTTGCTATCTCTACGATTAGCCTAAACTCCTTCCAGGGTAAGGGACAAACTAGTTTACTAGACGGAGTTTCCTTGTCCCTAAGCGGCTACTTTTCACATCTATAGAAAAGAACAGAGCAGACTGCCGCAGTGCAATCAGATATCTAACTGGCGTTGACCGATAACTAGCAGTTATAAAGTCAAACAGTTTTCATATTAGGTCTTACCGGCTCTAACTACGCTGGTGTGAGATTTTCACGTTTTGTATTTAGGCTGACTTTCTAACCAGTAAGCGTTACTAGGAAGAACAAATGATAGGCTAAAGATGCTGATAATATAAACTAAATAAGTGGAATGTTAAAGTAATAATCATGGTCATTTCGCCTACTGTACTAGAGACGTGAAACAAACTGCTTACAGTTTGATCAACAAACAATGAATAGTTTCTATGTGTTTGTCTGCGTCCAGCGATTTTCTCAGTGAATTCCACTCAAGATAGCATTGTATTATGAGATAAATTTTCTGTAGGGCGATCCGCCCCCCCCCCCAAATAATCTTTGTTTCAATCTCATTCACTGCAACAGCTCGACGTAAAAGGAAGACATATTAATTCATAATATTAGATAGTTGGAGGTAATCAGCAGGAAGCCTTGGACCTAGGTTTCATGCCAAATGGCACTCGTCAGCAAGGCGTATCTACAACCTTGAAGGAACTCATTTCCCTTCTGGGATTCGAACCCGCGCCACTCAGTGCTGCAGTCAGAGATGTTGCCGCTGAGTTGTTCCATCTCGAGACTGACGATGGCGAGCTACCTGGAATGGTGGCCACATTGCAAAGCTGACTGACTGAATTCAGTCCGCACCGAAGAAAGGACTAGACACATCGCAGTAGTCACTAGTGTCCAATCAAGGTATATCAATTCACAAATTTGTAATAGCGCACACATACAAGTTATGGAGAAAAGACAAGACAAAAAATGTCAGAGTTATATATTTCATTCAATATACATGTGGTATAGAGAGTATCAAGTTAATTATTTATCAATTTATCAAGTAATGAACAAAAGAAAAAGGCATTTAAAAAAAAGAAAACTTAAATATCAGTTTATTCTTAACACAGTTACAATAGGCGGAAATCAGAACAACAACAACAAAAACTTCTATCAGCGTCCATTATTAGATGTTGCAATAAACAACTGTCGAATTCTTACTTCAAATTCCTCTACAGACAATTTGATATATTTTTCACGATGTGAAGTGAACGAAACAGCCATAGATCTCTCCCAGAATGCATGATACATAGGGACTAGATCACGTACTAACTGATGCTCTAGGCTATTACGCAATTCTCTATCAGGAATTGAAATCAGATTGTGCTGTTTGGTCAAGCTATTCAATCCATTGTTAAGATCCTAGAGAAGAAAAACATCGAGTAAATAATTCAAAAGAAACAGTTGACTTCAAATATATGTAAAACTTAATCGTGACTAGGAGCCGACAAAATTGAATGTTTTCTTTGTATTGAAGAATTGCCAGAGCTGTGTTGCGCACTAATACAGAAGACATATTGCTAATCATAACAGAAGTCAAGGTTAGCGGCAGTTGCATTAGATGTTTACTCATCCAGTTGAGGAGAAATTTGTCTAATTTGATTAAAAATGACACAGTGGAACAGCCGTCCTATTTATCATGTGATGAAATCAACTTAAGAGGCTATATAACAAAGGTATGTTAAGTAGATTGGCAGTATAGACCCGGATTCAAGAAAATTGCTCCTAAATTATGCAATATTCTTTAGATTAATTAAATATGACAAAACACAAATTGTATGTCAGCTATAACCAAGAGAAAATAAACAAATAGCCTTAGACATGGTTTCCGTGTTTATTGGTAAGTGTCAGATATGCATATCTGTAAATTTGAGGAATCGTCCAGTGATCAGTTTGCGTACAACATGAAGTATTGACTGACTGACTAGTTTCAACAGATGTGCAGCAATTAGAGTTGCCACAATCAATGTAGCACACAAACTAAGAGAAGACAGTAAGGACAGATTCAATAGAGAGTTAATAAACAAAAATATGAGGCGAAAGAATAGTATCATGGAGGAACTGTATAGTTTTATTAGGTATTATGAGTCACAAGTAGTGAATGCATCCGCGCTGTCACTGAGACCGATTTCGAGCCATATCACCAATCGTCTCCAGCCCTCATTAGTTTTTACCACCTCGAGAACAAAATCCGGGAAGTCTACAACTTCCTAACATTGCACGTCGAAGAGGGCGATCGATGGCTAGGCACGCGTAACACATGTCCTGACCATCTCAGTCGATGTAGCTTCACAGTATCACCGGTTGATTTCCCCTCCTTACCTAGAACTCGACGCCTAACCTCAATATTGCTCACCTTATTATACCACTTCACACGGAAGACAGAACGTAAGCACCTATGATCAAAGATAGCTAGCCTTTTCATGTCTTCCACTCTCAATGGACAGGTGTCACTGCCATAAAGGAGGACGGGGCGGACTGATGAGCAGTACACACATCCTTTGGTCGACAGTCGGATATCACGTTGACGCATGTTAACAAATGTCTTTAGTATCCACGCTGAGATTTCGTCAGCGATAAACACGTTGAGGCTGATTCAAGTACCCGAATAAGTAAAGTGGTCAACACGCTCTACCACTTCAAACCCTATTTCAAAGCTGGGAGTCAAAGTAGTCCAGTCCTGTTATTTGGCGGGAGCGAATCATATGCCAAACATTCGCAGATTGCAGCTCAAGGTGTTCAGAAGACTCTGCATTTTGTCAGCGTCCTCACCGAGAAGGACTATATCATCCGGATATTCTAAGTCAACGAGATTATTCCCTGGCAACAAGCCAATCCTTGAGTGCGTGAAATACTATGGTTTATAACACTACTAGTCCGACTTTTCCTGCAATTTTCAGCACTTCTTTTCATGCTGTAATACATAATCGAGATTACGGTTCACATACTCAGATTGTGATATATTATGAAGAAAACAAAACATTAAATGCTTACAAACTTTTAATTGTAAACAAAATAACTTACCTGCCATAGCGTTTTTAATGAAGACTTTTCTTTGTTGTCTATCTATTAAAATTGAAAGGCAACAGAAAGAATTTTACCATCGACAATAAACAAAAGTATCAAGAAAGCATACAGAATAAAAAGTAACACCCAACAAGACGATGTATTAAAGATACAGATATGTAAAAATAACAAAAACAACTACACGCATGAGTCCATAGACAACTACTAAAATATACAAACAAGCATGCATATTAAGAATTAAGAAACATTTATACACATTATAGAGAATTTATAAAGACTCACGGGACGATTTACCATACCAGAAAGACGATTTAAAAGATTACCATCTAGAAGTGAGAGCATGCGTGCACACCTGGGAAGGATCGGTTCAATTATGCAAAGAAAAGAAGAAGAAGAGGAAGAAAACAGATCATGGGAGACCAGTTGTATCTACTAAAAGATGTTCAGGAAACATATCAAAAAGCATGCTTCTTCACATTGAAATGACTGTCAAGTATTTATAAAGGATCATTCTACATAGATTGCGAAAACAATGGTGAAATGGATCAGGTTACACATTATACACATCACTACACTAGTTATTATGTTAGTTTGATACAGTGGATCCT
Source organism: Trichobilharzia regenti (assembly GCA_944472135.2). Lineage (NCBI taxonomy): Eukaryota > Metazoa > Platyhelminthes > Trematoda > Strigeidida > Schistosomatidae > Trichobilharzia > Trichobilharzia regenti. Next base: position 59,238,933 of record OX235270.1, read on the forward strand.
TATCTTAGAAAAGGCTAACTACATGGATCCAAATAAAAGGTTAGAACATATACGTAAATAAGAGAAAATTTACTATTATTATAAATCATGCATACCTAATGATTGACAACTGAAAATATATAAATATTACACAAATTCAACAGGGAGCGAATGGATTTCTTTTATCGAACGTGCAGTTGAGGTGAGAACAAATAGCATGCACACTGATGACAAGCAACGAATCAAAATATTTTTTATCGAAATTCAAATGATGCATCGATGACTTTACACGTAAACTATACACTAAACAAAGAAAGTGACACCTTAGTTAACTGTTGTTCATCCAGAATCTCCTTGGACTGTTCACTGTTACCAGATGGTAAGTGTTTGTGATGACTGGCATTGAGATTAGGTGATAAAACGGATACCAGAGCAGATCCAAACTGAGAGGCTCTACGACGACGCATACTATTTGTTCCACAGTTTTCAGGAAATGGTTGTAAGTGCAATACACTGGCACAACTAATACATACACGTAAAAAATAGTTAAGCTCAGCTAACTTGTAATTGAACAGAACAGAAATTGAATGCATTGCGAATAATAGAAAATTATGTGAAAAGTGTGGAACATGAAATAACATGTGTGAAAGCACAGCTAATGAGATCACAGTCACAGTTTAAATGCTTATTATATAAAAAATAAAGAAATCCTACTTTCCTTTATATCGAACTAGGTTAAACACAAGATACCGGGGAAAAGCAGAAGCACGTTGCAACAACCTCTTAGATAAACAGTGAGATTTCACACACACACGTACACACGTACAACATCCACTAGTCTGTGCAATACACTCACACGCTATTAAAATAACCACTTAAACTCAAACGCCTATGGCTAATATTTCATTATGTAAATGTAAAGCCTGATGAGAATTTACCGAAAATACGTATTTGCTAAAATTGTATACTATAACTACAAAAATTGGATAAATTGTACAGCGGCCGATTTTTTCTCACGTCAGCTCTACAAATTATAGTCATCCAGGTTACAAAAACAAGGTTGACGATAATTTATCAGAAGTTATTTCAAGACGTAATTATTAACTGGGTAGCAAGGAAGCTTTTTGTTGTTGTTGTTGTTATTGGAAATGCAATAAGTGAGTACCAAATCTAACACGAGAAATCAGGAGGCATTAAGTAAGATAGCAGCCATAAGAAAGAATATGAATCAATTCATACGAGTTTAGTAACTGTGATTCGTCCTTACACTAGCGTAAGTGTTCTTCCTACTAACAGAATGTCATACTGTACATGTGTGGTCTTGATTACTCGTGTGAATCTGTCTATTCTAGAAAAATATTAAGCTCAGAATTCAGCAAATGAATTTTCAGGTTTTTATCGACCGTAATAAACCTAACATATATGTAATTTAGTGAATTGCTTATATTCAAATTTAACGCGAACAATCAAAGGAAAACTCAGAAAGGCGTTCGAAATGAATACAGACGCAAGAGAAGCTGGCTGCTAATTATCACTGATGACATTCTTAATTGTGGTTGAACTGGACTATGCATCAGACTGTGATTGGGGAGTGAGAAGACAGGAATACGTTGGATCGATAAGAAGACCTTAGAAGATCTGGATTTTGCAGATGATATATGTTTAATGCCATACAAACTCGAAGACTCACAGGCGAAGACCAACAAACGGACTGAAGATGCTGGAGGCGGAGACAGAACACCAGGTGGACACAGAGAAGACGAAGGTAACGAAGATAATCAACGAACCACAGTAACAACAACAACAACCAGCACCAATCACCGTCAACAGGAGAGATTTAACAGAGGTTACTTCCTTCACTTATCTATGAAGCATCATTTCAACTATAGGCAGTTGGAACGGATGAATGTGTCAAAGAAAGCCAGAATCAGAAAGTCAAGATACACCTTCATCAGTCTGAAACCAGTTTGGAAATCTTCCGCACTCCTCCTTAGCATAAAGAACCAGATTCGGATTTTCACCACAAATGTCAAGTTGGTCGTTGTATATGGGTCAGAAACTTGGCTAGTGTGTAATGAAAAGGAAATCCAACAGGTTGTAGAATTTCATCAACAACTGCCTTCTATGGCTCCATAATGAAGATCAAATGACTTATCAGAAAGAATTAGTAACAAGAAACTTTGGCAACAAAGCAAAGAAGAGCTGATCGCCCAACAAATATTTAGGAGAAAATGGAGATGGATCGAGCATACGTTGAGTAAACCGTCGAATGACATCAAGCACCAGGCCCTCAAGTGGAATCCCAGTGGGAAGCGACGGGTGAGTCTTCCTAGGATGACATGGAGGAGATCGTTTGAGGAGGAGATGAGAGATCATCGTCAAGCGTGAACCCGTCTGAAGATGACAGCAGAAAATAGATGGAAGTGGAGATGTGTTGTTTAAGCCCTATGTTCCATGAGGAACCCAAAAGAATAATAATAAAAACAGACTGGAATAAAAGTTGAATACATAAGATGAAACATCATTGAAATGCTAAGACAAAATAGGTGATTACAGCAGATAGTATGATTTACCATACATCACGATTCAGTTGAATCTGTGACTTCCCTTTATTATTGAAAGTCATACCATTCTATATTTATTTGTCTATTCCCAACTTCTGTTCTGTCTTTTATACAAATTGTTAGTGTTTTAACTTGCTGGTCTACTTGGTGCAGTGCTGTGAAATGTAGCAACTGGTAGAAAGGTATTTTAAATTTTCAATTGATTCTTTATGATATATTTTAGAGGTTAAACAAAGTCAGAATTTTGAAAGAATAAAGAAACAGAAATTATTGTGTGATGCAATTGATTTTTATAATAAAAAAAGGTCAAGTGAACAAAAGCTGTAATATGATAAACTTTATTGATTTGGAAAGCTATGCTCTCTAGCGAATATTAACATAGACCTTTTTTCCACTCACACGCACAACTGCATACAAAGTTACGTTTCCCACTTTACATCATTCTATAAGAATAGAACTTGTGCACTGTGGTAGTGTATAATTATATGATGGTTAAAATTTACTTTGACAAAGTCTCACAGTGTTATACGGTAATATTTACTGATGACGTTTCGAGTACAATTTATTGCTCATAATCATATCAAGATACTCATACAATTTTATAACTTCTTTTATATAATTCCATTATTTTCCATCTCTTGATTTGATTAGTTGTAGTATTTTCGATATTTCTGTTATGAGTGATGAGTCATTCCTATTGCATGTATTGGGTGTAGACTCTATGATCAAGGTTGATTATTGAATCCTTGTTCATCACCCAGTACATGCAATAGGAATGACTCAACACTCATAACAGAAATATGAAAAATACTACAACCAATCAAATCAAGAGATGGAAAATAATCGAATTATATATATATATATATGCAAAAGTATTTCTATTCAGTGACTAACCAATAAATGAACTCATACACTAGATCTGAATCAAACAGTGTGTGATTTGTATCTTTAATGGATTAGTGACATAGATTCACTATCGATCGGTTATAATTCATTAGGTTGGATTCTAACGTGCTGGTCATGTGATTTGACTATTCTAAGCGCAACTATATAATATAACCTATCAAAGTGAACTTGTGGGGAATATCACACATGGGCCAAATAACTCTTGATATTCAGAATATTTGAAACTAACGTTGACTTCAATTAAAAGGTGTTTTTATTGATTCAATATCAATCAACTTCAAAAATATGTCTCTGATTGGCTTTTTACTGTAATAATAATAATAATAATTTTTCCTTCACATTCCCAGTGGAACATAGGGCTTCAAGCTAGTGGCTTGAAGTTTCTGTAGCACTACTTAACTTTACAGGATGGGTTTGCTAGTCTCATGCCCAACCTTTCCTCTTTACCAGCACTATTTCTGGTTTAGCAAGGTAAAGGGGCTCGAACCCCGGACCGTGTGCATGGTCAGCGAGCGTCCTAACCACTATACCGCTGACGCTTTTTACTATGGTAAATAAATATCTTTGAAAGTAACCTTCAGAAGAATGCAGAAGATACTTTGCAGGGGTTTAGTCCACCATCTTAAAATAAATTCTTTAAAAAGGTTTTAATAAAACAAACTAAAACACTGAATACCATACACAAACACTTGATTTTTATTAATTGGAATCAGAGAAAGTTGATGTACAAGTATAATAGTGTCAATGAATAGAAAATACACCCCCTCACCCCCCCCCCAAAAAAATTGGGTGTACACAATAAACATACCATCGTGAATAAAAGGCTTTACGTTCATCCAAAACACAAGTGAATTTGGCGATAGCTTCTCGATCTTGAGATAAAAGATAACGGTGAATATTTGTCCTGAAAATTTAAAATATGTAACATCAAAACAAAGTCAGATTCCATTGAAGGTGGAGATTAACTAACACATTCGTATATATATATATATATATACGACCTCCTCCAAGTCACCCACACACTGACCACCAACTCGCCGCTTCCCTTTCGGGTTCCACTCGAGCGAAGGCTTGTCTAGTGATGTCACTTGATGGTTTCCTCAGAGTATGACTAATCCATTTCCATTTCTTCACGCTTATTTGTTGCAAATCGGTTTCTGCTGTGTCAGTTTGCTCCCAGAGATCCCTGTTGCTGATCTGTTCTGGCCATTTGATTTTTAGTAATAATAATAATAATAATAATAATAATCACTTTATTCCACAACAGTAACGAGTGAAGACAGCTGTTAATGAAGGTCTGTAGTTTGTTTGAGATGCTCTTTATGACGCGCAGTGCAAGTCTCTGATCCGTATAGTAGCACTGACTTCACATTGGAGTTGAAAATCCGGATCTTATTTTTGATTCTGAGTGATGATGACCTCCACAGAGACTTGAGAGTAATGAAAGCTTATCTTGCTCTCCCGATCCTCGCTTTGATATCCTCGTCAGTTCCGCCCTTCTGTAGTCGAAACGATGCTTCCCAGGTATGTGGGTGAAGGAAGTTGTTTCTTTCAAGTTCCTCCCATTTATGCTGGCTGATTGTTGTCTGTTGTTGTTGCTGTTGGCCAGGAATCTTCATCACTTCTGTTTTATCTATATTCACCTGGAGTCCTATCTTTGATGCTTCTTTTGCCAACTTGTTGCTTTTCACTTCCATATCTTCCAGTTTGTGGGAAATCAGACATATATCATCGGCGAAGTTCAGATCCTCCAAGTTTTTTGTGTGGGTCCACTTTATACCTGTTTCCTCATTGCCCGCTATCTGTCGCATTATCCAATCTACTGCAATCAGGAAGATCATTGGCGATAGTAGACAGCCTTGCCTTACTCCCGTCTCTACTTCTTCGAAGGATTCCGTAAGTTTCCCGTTGTGGATTACTTGGCATGCAGCATTGTCGTATAACTGTTGGATGAGATGTATAATTGTCGATGGTACGCCGTAGCAGCGAAGTAGTTGCCAAATCACCTCTCGGTCGACACTGTCGAAGGCCTTTTCAAAGTCATCTCAAATATATATATATATATATATTGAAATGGTTATGTGCTGCTGAAACCCTAGGTTCGATTCGAAACCAAGAGAATAATAGTAATGATAATAATTTTCGATGAATAACTTCGCATTTACAATGCAATTTTCGTCATTACCAACTGATACTCCATTCTGGGAAGTTACTACTGAACTATTGATACAGATCTCACAAAGGACATTACTCCCTTCGAGGTGGCGGAATGAGCAGGAAATCTAGCTGTCAAGCTTTCTAACAAATACCGCGGTGAAGAAGCTCGAAGCTTGACGAAGACATTGCCAAACTGACCGATATAACTAAGCCAGAACTTAAGATTAGAAAATATAACACCAGTTACTATCCAGTGATCAACCATCATCATAGTAGGCAGTGCAGTAATTTACACCACATCCATCGCTAAATTTTTCACTTTAAACAAATGGTTACGAAATCAATAAGAATATAGACGTAACATTGCTTTACATACTTGTAAATACTTTTCAATATGTATTGGATATTGTTCATTTGGAAGATCATTCGACGTATCTCTTCGGAATACACTTCTGATTTACGCTCCAAATTTGTCATTAGAGCAAATAAAGCACCGACTGTAGTATAGCATAACAATAAAAATTTTAGAAAATGAACTGTGAAATTAATGTTTTGCATTTCATTTTTATTTAACAAACACGTCAATTATTGTTGTTGTTAAACAATTGCTTGAACACAAATTAATCAACTACTATGCCCTAATCCCATATTGCTAGCTTGAAACAATGATGAAAGACTGTTGGGCGCGTTCAGCTTACCCAGTAGGATTATTTATACATGGCTATAATGATAAAGATAAGTCTCTCAAGTATCCTATCCTCAGTAGACAATTGATGTCCAAAGAATCATGAACAACTTTGGCTGGAATAAGTGTGGGAATGCAAACACTACTTGGCTCCCAAATCAATTTCCTGTACGTTCTGCAGTTGGTGAAATATGACGACAGTGAAAATAATAATTTAATGAGTATTAATTATTACAATGACTGCCTGATTCTATTATGATAAGAACATCCTAAATGTTTCTTATCATTTGTGAAAACGACCAAATGTCTTGTGTCCGAGCTGTGATTTTATGGTGCTTCAGCAGTTTAACTTCTTTTTAAACCTGCAAAGAGTTAGGTAAACTGGCCACCAAGATCTATGTGTTAAAGAAGGTTGCACTTCATATGCCAGCTAAACTGATTTGCAATGAAAATAATCTGTATACTATCCAACTCAAAAATCATCCCATCACAATTTCTACTGCTGTCGACAAGAATCATCTGAAATTGCTTCTAAATATACGGTATGGACTCCAATTGTATGTTTTCCCAATCAAACACCGTAATCCTGTTGAAGGTGTACAATATTACGAGTGAAAACTTTGTTATTCATTAGGATAAACCGACAAGTATCAACCAACTGACAAGAAACTCTTGTTCACCAATTAGATGTTCATCTAAACTTCAAGCGAGGTAAACCCACAATTTCACCCACACCACTGGCTTATAAATGTAGACATTTACACAAAAGGCATCAGTTCAAATTATCAAATTTCATAAAAGCAATAGACCTAATAGCTTAGTGGATAACAAAGTAAGAAAAGTGATTAGTTTATCTATATCAGATTTAGTCCCAAAGATTTTGAATCAGCAGGCATACACTAATCAACCCTAACCTCTAATGGTATCAGAATGAAGTTCACTCAAAAACACCCCCAGATTAACCCACAAACATCTAGAACAAACCTCCAATACAAATTTTTTTAAACCAAGGAGTCAGTAGTAAAATGTAAGAAGAAAAAAAATGGGCTGCAAAAGCATCAGAAATTGGGAAATGCACAGAACATTTTCTGAATGATGTCATTTGGACTACACTGAAAACACAGGAAATACTTTAGGACTACAAAACTAACAGATACAGAAGGGCTTGAAATACAGGCGTTGATTATCATCTATCCATGTTTTATTTATTTATTTATTGCTCCCTTGGGTTCCTAGTGGAACATAGGGCTTCAACTGCACGTCTCCATTTTCTTCTGTCTTCTGCTATACTTTTCGCCTGCATCCATGTTAATCCATATTCTTTCAACTCCTCTTCACACGATCTCCTCCATGTCACCCTTGGACGTCCCACACGCCGCTTCCCTTTCGGGTTCCACTCGAGGGCTTGGCGCGCGATGTCACCCAGCGGTCTCCTCAGCGAGTGTCCGATCCATCTCCACTTTCTCCTGCATATTTGTTGGGCGATTGGTTCTTGCTTTGTTTGTTCCCATAATTCCTTGTTGGTGATTCTTTCCGGCCATCTGATCTTCAGTATTGAGCGAAGACAGTTGTTAATAAAGGTCTGCAACAGCTGTTGGAAATATTCTTTGTGACCCGCCAAGTTTCTGATCCGTATAGAAGAACTGACTGACTTGACGTTTGTATTGAAAATCCGAATTTTGTTGTTGATGCTGAGTGACGAAGATTTCCAGATTGATTTCAGGTTGATGAATGTGTTTCTCGCCTTCCCGATTCTCGCTCGATTTGACATCCTCGTCCGCTCCTCCTGTAGTTGAGACAATGCTCCCTAGATAAGTGAATGAAGTAACCTCTTTCAAATCCCTCCCGTTGATGGTGATTGACGTTGGATGTTGTTGCTGTTGTTGGTTGGTTATTTTCATAACCTCCGTCTTGTCTATGTTTACCTGGAGTCCTGTCTTTGCTGCTTCTTCGACCAGTTTGTCGGTTTTCGCTTGTAAGTCTTCGATTTTGTGTGACATCAAACATAAATCATCCACGCGCGAAATCCAGGTCTTCTAGGTTCTTCACGTCGGTCCAGGATATTCCTGTCTTCTCGTTTCCCACAGTCTGACGCATAATCCAGTCCACCACAATTAGGAATATCATTGGTGATAGTAAGCACCCTTGTCTGACTCCTGTGTTTACTCCAAACGCCTCGCTGAGTCTTCCGTTGTGGATCACTTGGCAGGTGCCGTTGTCGTACAGCTGTTGAATAAGGTTGATGAATATTTGGGGTACGCCATAGTACTCGAGTAATTTCCAAATTACTTCACGATCAACGCTGTCGAAGGCCTTCTCAAAGTCTATAAAGTTGAGGTAGAGGTTTGATTGCCATTCCATGCTTTGTTCGATGATGATGCGTAGAGTTGCAATTTGGTCAGTACATGATTTGCCTTTCCTGAATCCAGCTTGTTCTGGTCGGAGTTCTGTCTCCAGTGCGTCCTTTAATCTCTCCAGGATGATGCGACTCAGGATTTTACTTGGCGTCGATAGGAGCATGATTCCTCGCCAGTTCTTGCAGAGTCCTAAGTCGCCCTTCTTTGGTAGTTTCACGAGGTAACCTTTCCTCCAGTCAGTAGGCACCTTTCCCTCCTTCCAGACCTTTTGCAATAATGGAGTCAGCATGTCTGCTGTCGTCTCTGGGTCTGCTTTCAGTGCTTCAGGGGGTATTCCATCTGGTCCGGCTGTTTTTCCAGCTTTCAGAAGTTTGATTGCGTTCAAGACTTCAGCTCTCGTTGGAGGATTGGTGTCAACTTGCAGTTGTGTGCGCGCTGTTGTTGGTATTTCTGGACGGGTTGCAGGTGATGGTCGGTTCAAGAGTCCTTTGAAGTGATCCGCCCATTGTTTAATCTGTTTTTCTTCCTTGGTAATTGGGTTCCCTTGGCTGTCTTTTATAGGTTTCGCTTGTGTTGGTCTCTTCCCGGATAGAGATTTGGTTATCTGATATAGTGTCCTCAGGTCCCTTTTGCCTGCTGCCTTTTCAGCTTCAGTAGCTAGATTGTCGTAGAATCGTCTTTTGTCCTTCCTAGCACTCTTCTTCACTTCTTTGTCCAGTGCTTTGTAAGTTGAGCTCATCGTCTCCTTCTCCTGTCCGTCCTTGCATTGAATCATTTTCTCTTTCACCATTCTCCTCTCTTCTATTAATTTCCAAGTGTCCGTTGAGAGCCATTCCTTGTCTTGTCTCTTCTTTCTTCCTAGAACCGTTGAACACGTTTCGTTGAGAATCGCCTTCAGAGACTTCCAATGTTCTTCCACGCATGATTCTTCAGTGATGTCGCGTAGTGTTTCCTGCTTTGCTCTGACAGTTGCAGTGAAGGTGTCTTTTGTGGTTGTGTCCTTCAGTAATTGAGTGTTGAACTTGCATTGTGGCCTATCCCCAGCTATCCTCGAGGCTTTTAGTTTCACCTTGAAAGTCCCTTCTACTAGATAGTGGTCTGAACCCACATCTGCTCCTCTCCTTGACCTTGTGTCCAGTAGGCTCCGTCTCCACTTTCTTGAAATTGAGATGAAGTCTATTTGGTTCTTGGTGTTTCCATCTGGTGAAATCCATGTCGTCTTGTGTATATCCTTGTGTTTGAACACACTACCACCAATCACCAAATCATTGAAGGCGCAGAAGTCTGAGAAGAGTTCACCATTGTCGTTCATTTCACCGAGGGCCTCACGACCCATGGTGAGTTCTCTTCCTGTGTTGTCTCCTCCCAGCTTCGCATTCATGTCGCCCATCAGGATTTTGATATCGCCATTTGGGACGTTGTCCATTATTGCTTGTAGTTGTCTGTAGAACGCCTCCTTCTTCTCTTGTTCTGAGACGTTTGTAGGCGCATAGCATTGAATGACTGTAACTTTCCTTCCTTTTGAGTTGAACCTGGCTGTCATTATCCTGGAGGAGATTGGTTCCCACTGCATGAGAGCTTTGGTTGCTGTTGGTGACATCATGATGGCCACTCCCTCGGTGTGCTCGTGGTTGTCCTCTGGGTGGCCGGAATAGATTACTGTCTCTCCAGTAGGTAGTTGGCACCTTCCAGTTCCGTTCCATCTGCTCTCGCAGATTCCCAACACTTCTATTCTGTACCTTCTCATTTCAGCGGCTATCTGGGCAGCCTTTCCAGTTTCGTACATTGTACGAACATTCCAGGTACCCATCCTTACTTTTGCTTTCATCGAAAGAAGGCACATCGGCTGACTGGCTTCCCGAAGGCTTTCACCAGCCTGCGTCATTTCACTTCCCCGATTCCAGCGAAAAGTAAGGCTATTGCTTATGTTTTTAGAATTTTTAATATATTTATTCGTTGAAGTTTCTGTAGCGATTTGGTTGTTTTACAGGGGTGGAGTTGCTAGCACCACGCCCCAACCCTCCCTCTTTACCCGGGCTTGGGACCGGCGAGAAAACTAGTAAGCTAGTAGCCTAGCAAGCTAGTATCTGGCGTGGTTCGCAAGATACAATTATAGGACAAAACATTCAAGAAGACGCATGTATGACAGTTGGAATAGAGTGACTGAATTACGACGACGTGATTCATTATGATCCATACACAGTAGACAGAATGTGAACAGGTATAATGAATACAGCCTTAACAATTACCTAAAACAAAAAAAATATTTTAAAAATACCACACATATAATACAGTAGACGACTCTTACTTACATAAATAATTTCCAAAACGATGTTCAAGGTAAGATAAATTGCGACCAGTATTGCCAAGATACTTAAGGGTGTTGTTTGTAGCCTGTGGACCAGCTTCAGTGAATGACAAAGCAGTTCCAATAATATCTGCGAATTCTAACAAATTTTCTAAATACATTAATGCCTAATAAAAGAACGTGGGATAGAGAAGAGTGAGTAGGAAATGATTATGTTTCTTAAAGGACTCAAAAAAAAAAGATTTAATAGAAAATGTACCCTCACACGATTGATACTAACTGACTTATCTACATGATACAAGTCTCTGTCTGTTTTCGACATAGAACTTTGCACCAATGTGCGACAGTTCAAGTCGCCACACTCCCTCCTTGTAGCACACAAAGCAAGAGAAGAAAGTAGAAGAAATGCATAATATATATAGTAAACAGAGGTGTGAGACAAAGGAATAGTAATAACGAAGAACAATATAGTTTAATTGGAAATCATAAGTCACAAGGAGTGGATGCATCTGCGCTATGCATTGAGAACGATTTTGAGCCATAACACCAATTGTTTCCAGCCATTGGTTTCTACCGTCCAGATAACCCCAACTAGGAAGTCTATACCTTCCTACATGGCTGGGTTAGACTAACTGTTGTGGATTTCATTGACTGGTGCCATGTTTTGGTTTGACCGCCGCTAGCTCTTTTCCAGCCTGACTCTATGTCAGCTAACATTTTCTGTCGAGGAAGGCGATGACCAGGCATACGTAACACATGTCCTAACCATCTCAGTCAATGTAACTTCACAGCCTCGTCGATTGATTTCCCCTGTTTAACGCCTAACCTCAATATTGCTCACCTTATTATACCAGTTAACACGGGAAATAGAACGCAGACACCCATGGTCAAAGATAGCTGGCCTTTTCATGTCCTCTACTCTTAATGGCAAGGTCTCACAGCCATAATAGAGGACGGAGCGGACTGATGAGCAGTACATCCGCCCTTCGGTCGATAGCCGGATATCACGTCTACGCCAGAGACGGCGTAAACTGGCATATGCGAAACTAGCCCTCTGTATCTGTGCTGACATTTCTTCAGAGATCAACCCGTTGGCACTGGCTGATGGTACTTCCCAAATAAGTGAAGTGGTCAACGTGCTCTACAATTCACTTCCTATTTCTAAACTAGGAGTCAGTGTAGTCCAGTCCTGTAGCATCATCTTACATTTAGCGGGAACGAATCGCATGCCAAACAGTCGTAGATATGCAGCTCAAGGTGTTCAGGTGACTTGTACATGATACAAATCTAATATGAATTAGTCGTTGCACGAAATGTATAGCAGTAGCCGGTTTAAATTTATCATTGAATTCTTGAATCAAGGCGTCTTACTGACCGACTTTGGGCATAAAACTTAGAAAAAGTGAATGAGCAAAGAAACGCATATTTTTGGTAGGTACAACTGTGTGAATGACAGCACAACTAATCAACAGCCACATCTGATGTATGTGATAGTAAAACTCTAACTCAAAACTATACAGTTGAATGTCTGTAGTCTAGAAAATGAAAAGAACTCATCTCTATATAAACAAATAAATTACTGAGATAACTATACCAAAACCACTACACCCAAGGACTCAACTAGGTTCAAAGTTGGCCCTTTTATTTATATTAATACCTAGATTACTGTTGTTTTAGGCGGTTAAGTTTAAAACTCCCTAGTGTAATGATTTTGCCGAAAATACATGTGACTCAGTAATTATTACAAATATTTGAACAAAAAACTTAAAAAAAAGTGCACAAAATTACAAAATGTACTCACATTAGTTGTCAGCTCATGTATTGTGGCATCTGCAGGTACAATAGTACTACTTGAACTAGACTTTTCACTGACTTGTTGTAAAAATTGGACATAAGTCTCCAGTGTTGTCTTACTTTGACTTAACAATCGTAAAACTAATTGGTTGAAGTCAACCAATACACTATCAATGCCCTAGAAAATTTAAATAAATTAGGACGAATCAGAGGAATTCAAAAGAAAAAAAAATATGATAAAACAAAGTTTGACAATGAAGTTTTGAAGTATACACATGAGTTTTTTTTCGAAACGGATAACAGGTGTTACGATTAGTAAAGTATCAGGCTATGTAGCATGAGAATCATTACTGATTTAGTTAATTTCTATTTACAACCATATCTAGTGACTTTTCTAAATTGCTGGCATCTACAGATCACTCCTTAATGCACGATAGACTTACACTTAGACTCGTTCACATGAAGTTCATTATCTAATTGAATATATTACATGAATACAATTACATATATGGTCATTATTTATAGTGTAACAACAGAAGACAAGGACCAGGAAACAGGTCGTTTATTAAGGGAATCAACACATATTTATAGATTTTCATGTACATTATTATAGATTATTGTTAGCAGAAAAACACAGTCTTCTGATTGGTGGTTGTTTCTCACAGAAAGTTAACCTTGCATCTCTTTGTGGCTGTTACTTCAATGTCAGATCATCTATATGTTAACTGTATCCGCCAACGCAAGGCCTTTGTTCTCATTTTTCTCACGACCAATATTGGGGACATAAACACTGATGTGAATCACCGTCCACCGATTTGGCTAGCAGCCAGCTCTCACCACAATAGTACTGCATAAGGTAGCTATTCACTTGGAATCACTTTAACCACCAATGAAGCCTAGTGAGCTGATCCAAAAATATCAACCCCAAAATTACAACTATAAATAAATCATACACATAGAAAAAGAGTTGGTTCTCATAGTTCTGTGGCTTGGTAGTTGACTTTCCGACTTTTGTACCGACTGGTGATTAGTTTAAGCCTACATGAGAAGACTGTCATTCCACGTTATGCAAAACGATCCAGCTGATGAGTAATCTCGAATAGGACGAAAAACTCATCCATTGGCTCTACAGCTGGCTACCATCGAGTATGCAATAAAACAATTTAATAAAACACAACACTTTAAAAAGTTACTCCACACAAAGATTATTCCCACCTGTAGTGCAGATAAAAGATCGTTGGAGATTTGACTGAATTTTCTTAGAACGACTAGTAGTGACATGACCATATGAAATTCAGCACGTCCTTGTGCACGATGCATTAGACGAGTAAGAGTCTGTCAAAAAAAACCAAAAAAATTTCAAGGTATATTTTTTCACAGAAAAAATACAACAATAACACTAGCATAAAATCGATTGCATTTAGTACTCAATATAAATTTATATATATATATATATGCATCGGTGGCTTAGAGGTAGGATGCTCGCCAACGATGCATATGGTATGGGGTTCGATCCCCGGCCGGTGCACCCTTTTACCTCGCTAAGCCGGTAACAAGATCGGTAAAGAGGGGAGGTTCAGAATGAGGCTAGCAACCCTACCCTGAAAAGATAAACCCAGCTGCTACCGAGACTTCGAAGCTCTAGCCTGAAGCCTTATGATCCACTGGGATCGTAAAGGAATAAAATAATTAATAAAAAAAATATATATGAATGCAACTCTGGAAACACGTTAATACTTAGGTACTAAGTTATAAAGTTATATATATTGTGTGGTACTAATCACCCATCTGAACTTCAGTAAGTAGCAAAAGTTGCTGTTAAACGATCCAATAGCGTTAGTTTAATCTTCATATTTAATGAGGGATAGCCTTATATAGATGACAAATATCGATTTACCCTGTTAGACAAAAAATTCTTCGAGTTTAATTATAAGAGGAGAACTAGTAAGGTTAGGCTAGAAAAAGAAGACTGGTGACCAGACTTATAAATAACACTGATTCATAACCCATAATTTGATGTAAGTGAAAGAAATATGTGTTAGCTAGCTGCAGTATGGGTGGCTGTCAAAACGTATTGCTTAGAGATGCGGGATAATATAAGTCGGAAGTGATGGTCAAGACACAGATGCCCTGATGCTTAATAATACTTTTGATAGTAGTATATTATTCTTTTACTAAATTCAGACTTTCTTCCTTCATTATCCTCGTTTTGGCCTTCTTTTTTTGTCCCATTCTATCCGATTTACAGCTAGGACTACAACGAAATAATGGTAGACACTACACTTTTCTATTCCTTTACATTTCCAGTGGAACATAGGGCTTCAAGCTAGAACTTTGAAGTTCCGCTAGCAGTGGTATTTATTTTTACCGGATGGGGTTACTAGCCTTATGCTCAACCTCCCCTCTTCACCAGTCTTATTACTGGCTTTGCGAGACAAAGCAGTGCATCAGCCCAGGATCGAATCCCGAACAATATGCGTTGTTGGTGAGCATTCTACCGCTGTGCCACCGACGCACGGCTTAGGTTTCGTACCAGTTGGCGGTCATCAGCAAGGCGTATCTGCAACTTCAAAGGAACTCATATCCCCTCTAAGATTCGAACCCGGCTTCACTCAGTGCTGCAGTCAGAGACTCTGCCTCTGAGTTAGTGAACAATTAGTTGCAATTTACGCTTGCTGTTCATAATGAAGAATATATAAATGGATACACCATTTCGATCGGAATAATATAATTGCACTTTGACAACAAGTCAAAAGAGGAAAAAAGACAAGTTTACATGGAGTCCTAACATTGATAATACCTAAACCAATCAATCATAGAGAAGGCTACTATTTTTTTAAAAACGCGAATACTTTCTTTAAATTACAGAAAAAATAACTTTCACTGAATTAAAAGTATAAAATGAAAAACTTGCCGTTCCCTCAGTCAAGACATCAGTCGATCCATTTTTAAATATGGTGAATAATAACACTAGAGAATCTTGTGGACTATCTGTCAACTGTAGATGATCTAATACAACACGTTCATTCTGAACAGATGAATTGAAAAGAAGAAAGGCAAAGCGATTGTGATTAGAAATTGTGAAAATAATGCAGTCATATATGACATCAAATGCCTAATTTGCTTAGTCAATAGGTTGAATAAGATATGTAAATAAATATACTGGTAGTGTACAGATAAGATGATTTCAAATTAAAAAGCCTAAATCGCTTTTGTTTCCAAAATCTCCACTTCACGAATTACTATTCTCTGACGTCCCTTCAGACTAACTGAGGTATTCAAATGTGAAATTAATCTTAGCCACTGGAAAAATCGTCACTTTTCATAAATACCTAATCATTCAGTAGTCATGCGAAGTTCTTACCAGACGGTTACCTGATCAACTAGTCTATGGTAACAGGTATAGTGAAGCAGCAGTAAAAGAACGATTTCGGCTTTCGATAATCAACAGATTTTTTTTGAGTCGATTTAAATGCAATTTTTTAACACATAAATACCAAAATTTATATATATCTACCTGCATAAGTTTCACAAGAATGCCAAGAGCAATGGCATAATGTTCTGAATCAAGTTCTTCCGTTTCTGTCTCATTAATTTGTCGAACAGCATTGACTAAAAAAAAAATATATATACATGAGTTTTTTCTTAAGCAGATAGAATATGTGGGAAAAAGAAGTCTGTAAACCGAGTACTACATGTAAAAATGAAAAGACAGCAAACTTATAGGCTGAAGTATTTCAGCTAAGTGACCCCACCGGACACCAGTCAATCTACACGCCTAGTTAGACATTTTCGCCAAAATCTACTGAACAAAGGTGCAATATATTAGACGATCGGAGGCTATCGGCAGGAAGCCCTACCTGACCTAGGTTTCGTGCTAGTTGGCACTAGTCAGCAAGGCGTATCTACAACCTTGCGGAAACTCATATCCCTTCTGAGATTCATATCTCAGAAACCTAGGTCCAAGGCTTCCCTGCTGACTGTCTCCAGCCATCTAATACCAACGATTCACAGTGCACCGTGATGGCGAACCACCTAGGATGGTGGCCACACTGAAAACTGGACTGATAGAATTCAGTCTGTTCCAAAAAAAGGACTAGACAAATTCATTCACATTCAAGGATGACAACAGAGCATAAAAATATCTATAGACAAGGTTATCAGTTAATAAACTAGAGAAATAGATTCTTTCTCAAGCAGCCACTATTGTATCAGTCTTTTAAGATACACTGAACGCTGACAGGTTGCATGTATTAGATCTTACTGAAAGATAGGGAAACAGTAGCTCAAACATTTATACTACACTGATAACAACTCCATATGAATGCCAACAAATAGGACGTCTGGATCTACTATTCAAAATGAACAATGACAACTAACTTGGAACCTTAAATACATCAGTCTGAAATGACTTCCGAAATATACATCAAGAGATCAAATTCTCGACATTCTTTGCAAAATTGCAGAAGAGATGCACAAAAAAGCAGACCAAACTCTGAGATAATGTAACCTTATTTTCTCCCCGTATGCATTTCTTCCAACACGATACGCATTCAACCAGAGGCACTTAAAGTCAATGTATTTTACACACTACTAACAAATGTTATAAGTAGACAACGTCATTAACAATATTTTCTATCGGTATTTTAGAGTTAAGACCATAGCAGCTAAGACCTATTACTGATATGCTATTCTGTATATCATGAGGTGTAAAAAAAAGCATGACTTTCACAATTTAGGACAACGAAATACCTATCTAACTCATGTGTACGTTTTGTGATCATTCTTAAGTACTTCTACCAATTTTCACTTACGCATATATAAACATCGATAACGTGATTGTTCTCATCTTATTAGTGAATTGTTTCTTAGGTATAGATTCTCTTATAATTTGTTACGTGCGATTAAAAGTAGTTTGAAATAGTCTGTAACCTTTACAATACCATACTAATACTGCAGGAGGTAAAAACCGAAAGTGAAGACAAATGAAGTGTCTTGTTGGTCTTATAATCGTGATACACTGAAGATGTTTGAGGTTGGTAGAAGTTATAGCACTTTTTCAGAACCCACATATTTAACCATCTCCACCAGACAAGTAAGAACTAGATTATTCCTGGAAAAATTCTACCGTCTATGCAACACCAACTAGTAGATGTAGACATAAGTCATACCACTCCCATCAATACGTACGAACTAGTATGAAACCAACTGATGCAAATCTTACCAAACTAATCCGACATGGGTTGTCACAATCATTACCTACAAACGTATTGCAATGCAAATAATATCCGTTCGCTAGCAACTGGAGTCAATAGTGAATTAATTGTTTCCCAATAACAACTCTCGCACGCCAGGCCCTGGAGTGGCACCCAAATGAGAGACGACGAATGAGGGAGTAACATGGAGGAGTTCGTGCGAGGAGATCAGAGACTATGGGTAATCATGGAAACAGCTAAAGAAGACCGTATGGAAAACGACAACGCGCTGTTGAAGCCATATGTTCCACTAGGAACCAGAGGGAACAATAATACAATAATACTGTGGACGAGTTCCGTCCCAGAAAACATAATTAAGACATCAATGCAGTTAATGGAGAATGGGTACATATTTTTGCACCTACAACCCAAATAAGTGAAATATGGGGACGAGCCAAAGCCTATTAGAAGAAGTTAAAACCCAGAAAAGCGAAATCCCATACGGCAAGAAACTGGTTTGACTATCACGATATTCATTAGTACGAAGAAATCAATATAATTCCATACAAAAAGACAGTGGTTCAATAGAAAAATCAAGCAAAAAACGGTGACAGCATAGAGGTGTTTAAAATTTAGTCGGAAAACAAGAAGTAAATATTCATGAACTACAGAGACAAATTCCAAGCCACGGCACCTTTGTTTTCATAAACAGTTAACAAACGACACTGACTTTATAAATTGGTTCCATGTTTTAAATCCAGATATTTTTAGGTTATTTTATAAATCATCGTTGCTCCAGACATTCTTCCAGAAAAACACTGAATATGTTGTCTATGATACCACAGAAGGCGAAACTTCAGTTTTATGCAAGGACGCATGGCCCAGATTCACTAGTACTGAGTCGATAGCTCCACTATTTGCGACCCCCATAAGCATTTAGTACTGTAAAGTACGCTGTTACTCAAAAAACATTAGTCTTTATTGTTGTCTATGTAACATGGTGGCACCATAGATACTGAGCGAATAACAACTGGAATTTCTGTCCTGCAATCTCACACTTCAGTTGGAAACAAAATGTCATGAATCATCCAATAAAACCCCCGACTAGTCGTCCCAGCATGAATTGGCTTAAATTCAACTGAAATCAGCATTTTCGTCCAAATTATATGGTAAAAAACTGCAATATACTAGTCTATCGTACATAAAACTCATTAGTGAAATAAAAGCACAAAATCACTTACTATCCCACACGAATCCAGGAAGGCTTAAATTTAAAATAAGCAAAGAAAAAACAGGCAGTGAACAACATTTCTGGATAGAGACATATAATCAGTAAACGGGAAAGCAACATATTTAAAACAAAATAATAGAAACGCTGAGTTTATTGTAAAAATCCTAAACAAATTCTATAACTTCTTCGACAGGAATCGGTCTGTTTGCCTTTCCTACAGACAAGCAGCAGTGTTTCTAACAGCATAAGTTATTTTTAAGTTTATCACAGTTTACGCTGATTGGCAAAGAGTTATATATACATATACCACCAGACACTGAGTTACCAGCAAAGTCCATCAAAATTACCCTATTTAGTATTGTTTTCATCAACTAATTACTTTCTTGAACCTCCGTCTTTACTCACGCTCATTTCTAAACACATTTCCTCATGGAATGAAGGAAATATATCGTGAAGGGTTGAAAACTGTTTCGAAAAGCAGAATAGTGATACAAATGATCCATTGTCGACTATCGTCTTCCTAAAAGGATTCTCTTCCGGAAGTCAATATTTCTCAAAACGAAACAAGCTGAGAAGTTTTCTATAGTTTGGTTTGTAAAGGTTTGTTATGTTTTTACGAGTTGATCACGGATTGATATCAGTCAGAGAACCATTGAAATTCATGAGCCATTGAATCGGGTCCCAGTGGCTGAATGGTATACGAGCCTTGCCTTGCAACCGGAAGGTCCTGGGTTCGAATCCCAGTGGGTGCGTAATGCCGCTGATTCCCAAACTAGGATGAAACAGCAGCTGTCCAGTACTCCCTGGTTTTCAATGGTTCTCTAACTGACATCAATCCGTGATCAACTCGTAAAAAGCTGAGAAGTCTTTGTTGTTTATAAACGCTCTATGCTGATTAAAGCCATTACTCTTTTTCAGTCCTATTCTTAGAATTAACCAAAGGTAAAAAATTAAAGTTAAGACTACGGCACAGTGTGTATAAAGCTAAACAGTAAAAAGTCTAACCCAAAAAGTCCATCATCGATCGCACTAACTAAGTCTCTTTGCCAGTGCTGTGAGCTAAAATTCTGTTAGGTGGAACATATTTTTCATGTACTAAGCTATGAGCAGCACAGTTATCATGTCACACTACCCAGTTGCCTAGGCTCAAGTAGATGGAGAGAGATTGGAACCCAGGACCTAACGGCTGGAAGTTGAGCACTTATATATATATATATATATATATATATATATATATATATATATATATATCCCAATTTGTGAACATATAAGGTCCAGGTAATTCACAAGATTCAATTAGCTGTTAGTCGTCGGTGGACAGCGGTTTATCAGGTTTGTGGAGGAATAAATTTACAGTGATGATAAAGGTTATGCAGCATCACGAATAAACAGGAGTTGAAAACTAGCGTAAGCGTAGAATTTGAACATCATGGAAAATTGTAATTCACTATTAGACAAGTTTAAGTGTCATAACACACAGCAGTGATGAGCGACAAATTGCACTTGAAGCGTCATCCCGTTAACAGTACAGTATCATTGGGCAATATATGAAATAAGCTTACCAAACAAGTTGGGAATTTTCAGCAATTATATTCCCATTTCAAAGTGTACTGTTATTTTACAATTTAATATATCGTCAATATGACATATATAACAGATATGCAGGGGTGAGGGGGGGAGGGGGAAGACTACATACCGTTTCGTTCGACCACGTACATTCGGCGGCAGAAATCCTGGTTTCTACAATGACAGACAATAATACAGTGAATCTTTGTATATTCTTTAAATAATCCTCCTTTTACAATGGATGAATGAATGAAATATAGACAAACTTACAGATGATGCACCAGTGGTTGAAGGATTCTCAGCTTTTCTCAATAACTCTCTTACTCTGAAAATAATTTAAATAGCGTATAGTAAGATGTATGTATGTGTATACACATAGTAAGAGTACGATAGCAAAATAAACAATAATTTCTCTTCTTCCTACTCTGTATAAAACGGAGAAACAGATTGAGAGAAATAAAAAAAAAAATTCTAGAAGAATTATACACCATGCACGAAACAAACAAGTGATTCAGTTGATACAGGTTGTTTATGATGCTGATAAGTGTACAAACGTAAGTTTTAAACAATACAATTACCGTAAGAAAAAGAAATGCCAGAATGGTAAGCAGGACTGATACTGCTGAAAGTGAAATAGCTTGACTTTCATGTTAATGGAGCACTAACAAGACTCGAATCCTGCCTGTGATCTATGTCTTTATTTCAATTTTGAACAATACACCATTTATAAAGTGGGATTCATATGCATATTTGTAACGGCAGAAGCTTACAGACTTGGCAACGGATCTTTATTGAAGAAAAACATATTATACATTCCTAACCATATTAAAGTTACCCTAGGTCAGAGGAGAATGAGTTGTTTTGATTGGTTAGCAACTGACCCGAGACTAAACAACTTGTTCAATGAGGTTATTTCATATTCAAAAAAAAGTAAACTAAATCCAGATTTGAGGAATAAATACTTCTACCTCTGCAGCCATTGACTTAAATTGCTGATTTCAGTTTTGGCCGCTTCTTATCAATCTGCGTCACGCTATACTTACCAAGGGAGAAACATTTATGCATATAAGACTGCACTGAATACTACTTGCTCCCTTGAAGACTATACGACAGGAAAACTCCCTTCACGTTACAAAGATAAAAAGTAATTCTGAAGGATGTAGACGTTACAAGATCTTTTACAGCCATACACCATTGGTCATCAAGTTAAGTGCTATGCCTTTCTTTACACGCAACATGACAGATTAAACTCTCAAGCGCTAATCAGTCCGCTGAGTTTCGCACAGTCAAATAGTTTAACTGAATGTAATGAAATAAGGTTAGTGCATATAACCGATGATATTAATCAGCTGGACTATATTGCCTTTGTGCTTATTTGGCTCATTTATTTGAGTGCCTGATTTTCAGACATTAGATACAGGTTTCTAATCTCGTGCAGTCCAAGCACACCACAGTAATATCACTAGTCTATTAAGTCTGAAAAGTCTGTTCCACGGTAACTGAGTTCTAACTAAAAGAGTAATTAAGAATTAGACCAATTCGAAATGCCAGAGATACTTTAAGTGCAGAATGAGGCACAGCTTTTTTATTTATGGCTCACAAAATCCAATCACAGTCTGAGATGTTGGACAGTTACGAAAGTCTGTATACCAAACACGCAAACACACACACTTAGACGTATGATACAGAAAATACCTAGCGCTTTCCACTGATAAATAAGGCGTTTTCTCCATATAGGGAGACAGCAACAAATGTTTATCACAGGACATGTTTTGTAAGCAATACTTTAATGTAAAGTATTCAAGGATATATCACAAAATAACACCGGAAAGGACCGAAGAAAAGTAAATGTGTTTGCATCTTATAACTACTCAGGTAACAACAGAAATCTGCAACTAGTCTAGCTTTCAACAGAGGAAGTATATATTACTACTCCAAAATGTCCAACCTCAAATATTCAAACAAGATGACATTGTAAAACAATGACACTGAATCAAAGAAACAGGAAACTGTAAATGACAATGAAGGTATCCTCAACTGCCAAAATGATGTTAGAGTTACCAAGCTCTCAAACAAAGTGGTTGGACTTTAAACAAAGTTAAGTATTTACTAATAGAAACAACAAGGACTAATCATAGTCGCTCCCATTGCACACGTATAAAGACCATTCACAAGTGTGAGGTACAATGCAGAGCTAAATTGAACAACAACATTGTAACTAAATACACGAGGGAAATTTTATTATTTCCAAACTAATTGACACACACTTGAGCAAGACTCCATGAATGACTAGTAATCAAGGAGGATTCAAAAGTCTTACTGATACTATTTATTATTTTTATTTTATTTTTGATTACAGCTTGATTCCACACTGTATTTTTTGGTACAAGTATGGAATTTTTCAGCATGGATATTGGTAGCCCAAATTTCGCAGGCCGACCATAGATATCAGGTGTGAGTTGGCAGGGGATCGAACCTCGGACCATGTGCATAGTCGGCGAGAGTCCTAACCACTGTGCCACCGACGCACAGTTGTAGTAGCATATCCTCAATTTTTCACGTAAAGGCTACTGTGACAGAAACAAAAATGTTTCTACAAAATACTAAGAGAACTAAGATGTAGCTGTAAGAAAAGATACATGAAAAGTAACTGGAAAATCTAGACATGCTCTATAGCTGAAGATGATCAAGTCTGTGGTAGGAGTGATAAAATTAACGAATTTTTAATCAAAGCTACTTCATAACAGAAAATGTACAATCCCTTTAAAAGTATCTGTGTAAACTGCTTCCTTTTACAAAAGTGAATTTTAAGAAGCTTAATTGAATCAATCTGATTTCCACCTATATATATATATATATATATATATATATATATATATAAAAGTAAGCGCACAGTAAATTATATTATACGGTAAAAATTACCTGATTAAATTAACACGAATAAGTTCACGACGATACTCGCAGTATTTTGTTAGGCACCCCTGAGAAGCACCTTGCGGTCTGTTTATAAATGATTGATTTTCGCTCATCCATTTAACAAGAAAGCGAAGACTGTTCAACATATCATTAGGTACATCGTCTAACTGTTCCACTCCATCATTTACAGAACTATCCAATGAATCCTTGTCAGAAGGTGAAGCTAATGAACAAGAGTACAGTGTATGGTAGGCTATAATCTAACAAAAAGTAGGATATACAAAAATGTTTAACATGAAGTCTAATATTGATTAAATCGATACAGAAATATGCCACATAAATGCAAGACATTATAGGCTACCTTAAGTAGATTTCGGTAAGATAAAAGAGGCAAAAGGTTACAGTTATTAAGCAAACATGAAAGACTATAGATCTCACAAAGACAAGTCTGGGCTATCCAGAAAGGGAATGCACACTTCTTGACTTAATGAGCTGATAAGCTGAAACTACCTCCTCCACACCCACATTAATAACAACTAGAGGAAAAGTAAACTAATGTTTAACATAAGTATTCACAAACTCTAGTGACGTAAACCCATATCAAAAACAACCGAATCGCCTATACTTGCAATCGCTCACTCCAAGCAAAAAATAGCACGAGTTAATGTCTAATGATTAAGCTTTCGGAGTATGAAAAGAAGTAACAATAGATGACAACAGGACATTTAAAGAATATAAGGAAATACTATCATTTTACTAATACAGTCAGAACGCGCAATGTTAAAAATACCTTGATCTGTGTATTCTCATGACTTTTTGTTCTCAGAATCCACCATCAATGAATCAGCCACTATGTCTTTCATTTATGTACTCTTCAGGTTAGTTCCATTTCACTGTGATGAGTCCCTAGTTTACTGGCTGTTACTAAGCCCATGAAAAAGGGAAGGTTGGGCATAGGCAAGCAACCCCACTCCACAAAACACAACCACATCCCTAATGAAACTTCAAAGCACAGAAGAAGTAAAAAGGATAAACGTATTCTCTGCTGGAATTGGAGAGGAGGATTGACAGTGAAGCAATAAGTCTTCTTCGACAAAGGCAGAAGTACGAATAGGGACATGAAATGTCCACATGGAGTTTGAGACTGGCAAGGATTCATAAACATAAACAAGAGATTAGAAGACATGAAATGGAAGTGCTAGGAATCCGTGAGATTAGAGAGAATGTGCAAAAGGACTCTCCAAATTATCAGTTGGAAGAGATGTGGTGCCGTAGGATAAAGAAAAATTGTATTGAGTTAGCAGTTTTACACATATATTAACATGAGTTAGCATCTATTTGTTACATCATAAATCCCTAGATGTGGTTCGAGAGATAATCCAAATCAGCGGTTTAGAACGCTGTTAGATATAGATGAGAATCGCAATCAGCAGAGAACATGCTTCAACGCTCTGCTTTCTTTTTTTTGCCAAAGTAACACAAAGTAATGAAGGTTCCTCATAAGTATGCTTACTTGTTTTTATTATTACTATTAAAACACAAACTCGGAACATTATGCTGTCTCACAATCATCCTATTTCTCTACTCAATATACTGTTGTTTTATTAACTTTGCGTGGTTCATCTCATGGTGTCCATAATGTACCAAGTTTTTGTCTCCAATATAAATAAACAGAAACCGGGTGTACATCGTCATATATATATATATATATATATATATATATATATATATATATATATATATATATATATATATATATATATATATGTCCTAAATTGCAAAAGCTTACGACTATTTCAAAATTACATAGATACATAATTAGAACATTCACAATAGGGTTATAATATTTAATTTATTTAAACGCAGAAACAGCTTGGTACAATATGACACCAAGAAAGATGCGCCACACAATAATAATAAAACAACATAGATCAAAAGTAAAAAAAATACATATAAGTAGAGAACGGATAAAGAACTTCATCTGGAAGGAAAACAGTCATACTTAACAAGTTCAAACAGCAATCCTTAACTATCATCGGGAAGGGAAGAAAGAAGGAAATTGCAACACGTTCGCCATTGATTACGATTCTTGGCCATATCCGATAACGTTTCGAGCCATCAATTCGAGCTATGTCGCAGACCCCAACCAGGGAGTCATCACGCACCAACCAATGCTAATCTAGCACATACATCCTTCATCCCACGACGCCACGTCATAGACTCACCACCTCTCCGCCTTTTCCATCCCGTCCCAGGGCTAGCGAACAGAGACCTGTACGGAAGCCTCTGGGATGACATTCGAAACACATGTCCAACCCACCGGAGCCGGTGTTTCCAGATGACGACACTCAATGAATGGTGATCTCCACTATGTCTAAACACACGCCGCCGAGCCTCAGAATTACTCACGCGATGATGCCGTCGAACGCAAGCAATCCTGCGGAGACAGCGATAATCGAACACGCAGAGTCGCCGAACATCCTCAGCTCGGAGAGGCCCGGTTTCACAGGCATAAAGCGAGAAAGCCCGCACCGAAGCATTGTATACTTGACCTTTGACAGCCAGACTAAAATCACGACGGCGCTAGAGGTGGCTGAAGTTGATGTATGCCACCCTAGCCTTCATTATACGGTTGGAAATCTCATCCGTCACCCCTCCGCCAGCACTCAAACAACTACCCAGATATACAAACTTATCAACAACTTCAAGCGATTCACCCCCAAGAGTGAGTGTAGGTACAGGCTCCTGCTAATCTTGTAATAATACTTTGCACTTAGACGGCGCAAAGTACATACCATACTTACATAATATAAGTTATGTGATAAGAAACACAACTGATTTTGAAGACTTCTTCAATATGAGAATCTTGCACAAAGGAACAGGAGTTAGTGCCAAATTTTCAAACAATAGAAAAACAGGAAACAAATTTCATAAATGATATTACAACGGGGAGAGAAAGTTTGATAGGCGGTAGAACAACTAGAATAATAATGATGTTCAGAATTTCGAAAATAAAATACAACCCGTTCATTTATGCAACTATGATGTCTATTGGCCATACTTTGAGCAACTAGTATCACTAGATGCAGATTTACTCACATAGAAGCGATAATATTTTTTAGGATGTACGACTATTTTCATTTCAACTGAAAAAAGTTTCATACAAACTAGCTATTACTATTTAACTA
This sequence comes from Trichobilharzia regenti, assembly GCA_944472135.2. Classification (NCBI taxonomy): domain Eukaryota; kingdom Metazoa; phylum Platyhelminthes; class Trematoda; order Strigeidida; family Schistosomatidae; genus Trichobilharzia; species Trichobilharzia regenti. The sequence goes on from OX235270.1 coordinate 59,265,779, forward strand.
ACTACTACCCCCAAAACAGCAATGCAATGGACTAGGCAATGGTTAGTTTGCAGGACAATATGCTTGTTTAAATATAGAGTGAAATACAAGTGGACAATCATAAAAGGAAACATACACACACACACACATTTACCTTTGTGATCCATCAATCGTATCAAAGTAGCATCGTTTATAGGACGAAATGCTTGTCTCAGTAATCCATCAAATTCCCGTTCTAAGCTTCCAAGACCAACTGAATATAATGACGTCTGTATTTAAAAAATAAAGCGCATAAAAATGGGAAGAAAATACATGAGTACATGAGATGAAGGGAAGAAAATATACAGTTTAAACATGAGGTAGAAACAATTATCAGACCACTCACTAGTCGACTGAATTCAACATCTTGTGGATTATTTTCTTGAAAAAAGGCTAATGCCTCCTTTATACGTTCCATAGCCTTTAAATAATCGTTTAGTAGGGCTGTTGGCCTATTTTATATATATATGATAAATGCAAAAAATATGTTATTTCAAAATACCCTTGTCTAATAGTGTTCTCTAATTCACGTCCAGCACGATGATACTCCTGTACTTGACTCAATTTTGACCGACATGATTCCAAATCTAAACAAGTAGAATGAAAACATTGATAAGACAAGCAAAAAATTCACGAGAGAAAAAAATAAACTGCCAGTAGCCAGATATGAATAAATAGACGATAAATCACACTCACACACACAAGAACGAATGTCTCAGTGATTCAGTGGTAGAATGCTCACCACACACGCAAAAGGTCATCGGCCGACACATTCCTAAACCTCCCCTAGCTGGCAGTAAGCCCGCAGAAACTACACCACTGCTACTGAAACTTTACCAGCTTGAAACCTTATGTTCCACCCGAATGCAGGACGAGAGAAAATGATCGAATGTTTTCATTAGAAGAAATAGAGCATGTATATGAGAGGGTTTAGTCAGTGTCCTGTGGTACTATCCAAAGTTTGTAACTTCTGAATCTTTTTCATGGGATTTTCTAACACAAAAGGCCAAAGATATCCTACAGAATAAATTTAACACTACCCAGGTCAACAGTCAAAAGATAATCTTTCATTTGCTGTACTCAAAAGGTTGATGATAATTTAACGCGCATAAAGCATGCTATCAACATAATCTAAACTACAGTTTCATAAGACTAGTTAAATTCTACAGATGGGTAGAATAAACTAAAAATGCGAAACATTGCTGAGATGTTTTATTACTATCATTTGTTATTATTTTGATAAGACATCGGGTAATGTACTATTTAATCTGTAATTAAAACAATTAACTGTTTATTTCGTACTGAAATGATGTGGGGCTATTTAGACGGACAATGTTGACTAGTCTGTATATCATCTCTAAATATTTTCACTTCAACAGACCCAAACTTCTTTCTGGTGAGAAGAATATCCGAGGATAATATGTATTCCTAATGAATGAACTTCATTCAAATATTCAAAAGCGAAAAATGGAGGTGTTATCAGAATGCTAACAATAAAAATTAAGCTTCAAAAATGTAACTCTGATTGGATTATTTCCAAGTTCTACTGAGAAGCAATATGCCAGTTAGTACAGAGTCCAGGGATACGTACATTGCAACCCCTCTCATTTATTTAGAAGACTCATTCCTGAGTGAAAAGTGAGCACACATTGTACATTCTAATAGTAGTTTCCTAACTTTTTGTGTAGATTGCTTACACGTATTTAGCTAATCGAACAAACATGATCGCAGAAAACGGAGACGAAGTGTATAAAGACTAGAGTTTTAGATCATCTCGCAGTTTTGATCGGGCCTTTCTCGCGATACACACTGTCACAAAAAAGTCACGACTACGTTTTTCCAAACACTTAAACCACAGAATCACGTCTTTTATCCCGACACTATTGTCTTCTACTCTACTGATAAATATTTATGTAATTGATACTTGTTGAAGGTGAAATGAAAGCTCAAGTTGTGAAAGCACTTAAACCAGAAGTTTCCTGATTACTAGCTCGTTGCTCTACCATCTGATCTGTCAGCCACTAGCCTAGATGGTTGACACCAATAAGTCGGTTTTACACTACATAACAGTATAGGAAAATACTAAACCACTTCTGGTTACTAATTGGCTTCAGTAGAGGTGACTAAAAGTTGTATTAAAATCCATGACTGGTGGGATTAGGGACTCTGCGTACGGGATCAGTGACTCACTAACCACGTTAAGTGGAGATTGAACTTATAGCCAATCAACCATTTACCCAAGCTGACGCTGTCACCGATAAACTCAAAGGGCCAATGACATGCACTCTAAAAGATCATAAAGAGTTTTGAATTAAGGCAAGAATCTGCTCACTATTAAGTGTCAAGTGTTTTTGTGGCTGCTATTATTATTACATTGAAAGATGAAACATCGAGTGAAAACTAACTTCTTTGTAATATTTGAAGTTGTTCCATATTCTTATTCAGCGGCTCCATACGTGTTTGATAAGACTGGACAGTTTCTATAATCTTTTTAAGTTTTTCACTAGACTGATTCGACAGTGCATTGAATTGATCCTTTAAGTTCGAAATTTCTGTCACATAACTTTTTATCTGTAGAAATTAATAAGGTGAATTAACATCAGTAATAATGTAAAACTCTGGTGAGTTGCTTCCTGAGAACAATTAAAAGGTTATCAATAAAGTACTGACCTAGATTCCAGAGAGGTTTGCTATATATATTTATAATTCATTACGAAGAATATCATTCAAAAGTGACACTACTCCACAAGTGAAATAACCTCATGATCATATCAACATAGAATCTTGTGCAGAGACGAAACATTTGGCATAGGAAATAGAAGAGGATATGCGTAGAAAAGCTGGAGTACTTTCATGTCACACGGGCTTAATCCTGTCGTGAAGTTATTTGAGCATCTCAATATAATTATGAACAACAAACTGTACTCAAAACACTATCAGTAAGTAATACTATACCACTGTCTTTATCAAATAAAGTCATTTCATGATGAAGATCAAGGTTGCTTGGTACTTCATAAAGACAAAAAGTGGAAAGACTGAGGCATTTTGAATGATACGGATTCGTCAATGATAGTTCCCTAACCATTCATTCTTAACAACGCGAGAACCCTATTTTACCTACATATTCTCATATCAAGTGGGAGACTTCATAAATAGCCACCACATTTAGGCATGATCACCCGTAGCTTAGAAATTATGAACATATGAACAAAACCATACTTTTTTATACACCGGATCAACACTTTACTTAGTAGTCAATCGCTTACTTGCACCAACAATCTAGTTCGAGGTTGCACCATTTGCAAATAAATAGGTACACCAGCAATGCCTTCGACTGGTGCACTAAAAGGTGCAGCTTAAAACTATATATTGGATAATAGTTCTTTGAATGATGGAAATTAGTCTTGAAAAGAGACATCATGGTTTATTATCCTCTTGTTCACAAATCACTTTAGTACTACTTCATATAACTTAATTACTGCAATGTAACAATTAAGTGAAAAAATTCCACAGACCTTAATTCGAAAAATTTCAGCATGATTATTGTTCGACAAAAGACAGAATTAACTCTTTAGAGTAGTCAAAATATGCAAATGAAGCGAAATTCAATCCGAAGAATTACCTACATACGAATTGTTAATGCATCTTCGGATCAGACGCTGCTTATTGGCTTGTTAAATTGGTCAACAATCCTAACCGTCACACTTCCTATAGTCACACAATTCAGACCAGTCCTCAAGTAGCAATTTGTATCCTAAACATCCCCGGATCTGTCCTTAAGATGTGCAACAAACTTTAGACTTTGTTAAAATGCGTTTACTTACGCTGCACTCAAGGTATCTTTTGAGGGGACAAGAAACTAAAGGTAGGAAAGGTGCTATCAAATGTATCCTACGCTTATTCATGTAACACTTTATGATTACCTTTTTTTGATATCTATCAACGATACCTCCCATGTACCACTTCAACGAAATTTGTAATATGTGCATTTTGAAGATGTCTTCCAGGTGACCTAGGACATATAATCAACGCAGTCTTGTTTGATGGCTTTGACCACATACAGAACTTTCCGAATACCTTGCCACTTCCTAAATGCAAATCATTTTATCAGTTGAATAGTAAAAAACAACACGTTATTTGTACAAATAACACAAGCACATAAAATAAGGTTGTGGAACTTCAACCATAATAGTTATACCACAGCTAAGAAATCAAAACTGCTTAAGTGATTAATATTAACAGCATTACGTGAGAGGCCCAGTCGACAAGAAAGACATATCAAATACCATTTTAACATAAAGTAATATGTATATGTGATTCATTTTACTTACCTGTGCTGATGTCATTTTTCTCTAAGGTAATGGTAAGAGGATACACCAAAATTTGTTTTACAAATAAACTAATTCTGAATGAGTTGCACGTGATATCAGGACCTGAAAATACGAAAATTAACCCACACTTAGAATTCCGTAAAAGCAAATAGTATTCCGGAAAAAATTAGAAGGATGTGAAACCTGTATCTGACTTAAACTTATTCGAATTCATCGGTCAGACAACTTCGTACAGACGCATTTCACTAGATAAGTCAGGAAAACATGACCAATAATTTAGAGATTCAAATAGTGCTACATGCACATCGATTCGAATAGTTGAGCAATATATCACTAAAAATGGTCTTGTTTGATATTAAATAGACACACTTGAATATGATTTCCACTTCATGTGGAAAAAATTAATATCTTTCATAATCTATTCAAATCTTTTAATGAAGAATGTAGTGATAAAAATGAAAGAACATGGTAAAGTTATTAGTCTGGACAATCTTACACAAAATCCCCAAGATGGATAGTAACGCGACTCCCATTTTTGCAGTAGAAGCCATCTATTCTGCAAACGACAACCACTCACGGTGATCATCTGTGTCAAACTCAACGATAAAATCCAATCACCAAGCTCTACATCAGGACGTCCTCTCACTTTTACAACAGTATCCAGAATCTAGCAGCACACAACTTATTTTATTTTAGGTATAACATTACATGTTTTGCGGTTTTCTTGTGTAAGAAAACCAATATGTGTTTGTACAGTGTTGTTCAGGGAAGGTGGGCCAGCAGATTGAAATAACTGCTGGTGTGTAATTGTCTCTGATTTTCTTTGATAGCTGGCTGAAGCTTATCATTTCATCCAAGATAGCTATAAGTCAGGACTCCAATGAGACTCTCGACTTTTTCAACAGAAATTCACGGATGAATTTTATAAGGATAAGTTATTAAGATATGCTTGGAGTGAAAGATCAAAATATGAAGGTCTTTGCCAGTACTTAAGAGACAGGTGACTAATCTATGGCAGCCCAAAACAAAACCACCTAGTGAACGAATTGACGACATTGACAAATTTATTCACAGAAACTGGTTTAACCTGACTATGGGGACTCCTGTTAGGAACTGGAAGGTTTTTTTGGAACATATACAAGAATATCATACTACGTAACCATATCTTAACATTCCATTACTTGTATATTTCCAATTCTTACGAATCTGATTGGTCGCTAGAGGTAGTTTCGTTTTGAGCTGTTATAGTTTCAAGTCACCAGACAACCCCAAGCTTACAATAATTCTAAAATAATTCTAAACTATAGGTCAAAAACGCCTTTTTATAGTAACTGAATATTTTATCTACCTAAAATGAACCCAACAGGTACCGAAATAACGCTGGTGTTTAAAAAAGGGAATAGAACGCTTAATTAATGCAACGAAACCTTAAAAATAGTATTTTCAGATGATATAATGCCTTCATTGCTGAAATAAAGCTAAAAAATTGCAATTAGGTACTGAATTAGGTCTTTTCGTTCTGAAGTAATGCCAATCGGTGCCTAATATGTCCTGTGAGGACTGGAATAACGCTAGTAAGCAAACCCAGTAGGTTCTGATCTACTCCTGTGAACGCCTAGAAAACGAACATAGTGCTGAATTAGTGCAGCTCATATTGAAAACCAAGACCGAGTTCTAGCCCGTGAGCTTAAAGAAAACATTTCCAAACAGATTCATAATTTACTCACTATAGAATGTTAGAGTTATTTCGGAATTAACGAGGATTAATTCAGAATAATAATAATAAGCCTAGGAAACTTCATAACCAAATGATAACACTGACTAAGTAGTTTTTAAATACCCTGTATATGTACTGAATAAGGACATGATTTACTAAAAAAATGGTCAGTAACGAATCTAAAACCACCTTCGACATTAATGCTACTTATACGAAAAACTAGCAAGAACAAAAAAACCAAGAACCGATGACCTTGAACGACAAAATTACCGCTATACCTGATGACCTAGAGAAGTGTTATCCAATATCGAATATCCTGATTACGAGCTAGTACAAACCAGTGATTACTTTGAGCTCTCTTCTTGATTGTAAGGTAGAGGTTCCAGATCTTCGTTGAACTTCTGCGTAGTAAGTCCTGTTCTTCGACTGCTTTAGCGGGTGCGACGATTGGTCAAAATGTGGTTTGTAGTATGCAGTATGTTAGGACTGTGTTGCTGCCGTGAATGGATTTTGATCTAACTTACTCTATTCATTCAGTGTAGTCATAAAGCGGAATAGTGATAATAATAACAGCTTGTAGTGTAGATGATATAGGTTGAGATATGTGAAATAAATATGGTGATCTAAGGAAAAGATAGAGTAGGCGGTACATTGAAAAAAAGCATTAGCGTTTTTCAAGCTAAATGAAACAAGATCATTTCTTCGTCGTTTCTTCTTAGGGGCAGAACGTTTTTTGAACTCTGACAAAAAGCAATGTGAGGTTGGACTACCACAGATTTGTTGGATCGCGGATAGAACAGGAGGTTGGATAGGGTCTGATTACATTTCCTATCATATTATTGAAATAATGATTAGTCATCCATCCGATAATACACTCATCGCTTGTTAGGTCCACAGACACTTCTAAACTTACAGTTGTCGCTATTTACTGATATCACTGGGTGATTGTATGTGCCCTGAACTTCCTTAAATGGTGACTCCGTGAAATATACTTCCTAACATTAGTAGTTTTCCGGAGCTGCATTTCGAGGACAAAATGGGGACACCGATCTCTTAGATCCGTGAACTTTTCACTGTCAAAGCTTGTGTCACTCATGTAACCGGTCTAGTAACTCCTTTTTAGCACAAAAAGTGTAGATAACTCGAAAATTTAAATGTATAAATATACATTCATGTGTAAAATTATGGCAGGTGCAACTAAAGAGTTGTTTGTGGTATAGTGACGATATCCACTGTGGATGTTTTGAATGATGTGACTGTCCAGGAAAAAACAGAGATCATTGTGAAGCAGCTTAGAAAACATATCTCGAAGATAAAACACGCAGGATTAAATACAGCTTCTCCTAATGGTAATTTCAGTGTTGGACCTTTATAACTTGTTACTACTGTAAATCATTTTATCATGTAAATTACAATGCCGTAAAATGCCACTGTGGTCTACCGTAATAATTGTAGTCTGTGGCAAGATCTCGACATTCACTAGGTCTCGATCCTGGATCTCCCTATATCTGTCCCTCGAGCTATCGATCGATGAAAACAGGAGATTTCCTTCCACATGTATAAACAGATAACTTTCACTACAACTGCACTCCACATAAGCCAGATACAGAGCTGTAATGCTGGAGAAACTTATATCTTCCTCTCGAATGTGAAGTGTTCGTCGTTTCGCAGGAGGTGACTTCTGCAGTGATGTAGGAACGGCTTAGTATTTGGTGCATTAATTGTTCGCTTGGCAAATGACATATGAAATGCATGATACTAAAGCCTGTCGTTGAAGTTTCCATTTGCAGGAGACATTTTAATTCTGCTTTATTATCTTCTGTTCACACTTTTTCTATATTTTTTCGAAGATCTCTGTTTCTATTCTTCACTCCAGTATTCGAAATCCTCGCTATAGCTAACACTAATTCTTGCCTGTAGTACGTACCTTCTTTGTCGGTTGGTTGATGTCAGTTCAGCTATTAGTTGGCGTTATCACCAAATAAGTTCTAAATGACTCATTTCAAAACTACGTGTTCCATTGTCACAGAATGATGTCCGGAGTCGCTTCCTGAATAAATCTGTTAGTGACTTTCCATCATTAATATGCTTGAAACGGTGTTCAATTAGGGCTCCGTGAACCTTTATTTTCGAAAATTAATGCATCATGGTCGCTACTGCAAAAAGTAATTCGGACTCAAACCTGTATAATGGTGGATTGCTTTAAGTGAGAAGAAATCTTTTTGAGATGGTTCTCTGTCGTGACCTCATACAGTACCGTACCTCAGGTCTTACTTCACTCTTGCTCATTTGACGGTACTTACCAAGTTTCAGTCAGCTTTCATCTCTCATCTGGGAATGAAATTTTATCACCTACCACAAACAACATCGTACAGACTGGTCCCCCAACATTTCCTGCATTTCTAATATCGAGCGTGGTAACTATCGTGATATTCTGCCATAAATATCCGTTTTTGCACACCATCTGTTAGTCCTTATCTCAGTCATGAATGCGTTTTTACGACAAGATGGATGGACCATGTGTAAGTTACAGTGTCTCAGCTGAATTCCATTATACCAATATGGTTTCTTTAAAATTTGCACTGTAATGCTACATAAGCATAAATCTTAAGGCCTCAAGTCTTTATCAACCTCATTCAACAGCTGGCTATATGATACTGCGGCGTGCCAAGTGATCCACAACAGAAAACTCAGACTTGTGTTCGAAGTGCATACAGGAGTAGGACAATCTGGCTGCTTATTATCACAGATAATATTCATAATTGTGGTGGACTGACTGGATTATGCGTCTGACCGTGAGTAGGGAGTAGGGAGACAGGAAGACTCTGCACTGACTTATAAGAATACTGTAGAAGATCGGGATTTTGCAGATGATTTGTGTTTATTGTCATGCAAACTTGAGGACTTATATGAGGAAACCTGCAAACTGGCTGAAGAGGCAGCGAATACAGGACCCCAGGTGGACACAGAGGAGACGGTGATGAAGATAATCAACCAACAGCACCAAGTACCATCACTGGGAGAAATAAAAATAGAGTTTAAGATAAGATAAGATAATAGCTTTATTCCAAATCAGTGCTTGTGATACATCATGGAATTCTCAGCATTTTTACCACAATATTGCATCCAGTTAGTACATTAACAATAAATAAAGTTCTACATAGATTAAAATTATCTCAGTCAGTTTTGACAACAACATATTAGAATGTCGGTAGCAAAGCCAAAATTTAAACAGTGTTTGAAGGTGTTAGAAAAGTAGATACTACTAGCATATTTACTGGTGTAAGCGATAGCAAAATGGTCGAGATATACAGAGTGTGAAAGAACGAACAAGAATGTTTTAAGTAGTTTGTAAGGAAGAGAGAAACAAAACAGCACATAACAAAAATAAATACAGAATGAAAAAAAGGTAGAGAGAAAACGTTGTACCTGTAAATGATGTGAGTTGGAAAGACGAGATCCATTTGTTCTACTGACTATTTAATAAGTTAAAGGTTTCATGCCTAATGCTTTCTTTATCGCACAGAACACGAGCTAGGTAGGGTATGGATGAGTTTTTGTACTTACTAGTGCGAGCATATAGTTTCCTATATAGGCTTCTGGTTTTCCCTGAAGAGATACATGGGGAGAGTTGTGAATGTAGAGGGTGTTGTGAGTCAGATAAAATGGATTTCGCCCATTTTTCACATGAGTCCATGTGCCTGTCCACCAGAATGTTAACGACCTGGCTAAGTGGCAAACTGCTTACCCTGCTGACAACCTTTAACATCCTACGTAATAAGGTATAGTCTTTCTTCAATAGCCCAGGAAAGACTAAGGGGGAGCAATAGAGAATAATAGGCAGAATACGGGAGTTAACAAATTGTAGGAGTAAGGGTTGGGTTACACCAGAATGTCCTAACTTCTTGATGTAGAAGGTAAGACGGAATATTTTCTTAGAAATCGTCAAGATATGAGACGACCAGGAAAGATCAGAAGATAGAGTGACGCCTAGGTATTTAATTTCCGACTTGGTTTCAATTTCAGTGCCATCTATGTTGCACATCTCGTGAGTGCTAACCAGTTTGTTTAGGTCAGATTTATGCCTAAAGGTGAAATTAACTGTTTGGCATTTGGAGGGGTTTAAGGTGAGGCCGTTTTCCTTGGACCATTGGCTGATTTCTGATAAGAAGCCATTTAGTTTAGAGCAGTCACTTTGACATTTGACAGGTAAAGATACAGTTAGGTCATCAGCATATTTGACAAAGTTAATGTCATTTGAAGATGGTAGGTCATGTAGGAAGAAGGAAAAGAGAAGTGGGGAGAGTACAGCACCTTGAGGGGCACCAGCTTCAGTGAGCACAGCAGAGGAGGATTCGCCTTTGTATACGGTGTACTGCATTCTGTTTGAAAAGTAGGAATGCAACCAGTTAGTGACCCAGGACTCGGTTTGTGTCATGGAGAGCTTATTTAGCAAGAGACATCTAGGTACAGAGTCGAAAGCAGAAGTGAAGTCAAGAAACGTGCAGCGGACATATTTGGCACCTTTATCTAATGATGAGACAATACTGTTGTGTAAGACGGCTGCAGCGTCTAAAGTACTCCTACCCTGTCTGTAGGCAAATTGTTTGGGGTCTTCGAAGCTTTTAAGGGAGGGTTCGAGTTTAAGAAGTACTAGTTTTTCCATGAGCTTTAGAAACGGGGAAGTGATGGCAATGGGTCTGAACTTTACGTTCACTTATCTATAAAGCACGGTTTCATCCAGTGACAGAACGGACAAAGATATCAAAGCCGGAATCTGAAAGGCAAGTTACGCCTTCACCAACCTGAATCCAGTTTAGAAATCTTCTTCACTCGACCTAAGCATCAAGAACAAGATCCGAGTTTTCAACAGATGTGTTAAATTAGTTCTTCTGTATTTTTCAGAAACTTGAAGAGTCATGAAAAGGGCTCCCGACAGGATGCAGACTATTATCAACAGCTACATTTGCTCTATAATGAAGAACAAATTGCTAGAAACAATTAGCAACAAGGAACTCTGGAAAAAAAACTAACCAAGCACCTAATGCCCAACAAACCAGGAGAAGAAAACATAAATGGATCGGGTACATACTGAGGCGACTGTCGAATGGCATCGCGCAGCAGGCCATCGCTTGAGTGAAATCCGAATGGGAAACAATTACTGCCTCGTCCGAGAGTGATATGGAGGAGATGAGAGATTATGGGAATTTGTGGACCCTGTTAGAGAGGACAGCAGTAAATAGGAAAAAGTGGAGATGCGTTGTTGAAGCACTTTGTCCCAGTTGGAATACAAGAGAACAATAATAATAATACAAAAATTCTTCCTTACTCTGGCAGTTTCAACATCTCCAAATAAATCGATCTTATATATATATATATATATATATATATATATATATATAAATTTGTCTCGTACACTAGTTTTTCCACTGTTTAATAACTAAGAAGAAAATTCCTTTGCAGGTAGTATTTCACCACTTCTGATGTTATTGTCACAGAGTTTTTTGTAAGACTGACAACAAAGTTAAACACCGGTAACAGCCTGTTTAGCAATTTTAGACAGATGAACAGGAGATGGATGCCATTTTTTGTGTACTTGTTAGACTGCAAGATATAACGTGTATTATAAAAACTGAAGGAAGTAATACATAAAATATACAATAAATGTATTCCCTTTACGTTGCTGCAATCACTAGATACAGACAAAAAGAATTAGTATTCACTATTTGCACACAATAATGACACACCAACGCTTCTCGTTGACAATCCCGAGTCATTCATTCAAACAAATTCATATTGTTAAACAGCACACTGTAAATGTATACACAAACATGAAAAGATTAAAGATTAAATAAGGACAAAGGTGAATAATAAAGGTCAAAATCGACATGTCATATGCAAATATCAAATTAGTGATACTCAGTCTAGAAGAAAAATGTATAGTAAATACGAAGTTAGTTGGAACGTTTAAATAAGTATAAATACTATAAAAAAAATGTCCAGTATGGGTTTTCCAAAAAATTTGTCTATTACAAAGGGCTATGGCACCTAACTGAGTTTTACCAGCTAAGAGAGTTTATGAAAACAGTGGAATTCAGTACCTAATGTAAAATGTAGGAGCAGTTTCAAGTTACTGACTTTAAAAACTTATCTGCTGTTATAATACTTGAATACCTCTCTGAAACTACTGAAAAGGCACTGAAGGCAGAATAGGAAGGTAAGGTTTGCATTGACAGAAAATATGGTTATTTATCCAGTTACTTTTCAGGATCAGTAACCGCTAGTTCTGAATGGTGGGTAAAACACAAATTATAAAAGAGTGGGACAGCCTTAGAACTAGAATAAAAGCGAATATACAGAGCATAGCTCACATAGAAAAGTGTGACCTGCAGTATATCCTCTTGGGCTCCTGACAGTTCATGGTATGGGGGACCCTAAAGCGCTGTTTAGAGGCTGACGGTATTGACATATGGAGTATACTAACCCAAGATCTAATACCAACAACTTCTATAGTATTCGTTCCGCGTAGACCAAAGGCAAACCAAAAGACCACAAGTGATCGTCCAAATTAAGGGATATATTTCGGGGCCAAATCGTACAGCGAGATGATTGCTTAGCTGGCTAGTGATCGTGGACGAAAGTGGCACGACGGAGTACTAAATGGCATGGATGCTTGACCGGAAGCATTCAGCTAAACAAGTCGAATTAAACAGTGAGGGTCAGCATCCAATGTTCAGTGATGATTGCTATGGTCAGTAATTTTGGGGAATTATTTACCGCTACAGCTGCTTCTGGATACGAAGCTGTAGCTTTATTTGTGCAACGAATGCGTATGGGGATCGCAGACAGTGAAGTTTTAGAGACTTTACCTTCTAAGGTAAGTGGTGTTAGGCATCTAACTATTGAGTGAATCACGCATTAAGTAAATTAACAGTAACCAATCGCTGGTGCATGCACATATAAATTTGCAATGCAAAAACCACTAGTTCTGTGGTGAATCAAAACCAAAAATAATGTCAGCACTTTAAAATTATTTCAAACTATCACTTCAAAGAATGTAAAACTGTTCTGATTTCTAGTTAATGAGAGACTCTTTAACAAAAAAGCAACGACTATCTTTTTCCTCTTCATTTTGTATGACCAACACTGGTAGTGTAGTTGTTTGGGGTGAATGACAGGAAAATGAAAATTACATTGATTTTAACATACTTCAGTCTCGAATTAATTTGCGTCACAATAAGACAAATGCGTCAGCATACTTGTTAGTTATGATATGTATATACATCGATGTCACGTATACTTGCTTCGATAAATTACATACTCACATCTTATCAGCATTAAACTATCTTATAAAATTTGTATCAGTTTATATAGCAAAATGACAATCATGGTTTTTTATTTAAAAAAAGTGACATTCTGTATCACATATTTTCCACTGTAATTGTTTTTCGACATCGAAATCTTTTTATGTTATAAAGTAAATTCTTCATAAATAGAACTCTGTTTTATGCGTAAGTGTATTTAACTGTCATTAAACTAGAAATGTGCATATTGTGATAAAACGCGATTGCATTTTTTCGTGTTTAAGGTATTGCACTGCATGAAATCCAGCGCATAGATACATTTTTTCTGCATAACATTTTAATTAATGTTTGAAATGTTAATTAGATGATTCACTGCTTTTAAAACAAAAATTTTATAGTTCTTTCTATTCTTCTGATAAAGAGATAGTAGAATACTCCAGTATAAATGAAAAAGTTCTAAGTCATTTTTACTTCCGATTCTGAGAGTTAATCCAAGAAAGAAATAAAAACATTTTCTATCTAATCAAGTTTACTACAGCAGTTGTGAGTGTAAACTTTTCTCAAGAGATCCATAACTGAAGAGAGTCGTATATAGACCAAACTAAAGTCTCAAACACAGAGTCCATCTTGTATACAGTATTGTTTTTTTTTCAGAAACTGATAGTTTGTAGGGACGTTGACCTAGGGTTATGATGCATTTGCATGTTTATTAGGCCATTAGGGACAATATGCAAGAGTTGTGAAGTAAAATCCAACTACCATCAAATATAAAGCCAGGGTACATGGAGCTTAGGATATGACATTAGTGAAGCAACCAAAGAGAGGACATCACCTTTGGGGAATGAATACCAAGGAATATCAACACAATATTGTTAGGATAAACAAAATCCATTTCTAAAAATTCTGAATTGTTAACAATTCACATAGAGCGACATTATGGAAAGAAGAAAAACTGCACTGCTGATGGAAGATAAATAGCACAAAGTCTAAAACACAAAAAGACAAAGATGTAAAAAGGACACACGTAGTCAAAGATCTGACAGTCTGCTTTTTGACTGAACTATATACAGCATTCCTAACTATATTTGTGAATTTCTCTGAACTCTGTATGTTATCAGTATCAACAATTCTCGTAATAATTAATGTATTTCGCCTACCTTGACTAACAATCACTGCAAAATGGTTTTTTCCAATAGTTTCATAAAAAGACCCAATTAAACATATCAGACCTAGAAACAACCAGTTATCTAAACATCAACACACAAATCTTTGGATGTTGACCAAAGTTACCAACAAAACATAACGAAAATATTTCACCTTATATTGAGTACGTTTGTCTGATTACACATGCAGTAACATAAAATTAATGGCTGGATGATGTTAAGAGCAGTGTGTTATGCAACACAAACTTATCTAATATGGAATTATCTTCCGTCTTATCGCCAAAAGTCTACTACTATATGAAGTATCTTGGTCAGTGGCTTAAATTCCATAACCTGTCAAAATCTATGTGTTTAACGAATACCTTGAATTTCATTAAATATTACCTAGTATAATTATCTACATATCTGTCATTAATTTAAACCTTTGAAATTTCGGTTTGTTGCAATCCTAATTTTCATTTTATCAAGCTTCTCTGAATCGAAAAGTGGTGAGATGTTTCTTTAAACGTACTACCGCTCAGTCAGGATGTCCACTTGAGTTTTTTCAGGAGTTAAATTGATGTTTCATAATGCCACCGACTATTGTCTATTACTATAACAATAGTTGGAAGACCTAAATGAGAATTATTCACAATATTTCTTGGTTTTTGATTATCATATATTCATCATCTCAACAAAATTCACTGTGACTGTCTATAAATCACGAATAATAACTACTTTCTAGGCATATAAAAATTTATTTCTTACTAAGTTTGAAAATAGCATATTAAGAGCAATTAAGTTTTGCAATACTAATCAACTGAATATAGATATTTCGCCATCATTAGGTCATAGTATCATGACTCATAAATCTACTTACATAGTTTAACTACGAATAGCTACTACACGAGTGAATTACTAACGGTCGAATGTACATATTGTTAAATTTCACTTTATGCATAATTGTACAATGAGTCATGCATGTAGTAAATTTTGTAGTTCGAAATATTTTTGTTACACTTTTTTTAATGACTGTTTATACAAGGAAAGTTATAAACTATGGTGTGCAGGCTGAGTAATGTCTGAAAATTGAGCTTTTCACACTAACACCTGAGCAGCATTCCATCATAAATTTATGAAACACATACACTAAACTGGCTATCACATTATGGTCACTGTGTTAAGTATGGTTAATAAATAAGCAGTCTTGTACTTCCAAAACTCAGTTCTCTCTTCAACATTGACACAATAAATAGCACTACTAATTATGAAGAACCTAGTTGGCAGCTGGGTCTTGAAGAATAGCTGATAGGGTTTCGAACTGGTTATTCGGAAGTTTCTGGTTCAAATTCTGGGATGATCTGGCAGCGATTTCGTAGACAGACATTACCTACGTCACAGTCAAGCCGGAAAGTTGTTGAGTGCCTAACCCAAATCAAACGTGATTGGTGTCTTCAAAACCTTTCTCCTAACACTAAAATTACAATTAAATATAAGATAAACGAATAAATATTCATCTGACTGTGATGTGGTTTTGTTCTCTGAGCTGGATGGTTAATTAATTAATCTGACACATGCAAAACACAAGATACTGGACACAGTTATCTAAGTGCATTTGAATATCGTAGCAACATAATGAATATCAATGATACTAAATATTTTTATTGTCAAGGTTGGTCATAGTCCAGTATGGATTATTTTAACAAACATGCCCGCTATACAGTTATTTGGCGTCTTACATAGGTTTGTCCAAGTTAAGACCGATATGTAACTGAGAACCCATAAGCCAGCAAAAAAAATCTCTTTTCGTAACTTCTTAACTGATATGCTTAACATTCTGCGTAACCACATAACTCACTAATTTTTCCCTAAACAACTATCTTCTCATCTTTGACAGACAAACTGTTTGTCTTTGATTTCTTGACTGTTTGAACCTATATATCTAACTGCAAGTAAAAGCTGAGTAAGGCAGTAAAAAGAACTACGTTAACACCGCGCTAAATTTATGAACATCGTGTACTTGTGCGATCAAAACAGGTAAACCAGCTACTCATACGTCTGTAAAACTGTTAACACGATGCCACATAAAGAGTTGAGGATTTATGGGTAAATAACTAAAGTCAGGGTCCACCAAAAGTTGACTTTCAAGAATCAATCAGATTTAGGGAAAAGCCATTTCACATCAAATCATGCTTGCCTTTATGGACTTTGGTGAATGAGCTAGGTGAAGACTGAGTAAATCTATAGTGTAAGGGTAAGGGTTAAGGTTATGGTTAAAACCCTACCCTAATTAGAGATACGTTAGAGAACAGACCTGGGAATAGCGATGGATCCCGAAGTACCAAGATGTGCAGTCACCTGGATGAATACATATGTAGCATATGGTATGATTTCTGTGTGTAGTTGGAAGTAATTGGAAGACATTCTTGCAACAAACAACAGACACTTATCTAGTTTGACGTCATGTTCGCAATGGTTTTTAAAACATTTTCTAACGGTTTCACAACCCTTTTTTACCCAAATCCTGATTGGTTGCATCAAGGTCGCTGTGAATTTAGCCGTAATAGTTTAACTTCGCTGATTTATGAGTGAAAATAAACCTAATTTTACCATATGCCACCATCACAATAATATTTCATTACAGTAAGAAAAAAGTATAGAAGTTTCTGGGATGACGGCATAAGGCATGTTGCTAAGCTATTCAAGCACAAAATCGTCAGTAAACTAAAACTTTAACGCATCTATTCTGATTGTTTGAATAAAGAAAGAAAGAACCTATTTACTAAAGCGTACGTAACTTAACATAGAGCTCGGTAACTTAACAAGTATTTGAATAAAAATCCAAGTCAATGAAATGACAGTGTAACAGTATATAATAAAAAGTACAGTTAATGAGTTACAGAAAATAATAGTTACTTTGGGATACAGTTAAAGTCCGCTGGTACAAATTATTGATATAATCCACAGAAGCGTTCACTGCTGGAGTCGCGTCTACCAGTAGAAGCTATGCACCGGTTGTAGAATAGTCTACGGATGAGGATGAGGGGTTCCTGCAAATCCAAAGGGTACACCACGGTCGGTAGAGAAGCAAGTAAACAGTATGGATTAGTGAGAAGACGAAGCGTCGTACAGCACGCTGTATTTGAGACTGTACTTCGAAGTTATGTATACTTTACAATGAACCATCTCAAACAAAAGTTATGAACAATGTTTTCATTTTTAACATCTAACAAAGAACTATACAATCATATTGTTCCAGACTCCACAGGATAATACAAGCTCATTTTATTCCGGGGATTCTCTTCAGCTGCGTACATTCCAAATAAATCACTTGTATGTTACAAAATTTCTGAACATACTGTTTTTCTTCAATGATTCGAAGTTACAGATAAAGACTGTTAGCAATATAATTTCAAAGAAGATGTAAGTAGACAATTATTTAGTCTTAATAGACTAACTTTTTGCATAATAATAATTAGACGAAGGGGTAGAATTCAGACTTCTCTTGGAAACAACGGTGGACTAGAGACAAAAAAACAAGATAGAACAATAGAGTTAACTTATACATATTATGGTGGAGAGTTCAGGAGGGTGGGGTGAATAGTGAAGTAAAGTTATAAAATAGATAAAATAATTTAGTAGATTTGGAACCTTAACAGTGAGTGAAAATCAAAAGCAAGACTGAGTGGAATGTTAAGCAACAGATAAAATCCCAAAAACACACGAACAAAACCATGCTGGTAACCAGTGGCTGGATGGTATACGACATTGCCTAGTAACCGGAAGGTAGTGTATTCGAAATCCAGCGGGTGCGTACTGCCAATGAATTCCAAACTAGGATGAAACAACCGTCCAGAACTCCCTGGTTTTCTGATGTCAATCCGTGATCTAACCTGATATAGTTGATTTATTTAGGATGTACGCAGTTGAAGAGAATCCACGAAATAAAACGAGCTCGTATTATCCATCAAATATGTTCATTCTTTCTTTATTCAAACTAATAAGGGGAACTTGACTCTATAATATTCTGATTGAATATCCCTGAGCATGTCTTATAATATCAGTCAGTTTCTGTATATAAATCAAGTACGTCTGAATAAATTCGTACTGGGAACGCACACGTGAATAAATGAAACAAAATAGTCAGCAACACTTTCCAGGTTTCTCCAGTAAATTTATCTCTTTGCTTTTAATTCACCATAAAAAACAGTCTTCCAGGTAGCACTGATGTTCAAAGGTGCAATGTAGTTGACTGTCAGGGAAAATAACTATTACACTGATTTACCAATTCCTGAAAAACAAATCATAATTCAAAGATAGATATTCAAAGGTGAACTGTTAGCCTGTGCCAGATCCTCGAGCTAAATCTGTAGGAGAAGCGACTAGTTGAGTATGTGAAGATGGAATAAAGAAGATCGTGTGAAGAAGAAATGGGAGTTTTTGAAGAGTTATGAAGAAACGAGTACAATAAAGATCTGACACTAGAGTCCTACGTTCCACTGGGAACTCAACGAAAGAATAATAATAATTTTTACTCATAAAATGAGAGAAATATTCATTTGTTGGTATTAGATGATCGGCAGGAAGCCTTGGACCTAGGTTTCGTGCTAGTCGGCACTCATCAGCATTGTGGCCACATTGCAGGCTTGACTGTTAGAATTCAGTCTGCACCGAAGATAGGACTAGACACATTACACTAGTTACTGACTAGTGTCCAATCAGAAATATTCAATCTCAATAACAGCACATGACATTTATTCTGGCAAAATAGTATAAAGATAATCTGTGAAACCAAGTTGCTGCTCTTAGCACTGTTACCTGAATCTAATCTTGAACACCGCATGAAATTTCAATTCCACTCTTATTTATGTCCTAAACAATGAGCTCTACTTCGACAAGCCTGACTATATGCATACATTACTTTCCGTTAACTGTTTTCCTAATAAAAAGACACCATCCTCATTTATGTGAGGATTTTTATAATAAATTTCAATTCTCCTTGAAGTTGGCTCCTAAGAAATAGTTTCTAGATTAACATTAAAATCCAACATAATGAAGATGAACATGTGAATCTAGATGGTAGAAATAATGGAGAAGATTTTTAGCTCGCAAGGATGATTTTACTGTTGTGGAGTACTTTCAACCGGATGGTTTCAATACGAACTTAGCGATGAATATGTCGCCTGGATAGATAGTGAAATAGTGAACACAACAATACTAGAATAACGATAGTGAATATTAGTCGTTGCATCTGCACTGAACTGTCCCTTTTACGCTAAGCTAGACAGCATTTGAATATTTAAAGTATTCAGCGTGTATTCAAGAAAGTCAGATGTACTTTAATTCATTTTAATATAATTGTATCATCAAAATATAATCTCGTAACATAAACAAATAAATGTTGACTTTAAATATTTATCTCACAACTAAATAACTTGTAACTAACGTTAACATAAGGATGTCATCATATAACTTTTTTTTTTTGATTTACAGCTTGATTCCACACTGTATTTTCGGTACAAGTATGGAATTTTCAGCATGGATATCGGTAGCCCAAATTTCACAGGCCGACCATAGATATCAGGTGTGCGTCGGTGCGGACTCGAACCCCGGACCATGTGCATGGTCGGCGAGAGTCCTAACCACTGACGGCAGTTCAGAGTCATCTATACAATGGTTTCATATTTCAGACTAATTCAACCGAAACATGTGTGATGTGTCAGTGCCAATCATTTTGGAGTAAACGAGTCACATATAACATAAAAATAATAAACAATGAGAAGTTGGATAAACTTTAAGAAGAATGGAATTTGTATCTTGAACATACTACTTAATTCTCTCACAACGGATAGATAGCCTACTATGAAATACTAAATTTTTATTGTCAGATGTCACGCATGATTTTGAAGTTGCTGATGTTACAGAAGGTGAAATGGACAGGACTAGAATATTCTATTCTTTTCTACTCAAGAGTGTCAGTATTACTGCTGTGATTATACAACAACAGTTTTCCAACGGAGCACTAAGTAGTCGAAATTAGGACCTAGAAAGAAACATGAATTTCGTCGAGGTTTCAGAAAAGCCACACTAACCAGTACCAACAGGTGTTAAATTCAGATAAATTATTTACTGATGCCTAATGACTCCTAATAATATGTAACAGCAAGCTATATCACATCGAACTTACCTGGCGCCGGGTTCAGAGTGGTCAAGAATGCTTTGACCCCGGGTGGAGGCTCACCATTACACCTCGGTGGGTTGAAACTCGCGACGGACCCTAATCGGGTGTGCTCGGGAGAGTAGTTTTTGTCAGTGGGGAGGCCTCACGGTCCTCGCTTTATGTGTGCGTCGGTGGCACAGCGGTTAGGACGCTCGCCGACCATGCGTATGGTCCGGGGTTACATCCCCTGCCAATGCACACCTGATATCTATGGTCGGCCTGCTGAAAATTCCATACTTGTACAAAAATACAGTGTGGAATCGAGCTGTAATCGAAAAAATACTTCGCATTATTATATCACTCAGCCAAGCGATAGTACTGCACACATGACTGATTAATTTCGTCCATCTACTGGAACATAATAGCTACACTAGTCACCTGCCACTTTTAGCGTGAATGCCTTACTTTTCTACTATGTAATCAGTTGATTCCACCATTGTTTTCTATTTCAACCCATTTTATTTAAGTGTTTTCTTGAACTTTATAAAGATTCGTTTTGTCACCGACCGTTATCATTGGAAACCGAAACCGACTAGACACTTGTTACCTTAATTCATTGATTACTGCATCAACTTTGAAGTAAATCAAACAGGCAAACATTCGAAATTGCTATATGTATAGGCTAAAATCACAGCTAAATATCTACAACAATTTATAACCTTATATTGATTTGTGACAAAAATTGAAATCTATTAAATGCCTACAAAAAGTTCAAATAAATTGCAGTGTAATATCCTTTAATATTAACTTCCAAAATCCCCTCCTTAGTGGAGAATAAGTTACTAGGGGGGGGGGCAACCACATTGGCCATAACAGCAACTGTTCCCTCATCATGCTTACTCATAACAGCACAATTTCGCTAAATGACAGAAAGTAGAGAATATATGAACCTATTGATTAAAGATGCTCACTCCTGAAATGTGCCGAAACGTCATTCAACTGTCTCCACTTTGTGACTAAAATTATTTCGAAAAGAATTTTTGAGCACGAATCTACCAAATAATAGACATCAGGTTTGATTTAATCCCCTTAATTAACTGACTTCATTTTAGTATTTCAAACATTTCTGTTTTTTAAGTGCTAAGCGAAATGTAAGTAAAGTAATAATGCTGGTGAACTATCGTAATTTATTCCTGACGCAGTTAATGATTAATAAGTAATTTTGAATACTTCCGAAATCCTTATTATTTTCTTCTTCTGCCTGACTTTGAGTTTTCTTTGTTGGAAATCTATGCTATCAGTTAAGTTTGAATGTTTTCTGAGAGATTTCTGTCAAACTGAATCGAGTGTAGATGTTTCGTCAACCAACTTCCTCCTGATTAACTTATTCGGATACCATGATTAGGAAAACCCCACTGCCAGAATATCGAAACATAAACAACTTCGAATAGTTAATTGGATATTTACCACGGAAATGGAATTCAGTGGGTGGCTGTGGTTCATTTACAGTACCTTTAGTGAGGCTATCATTCCACTTTGTTCACCCTAGTCCTTGCTTGGTAAACGGCGAAAGTGATAATTATACAGTATGTATTGGGAACTAAGTCCTAATAATTCCAACTTAAATGGAGTATTCAAAGAATATTGAATATAAGGCCTAAAATTTTAGTAAGTGTATTAGTGGACTAGTCCAAAACACTACATTAAAAGTGAACTAAATTTTGGACACAACAATTTCAATATATTTGAACAGTGTAACAACATGGCAAATAGCCTCAGCACACTTAATTTTTGTTACTTTCAGATACTTTTTAAGGTTAGTGAACTAGTCAACTTCACTTGTGCCCACGGTTAGACCTCATGATAAGGTTTGCACTCTAACAACCTAGATGCACGAGTTTTTTCCACATGCCTGTTTGTGAGTCATTCTTATTTCACATTACAAGACCATTCATGTAAATGGCTCTTTTTCTGATTGACTATTTTAAATTATAAAGGATGGTTTCAAAAGCGAAGCAACTTCGTGATTTAATCATATATATAATCAGTTAGAATATTAATCGTTAGCTTTTTCTTTGTACTATTTGGAAAATCTTATGCTTATCTTCTTCTTACATAAGTGTCATGCTAACTGATACCTTATTTTAATTACATCACAGCCTGAGAATAAACCTCTGTATTTCGCTTAAGTAAGCCTGACTTAACAGTTAACGGATGAGATGAATTATAAAGTCTAAATATCTGTTAGAAATATGGAAAACACTACTACCGATCAAGTAAGCAATGAAAATTAATGGATTATATAAAGGAAGTTAGAAAGTTGTGTGAGAACCTTAATATGATTATGAGCAATAAATTATGCTGGAAACGTCATCAATAAATATTACTGTATAACACTGTGAGACTTTATCAAAATAAATTGTACCCACAATGGAATGATATGCTACTTTGAACAAATAGCTAGAATGAGCTTATTTCTCAATAACCCACAGCTCATATGCGCATTGTTATTCACTTCAAATCGTCAACATTAGGAACCAGATGCATTTCACCTAATGACTACTTTTATTATTACTATTACTTTTCACATTACTAATACTTAATAATAATACTGTAATTATATTTCTTATCGCCTGACTGGTCGAATGTACGTGTGTCTCTCCTATGGAAGAAATTTGTGTTTATATCACACTACAGAACTATACATAAGGTAATATGATACCGATTTTAATACATTTCCATTTTTTAATAAATTCAAAATGTGACTAGATTGTTATTAAGTAAAATATGAATAGTTGAAATAAAACTCACTCGATTATTTACCATCATGAAGTTCTTGATCTTCAGTAAGTAACTACGACTGTATAATCCAATTGTACTTATACCTTTATTTGTGATCTCAACTTAGAAGAAACACTATTTGTTGGATGTGAAACAAAACACTTAGATAAGTGAACAGTTCCTTTTCACCGGATTAATTTTCTTTGGCATACAGCTGCATTTATATGCAGTTATTTTCATGAAAAGTGGTGGTAACAAAAGTGACGAGTTGTCACCAACATAATTTTCATGTATTGGTTGTGTAGGGATTTTTTCGTGCCATTGGTTGGAGGATTTCATCATGAGATGATATCAGCTGGAGAACCATTGGAAAACCTGCAAGGAGTACTGGACAGCTGTTCATATCGTCCTAATTTGGAACTCTTCAGCGATGGGTGCGTACTGATGAAGAGTCCTAAACTAGGACGATACAAACAGCTGTCCAGTACCCCCTGCAGGTTTTCCAATGGTTCTCCAGCTGATATCATCTCATGATGAAATCCCTACAAAACCAATACTTGAAAATTTATAAACCTATCTAACCACAGACGAAGTAATCACTTGTGTGATATTAAAGGACAAAGTTTATGTGATATTAACGCTATCCAAACTTAATAAAACGGACCGATTGTTTGAAATAAGTGATATTGGCTGTACTGACAGAAATTACAAATATTTTGTATAGTCTGACAACAAATTTGTTTAGATTTTATTTAAGTTTTTATTTCGCATACTTTACGAATCCATAATAGTGTTATAAACTATTAATTAGAAAGGCTTGTGCACACGTACACATACATACAAATATAATAAAATTCGATTATATGAGCTTTAAATATCATGTGACTGCTTTCAGCAATCACATTTTGTCGAAAATTGACTATCACTTTTTATGGTGTTGATTTGTATAAACATCCTGTTTGTACAGTCACTGTACGTGACTAATTGAATTCATTATCTAGTAAAATGACACTGTTAAGAATAGTGTTTTGTTAGTTGGTATGTTGTTATTCGCATTAAACTGTTCAACAATAATAAGAAAGGTCACTTAAATGGTGGCAGTGTCCATTTTTGTTTTCATAAATCAGGTGTAATTTTTTGCGTTTTCGTAAATATATCTATTCCAGTGGTAATCGCTTAACTAGGTCTCTGACAATGTATAAACCTCAACAGTGTAAACAAAAACAGCTTTATTTTGTCTAACTTTTTGTTAGCTTAGCAACAAATAAAGTTGTATTTCCACTGGTTACATAATGTACCTGCTGGTGCTCTGGTAGAATCAGGTTAATTTTACGAATATGAAATTCCTTAGTAGCCGTTTATCAGTAGTAGTGAAATATCAGAGACTTACATCGAATTACATAAGGTTATCTACTTGGATAACTATGATTATGTCACATTTTACAGTGGGCTACCCACTAAGGCAACTTTGTCGTGTTGTGTTCGTTTCGGATATTTACCCCGCATTTCATTCATCTGTAACATGGATATACTTCCAGACTTAATGTATCTTATTACAACCTTCGGAAAATTTGTGTTGTAGTTAGAGATTCGTAGGTGAAATCATCCTGAGTCGACCACATACCCAAGGGTACGTGAGACAAAATAATAATGCCTTTTCTAACGATAGGGAGTAAAATGAGTGCACGCTTCGGATACATCATTTTACAAAAAATGTACATTGGCTCTACTTAGCTGATAACAGAAAAAGCCAGCTGATCCTTTCCTTCTTCATGATTTCTTATTAGATGGTAATAGGTCAAAAATGCAGAATGATTAAAGATATCCAGCATGTAGCTCTACTATTCAACTAATACTAATTCATTTGAATAATTAAGTTGAAATGCCTGATAAGTCTAGTCAGTTCCTCAGATGGCTTACAAAAAAGTAACTGGTCTTAAAAGAGACAAATGACTAACCATTTCTTACGTCTTCGATATGATAGAAAAGATTTGTAGCTCACGTGGATGATTTTGATGTGGTTGTGTTCTCTGAGCTGGATGGTTGATTTGCGAAGCTTTCATCACCCTACTGGGTAACATCTTCAGAGCATACTTCAGTTTGAAGTGAGCTTTTAGATTTCTCCACGAGTTTATTAATCATCTCTCCTGGTGACCTACGAAGTGATTGGTTGTTTTCGTGCGTTTCACACCTTCTAGGCTACTTGTATTGGAACTGATTGTTTCTTTGACTTGAAATTTGCCCCTTTGTGTGTGAAGTTTCTTTCTTATCGGTTGATAAATTTTGTCTACCTCTGTGTCTATTGATTGACAATTCACTGGAATACGAGGCAGCCTTCTGAAAATTCTCTAGCATTCTTGTTGTATTCTCTGTCTAATATTTGAACGTTGTCCCAGTCGAATTGATGTCCGTGGTTGTCTGTGTGTAGTGATATGAGGGAGTGGATATCATGTCTTTTGACGGCTAGCTTATGTTCGTGGATACGAAGACGAAGGGGACGTCATTCACTTTGCTCAATGATGTAGTGTTTTTCGCAGTTGTTACAATTTATTTTGTAGATGATGCTGGTTTTATCTTCTTTCGCTGTTGTATCTTTTGGTTGACATAGAATTGAGTAAAGCGACTTTGTTGGTTTGTGTACGAAGTCAATTCCTAAAGGTTTGAAGAGTCTTGTAGTGATTTCTGAGACATCCTTTATATATGGTAAGGCGATTTTCTCTGTGCTTTCCTGGGTTCCTTTTGCTTTGATAGGTTGACTTGGGGTATATGTCTTTTGATGAAATTCCGTGGATATTCATTCTTTTGGAAGACGTCCATGAGATACTTTTCTTCACTTTTGCTTAAGGTGGGAGTGCTGCAATGAGTCCTTGCTCTCTTGAATAGTGTTTGTATGCAATTCCTTTTGTGTGTTATTGGATTGTTGCTGTTGTAATTTAGGATTTGGTCTCTGTGAGTTGATTTTCTATAAACTTGAGTTTCTAATTCCCCTGTGGTTGTTCGCTTGACTAAGACGTCCAAAAATGGTATTTGGTTCTCAGATTCTTCTTCTCTTGTGAATTTAATGTCGTTCAAGACGTTGTTTATTAAGTTGTGAGTTTTATCTAACTCGTTTCTTTTGATTATCACTAATGTGTTGTCGACGTAGCGTATCCGAATCTTGGGCCTTACGTCTTCGTCCGAACTCATCGTTGGTATTGCAGTTTTGGCAACAATGGAATACAAAAGAGATAATAATAAATTGGAATTTGCAGGTTAAACTCTAAGTTCACTATTATATTATGGAAAAATAAAACATTTACCATTATGTAGTTCACGTAGATGGGGAATTACCCACCTCACTAATGTTCTAGTCATTTCATGTCATCTAGATTTATCTCAGTTAGTAATTCCGTGGACTGCTGATCATTTAGTGCATCTGATAGTGGTTGGTGAAAAGTTCGAGTTGCTTAACTGATTTCTCTTTTAATTACAAAAATTCAAATCTTTTCTTTTTTATATTGATAGTTTTGTTCTTTTCTTCACTTCTGATCACTCTTTCCTCAGTTCTGGCGAACTTCTGCCCAAGTGGTTCATTGCAAGAATGCTCGCCAGCCATTCGGATTCTGACTGACATATGTTTGTGAATGACTTAGCAACTTATTGCATACCACCAATGTATTAAATTAAACTTGACGCCTCATACATAAAGGATGACGATTAAATCACTAAAATACATTAGCATATACCATGAATAACTGTCTTGGGAACCAGGGCAACTTGTTAGTACTCTAGATATCTCCAATGTATTCGGATTTATTCTCATGAATTCGAATGTGTAAGTTGAATTGTATAACCTAGTTTTGTGATCCTGCTAAATACAACGTTATCAACCTTATTCATGTTGATCTCATTTGAATTTAGAAGTAGAAACCAAAATTAAAGTTTACATTAAGTCGCTCAGATACTAAATACTAAGAAAAGTGGTAGAAATAGCAATTACACTATACACCGGTAGGTGCATATTGGTGATATTATGTACTCGTCGCCAAATTATTGTTATGTACTGGTCGAGAATTTAATAGTCCTGACGCAAGAAAGGCGGAAATCAGAAGACCACTAGGTTTGCGATGACACTTCTATTTTCCAAACACAAGAAGAATCAATCGTCACACAAGAGTGTGAGAGCAAAAAAATATATATATGAATGTCCGAACAAGTGTGTGAACACAAGTGTGTGAGCGAATATCCAAAATGAACAAATCAATAGACAGTCTTAACATGATTGGCTAATTATAATGGAATATCGATCTATATATACCTAGCAAATACAACAGACATGTCAAACAAACACACATATTATATATAATATAAGGGGAACATACATTGTTAAAGGAGACAGGTTCATCAAAGTGAAATGGTCACAGACTAAGAGAGCAATAGAAAAAGAGACCACCATATATATATATATATATATATATATATGGATACATATCAGGTGAAGAGCCCCAAACTAGGACGAAACAGTTGTCCAGTACTCCCAGGTTTTCCAATGGTTCTCTAACTAATGTCAACTCATGATGAAATCCTGTTGTGCTAACCCACATTGGTGATCCTCAACAATTTTCGTTTGTTGAAACTTAAACCGATTCAAAATACACTTCTGATGGTATCCACTTTTCACTGGTCTTAATAAAATCTGAAGATTTAGCCAATATGTTGGTTGTTAGTAGTTTTTTGGTTACGCGTTCACTCATTCGAGGGTAGTTCAAGTAGCTACCAATAAACCGTGAAAAATCAGCATACATCAGAAAACCAACATTCATTTGCATTTTATTCTTAATGAATCAACTACTGCTATTACACGCTCAATCTCACTAACTAGATTATGTTTTAACGATATTCACAATTAGTTTGTGTTACAGAATAAAAGAGTATCAGTCTGAATACATTTGATCACATATAGTGGTATGAGCTGGTTATAAGATAAGTAGCCTCGTATCATATTGTTTTGCAGGAAACCAGTCTTTCCATTCGCAGGTCAACATGAATAATAAGAAAATAGTCGATTATAAAGTCTGTAACAATGAGTTAACGTAAACTTCAGTTGAAATACCTCTGTTATGGATTGGCTGGTTAAGTTTGATTATTTACTGAAATAGATTGGTTGGAAAGAAAGCTTTATTAACTTACTTTACAAACAAAAGATGTATTTTAATCAACGTTGTAGTATAATGAAGTGCATACATGAACAATTTCGATTTACACATATGCATTATCCACAGATGAGATAAACAATAGACGAATATTTTCAAATAGACCGCTTTTTTCAGTTTGAATATTTGTCTAAGCTATTGTTACTATTGTCATCATATCTTAGTATGTGTGTGTGTGTGATAGAAAGACTAATACTTTCACTAATATTTTAACGAAGAAATGAAGTTTGGAAGCATTTAGTGGCATGAAAGTTCCAGTATTTTTCCTCTGTTTGTGTATCTAATAATAGCCTGGATTTAAACATCTTTTACTATGTAAACAGAAAGAGTGTACACCACATGTCATTGATTACATCTCAGAAGGAATCACAAAGAATCTTTTCGTAGACTGACGGTATCTTGCATATTCTTAAGTTATTCAAATACTGCAAACTAGATGCGACTGTATTTTATTCCAGATGTTGGCTTATTTATTTCACTAACGAACAAAATCCTCGATTGAAACCAAAACCTTTAGGCCTACCAACGTTTATCTTTAGGTGTAATCCACTAAGCTGGGAGGGGAAGATTCACTATTCTTTTCTAAAACAATTAGTTCCTTTTATGAATTTAGATAAAGCATTAAGAAGACGTAATTTGTCTGAATCGTGTAATGTATTTGTGCAACACATTTCGAACAATCTGATCACACACGGACTTGTCATAGGAATATATATGAAATTAATAAAGAGGTAAGAGGTGAGATACATCTGCTATGGTATCAAAACAAAATTTACCAAGGAAGGTTTAATGTGGTGACAAATTGTTTTTGAACGCATAATGGTGGCTTAAACTTCCTAATCACACTTGGGCTTCCACAAACTTTAGGATACGCCTCAAACACGTTTTTATGGATAGATTTAAAAGATCTGTTAACGTCAATTTTATGTCCTGTCTCTATAATATGTTTCGCAATAGAAGAGCTAGGTCTCCTGTTCTCATCGTTAATAGGTTCTCAAGATTCCATTTGTTTCTGGAGCCATTTAGGAATATGCTCTGAAGCTCTTACTTGCAGAGATTGATGAGTCCTACCTATGTATGTGTGTCCACACGTACATTCAAATTGGTAAATACAGTTGGATGTGACATCATTTTTCATATGTTCGAAGGGCTTAGATAGATATATTGGCTTTACATTCTCTATTGTTATGATATTAGCTGCATAGAAAGTCTTTAACAGCAGCGTTCAGTCTTTGTCTAGTTATCAACCTGCTTTGATGCCCCATATAGGGTAGCCTGATGTACACGTCTTTCTTAGGGGCGAGTTGGAGAGTGGATTTTGGTGATCTGACTACTTTATGTCTCCTGATGAACTTGTCTGGATAATTGTCATCAACCAGAGTTTGTATCAACTTTCTTTCTTCTTCATCAAATGTGTCTTCAGTGCATTGGATGTAAGTGATATTTATTTAAAAAATTGAGGTGGCAGAACAAGACTTATCACTGATGATTACAATGTCATCTACATACCTTCTATAAAGTGGCACATTTTCGTTTAAATCCTCCGGTAAATTATCAATGTACGATATATAAATATCTGCTAAAAGGGGCTCTAATGGACTTCCGATAGCAACGCCAACAACTTGGCGGAAACAATCACCTTCTAATGTCAGTACATGGAAGTAATAAATCCCTTAAATAAGATATAGGGAACGGGATGAAAAAATTGTTCGTGGAAATGTAATGACAAAATGTCAACTGTTTTCAGCAAAGGCACATTAGTGAATAACGAGTTTACTTCATGAGTACATATTCTTATTCATAATATTAATATCGTCAAGAAAATCAACAAATGGAATCTTGAGAACCTATTAACGATGAGAACAGGAGACCTAGCTCTTCTATTGCGAAACATATTATAGAGACAGGACATAAAATTGACGTTAACAGATCTTTTAAATCTATCCATAAAAACGTGTTTGAGGCGTATCCTAAAGTTTGTGGAAGCCCAAGTGTGATTAGGAAGTTTAAGCCACCATTATGCGTTCAAAAACAATTTGTCACCACATTAAACCTTCCTTGGTAAATTTTGTTTTGATACCATAGCAGATGTATCTCACCTCTTACCTCTTTATTAATTTCATATATATTCCTATGACAAGTCCGTGTGTGATCAGATTGTTCGAAATGTGTTGCACAAGTACATTACACGATTCAGACAAATTACGTCTTCTTAATGCCTTATCTAAATTCACTGTTCTATTAAGAATTCAGTTGTTTAATTTGAGGAGGGAAGGGGGATGAAATTACTTGTGAATTTTCATCTATCATTAATCGATAGGCTGTACTGTACATTAACAGATCAGGTAATCACATATGTATACCTAAATGGTTTCTGATTAAGTATGAGGATCAGTTTGGTAACTCAATGTGCTAGGATTATTACATTAGTTGCTCTTGTAATAGCGATGCTGACAAATCTAGTGTCTTAATGAATATGTACATGTGTATAACTCAGAACGCATTGCCACAATTCACTGTTCTCAGTCGTACATTTATTTAAATTGAGTTTCTTATTTGGAATTAATGGTGTTTTCTGAGCTGGTTGGTTTCTTATTAATTTAGGATAACGATATTACACTACTTGTTCCCATTGTGCGGCCATCATGTACTAATTCTAATTAGTAGTGAGCAGGGAAGTCAGATCATAAATCTATTCCAAATGAACCCTAAAAAGGGTGGTTATCATTGTATTTATCAATGAATAAAAACAAAAGAACGCATATGTAACGTTTCCAAGTGTTGAGTTGAAGTAATTCGATTGATCGGGAACTGATATCAGTTGCAGAATCATTGAAAACCAAAGATTACTAGCAATATGTTTTCTACCAGTCCGAAATTCTTCATCATTACGTATCCGTGACCTGACCACAGATTGTAGCTTGAAGCTCCTTAGTTTGGTCTTTGGTGGGGCCTTGGGTAAGTATTGCTGAAAAGTTGCAAACTAAAATGGAACAGATACCCAGTAATTCCTAGTTTTAAATGAATCTAAGTGACGTCAATTAGTGAATTAATCTGAAATATACAGTTAACGTATAAATGATGCAGACATGCACAAAAGAGAACAATTTAATTTAGCTTAGAGGTATTTAGAATTCCGGAAGTGAAAGAGAGTAAGTTTATTCACATCTCTGTGATAGATTTCAAGCTGTTTCACCGAAAGTCACTATGATTTCCTCATAATTAATTTTTGTGTTTAACACCAGTTAAAGCTTGTACTCCAGGATCATATGAGAAGAATAAAAACTGTAACAGTAATTTGATATTAACACGAAATCTAGGATTCACATAGGCCCAAATGGCATAATGAGTTTATATCATTCATCGCATACAGAACCACAGACATACTGTATTGATGGTATTGTATTTATGGTCACTAGCCCAAATAACTTGCGGGATTACAGTGATGCCTGAAATACCACATATACATAAATAATCTGTTTGAGGATAGTTAGACAGACACTCATGACTCACGAATTCATAAACATGGTAAGTATCTGTCTGTAGGGATACGCATAAATCACTATTTACTGGATTTTAGAATTCCAATAAACCAAGTCAATTAACCTACACGAATCTGCGTGGATTAAACCAGAAGTTAATGACTTCATAGAATGTTACCGTGTTTTAGTATGACTCTTCTAATGTACACTTCAAACAGACAGTACCTGGATATCTTTACTTGAAGATTACACGTGTGCGGATATTTGGTTTGAAAGGCTAAATGCTTCCTTATATCAATAACTTATATTAACAATACACAAATTCGATTCTCATTGACTAGTGGGATGCTCTTAAATGAAGCTATACCAAGTGATAGAAGATCATTTTTTGTTTCAAATCGGTGAAAATAAGAATATATGATACTTATGATATAGAGAGGCACAAAATTCAAGTTTTTCATTTGATTATACTTATTCACATCGGGATAGTGTATCTTTTGCGCACATGCACACAAAATATTCAATAATAACAGCTGCGATCATATCAAATATGTGGTCTTCAGACTTCTCTAGTAAAACTGACTGATGTCGAAATAATAGTTAATTTCCACATGTCTGTATGTGTACGTGTGTGTTCAGCCAATAGAATTTTGTCATGTGAATTACCAAAAGAATTTATTTGAGTGTTTTAAGATTTATTGTGCTGCATGTGATACTGTTTCTTTTTTTTAAACTTGGATCTTAGATATGCTGAATTAGTTTATGTATATAATTGGCATGACAGGCATACAGAAATTAAATTTAGTGGATAAGGCATCCCAGCTTATCTAATTACCTTTCAACTATCAAACCCTACTTATCAGGCAATAATAACACTTCGGCAGTTAATTGACCTATTGGCTTTGTTATCGACTGTTTATGTACTATTAAGCAAGTTGACCTCTGAATGAAATGATCCGTTACACGCTAGACACGCAATCCCAGGCTATTATTCACCATATAAATGAATTCATATCCATTTGTGTAATGCGAAGTGTTTGGATCCTCTCAAATTCATTTATTGCACCACAGCAACATTCTGATTTTCTTCTCCTATTTTATAAATACTAATCAACTTTATTGGCAAGTTCTAATTTGGTCTATGAGTTAGCCATTCTACCAAACGACAATATATAATACTGCGGTAAAAGAATCTACTTAGAGTCGTAAAATATCTTACAGTAACACGAAACATTATCTATCATTTTTCAGTTTAAATTAGCAAGGAGTATCTACTGACTAGCATATGACAGTATGCGATAGATATTAGCTGTCAAGATGAAAATATTGTTCACTTTTCTTCAGATTAGTAGAAATCTCTCACGGGCAAATGACATTATTATAAATTTAGTCATTCACTGAATCCTTTAAATGAGTGAGTATCGGATTGATATACCAAAGGGGTTCTTTTAACAAGTCAGGTCTTTTAACGCCATAGTTTCAAATGGTACAAATTATCTAGCTTCTGTGCTTTACCCCTTCTATTTCATACCTGATCGTAAAATTGACCAAACAATATAATAACTCTAAATTCTTTGTGGAAACCCACGTGGTATTCATTGATTCCATCACGTGCTTTTTGGGGAGTATGTTAGATTCAACCAGGATATTATTGATTTCTTTTTTTTAAACTGAAACTTAAGGTTGATACATTTCTACTAAATAGAAATTAATGTGTTGTTAGTTTTAGACCTCTAAATTACTCTATCTGATTATGAGTGCGTTTGCAAATGAATCAGCTTACAAGTCATAGCTGTTTCTAGCTATGAAATAATAATTTTAGGAGTTATCAGAAGAAGTATCACACTCAGCTAACGGTATAAGACATGTTGCTTGGTTATTCAAATGCATTGGAATAAATGTATCTAAGTTCTAGTTCATTCATAGTCATTTACGTCTGAATGCCCTAAGCACATGTCTTATACCGTTAGTAGTCACACTGGTATCAGTTCGTGACTAGATCTGAGGAGAAATAAAATCCTTGCAAATAAACTTATGACAATACGACATTTTGATTAGGATACCTCTCATAAAGTCAGTAACTCTTTGGCCTAGACATTATTATTCAACTATCTCCATTTTATTTAAGCTATCTGTTATGATTATGGTCAATAAGCTGTGCTCGAGACGTCATTCAATCAACAATACATTATTGTTGTGTACTATTTTAAATAAGCTTAACAAATATGCAGCTCTAATGATTAGGTGATCGGAACTTGAATGAAGTTTTCTTTAAAATCACTAATGTAATCAGTAAGAATCCAATGAAGAGGAATGCGATAATAAGTATGGGGGTTTTTTAGTACACATGCTGATACAATTTTCTTTACCTACATACAGCAAAAAGAAGATCTAAAAATGCATAGGAATGTATTTATTAAGGAAACCTTCTGGCCATATATTGTCAAACTGACGGCTGCCTGATTTGATACAAACAATCTAGCGAAAAGAGAAATGAAGAGTATAAGAAAATGTAAGCCCTGGGTAAATATTTTTCAATGAATTATTTTCCTACGTCAGAGAAGCTTTATGGAAGCAATTACTTAACCAAAGGGTGGTAACGTTTTATACCTTGGTACTGAGTTGACTACTCTCAGTTCTCATCTTATTCATTAATTATTGTGTTTTTGATTTTGATTAATTCTGTTCATTTCACTGGAAAAAAGCTTGCTTTGGTTATTGCATTTGTTGTGTCGCTATTCCATAAAACCTAAACACAATGAGCAGTTAACTATACGATGAAAAAGAGTTTCATTCGCCTTATATTAGTGGATAACCCATGCGCACTACTGGCTTGTGTGACAGACCTTAT
The DNA here is from genome assembly GCA_944472135.2 of Trichobilharzia regenti. Classification (NCBI taxonomy): domain Eukaryota; kingdom Metazoa; phylum Platyhelminthes; class Trematoda; order Strigeidida; family Schistosomatidae; genus Trichobilharzia; species Trichobilharzia regenti. Next base: position 59,300,757 of record OX235270.1, read on the forward strand.
CACGTGGCTATGCATATTTTAAGCTCTTTACGGTATAAACAAATATCGACTGGTTTTTTGTGCAAAATTAGTGAAATTTAATCGATAAATACAATTATTCTCACACTTCAACATAATGGTATTCACCACTGGTCGATACTGTAACGGCAGAAGACGAGACACTTGGTTAGAAAAATCTTTATTTAGAATTATGGTATCTCTGTATAGCGAAATTATGTACACCTAATCTTCAAATCACCATTTGCACAGATCTTCAGTGTTGTGCTACTTCTGTCCTTCAAAATGTGCTTCTTTGTCATCCTTTCACGTCTCTCATGTTTCTCTGCAATGTCAAGTCCTATGCTTTCCTTGACGTCAAATCTATTTCCCTGCTATTTGATATTTTTTATGACGATGAATGTCTCTTTACATTCAACTGATAATTGATACCGTAATATACATGCCATAATATGACTAGCTGGAATTCATTCACATCAAACACCTGTGCTTCTTAAACAGATCGAAGTAATATAAACACTAGATAACCGTTTCTGCCATTTAAGGCCGAATTAATCGGCTATGTACCCAGACACACGTAGCTAAGACAGCCGAATCATTTAAAACTGTCCAAATCCTTATGAGTTAATCTTGGAAAATCCGAGATTAATCTAGGGCCAAACGAGCTAAAAGGTTTCCCGGTGTTTAGATTACAAGGAGCACCATCTCACGCATGTATGGTCTACCGAAAGTGCATAAATCAGGAGTGCCCCTAAGCCCCATACTAGACACGTCTCTTTCACCCTATCACGAGACTGAAAAGTGACTGGTACAGCTACTTCAACCCTTGCATGACGAGTTAGCAAAGCACAGCGTCAAGGATACCTTTCAGTTTTTTGATAAGATCAAAAACTTGAACGCGACTGGCAAATATATGGCATCACTTGATATTTCATCTCTATTCACTAATGTGCCTCTAGTGGAAAACATGGATCATATCTGCGAACAGATTATAGAAAAGAAATTGTGCACTGATATTCCTATCAGTAATCTGAAACAACTACTTGTTAAATGTACAACGAATGTTCAGTTCCTGTTTAATAATGAAATATACAGACAGGTTGATGCGGTAGCCATGGGATCCCCACTGGGACCTATTTTCGCGAATATATTTCTAGCAAAACTAGAAAATAGTCCGTTGAAAGAGAAAATAGCAAAAGTGGAAATGCATTGTCGTTACATGGATGACACTTTTGTAGTGTTCGATGAAGGGTTAAATAGTGATTTGATTTTCAATAAATTCAATAATGCTCACCCAGCGGTCCATTTCACCTACGAAGGAGAACACAACGACTCTCTACGCTTCCTCGACGTCCTACTAACGAGAAGAGAGGATGGTTCCGTCAAAAGAACCATATTTAGAAGGCTAGAGACCAAAGCTCAGTATACACATATTAGTTTGTTTATTAGATGTATCACACAGTGAAACAGTATTATTTGCTGGATGATGTTTTGAACAAAATTCATTGTTCATAACCACATCAATCACACAATCAAAATCACAGAACAAAGTATGGAATGCTAACAAAACCTCTACCTCAACTTTACAGACTTTGAAAAGGCCTTCGACAGCGTTGGTCGTGAAGTAATTTGGAAATTACTCGAGTACTATGGCGTACCCCAAATATTCATCAAACTTATTCAACAGCTATACGACAACGGAACATGTCAAGTGATCCACAACGGAAAACTCAGCGAGGCGTTTGGAGTAAACACAGGAGTAAGACAAGGGTGCTGGCTTATCATCACCAATGATGCTATTCATAATTGTGGTGGACTGGATTATGCGTCAGACGGTGGGTAACAATAAGACAGGAATATCCTGGACCGACGTGAGGAACATAGAAGACCTGGATTTCGCGCGTGGATGATTTATGTTTGATGTCACTGTCACAAAATCGAAGACTTACAAGCGAAAACCGACAAACTGGTCGAAGAAGCAGACAGTGAAGACAGGACTCCAGGTTAATATAGACAAGACGGAGGTTATGAAAATAACCAACCAACAACAACAGCATCAACACCCAGCGTCAATCACCAACAACGCGAGGGATTTGAAAGATGTTACTTCATTCACTTATCTACGGAGGGAGCATTGTCTCAACTACAGGAGGAACGGATGAGGATGTCAAATCCAGTGCGAATCGAGAAGGCGAGAAACACATTCACCAACCTGAAACCAATCCGGAAATCTTCGTCACTCAGCATCAACAACTAAATTCGGTCGGATTTTGAATACAAACGGCGTCAAGTCGGTCAGTTCTTCTATACGGATCAGAAACTTGGCGGGCGGGTGAGTCACAAAAGAATATTTCCAACAGCCTGTTGCAGACCTTTATCAACAACTGTCAACTATCGCTCTATACTGAAGATCAGATGGTCGGGTCGGAAAGAATCACCAACAAGAAACTATGAGAACAAATAAAGAAAAAAAGAACCAATCGGCCAACAAATATGCAGGAGAAAGTGGAGATGGATTGGACACTCGCTCGCTGAGGAGGCCGCCGCTGGGTGACATCGCGCGCGCGTCAGGCCATTGCTCGAGTGGAACCAGGCCGAAAGGGAAGCGGCGGCGAGTGGGACATCAGTGGAAGGGTGACATGGAGGATATCGTGTGAAGAGGAGTTGAAAGAGTATGGACTAAGATGGATGCAGGTGAAAAGTACAGCATAAGGAAGACAGAAGTGGCAAGTGGAGACGTGCAGTTGAAGCCCTATGTTCCACTAGGAACCCAAGGGAAAAATAATAATAATAAGCTACAAATCTCTAAAAATTCGGGACTTTAATATTTTTTCAAGTGTTTCAGACTGGTACATTTCAGACAACATCTCGAGCTACCGAGTCACATAGTCTTTTCGGGACTGATAACGTCACAACAAATGCTCACCCCCAAAACCACACATCATGCCATATCGCCACTTTACTATCTGTTCACCTCTTCTAACTTTACAACTAATTTCAGGTCATAAACCTCTGGAATAACGTTCGAAAAACATCTCGAAGCCAGTGAAGCAGGTATCTGAAGATGAAGTCACTTATTTAAAAAGTTATCTGTAACCTATTAGGACATGCACTGTCCGCCCTCAGAATTACTTACATGTTACTATTACCAGATGGAGTAGGCATAAAAAGACGGCAGTAGTGAAAAAATCAAATTCGCCAGACATTCTCAGGTAGAAGACTCCAGATTTTACCGACACATTAGAAGGCCACATACAATGATCACTCGTAAGACTAAATTCTGACCATCAGACGAATATCACGATGGAGCTAAAGTTGACCTAGATTGTTGTGTGCTCCTCTGGCTTTCAAAGTACATCTGGAAATTTGATCGGTCACATTTCCCTAGCACTCCCACAATCAACTAAATATATCAACTTTTGAACAGTTTTAATAGTTTATGTGCAGGGATGAGTGCAAGTATAGACTACCATTTGTATTATAAAAGTACATGATAGTTAAACGGCGCAGAGTAAACGGCATACATGCACACATCGATTCAGTAAGGCTTTGGTAGTCCGCATTTCACTTCACAATACGATTCTATTTTGTACATACTCCAATTTGAATATTTTTCCCCACGAAACATGTTTACACCACCCCTACATATAACCTTCAGAGTTGTTTTCAGAAAATCGTCAGTGGAAAAGTTAGTGTTTGATAACTAGATTTTCAGTCCTGTCTAACCCGACTGCCGGTTGAGAACAATCTTGATAGATATTTGAATGCCTTCATTCAATTTCCTGTTGGAATTACAGAATGATGGAAAACTCCGTAATAGGCAGCTCCAAAGAACAGTCTTGTCCAACGACCCAGCAACCCTAAAATTAGGAAATAAAACAACTGTTGGTCAGCAACAGGAGTAACAATGCCTTGATAGATGGTGAACATATGACTGATGGACATAACCTAGCCTGCTCTTTGCAGACTAGTTATTCACACAGTTTGCAAAGTCTAAGCAATACTACAACAGTCTGAAAATGTTCACTGATACTAATTGTTTGATCTCTTCTAAATCTTTGTCCATTGTGTTGAAGTTACGCTTCTTTTCTATAGTTTTAAATATACTTTTTGTAAGTGTCAATATGACACCAGACAATCTACTCCTCTTTTGCTATCTCGTTAGTTAATAGTGAAACCCAACTTTACGTGAACCGGGAGTACAGTTTGTGGTGGCGTAATGAAGCATAGTGAGAAGAAAATACTTCTCTTACCATTTCCTTTTTACTTCAGTTCAACAATATAGAATATTCTGGTTGAATAATGCCTGTCAGTTTTGGGTTTTGGTTTGACACTAACTCCGGCTGAAACACAAGCGCATATGAAATTTTCTTTTCTAGATGACGCATGCAGAACTTATGAGCATCCCTGAAAAGCGATATACATCACAAGGATGTCATAGACAGCTTTAACCAGACCTACCAGTTTCCCGTTTCTCATCAGTGTGTGAATACTGCAGGTTGAGGAAATGAATGGAATAGCTCCGTTAGATAGCTCACTGGAAGATAGTCGTATAAAATCACTGCTATGTGACTCAGAAGAGTGCTGATGAGTGAAGACTTGGAATGAGGATGACAGAAATAAGATATAATAGTTCATAAAAAATATTATATTACTAATGTTCACTGCGTAAGGTCCTAATGGAAAATAGGGCTTAGCGGCACATCACTAAAAGCAGAGAATTTCGAGGGTAATCAGTAAGAAAATCTATGTAAAATTGTGAGAAAACTTTGGGGAATTAATCTAGACTCCCTAGTATCAAAAAATTGCTCCCAGGGTTTTCCCAAACTTGATTAATGGAGTTCGTACAATCAGTTTCATATCATCAGCTTCAGCTCGCTTCAAGACTGTTCAAAAGTTTTCATTTCCTTCTAACACGATCTCCTCCAGGTCACCCTCAGACCAGCATACAAGTCGTCGTTGCACGTTCGAATTCCTCTCTAGGATCTGGTGCGTACCATCACTCAACGGTCTTCTCACAGTATTCCCAATAATTCATCTGAAACCGCATATTTGTTGGGCGATAATCTCACCTAGCTAACTAGTTTTCTAGTTGTTCCCAAGCCCAAGAAAAGAGGGAGGGTTGGATGTGGGGCTAGCGACCCTACCCAAGAAAACAAATTAACTACTACAGAAACTTCAACGCACAAAAGATATATATTAAAAATACATAAAATTCAAAGAACGATCTTATTATTCACTGGAATCGGAGAGGTAAAATGATGATGAATATTCGTACAATGTACAAAGCTAGGAAGGCTATTCAGGTAGGCAAAGAAATGAGAGCATATGGTATAGAAGTGCTGAGTATCTGCGAGAGCAGGTGTAGTGAATATGGACTATCAAAACTGTCAACTGGAGAGTCGGTAATCTACTCCGGTCTGGTCACCCATACGACAACCATGAGCACACTGCGACGGTGAGAACCGATCTCCTCATCCAGGATCATGACAGCAAGATTCAACGCAAAAGGAACGAAGGTTACAACTATCCAATGCTACGCACAGTGCTACAAACATCACGAAGCAAGAGAAGAAGGAAGATTTCTATAGACAACTACAAACAGTAATGGACAAGACAGCAGCCAGATGGAGGCGTCGAAATCTTAGTTGGTAATATAAATGTATGCTGAAATGGGAGCAAACAACACAGGAGGAAAACTAGTCAAGTGTCGACAGACTCTTGGAGAAATGCATCATAAGGGAGAACTCTTCGCAGAATGCTGTCTCTTCCATGATTTATTGAACGGAGGTAGTGTGTACAAGCACAAAGATAAAGTCGAAGCAACATTGTTTTCGCCTGATGGACACACCACAAACCAAACAGGCTTCATCTCAATGCTGCTTCAGGAAATGGAGAGGCAGACAGTCTGCTGGACACAAAGTAGAGAAGGCGGGCAGATGTAACCTCAGACCATCATCTAGTTCAAGGAACTATCTAAGTGAAGCTGAAATCCATGAAAACAAATGGAGACAGACCGTAATTCGAATTCAACATTCAGAAACTGGAGGACAAAACTGCAAAGGATGCCTTCCCCACAGATCAGAGAGGAGCAAAGTCGGACACTACTTGGCATCCCTTAGGAAACTTGTGTGGAAGAACATTGGAACTCTCTGAAAGTAATATTTAAGGAAACTTGTGCAACTGTCCCAGGAAGAGACAGGACAAAGAATGGGTCTCAATGGTCATTTGGAAGCCAATAGAAGCAAGGAGAGGAGGATGGTAAAAGAGAAGATGACTCAATGCAAAGATGGACAAGAGAAGGAGAAGCTGAGTTCAGTGTGCACTACACTGAATAAAGAAGTGAATAAGAGGGCTAGAAAAGACAAACGACAATTATACGACAGAAAGTGAAGCAGAACAGGCAGGGCGCAGGTAAAACAGAGCTCAGGGCATGATATTAGATAACCAGGTCTCTATCCGGGAAGAGGCCAACTCAGATGATGAAACCAATAAAAGATGCTCAAGGGAACCTAATTACCAAGGAGAAGAAACAAATACATCAAAGGACTCTTGAATCGACCATCATCTGCAACTCGTCCAGAAATACTACCAGCAGCAAACATAGAACTGCCTGCCAGTGGACATCAATCCTACAACGAAAGCGGAAATCCTGAATGTGATCAGGCCACTGATATCCAAGAGGGAAAGCAGCAGGGTCAGACAGAATTCCCCTCCCCCGAAGCACTGAAAACGGATTCAGAGACTGCGGCAGTTGTGCACACTTCATAATTGCAAAAGATTTGGAAGGAAGGAAAGGTGTCTACTGATTAGAAGAAAGGTTAGTTCTTCAATTTACCAAAGAAGGGAGACTTACGCCTCACTCTGCAAGAACTGGCATGGAATCATGCCAAGTAAAATACTAAGTCACATCTTTCTGTAGAGAATAAAGGTTGCACTGGATACAGAAGCTGGATTCAGCAAAAGGCAAGGCATATCCTGATAAAATTACATCTCTACGCATCGTCATAGAACAAAGCATAGAATGGAAGTCAAACATGTACCTTAATTTCACTGACTTCGAAAAGGCCTTCGACAGTGTTGACCAAGAAGTAATTTGAAAACTGCTTCAACACTATGACGTGCAGTGCCCTAGTCTGTATCAGCTTCAACAACAACAATGCCGTGTGTCAGGTGATCCAAAATGGGAAACTCAGTGAGGCGTTCGAAGTGAACACAGAATTAAGACAACCTGACAGGACTATGCGTCAGACTGTGGAGAGCAAGGAGACATGATTATGCCGGACTACCGATAAGAAGGCTCTAGAAGATCTGGATTTCGTAGATGAAATATGTCTAATGTCATACAAACTCGAAGACTCACAGGTGAAAACCAGCAAACTAGCTGAAGAGGCAGCGAAGACAGGAATGTAGGTGAACATAGAGGAGACGGAGATGATGATGATGATGACGAACCGCAACAACAACAACAACCAGCACCAATCACCATCAGCGGGAAATATTTAACAGAGGTTACTTCCTTCACTTATCTACGAAACATCATTTCAACTAGAGGCAGTCGGAACGGATGAATATGTCAAAGAAAGCCAGAATCGGGAAGGCAGGATACACCTTCATCAACCTGAAACCAGTTTGGAAATCTTCCGCACTCCTCCTCAGCATAAAGAACCAGATTCGGATTTTTACCACAAATGTCAAGTCGATCCTTGTATACGGGTCAGAAACTTGGCTAGAGTGTAACGAAAAGGAAATCCAACAGGTTGCAGAATTTCACCAACAACTGGCTCCTATGGTACAATAATGAAGATCAAATGACCTGTCAGAAAGAATTAGTAACAAGAAACTCCGCCTGGCGAGAAACCAACCGAGAGCCGATCGCTCAACACATATATGGGAGAAAATGGAGATGGCTCGGGCATACATTAAGCAAATCATCGAATGACGTCGTGCACCAGGCACTCGAGCGGAAGCGACGAGTGAGTCGTCCTAGGGTGACATTGAGGAGATCGTCTGGGGGGGAGATGAGAGATTATGTTCAACCTTGCACCCAGCTTAAGAGGATGGCACAAGATAGGACAAGGTGATGTGTTGCTGAAGACCTATGTTCCACTGGGAACTCAAGGGAATAATAATAATTTGTAGGGCGATAGGTTCTTGATTGGTTCGTAACCACAGAACCCAGCAACTAATCGATTCTGGCCATCTAATCTTCAGTATCAAGCAAAGGCAAGTGTTAGTTGATGAAAGTCTGCTGCAAAGCCCTTTATAAATTCTTTCAGTGACATTCCAAATCTCTTAACCATATGGAAGCGCTGACATGACATTGGTGTTAAAGATCCCCATCTTCTGTCTTATGCTTAGCGCAGCAGATTTCCACAGTCATTTCAGAGTAATGAAGACCCGTTCTGATTCACTGATTCTGCCTTTGATATCCTCATATGCGCTCACTACCTATGGCTGAAACGAAGCTGCCCTGGTCATGAAAGTGAAAGAGACAACTTCCCTTAGTTTTATCCGTTTGACGGTGATTGTTGACTGTAACTGTTGACAGTTGTTGATAAAGGTCTGCAACAGGCTGTTGGAAATATTCTTTGTGACTCACCCGCCCGCTAAGTTTCTGATCCGTATAGAAGAACTGACTGACTTGACGCCGTTTGTATTCAAAATCCGACCGAATTTAGTTGTTGATGCTGAGTGACGAAGATTTCCGGATTGGTTTCAGGTTGGTGAATGTGTTTCTCGCCTTCTCGATCCGCACTGGATTTGACATCCTCATCCGTTCCTCCTGTAGTTGAGACAATGCTCCCTCCGTAGATAAGTGAATGAAGTAACATCTTTCAAATCCCTCGCGTTGGTGGTGATTGACGCTGGGTGTTGATGCTGTTGTTGTTGGTTGGTTATTTTCATAACCTCCGTCTTGTCTATATTAACCTGGAGTCCTGTCTTCACTGTCTGCTTCTTCGACCAGTTTGTCGGTTTTCGCTTGTAAGTCTTCGATTTTGTGACAGTGACATCAAACATACATCATCCACGCGCGAAATCCAGGTCCTCTAGGTTCTTCACGTCGGTCCAGGATATTCCTGTCTTCTCGTTTTACACAGTCTGACGCATAATCCAGTCCACCACAATTAGGAATATCATTGGTGATAGTAAGCCAGCACCCTTGTCTGACTCCTGTGTTTACTCCAAACGCCTCGCTGAGTCTTCCGTTGTGGGTCACTTGGTAGGTGCCGTTGTCGTATAGCTGTTGAATAAGGTTGATGAATATTTGGGGTACGCCATAGTACTCGAGTAATTTCCAAATTACTTCACGACCAACGCTGTCGAAGGCCTTCTCAAAGTCTATAAAGTTGAGGTAGAGGTTTGATTGCCATTCCATGCTTTGTTCGATGATGATGAATCGAGTTGCAATTTGGTCAGTACATGATTTGCCTTTCCTGAATCCAGCTTGTTCTGGTCGGAGTTCTGTCTCCAGTGCGTCCTTTATTCTCTCCAGGATGATGCGACTCAGGATTTTACTTGGCGTCGACAGGAGCATGATTCCTCGCCAGTTCTTGCAGAGTGAGTCGCAAGTCGCCCTTCTTTGGTAGTTTCACAGGGTAACCTTTCCTCCAGTCAGTAGGCACCTTTCCCTCCTTCCAGACCTTTTGCAATAATGGAGTCAGCATGTCTGCTATCGTCTCTGGGTCCGCTTTCAGTGCTTCAGGGGGTATTCCATCTGGTCCGGCTGCTTTTCCAGCTTTCAGAAGTTTGGTTGCGTTCAAGACTTCAGCTCTCGTTGGAGGATTGGTGTCAACTTGCAGTTGTGTACGCGCTGTTGTTGGTATTTCTGGACGGGTTGCAGGTGGTGGTCGGTTCAAGAGTCCTTTGAAGTGATCCGCCCATTGTTTAATCTGTTTTTCTTCCTTGGTAATTGGGTTCCCTTGGCTGTCTTTTATAGGTTTCGCTTGTGTTGATCTCTTCCCGGATAGAGATTTGGTTATCTGATATAGTGTCCTCAGGTCCCTTTTGCCTGCTGCCTTCTCAGCTTCAGTGGCCAGATTGTCGTAGAATCGTCTTTTGTCCTTCCTAGCACTCTTCTTCACTTCTTTGTCCAGTGCTGTGTAAGTTGAGCTCATCGTCTCCTTCTCCTGTCCGTCCTTGCATTGAATCATTTTCTCTTTCACCATTCTCCTCTCTTCTATTAATTTCCAAGTGTCCGTTGAGAGCCATTCCTTGTCTTGTCTCTTCTTTCTTCCTAGAACCGTTGAACACGTTTCGTTGAGAATCGCCTTCAGAGACTTCCAATGTTCTTCCACGCATGATTCTTCAGTGCTGTCGCGTAGTGTTTCCTGCTTTGCTCTGACAGTTGCAGTGAAGGTGTCTTTTGTGGTTGTGTCCTTCAGTAATTGAGTGTTGAACTTGCATTGTGGCCTATCCCCAGCTATCCTCGAGGCTTTTAGTTTCACCTTGAAAGTCCCTTGTACTAGATAGTGGTCTGAACCCACATCTACCCCTCTCCTCGACCTTGTGTCCAGTAGGCTCCGTCTCCACTTTCTTGAAATTGAGATGAAGTCTATTTGGTTCTTGGTGTTTCCATCTGGTGAAATCCATGTCACCTTGTGTATATCCTTGTGTTTGAACACACTACCACCAATCACCAAATCATTGAAGGCGCAGAAGTCTGAGAAGAGTTCACCATTGTCGTTCATTTCACCGAGGGCCTCACGACCCATGGTGAGTTCTCTTCCTGTGTTGTCTCCTCCCAGCTTCGCATTCATGTCGCCCATCAGGATTTTGATATCGCCATTTGGGACGTTGTCCATTACTGTTTGTAGTTGTCTGTAGAAATCCTCCTTCTTCTCTTGTTCTGAGACGTTTGTAGGCGCATAGCATTGAATGATTGTAACCTTCCTTCCTTTTGAGTTGAACATGGCTGTCATTATTTTTTATTTTTGATTTACAGCTTGATTCCACACTGTATTTTTGGTACAAGTATGGAATTTTCAGCATGGATATCCGTAGCCCAAATTTTGCAGGCCGACCATAGATATCAGGTGTGCGCCGGCGTGAGCTCGAACCCCGGACCATGTGCATGGTCGGCGAGAGTCCCACTGCATTAGGGCTTTGGCTGCTGTTGGTGACATCATGATGGCCACTCCCTCGGTGTGCTCGTGATTGTCCTCTGGGTAACTGGAATAGATTTTTGTCTCTCCAGTTGATAGTTGGCACCTTCCACATCCGTTCCATCTGCTCTCGCAGATTCCCAACACTTCTATTCTATATCTCCTCATTTCTGCGGCTACCTGGGTAGCTTTTCCAGCTTCGTACATTGTACGAACATTCCAGGTACCCATCCTTATCTTTGCTTTCATCGAAAGAAGGCACATCGGCTGACTGGCTTCCCGAAGGCTAGCTTTCACCAGCCTGCGTCATTTTACTTCCCCGATTCCAGCGAGAAATAAGATTATTGTTTATATTTTTAATATATTTATGCCTTTAGGTTTCTATAGCGATTCGGTTAAGTTTTGGGGGTGGAGTTGCTAGCACCATGCCTCCACACTCCCTCTTTATCCAGGATTGAGACCGGCTAGAAAACTAGTGAGCTACTTACTCGGGCGAGGTTTTAGTTTGTGGTACATGAGACCTAAATCGTCCATGAAGTTCAGATTTTGTAGAGTTTTCTTTTTCTGTCCAACGTCTGCTTGCCTTCTCTCTTCCCGCTGCCTGTTGCGTAATCTATTCCACCACAATCAGGAATGTCGTTGTTGACAGTAGGCAGTCTTGTCTTACTCTAATCTTAAAATCAAAGCCTCCCTGAGCTTTCCGTTTCGAACCACTTGGCATGTGACATTACCACATAGCTGTTAAATGAGGCTTATAAAGGTTTGGGGCACTCCGCAGTGTAGATACGCTTTCCAAATTGCTTCACAGACAACGCTGTTGAAGGCTTTCCAAATTCGACGAAGCTTAGGTAAAGATTTGAGTACTAGTCTCCGCTGTGTTTCTTGATGATGCTTAGCGCTACAGTTTGGTTCGCACATCATTCGGTTTTCCTAAATCCAGCTTCTTCCTGGAGGAGTTTTGCATTCAGAGTATCTCATAGTTTCTCCAGGATGACACGAAGTAGATTTTTGCTTGGCATGAACAAGAGCACGATTCCGCGCCAGAGGCCTACATTTCCTTTCTTTGGTAGCTTCACAAGCTAGCCTTTCTCACAATAAAGAAGCACCTTTCCTTCCTTCCACACTTCCTGCAGTAGTGGTGTCTGCATATCCACTACGGTCTTTGGGTTCGTTTTCGGTGCTTCAGAAGGAATTCCGTTTGATCCTTGTGCCCTCACAGACTATAGAATCTTGAGTGCATTCAAGATTTATGCTTGTTGGAGGTGTTCACTGAAAGTTCTGCGTGTTGTGAGTGGTATTTCTGGACGAGTTACAGGTGGAAGTAAGTTGAAGAGTCCTTTGAAGTGATCTGCCCAGCGTTTCTTTTGTTTCTGCACTTTGGCAATTAGTTTTCTTCCATTGGTTCCATTTGTGATGATTTTTTCCAGGATAGTAATATAGTGTTACGAAGACTCTCTTACCTACAGCCTGTTGTGCGTTATTTGGTACTGCATCGTTAAAGCCTCATTTGTCTTTCCCAGCTCTGTTCTTCAATGCAAAACATTGCAGACTGAACTCAGTTTCTCCATTTGTTGTCCATTTATTCACTGGTTCACCTTCTGTTTCACAGTCCCTATCTCCTCTCTTAGCCTCCGAGTGTCCGTAGACAGCGATCTCCTGTATTGCCTCTCCTCTTCCGAAGTTCGTTACACCAGTTTCCTCCAGCGTCACTTTCACAGAGTTCCAGTGTTCTTCCACAGAGATTTCCTCAGTGATGCTACATGATGTCTCCAGTTTTCCTCTGATAGCGGTGGTAAATGTGTCCTTTGTGTTTTCATCCTTAAGTTTCTAGGTGTTGAACTTGAATTGTGATATCTATCTGCAGCTTCTGTGAAGGCCTTCAATCTGGTATTGAAGGTTTCTTGCATCAAATAAAGGTATGAGAGCACATCTGCACCTCTCCTTGATTTTTTGTGCTGCAGGTTTTATCCCCACTGTCTTGAGATTAAAATGAAGCCTACCTGAATTTCTCTGTGTCCATCTGGCGAATGAAACCCATGTGGCTTTGTGTGTATTCTTGTACTCCCATACTGTACCTCTTAGTTAACACATCGTTAAACATGTAGAAGCTTGTCCAGAGTTCCTCGTTCCCATCCCTTTATCCAGCAGTCTTTGAATCCATTAAGTTTCCCCCCTGTTCCATCTAATCCTTGTATGGCATTTATATTACCGATAAGAATTTTGATATCACCACCTCATTGGGTGTCCTTTTATTACTAATTTCAGTTTTCTGTAGATGTCTTACTCCCCCTTTGTGTTTGCTGTGTTTGTAGGTGGGGAGTATTGTGCAACTGAAATTCTCCTCTTTTCGATTTGTATCTTGATTTCAAGATCCTGGAGAAAATTAGTTTTCACTGTATATTAGCTTTCGATTCTGTTGGTGACATCATGGTGGCCACTCTTTCATTGTGCTTATGGTTGTCGTCTGGTTGGCCATAGTAGATCACTGACTCTACTGTTAACGATTTCGACAGTCCACTTCTATTTCATATGCTTTTGCAGGTTCCTAACGCTTCTCTATCATACCTTCTTATTTCTTCTGCAATCTAAGCATCCTTTCCAGCCAGCCTTAAACATGATGTGGAAATTCCATGTCTATATATTTACTTTTATTTTCATTGGAAGGGGGAATATTAGTCGATTTTCCCCCAGAGACTTTTTATTAGTTATTAGTAATAGTAGCATTTCTCAGTGACCGAATCACAGGTAACCAGTCAGCAACACAGAGAGGGGTGAATTTAGGAATATGTATTTGGAAGATGTCTCATATCTTCACCATTCGATTTCAAAAGACTGTTTATAGTCATTCCCTCTATAATAATGTACATCAGAAGTCATGGACGTTAGATGGATTTGGAGAATAAGAGGACTTTCATGGGTATTTGTACTTTCCGCATTGCGATATTGAACTAAGAAGTTATCTACACATATCTCTAGCTCGTCAAAATTTTTAGGACTCATTGATGCTATGGCACTCCTTAATGTTCGTACGAAATTTTCTGCAAACCCTTTTTACTGGGGATGACGTGGTTCTGTGTACAAATGACGACAACCTATATGTTTAAGCCAATCGTTGAAGTCCTTCTCCGTAAAATAAGTACCATTGTCAGTGACTAAGACATCTGAAATGTGAGTTCGGCATTAGGACTATCTGTAATGATAAGTTCTGGCCATCTAGAATAAGAGTCCACAGCAACTGAAGCATAGGATGAATCTAAGAATGAACCACAGTAATCCGCATGAATACGCTGCCAAACCTTACAAGATGCAGGCCATGGTTTCCACGATGACTTTCCATAGGACATTTTATGCAAACAACTGGAACAGCTCTTCGATCTTTTGTTAATGTCAGCATCAATTTCCGGCCACCAGCATGTTAGGCGTGCTAATGATTTCATCTTATCAAATCCCAGATCTGCAGAATTAAGAGTATCCAAAATCGCAGATCTTAATGTCGGAGGAATAATAATTCTGTCATTCAGACATGGAAATCCTTCAGGATGGACTGAAATCTCATTACTTCATTTATAAATCTCTGTAAATCTTCGCTTACACTGAATATTCCAACTTCTTTCTGTTGCATTTATAATGCTCCCGTGTACAAGTCGAACTCTATCCAAAGGTAACGGCTGGACTAACAAACAATTAGTGTCATTAAGAGAATTTTCAAATAATGAATAACGAGATAATAAGTCTGCATGAGGTGTATCCTTAGCTAATCTGTGTTCAATAGTTTACTCATATGCACCTAGTTCTAAATTCCATCTTTAAACCATAGGAGCAGATGAACTGTCCAAAGATTTTCCTGGATTGTAAATGAATTTCAAAGCCTGATGATTAGCAATTATGTGAAACTTAATATCAAAGAGATGCTTATGCAGGCGTCTTATTGCCCATACAACTGCTAGAGCCTCTTTTTGGGTTTGTGAGTACTCTTGTTCACTCTCACTTAGGTTTCGTGAAATACAAATAACAGGTTCCCCTTTTTACGCAATTACTTCAGACTTTCATCAACCCACGTCATTTCGTCTCTCCGATTGCAAAGAAGGTTCAATTCATGCTTACATATTTTGTCTCTGCTTCCGAGTTTCTGTAGCGATTGGACTGATTTTCCGTAGCAGGTTAACTAAACTCACGCTCAACCTTCCCTTTTTCCAGACTTAGGACCGGATAGTTATCTAGTGAACTAGGGTATGTTTAGTGTTAACTTTCAACAAGAAATATCGCATTAAAGTTCAAATACTCCCAAGGATATAAGCGCAAGTGTGTTCGGTTACTTCGCAGAAGATCAGTGGTGTTATGTGTATTTATTTACACAAGTTACATCGCCATTTTAAAGAGACGTACGAGAGAAGAAACTGTCAATATCTGCACCAGATATCTATCTACCACATCTGTACCCATCAGTGTGACACATTTTTGACATCAGAGTGTTATCTGCACATGAAGTTTCACTTTAAAAGCAGTCAGTAATCTGATATACGAGGCTAATGGTCTACAAAACTTCTCTAGCCAATCATAACTAATCTTAATAAGTGCCTATAAATGAATGTAATGGGAATGTCGACTGAGCCTCAACTATCATATAAGGGCTAATGATGCTGTTTATATCACTATAAGTGGAACAGAATTGGGATCTGTGGCCTGCTAAATGAAGGCTGACTATTCATACAGGTGAGCTACATCTCAACAAAAAGTTTGTAAGTTCAGTTTTTGACGAGGCCATTTCATGAGAAGACGTTATATTCTTCATTAATAAGAATTTATATATCAAAACAAATGTAGAGGAATGAAGGAAAGTTTATAAATTGAATAGAAAACCCCGTTTATACAACTGCTTTTCAAAGTAAGTGCCAGTAATTCTGAATCTCATTTATTAGTTAATAATAACTGATTTAAAATTTTCATTATACCTTAACGTCAGATTAATTAGTTGTATCTCTGTAGCAGCAAGTCTATGTCACTTTAAGCAATAAAGATATTTCTTCATATTAGTTTACCTATTAGACAGTGAAACCACTATTTACTAAAGGACATTCCGAGGCACTTCGAAGGGCTTTCAAACGATTAGACGAGAGTATGTTCCAAGTACTCTATGCCACATATGTCAGGCCTCATCTAGAGTACTGCATACAAGCGGTGAGTCCATGCTTCAAAAAGGAGGCACATACCCTGGAAAGAGTACACAGAGTAGGAACGAAATTAGTTAGTGGTATCTCACACCATCCTTATGACATGAGGATGGAGCATTTCAATCTCTTTCCATTATCAAACCGAAGGAGAAGAGGCGACTTAATTTTGGCTTACCGTATATTCAAGGGTGATTTAAGGATTGACCTTTCAAACCTTTTCTCTCCCTCTAGGATACATTTAGGGGGTCACTAGGAGAAGATGCTCAAACCGAGGTCGAATAAAATACGGTTAGAGTTTATATTCTCTCACAGAGTGGTCAACGACTGGAACTCCTTATCTGATTCAGTAGTAACAGCTCCATCGATGAACACTTTCAAAGAGAAACTGGACCTCTGCAGAGATATATATCGCGAGGATAAACACAGGCAAAAAGAGCCTTCTAACGTTATAATCTGAATCTGAGCACAATTTAACCTTCACAATCATAGAAAATCTAACTTACAACGCTGAAACTTAGATTCCACAGCACTAGTTCTCCCTCTTCATCTGTCATAAGGGTATTAATACTCTTTAGGTGTCCAAGAGAGATACTAGATCATTCCCATCAGCATCCTGTCATATGATTGTGTGTCACTGCATGTAGATTGCTATTACTCAGCGCCTTTTCTTAATAGATTTCTTATTTTTGTAGACTTTACTAATATAGAGTTGACTAAGCTTTTTTGATTCCCTAAACTCACTCCACACTTTTTGTATGATACTATATAAAGTGACTTATTTTTTAAAGGCTTAATGAAAACACTTAAATCTAAATGAGATTATGAGTATAAATGCCAACTTAATCCCTGTAGCATTTTCTTAGCGGTTTTGCCTGAACGCTTCCAGTGAAATAGCAGTTATTTATTGTCGCATAGACATCAGAAACTACTGAACTTGTATTGATAAATATCATCAAGATCATATATTTTCAGAAGTGATAGTGATGTGACTATACCTAATTTAGCGTACTTTTCAAAGACTATGTGTGCACTATTTATGTACTAAATTCAACCTTGTATTTGTTAGCTATTCTGCCAATCAATAAAGTAACCATATAGTCATGTGATCGTATATTGTATTTACGTAGGAGATAACTATTTACCATTGCCTTTAATAAATCAACATTATTCACTAGATGATATAACACTTTAAAGCCTATTGAATAAAGAAAGCGAATAAGACTGACTTCATGATATTTTATTCCGAATAAATAAAATAAGATATGAAATTATGAATCATACTGGTTTACATTAACTGAAGACTGAATAGATATTATACGGTTATATCATTCTTGGATCATTATTATTATCCCCTTGGGTTCCTGGTGGAACATAGGGCTTCAACTGCACGTCTCCACTTGCCACTTCTGTCTTCCTTATGCTGTACTTTTCACCTGCATCTATCTTAGTCCATACTCTTTCAACTCCTCTTCACACGATATCCTCCATGTCACTCTTCCACTGACGTCCCACTCACCGCCGCTTCCCTTTCGGCCTGGTTCCACTCGAGCAATGGCCTGACGCGCGCGCGATGTCACCCAGCGGCGGCCTCCTCAGCGAGCGAGTGTCCAATCCATCTCCACTTTCTCCTGCATATTTGTTGGCCGATTGGTTCTTTTTTTCTTTATTTGTTCTCATAGTTTCTTGTTGGTGATTCTTTCCGACCCGACCATCTGATCTTCAGTATAGAGCGATAGTTGACAGTTGTTGATAAAGGTCTGCAACAGGCTGTTGGAAATATTCTTTGTGACTCACCCGCCCGCCAAGTTTCTGATCCGTATAGAAGAACTGACTGACTTGACGCCGTTTGTATTGAAATTCCGACCGAATTTAGTTGTTGATGCTGAGTGACGAAGATTTCCGGATTGGTTTCAGGTTGGTGAATGTGTTTCTCACCTTCTCGATTCGCACTGGATTTGACATCCTCATCCGTTCCTCCTGTAGTTGAGACAATGCTCCCTCCGTAGATAAGTGAATGAAGTAACATCTTTCAAATCCCTCGCGTTGGTGGTGATTGACGCTGGGTGTTGATGCTGTTGTTGTTGGTTGGTTATTTTCATAACCTCCGTCTTGTCTATATTAACCTGGAGTCCTGTCTTCACTGTCTGCTTCTTCGACCAGTTTGTCGGTTTTCGCTTGTAAGTCTTCGATTTTGTGACAGTGACATCAAACATACATCATCCACGCGCGAAATCCAGGTCCTCTAGGTTCTTCACGTCGGTCCAGGATATTCCTGTCTTCTCGTTTTACACAGTCTGACGCATAATCCAGTCCACCACAATTATGAATAGCATCGTTGGTGATATTAAGCACCCTTGTCTTACTCCTGTGTTTACTCCAAACGCCTCGCTGAGTTCATTCTTAGATAGCCATTTGTATTTTCTTGAATTATACCCGATGCTTATCTGATAGCAGTATCTGTGGTGTTACTGTCTACGATGTATATGACTACACGTGTACTTAGAAATAACAAAAGTGAGTTGAAGATATACAACTAAGATCAACAAACTATTGTGGATTGTCCTAAGTCTTACGAAAGATAAATTAACCACATACATTTACTACAAAAAACTATCTGCGTAAAGTATCTTAATCATGTAAGAAATAATCACAAAAATAAGCTTTTTTTGTAACAAGGAATAAGTCTAAAATGTAATCAGGTAACTTTAATGTTGTTAACATATGAACGCTTTACACATTGATGGTGACCAATCAAGGCAGGAAGGAAGCTAGGAGTAACAACAGACGGCTACTGCGATTTGAATTTAAGATGTCCTTATAGAACTAAGTTTTAATGAAACTGTAATTTATAATGATATACGTTATTTCGCTAACATGGAAGTGATCGTTTGGGAGTATACTTTTGGTGAATAGTCTACATGATATTCAGCTGTATTCTGAATGAAACACTGACACATAATCTCTAAAGACCAGACTTTATAATGGCTGTAAATAGCCTTAGATTAGGAGGCAGTAATGCTTGGACCTTATCTAGAGGTACTTAAAGGACGATGAATTACGTTTATCAAATAAACTTAGCTTGAAATTGAGGTATGGGGAATCGCGTGTACTTCTCTTTGACTGATTTCAGTGATTCTTTGTACCTATCATGTGACAGCCATAGTGGAGTTAACATACATACACTCAGCTTAATTGGAGCTCGTGAATAACAAACGCATTGAGACCAGACTCGTTCAACACTAACCGGAAGATCATGTAGAACCAATATATAGAGGAATGCCTGAAACTAATTGCATCTGTTGTTTCCATTATTCAATAGATTGTATTTTAATGTATTTCTCTGAAAAGATAGCCTACCAAGTGGGTTTACTTTCTGAAGGCTTAATAGTGGGATATTACGGCTACCGTTAAATTCCAATAGAATTCAGTCTCACTTTGTATTGGTGAAGTGTATCCAACTCACAACCTGCCAAGAAATCCTTCCTAGTCTTAGTATATAGGGCGTCAAACTTGGTGCTGACTCACTTAAGGAATTTATCATCTGACTTGTTCTGTCCAAAGTATGCCACGAATTGAACAAAATCACGACTCTACATTAGCCTAAGGAACCTGTGCAGAGAAACTATACTCGCAACATACTTATACTCAGGAGGAAGTGGTAAAATAAAGAATTGGTCATATATGTAATTGCTGTGTTAGATAAGAGTGTTAAATATATCGTATATGACCAAAACCTTAGCCCCAGCATTTTTCGTAAAAGTGAAGCACTTTTTTACGACTCGGTTGAATTTTTTCTCCTTACCTTCAGAGACAACTGAGAGAAAACATCATAAAAAATGGATGATTATACTGGCATCTAACAGTCTGAGTGATTAATTCTGAAATAAGATGTATAAACTTCATGCAAAACTGAAAGTCGCGCTCATATATGGAGACTGTTTAGGGAAACTACTAGTAGAAATCATCTTACCAACCGAACTTGCCGTTAATATCGCTCATGCACACTCCTGCAAGTAATATTACAAGTTTCCAAATCTAACAGAAGGCAGTTCTCTTGAATTCAGCAATATATAAAAAAGTACCTCAACGCATCAAGACTTTCACGCGGCTTGATGCAGGCCTTTCTGTTTAGCGAATATGCTGACAAGCTAAGTCATCCCACTTACAGTAGTGGTGTGCAAAACATCTTTTAGTAATTCAAAGTTTGTATGTTCGCGATAGAAAAGTAAAATCTATATTGATCACTTTGACTTTTTTCCCTGAAACCGATAAATTTGTTCGTTGTATAAAAACCTCGACTGGGACTTGCTGACTCGGATCAATTTGTTAAAAAATCCCAAAGAGGTATTTTGGATGCTGCAAATGTTTTACACCCCTATGTTATGTTTAACCGGTGGCTCAGGGAGGTACTTTACACCCTTTGTGAATGCCTTGTGTTTTGACCAAAACTAATCGAATCAGACTAAAAGCAGTTACCGGCTTAGTGTAAGAATTTTTTACACTATGCTGGGGGTCTGTGGGCGAAGTCGTACTGCTGGAGGACAGGGATGTAACAGCAGTAAGGTGTTTCCCTCAGATGACCAGCATGCCAGATGTATTGTCTCTCCACTCCGGAGAAGGAAGGTTAGAAAAGGCCGACCCTAACAACTGTGCACCCCGACTTACCCTACAGTGGTCCGTAACCGGCGGTAATTTTGCTAATACGGAACCAATCTTAGAAACCAGTTCATACAGGCCGTGTGTGACCGGCCTCAAGCAGTTGCCCCTAGGCTCTGCGGTCATGCATCATTAACCCTCATTCTGTTTCAGGTACACGGAGATTCAACCAACCTTCACTGTGTGGGCAGCCGGCAAGCAACAACCGCCCACACACTTCCGAAAGCAAACGGAGCCTTCCCGAGCATCATTTTCCATTACCCACATAACCTTCATCATCTTACTCCCCTACTACAGTCGGTACTATTCTTCAGGCTAGTGAGCATCTTCACTTCACTCTGTGTCTACAAACAACGATGAGAGCCATGGAAACACCGCCGACAGCCCCTTAAAGCCACGTCGCCAACTTTATATAAGAGCTTTCAACGTCAGAACCCTCTGCCAAATCGGACAACAGACATCACTAACCAGAACTCTGGTATCTTAAGCCATGGATGTATGTTATATTTAGGCGACACGCATACAAGACCCGAGTGTGGTCATTCACTTAACCTAACCTGGCCAACAAGGTGAATCTGCAAAAATCACTTTAAGTGTGTCAGGAGACCCCTCAGCTAGTTCGCGAGGACTCGCAAGTGTAGAAATAGCATCGACTGTTAGGGCAGAAAAATCAATTCTTGACTGGATCCCAGTAGATAGTTGTATGTGTGCGGTTCGTCTGAACGGATCCGTTAGAAGAAGGAAGGGCGGCGTTACTCGCCGTTGTCTTTTTGCAGTCTCCACTTACGCCCCAACAGACTGCAGTTCGGATGAACTAAAGGATGACTTTTACCTGAAACTGTCTAATTTGCTGCGGAAAGCAAAAAATTCAGAAATAGTTGTTTTAGCAGGCGACTTCAATACCCAAGTAGGGAAGTTGTGCCAGACTGAGAAGTATGTAGGTGGTACGTATGGAGTTCCCTGCCGGCGAAATGACAACGGTGGTCGTCTTCTACAGTTCTGCACAGATAACCATATGTTCCTATTCAGCACTAACTTTAGGCACAAAGAGAGACACTGCGACCTTCATCCCCAAATCAACGCTGGACTCAGATAGACCACAGAGCGATAGGGTACCGTTGGCGAGGGTCAGTACAAGACTGTCGCTCCTTTTGGAACACGTGCGGAGACTCCTGTCACGCTCTGGTTCGCGCACGTTTATGCTTACGACTAAACGGACATAAGAAATTGACGGCAACGAAACAGTTACGACCCCAACTACATCGAGACACTGAGTCCCTATTTAAGGAAGAAATGGCGAAACGAGTGTCTGAGGTCGACAGCAGGACTTCCTCTGAGGTAGCCTGGCACAACATACAGTTAGCAGTAGACACATCAGTAAAAGCTGTTAATAAGCTAAAACCAAAAGTTAATCAGAGCCAATGGATCTCTCCCGCCTTATTCAAACTGATTGATGCAAGAAGTCTGATTCCGGCGAGGTCCAATTATGATAAGGAGCGAAAGCTACTCAGACGCCAGCTAACAAGAGGCCTTCGTAACGACAGTGAACTGTGGTGGGCGACAAAGGCAAAGGAGATGGAAAAGGCATCGGCGATTGGTAACACCAGACAACTATTTAGACCTATCAGGGAAACAGGTGGTAAAAGGCAAACGATAAGTGAAACAATCTTTGAGAAAGTTCGCACCATAATTAGCTCCCAGGATAGACGACTGGAACGCTGGAAAGAACATTTGGAGGAGCAATTCAATTGGCCTACAGGCACACTCAACTTGCCGAACACCCAACACCTCCCTGAATGGTAATATAGACACAGCCCCTCCGTTTCTAACTGAGGTTACTAAAGCTATCAATAGTCTGAAACGAGGCAAATCAGCAGGACCTGATGGGACAACTCCAGAAGCATTCAAGTACGATGGAGACAGTTTACTGTCTGCGTTAACTGAGGTACTAGGTAGCGTCTGGGAATCAGAGGAAGTCCCGTCGGATTGGTGTAAGACATGGATTATTATACAAGGAGGGAGACAAGTCTTCCTGTAATAAACACAGAGGGATTAGCTTGACTAATATGGTATCTAAAGTTCTAAGCCCAATAATAATGTGTAGATGAAGTGGTCCACAAGAGGAACAAACACGAGAGAACCAGGCAGGCTTTATACCAAGAAGGGGGAGTAATGATCATACCTTCACTCTTCGACAGATCGTGGGACTTACCGGCATCGAACAATCATTATATTTCTTGACCTAAAGGCGGCATCCGATTCTGTCGACCGAGAGGTACTATAGCGATGCTTGGCTGTAAAGGGAATGCCGAGAAAATACAATGCACTGATCAAGGCACTCTACTCGAACTCATGCAGCCAAGTGAGAGCTTACGGCAAGTTGTCATCTGAAGTGGTGACAACAAGTGGTGTCCATCAGGAATGCCCACTATCCCCTTTTCTATTCAATTTCATCATAGATGTACTCATGGAATTAACCCTAACTGCTGATTTCAGACTCAGGGATTGACTTGTTACCAGGGAATAATCTCGTTGACTTAGAATATGCAGATGATATAGTAGTTGTAGGTGAAGAAGCTGACAAAGTGCAGTCTTCTCAACACCTCGAGCTGCAATCTACGAATGTTTGGCATGCGATTCGCTCCTGCTGTCAAATGTAAGATGATGTTACAGGACTGGACTAAGCTGACTCATAGCTTTGAAATAGGGTGTGAAGTGGTACAGTACGTCGACCACTATACTTTTTGTGAAGTAGCATCAGCCCCAATGGGTTGATCGCTGACGAAATCTCAGCACGGAAACAGAAGGCTCGTTTGGCATACGCTTGCCAGTTTACGCCGTCTCTGGCGTAGACGTGATATCCAGCTATCGACCAAGGGACGTGTGTACTGCTCATCAGTCCGCTCCATCCTCCGTTATGGCTGTGGTACCTGGGCATTGAGAGTGATAGACATGAAAAGATTAGCTGTCTTTGATCATGGGTGCCTGCGTTCTATCTCCCATGTGAAGTGGTATAATAGGCTGAGCAATACTGAGGTTAGGCGTCGAGCGCTAGGTAGGGAGGGGAAATCAATCGATGAGGCTGTGAAGCTACATCGACTGAGATTATTTATCTATTTATTTAAACGCAGAAAAAGCTTGGTACAATATGACACCAAGAAAGATGCGCCACACAATAATAATAAAACAGAATAGATCAAAAGTAAAAAAAATACATATAAGTAGAGAACGGATAAAGAACTTCATCTGGAAGGAAAACAGTCATAGTTAACAAGTTCAAACAGCAATCGTTAACTATCATCGGGAAGGGAAGAAAGAAGGAAATTGCAACACGTTCGCCATTGATTACGATTCTTGGCCATATCCGATAACGTTTCGAGCCATCAATTCGAGCTATGTCGCAGACCCCAACCAGGGAGTCATCACGCACCAACCAATGCTAATCTAGCACATACATCCTTCATCCCACGACGCCACGTCATGGACTCGCCACCTCTCCGCCTTTTCCATCCCGTCCCAGGGCTAGCGAACAGAGACCTGTACGGAAGCCTCTGGGATGACATTCGAAACACATGTCCAACCCACCGGAGCCGGTGTTTCCAGATGACGACACTCAATGAATGGTGATCTCCACTATGTCTAAACACACGCCGCCGAGCCTCAGAATTACTCACGCGATGATGCCGTCGAACGCAAGCAATCCTGCGGAGAAAACGATAACCAAACACGCAGAGTCGCCGAACATCCTCAGCTCGGAGAAGCCAGGTTTCACAGGCATAGGGCGAGAAAGTCCGCACCGAAGCATTGTATACTCGACCTTTGACAGCCAGACTAAAATCACGACGGCGCTAGAGGTGGCTGAAGTTGATGTATGCCACCCTAGCCTTCATTATACGGTTGGAAATCTCATCCATCACCCCTCCGCCAGCACTCAAACAACTACCCAGATATACAAACTTATCAACAACTTCAAGCGATTCACCCGCAAGAGTGAGTGTAGGTACAGGCTCCTACCAATCTTGTAATAATGCTTTGCAATTAGACGGCGCAAAGCATATACCTTACTTACAGACACTGATCGCCAACTGATTAAGTGCGATTTGGGCAGCCTGCATGATATCACACAGTAAGACGATATCGTCTGCATACTCGGGGTCGAAAAGTCTATCTCTAGGTAGCAGATCTACACCACCTTCACGCACATCCTTCACAGTTGACTCCAGAATGTCATCGATGGCAAGGTTAAAGAGAAATGGAGAGGTCGGGAAACCCTGTCTAACCCCACTGTTGGTTGGGAACAGTGATGATAGTTGGTTGTATGCCCTCACTCTACCCGAGGTGTTTCTGTATAAGGCCTTCAAGATGTTAACAAATTTCTCAGGTACACCTCTCCCTAACAGACAGTTCCAGAGCACAGTTCTGTCCAACGAATCGAAGGCAGCTCTAATATCAAGAGACAAAACGACCATTGGCCTGCAATACTTGTGGCAGTGTTCCAACAACTGACGAAGGGTGAACACATGATCAATACATCCATCGACTGAGATGGTTAGGACATGTGTTACGTATGCCTAGTCATCACCTTCCTCGACGGACAATGTTAGCTGACATAGGGTCAGGCTGGGAAAGAGCTAACGGTGGTCAAACCAAAACATGGCACCAGTCAATGAAATCCACATCAGTTAGTTTAAGCCAGCCACGTGGGAAGGTGCAGACTTCCTCGTTGGTGTCGTCGGGCCGGTAAAAACCGATGGCTGGAGACAATCGGTGATATGGCTCAAAATCATTCTCGATGATGGCGCAGATGCATCCACTCCTTGTGACTTATAATCTTCAATAAAACTATAGTTTTTTGATATTACTATTCTTTTCGTCTTTATTTTGCATTTCTTCTCTTCCCTTGTGTGCTATACGTTGTGCGGCGACTTGAACTGCTGCACATCTGTGCAAGGTTCTATGTTGAAAACAGACAGACAGAAAATCGAATTAAGGTATTCAGGTCTATGACTTTTGATTTTATGACTCAGTTACAGGGAATGTATCAAGTGTTATCTACTATAGTTACTCTTTTCTGTCTTAATCGTCTCAAGTTCTACTGATTTTGAAGAAAATTCTTCACTTGACTGTTTATGCAAGCTGAGACTTTTCTGCATAACTTTAATGATTAACATCCTTTACGCCACCATCTTTCTCACTACCTGTCTTCAGGAAAGACAACTAAAGAATCCATTTCAGTACTAACGTACATAATTTAATAAGCCTTACACACTATATGTATTATTTAAAATTGACTAATATGCGGAAGCGAAATATGGTTAACTGTTTATCCGAATCTGCTATGCGATTCCTCTAGAGTTGTACAAAATCTCAGAATAGCTGGTCATAATCATATTTATTGATTGGAAAAGTATCATTGCATGATATGGATAAAATTAACAGTAAAAATAAATAAAGGTGAATTACGACTGAGAAATGTTTGATTATATACAAAAACTCATTTTAAAATTTTAGAAAAGTGAGATTCAATAAAATAATTTGTTTGATGCATAAGATTCCGCAAGTTTTAGATATTACTGGAAAGCAATTATACGAGAGGATAGGAGGCCGCCGTAGCGATACCGCACATATTAGACTTATTCCTCAGTATTTTAATATATCCACTTTCACCCCATTCTGGTCCCCAACTATTCTTCACTAGCCAGTAAGGTTGACCATTCTCCTCTCCGTAACCGACCACGAGAACGCCATGATCAAGACTATCTTCTCCGCCTGAACACTCAGGGTCTGAGTAAATGCCTGGGTTAAGAAAATGAGGAATAACCACCAACTCAGGATTTTTCCACAGGAAAAAGTGTAACCGCAGTTTTCATAGAGTTAATACTTGTTTCCATATTAGTTTGTTTATTAGATATATAACACAGTGAAACAGTATTATTGTCACTGTGTGATATATCTAATAAACAAACTAATATGGAGTTACTTACTACCACAGTGCCCAAGTTTTATACATATATTAATTAATACTTGTTTACTAATTAAATATTAAACATGAACAATAGGTCCATACAGTGAAAAGAAACAGGTATCAATGACCATAAAAAAATTACGGCATACTCACTTAGAACAATGCTTTCAAAAAATAAGGTTGTATGGCATGAGACGAGAAACTAATGACCGATGAATATTAATCTTTGACAATTTTTATTAGGCTTTTAACAGGTGAATATCCATGATAAATTGGAGCAACAGCTTCGCACCATTCACCTATATTGTTCACAAGTCATTTCAACAGAAAAATGAACAGACAGATTGGACATACAGTACGTAGTTCACTTGGTGTCTTTTAATCCTCTAAATTTAGCAGAATGTAGCATCTGATTTTGGTGTTCTGCATACATATCGGATTTGAAGTTAAATGTTTCTCAGTTTTTATGGACAAGCTACTAAACATCGTTCTTAATTTATTTACCACCAATTACATTTACAAAATTAGAAACCTATTTCACTTTGATACAAACTGTATACCACACTATAGCTAGGGATTCGTATACAGACATTTAATGCGTAAATCGAAAATCACCTAGGTAGTCGGTGGATATTATGTAACAGTACATCAGATTATGGGGATAAGATCTTCAGTTTTGCGCTCTATGTATTCTGTTTCCAAAGAGCCCGTTTCTGATTGCCATGATAATGTTGGCTGAAATCCTCTTCTTGTCCGAACTTACACAGATCAGTCATTTTTTACATATATGAACAATCCAGAATACTTAATCTTATATATATATATATATATATATATATATATATTGGACGTTATGAAAAATGAAAATTAAGCCTAAAGCTTGTTTCTCTTTTACTAGCAGGTTTATACCAAATCCTAAATAAATTAAGCTATAAGGTAGACAAACAGTTTCTGTAATAACTGTCAAGGCAACGTAAGTGATCTCGTCAGTTATTACATATCAGTTAAACGATTTGTGAGGCAAATAATGTCCGTCAGCAAGGAAACATGAAAAAAGATTAGTTACACGATCAAATTAGTTTACAAATCACCCTGAACTGACTTATGTTCCTGGGCAAGCCGCTGATGA
Organism: Trichobilharzia regenti; assembly: GCA_944472135.2. Taxonomy (NCBI): domain Eukaryota; kingdom Metazoa; phylum Platyhelminthes; class Trematoda; order Strigeidida; family Schistosomatidae; genus Trichobilharzia; species Trichobilharzia regenti. The sequence goes on from OX235270.1 coordinate 59,328,780, forward strand.
CCTAAACATCAAACAGTCATCCCTATTTAAACTACCTCGAGCGAATTCAGTTAATTTCAAACTGCTTAAAACATATTACTCGAGCATAATATGCTCTTTTTTGATCTATTAATACCGCGACAAGTAGGCTCCACGGCAGTTCAATATTTCCGGTTCTTAGTAGATAACCGCCAGTATTATTCTGATAATAAAGCTTTGTTAATGACAGGCACGAACTTGCTTTGAATGAAGACAGATAGTTATTGTCTTCACCACCTCTTACTAAGTAAAATTCAAGTGTAAATTAACCTGTACACAACTACAAACCGCACGGAGAAGTAAGTTATCGGTAAGGCAAAGATGTCACATACCTGACTTATATCTTGGGAAACTAGGGAGACCAGCATTAATGGCGACTGATACGGGTCCTTTGGTAGCGACAGCATCCATCAATGCAGATTCATTACCTGGACTTATATTTATGAATCCTGTGACTTGAGCTGCAATATTCGATGCGTTGAATAAACATCTAGCGTTCTCTTCCCCAGTTGCACCTGATGTGTACGGATAGCTAACTTCTGAATCAATGCCTTCATTATCTTTAACATAAGTAAACGCAAAATTCATAAGACCACCGTTACAACCATTATTCCCATAATGACCACTACAGTCAACCAATTGCTGTTCAGACAAACTAACTAATTTCTTAGTCTTGCGGTAGTGTTGACCTTCAATGGCACCAGTTGAGGAGAATGCCCAGCAGGAACCACAATTGCCCTGGTTTTTGATAGGCGTTACAGCTCCTTTTTTCCTCCAATCAACTTTATTTGGCAGCATAGTGTGCTCAGAACGAATATATGTAGAGCCTTCTGGTTTTGACGGTCCCTTTAGAGGTTTGTAGCCCCTTAGTTTTCTAAGCTCATGTTCAGTCTGCAGGTGTTGTCATCACATTAATTCAACTTACCTTATCACTAAACTCGTTAACACCCATTTCATATGATACTTTACCTTCCCGGTGAGCCCGATTGTGCTCCATCATTTCGATGAAGTTTGCCCCAAAGATCAAAAATCGTTTCGCTTCTTCTTGGATGTTTTTGTAAACCCGATTGAACCGTGCCTTAAATATTTTCCAAGCAGCACCAATATTGGTGAACATCTCAAGATTTTCTGAGCTAAACACACCATCTTTCAAACTTTGTTGTTCAAGCAGGTGACTTAATGACACTGATGGCTGGAGATCAGACCACTGTTTATACCCAGGATTAGCACTAATGACTGAGAACAAGAGGGTAAAAACAAGCAACCACCTCATAGCCGAAATTTTCAAAAACGTCACTCGGATGGTTAAGGTCGTCAGGATTGCATTCACCATATATAAACAAAAATGATTCAGCGTAATCATTCAATTATTTTACCGCAAACCTACCTGTGTGTGTTCGTAGTTAAATCAAAGATTGGCGAATACAATTGACTTTCAAAATAAGGCTGGAACCCTAGAGTTGCTGATCATGTCAGTGGACACTAGTTCTGCCTACACGGTTTCCTTCTGATCATATTTACTCATCTGTCATGGGAAAGGGTTGAAATTAGATTGTATCTAGGGTTAAGGTTAAGAATAAGCTTATTTTAGGATTAACTGGTCAGGTTAAACGTCAAATTTCAGTGGTGAGTAATATAAACACTTAAAATCTACAATTTAAAGACAAACGAGAGTTCTAGCAGAAGCTGACATGACTAGGTTTAAAAATGCAGTTCGGCAGAAGTAATCTTGTAACTAAGCTGCATTTGTCGTCAGTGAGTCAGTCAGGCTAAATATATTTTCCACTGCTTCGTGAGTCACTTGTATTTTCATGTTTCCTCAAATGTCATTTTAAATAGCCTGTGAGTTAAATGTATGATAACTTCTTTGGTGAAGGCCAGAGAGTCTTGTGGTTACAAGACTGGTGATGGTTGTATACCAGGAATACTGTGGCTTGAATCTAGCTCACAGTGGTAATATATTTCAACATTTTCGCTGGCCAATGCTTTGTTTGGGAATGGACTGCATAACGCTTTCTGAGGAGTTAAAATTCATACAATATGTAGATACTGTCTACTGGAATATGAAGAATGAGAGAAGCAAATGTAAATTTTTCCAGTGTTGTACTTAAAAACAGTATTTAGCTATCAAAAGTTAAAACTGAACCTTCTAGTTTCCATTTATTCTGCTAGGTTTCTGGCGGCCACTACTGTCGCTTCCAAAGAAAACCCTAAGTTGAATTAACATTAGGCGTCTTTGAGACTCCGACCGTTGTCTCCCAGCTCCGATACACTGGGGAAACTATCTGAACGTCAGCCACTGTCGCGTGTTAAATGTTCGTTAGGAACTTCACTGCCTGGAACACGAAGAAAGTAAACATAGTCTGAGATTCCGATTTTTTAATGAGGATGGAAGACCTTGGATATCTGTGAAGGAATAAACGTAACCGGGAAACATACTATTACTTAGCACAAGAAATGCTTATTCGACAAAGTGATGTATCGTCCCAGTGAAATGCATGGTCTTTGCATGTTCTTCTTATCGAGATTATTCTATCTCTCCTTCATACCTTCGATGCCGTTTAAAAAGGATCTTTCTTTTCCCCTCTTCACAGATCAGTCCGTCGCTCTGCTATTGGATATTCACTCCATAAAAGCATATATACTACACTGCTTACATGGTACAGTCAACAACACAAGCCACACTTGCACTCAACATCAGTATGACTTCTGTTTGGCTCCTAAACTCTGCCTTTATGTTCTGTGAGGTGTTGCGACCTTGTGGAAATTAAAGGAGAAGATAAACCGGGTACAGAATTATGAACATAATAACTGAGAATCTGCTATGTCAGTGTTGTGACGAAATCATCTCTAGTGTGACTTAGTGGTCATGTTAGTAATCTTAAATGTGGCTTATCCTTGAACTCCTTAATTGAAATGGCCCCCTTCCAGACAGAAGGCTGACTCTGTGGATGCAGTTTTCTAGCCTTGACCCTGCCAGGGATGTATGCATTGTAACAAATATTCCACGGAAGCTTTCAGTAAAGCTGATCTGAAGCCACAGTTCGCTACTGTACCATAGTGCACCGCAGTTCTTACGTTGATACTTATATCCGTGTGTGTCAGAAAAGTAGCGAAAGGTATTAGTTATATGTTGAATGAGTTAATACCTGCATCATAGATACACGTGGTTGTGCACTTTACTACCCTGTCTCGGAAAAAACACTCTTCTAGCCAATATAATAGATGATTGATGTTTGTTTCAAATGTTAGGATTTCATTACCATGCTTAAGCTTTTTCCAGATATTTAGGCCATCTGCTCAAAGGTTCGTAGAGGATATTACCACCTCATATGATTCTTTGATTAACACGAGAAATAAGAAGGTATACGCCCATGAGTACTTTTGCCCAGGAAAAGAGTTCCCGGTTTTCTCTGACTCTGCCTCTAGCCAACGAAGAATTGTTTAATCCAGACGGTCAGGTCACACCTAATACAAAAATTATTTCATCTCATGAACAGTCTTGTGTGAGTCGGAAAGCTTTATTGAAATGTAATAAAGACGATATCAATGGGTTTCTTGTTATTCTCGAACCTCACCTAACTCTCTCTGTGCTGTGAGTAAGCTTGTCGAAGACTGGAGTCTTTGTCCGAAAACACAACGCGAGTTGAATAATAAGTTGTAGTTTCCCAGATAGGCAGTGTTAACTTTTTTGGTCATTTGCTCAGTTATCTTGAACACGCTGCTGGTGTGACTCATAGGTCTGCATTTTTAAAGAAAGACTAGACTCTCTTTCTTGGATGAGGGTCACTATTGTATTGTTGCACTGATGTAGTAATACCTTATGAGAATGGGATAATATGAAGGCAGTAGTCCGTCAGTCAGAGGTGTGAGCTGCTTCGTCTCTGAGAAGTTAAGTGTAAAGATCATACTACCTGATAAACTTCCACGTGCTCAGTTTTCCTGGGGGTTTAAATGAGACATCAGAACATGCATCCCTTTCTTGCGGAGAGGACGGGGATGACGCTTTGGTTGATGGTGACTCATGTGTGAAGACCATGTAGAAGTAATGCGCTACAGCCTTTTCCATATCATTTTGTATTATTATAATATCCGTGGGGATTCTAATTCTTGAGGGTCCTAGAAGAAGGCAGCTTCTTGAGTATTTTTCATTCCGTTGTGAGCTAGGTTTTACGGGCTAAAAGATGGGGTGGCGCAATCACCATCTAGAAGGTACTAACACTAGTGTTAACCCACCGAATATTCGCCCATGAGTGAGATCTGCTGTTCTACCAGAACTAGAAAATACTGCAATGAAACCGGCGTTCATCCATCGCATTTTAGCTTTCATAGTAAAAATTCCTGCCATCCACATTCATGTGGGACATCCAAGCCACGCAAAGTCCAGCTGTCCTAAGGGCAGATGAATACTCTTCTGCCCTTGTGGCGCAGCCAGTTTGCACAGTGGGCTGTGAAGTTTATTAAGTTTGTGGTGAGATCTGACTGCAAGCCGAAATTGTAGACAACAGTTTACCTCAATGTTCACGTCCCGAATCAGAGCCATGAGAAAAGCAGTGACAAAGCTTAACCTTGGGAAAATCACCAGCCAATCAAGGTGGAGTTGACGTGTGGAAATATATATATATGGCTTGATTTTCTGAAAACTGCCGCAAAGAGATAACAGAATAACGTTTGGTAAGAAAACAACCAATCAGAAGAGGTTGCTTCTATGCTAACAGTAATGAACTTAAAAATCCATAAATACCTCTCGATTTTCTCACCAAACGATCTATTGCCTGGTCCTTGTATTTTGTCGGTACGAGTCAACCTCACTGTCACCGATTTCATACGTAAGCTACGGCAGTGATAACACAAGGCTCTCACAGTCAACCAAACTACTAAACTTGGTCCATTTTTCCAGCAGACAGTGGGGGCCAGTTCTGCACATTTTTGGTTCTATTTTGAGCCCCCATACTCCACCCTTAGAGCTTTGGGTTCCATCAAGCTTCCAACTTTTACTTCTTTAATCTCGTGACAATTAGGTTCTCCTGAGTGTCACAAGGCCGTATACTTAATAACAGTTTGACGGAGTGTGAACTACTAGGTATATAGCTGAGCGTGCATATCGTGGCGCGTGAGCACCTATGAGATCTGCGCCCATCCCAATACTGAAAATTGAATTCTTTATTACAAGTGCTGTTTTTGGAATAAAGTAGATTATTATTATTTTGAGTTTACTTCTTATATGAAAAGAAGCGTCAGGTGATTTTCTTAGGATCAGCCTTTTTGGCTTAATCTGTGAAGAATGTATGTGACAGTGTCTACTGCTGTTAAGGGGAATAGCCCGTCTTCATTAAGTTCGTTGTTGAAACCGGCCCTGAGATTTAATGCTGTTAATTCTTCTGCCTTGTGGAAAAAGACCGACCTGTTGAAGAAACTTGGCCTGCTGGAAATTCCTGTTTCTCACGTGGACATCTGCATTTTTCCTTTTCGGGGCGATATATCTTACAGTTGTTTTGTCTGTTCTCTTGCTAAAGAATATATCTCACTCTTCTTTAAAGTTATCTTTTGCTTCTGAATTCGGTGGTGTTTGCTAATCTTCTACATAAGTTCTAGTAGCGTTTAAAACTGCAATGGCTATGACTTATGAAGGCTGTGCAGAGAGTTCTTCTGCAGCTACAGTGTATTCTGTTCCCATTCAGGTTGGTTAGAAGTCATTTCGCCTGAGTTTTCCCACAACATCGCGGCATTCATACAGCTGCATTTTGTGGTAACTTCAACGGAACAGTATGTTTTGTATCTACTGCCCAAATTACTTTCAGAAAGGATACACGGCCGTGATCTACAGACCGAAATCCACAGTAAAAGCAAACTGTTCAAAATACATCCTTCCTGAAACCAAAATTGTTGTAGATACTGAAAGATTCATTGTTCTACTTAACAAAGTGTATCACGCAATTGTGGTGGCAATCTCACTACTGAGGTTATCCAGAATCCAAATATCGGTAGCGCAGTGGTCGAACACAAATCGGCTCCCAGTTGACAAAGTGTATATTCAAGCAATGAATATGCATCAGTCCGAAATGAATTGCACACAGTCTTATTTACACACAATATAAGATGGTGCATAATGCGTGTTAATGCGAAGACAATATTTCTATATCTCTTTATGTGCTACACAAACAGACTTTATAGAAGACTGTTCCGACTGACTCTAATGCCAGAAAGAACAACCAAACTGCAAGTCCATTATACATCAAATTATGTGTAATTTATATAATAACTTATCCATGCCTGTACAATAGGTATGTTCCTGCATAAACAGGAAGGAATATATTATTATTATTAAGACAATATTTATGCATGCCTATACAATTGGTGTACCCTACATAGCTAGGGAAAAAAATGTTCTTTATTATATTATCTTTACTAAATATGCTTATTAATATTATGTGTAAATTATCGAATTGATGATGCCTGTAAACTGGCGTCCCTCATGTAAAAAATGAGAATATATATATTATTATTATAATACGCAACTTAAGTAGTTGAAGGTGAGGCATCACAGCCGGAGTACCTGAAATGCTCACTGTCCCCCTAAGTTGAAGGAAATTTTTTATTTGTAAGCTTGTGTTCAGCGTCACACTATTCACCTTTGTGAAATATTCTTTAGAGCTGCAACAGCCTCTGCACAGACACTGTTGTGTCCAACATTGGACCTCCAAACACTAAACGTGTAATTTATGCACTTTCTTACGCTTTACGTTGATTAGAACTTTTGGGGTTCGTTTTTGGACTGTTGTGCACTTTTTGGTAACTATGAGAGTTTTCGTTTTGAGCTACTGTGTCCCTAGAGTTTAGAAGCCGGAAAACCCTATATTTGCAAACATGTGCCATGTGCATCTTATACATTTTGTTTAATACAGAGAGAATATTCGTTCAGACATCTATAAAGCACAAAACAACGGAGCAAAGAATATCCTTTTCGATAAATCCTTCTTCTGGCTCTACAACTATATATACGTTTATATACATAAAATATTTTAGATTGGCAGTCAATAACATTATTAGCGTTTTTTAGATAATATCGATTTGTAAAGTAAGATTAATGGAATTACAGTTCATTTTGTTCAACAGAAGGATAAATCTTGTAACTCTACAACAGTTTGTGGTCGATACACTTTTGTTCGGAAGAGTTAAGTTTCGTTCAAGATTTGGTCAAAGACTGCTAGTCACTTTCTTTACAGACTTATTTGTGCAGTGTGTGTGGAATCCAGTGTATGTACGTAGAAATGCTGGTATATTACATGGGCCTGTGCCCGTTTGGAAAAGTTTTCTGGACTGAAAGTGTTCTGAATTCTTCCTCCTACATCCTTTCCATCTAACGTCAAGTATTACTAGTTATTTTGAACTAGTCAGTAGTCTGCACTATAATAAGCCAAACATAAAATGGTTTCAAACCACCAAAAATCGTGCTTCAATAGATCAACATTTTGTGGAAGTTTGTCTTAGGGATAATGGACACTAGGTCGATACTCCATTTCGGCCCCAAATGAACCTGCACATAGTCGACTATGGTGGTCAGTACCGCAAGAATAAGCAAGCACCTGAACAACCTCAATGATTTCCCCCTGTTCAGTGTATTCTAATAAGTATTTCTCTGTTTCACATTCAAGGAAATTATTTACCGAACGTCATAACATATACCTTTCTCAAATGGGCTAGTGGCGATCGCCTTCCTATCAGCTTTGTACATCTCACACGGTGGCAGGCTGGAAACAACAGCTATAAGTAACGGATCTCAGCTCAATGTTCATTAACTTCTGGGGCACTTTGAAATATGGTCACACGTATGCTGACAATTAGAAAACAGCCTGTAGTCACTCCATGACATGAAACAGGGATTAGTTATAGCAGCCTGTCATCCAGGACTCAGCTAGGATAAGAGACTGAAACTTGTCTATTTTCGTGATTGCTTACCAGGACATGAGGCTTGAAATCAAGGGTTCGTCAGGTCGCGACAAAAACCAGTTGTGTGACTTTAGAGTTGACTGTCACGTGTGTACTCTTCAATATTACCGCTCCCAAAACGTTTGTCCACCGTAGTTAGACGAAGTTCGACCGTGATATGGAAGAACTACTACGTATAATGCAGCCGCATTCTTACGAATAGGAAGAAATCTAACCGGAAGTAAGACAAATACACACCTAATCATCAAAATAGGGAATAGAGTCATCAAGGGAAATGGTAAATTTGGCGATTCCGGTGGAGGCCACGGATCCCTAAAGGCTTAGAGAAAGAGCACGACTGACAGGCTCCCTGCTCAGGCTGCTTTCCCCAATAATTTTGAGTGCTGCTTTTTCTCGACTATGATCACCAATCACTTAGCTGGAAATACAGGCTTTAACGTCAAGGCGTCAGCTTATTCACTTGCTAGTTAGGGCAGGGAAATACATTAGAAAGTTGCCTAGCTGTTATTAGTCTGCATAAGTAAGAATGTATTTCCCTCTAAATTTCGTGCTAGCTTCAATATTGGGAGTGCATATAAAATATGTGAAGTGATAGATGGAGTCATTCAAATGTTATTAGTCCGGGCTATACAGAAGGTTACAGTTTAAAGGAAAATATTTTAATACTCTCCCTGAATACTTCGTCTGTTGAACATGCTCACGCCGAAACTTCCCCTCGCTCTCATTTGTTAAGATGGCGTTTAAAACATTTGAAACCGACCCACTTTCTTTAAGTGTTGCGAGCAAGTACAAGGTAGCTCTGAATGTGTCTTTCAGCGCTGGCGAAAACTGAGTGGAGGTCCAGTAAACCGGCGTATGTGAATCAGTTTCGTGTTCGACAGACGCAACAAATCTTATCGTGTGTTAGACGTTTGCTCGTTAACATAATATCGCGGCATCATGATCAGAACTATCAATTTATATCATGCTGACATTATCAGTAGACTTTTCCAACGTTTTGATTGCAATCAACTGAGAAACACATGGTCAAGCTACTGTGTGATTAACTAGCTATGTTGGCTTATAACTGGTTGATAGATAAATCTCCGACCTGCCGTCTGTCTTTAATTATGGCTTGTGTGGAAATCGGGTTGTTCATTTTATATGCGAAAATGTATTTTGAGTTCTGGAGAGTTATGTTTTGACCACAGCAAGCTTTCCTGATACTGCTGTTGGCAGCATATTGAATTCAACAGTGCTGTTAGCTGCAGTTTCATGGATCAAATGGTAAATATTACAAGAATTTAAAGAGCATGCTCTGAGCTAAAGAACTTATGAGTAAATCTAATTCTGTCACGAAGTTTACATATTCACTAGTGCCAGAATTCTGTCGTTCTTTCACTTGTACCTGACGGGGATAGACTAGAGGTTTCCGTTTTATTCATTGATTTCAAAATTTTTGAAACATCTGACTTGAAATGCGTAGAGTCCAAACCATCAAAATTGCTGATTAGACATTGATGAAAACAGGAATGTTTTTTCATCTGCCACATATGTGTTTACAAAAATACTGTGGTATTCTGCCTGAATAGTGAAAAATGTTCACGTGAACTAGCGTGTTATTTTTGTAGATGAGATCAAGATTGTCATAAATTATGACGAAATTGATGATTAGGGGATTCCGTAGCTATATATGGGAAACGAAAATATGTTTCATATTCAGAATTCACCTGCTAGCTTTATGAGTATGAACAAAAAATTATACAAGCGGCTGCTGTGAATGAAAGTTTAGTAGGATTCACTTTGCATCATTCGGATGCATTTTTCACAAAGATGGTTGTTGTTGTGGAAAATAAGTGACAAACTTTTTCAGAGAGCAATAGAAATCTTGAAATTTTTATGATTATGAATGATTTTGAGGTCCCGGCGCTATACCCAATATTTGGCCCTAGGGTCACTGAACTTTGGCAGTTGTTGAGGCTTGTTTCTTAAGAGTTACCAGAAAGTCTCTGTTCAATCCATAGCCATATGTCAAGCTTTAAAATGACCTAGAAGATGCAAGAAAAAGGAAACTAGGGACTATGCAAGTATCACCAGTTGGAACAGATGATGTGTTGAAACAGGCTGAACAGAAGAGAAGAATAACCGGATGGTGATTTTACCATCATTAGAATAGCCTTTGTATCAAAGGTCTCATATCTGTCTGCTATAAGTGAACTGACAGGTCCGCGCTATCCAACCATTATTTCTAGAGTATTGTGGTGCTTAATATTAAGTCATCGTTCAGGAGCGGGCTGTCTTGCAGGAGGTTTTAAGGATGCGAAATTAATCATCGTTTGTGTATAAGAAGACACAGACGGCTTGCGTGTGTGATGGGCCTATTTCTAAGTAAGCGCCATTTAAAAGGGAGTTTATATGAGCTTGTGAAACCTAAGGCGGGCACAATTCCTCAAACAGGATTGGTAGGCCCGACTTATCGGGAACTTTGGTTAGAATCTCACTGGTGAAATTTGTGGTGGTTTTTCGGAATAAAATTGTGTTGTATGTCACCTGGGTTAGTGTGAGCCCTAAATTTCCTACACGGCACTTTGGTGTCACTTTCATGTGACTTAACTGCGGTGTACTTTTAACATATGGATTGCAGGGATTTTTGTTGCTATTGCTATGATGACCAATGGTCTATTTCATGTAGGCGAAGCGCTTTTTGGCACAGCATAATTTTTTTCTAGGAATTGATGTGTCTCAGAATATTCATATGTCAATGTAGTTGAAGACTGAACGATCGATTCGCGGTTGTTTGCTCAAACCCAACTTCCCCAATTTTCGCGAAAGCATCAATGCACCAGTCATCGTCTCATCGATCGCTGTTCAAAAAGCACGTACAAAACCGTCAGAAGTAATATTGTGATTTATTATTGTAATAGTTGTTCACAGGCCTTAGTTGTAACATTGTTTATATGTTGGTGTAACAATAAAGAATTCTCGAGTCGCCAAACAGTGTTTTGGTTTTCGCGTCGGTGGATACTAAGCATTTCTGAAAGTATTCGAGGGACAGCGTGAGGCCCAGCGTAGCAGGAGCTGGGGATTAACGGTTTATGAGACTTAACTGACAAGTGCACTGTCATCTTTGAGCAGTCTGGTGACTGAGGAGATGAACACTGCAAGTGTATATGCCTCACGCACATTAGCTGGTAGTTTATCTCAAATGACCGAAAACTTAGTTAAGAAGAATACTTCAAATGGGCACGGAGACTCTGTAGAATACGTCATAATCCAAATCACTGCCTATGCAGCGCCAATAAACCTGGATATCTATGATATAACGAAAACATGCTGAAAGCTGCATCTCAGATCAAGTTGATTCATTCAATGGTAATGATCTGCTCCTGCATGCCTTATTCGACATATTGAATGGAATGGTCCGCGGTTATTCTGATACCAGATCGAAAAGAATAAAAAATTCACCGGTTGCTGAATCAAAAGTACTTCTCTGCATGTTTAACTGTATTCTAACTGCTATGATTAATTCCAAACCTTTTATCTCATAATCAACCAAATTCCAGGAACGATCCAATTCTACCATTTGAAGACGCTAGCGAACATGCTGTAAATGAGTATTCATGATCTGAAATGAAGAAGCAACTGGTTTTCAAATAGTTTTTCAACATTTTACTCAACTTACGAGTACAGTCCGCCATGCAGACACAAATGGCGCAAATGGAGAATTCTGGAATCGACCTCGGCACCATTTGATGCAGTAAAACAACCCAACATGACCTTATCTAGTTTTCGCATCCACGATCAAATTTCTTTCCTGTTATGAAACTACGATAAGACTGCTGAAAAATGGAATAAATATATCACTGATCTCAACATAATACATCAATAATCTTTAAGCCAAGTGTGTTGTTCAGAACAAAGTTATATAGGAGAATTGACTTCAAGCTTTATTTTTCCCAGATATCTGTATTACATTCATCTGATGTCTGGGTTTTTTGTTAATGCGAAGACAATATCACTATATCTCTTTATGTGCTACACAAACAGACTTTATAGAAGACTTTTCCGACTGACTCTAATGCCAGAAAGAACAACCAAACTGTAAATCCATTATACATCAAATCATGTGCAATTTATATAACAACTTATCCATACGTGTACAAAAGGTATTTTCCTGCATAAACAGGAAGGAATATATTATTATTATTAAAACAATATTTATGCATGCCTATACAATTGGTGTACCCTACATAGCTAGGGAAAAAATTGTACCCTATAATATTATATTTACTAAATATGCTTATTGATATTATGTGTAACTTATCGAATTGATGATGCCTGTAAACTGGCGTCCCTCACGTAAAAAATGAGAATATATATTATTATTATTAAGTTGTGCCGCATGTAAGTCTGACAATGCTCTGTAGCAACTAGATTGTCATGGTTTCTAAGATTGTAAATGATGAGAGCGGTTGTGTCAATATAGCTGAAGATTGAACGATCAATTCTTGGTTGTTTGCTCAAAATCAACTTCCCCAGTTTTCGCGGAGGCATCAATACGACAGTCATCGTCTCATCGGTCGCTGTTCAGAAAGGAGAGTAAAACATCGTCAGAAACCTTAGTTCAATTAGTATTTTTATATGTTGGTGTAACAATAAACAAATCTCAAGCGGCCAATCGGTGTTTTGGTTTTTTCGTCCGTTATAACTAAGCGTTTCTGAAAACTTCAAGGAACAGCGTGGGCCCGAGCGTAGCAAGAGCTGGGCATTAACGGTTTACGAGACGTAATTGACAGTTTCTGACGATAGAAACAGATCTGGAGGATTCAAACAGTTGGTGAAAGTTTGGATAGTCGCCGTTCATTTTTCCTGGTGCCGGTCAAGTCCTCTTTGAACAAGCAATATCTGGAACTTTTTTAGAATTTGCTCAAGTTCAACAATGCCTGGGTCAAAGAAGGGACAGAGTGTCTTGGATGCAAACAGGAAAGTAAGTCATTGTGACTTGTCTGTTAATTGTAACGATGTGTCCGATGTTAAGCCTGACATGGTTGATGTTACTGTTTCGCCGTTCAGGGATAATAGGAACATCAAACTCCCTAAATTTGAACCACGGTGTTTTGATGGAAACCCGGCTGATTATTTACAATTTGTAGAGGAGTTTGAGATCATGTTGAGTAGTTTTCTATTAAGTGATGAATTGAAGTTAATGTATTTGATGAGATATTGCACTGGAGATGCTGCAAGAGCTATACAGTGCTGTAAGCTCAGCCCCCTAATGAGGGATACGCTAAGGCTATGAGCATATTGCGTTAAAGGTTTGGAAGACCTTCAATGATTGTAGGGAACGTATACGAAGCTGTCAAAGGTAATGGCAGCCAACTTCGAGATGACTCCAAGGCACTTACTGAGTTTTAGATAATCTTATGACTTATAAGAATACCTTGATTTCGATGAATTTCATGAATGACATCAACTCGAGTTTTATACTAGAAGTAATAGCAAGACGCCTACCTACTCGACTGCAAAGGAAGTGGGTGAAGATAAGCTCCCGTATGGAGGATGAGGGTATCGAGCCAAAATTTGATGATATCCTGAAACCAGTAAAAGATAGTGTCAATCAATCGATGAGCAAGTTTGCCAGTATATTGAATCTCACCCCTAGAATAGAGCAGTCTGAGAGTAAAACGCAATCATTGATGACGAAAGGGCCTCAGAGAGGTGGATATCGAGAAGGCTCTATGGTGTCTAGTAATGCATATAGACCTAGTGAGTGTAAAAGGTTTCGTAGTACATCCCCAACAGATAAGTTACAAGATGCAAGACAAACACGGTTGTGTTTTACACGTTTGCAAGAGGTGCATACAAAGGTGAACTGTGAACCAGTGAGCAAGTTCAGTGATAAGCTAAATGTAAACTCCAGGCCTGACTCCAAATTGTGTGACGATAACGGTGAGGTCAAGAAGTCTGTAGTTGCAACTGGTAAGCCATTGTTGAATAGAGTGTCACAGAATCGAGTTGCTGCTTCAGAGTCCAGTTCGGACCCTACAAGTTTGCAAGGTATTACTAGTCAGAGTGAAGATATAAAACCTTTAATGATTTGTGAGGAGGAACCGAAATTGTCTACTTCTGTTATTAAAGAGTTTGAAAATGATAAAGTCCACCAGATAGATGACGGTAAATTGAATATTCGTGATAATGATGATGATACTTCACAGTTGTCTTTGGTTGATCATGATGAGATGAGGGATATGCCTACTACTGCTAAGCTGAACAAAGGTTTTGTACAACTACAACGTGAAGTAGAAATGAATGCAGATGCAGTTGCAGAAGGCATGCATACTTGTGAGACCGTCAGTGTTATTGATCAGCATGTAGCCCACCTATCATCAGATGCTAGTGCCAAACCTGAGCTGATAGTAAAAGACAGCAGTGGTGGTGGTCTTGCAGGTAGACAAACTTCTGAAAGCCGAGCAACAACAGCTTTTGATCCACCGCTAACTTCATCAACTAATATCAATCAGTCGTCGTTGGTGTTGTCATCCACAATGAAAAAGACGCCCATCAACTCAAGTATCTTGTGCAATGACTATGCTAGTATCAGTTCGTTTGAAAGGACGAATATCAATGGTCAGTTTAGTGAGGATAAGCCAAGTGTAAACGAGAGAGTAATTGTTAAATTGACTTGCATGAACCAAGGCATTTCTAGTTTCAAGTTACTAATTGAATGCTATTATCTTTGGTGTAAATTACTCTGTTTCTACGCTTGGTTGACCAGATACGTCGTGTGTTTGTTCGTCATCTATATTCTACGATACAATGACATGAGCGAGTTGCCGTTCAGATTTGAAGATATAGCTGATAGAAGGAAGTCAGCAAATGAACTCTGCAACGATTTTCCAACCTAGAGCGTCAACCTGAGAAGGGTTGTAGGCCTACTGCTGTAAGTCCTACAATTCTTCAAAGGGTAGCGCATCAATGAGCAGTCCAATGTGATTGGTGTGTGATTTTGTACATATGTTCATGTTGTATATACTGAATTGATATCATCTGTCATCTAGCTGCTGGCAATTCTGTTTGTGTCCGGACGACTTCCGCTTGGATCATCAACCTGAGGAGGAATGTAGGCGTACTGCTGTAAGTCCTACAGTTCTTCAAGGTTAGTTTGTCGTGCCAGAATCCATAACATTTGATGTAGTGATTGTACATATGTTTGTGTTAAATAGTTGTGTGAGTTCCAATTATTGTGATTGTTGGTTAATCTTGTTTGTGTCCGGACATTCCACAACTTACAATCGTCAATCTGTGAAGGGTTGTAGGCGTACTGGTGTAAGTACTGCGATTCTTCAAAGGAATTCCATCAAGACGTGATCCGCGAGTTTGTGTGTACTGTTTGTATATATGTGTGGTGTGTCATATCAATTGGTGAATTTTGATTTCATTGTGTTTACTTGTTGTTTTCGTATCTTGTTGTTATTGCGTAATTTTGTTGAAATTTTCGTCGTGATTACTTCTGAAGTTGTTTCGAGTCTTCTACATCCGTGAATGAATTGATTGATGTTAGAGACAGCAGGTGGGTCGTATACGCCGGGGAGGCTATTGCTGAGAATGACATGCACACGGAGATAATTGTTAGCTGTGGTCCCACACGCCGGGGAGAAAGAGTGTATGTAAACGACTGAGGCTCGCATGCGTCACCGCTACTAGAGCTGAAGCAGAATGAGTGACAAGCGATTTCAGTGGTAATTGGTAATGAGTAGATAAGAGGATGTGCGTAGAGTACCATGGGTTGGTGCTATGGTCACGTTGCATTCTGCAAGAGTCATTCTAGTAATTGGCGATTGTGTTGCAAGATGTCAAGAGGAGGTCTCTGTCTGGAGGCGCAGGTCGTCAGCGATGAGTGAGATTGTGCTGGCGGTATGCATGTGGTGTGTTGGCTTTTCTGTTTGTTTTCCATTTCAGCTCTGTCTGTGTGACTCAGGTTCTCGCAATGGCATCCAAGTCAACGTGCATTGATTGTGAAGGAAAAACGGGTTGGATCCCTCTTTTGCCGGGGAGTGTCAATGTAGTTGAAGATTGAACGATCAATTCTTGGTTGTTTGCTCAAAATCAACTTCCCCAATTTTCACGGAGGCATCAATACGACAGTCATCGTCTCATCGGTCGCTGTTCAGAAAGAAGAGTGAAACATCGTCAGAAGTAATCTTATGGTTTATTACTGTAATATTTGTTCACAGACCTCAGTCATACGTCATTTATATGTTGGTGTAACAATAAAGAATCCTCGAGTCACCAATTGGTGTTTTGGATTTTCGTCCGTTATTACTAAGCGTTTCTGAGAAACTTTAAGCGACAGCGTGAGCCCGAGCGTAGCAAGAGCTGAGCATTAACGGTTTACGAGACGTGGCTGACAGGTTGACTTAGTTAATAGCCTGGAGAAGTGCAGGAGAGTATTAGTTGCCTTGTACTGTAAAGTAAGGTTTAGCTTGATACGTCTTCTCCAGAATGGTGCTAACCTCAGTATGACGCTCAGAGTATTCGAGACTACATAATTACTACATAATAATCGGACGTTACAATCTCTCCCCATAACGTGGATATATTTTTGTCGATTTCTGGAATATTGTAGTGGATATTATACCACTGCTCAACTATAACTTATATTGGCTGCTACTCTAGCTTCCAATTCTGCAGATATATCACCGCCAGTTATCAAGTTTGGATCCACTCTTTCGCAGGGCTCATCCTCCTTATTGTAACTTTAGAACAACGTCACAGAAAAGAAAACTGTAGAGAAGTTCATCATTTTGTGGTTTACATACCAGGATCAATTTACAGGATAATTGGTTTCTATATACGCTGTATTTTACTTTTTAGTACTTTGTAAATTTATTGTTTATTTATAAGCAATAAAATTCCATACGGTATCCATAGTAGTACTTAATCTGTATATCCACTCGATATACTATTTTTCCATATACCCGTTTCCGATTTAGCTCGGCTTTAACTTTAAACCATATTGATTAGTTTTCAGCAATGGCACAACGTAATAAACGAGTACTTTCCATACGTAAGAATAGTTTGGGTCACTCAGCTAAGAAGATACGTACATCACTGTGCGTTCCGCGTAGCCTCAACAATGTCCCCGAAGTCATTGTTCCCGACTTGTTGTCAGAGGTATATGCAACTGCCGAACAAAATAAGTTGGACCTTATATCTCTAGGAAACTCTGTGAAGGAATTATATGAGAATATAAACACCATTAAGCCACTACTGCTTCTTTGTAACCCAACTCATGATGCTAATCCGGAAAGTCTGCTGAAATCTGAGCGTATGTTAGACTTTATATCCAGTGAAGTTACTAAACGAATCATGTCCTCGTACAACGTTCTCGCTTACAATCTGCCTGATCGGACGCCTCTGGAAAAAATCAAAGTGACATGTCTCCAAGCGTGTGGCATGCCATCAGCGAATTGCCACCTAATCAGACTCAGGAAAAAATCAGGAAAGTATACTTGCCCTGTGCTGTTTAAATTCAGTAGTCCTAATGATGCTAGGAAATTTCAGTCGTCAAATAAGTTAATTAGTTCATCCACACCTTATGGTAATATTAAACTTGCCCATGACCTAACGCCCTGTCAAAGACGTAGCCGCGCAAGTGTACCAAGTGTCGCAAAAACTTACGTAACAGCAGAATGTCCTATAGAAGACTCTGTCGCCTTAAACTTGAGTAAACCTAATGGTGTGCTGAGAGCAGGCTGCTAGCCGATTGGTTGGCACTAATCTACGTTAATATGGGCCGTGAGAAAATATGAACAAGGCTGTTTCAACAACCAATCACAGCAAACTTAAATGTGGACAAATATGATTCGCAGATAGATGGCTCTACTTTCCGAGAAATATCGAAAACAACCAATCATAAGACTGTGTTTGTCTGCTTAACTTCCGAGAAACAACCAATCAGAAGACTGCCTTTTTCTGCTTGCATAAGCCTTATTAATGCACATAAAATATATATAAATACGTGTTGATTTTCGTAATAAAACGATCTGTTGCCAGCCCTTGTCTTCTGTTGTTACATTTGGTGTCGCTGCCTCCAAAAAGATGAAGATCCCGTGGCCAGCTGCGTTTGAAGAAGGAGACATACGGAGCTTCTTACGTGACTTCGAGGCCGTTGCTGAGCTGGTGGGTGTCAAGGAGCAGGCGGCGAAGGCAGTTGTCCTGGGGACGCTGTTGAGAGGCCGAGCGAAGGCTGCATATGACAGCGTAGACAGGTCAAATGGCACAGCGTCTTGGAAGAAATTGGTTGAACGACTAGTGTCCGAGTTTGACAGCGAAACAGACAGACAGCTAGCAATGCAGCAGTTCCGGTCAATGAAGCTTGGACCTGATGGAGACCCGCTAGTGTTGGCGGTGAAACTGACTAATCTACTTCGACGCGCGCTTCCCACTTTAGATGAAGAATCAGAAGCGCAGTTACTGTCTTCCCAATTCATCGAGAGTGTCCCAGACCACATTTCTCAGCGATTACAACTGGTTAACGCAACGCAGCCGATGGATATTAGTGAGCTGGCGAAGGTGACCAGACAGCTGCTGAGCACAACGGTAGCCGCTATAGACCAACCAAAACCAAACGAATATGAGCAGAAAATTGAAGCATTGCAGCGGGAAGTGGCGGCGTTAAAGTTGGCTGATAGAAAAGACCGGTGTTTTGAATGCGGTAAGCCGGGACACTGGAGAAGATACTGCCCAGAAAGGCGAAAAAGAAAAAATTTCAGACGGTATAATGCTTGTTCTTTCTTTCGTATGAACCTAGATTTAGTGGGGGCTATTGAGAAAGGGCTCTGTATTCGAAGTTGCGAGTGAATGATCGAGAAGTAGTATGTTTGATAGATACAGGGGCGGCCGTGTCGTTAATAGATAAGAATTTATGTAAGAGTGTTAGTCCGTGTTCATTGACAGTACAAACAGTAGGCGGGTATGTGTTGCGTATCACGGGTAGATCGAACTGTACGGTCGTTGTTGGTGGCTGCGAGGTGACGTTTCCTTTCATTGTTGTACCCGAACTACAGCGAACGATATTAGGAGCGGATTTTCTGCGTGAGATTGGTGCAATAATCGACACGCAAGCGAACGTGGTGATCACGAAATACGGGCATATCAACATGTATGAGACCAGCGAGATAGCAGCGATTAAGCTGTCGACGGTACACAATGTGACAGAGTTAATTAATAAATACGATCATCTGTTCACTGGAGATGGGGACCCATACGGTTATTGCGATAAGGTGAATCATGAAATTCCGTTAAGTGATCCGAAAGTAAGGTCATTTTTAACGCGAAGAGTTCCATGTCATCTGGAAGGCGAAGTGGAGCGACAAGTGCAAGAGATGTTAAAAGATGATATTATTGAGGAAGCTGATAGCCCGTACAACTCTCCAGTGCTGTTAGTAAAAAAAGCGAATGGGAAGTATAGATTCTGTGTTGATTTTCGACAGTTAAACAGTATGACAGAGTTAAGACCGTGTGCCATGCCAACAGTGGTAGAAACCTTAGATCGCCTACAAGGTGCGAATGTGTTTTCGGTTCTCGATCTTCGCTCAGGATACTGGCAGATACCGATAAAACAAAGTGATAGAGATAAGACGGCTTTCATCGTGGGTCAGACACAATATCGATTTAAACGCATGCCGTTTGGACTAGCAGGTGCACCGTTTACGTTCAGACGACTGATGAAGCTATTACTTAGGAACTTGAAAAACGTGGAGGTTTATGGTGATGATCTCGTCATATACAGTCAAAACGAAAACGATCACGTCAACCATGTAGAAGCCGTGCTGCGACGCATCGAAGAGTTTGGACTACGCGTCAACAAAACCAAGTCTCAGATAGCCAAAAAGAATGTTACTCTGTTGGGACATAAAGTGGGAAATGGTGAGATTAAACCACTGCCGGAGAAAATTTTGACGATTAAAACGATTCCAGCCCCGAATTCAAAGAGAAAACTGAGACAATTCTTGGGTAGAGCAGCGTTTTATAGTCGCTTCGTGAAGAACTTCAATGAGATAGCAGCCCCTCTATACAGGCTACTAGGTGAGCCAAAGTTTGTTTGGTCGGAAGAATCGCAGAGGACATTCGACAGAATTAAACAGCTGCTCGACCACCAACAAATGACGCTAAAACTACCTGTGCCAGGAAGACAGTTCACAGTGTGCACAGATGCCAGTGACTACGCTATAGGTGCGGTCCTAAGACAGGACGAGGGAATCGTTGAGTATGCCAGTAGGGTTTTGACCCTCACAGAGAGAAAGTATTCAACGATAGAGAAAGAATGTTTAGCAATGGTATGGGCAGTCGACAAATGGAGACCTTATTTACTCGGCCGGCGGTTCCACATCGAAACTGATCATAAGCCGCTACAATTTTTGAAGACAGCGAGAGACCCACGGGGGAAGTTGTCACGGTGGATGTTGCGTCTTCAGGAGTACGATTTTACGATCTCACACGTTCCTGGAAGTGAAAATGTCTTGGCAGATTTGTTATCGAGACCAGAAGATGAGTCTGAGTTGCCCGAGGTCGCTTACGGAGTGCATGCAGTAGAACAAGACCCACTAAGACTTGCACGTAGGCAGAGGTTGGACGATACGCTGAATACAGTAATACAGGTGATCACCAACGGAATAGAAGTGGATCAAACTACGGCGAGTAAGGAGCTAACCACACTACTCAGACAGAGGGATCGACTCAGAGTGAATGCCTACGGGACTCTGACCTGGCGAGAGAACGACGGAAGCTGGCTGGCTGTCATACCTCAATCGTCGCGCCACGACATGATAGAAGAATGTCACCAGCTAGCGCATACAGGCGTGGCCAGAACGACCGACCTCCTAAGACAAAGTATGTACTGGCCAGGTATGAGAGAAGACGTAGCAAGATACGTACTTGGATGTCCACGGTGCCAGCTGATGAAAGGTGACCGGTATATACGACCACCACTTCAGTCGATTCCAGTTACCGCGATAGGTGACTTGTGGTCCGTAGATGTCATGGGTCCATTTCCTCAGACATCCAATGGTAATCAGTACCTCTTGGTGATGACGGAACACGCGACACGATGGGTAGACGCCGTAGCAATCCCAGACCAACGTGCAAGAACCGTGACAGATGCAGTAGTTAGACACATTGTTGCAGACCACGGCGTACCGAAGACAATACTGACAGACCAAGGTCCCTGTTTCGAGAGTGAAGAGTTTACTTCCCGTTTGCAACAGCTGGGCATCAAGAGGATCAGAACGACCCCATACCATCCACAAACGAATGGCCTAACGGAGAGAAACAACCGTACACTGAAGGAGTGGCTGGCCTCGAAGGGCGGGAACTGGGAAACGGAGCTTCCACTGATTTTACTAACACATCGGGCTACCACTCAGGAAACAACGAAGAAGTCACCCTTCCAACTGATGTATGGTAGAAAACCACGATTACCGGTACACAATGAGACCTGGCCCATGCACCAAAAGTGGAGTACGACGAAATTAAAAGCAGAGAGGAAAGAGGCAGTCAAGAATGTAATACGGAAGCAGCGCAGTGATGTCACGAAGTCTCAGATGAAAGAAAGGACGCAGTGCATTACCTTTGCAGTCGGGGACCAAGTGAAGTGTAGAGACAGGAGATATACAGTTGGAGGCGGGCTAGGTTCACGGAAACTCCTTCCAAAGTGGGAAGGACCATACACAATCACAAAAAGACGGGGTCAAGTATATACCATCCGAAGAGGTGATAAACAGAAACGAGTTAACGCCAGTCAGCTCCAAAGATGGGTACAGTGGGACAAGCCGGTCAGTAACAATCCTCAACTAGAGGATGTAGCACCCAGAAGGTCGGAACGTCTGCGCACGAAGCTATTTGACGGGGGGACGAGTGTGGTGAGAGCAGGCTGCTAGCCGATTGGTTGGCACTAATCTACGTTAATATGGGCCGTGAGAAAATATGAACAAGGCTGTTTCAACAACCAATCACAGCAAACTTAAATGTGGACAAATATGATTCGCAGATAGATGGCTCTACTTTCCGAGAAATATCGAAAACAACCAATCATAAGACTGTGTTTGTCTGCTTAACTTCCGAGAAACAACCAATCAGAAGACTGCCTTTTTCTGCTTGCATAAGCCTTATTAATGCACATAAAATATATATAAATACGTGTTGATTTTCGTAATAAAACGATCTGTTGCCAGCCCTTGTCTTCTGTTGTTACAATGGTACAGACATACATGAAATACTCCTAAATAATAAAAATTTTCCTAGTAAACTCAACGATGAAGCAACTACGGTTATAGACTTAGATGCATCTTCAGAGTTATGCTCGCTAGCCACATCGCCATCAGCTGCTAATACCACTACCAACGTTAAGCAAAAGGCTAAGCTCGAGCATGTAGCATTAAGCATATCCTCCCCGAGCAGCACTCAGATTAGTGAGCATACAAAACGAAGTAAAATAACCCTGCCATCCAGAATACCTGTACTCAAACACATCACTGATAGGTGTCTCAGCAGCGAACCAGATAACATTAACTTAAGCGACCCGAATCATGCCACTAAACCAGGGAAGCAGAATAAGCCCCCATACCGCCATAAATCTAACGTCAATGAAAAGAGAGGTAACCCGCCGATTCGTCCAACATCGAACAAGTCTTCGTCCGATAGACACAACAGACGCTATATGTCTGGGCACCCTAAAAATAAGTCGAAGCCCGACGGGCAGGCATACACCTACCCCGACACAACTTTCCAATCTATGGCTACTATAGACAAAAGTTTGATCCAGGGACCTCTACAACAAGGAACAAGTGCGCTAGGCATGTTTCCTAAAGGTGGCCTTTTGACTCACCACATCCCCGAAAACCATCGCATACAGACCACCCAAGACCGTCAATGGACTAATATTTACGAAAATAACTTAAACACACAAAATATTAGTCATAACTGCGATACACGTAACTCTACCCCAGCGTACTATCCACAAGGAATACCTACCTCCCCCCCATCCAATCTAAATTTTCTCAGCCAACACGAAATTTCAGCCTCAATATTGACGCAAATAGCACACATACTGTCAAGCCACTTATCACCGGATGGGAGGGCGATGCATTGGAGGCACGGTATTATGAACACCTCACACCCACCGGGGTAACAAACTATAGCACATATCTCTGTGCTGATACTGGTGTAGGGCACTTTTCCAGCACTGCTAGTAAGTGGCCACCATCTGAGTTAGCACCCATCAAACAATCTGTTCTAGACGCCATAAACCTTGGAGAGAATATTTTTAAAGATATATGCGATTTCACCGTCACCCCTAACTCTCTCCCATTGTCTTATCAATGCTCGCTCCTTACTCAACAAAATGTTCGACTTCACGACATTATCCCTAATTTGCAATCCGTCTCTCATAATGATTACTGAGACATGGTGCACTCCTCAGATTTGCGATAAAGATATTTCTATTGATAACTATTATGTATTCAGAGGCGACAGAAACTATGGTAGAGGAGGAGGATGTGCTATGTATATCAGGTCTGATATTAAGGCCACACAATGCTTCTACCCAGAGCTCATCACAGATAACGATTCAGTGTGGGCTATTCTAAGACTGTCTCACTCCAGTTCCTATCTTATAGGTTGCATCTATCACCCCCCGTGCTCAACTGTTGAAGGTAATATGAAGCTTGCTAGCACGTTCGCTTACGCCACTTCACTACCTCACACGGCTAAAATTATATGTGGGGACTTTGATATGCCCGATGTAGTTTGGCAACCACTTTCCTCACCAAAACGGTACAATGAATTTATCAACATAATAGAAACAAAAGAATGGCAACAACACGTACAGTATCCTACCAGGCTACCTAAGATTTTAGATCTAGTTTTCACTAATGGTATCATCCCCACTACCCTTCGAGTAGGTAAAGAGTTTCCTGGCAGCGACCACAGAGTAGTATTCGGTACATTTAATATTTGCACTAGCATGAGTTCGACAATAAACGCCAACAAAGTATTACTCAGGGGTTACAGACATGCTCAGTGGGATGAACTGAAACCATACATACACACCCTAGACTGGGAGCCATACTTCACGTGCAGCTCGGCTATAGAGACAAACAAATTACTCTATGAGAACCTAGGATTTGCACATGACTTCATCGCTCCAGTAAGACTTGTGAAAACGAGGCCTAAACAGCCCGACTTCATCCCCGTAAGGATTCGAAACCGACTGCGTAAGCATGCTAGGCAATTCTACAGATATAATGACTTTTCATCACTCATTACACTCAAGCAAACTTATGATTCATACAAATCTAATCAGTTATCTGAGTCCATCAAACTAGAACGCATCCTCCACTCACGACCTGATAATACAGAGGCATTAGTTAAACTAATTAAGTCACGAATCAACAACAACAGAATAAGTATCCCTAACTTATTACTAGATGGAGAAAAACTACACGAAGACCCGCAGGAGATATGTGAGTTATTCAGCTCCCACTTTTCTAGCTACTATACTATCGAAGAAACAGTAGATAGTCTTGAAGTTCCTACAATACCAAATCACTTTTTGGGTAATATAACATTCACCCAACAAAAGATTTCCTCCGCTATAGCATCCCTCCGGACATCATATAACGCTGGGCCCGATGGAATTCCATCTATCTTGTTGAAAAGAGGTGGTGAGGATATACCCATTATCCTACTAAAGTTTTTCATTCTGTCCTTAAATAATGGCAGTTACCCAGAATGCTGGAAACTGTCGTTTATAACCCCTAGGCACAAACAAGGACCAACTTCTAACATCGAAAACTACCGACCGATTAATATCACGTCAGTAGTTTCCAGCGTTATGGAAAAGGTTATAGGGCAAGATATTGCTTCATACCTCCACCTTCACAAAGTGTTTATTCCAGCACAACACGGCTTCTTGAAAAATCGATCATGCTCCACCTGCCTACTTGACTACTTTGATGATGTTACCGCTAAGCGTGATCATGGTTTGTATGTCGCAACTCTCTTCTTTGACTTCAAAAAAGCCTTTGATAAAGTCCCACACAAGAGACTAATCCTTAAGCCAAAGTCGTACGGGTTCCAAGACCCCTTGTTATCCTGGCTCATTTCTTTCTTGGAAGATCGTTCCCAAGTTGTGAAATTTGCAAATAATTACTCGTCACCCAGACCTATACGAAGTGAAGTGATTCAGGGTAGTGTACTAGGTCCACTGCTTTTCGTAATCTACATTAACGACATCTGTCAATCACGTCTCATAAACCGTTAATGCCCAGCTCTTGCTACGCTCGGGCCCACGCTGTTCTTCGAAGATTTCGGAAACGCTTAGTTATAACGGACGAAAAAACCAAAACACCGATTGGCCGCTTGAGATTTCTTTATTGTTACACCAACATATAAAGGAATAAGCGAACTAAGGTCTGAAAACAAATATTACAATAATAAATCATAAGATTACTTCTGACGATGTTTCACTCTTCTTTCTGAACAGCGACCGATGAGACGATGACTGTCGTATTGATGCCTCCGCGAAAATTGGGGAAGTTGATTTTAAGCAAACAACCAAGAATTGATCGTTCAATCTTCAACTCCATTGACAACATCTGTAGCGTAATCAAGCATGGTGCCCCATACCTCTTTGCTGACGACTTAAAGATTGTATACAGCTTCCCCCATTCTACACTAAACGAAGGATTCACACATATTCAAGATGATCTGGATAGGTTACTTAACTGGAGCAATGACTGGCAACTGCCATTCAATTCTGATAAATGTGGTGTCCTATATTTAAATAACTCCCATCGGAACTTCAGGTTACACCTAGGTAACTCTTTTCTCCAAACCCTCAGTTCCATAAAAGACCTGGGAGTAACCTACTCACAAAACTTAACATTCAGTCAGCACGCAAAAGCACTTGTTTCTAAATGCCGAAGACTCACAGGCTTGTTACATCGAAAAATGTACACAAATGAGGCTAAAGTCCTTTTATACAAAGTCATGGTTCGTCCAGTACTTGAATACTGCACAATTGTCTTCGGTTTCATGCATGGGTATGACAGGGTTCGTATTGAAAATATTCAGCGAAGTTTTACTCGACGCCTATTATACAAACATGAAGGACTGACTTACGCTGATAGGTGCAAAATGTATGGACTTCAGCCACTTTGGTTAAGGCGCCTGAAACTCAACCTTACATTCCTCTTTCGCCTTTTACACGGCTACATCAAAAGCAGTAATCCAATAGCTTTCAACAATTTACCCATATATACTCTTAGGAATCATGAAAATACTCTATCCATAAGCCGGTTCCGGACAAAACTGCGATCACGTTTCTTTAAAATACAGTACAGTGCATTATGGAACGAACTTCCACTTACTGTACGTAGTTGCCGATCTCCTACTGAATTCCAGCGTCTACTTAACGAGTTCCTGTCAACAAAAGAGCTTCGGTCTACTTATCCATACTTTATCCATATGGACCGCTCAACTAGCTTTAGTACTACAGACCCCAGTGCAATACCCCTAATTTGAGGAAACTCATTTGCCCCGGCAACCGTACCTCATCTATAACGTGATAAGACCAACCTAATCTCTCCCACATGCCTTTACCTAAGGTCCGGTTATTCAGCTTACTAGAGATCCTATCGATATTTCTTCAATCGAGTTTATAAACTCATTAGACTCTATAATTTTCCTGGATGTATAATCCCAAATTAGTTGTGATAGTTCTCCCATAATATAAGCGAACTGGTACTTTGTAGTGTCTAAAGCATGCCATTTGAAAAGTGGCCAGGAATACCTAGCAATAACAAACTCAACCAACCAACCATTTTCCCCAAGTTCATTCAACCTACCCTTATCCCTAATCGTACCACTATTCACTACATTCTACTCAGTAGAATATGACTTAATTTGCTCCGGTGCTCAAAACTCTTCTACCCTTTACTTTTTAAAAAAAGACGTTTTAACTACTAACTGCACAGAAGCCGTTTAACTAACTCACTGGTTTCCTCTTCACTGTAATCTTCAATAAGTTCGTCAGCATAATTATTTCCGGAAACCATTACATTAGCAACCATATCTTTTAATATTTTACGAATATACTTATATTATTAGCATAATACACTGCACTATTTTTGGGTTGAATTGATTATCTTCAGTCAACAGTTACCCATTCATATAATTTTCTAAAATTCATAATGTTAAAGCTATGTAGTATTTCTGTTAATATCTTTTATAATATGTTTAGACACGTTACTTTGCAATGTCAGATGTCTACTATATACAAGACTGTCATGATAATTTAGTACACTAAGTCCTGCCAACCGACCTTACCTTCAGTTCATTATTATTATTATTGTATCCTTTAGTTCCTAGAGGAACATAGGGCTTCAGCTGCGCACCTCCATTGACTTCGGTTTTCTGACAACTTTTTCACCCTGCTCCAGGTCTGCCCACATGCTTTCATCTCCTCCTCGCATGACCTCCTCCAAGTCACCCTTGGACGACCAACTCGCCGCCTCCCTTTCGGGTTCCACTCGAGGGCTTGTCTAGTGATGTCACTTGATGGTTTCCTCAGCGTATGGCCAATCCATCTCCATTTCTTTCTGCCTATTTGTTTCACAATCGGTTCCTGATTGGTTCGCTCCCAGAGATCCCTGTTGCTGATCTTTTCTGGCCATCTGATCTTGAGTATTGAGCGGAGACAGTTGTTAATGAAGGTTTGAAGTTTGTTTGAGATGCTCTTTATGACTCGCCAAGTCTCTGATCCGTATAGTAGCACTGACTTCACATTGGAGTTGAAAATCCGGATCTTATTTTTGATGCTGAGTGCTGTTGACCTCCACACAGATTTGAGAGTAATGAAAGCTTGTCTTGCTATTCCGATTCTGGCTTTGATGTCCTCGTCAGTTCCGCCTGTAGTTGAGACGATGCTTCCCAGGTAGGTGAAGGAGGTTGTTTCTTTCAGGTTCTTCCCATTTATGCTGATTGTTGTCTGTTGTTGTTGTTGCTGTTGATGTTGGCAAGGAATCTTCATCACCTCTGTTTTATCTATGTTCACGTGAAGTCCTATCTTTGATGCTTCTTCTGCCAACTTGTTACTTTTCATTTGCATATCTTCCAGTTTATGGGAAATCAGACATATATCATCGGCGAAATCCAGATCCTCCAAGTCTTTTGTGTCAGTCCATTTTATGCCTGTTCCCTTGTTGGTTGCCGTTGTCTGTCGCATTATCCAATCAATTGCAATCAGGAAGATCATTGGTGATAGTAGACAGCCTTGCCTCACTCCCGTCCTCACTTCGAAGGCTTCCGTAAGTTTCCCGTTGTGGATTACTTGGCATGCAGCATTGTCGTATAACTGTTGGATGAGGTGTATAATTGTCGATGGGACCCCGTAGTAGCGAAGTAGTTTCCAAATGACCTCTCGATCGACGCTGTCGAAGGCCTTTTCAAAGTCGATGAAGTTGAGATAGAGAGGTGACTGCCATTCCAAGCTTTGTTCAATGATGATCCGTAGAGTGGCGATTTGATCAATACATGATTTGTTTCTCCTGAATCCAGCCTGTTCCGGACGAAGTTTTTCATCTAGGGCTTGTTTGATTCTCTCCAGGATGATGCGACTTAGTATCTTGCTTGGAATGGACAGAAGCATAATTCCACGCCAGTTTTTACATTGACTTAAGTCTCCTTTCTTTGGAAGTTTGAATAAGTAACCGTTCTTCCAATCCTCGGGTACTTTGCCCTCTTTCCACACCTTCTCCAGTAGTGGTGTCATCAAGTCCGTTGTTGTCTCTGGGTCTATTTTCAAAGCCTCTGCTGGGATTCCATCTGGTCCCGGTGTTTTCCCAGTTTTAAGCATCTTTATTGCATTCAGGACTTCTGATTTCGTCGGGGGGTCAGTGTTCACTGGTAGTTCTGCTTCCGTTGTTGGTATTGCTGGACGTGTTGTAGGTGGCGGACGATTTAGAAGTCTTTTGAAGTGTTCAACCCAGTGCTTTCTCTGTTCCACCTCTTTGGTGATTGACTTTCCATTGTCGTCCTTTATTGTCTTAATCTGTGTCGAACGTTTGCCCGAAAGGTTCCTAGTTGTTTGGTAGAGTGTGGCGAGGTCTCCTTTGCCTGCAGCTTGTTCTGCTTCGTTTGCCATGGTTTCATAATATTTTCTTTTGTCTTCCCTGGCACTTTTCTTCACTCTTTTGTTCAGTGTATTGTAGCTTGCATTCAGCTCCTGTTTTTGTTGCTCGTCCGTGCACTGGATAATCTTTTGCTTCACTGTCCTTCTCTCTTCTATTAGTTTCCAAGTGTCCGTAGTGAGCCACTGTTTGTCCTGTCTCTTTTTTCTGCCTAGAATTTCTATGCAGGTTTGGCTCCACACCGTTTTCAAGTTGTTCCAGTGCTTTTCGAAGCCGACCGCTTCGCTAGTGTTGATTTGTGTCTCGGCTTTGTCCCTTATGCTTGCAGTGAAGATGTCCTTTGTAGCCTGGTCCTTCAGCTTTTGAGTGTTGAACTTGGCTTGTGGTCTATCTGCAGCTCCTCCTTCTTTGAAAGCTTTTAATTTGATTCGGATTGTCCCTTGTGCGAGATAGTGGTCTGAGCCAACGTCTGCTCCTCTTCTTGCTTTTGTGTCCAGTAGGCTGCGCCTCCACTTCCTTGAGATTGAGATGAAGTCGATTTGGTTTTTGGTTTGCCCGTCTGTTCAGTTCATACTACCTACATTATCCCTAACTATATTGTTCTGCTGAATCTTGCTTCACTATTCACAAAACCTATTCTTTTTATTCTTTAAGGTTTTAACTTCTTGTAAAGTAATCTGTACATTAGGACGCATGCATACATATATAATGTTCATGAAGATGTACGCGGAGACTTATTGGAAGCACTCATAAAGAAAGCTGGGATATGGAATATGGGGTACGAACATGTCTGGTACCAAGCAGTATATCTGCGGTAGCCATAAAAATCATAGTCTCAGAGCTTAACATCAAAAAAGGAGGGAGGGTGGCGCTAGCTGATCAGTAGATATGGTGGTGGTCATTAAGGTGAATAGCCCCATTCTGCAGGAAAAGCAATATACAAATTAAATGCTCGAGATATTTCTGATTTTTATGAGGGCTTAGATATTTATCTTGAAAAAGATAATAATGAACGCCTTGACAGATCATGCTTCTACCTTTAAATATATACCATTCACTCAGCCTATTGTTGAGATGCGACCATGTGGGATCTGTACAGATTTATGGGGCATCTTATAAATTAACTTGCTATCCATCGTCAGATCTTTAAATACCACTTCACAATATCTTGTCTCACTTATTTTCTAATAACGTCTTTACTTGATCCTCGTTATATTCCACTGAACCTAACATTTTATAGCTCTTTATGAATTTGATTCGATTTATTCTATTCCTATTCTCTGTAGGGTACGGCTGTGCACCACATAGACAAAAAGGCATGAAATAAAAACAACTGGCTTGAAAATAATTGTATTAGAGCCAAAAGTGGACATCATGATAGTACGAAATATATTGGTTTTATTATACATTGCAAATGAACGTTGTCGGCCTAAGGATTAATTACTTCCCCATTCTGTTTTCTATATAAATGTGTTTATTATTGATATATTGCACTCACTTAATCTATTACACTTTAATGTTTCACCTTAGCACTTTCACTTTTCTAAAACAGCTTCCAATCCCTTGTAAACGTTGTACTTACCTCAATGTTGGTTGGTTATCGTATACCTACAACCACGGGATGAAAACGAAACGAAGTCGATTTTCCCGCTCAACCTGGAGGACAACTGTACAATTCAATAACTATACGGCCTGGTTCAGACAATGAGTGTAATTATATATATATATATATCAAATATTTAACTGTTGAAACATTGTTAACTTGTAGACAATTTAAGATTTGACATTATAACATACTTGATCGTGCCTGTAAAAATGGCATGCATTTTCATGTAAATTTATGTTGATATGAAAATAAAATTATTATTATTAATATTGTGAGATACCACGTCAAACGCAATAGATATATCGAAGAAGAGAAAAACGAATAGCTTACGTGCTTCGTCACGAGAAGTGGCGAAATCGAAAAGTTGAAGTGACAAATAAAGCCGAAAATAATTTTCAGAGATACGTGTTGAGACATCAACAAGGTCTTCTGTCAACAAAACACCAGAAACTGTCAATGTCCAGCTCTTACTACGCTGGACCTCACGCTGTCCCTGGGAGACTTTCAGAAACAATTTGTAATAACCAACGTGGAAAACCAGAACACAGATTGGCGACTCGAAAATCCTTTATTCTTGCTCCACTATGTAACCAACAATAAGATTATTACACACAAGGTCTAAGAATATATGTTGTAACGATAAATCACGATAATACTTCTGATAGTTTTCTTTCTTCCACTGACAGCGAACGATGAGACGGCGACTGCTGGATTGATGACTCCCGCGAAAAATTTGGAGGAGTTGTGTTTGAGCAAACAACCATGAATAGATCGTTCAATCTTCAATTACAGTGACACTTCCCGGCAAAAATGGGATCAATCCATTTTTTCCATCATGATCAATGCATGTTGACTCGGATGCCATTGCGAGAACCTGGGTCACACGGACAGAGCTGAAATGGAAAACAAACAGAAAAGCCAACACACCACATGCATACCCACAGCACAATCTCACTCATCGATGACGACCTACGCCTTCCAGTTAAATGCATTCTCTTGACACATCCTCTTGCAACACAATCGTCACTTGGTAGAATGACTCTTGCAGAATGCAACGTGACCATAGCAGCATCTCATGGTACTCTTCGTACATCCTCTCATCTATTCACTACGAATTACCACTGCGATCGCTTTTCACTCATTCTGCTTCAGTTCTAGTAACGGTGACGTATGCAAGCCTCAGTCGTCTACACTCTCGTTCCTCGGCGTGTGGGACCGCAGCTAACAATTATCTCCGTGTGCATATCATTCTCATCACTAGCCTCCCTGGCGTACACGACCCATCTGCTACCTTAAACATTAATCAATTCATTTACGAATGTAAAAGACGAGAAACAACTTCAGAAGTAAGCACGACGAAAATTCTAACACAATTAATCCAAAATCACAAACTGATATGACACACCACACGTATATACAAACAGTACAAGTAACCTCGCGGATCATCTCTTGATGTAATTCCTTTGATGAATTGGAAGACTTACACCAGTACGCCTACAACCCTTCTCAGGTTGACGACTGTAAGCCGAAGAATGTCTGGACACAAAAAAGATTAACCAAGAATTACATTAATCGGAACCCACTCAATTACTTAACTCAAACATACGTACAATCAATACATCAAATGTTGTGGATTCTGCCTTGAAGAACTGTAGGACTTACAGCAGTACGCATACAACCCTTCTCAGGTTGACGCTTAAGGTTGCAAAATCGTCGCTGAGTTCATCTGCTGACCTCCTTCCATCGCCTATATCCTCAGTTCCGAATGGTAATACTCCCATGTCATTGTATCGTGGAATGTGTATTACTAACAAACATACGACATATCTGATCAAACAATCGTAGGCACAGAGTAATTTACACCAAAGATGATAACATTGAAATAGTAATTTGAAACTTGAAATACATTTATCCGTGTATGTCAGTTTAACAATTACACTCTCATACACAGTTGGCTTATCCTTCCTGAACTGACCGTTGACTTTCGTCCTTTCAAACGGACTGATACTAGCATAGTCATAGCATAAGACACCTGAGTTGCTGGACATCCCTTTCATTGTGGACGACAACACCAACGACGACTGAGCGATACAAGTTGATGAAGTTAGCGGTGGATCAGAGGCTGTTGTTTTTCGGCTTTTAGAAGGTTGTCTAACTGCAAGATTACCACCACTGCTGTCTTTTATTATTAGCTCCAATTTAGAATTAACATCTGTTGATAGTTGGGCTACAAACTGATCATTTACACTGGCGGTCTCATGAGCGTCCATACATTCTAACACCGCATCTGCTCTTAATTCTACTTCACGTTCAATTTGTCTAGAACCTTTGTTCAACTCAGCAGTAGTAGGCATTCCCCTCATCTAATCATGATCAGCCAAAGACAAAAGTGCACTGTCATGATCATTATCACAAACATTCAATTTACCGTCATCTATCTGGTGGACTTCATCATTTTCAAACTCTTTATTAACAACAGTAGACAATTTGGATTCTTCCTCACAAATTATTAAAGGTTTTATATCTTCACTCTGACTAGTAATACCTTGTAAACTCGTGGAGTCAGAACTGCACACAGAAACTGTAACTCTCTTCTATGGCATTCTATTCAACAATGGCTTACTAGTTGCAACTACAGGCTTCTTCACAACACCGTTATCGTCACACAATTTGTAGTCAGAACTTGATTTCATATTTAGCTTATCACTAAACTTGCTCACTGATTCACAGTTCACCTTTGTATGCACTTCTTACAAACGTGTAAAACACAACCATGTTTGTCTCGCAGCTTGTAATCTATAATAATAATTTTATTTTCATATCAACATAAATTTACATGAAAATGCATGCCATTTTTACAGGCACGATCAAGTATGTTATAATGTCAAATCTTAAATTGTCTACAAGTTAACAATGTTTCAACAGTTAAATATTTGATATATATATATATATAATTACACTCATTGTCTGAACCAGGCCGTATAGTTATTGAATTGTACAGTTGTCCTCCAGGTTGAGCGGGAAAATCGACTTCGTTTCGTTTTCATCCCGTGGTTGTAGGTATACGATAACCAACCAACATTGAGGTAAGTACAACGTTTACAAGGGATTGGAAGCTGTTTTAGAAAAGTGAAAGTGCTAAGGTGAAACATTAAAGTGTAATAGATTAAGTGAGTGCAATATATCAATAATAAACACATTTATATAGAAAACAGAATGGGGAAGTAATTAATCCTTAGGCCGACAACGTTCATTTGCAATGTATAATAAAACCAATATATTTCGTACTATCATGATGTCCACTTTTGGCTCTAATACAATTATTTTCAAGCCAGTTGTTTTTATTTCATGCCTTTTTGTCTATGTGGTGCACAGCCGTACCCTACAGAGAATAGGAATAGAATAAATCGAATCAAATTCATAAAGAGCTATAAAATGTTAGGTTCAGTGGAATATAACGAGGATCAAGTAAAGACGTTATTAGAAAATAAGTGAGACAAGATATTGTGAAGTGGTATTTAAAGATCTGACGATGGATAGCAAGTTAATTTATAAGATGCCCCATAAATCTGTACAGATCCCACATGGTCGCATCTCAACAATAGGCTGAGTGAATGGTATATATTTAAAGGTAGAAGCATGATCTGTCAAGGCGTTCATTATTATCTTTTTCAAGATAAAGATCTAAGACCTCATAAAAATCATGATAATCTCGAGCGTTCAAATTGCATATTGCTTTTCCTGCAGAATGGGGTGATTCACCTTAGTGACCATCACGATATCTGCTGATCAGCTAGCGCCACCCTCCCTCCTTTAATCTGTTGAGGACGTCCCACTAAAGCTGTTACACTCACTAAGTTTATATGCATTACTAGACATCATGGAGCCTTCTCGATATCCACTTCACTGAGACCCTTTCGTCATATATGACTGCGTTTTCCTCTCATACTTCTCTATTCTAGGGGTGGGATGCAATATACTGGCAAACCTGCTCATAGATTGATTGACACTATCTTTCACCAGTTTCAGAATATCATTAAACTTTGGCTCAATACCGTCATCCTCTATACGAGAGCTTATCTTCACCCACTTCCTTTGCAGTCGAGTAGGTACGCGACTCACTATTACCTCTAGGACTGAGCTGGAGTTGAGGTCACTCATGCAATTCATCGAAACCAATGCATTCTTGTAAGTCATCAGATTATCCAGAAACTCAGAGAGTGCCTTGTAGTCATCTTTTAATTGACTACCATTATCTTTAACAGCCTCGAATACGTTCCTTACAATCATCGAAGGTCTTCCGAATCTTTGACGTAGTATATTCATGGCCTCAGAGTATCCCTTAGTAGGTGGCTTGAGCTTACAGCACTGTATAGCTCTTGCAGCAACTCCAATGCAGTACCTCAACAAGTACATTAACTTCATTTCACCATTTATCGCAAACCCACTCAACATGACTTCAAACTCCCTTACAAACTTTGGATAATCAGCTGGGTTTCAGTCGAAACACTGAGGTTCATATTCACGCAGTTTAACATTCCTATTATCCCCAGACGGCGAAACATGAACAACAGACTCATCATGCTGAGCATCATACATGTCATTACAATTAACAAGCAACTCAGCATTACTTACTTTCCTGCCTGCTTCCAAGACGCTTTGTCCCTTCTTTGACCCAGGTGTCACTGAACTTAACCGAAAATTCCAAAAATGTTCCAGATAATACTTGTCCAAAGAAGGCTTGCAGACACCAGCAAAGACGAACAGGAGCTATCAGAAACGGTGTGCATGTTCCCTTTAACACCATCCTCAGATAGTCAGAGTGTGGTTCCACACAGTTTTTCGCAATGACTCAATGTAATATCTGTAGCATTTCTCTGATATCTACAGTTGGGGTAATCCTTGTAGCTTTGTCCATCAGTTTCCCGATGTTAAAATTGAACCGTAGTTCGCCTTAGTTGTTTTGAAAGGCTGCAGCCTCACCTTGACTGTTTGTTGAACTAGATGATGGTCTGAGTCTATATCTGCTCCCCTTCTCGACTTTGTGCCCAGTAGACTGGCTGCTTCTTCACTTCCTTGAGCAGCACTGAGATGAAATCTGTTTGGTTTGTAATGTGTCTATCAGGAGAAATCGATGTTGCTTTGTGTTTATCCTTGTGCTTGTACAAGCCGCCTCCGATTATCAAATCATCGAAATCACAGAAGTCTGCGAAGGGTTCTCCATTCTCATTGCTTTCGCTTAGTGAGAGTCTCTCGACTCATGATGAGTTCTCTTCCTGTATCATCTGCTACAGTTCAGCTGTCATTCATTTCACCCATGGTTATTTTGATGTCAACATCCAGGATGCTGTCCATTACTCTTCGTAGTTATCCATAGAAATCTTCATTCTTCTCTTGTTCCGTGTTGTTTCTGGCACTCTACGTTGCAGTGGATAATTGTGATCTTCCTTCCTTTTGAGTTGAATCTTACTGTCATGATCCTGGATGAGTACATTGGTTCCCACTGCGTTGCGCCTTTAACTGCCACTCACTGCCTCAGTATGCTCGTGGTTGTCGTCTGGATGACCAGACCGGAGTAGATTACCGACTCTCCAGTTGACAATTTTGATAGTCCATATTCACTACATCTGCTCTCGCAGATACCCAGCACTTCTATATCATATGTTCCCATTTCTTTGCCTACCTGAGCAGCCTTCCTAGCTTTGTACATTGTACCAATATTCCACCTTCCCATTCTTGTTTTTGCTTTCATCGAGACAAGACGTATCGGCTGACTAACTTACTTCTGGAAGGCTTTCACCAACCAGCCCTCCGTGTCACTTCGGCTCTCCGATTCCAGCGAAGAAAATGGTTTTTCTTTTTTCTTTCTACTTTTTCTGCATTTTTAGTATATCTCTAGTGTGTTGACATTTCTGTAGCAGTTTGATTGGTTTTGTGGTGTAGAGTCACTAGTCTCACGCCCAACCCTCCCTCTTTAACTAGGCTTGGGACCGCCTAGGAAACTATCAAGCGATTAAACGAGGCGAGGTTAGTGGTGTTAGCATGTTCCATTAATGCGAAACATAAGCACTCGAATACATATGTCATCAACATAGCCAAAGTACTGAAGTGCTGCCAGGTTAAAATATGGGATAACTGTGTTTATTTGGAAATCAGGTGGCCCTATTTGGGGACTTAGCAAGAGACTACTTTAAGTTAATTTGGCTATATTTGTAAATCTGAAAAAAATTATTGATCTCAATACTTTAATCTCATGAGACAATTTCTTTTGCCTTTGGAGATCTGGACGTAATCACATATATCAGTTTTTACTGAGGGGACAAATTAAATCGAGCCCTTGAGACGTAATTTTTTATTTTGATTACGGCTTGATTCCACACTGTATTTTTGGTACAGGTATGGAATTTTCAGCATGTGATATCGGTAGCCCAAATTTTACAGGCCGACCATAGATATCAGGTGTGCGCCGGCAGAGGATCGAACTCCAGACCATATGCATGATCGACCAGAGTCCTAACCGCTGTGCCACCGACGCAATATTCTTACAGAGCTGGAGTCGTTTCGCACAGAATTGGCAAACTGCTTTAATAGGACTATTGTCCTAAGTGGATTTTTAGTAATCGAATTGCTTCAAAAACGCCCCTTTCGAAATTATATCAATTCACCAGCCATTTTCCAGATTACACGGCCTAAGCCAATGGTTACGTTCTACTGCGTGGGATTTCCGTTTGAGAAGTCAACATACCACTTCATTTCCTTGAATTTTAACTACATGGGCATTGACAGACTAATAAGAATACCGAATTCTTCCTGAGCGAGATCACATTCGATGTGAACGGGATTACATGTGACGTGTATTACACTAAGACGATTCCCAATTTTACCTACTGAATATCACTCTGTTCTCTGATGGTGACGCCTTGCTGCTCTTAGCTCTAGTTTCCTCGTAGATATATGTCTTCCCTTGTATAGATCAGATAGCTTTAATAGTCCTTCAAGAAAAAGACAGAGGTAATAGTTAATATCGTCGCTCAAATCTGTATGCGAGAATACTAGATCTTTCTAAGATAGGTACTGAGGGAAATCTGAACGAAAATCCTTGGGAAGAAGAATAGGTAAGGTAATGATAACCTTTGTACATACACCAAGATGGAAGTATTGGGGAGGAAGACGGTGAGGCGGAAGACGGACAAGTACAGAGGCGAACAGTGTAATCATCAGATAAGTGTAGTGTAGATGGCACTGAGGGAGAGTGCCATAAAGGATAGAAGACACATTTATGAATTACTGCCAGCTGTAGCGGAACAGCCTGTGGTTAAAGCAAGCCTAAAAACTCCGTATCGAATAACCTAGTTTGTCAATCACGTCTCATAAACCGTTAATGCCCAGCTCTTGCTACGCTCGGGCCCACGCTGTTCCTTGAAGTTTTCAGAAACGCTTAGTTATAACGGACGAAAAAACCAAAACACCGATTGGCCGCTTGAGATTTCTTTATTGTTACACCAACATATAAAAATAATAACTGAACTAAGGTCTGTGAACAAATATTACAATAATAAATCATAAGATTACTTCTGACGATGTTTCACTCTTCTTTCTGAACAGCGACCGATGAGACGATGACTGTCGTATTGATGCCTCCGTGAAAATTGGGGAAGTTGATTTTGAGCAAACAACCAAGAATTGATCGTTCAATTTTCAACTACATTGACACTCCCCGGCAAAAAAGGGATCCAACCCGTTTTTCCTTCACAATCAATGCACGTTGACTTGGATGCCATTGCGAGAACCTGAGTCACACAGACAGAGCTGAAATGGAAAACAAACAGAAAAGCCAACACACCACATGCATACCGCCAGCACAATCTCACTCATCGCTGACGACCTGCGCCTCCAGACAGAGACCTCCTCTTGACATCTTGCAACACAATCGCCAATTACTAGAATGACTCTTGCAGAATGCAACGTGACCATAGCACCAACCCATGGTACTCTACGCACATCCTCTTATCTACTCATTACCAATTACCACTGAAATCGCTTGTCACTCATTCTGCTTCAGCTCTAGTAGCGGTGACGCATGCGAGCCTCAGTCGTTTACATACACTCTTTCTCCCCGGCGTGTGGGACCACAGCTAACAATTATCTCCGTGTGCATGTCATTCTCAGCAATAGCCTCCCCGGCGTATACGACCCACCTGCTGTCTCTAACATCAATCAATTCATTCACGGATGTAGAAGACTCGAAACAACTTCAGAAGTAATCACGACGAAAATTTCAACAAAATTACGCAATAACAACAAGATACGAAAACAACAAGTAAACACAATGAAATCAAAATTCACCAATTGATATGACACACCACACATATATACAAACAGTACACACAAACTCGCGGATCACGTCTTGATGGAATTCCTTTGAAGAATCGCAGGACTTACACCAGTACGCCTACAACCCTTCACAGATTGACGATTGTAAGTTGTGGAATGTCCGGACACAAACAAGATTAACCAACAATCACAATAATTGGAACTCACACCACTATTTAACACAAACATATGTACAATCACTACATCAAATGTTATGGATTCTGGCACGACAAACTACCCTTGAAGAACTGTAGGACTTACAGCAGTACGCCTACATTCCTTCTCAGGTTGACGATCCAAGTGGAAGTCGTCCGGACACAAACAGAATTGCCAGCAGCTAGATGACAGATGATATCAATTCAGTATATACAACATGAACATATGTACAAAATCACACACCAATCACATTGGACTGCTCATTGATGCGCTACCCTTTGAAGAATTGTAGGACTTACAGCAGTACGCCTACAACCCTTCTCAGGTTGACGCCCTAGGTTGGAAAATCGTTGCAGAGTTCATTTGCTGACTTCCTTCTATCAGCTATATCTTCAAATCTGAACGGCAACTCGCTCATGTCATTGTATCGTAGAATATAGATGACGAACAAACACACGACGTATCTGGTCAACCAAGCGTAGAAACAGAGTAATTTACACCAAAGATAATAGCATTCAATTAGTAACTTGAAACTAGAAATGCCTTGGTTCATGCAAGTCAATTTAACAATTACTCTCTCGTTTACACTTGGCTTATCCTCACTAAACTGACCATTGATATTCGTCCTTTCAAACGAACTGATACTAGCATAGTCATTGCACAAGATACTTGAGTTGATGGGCGTCTTTTTCATTGTGGATGACAACACCAACGACGACTGATTGATATTAGTTGATGAAGTTAGCGGTGGATCAAAAGCTGTTGTTGCTCGGCTTTCAGAAGTTTGTCTACCTGCAAGACCACCACCACTGCTGTCTTTTACTATCAGCTCAGGTTTGGCACTAGCATCTGATGATAGGTGGGCTACATGCTGATCAATAACACTGACGGTCTCACAAGTATGCATGCCTTCTGCAACTGCATCTGCATTCATTTCTACTTCACGTTGTAGTTGTACAAAACCTTTGTTCAGCTTAGCAGTAGTAGGCATATCCCTCATCTCATCATGATCAACCAAAGACAACTGTGAAGTATCATCATCATTATCACGAATATTCAATTTACCGTCATCTATCTGGTGGACTTTATCATTTTCAAACTCTTTAATAACAGAAGTAGACAATTTTGGTTCCTCCTCACAAATCATTAAAGGTTTTATATCTTCACTCTGACTAGTAATACCTTGCAAACTTGTAGGGTCCGAACTGGACTCTGAAGCAGCAACTCGATTCTGTGACACTCTATTCAACAATGGCTTACCAGTTGCAACTACAGACTTCTTGACCTCACCGTTATCGTCACACAATTTGGAGTCAGGCCTGGAGTTTACATTTAGCTTATCACTGAACTTGCTCACTGGTTCACAGTTCACCTTTGTATGCACCTCTTGCAAACGTGTAAAACACAACCGTGTTTGTCTTGCATCTTGTAACTTATCTGTTGGGGATGTACTACGAAACCTGTTACACTCACTAGGTCCATATGCATTACTAGACACCATAGAGCCTTCTCGATATCCACCTCTCTGAGGCCCTTTCGTCATCAATGATTGCGTTTTACCCTCAGACTGCTCTATTCTAGGGGTGGGATTCAATATACTAGCAAACTTGCTCATCGATTGATTGACACTATCTTTTACTGGTTTCAGGATATCATCAAATTTTGGCTCGATACCCTCATCCTCCATACGGGAGCTTATCTTCACCCACTTCTTTGCAGTCGAGTAGGTAGGCGTCCCGCAATTACCTCTAGGACTGAGCTGGAGTTGAGGTCACTCATGCAATTCATAGAAATCAAGGTATTCTTATAAGTCATAATGTAAAAACAGAAGACAAGGGCCAGGCAACAGATCGTTTTATTATGAAAATCAACACGTATTTATACATATTTCACATACATTATTATAGACAAGCGCAGTCATCTGATTGGTTGTTTATCAGAAGTTATGCAGACAAACGCAGGCTTCTGATTGGTTGTTTCGGGATTCCTCGACAAATAGAGTTCTCTATCTGCGAATCATATTTTGCCACGTTAACTTTGCTGTGATTGGTTGTTGAATCAGCCTTGTTCATATTTTCTCACGGCCCATATTAACGTAGATTAGTGTCAACCAATCGGCTAGCAGCCTGCTCTCACCACACTCGTCCCCCCGTCAAATAGCTTCGTGCGCAGACGTTCCGACCTTCTGGGTGCTACATCCTCTAGTTGAGGATTGTTACTGACCGGCTTGTCCCACTGTACCCATCTTTGGAGCTGACTGGCGTTAACTCGTTTCTGTTTATCACCTCTTCGGATGGTATATACTTGACCCCGTCTTTTTGTGATTGTGTACGGTCCTTCCCACTTTGGAAGGAGTTTTCGTGAACCTAGCCCGCCTCCAACTGTATATCTCCTGTCTCTACACTTCACTTGGTCCCCGACTGCAAAGATAATGCACTGCGTCTTTTCTTTCAGCTGAGACTTCGCGACATCACTGCGCTGCTTCTTCATTACATTCTTGACTGCCTCTTTCCTCTCTGCTTTTAATTTCGTCGTACTCCACTTTTGGTGCATGGGCCAGGTCTCATTGTGTACCGGTAATCGTGGTTTTCTACCATACATCAGTTGGAAGGGTGACTTCTTCGTTGTTTCCTGAGTGGTAGCCCGATGTGTTAGTAAAATCAGTGGAAGCTCCGTTTCCCAGTTCCCGCCCTTCGAGGCCAGCCACTCCTTCAGTGTACGGTTGTTTCTCTCCGTTAGGCCATTCGTTTGTGGATGGTATGGGGTCGTTCTGATCCTCTTGATGCCCAGCTGTTGCAAACGGGAAGTAAACTCTTCACTCTCGAAACAGGGACCTTGGTCTGTCAGTATTGTCTTCGGTACGCCGTGGTCTGCAACAATGTGTCTAACTACTGCATCTGTCACGGTTCTTGCACGTTGGTCTGGGATTGCTACGGCGTCTACCCATCGTGTCGCGTGTTCCGTCATCACCAAGAGGTACTGATTACCATTGGATGTCTGAGGAAATGGACCCATGACATCTACGGACCACAAGTCACCTATCGCGGTAACTGGAATCGACTGAAGTGGTGGTCGTATATACCGGTCACCTTTCATCAGCTGGCACCGTGGACATCCAAGTACGTATCTTGCTACGTCTTCTCTCATACCTGGCCAGTACATACTTTGTCTTAGGAGGTCGGTCGTTCTGGCCACGCCTGTATGCGCTAGCTGGTGACATTCTTCTATCATGTCGTGGCGCGACGATTGAGGTATGACAGCCAGCCAGCTTCCGTCGTTCTCTCGCCAGGTCAGAGTCCCGTAGGCATTCACTCTGAGTCGATCCCTCTGTCTGAGTAGTGTGGTTAGCTCCTTACTCGCCGTAGTTTGATCCACTTCTATTCCGTTGGTGATCACCTGTATTACTGTATTCAGCGTATCGTCCAACCTCTGCCTACGTGCAAGTCTTAGTGGGTCTTGTTCTACTGCATGCACTCCGTAAGCGACCTCGGGCAACTCAGACTCATCTTCTGGTCTCGATAACAAATCTGCCAAGACATTTTCACTTCCAGGAACGTGTGAGATCGTAAAATCGTACTCCTGAAGACGCAACATCCACCGTGACAACTTCCCCCGTGGGTCTCTCGCTGTCTTCAAAAATTGTAGCGGCTTATGATCAGTTTCGATGTGGAACCGCCGGCCGAGTAAATAAGGTCTCCATTTGTCGACTGCCCATACCATTGCTAAACATTCTTTCTCTATCGTTGAATACTTTCTCTCTGTGAGGGTCAAAACCCTACTGGCATACTCAACGATTCCCTCGTCCTGTCTTAGGACCGCACCTATAGCGTAGTCACTGGCATCTGTGCACACTGTGAACTGTCTTCCTGGCACAGGTAGTTTTAGCGTCATTTGTTGGTGGTCGAGCAGCTGTTTAATTCTGTCGAATGTCCTCTGCGATTCTTCCGACCAAACAAACTTTGGCTCACCTAGTAGCCTGTATAGAGGGGCTGCTATCTCATTGAAGTTCTTCACGAAGCGACTATAAAACGCTGCTCTACCCAAGAATTGTCTCAGTTTTCTCTTTGAATTCGGGGCTGGAATCGTTTTAATCGTCAAAATTTTCTCCGGCAGTGGTTTAATCTCACCATTTCCCACTTTATGTCCCAACAGAGTAACATTCTTTTTGGCTATCTGGGACTTGGTTTTGTTGACGCGTAGTCCAAACTCTTCGATGCGTCGCAGCACGGCTTCTACATGGTTGACGTGATCGTTTTCGTTTTGACTGTATATGACGAGATCATCACCATAAACCTCCACGTTTTTCAAGTTCCTAAGTAATAGCTTCATCAGTCGTCTGAACGTAAACGGTGCACCTGCTAGTCCAAACGGCATGCGTTTAAATCGATATTGTGTCTGACCCACGATGAAAGCCGTCTTATCTCTATCACCTTGTTTTATCGGTATCTGCCAGTATCCTGAGCGAAGATCGAGAACCGAAAACACATTCGCACCTTGTAGGCGATCTAAAGTTTCTACCACTGTTGGCATGGCACACGGTCTTAACTCTGTCATACTGTTTAACTGTCGAAAATCAACACAGAATCTATACTTCCCATTCGCTTTTTTTACTAACAGCACTGGAGAGTTGTACGGGCTATCAGCTTCCTCAATAATATCATCTTTTAACATCTCTTGCACTTGTCGCTCCACTTCGCCTTCCAGATGACATGGAACTCTTCGCGTTATAAATGACCTTACTTTCGGATCACTTAACGGAATTTCATGATTCACCTTATCGCAATAACCGTATGGGTCGCCATCTCCAGTGAACAGATGATCGTATTTATTAATTAACTCTGTCACATTGTGTACCGTCGACAGCTTAATCGCTGCTATCTCGCTGGTCTCATACATGTTGATATGCCCGTATTTCGTGATCACCACGTTCGCTTGCGTGTCGATTATGGCACCAATCTCACGCAGAAAATCCGCTCCTAATATCGTTCGCTGTAGTTCGGGTACAACAATGAAAGGAAACGTCACCTCGCAGCCACCAACAACGACCGTACAGTTCGATCTACCCGTGATACGCAACACATACCCGCCTACTGTTTGTACTGTCAATGAACACGGACTAACACTCTTACATAAATTCTTATCTATTAACGACACGGCCGCCCCTGTATCTATCAAACATACTACTTCTCGATCATTCACTCGCAACTTCGAATACAGAGCCCTTTCTCAATAGCCCCCACTAAATCTAGGTTCATACGAAAGAAAGAACAAGCATTATACCGTCTGAAATTTTTTCTTTTTCGCCTTTCTGGGCAGTATCTTCTCCAGTGTCCCGGCTTACCGCATTCAAAACACCGGTCTTTTCTATCAGCCAACTTTAACGCCGCCACTTCCCGCTGCAATGCTTCAATTTTCTGCTCATATTCGTTTGGTTTTGGTTGGTCTATAGCGGCTACCGTTGTGCTCAGCAGCTGTCTGGTCACCTTCGCCAGCTCACTAATATCCATCGGCTGCGTTGCGTTAACCAGTTGTAATCGCTGAGAAA
Organism: Trichobilharzia regenti; assembly: GCA_944472135.2. NCBI lineage: Eukaryota > Metazoa > Platyhelminthes > Trematoda > Strigeidida > Schistosomatidae > Trichobilharzia > Trichobilharzia regenti. The sequence goes on from OX235270.1 coordinate 59,373,598, forward strand.
TGTGGTCTGGGACACTCTCGATGAATTGGGAAGACAGTAACTGCGCTTCTGATTCTTCATCTAAAGTGGGAAGCGCGCGTCGAAGTAGATTAGTCAGTTTCACCGCCAACACTAGCGGGTCTCCATCAGGTCCAAGCTTCATTGACCGGAACTGCTGCATTGCTAGCTGTCTGTCTGTTTCGCTGTCAAACTCGGACACTAGTCGTTCAACCAATTTCTTCCAAGACGCTGTGCCATTTGACCTGTCTACGCTGTCATATGCAGCCTTCGCTCGGCCTCTCAACAGCGTCCCCAGGACAACTGCCTTCGCCGCCTGCTCCTTGACACCCACCAGCTCAGCAACAGCCTCGAAGTCACGTAAGAAGCTCCGTATGTCTCCTTCTTCAAACGCAGCTGGCCACGGGATCTTCATTTTCTGGAGGCAGCGACACCAAATGTAACAACAGAAGACAAGGGCCAGGCAACAGATCGTTTTATTATGAAAATCAACACGTATTTATACATATTTCACATACATTATTATAGACAAGCGCAGTCATCTGATTGGTTGTTTATCAGAAGTTAGGCAGACAAACGCAGTCTTCTGATTGGTTGTTTCGGGATTCCTCGACAAATAGAGTTCTCTATCTGCGAATCATATTTTGCCACGTTAACTTTGCTGTGATTGGTTGTTGAATCAGCCTTGTTCATATTTTCTCACGGCCCATATTAACGTAGATTAGTGTCAACCAATCGGCTAGCAGCCTGCTCTCACCACAATAAGATTATCTTAAACTCAGTAAGTGTCTTGGAGTCATCTCGAAGTTGGCTGCCATTACCTTTGACAGCTTCGTATACGTTCCCTACAATCATTGAAGGTCTTCCAAACCTTTAACCTAATATGCTCATAGCCTCATCGTAGCCCTCTTTTCGCTTCATAAACTTATAACTGTGTAGCTCTTGCAGCATCTCCAGTGCAATATCTCATCAAATACATTAACTTCAATTCATCACTTAATAGAAAACTACTCAACATGATCTCAAACTCCTCTACAAATTGTAAATAATCAGCCGGGTTTCCATCAAAACACCGTGGTTCAAATTTAGGGAGTTTGATGTTCCTATTATCCCTGAACGGCGAAACAGTAACATCAACCATGTCAGGCTTAACATCGGACACATCGTTACAATTAACAGACAAGTCACAATGACTTACTTTCCTGTTTGCATCCAAGACACTCTGTCCCTTCTTTGACCCAGGCATTGTTGAACTTGAGCAAATTCTAAAAAAGTTCCAGATATTGCTTGTTCAAAGAGGACTTGACCGGCACCAGGAAAAATGAACGGCGACTATCCAAACTTTCACCAACTGTTTGAATCCTCCAGATCTGTTTCTATCGTCAGAAACTGTCAATTACGTCTCGTAAACCGTTAATGCCCAGCTCTTGCTACGCTCGGGCCCACGCTGTTCCTTGAAGTTTTCAGAAACGCTTAGTTATAACGGACGAAAAAACCAAAACACCGATTGGCCGCTTGAGATTTCTTTATTGTTACACCAACATATAAAAATAATAACTGAACTAAGGTCTGTGAACAAATATTACAATAATAAATCATAAGATTACTTCTGACGATGTTTCACTCTTCTTTCTGAACAGCGACCGATGAGACGATGACTGTCGTATTGATGCCTCCGTGAAAATTGGGGAAGTTGATTTTGAGCAAACAACCGTGAATTGATCGTTCAATCTTCAACTCCATTGACATAGTTGTTATATGGTGTTAAAAACTGGTACAGACTGATGTGAAACGTAATGAAATCAAACCAGTCGCAAGAGAGACCAAACGGGATCCTTGAACCAACGTTAAAATAAATGGTCCAAAAATTCAACCAAAAGACGGTGATTTACCGGTGTACAACAAGCATGTGGCCGTAGTAAAAGTTATATAGGTCATAAAGTTTCTAAATTTCATAGGGAAAAGCAGCATAACCATATTACTTTCTCTGAGAAGAACTGAAAACGTCGACCCAAGTGAATATGCTCATATCGTAGTTTCAGGAGTCCTAGATGTGGGGAATTCACATGACGATTAGGATAAAGCCCACCTTATCAAATTGGTAGGGAACGGTCAATTAAAGGACTCGAATAGGCCTGCAATGAATTTAGGATACCCTGAAACATAGAATTAATCCCGAACAACATGAGACTGGGAAAAACAAGCCATATACGGATCAAATTGAGTCGTGACGGATCATCTCTGAGCCGAGTTTAAAGGGTTAGGCAACTCTACCACAGCTTCATCTACTTTGGAGGGGCTTTTGACCACATCAACACCAAAGTAATTGGCATTTACCTCAACTCTACAGAGGACAGTGTCACAAACGACTTTGAACTTCACTCAACTACAACACAATAACTTGTGGAAAATAACCGAGCCATCTGGGAGCCGTCTCATTGGGTAAAGGGACGAGGTTGTGAGGTGACTGACAATTTCTATCTCTGTATTGTTTAAATACTTACTGTTGATAATTAATATAATTCTTATATGAATTCAATAAAAATTCCGCCAAATGCAAATTCCTGAATTCCGCCCTCCCTGTGTTTTTGTTGAATTCTTATAAATCGGTCATCTCAAAATATTAATGCTACGATTACAAAAAAATGGCGTCGCGATGAAACTAAATAACCTTGAGAAGTTTCCTATAAATGGTTCACCGTGAAAAATTGCCGATTATCTTGAATGTTTCGATGCATGGTGCATGTCAAAGAATCTTCGGGATGACAAAATTCCTGCTCATTTCATTACTGCTATTGGCCTAGATGCATATAACCTAGTGAAGACTCTATCGTATCCAGATAAACCAATTTCTCTGCCATATGACAAGCTCCGTGAACTTCTGATACATCACTTCCATATAACTACTTTTGAGACACGAGAGAGGGCTCAATTCAACAAACTGGTTTGTTCTCCCAACCAGAAGATTAATGACTTCATTCTTCAACTTCAAAAAGCAACTTTGGAGATCAGCTGCATACTCAAATGCGTGATCGTCTAATTGCTGGAATCAATATTCCTAAGTTAGAGAAAGAGTTGGTTCTTGTACCTTCTCGTACCTTTCAAACTGCTGAAATTTATGTATTACATATGAAGACGTCAACAGTGAATACTCTGCTCCCACCACGTCAGTATCTGATGTCATGCTTTCTGAGAACTCGAGATTTGAATAGTTTAGCAGGACTTTCATGAGTACTTGTATGCTCCGCATTGCGATATTGAGGTAAGAAGTTATCCACACATCTCTCTAGCTCATCAAAATTCTTAGGACTCATTGATGCTATAGCACTCCTTAATGTTCGTACGAAATTTTCTGCAAACCCTTTTGACTGGGGATGACGTGGTTCTGTGTACAAATGACTACAACCTATATGTTTAAGCCAAACGTTGAAGTCCTCCGTAAAATAAGTACCATTGTCAGTGACTAAGACATCTGAAATGTGAGTTTGGCATTAGGACCGTCTGTAATGATAAGTTCTGGCCATCTAGAATAAGAGTCCACAGCAACTGAAGCATAGGATGAATCTAAGAATGGACTACAGTAATCCGCATGAATACGCTGCCAAACCTTACAAGATGCAGGCCATGGTTTCCGCGATGACTTCTCATAGGACATTTTATGCAAACAGCTAGAACAGCTCTTTGATCTTTTGTTAATGTCAGCATCAATTTCCGGCCACCAGCATGTTAGGCGTGCTAATGATTTCATCTTAACAGCTCATAGATGAGCGGAATGTGTATCATCCAAAATCGCAGACCCTAATGTTAGAGGAATAATAATTCTGTTATTCAGATATAGGAATCCTTCAGGATGGACTGAAATCTCATTACTTCGCTTATAAATTTCTGGAAATCTTCGCTTACACTGAACATTCCAACCTCTTTTTGTTGCATTTATAACGCATCCGTAATATTTCCAAGTATCACTTAAAGGTTGAACTCGATCCACAGGTAACGGCTGGATTAACAAACAATCAGTCTCATTAGCAGAATTTTCAAATAATGAATAACGAGATAAGAAGTCTGCGTGAGGTACGTCTTAAGCCGATCTATGTTCAATAGTGCAATCATATGCACCTAGTTCTAAATTCCATCTTTAAACCATAGGAGCAGATGAACTGTCCAAAGATTTTCCTGGATTGTAAATGAATTTCAAAGCCTGATGATTAGCAATTATGTGAAACTTAATGCCAAAGAGATACTTGTGCAGGCGTCTTATTGCCCATACAACTGCTAGAGCCTCTCTCTGGGTTTGTGAGTACCCTTGTTCACTCTTACTAAGACGTCTTGAAATACAAATAACAGCTAGAGTAGTGCAACTTTGCTGTGGTAGACGACTGTTGAGTGTAAGGCGGTAGTCATCACAAATTATAGGTGCTTTACCATCAGCCTTTAGTGGCGTAACAATAGGAGTAGCCCAATTTGAAGACTCAGCTTACATAAGTATGCCTTGCTCAGCCAACTTGTCTAACTCTTTCCTAACTGCATCTCTGAATCCATATGGAATTAATCGGCGTTTCAGGAAGATAGGATCATTCTCCATTTCAAGATGGATGGGCTGAATCTTCATGCCACCTACACTCTTTGAACATTGGAGAACTAATCCTCTTAACAAAGATTCATCAGACAACTCGGTACAAAGTGAGATTTCGACATTTAACAATCCAAGGGCTTTTAATCCCAATAAAGATGGACCATATTCACTAACAAGAAAGGAGATATTTGCAAAATAACCCGTCTGATTTCAAAGAAATGTTAACAGCACCGATAAGAGGTAGTTTATGACCAGTTATGCCTGTGATTGAACTAGTAGTAGGGTGTCTCTGGACATTCTTACAAATCGATTGTAAATATTTCTTAGAAATTATAGATTCAGTACTCCTAGTATTAATTATAAAACAGTGAGACTTGCCTGAGCTTGTAGTGAAGGTTCTCATTAGATGAGACTGAGTATTGGGAAAATTTGAAAGAGACATTGACTGCATTTTACCAGGTAAAGTGGAAGAATTATCAGGATTCTGAGTTACATAAGCATTCGAACTTCTGCAAACAGTCTTGATGTGTCCAACTTTACCACATTTATGACACTTACCACTCCGAAAACGGCAAGTGCTTCGCAGATGAATCTTTCCGCAAAAAAAACACGGTTTAATGTTTTCGCTCCCTCTGCATTCTATTATATGTGGACGACAGTTTGGATTTCCTTCTGTGATCCCTTGTATTTTCGACTTTGGAAAGCATGACATCAGACGTTGTGTCCCACTTCAGTGCAAGAAATGTATCACAAATATACGCAGCATCAATAAAAACAGTCAGAGAGCCAAAATTCAATACATTAGCATCACTATTACTTCATCACTATTATTCGGTGCCACTTCACCGTTGGGTACTGCAAATATGTAGTGGGCAGCATTTATCGATCACCTTCATGTGGGGCAGACCATAACCAGGTACTGCTAAATACAATTTCAGCGACTCAAGACATGGGTTATGATCAAATTGTCATAGCTGGTGACTTCAATGCCCCATCTCTTAACTTGGTGTCGGGAAAAGCCCATGATAGATTTGATCGAAATCTGCTGCATACCATCAGGAAGGCTGGATTCACTGAAAATGTCAAGATGGATACTAGATGGGGCCCTGATGGGAAGTCTTCTAGACTGGATTACGTGCTCACTAGTGACCAGCTACTAGTGGAAAACGTTCAGATCACGACTCCCATAGGTAGTAGTGACCACGCGGTCATAGTATTCGACATAGTCCTCCGCGAGCGCTTACAGTGGGACAATACACAGCCCTATCTGTGTTATAACAAAGCCAACTACACCAAAATGCGAAGACTTCTGTCTGAAGCAAATTGGCCTAAAAAATGGACAGAGCTAACAGTAGAAGAACACTGGAGAGTGGTAAAGGAGATCATTCACCAGGCGGTCTCAGACACTGTTCCTTTAGTCTCACCAAAAGCTAGGAAGCAACGATCATGGCTGAAAAGAGGGACACAACGCCTTCTGCAGGCAAAGCGAAAAGCCTGGTTCGCGTGGCGACGATCGAAGAGTCAACCCGAATATGAAGTGTACCTTGAACTCAGGAATCGATGTAACATACGAGTCCGGAGCGATAGAAGGACATTTCAGGGAGACCTCGCCAATAAGCTTCTCGTGAACCCCAAAAGCCTATACAGGTTTATGGCCGAAAGAAAACCGACCAACCAGGGAGCATGCAATCTAGTGGGTTCTGATGGGAAATCTCTTACTAGTCTTGAAATGGCAGAGACATTCAGCCTAGCCTTTCACAGGCAACTAAATAGTAACGAGGATATTACCCCTACAGAACATCCAGATTACATCGCAAAACCAACACACGAAAACCTGCTGGGGACATTTCAAATTACCCCGGCTATGGTACTTGCAAAATTGGGAAGGTTGGCTTCGGGAAAGTCTCCAGGTTGTGATGGCATCAGACCATCTGTCCTGAAGCAGTGTTCAGAAAGTCTCTGTCAACCCCTAAGTGATCTGTTCCAACACTCCCTTGATGTAGGGAAACTTCCATGTGAATGGAAACGTGCAATCCTATCCCCTATCTTCAAGGGTGGTGACCGGCAGAATGTGACCAGTTACAGACCAGTTGCTCTACTTCCAGTGGTATCGAAGATATTGGAAAGTCTCATTGACGACCACATGAGAAAATACTTCGATGGGACTAACCTTCTTCACGAAGCACAGCACGGTTTCAGGAGGGGAAGATCCTGCGTGACGAATCTTCTACTAGCCTGGAACGATTGGACACTATCCTGGGACAAAAAGGTACCAGCCCACGTGATCTTTCTCGACTTTGCGAAAGCATTCGACACAGTTCACCATGGTCTGCTCCTTCACAAAATAGGCAAGGCGGGAGTTTCTGGAGCACTTCTCGCATGGCTGACAGATTACTTAGGCGAGAGAGAATTCTGCACCAAAGTCAACCGCATCCGATCATCCTGGCACACCTCGGCATCAGGGGTTCCTCAGGGTTCTATCCTAGGGCCGTTGATGTTTTTGATTTTTATCAATGACCTGGCCCCCCAACTAAACTGCTCTGCGCTTCTTTACGCTGACGACGTAAAGATTTGGAGAGCAATAAACTCATCGGAAGACTCAGATAGATTGCAGGCTGACCTGCAAACTCTGGGAAATTGGGCTTTGGCTAACGGAATGCCTTTCAATCTAAAGAAGTGCAAAGTAGTGCAGCTTCATTCCGGCAGGTCACAGAGTGTAAATTACACCCTTGGTGGCCAGAACTTGAGTTGTGTTCCATCAGAGCGTGATCTAGGTCTTATTCTAACAGAAAAGCTAGACACCAGTGGAAATTACTCGAGGGACGTCGCCAAAGCCTACGCAACATTACACTTTATGCACAGGCAGCTGGGAGCTCTCACTCCCGAACTGTTCTTAAGGCTATACAAGGCATATGTGAGGCCACACCTTGAGGTGCATAATATCATTGCACCTCCGCTACTCAAAAGGGATGCTAACATTCTAGAAAGTGTCCAGAGACGAGCGACAAAATGGGTGATCGGCCTCCGCAACAAATCATATGAGGAAAGACTAAAGAAATTAGGTCTTTTCACACTTAGTTACCGTAGGCACAGGGGAGACCTCATCACCGTCTACAAGATCCTAAATGACCAGGCCCACCCAAATAAAAGCATCCTGCCATTAAGCGATTATAGGCTTCCACGAGGTAACCCGCTAAGGATAGCACACCAGAGACCAAAGACTCGAGTGCGATCACATTTCTTTTCGCTTCGTGTTTGCCGTCTCTGGAACGCTTTACCGGCGGCCGTGACTACAGCGCCATCTCTGGAGATTTTTAAGCGGAAGCTAGACAATCATGCAGAAATGCAAGGTTTGTGTCTCAATGGCTTATCCTCATAAAATTTGAAACCAAACTGTCAATGAATAAGCGTACAAACTAAATCCCCACGACCTATTCTGCCTTCTCTCACTCTATCTTTTCCTTAGGTCACCTTTATTATTCCACTTATCTCAACCTATATTATCTACACTACAACCTATTATTATTATTATTATTACTATTCTGCTTTTATGACTACACCGAATGACCAACGGGAGTTAGGTCAAACTCCATTCACGGCAGCAATACAGTCCTAACATACTGCATACTACAAACCACATCTCGACCAATCCCCGCACCACTCCTCCTGGAGTCTACCAGAGCTAAAGCAGTCGAGTGTCGGGACTTACTACGCAGAAGCTCACCGAAGATCTGGAACCTCTACCTCACAATCAAGAAGCGAGCTCAAAGAAATCACTGGTTTATACTAGCTCGTAATCAGGATATTGGATATTGGATTACGCGGTAGTATTTTCAACCTGTAGTGAAAATGTCGTCATCTCTGAATTATGTATCTTGTGTTTGAGATATGATGATCCATCAGCATTGTCTAAGACCTTACAGTAACGCGTTTTCCGATATCATATACAATTTTAGATAAGCTATTATTTTCTGTGTGAATTATTTTGTATTATGTTATGAGTAGGATGTTTTATGAGACGTTGAACTGTTCGATGTTCAAGTGTAATTTGTTGTTACTTAGTAGAAATACTGAAAAAACATCGCCCAAAAAACCCGAAATTTGATGTCTTACCCTATGATTTTTTAAGGATATTTTGTTTTGATGAACCAATTTCAGTTGCAGGCGCAGGTTATCAATTTGTACTTTTGACCTTAGCACTTAGTTTGCGTGTAGAGGGATACTTAATTTTACCAACGATGAAATCGACAATTTAGTAAGTGTTTAATAAGTTCCGCCACTTAAGTTACTATGCTGGTTCATCCAATAAGTTTAACTACTACTCGTGAATTGTATTTCATGTTACTGCAAGTATGTATGTTGCTACTTATCACGCACTTAAACTTGGAAATACATTTCTACCAGTAGATTTGTGTCGTTTTAATTTAACGTCTAGTAGTTATGGATATGCGGCAAGTTATACGGATGGATGGGAATTTTTCTGCTGTGGTTGATTTCAGTACTACTATGTAGTCAAAAGGACTGTAAACCCTCCTCTCGGAAAGCATGTGTTCAGCAACAGCCTGAAAATGCTGGGATTTGAATAAAGTGTAGCTCTGTGGTCAAGTGTTTCAAATCTTGGGTATCAGTGCACCAATCTCTTGATTTTCTGCCGGGAATTAAATTAATTAAAGTAGTAGTGATGCTAAGACACAGTGACATACGTTGTTTATAAAGTATTTTGCGATGCCTTTTACGTGTGAAAAAGCGAAGAGGAATTTCAAGCTGCACAAATCCACTTTGCTGAGTCTAATAACTGTATTCTGCGAGATAATAATTGTGGAAGCTTCAAGATAGTCTTAAATAACTCATTGGTGTACTGGCTTATTAAAAAGAACTCATTTTCCTTACTGCGATTAATTTTTTTTACCTTATAACACTAAGAGTATTTTAGGTACGTTTATGAATTCTTTGAACATCTGAATGAATTCACATGCAATAAATTTGAAAAGGTGTTTTTATGAAAAGAATTCAGGTTCAAATATATGTTTCACTGTCAGCATATGCACTGTTTAAACGCCCTCATGTCATATTTTGACTTATTGCAGTTTTTATGGCGCATTTATATCGTGAAATTTTATTTGACAAAAGAGCCTAAATTTAGAACTTAGCATACTACTTATTCGTTCTAGACCTTACCTCGGTTCATGCTCGTTTGTACTTAAACATTAGTTACTTAAAACTCAGTTTTCTTATGTACTAGGTTACTGATCACTATTATGTATTAGCGCTGACGATTCTATCCAGTAATCCATCTTACAGTGAGAGGGTAGAGATATTGGAAATACCCACGCTTCCCTTCTTCATACAGACTAGAAAGCTGTTGGAAGTAGTAAAAAGGTGGTATTAGCAGCATAGCTGAGTATAGTTGAGGACTCCAAGACTAATAGGTTGAAGGCAAAAGTGATCTCAATTTAATATAACTAAATGGAAAATGAATTGTGAATGTATCTGTGCCCCTCTGGCTTTTTTAACTTATATCACTCATGGTCTAACCATCAAGTTTGGTGTTGACTTAAGCTTTATCCAGACTGTCATATCTTCTTTATTCCTCTTATGCTAAGGATCAATGACAGCATGGATTGGCAGTGATTTAACTGTTCTTCAATTTTTAAAACCTAATCCTATTCCATTTGGTATGAAAAGTTTTAGTGACTGTATTTTACAGCCACTCAGTAAGGATGCGCGTACCACTACTAATAATGCCTGATACGTAATAAGTATTGAATTGTCGGTTTTAAAGAGTTCACCAGAATTCCTCTGGAATTTTCAGTGCATTCAAAAGAACTTAACGAATAGTCATTAGGCAATCTTTCAATTTATTTTAAGCTCCGAGTGAAGGAGTTTCATATTAATTCGGTAAATCTTCCCAAGTAGTTTAAGTTTATTAGTGCGTTTCCAAGGTTGCCTAAAGCCCATTTCACACACGTTATTTCAAACTCACTAGTCATTTCACTGACTTAAGAATGTGAAGGTTCAGTAGGCTTTTGTGAATAACCTGTTTGTCTTGATAACTTTCGTTAATGACCAATAAGATTCTTATCAGATCTGTTTCACAGATTAGAAAAAGGTTATCAGCTCTTTCTTGAAAGGCTAATTCCTAAAACTGATCACATTATGAGACAAAATGTCAGCCATACTACTCTCAAGAACCATGCCACCCACATTTGCAAATAGTACTTATATAGGCAATATATATATATATATATATATATATATATATATATATATATATATATATGTATATATATATATATATATATATATATGTATATATATATATATATATAAATTAGTGATAACTGTAGACTGCGAAATGACTACAGAAATGTTTTTGTAAAGAAACCATTATGCAATAACGAAAGCGTGACTCTTGAAAGTCAATTGTATTTTTAGGCAGGTTTTTCAGTTGCTAAAGGAATAAAAGTTACTTTCTAGGGGGTATTTGTACTTAACCATCCTTGTTAGTATCAGCCGAATTATTCCCTTAACTCTTACAGCCCTACAGTATGCTCTTATAAAAATAACTACACAAACTCTACACTTGTTCCTACAGATGGGTGAAGATTCACACGTTTAAATTCTACAGTAGTTTAAGGTGTGAATTCTGTTTAACATCTTTAAGGCGTATTAATCTTATTACGTAGTTTTATCTGTTCAAGAAACTTAAAAGTCTCAGTCCGTCCATTTAATGAAATAAAAATTACTTAGTTTATATAAAGATTCACTTGTCATTATTAACGGTGCTGTCGGGAGAATACCCAAGTTTACAGTAAGTTAGTTTGGAACACATGCTTAAATCGCACATTTAATTTGTTGCGAATTAGTAACAAGGTACAAGCCTACATACTAATCAGTAATGCAACCTGTTATCTACTTCATTTTGAGACTCTGGCATATACTGGAGGACTTCTTGATGATTTTGAATTGGCTAGGCCCCCCTCATATAAATTAATTACTAAGTTTGTCTGATTTGATCGGACAACTTGTTTTAGATTCTGTATTCTGGTTCATTTAATGAGTCGGTGCTTAACCCTTGCCTTAGTGGCACTGACGTAAAATGTCTAAAGCATTATTTATCAACAAATTCTTACTAATTCTTGATCCTGTACAAGGCACTGTGGTGTACAGGTAAAGACGAATGAAATGCCTGTTGTAAAACACATTATTCTGTCTTCAAATACTGTAGGTAACGAGAAGTGAAGTGCCATAAATTATTTAACACATTAATAGGTAAACCCGAAGTTATGACAAATAAAAGTGGAGGTCTGTTAGGTTTGGTTGGTATACTTAGGGAAGCATAGACAACAAACACTTCTAATTTATAAAATATGTCATTTTTTCAGCCTATAAATTTTATGTCTCACTCCCTTTACGCGCATTAGTGTTTAATTATGCTTAACAATATTTTAAGCTTCAATACATTAAGGGAGTATGAATTTATTTTGGCCCGATGGTATGTGATTACTTCTTGTGATAATTACGACTGTTAGAAATCTGCAGGACGTAGGATAGCAAAGACTGCAACATTATGCTGAAGGCAATGAATTCGAAGTGATTCAATTGTCAGTGTTGTTAAATATATAGTATGAAAGTCAGTTTCAATAGAAGCCTGATATGGGTGAACAAAATATTCTTATGAGCACTTGGATAGAGATAACTGGGTTGCGTAACATGGTCTTTCCATCAGAGCTCTAAAATATAAACCAATGAATTCAAGTGTTTGGAAATATTAGCATCATGATAACACTGAATATACTATACTGACTAATTGTTTATGAAACATGATATAGCAATATTATATTAAAAAGATTATTGATATTTGTCTGGATAGGCTACCGAGTCACGAAAAATGTAAAAACATTCATTAGTAATACATTAATTATGACAATAGAGAATATGCAAATGACGAAAATCGCATGACTACCTGTAATGCAGAAATTAGCAGAAAATACTAAATGTAAACATTGACAGTTTGCGGATAATATCTATCATTAAATGGGTGATTGAGATATGATAGACAAAAAAGAATAGTTGTAACCTGAGTGAATAATCAAATAGTATTTTCAATGACTATTAGGGCATAACGTCTGAGCCAGTCAATTCTTCTTCAAGATCGAGTAACTCTTACTGACTTTCCGTGATATGTCACTGATCCTAATAGTTGAGAGTATGTTTTCGTTGCTGAGGCGTTCACTATCATTTTGTGTGTTACTATCATTCTAACTCCACTACCAATGATGACATCTGTCCTATTGAGTTGCAATATTGTAATAATTGTCATTTCTCTCTAGATCTCTCTATGGGTCGTCATACTATAATTCAGTCAGATAAATCATGAGCGCCTTTTGTCAGCTGTGATGAGATGCATGACAACAACTGCCTTTGACGATGTTGAGGGATTGATACTTTTAACTTATCCACATATTTCTTCAATAGCTCGATTTAAAAAACTGTATCGGATGGAACTTGATTATCTTAGTTGAAAATTTATTGTGGTAGTCGTAACATTTTCACTGACTATCCGGTAACTATCCAGTATCCGGTTCCTTACTTTAAAGTAATTCTTATCTCTAGTAGTGTTGATAAGAGTTTATTTGATCAGTTCCTGTTTGTCAGGATAGCAACAAGAGCTACATTAAGTAACTTGTGTAATCGCTTGACCGTGCCGTTTGAATTAAAGTAGGGTTATGTATGAATGAATAAAGTATTTGTAGAGATGTTCTGGCACACCCTACAAAATTAGGTGGGTTGCACACCAATCTCAAGAACTGAGTCAAAAAATGCTACTGAGCAATGTTTCTGTTAGTCTATTCGTGAGTAAGAAGTGCTGGTTATGTAGAAATCCAATTCATACTGATGATTTTTCTATGTACAATGTTTAATCCATTATTGTCAAAATCATGGTCCTGATTTTATAATACACTGTGACTACATAACTTGAATTGATGCCTTATTGTGAAATTCCCCTTACTTTCATTTTTCCTCAAGCCTACCAGGGACGGAATTATGCTAGTGCTTATGTAGATACTCGCTTCTGTTTAGCGAATACGAATAGTCATTACAGTTGTTTAAATTGTTATCTTTCAATATTCCTTTAGAAACTAGATATATGTCAATGAAAACTGACAATGGAAAGCAGAAAGTACTTCATTGCCCGTTTTATCTGACATTAGTTTCACAATTTACTTGTGAAAAAAGATATTCTAAAGCTTGAACAACAATCAGTTATCAGACAGTCGTTTAAACGACACTAGTAGCAAATGTTTCATATATAGTTCACTAGGACGACAATCAATATATTGCTAATGTAGATAAGTATACCGTGTTGACTGATATCACCTATTAGGTTGTCCAGTGAGACCAATTAGTCACTTGTCACTGACACGTGCTTGAAAATGCGCATGTAACTCTGATTTTTTATTCTAATTTATTTTGCAAATTATTTCGAAACGTCTCCAGTTCCTTCATTCCACAGTATAACTAGATATATTTTCTAAGTAGGTACATTATAAAGTCAGATGGTCAGTTATTCCCATCAGTAGTCGAGTTACCTGCTGTGAAAGTATGCTATATACCTCTATTTTCATGGAATCAGGAATTTAGTGTTCCTTTCAAGATCTTGAGTTGGTCAATATTTTTATTTTCACGAAGACTTGTGTCAAGATATGATCAGTTAAATGTAAACAAGTAATTCTGTGTAAAGTTATTCATTCTAATACTAATGCCTCAAAGTGATTGTGTGATTGAAATTTGCACTGATGGTAATCTTTTGTTAAATCACATTCTACTTTCGACAAATAACAAACTAGACGATATAAAAGAATATAATTTGGGCTGTGTGGCAGATTATAGTTACATAATAGGATAATTTTACTTCATAAATAACACAATAATACAGTATTATTTATTGGTGACGATATCATGATAAGCGATAAGTTGCGCTTGTAACGTCATCAATTAACAGCACTGCATTACTGTGTTGTATGTAATAAATCTATTCTGTTGTGGAATGGGAGAGTTTGGTTGGTTTTGTTTTTGTTTTTTGTCTAGTGTCTGTAACTGAAATATACCTGGCCGATTACTTTGAAGTGTTAGTGAGTCCTTAATTCACTGCTGTAAGATGTCTGACTAGGTTTGAATGACATTGGTTGACCTTAAGTCTTTTTTTTGTAGTCTTTTTGATTAGCTATATAAGTTCTAGTCTGATTAGACAACCTTAAAAGACTTATTATCCACATGCAGATTCATTCACAAGGCATTGAATGAACCACACCTACGATAGGTGTGGTTTCGCTACACATACCTAATAGTTTACGTTACAGTCTAGTATGATCTAAATTTGTCCAGTTAATCTCCAGAATTGTTTACTGTTGATTAAATCATTAAAGTAGGTCACATATATCAAGCAGTAAATTTACTTCTTGTTACTTGTTGCAAAAGCTTTCTTGTGGAATTTACTACCGACAATGATATGTTTTAATTAGGAAGGGCGTGTTTATGCTTGAAGCATCTGTCAGTGGTATTCTCTGGACTTCTGTTGGTTGGTGTTTCTTTTTCTATGTAAACATATCTTGTTCCACTAAGGCTTATTGAGTTTCATTTGTGCATAATTTTGTTACCTTCATGCTTCATATGATGGACAATATGTCTTAATTTTAAAAAGTTTTGTCAGACATTTAGTACCATGAAGATAGATTTGTATTTGTCTTTTTTTTTAACTTCGTACCTATCTGACTGATCAGTAATTATCTTCACTAAAGAGGTAGTCATTTAACACCCTAAGATGTATTTTTGCTCACATAATGGTATAAGTAAATATGGCTTACAGATTGATACTAGTAGAATATACATGTATGTATACTGACCAACCGTTTTGTCAAACGCATAGTTAGTGATGCAGCTGTCATCTCAAATAGCCGTAAATTTTGATTCGCACTTTATCTTTTTTTGTAATCCATCAGTTAAGTATATCTGCACTCCAATGATTGCATTCCTACTTAAACTGTAGACAGTCTCTTCCAACTTCATAGCATTATATACTAATTATAACTTTGATAGTCAGGTGGGAGTTTCAATACTGAAATCATTCTTGTTTCAAAATAAGAAATGTATACAGCTTTATATAATTCTATCAGTGGCTGAAAGGTTTTAACATCAATGCTGTTGGCTTCACACTGAATGCCGACGTGAGCTATACTGGAACAACTACTTGACCTACTGTAGCAAAAATGGATTCAAACTGTGCCCTAATCAGTTGAATGTAGACAAGGAAGCAGCTACGCATATCTTTTCAAATTAAATGCGCCTGAAAACTTAGTAGTTAAGCATGGATCAGTTTGACTAAGATACACTATGTATTATGTCCCATGTTGGGCAATTTCTGAAAGGCATAGTTATCTGTGTTGTTATTTTTAATATTTAGCTATTTACTTACAGTTGTTACAATATTTTATGACTCCTAAAACTATTGTGCATTTCAAACTATGTATGACATTAAAAATCAATTAAGTAAAGATAGTGTTACATGTAAATGAAGTCCAAAGTGTGAACGATTCCTCTAGCTGAAATTCGATCATAAAGCCATCTGGATTCTAACTTAATGCTTCCAGTGCTACTTTATTTTTATTTATTTATTTTTTTTATTACAGCTTGATTCCACATTGTATTTTTGGTACAAGTATGGAATTTTCAGCATGTGATATCGGTAGCCCAAATTTTGCAGGCTGACCATAGATATCGAGTGTGCGTCGGCAGGGGATCGAACCTCGGACCATGTGCATGGTTGGCGAGAGTCCTAACCACTGTGCCACCGACGCACACTTGTGTACCATAAAGATTTGAAAGTTATGGATTCAGTCCAGGACCTGATCAAAATTTTGGTGGGTGGACGTGATTTTCACTACATAATAGTCTTTGCTCATTCTCTAGGTGTTAATAAATCATGGTTTAGTTATTTCATGACTCCATTCTTACAATTCGCATGGCATAATGTATCTACATTTCGTTTATTTTAACCAGACAAGTGCTCCAGTAAAAAGACAAATAAAGAGAAATGATATAAACGTAAGCATAGTTTGAAACCCCACAGTTTTGATCATGTTGAAAAAGAAGTCGACAATAGGAACAACTCGGACACGAAAATTATTATTCTTGTTCCCTTGAGTTTTTAGTGGAACATAGGGATTCAACTGCATGTCTCTACTTGCTTCTGTCTTCTACTGTACTTTTCACCTGCATCCATCCATATTAGTCCATACTGTTTCAAATCCTCTTCACACGATCTCCTCCATGTCACTCTTGCACTGACTTCCCACTCGCCGCCGCTTCCCTTTCGGCCTGGTTCCACTCGAGCAATGGCCTGACGCGTGCACGATGTCACCCAGCGGCGGCCTCCTCAGCGAGCGAGTGTCCAATCCATCTCCACTTTCTCCTGCATATATGTTGGTTGGCGATTGGTTCTTGTTTTGTTTGTTTGTTTGTTCCCATAGTTTCTTGTCGGTGATTCTTCCCGGCCCGGCCATCTGATCTTCAGTATAGAGAGAAGACAGACAGTTGTTGATAAAGGTCTGCAATAGTCTGTTGGAAATATTCTTTGTGACCCACTCGCCAAGTTTCTGATCCGTATAGAAGTCGAGTTATATACCACTAAGCTATTTTTATTTACTCTATTTCCACTCTGTAATATTTTAGACCACATTAATAAGCTATGTAATGCTGAGGTTATAGAAGATCAAACGGAGGAGAATGTCTGACACAGCATGAGACTTGTGTTTGTGGGATGAGACTTTTAGATTTGAAATAAAAACGTGGTTAAAACTGAAATTCAGAGAAGAGGCTATCAGACGTAAATTACTGTCCACCAATTTTATCTAACAGCCAGCTCTCACCACTGTATGATCTAATAGTAGGTGAATTCATGCAATCAAAAATGTCCCAAACTTGCTGAAATATACAGTATGTATGCGTTTGAGATAAGCCAAATTGCCAAGGTCATCATAATCTTACTCATGCGACTTCCTCTTCCTGTAGATTTCAAACCAATGCCTGGTTGTTAATTTGATCATATTTCTCCCTCTGACTGACACAGCAACTTAGTAATTTATTTTGACGTCAAATTCGAATCGGTACTTGTAACATCCGTCTAAGATAAATCATTTCGTGCAGATCGATACATCCCTTAAATACACTTTGAAAGTTGAATTTGATTTAACTAATAAGTCCTTGCAATTAAAGATGACCCTAAACCTTTCCTTTTTTAATTTTAGCATCAACATACAGTATTTAATTTAGAAAACTTGAGATGAGTTGATTCTATGAAACTGAGCATTTTTTTATTTATTTGGAATTACTGTGTAATTATTACTTTCAGTGGCATTTTGCACCTCGGTAGTAACGATAACGACAACAACAAGAGTGATTATATGCCGTCTGTTAGTCATCTGTGTAATGTGAAATAAAGCAAAAGTATTTCTTAATTATAACAATCACCATACTTTGTAAAAGCTACTACTATTCATGGATCCAGTTCATTTTATTAATGAATTCCATCGATTAAATTTAACAACAAGAATACCAAATTATGGTTACATTTATTACGCTGGTCTTTATTCCTCGAATTCATTTATTCTAGAAATTATACTCTCCTTAATATGTGTCGGTGGTATCACGTCAAATATACTTTTATTTCTTGCTCATATATGTGCGATACTGTATGGCAAAAAACATCTGTATCAAGTGCTTTCTCCAATATATCTACAAAAAGTGTATAAATGCCCTTTATATCGTCGATGCATGCGTTGGTCATATTCAGCAGTGTGTAAATGGCCATTATCGTGTATTACATCACGAGTTGTTTCGTGCATACAATGCTTATTGTGTAATATATGCAAAAGGAATATCAATATGACATCAATGAAATCAACAGCAACATCAACATCAATTCCTTCAGTTAACAATAATAATAATAATATCTCTCAAAGCACATTAATTCAATTACCAACAGATAACAGTGTGCTAAATTGTAGTAGTAATAATAGTGATAATAACATTATGATTGATATGAAATCTGAAGTGCTTTGGCCCGGTGTTTCAATTTTGAAACCTTTATCTGGTAAAGATCCAAATCTAGAAAAGAATTTGTTATCATTTTTTGAAATGGATTATCCTACATATGAATTATTATTTTGTATATCAGATAAAGAAGATCCAGCTTATGAACTTGTTGAAAGATTGATTACACAACATCCACACATTGATGCACAACTCATTTTAGCTAAAGATCTATTTGGTATCAATCCAAAGATTATTAATTTACAAGCTGGTTACGAGGCTTCAAAGTATTCCCTACTGTTAATATCAGATTCAGGTTTATGGATGCGTTCAGATACACTGATGGATATGGTATCATCGTTAGAAGAGGATCCAAAAATTGGTCTAATTCATCAAGTGCCTTACATGAAACCATACAGTGGAGTTTTATCGTGTACAGAAGATGAAATAAATATTTTATCCATTCAACATTATCCTAAACATATCAGCTTTAATGATATTGATGAAGGTGAATATGAAAGGACAGTGAGGAATAGAACAACACCGACAAATCTGGAATATGTACCTACAATCTGTGAACAACCATCATTTACATGGGTTGTACAGTTAGTTTTCTTTTCATGCTGGCATGCAAAAATTTACCTAGTTGCTTCATTTTTGAATATGAACTGTGTAACTGGTATGTCATGTCTATTGCGTAAGTGTTTATTAGACGATTCTGATGGTTTTAGAAAATTTGGTTATTATCTTGCTGAAGATTACTTTATTTCAAAGCATATAAGTAGTCGTGGTTGGAAGATATCTTTATCTCATCAACCCGCATGGCAAAACTCACCATCGCCCTGTTTGTACCAATTCTATATGAGAATATTACGTTGGTCTCAGTTACGAATGAGTATGGTGTTTTTGGCCTTCTTATTTGAACCATTCACAAGATGCCTACCAAATGCTTTATTGGGAGCATTTTCATTTGCTTACATTCTCCCGAACTTTATTGATCCAGGCGTGTACTTTTTGTGTTATATTCTTGTATGGTTTTTATTAGATTATGTATTATTGCGTCAAATTTATCCACCGGAAACTCCAATATGTATTACAAAATTAGAATACCTTGTAGCTTGGTTATTTTCTGAAATAGTGGCTTTTCCACTGCATTTAACCGCAGCATGTTTTCGTGAAGTAAGGTGGAGAGATAAACGATTTCGTATACACTGGGGTGGTATCTCTGAACGAAGTGATCAACCAAACACTATATAGAATAAAGAAAAAAACAACAAACAAAATATTGCAGTTTTACTGTAAAAGAATTAAAATTAACGTAATTCTATTGTAGATTATGCAATCATGTATCTATTTGTCTATGTGTTCAGGTGTTCTTGTGAATAATAAACTCTTCCGTGTATCATTTATCTCTGTTACATAACTACTACTTAGTGTACATGTGGTCTTTCCTATTTGCAGTGATATAGTTTTTTTTATACTACTTTTACTGATGTCACTTTTTCTTATCTTATCTCTTTCTGCTTATTGTCGATAATCATGGTGGTTATTATTCCTATTATTAGATCAGAACAAGAGGTTGTAAATATACAAATATATATATGCGTATTATTATTATTATTCCTGTGCCATTGCTATTGTTTTTGATTATCACTATCTAGAAGAAAGTGATTCAGTTGGACCGTTGACTCCTAAATTAATTTAGATAATCTTAGATATTACTTTGCTACTCTATGTACACAATATTAACCATGGATCACGGCTTAATACACAAAACTGTATGAAATGTACTCACTTATCATCTTTTATTCACACCAGAAATATTAGCAATAGTTCAGTTAATATAATTAATTCAGTGAAATAAAAAGTGCATCAAACTTAGTGCTTTAGTTGAATAGCTCCGTAATAACGTCTATGACTTCATATTTAACGCAGTTTCTAAACAGATAGTCTTTCTGTGAGGCCTAGATAGTAGTTATGTAAGAAAATTAATGAAGCAAATCTGTTCACTTATAGGAGGATCATACTCACTGATGGACCAAAGTAATCTCATCATTGCATAAACAAAATGACTATACAAATGATTCTTTTGATAAATTTAGGTACAGCAAGTTGGAACGAGTTTGTACTGCGAAATAATATCATATCATTCCACAGCTTCCAACTACCACCAACTACAGTGTTTACAAAAGAAGAAAGATAATAACACATATTAACGTTTCAAACGACAGAAAATAAAGTGTTTCGCATTAGGAATAGAGAAATTCAAAGGAACATAATAGTAAAAATTGAAATCATCAACCTAAAGTATTGTCATGAATATGCATTAACTAACAGAAGGTGCAAAAGCAGAAATGAAAGATGAGAGAAACACAAGAAGTGTTCATTTTGAAGATTATGCAACGGAAGATAGGCCTGAGTTCATAAGACTGACTATCAAACGACTGAAATGCATTATTCACATCATAACTAGTAAAAAAAAATGCGTCATCACCGTATGTTTAACAACAGACTGCTTCTTGGATTACAAATCTCATGTAAATCTTTTCAAAGCAACCAGTGGAAATACTAGATAAGATATATCTTAGTGATGAACGTATAATAACTCCATTAATTTGTTAATAAGCCTAGATTTTAAATCGAAAATAAATATCAGTTGTTCTTTGAAATAGGAACTATTTTTTCCTCCTTCTTGTGATGGCAATAGATCTGTCTTCTGAGAATCTGGATAACTGGTATACTCATTAACAAAACAGTCACATCATATGGAAAAATACATTTATCTGATATGTTCATGTAGTCTAGATCTTGGAGATATTGCAGAATATCCTTTGTATTATAGAAGACAAACTTGTTTTGAAAATTTTCCAAATAACAGACCAACATAATTGCGTAACCCTTCATTCAGCTGAGTTCAAACTTGCCTGCTGAAGTTCCTCGTTATGTAGTCTTCACAACGAATACTGATCATTTTCTCCATATTCCTTTCCCATTTTCTAACCTTTTATTAAGTAATGCATAATGATTGACAGTGGTTTGAGTTGGAGATTTTTCGTTTTCCTGTATTTCTGATACCTTAATTCGAAACATTTTCTTCGTTGTCATTTGAATCGTTAAAGTGTGTTATTTTTATCCTTTTTAAGGTCATTGCAATTATAGACATTCAGGTGATTTGGTGTCTTGCTTCGTTGGGAAGTGATCAAGCCGTCGAAATCCCGAGTTATTTCATACGAAATATAAACAGTAAAGGCGGTGACAGTAAAATATAGCACTTTGTTTTCAGTAAAGTATTGCTATGAAGAAGTCATTTGAGACTAGACACAGGACATCATTGACACTGAACTGGTTGGAAATATAATTCAGTCACTTGGTGTAGTGTAAACATTTCCGCAAAATAAATGTCCTAGGTGTAACTTATTCTTTTCTTATAGGTGTTGTATTTTGCGAATTAATGGAAGGTGGAAGACTGATGCTTAACTTTGTGACTCGGTGGTTTTGGTCTCTGTCCCTTATGAGGTCAAGATAGATTTATCTGGAGGTCGATCGTTTTCACCGACTGTTCAGCCTGCATAGAAGTACTTGTTCGATGAACAGATTTTTATTCAAAATAGATTATCTTCTTTTGTCTGTTTTCGGATAACTTCACTCAATAGTTGTCTAGACCTACTGAGTCAGTTTGAACACAAGTGACTCATCATAGTTATTCATCGATCAAGCAATTCTAACAAGATGATACATTAATTAAGTATTTAGGAAAATATGAGTCTGTGTGCGAAACCTAGTCTAGATTGGAAGCCATAAACAATTCCAAGGACCCATAAAAGCGTTTATTTGACATCCGTTTCAACTTCATTCATTGAATACAACTTTCAGGGTTAGAACTTTTCTGTTAGGGAAGCTGATAACAAGACGCTTCAGATGAATTCAAATATTTAGACTTTTGTAGATAATGTATGAAACACATTCATCAGACATGTCAACAAAATTAACTGAGCTAACATTTAATGCCATATCATTAGTTGAATTTGGATTAGGCGAAAGTGAGTATTCGAAATCATGCTTCGTTTCTCGTAATCCTATATAGTACACTATGGAAAGATATACTTATCTATTAATAGCCTGTGCAGAAAACGGATATTCTTACCACTCTGTATTATTTATGTTAGTTAAAATGAAATAAATGTATTATACACTAGACTAAGTAATTATGACTGATTTGTAGTCTCTTCCGTAGAACGTTGAAAGATGGACATCGATAACAAGTCACTAACTCCTAGTCTACAATGAGTTTGGAGATGCCCTGAAAATCCGAAGATAATTGACATTCAATCACTTTACTTTACTTTGAAAGCTATCTCTACCGCGATTACCTTATTAAGCGTTTATTTATGTATGTGCATGTTGGGTAGATGATAGTTTTCTAAATAAGCACACTTATCCACAACTTAGATGTTTTAAAAAAAAACTAGACACGAAATTAGTAGAAATTTGTTGCTTGATAAAGAAGGTGGTTATGATTGTTCATTCTGACTGGCTGAAATTTAGGCTCAAATACCGAAGTTCTGGGGTGTCACTCTGATTGCAGCCTTAAGTGACGTGAGTGCAAGGTTTTATGCGGACTGGTAGTGATAATCCAGAAACCTACGTTTGGAGCTTCCTGTTTACCATCTTTGTATCGAGTCTCTTAGTTTACAACATGGTCTCAGGGCAAACTTGACCGATAGAATTCGGTTGTATATATATATATATATATATATATATATATATATATATATATATGATTTCAACTCAAAATATACTTCTCTTCTTATTTGTCGTAAACATAATTAAGAATAACGTACAACTGTTGGTGCCGTTATCTTATAATGCGCTTTTTCGACTCTACAGAATTAAGTACTCTTCTCGTTCTAATGTGGGCTTTATAAGTTCAGCTTTTCGGTAGAAAATAACAGAATGCCTAGAGTATGACTAACATGAGCCAAAATGCAAAAATATATCACAGCAGATTTCTATTAGCTTTTCTCAGATGCCTCGAAACCTCATAATACTGCTCAAAATAGCTTACTTCCAATGGAAAAATAGTTTACAAGGTTAGTGATAAAATTATTCGCGTAGAAAATTGTCACTCCTTTATAAAGGTTTTAAAATTTTCAAGTGTTTTTTTTTATCAACGAAACTAATCGTATTGGGATTCGTTCAGTAATGATGTCAGTGGTACGAACAGCAGATTACAAATATTTTACGGGAAATGTAAGCTGGCAGTGGCATACTAAGCTGCACACGTATACAAGTTAGTAGCGTCATCTACCTGCGTGAACCAAGAGAAGCTAAAGCACAACACTGATTGACAAGTGAGTATCTACACACACTGATGAATTCACAGCTTCACATAATGTGATCGTTGCCCTTTTAGCTTTTATACTTTTGAAGTTGATTTTAAGTTATTGAAATACTTTTAAAATTTTAAGAGTAATTTTTAAAAATCTTATGTTTAAATGCACTTGAAGACATTTGATGTTGTTTTTTTTTAATTATTATTATCATCATTATTAATATTTCTGTTTGTTAAAAAAGAACAATACACTGTTGTTTCAGTGTTAACATAGCAACTTTAGTATTATTTTGTTTGTTTACTGCAACTACCCTCATAATATTTATTCATCTGACCCTCAAAATTATCCAGTATAATCTATTGTAAAAATACGGGACTGAAGTATGTGTGTGTTAACTCAGTCCTTCTGGATAGGTAGATATATATATGTACATAAAAAGTTATTCACTTCTCTAGTAAATGACATAGTGTTTAGGAGAAAAAAGAACCTATTTATTCCTTCTTTTTTTCTCTATGGATATCCCAATTTGTGTTTTATTTTCTGTTGCTGCTATTTTCTTCACTCACCAACTGAAAGCCACATTCATTGTTTGTTTTTTTTATTCTTACAAGTTAATACGTAGTTAGCAGCTAGCTGCATCATATTTAAAGAGGAAGGCGATGATCAAAGGGTTCAAATTGTGTTTACTTCAAATTCATTAGGGGGAATTCGTTGGTGAAAGGTTGGTTATTTCAGTGCTTCTGCTTCTGCCCTCTGCGTTCAAGGTCATTTGGATGAAGTTTCCGGTATCTTATTCAGTTCATCTTTAGGTAGCAGTTGATGACTACACAGAATGTTATAGTTCAGGGCTTTAGAGGGCCACTAATTTATTATTAACTGGTTGTATCCTACCTCAGCTTTATAACAGCTGACTGAAAGTTTTATACATCTTCTTTAAGTCTAGAATAGTGGTATTTATCAGGCAAAGTGAATACTTAGCTTTTATTTGGTACAACTGCTTGTAAAGCATGAAAAACAAACATTATGGGATGAAATGAATTCACTTTGTCTTATTTCACTGTCATATACAAATAATTTGTTGATTTCATTTTAAACTAGCATACTTTAACTGGAGAAGGTGTGGAAAGAGGGCAAAGTACCTGAGGATTAGAAGAAAAGATACTTATTCAAACTACCAAAGAAAGGAGACTTAAGTCAATGCAAAAACTGGCGCGGAATTATGCTCCTGTCCATCCCAAGCAAAATACTAACCCGCATCATCCTGGAGAGAATCAAACACGTCACCCTGGATGAAAAACTTCGACCGGAACAAGCTGCATTGAGGAGAAACAAGTCATGTATTGATCAAATCGCCACTCTACGGATCATCATTGAACAAAGTTTGGAATGGAAGTTACCTCTCTATCTCAACTTCATCGACTTTGAAGAGGCCTTCGACAGCGCCGGGCAAGAGGTGATTTAGCAACTACTCCGCTACTGCAGGGTTCCACCGACAGTTGCACATCTCATCCAACAGTTATACGACAATGCTGCATGCCAAGTAATCCACAACGGGAAACTGGCGGAATCCTTCGAAGAAGTGAAGACGGGAGTAAGACAAGGCTGGCTGGCTACCTGCTATCACCAATGATTTTCCTGATTGCAGTAGATTGGATAATGCGACAGACAATGGGCAATGAGGAAACAGGCATAAAGTGGACCCACACAAAAACTTGGAGTATCTGGACTTCGTCGATGATATATGTCTGATTTCCCACAAACTGGGAGATATGTAAGTGAAAAGCAACAAGTTGGCAGAAGATGCATCAAAGATAGGACTCCAGGTGAACATAGAGAAAACAGATTTGGTGATGAAGATTCCTGGCCATCACCAACAGCAACAAAAACAGGCAACAATCAGCATAAATGGGAGGAACCTGAAAGAAACAACCTCTTTTACCTACCTGGGAAGCACCGTTTCAATTACGAGCGGAGCCGACGAGGATATCAAAGCACAGAGGATGGGGAAAGCAAGGTAAGCTTTCATTACTCTCAAGTCTGTGTGGAGGTCAACAGCACTGAACATGAAAAATAAGATCCGGATTTTCCACTCCAATGCGAAGTCAGTGCTACTATACGGATCAGGGATTTGGCGCATCATAAAGAGCATCTCAAAGAAACTACAGACCTTCATCAACAGTTGTCTTCGCTCAATACTCAAGATCAGATGGCTGGCCAGAAAAGATCAGCAACAGGGATCTCTGGCAATGAGCGAACCAACCACGAACCAATTGTGCAACAAATAGACAGGAAGAAATGGAGATGGATTGGCCATACTCTGAGGAAACTATCAAGTGACATCACTAGACAAGCCATTGCTCGAGTGGAACCCGAAAGGGAAGCGGCGAGTTGGTCGTCAGTGTGTGGGTGACTTGGGGGACGTCATGTGAGGCAGACTTGGAGCGGGATGAAAACGTTGGTAGAGAACAGAATTCAATGGAGACGTCAGGCTGAAGCCCTATGTTCCTCTAAGAATTAAAAGATGTAATAATACTAATACTTTACATCAGTTTTCATCTTACTGTACTTCTGGAAACCTATGCAGTTATTTTAAATTATGGATCACACATTCCACATACATGTCAGCAATATTATGAAGTTCTCAGTATCTCTATGTTCAGTATAACTATGGTGTATAAGCGACTGGTTAATTGTTTTCCAAATCTTAAACATTTGTTTTGTTGAGATCAGTCGATCTACGCAAAAGTTGAACGAAACTACAGAGTAGGTCGAATTTTCACTGAATGAGTGGGTGAAGGCTACTGAAGAATATTTCATTTTTTTGGCTCAAGTGCTTTTTCAGTTTCGCTGACCATTCCAACTTCAACAATGAGTGACTTATCTCAGTCGGCTACATTTTGCATGTATGACCCTTGGTGACTAATTATAAATAAAATTGACCTCATTCTATTATCACGATGTAGTAATTTATTTATTGATCGGTTGAGTCATACACATCATCCGTTGACATTTATGCCTTTCACTGTAGGGTGTAAAAATGTGTATATCGAAGTAAACAATGTCTGATTAATTTTTCTACCAACTGTATGACTCCATGTACGTAAAAACTAGTAAAAGTGGTGCTGTTTGTTGCCAGGCCATTACGTAATGCAGCGAATTTGTTAGTTAGCATATGTGTCTGATGAGAGAAAAATTTTTTTAGCATGTTGAAAAATTGTATGTATGTGTGTGTGTGTGGAACAAATTAACAGACCACTGAAATACTAGTGAAGTTCACTAGAAAAACAGAGATACATTCAGGGGAGACAGAGAAGGTAGTTGAATGCTCCGATCGAATTCATTTACATTAGCAATATTAAAATAGTATATCTTCACTTGTTTCTCATGCGTGATTGCAGTATAATAGATAAGTCTATTTGAGATACAACGCTTTGATACACTGTTAATAACTGGATGACGTTTTCAGCACAGTTCTTTGCTCATAATCTTCACAGTATATTCACATGACTTTATGACTACCTATATTTAATAGTAATCCCTACCGTTTTCCATTGCAGTTTTTGACACATTCAGTATAGGTGTTGCGTTATTTCGATTGAGAGTGTTACGTGTCGATTAGATGATTAACTCCTCTCTCCACCTATTGAATTACATTACTTTTTGATATTTCCACACTATCCTGCCCTATCATGTGACACCTAATAGATCTAGCTAAGGAAAATAGAATATAATTTACGAAATACAGTTTAATGAATGTGAGGTCATTTACGTGTTTCAGACTACTGCATCGGATTATCGAAATATAGGAATCCTGCTTAGTTAAATAATTTACACTGCATGTAATCACACAATAGAGTAAAAGTATTAAAAAAAAGAATATGGTTAGGAGGAGAGAGGAATCAATCATCGAATTAACACCAGACACATTCGGTCGAAATATACAGAAAATTGCAGGGGAAAAATATATAAAGCAAATTATGAAGCCGTGAGAATATACTGATTAGATTATAAGTAATAAATTGTGTTGGCAATGTCATTCAGTTTTCAGTATTACATCACTGTGTGTCATATCAGATGGACTTATTTAATATGGGATTGCATCCTACAGCACTGTCCAATTTTTATAGTAGTCAGGTGTCCATTGGAATGTCGCGTAACTGATTCGTGACATATCGTCACGAAATAGACTGGCGCCGGGTTCAGGGTAATCAAGAATGCTCTGACCCCGGGTGGAGGCTCACCATTGCACCTCGGTGGGTTGAAACTCGCGACGGACCCTAATCGGGTGCGCTCGGGTGTGTAGTTTTTGTCAGTGGGGAGGCCTCACGGTCCTCCCGTTATGTGTGCGTCGGTGGCACAGCGGTTAGGACGCCCGACAACCATGCACATGATCCGGGGTTCGAGCCCACGCCGGCGCACACCAGATATCTATGGTTGGCCTGCGAAATTTGGGCTACCGATATCCACGCTGAAAATTCCATACTTGTACCAAAAATACAGT
Source organism: Trichobilharzia regenti (assembly GCA_944472135.2). Lineage (NCBI taxonomy): Eukaryota > Metazoa > Platyhelminthes > Trematoda > Strigeidida > Schistosomatidae > Trichobilharzia > Trichobilharzia regenti. The sequence goes on from OX235270.1 coordinate 59,402,093, forward strand.
GTGAAATCAAGCTGTTACCAAAAATTAAAAAAAATGATTAATACATTAGTCTGTAGATAGCTTCTTCAGTTTCAGTGCTATAATGAAACTTTCACTAAAGACTATGTAGTTAGTCTATGAATAATGCTGGTGCTTTATTTAAAAAAGAGTGTTAGTTTTCACAATCAATAACTGTCTTCTCATCTCTTTGAACTATGCGCTAAATTCTGTAGGACTTCAGCGGTGTGAAAAGGCAAGGTACACCTTTGCAATACTCTGAAATCAGTTTGAAATCTTCTTTACTAAGCATAAACAACAAGACCGGGATCGTCATCACCAACGTTAAGTCACTTCTATATGGGTCAGAAACCTGATGCGCAACGTAAAACATTTCCAACAGGTGGCTTACTTTCATCAACAGCTGTCTTCACTGGCTTTATAGTGAAGATCAATAACCGGAAAGAATTTACAATAAGAAACTCTAGCAACAAACCAACCAAGAACCTATTAATCAACAAGCATGCTGAAGAAAATGAAGATGGATCAGGCACACGCTGAAAAGGCTGTCGAATGACATTCCGTGCCAGGCCATCACTCGAGTGGAATCCTAATGGCTAACGACGAGTGGAGGGTGACATGAAGGATATTGTGAAAGGAAGAGATAATCGACTATGGGCAATTGTGGAGCCAGCTAAATGGGATCGCAGAAAATAGGAAAAAGTGGAGACGTGTTGCTGAAGCCCTTTTTTCTACTTTGAACCGAAGAGAACAATAATAAATAATAGGCGGGGAATACACAATGTCAATGGAGATTTGTTAATCAGAGTTATTGTTCATCGATTGGTGCGTTTGTCTGTTAGGTGGTGGTTTCACCTACACTACATTACGTTACTATTTAGTGTGATTTGAGTCAGCGTCAAGGTCTTGGAACATACATTCCTAACCCTCTGGTTAATTAATCAAGAATAATTATTATTCAGAGTTTACTGTTTTTATTTGCACTGATATTAGTATATTTTGTAGCCAGAGTAAAATCAATGAGATAAGAACTAAAATGGTCAGCCTACTTTTTTACTTTAGCAAAAGCTTAGTACAGTATGTGCCATAAGAAACATTAAAACAACTATGCCAGAAGAAATAAATTAAACAGCTGGGAAGCCAATAAATGAAAATACATAACCACACTTATCAAGAGCATTCAGTGTAGCATTCACTACTTTGTAATATTTTAAGACAGTGAAGGAGGAATGAAAAGTATGTTTACCATTGATTTCTCTACTACTGAGATCTGTATTGCAATTTATCTCCAGTCACAAATCCGAATCATTTCTTCATGTGCATTTCAAAAGAGAAACTGTTGTGTTCATAAGGTTGAAGAAATTTTATTACTACTCTAATGCAGTAAATTAGATTGATTATTCATCTTTTGAGGGGTTGGTTAGGAATAATATGTCAAGAAGTAGTTTTTTTGTTGGTTGATCACTAGGTTGAATTCTTCTTTTTTATCTGAACTAAACTCTGTGCGATCACCAGTTCTGAAGAATCTCCACAGTGGTGCACACCGTAATGGTTAAGTACTGGGACGACAATAATAAATTTCAGTGGCTACCTTAGAGTATTCATTTTCTTTTTGCTGCAGTTTGATTGTCCTATGAAGTCACATTCCAATACACAAGACTTTCAACTGATATTTAAAATTCATATTAGGTTGAATAAAATGATAACTGATTAAGCAAACTGAATATTTTTCAAGTATTGGTTTGTAGGGATTTGGTTGATTGGTTACAGGATTTCATCATGAGCTGATATCGGTTAGGGAACCATTGGAAAACCTGGAATTACTGGACAGTTGTTTTATCCTAGTGGGACGTCTTGACCAGTAGGGTGCAGCAGGTCGAGTGTGGGGACCAATACTCTCCGAAGGCATTGGGTAGGAGTCACCCTATATCGTGAATTGGCAGAAGCTGGAATTCATGTGCAACTGGGTGGGGTCCCAGTGACTTAATGGTCTATGAGCTAACTCGCCTTGCAACCAGAAGGTCCTGTATTCGAACACCGATGGGTGCATATTTCTGAAGAGTCCCGAAGCAGGACGAAACAGCTATCCAGTACTCACAGGTTCTTCAATGGTTCTTTAACCAATGTCACCTCATGATGAAACCCTTTAACCAAACTGAAAGTTTTGCTAAATCTGCATTAGGAATAAAGATGCCAATCAATAACCATTTAATCGATAGTTGTTGTTATAAATGCTCAATAATGATGTTTCAGCTGTGATTTTCCTTGATGGTTCACTAGATATGGTATGTAGGATAAAAGGCGAAAACTATGCAAATATCAGTGTAGGTGTTGGAGAAAGAAATGTTAAAAGAAAGATGAAGAAGGTATAGAAATCGTAGAGCAGATTGTCTTAGGGACGGAATGTGGATATCACTTGATTGCACTGGTTTGAATAAATAACGCGCTACTTCACCAATAGTGGTTTGAAATATTCAGATAAGCAGTCCGAAGGATATATGTATATATATATTCAGGACAACATCCACCTGACTATTCTACTGAATGGTTTAGGTAAAGTGAACGCAGACAATTGATCCATAATAGAAAGTAGATAAGCGTGATTGATTAAAACTAATAGTTACGTAGTAGGAGTAGGCTGGTAAACATTAGAAGTTAGATTTTACTGGAGTCATCTCAACTGGGAATAATATTAATCGAGTGATCTAAGCAATACATATTATACTTAGCTTAACTATTGAATATTATATCATGTGATTATTATTTTTACAGTTAGTGTTATGCAATTCGTTCATATTAAGTTTATCACCACACAAAAAAATGGGAGTTTACCAAGGCGGTTATAATTTAAATTATGGATTATTCTGTTCTAATTTCATTTTGGAAAAAATGGAGAGATATAAGTTTAATTTATTTCTCATAAATGACTAAAGACCTTTAGGTGATTTCACTCGTCCATGTATAATTTATCGATCCTAGTTGACAAAATTGTATGAGGAAGCACGTTTTTATGCATTGTAGTTTAAAATGAGCACGTAACTTTGAATGCAACACAGTTTGGCTTTGTTCCACTTTGTTTCCAAATGAAGTGAGTAGTCAATGTACACAATTTTATTTAATAAATAGAACTAGTCTGTGGCATTATTAGACTCAAACTTGTGAAATACAATGTTTCGATTTTCACCTGTCAAGGTTTGTTTTCAGTGGAACACATACCCTTGTATCTTGTTAGCTACAGCTGTTATCCAGGCAACGAATAGCAGCATTTACGATGTAAGTATACACAAATTGCAAGAAAAGCTGTCTACAGATGAAAGTCCTCAAAATATTAGATCAGTCGTTGCTGGTAATAATTGATTAAGCATAAAACTTAACCCGAAGTTATCACATTTGTACAAGGCATATAAGAAAAGGGAAAATAATCACAAGTCGGAAACACTAGGAATATGGAATGGAATTATGTTGGTGTGCGTGCCAGGTATGGAGTTTTTTTCAGGTCCTGTGCCATCGGTGTTTGTTCGTTGTAAATTCTTGGGCGTTAAATTACTTAGAAAAACCTGTGGATATGATGAAACCCAATGAAGATTGCGTACAAGTGACAAGGTGTTGATAATTTGTTTGTACCCAGTATTGGTAAACACAGTCGAATGTGAATTGTTTATTTGTTACCTTGTGAAACAACCGATGTGCAACTACTTATCAAACATACAGTCGCTTTCAGTCTGTTTTAACGGGTGAGACAGTATTATAGTTTCCTATTTTGTAGTCACTTTTCTTTTTAACAGGTTTTCGAGGTTTCAGTTTCTATAAAGGTGATGCCAACAGAAATTGTTCTTTCAGGAAGCAAAACCCAATAATGCATAGTCTGCAAGAAATGAAAATACCGTATTAAAACTGGGGTTTCACTCTAGCACTGGCGTATTTATGTATCAGTTATTTGCAGGCAATATTAGAGTGGCTTATGTAGTACAAATTCGGATGCTTGTTTCTCACTAACGGAGTCTCTGTGAGAGCTGGGGTGGGTGAAACCTGTCGATAAATCCTTAGACTTCACTATTCAGTTATTATTATATTCTTATTATATCCTTTAATTCCTAGAGGAACATAGGGCTTCAGCCGCGCGTCTCCATTGATTTCGGTTTTCTGCCAACTTTTTCACCCCGCTCCAAGTCTGCCCACATGCTTTCATCTCCTCTTCACATGACCTCCCCCAAGTCACCCACACACTGACGACCAACTCGCCACCCGCTTCCCTTTCGGGTTCCACTCGAGCGATGGCTTGTCTAGTGATGTCCCTTGATGGTTTCCCCAAAGTATGGCCAATCCATCTCCATTTCTTCCTGTCTATTTGTTGCCTATTTGTTGTTGTTGCAGCACTGCTAGCCACCATCCACCAATTGTATACTAACGTCGAAGCATCTGCACAAGAAGTCGACATGTCAATCTGAGACCGAGCACTTCGGTCCAATCAATCGACGGGAAAATCAAAAATTCAATTCAATAATTAATATGACCCGTTGCACAAGAGGTGGCTCTCGTGGCCCAAGTGGTCTAGTGGATAACGCTTTGGCGTTTGAAACTATGGGTAGTGGGTTCGAGCCTCGGTGGGAACATCATCACTCCCTGAGAAATGCAGGTACATCCAGATGATGAGTCCCAAATAGGACGAAATGTGCATCCTGGATTCCACTGCTAGCCACCATCCACCAATTGTATACTAACGAGATGTATAATTGTCGATGGCACCCCGTAGTAGCGAAGTAGTTGCCGAATGACCTCTCGATGACACACGTAAAAACGCATCTTTCTGATTTATCAAAACTTTAACTAGCACATATACTGATGGAATTATTCCGTATGATATACCAGTGAGGAGATGCATGGTAGCACACACCTGTCTTGAAGCCCTATGTTCCACTGGGAATGTGAAGGGGGAAAAAAAGATAATCATTCACTGCGTTCATATGTAATCAGACTATCAACAAATACCTGTAGGATTAGTTAATTCTGTTTACTTCTACTCGAGCAATAGAAACCGGATTTTTTTTTTATCTGTGGGTAGCATACACATACTTTTGTTTAAATGTAATGCGTAATTTAACATTCAGTGGAAATTTATTTTTTTTCTATTAAAATCTTTTTTTAGAGGAATTTTTTCTTTTAAAATTGCTCGTTAGATCAATGTAATTGCATGCATAGCTAGTTGTTTATCGATCCTACTATCACATGAATACTTTTTATTCACCTATAATTGGGGATAAATTTAATTGTTGTTTTAGGATTCAGCATAACTTTGGAAAAATTTTGGTCTGAACACTTTTCACACACCTAACCAACTACGAATTGGCCTAAAATACTGGAAGTATTTTGATTTGACTAGACTTCAGAGTGTTTTTATTACGCCTTCGTTGGTAACTAATTTTATACACTAAAGGTTTACCCAACCGTTATAGCTTATAAAACTGCTAAGAATATTCGTGTATTGAATGATTAAAACAATGAAATTTACTCTGATAAAAAACTATTGTGCATTTACTTTGTTAGATTCAAAGGTGGCCATAGATTGATATCGGATTAATCTTCAGTCCTCTGGACAAATGATCTGGTGGATGTCTCTATTCATGCCATTCATTACTATATAGCATGAAGTAAAGTACCTTCAAATAGATAAAACACTCTTTAAAATGGGAAGTAAGTGTAGAAAATCAGTAGCATGAACTAGAAGTCTCCGATTGAAGGTCCCCTAGTTTACTAACTTGTTAGCTTTCAAGCTGGTCCAAAGCCCGGGTAAAGAGGGAGGGTTGGGCGTGAGACTAGTGACTCTACACCACAAAACCAATCAAACTGCTACAGAAATGTCAACACACTAGAGATATACTAAAAATGCAGAAAAAGTAGAAAGAAAAAAGAAAAAACATTTTCTTCGCTGGAATTGGAGAGTCGAAATGACACGGAGGGCTGGTTGGTGAAAGCCTTCCAGAATTAAGTTAGTCAGCCGATACGTCTTGTCTCGATGAAAGCAAAAACAAGAATGGGGATGTGGAATATCGGTACAATGTACAAAGCTAGGAAGGCTGCTCAGGTAGGCAGAGAAATGGGAACATATGATATAGAAGTGCTGGGTATCTGCGAGAGCAGGTGTAGTGAATATGGACTATCAAAATTGTCAACTGGAGAGTCGGTAATCTACTCCGGTCTGGTCATCCAGACGACAACCACGAGCATACTGAGGCAGTGAGTGGCAGTTAAAGGCGCAACGCAGTGGGAACCAATGTACCCATCCAGGATCATGACAGTAAGATTCAACTCAAAAGGAAGGAAGGAAGGAAGATCACAATTATCCAATGCAACGCAGAGTGCCAGAAACAACACGGAACAAGAGAAGAATGAAGATTTCTATGGATAACTACGAAGAGTAATGGACAACATCCTGGATGTTGACATCAAAGTAACCATGGGTGAAATGAATGACAGCTGAACTGTAGCAGATGATACAGGAAGAGAACTCATCATGAGTCGAGAGACTCTCACTAAGCGAAAGCAATGAGAATGGAGAACCCTTCGCAGACTTCTGTGATTTCGATGATTTGATAATTTGAGGCGGCTTGTACAAGCACAAGGATAAACACAAAGCAACATCGATTTCTCCTGATAGACACATTGAAAAACCAAACAGATTTCATCTCAGTGCTGCTCAAGGAAGTGGAGAAGCAGCCAGTCCACCGGGCACAAAGTCGAGAAGGGGAGCAGATATAGACTCAGACCATCATCTAGTTCAACAAACAGTCAAGGTCAAGTTGCAGGCCTTTAGAACAAGTGGAGACAAACCACAGTTCAACTTCAACATTCAGAAACTGAAGGACAAAGCTACAAGGGATACCTTCGCAGCATATGCCAGAGCACAGTTGGAGACACTAGGTCGCGTCACTGAGGAAGGCTGAGAATAAGAATATTGGAACTCTGTAAAGGTAATGCTCAAAGAAACGTGTACAACTGCTCTAGGAATAAAAGACAAGGAATGGATCTCAATGGATGTCTGGAAGCTAATAGAAGAGAGAGAGAAATAGTGAAGTGGATGAATGAATACAAAAATGGCCAACAGAAGGATAAGCTGAGTTCTTTGTATATCTCACTGAATAAAGAGGTGAAGAAGAGTGCTAGGAAAGACAAACAACAATTCTGCGACATACTGACCGGCAAATGAAGCAGAACCTTAGGACATTATATTAGATAACCAGGTCTCGATCCGGGAAGATGATGAAACCAACAAAAGATGCTAAAGGGAACCTGATCACCAAGGAGGATAAACAAAGACAACAATCTCCTGATCACTTTAAAGGACTCTTGAGTCGACCATCAACCGCAAGTCGTCCAGAAATGCCACCAGCAGCAAGCGTAGAACTGCCTGTCATTGGACACCAATCCTCCAACGAAAGCAGAAATCTTGAATGCGATCAGGCTACTGAGGTTCAGATGAGAAGGCAGCAATAGCAGATAGAGTTCTCTCCGAGGCTCTGTAAACGAACCCAGAGATTACGGCAGATGAGCTCATTGCATTACTGCAAAAATTTGGAAAGAAGGAAAGATGCCTACTGATTAGAAGTAAGGCAACCCTGTCAAGCTATCAAAGAACGTGACTTACATCTTACTCTGCAAGAACTGGTGTGGGATAATGCTCTTGTCCACACCAAATGAAATACTAGGTGGTATCATACCGGAGAGAACACAAAATGCACTGGATGCAGAACTCCATGAGCCCCACCCGAACAAGCTGGCTGGATTCAGGAAAGGCGAATCATGTGCTGATCAAATTGCAACTCTATGCATCGTAATTACAGAACAAAGCATAAAATGGCAGTCAGACCTCTGTCTTCCTCAACCTCATCGACTTCGAAAAGGCCTTCGACAAACAGCGTCGACGGAGAAGTAATTTAGAAACCATTCCAACACTATGGCGTTCAGTGCTCAAGTCTTTATCAACCTCATTCAAAAGCTGGCTATATTAGAGGGAAGAGAACAAGTTCAGCAAAGATATCTTTTCGGCGATTTCATTCTCAAAAGCTGTACAGTCACATTTATATACATTAGTTTACATGGCTACAATTATTATTTATTTAATTCCACATAGTAACAAAGGAGATAATAATTTTCAACTTGATATGATAGTTTGAAGGTACGAATATAGATTACAAGGGGCTTAGAGACAAGATTACATAGGATAAAAAAACGGTCACAACGTATGCAAAATTAATATTTGATAACTGAAGAAATAATTTTAAAGGCGAATCAAAGGCGACGATTTTTTCAACTTGATATGAATCACATGAGGCTTAGAAACAAAAGTTACGCAGGGATAGAACGAGCCACAGGTGTGAACAAAATGAGCATGGAAACAAGTTGAAATCAAAATTTTCAACTTGAAATGTAAATTAGGAGGTGTGAATATAAATTACAAGAGGCATAGAAACAAAACATTACACAGGATTAGAATATAATTGTAAAATAGTTATTCTAAACGGATTACAAGTGTGATCAGGAGGAACATGGAAACAAACTTAAAATATATGAGTTTATAACTGAAAAAGATGGGATGAATTGAATGAAGACAAAGAGAAGAAAAATACACACTCAGAACAAAACAAAAAGAAAACTGAAGAATAACGGAACATACGGAACTAGGTATGCGGTAGTTGTAAAGGCTGGACTAGTGTGGTTTGAGCACACAGCTACGGCTTTTAGATGCATATGGCGAGAGCTTTTGCAGTACAAAGAAATCGAAAACACACTGCCTTTGGTAGACTTTTGTTTACTTTGTAAATGACTCTAAATGATGAGTCAGTTGAGATTCTGTGACAGGTATTGACGAGTTGTTCAGTTATTGCACTTCTGATTGAACCAGTTCCTCCTCTTTGCAGCCATGCTGGCTGGTGTTCTCTAACACGTTTCGATAAGACCCTCATAGAATGACTTGTGAACTGATATGTGCACATTGAAGTGGTCATTTACGGAATTCCGTCCTTCCTGTCACTCCGAAGAAGTGGACGGCTAGAGAATATCACTCTTAGAGATGCTGCAGGAAAAGTCTTCTTCAAGGAGTTGGAGAATCTTCTTTTAAGGATATCTGCTGCTAGGTCTCCCCTAAATTCCAGATTCAAATTCGCTATATGACAATGCGACGTGTCAGGTGATCTACAACGGAAAACTCAGCGAAACTTCTGAGGTGAAAACTTGTGTAAGAAAAGCTGGCTGCCTATTATCATCAATCATATTCTTAATTGTTATGGACTGGATTATGCATCAGACTGTGAGTGGAAGCGAAGAGACATGAGTATACTGGACCATCGACACGAAGACTCCAGAATGTCTGGATTTCGCAGATGGTTTATGTCTATTGTCATACAAACTCGAAGGCCTGCAGGCAAAAGCCGTCAAACTGGCAGAAGAAGCAGAGAAGACAGGACTCCAGGTGAGCATAGAGAAGACGAAGGTGATGAAGGCAACCAACGAACTGCAACAACAACAACAACAACAACTGGCACCAATCGCCATCAATGGGAGATATTTGAAAGAGATCAATTCCTTCACTTATCCAGCTAGGAAGCATTGTTTCAACCACAACAGGAGGAACAGATGAAGATGTCAAACCCAGCCAAAGTCAGAAAGACGAGATACCATTTCATCAATCTGAAACCAGTTTTGAAATCTTCCCTGACTCAGAATAAATAACTAGATTCGGACTTACAACACAAAGGTGAAGTCAGTCGGTACTTCTATGCAGGCCGGAAACTTAGCGGGTGTATCACGTAGAGGACTTCCAAAATGTTACAGACTTTTATTAACAGCTGCCTTTGCTGGCCGCATATCGAAGATAAAATGTCCTGCCAGAAACGATTAGCAATAATAAACTTTGTCAACAAACCAACCAAGAGCCTATTGCTCAACAAATATTTAGAAGAAATTGGAGGTGAATCGGGATACATCGAGGAGGCGGTCGAGTGACAACGTGTGCTATGCAGGCTATTACTCAAGCGAAAATGCATTGGGAAGTGAAGAGTGAGTTGTCAGTGTGATGTTGACACGGAGGAGATCGTGTGGCGAGGGGCAGATGAGAGACTATGGCCAATCGTGGACCCATCTGAAGAGGACAGAAGAGAACAAAACAAGGTGGAGATGTGTTGCTGAAGCCCTATGTTCCGCCTAGAATCCAAGGGAATAATGATATAATAACAAACAGTAGTGTACTCTTTTGAACTTTTGCGTTATTCGAACTGAATACTGCATTCCTGAAGTTTTTATCTTTAGCATGAATTGAATATTATTAAGGTATTTATTTTTGAATGGTGTTGACCGTTTATTTAGTCTTTAACCACTTTCAGAACAGAAAACTTTGTTATTTCAAACAACTGGTTTATATCAAGCAGAGATCTGTTGTTGTTTCTTTTGTAAGAGAATTTTTCAACAAAAAAAATCTTTGGGAGACGCATATATTCAGAATATTGTTTGTTATATTTTTAGGGCTTAGATATGCATTCTTTAAGCTTTTTTATCTTCTTTTCTGTGTAAAATAAGGTGAACCTGTTCTCCCTAAATGTTATAGGATTTTCTTGAAAACAAGTCATCCTGTATTAAAGAATAAATGTAGTCTGCTACAATTTGAAAGGCTTGACTCAGGAACTCAATGCATAATGCGTTATTTTTTGAAGTGGTGAGAACCAGGATCGGGGTTTAGTGGTAACAGCATCAGTCACAAGGACTATAGATAGATTCATCCAGTTGACGAGTTGCAAAGCAGGAAGAAGCGCGTTTTCTGGAGTGCATTGCTAGCTACTGTCCAGTAGATAACATTATGTTAAACTTGAGACATCCTTGATATAAGTCTGTGTAAACAGAGCGTTAACATTTCTGTTCAGTAAAATCAATGGGGAATTCGGAATAATATTTTTTTAAACAACAGTTTTCTTACAGTTTCGGTGATTTTCCGAAATAGCAAGACTATACAGTGGTTACTTATTGCTTCGTCTCTAGGATTTTCAGGTGGGGATATCGGCATCAAATAGAGTATAATTGTAATCATGAAATAATATGTTCAGCTTTTTGTCGAAGCAGTAGGAAATGCACTCCCAGCTTGTCACAGGATTGTAAAGGCTTTCCATTACTTCAGAGACGCTAATTATCTAAATACTTCCAGCATGACTGTAACTGCACTATTTATAAGTCAAATTTGAAATGCATTAAGATTTTCTGCCAGTCATCTAGCTTCGTAAAACTGTTTAAACTGAGGATAATTCTTTCTCAGCCATTTGACAGTTTTAACACAGGTTTTCGGGTAAGAGAGATAAGAAACATGTCTTAAGTAATCTCTATACAGTCCCTACAGACCTACGACATATTTATTTTCGGTAACTATGTGAAGTTTAGCATTTTCCATAGTTTCGTTTTAAATTAATTGCGAAGATCTCAGTTGAACTCATTCACAAAGTGTCCATTTATGTGAAATATATATATGGAGGTATGTACTTAATACAAGTAGGTTACAATGAGTCATTCATAGTTAAACGAAAGGTGAAATTGTTTTACGGGTGAAATTCAGATAAATTTAAGGTGGGAAGGTTACAAGAGGCTGAAAATTAGAAAATTAATGGATTACAGTTCAGTTCCGTAACCATATAATCAAAAAGGAGAAAGAGTACTCGAAATTGTTAGGAATCACAAAAAGGGAAAAACAGTGATAATGATAACAGAGTTCAGACAAATTACGTCATTCTACTGTTTTGTCAAAATTCATGAAGACAACTATTCTTTTCAAATAATGATATTAAGAAATAGAAACAATGAAAACAGTTAAATGATACGGACAAACTATAGTTTTAAGTAAGACAAGAATAGTATTGAGTTATGGAAAAAAACAAAACAATTATATGATAACAGTTAACACAGAGAAAGATATTACTAATGTAAATTCAAAGTGGTCATCATTTCAATCTGATTCTAACAAATAAAACATTTTCATATTCAAGTATTGGTTTGTAGGGATTCGGTTGATTGGTTACAGGATTTCATCATGAGCTGACATCAGCCAGAGAAACATTGGAACACCCGAAGGGAGTACTGGACAGCTGTTTCGCCAGACTAGTTTGGGACTCTTCGTCAGTACACACTCACCGCCAGAGTTCGAACCCAGGACCTCCTGATTACAAGGCGAGCTGGCTCGTAGGCCATTGAGCCACTGAGGCTCACCTGATCCAATGGCCAGTGCATGAATTCCATCTTCTGACAATTCACGATATAACACAACCGCTAGTCAATGTCTTCGGTGAGTATTTGTCCTCACACCCGGCGTGCTGCACTCTACTACTGGTCACGACTTCCCACTAGAACCTCAGGTGACTACCTACCTGAATAGGGCAGTCGCCAGTGAGCATCTCATTGATATGCAAGTATTGGTTTGTGGGGATTTAGTTGATTGGTTACAAGATTTCATAATTAGCTGACATTGGTTCGAACCCCGGTGGGTGCGTACTGCTGAAGAGTCCAAAACTAGGACGAAACAGCTGTCCAGTACTCCCTCAGGTGTTCCAATGGTTCTCTAACCCATGTCAGCTCATGATGAAATCCTGTAACTAAAACATTTTCACCTTTTATTTTATGACGCCTGGTTCACTGTAATCTATTTATTCCATCGAAAAATGATGAATTCATTCATTCCTACTTTATTGAAATCTGTTGATTATATTCAGCTCGTATTAAAAAAGTACAATACCAGGTCAGTCTACACTACACTGCTAGGAACAAATCCACTTATCAGTGATTGACAAAGAAGGTTTGTAAGTTTTGACAAGCATTCGATGAACCATTATGTGGTATTTAGGTTATATAAAATCAAAGGCGTTCAGAGAAGAATTATTCTTTTCAGCGATATTATTCTCAAACTGTACAATTGCATATATGTAATAAATTACCGTATCAACAAAAAGAATATTTCCAAGGCTGTGTCATTAGAATTGTAAATTTTAGATAACAAATTACGTAATTTAGAAAGCCTTAATCGGGTAGAAACTAAGGTAAAATTAAATAAGTAAGTTGAGTGACGTAATATACTTGACGGAGTTCAATAGAATTCAGAGGAAATTTGAACAACAGTCAAGTTGACAACGGTGGTAATAAGGGGTAGGGATTTAATAGGGGGTGAGGAAATAAAATAATACAATACAACAAAACACAAAAATTACGTATTCGTTGTTAAGACAGATCAGGCTCAATGTAGATTTAATGACTGAACAAACTTACCCAGAACGTTTTACCACGAAATCTATGAGAAACCCAAAGCGCTTAGATCGCCCACACTTTCTACTTTTAAAAAGCGTCTCTACCTGAATCTACAATTCAATGAACACTTATCAGCAGAAATGCTGAGAAACCGCCTGTCGCGCTTACTGAATAAAACCTTCTTCGCGGCTGAACTCCGACTAACCTTCTCTACCAAACCAATGGTTCGTTTGAACACGAAGAATAAGCTACCACTGTTGGTCTGATCAGTGTGCATCTATCACTTCACCTGCTCATGTAGAGCTAGGTATATCTGCCGTACCCAGCTTTTTCTATCCAAACGTGTCATCGAACCTTTATCCCCATGGTTTTATAAAGGAGTAGAAAGGTCCCTCTGAATCTCTATCGTGGAACATCTGATACAACCTGGACACCAAGCAAACCCATAAACCAACTTCAAAGTCATCTACAGAATATGTGGGAATCTCGCTTCATCAAACTGCAGAGAAGTTTCTTAGAAGTAGAAAGTGTGGTTTGGGTTTCTCATAGATTTCGTGGTAAAACGTTCTGGGTAAGTTTGTTCAGTCATTAAATCTACATTGAGCCTGATCTGTCTTAACAACGAATACGTAATTTTTGTGTTTTGTTGTATTGTATTATTTTATTTCCTCACCCCCTATTAAATCCCTACCCCTTATTACCACCGTTGTCAACTTGACTGTTGTTCAAATTTCCTCTAAATTCTATTGAACTCCGTCAAGTATATTACGTCACTCAACTTACTTATTTAATTTTACCTTAGTTTCTACCCGATTAAGGCTTTCTAGATTACGTAATTTGTTATCTAAAATTTACAATTCTAATGACACAGCCTTGGAAATATTCCTTTTGTTTCTAAGGGAATTAACTATATATATATATATATATATATATATATATATATATATATATATATATATATAAATCTGCTGAAGAAGCTGTGGCTTACACGGTGAAACGTTCAGAAAAATCTTGTTTTGATTTTCTTAACACGCTGGGATTAATTAAAATAATTTATAATGAACCACTTATGAATACTTATATCAATTATGTCACCCCCTATTACTCAATAATAGACCACTATATATTTTTGTAAGTATAAATATGACTGTACAGCCTCTGAAGACGATTTCGTCGATGAAGAAAATTTTCTTTGCTGAATCTGTCTTTTATTTTCTTCATAACTCAATGGGTATTTTCGGTGATATATATCACCTACTGAGGTAGTAAGTCAGAATGCTTACAGAATTATTTCAGGAGGGCGTTAAGTGAAACGTAATCTAAGCAAATACATATTGTCATCAATTTCTGGTCAAGTAAATGTTATGTAGTTTTTCAATGTGAAGTAACTTCATCGTTGTCTCGTCGAATTGGTTGCAATGTATTGGCTTTCTCCTTTCAACGTACTATCACAGTTGTTCTTAAATTTGTTTATCTGGCAGCAAAAGGACTCATTAATCAATACAGTTTTTAAATAAATCTATGTGAACAAAAGGAGTTGCTTTTAGCTTCTTTTGATTTTTGATAAGGTCATAATAATTTCTATCTGTAAATATAATTTTTGTTTGCTCTAACAGTATTATCATAAACATCATATATTGCATATTATTAACAAATTTTATCAACCGTCTGAAAATTTATTACGAGTTTTTTTTTATAGATGTCCATCAATTCATAGGGAAAAATAATTTTTTGTATTCTTTTCTGCATTTATTCAAATACACAATATCTGACTATACCGAATATATAAATATACTCGTATGATTTTGTGACTTATTTTACTCCTATTATTATTATTATATTTCTATAACGCTATAATTCCCATGCTGTAACAGGCATTCTGTCAACTGTTATATTAACAAACGTTGATGTTGAATAATTTTTATGTGCATTAATAAAGTCTGCTGAGAAATTACTGAATATATATATACACACACACATAATCTTAAAACGTGTATTTCTACTAATCGTAGTGAGAATATTTTTCATATTGATAGGATACAAGTCACTGAATGTTTTGGCATAATTAGATACTGAAATACACCACTCACTTACTATCACAGACTGGTTTTCTGATTAAATGCTTACAGAATTTCATCATGAGCTGAACTCTTGAATATCAATGAGATGCTCACTGGCGACTGCCCTATTCAGGTAGGTAGTCACCTGAGGTTCTAGTGGGAAGTCGTGACCAGTAGTAGAGTGCAGCACGTCGAGTGTGAGAACAAATACTCACCGAAGACATTGACTAGCGGTTGCGTTATATCGTGAATTGTCAGAAGATGGAATTCATGCACTGGCCATTGGATCAGGTGAGCCTCAGTGGCTCAATGGCCTACGAGCCAGCTCGCCTTGTAATCAGGAGGTCCTGGTTCGAACTCTGGCGGTGAGTGCGTACTGACGAAGAGTCCCAAACTAGTCTGGCGAAACAGCTGTCCAGTACTCCCTTCGGGTGTTCCAATGTTTCTCTGGCTGATGTCAGCTCATGATGAAATCCTGTAACCAATCAACCGAATCCCTACAAACCAATACTTGGATTTCTGATTATAGTTGTTTCTGTCTTTCACTGCCAGCTGCACAAAGCGTAATATAATGCAGAGTAGCCATAGTAGTGGGTTAACAGTTATATGAGGATTAGTGAGCTACACTTATAGGCATGGTTTACGATAGACATTCTGAGACAACCAGTGGGTAGTTCATTTTCTAGAATGAAGTGTCGGTAGCTCATTGATAAAATACTTGTCTCTGAATAAGTAAATTTTGGAATATAATGGGAGTGAAAACATAAATTAGTTTATGTAAGCTAGTCACAAAAATAGCCTTAACGATGTGTTCGTTTTATACTTAGGGGACATGATGAGTGCATGTGAGTACTAGAGTGATTTACAGCTAGTTACCTACATATTTTCTTTTAAAATTATTGACAATTTGCGCTTATATTTATTCCAGTCAGCATATGACCATTTTTACTTTGAAGACATTCTTAAATTAAAAGGCATCATCTATTTTGGAAAATAAGACATGAGGCGTAGATGTTTATCATTAACAAGAATGTGAACTTAATTAGCTTTTTAAGTGTGGAATGTTCCAATAACAAACTTTTCACCACAATCTTACTAACTCCTCTTTAATGCATACTACTGTCTACTAGCCACTCAGCTGACACCTTTAAAACCTTGATCTAACTTGTCAATTTTCCTATCCCACATTGTTTCAATCTATTATTACTAGTCTCTGTGATCATCTTGCATTTCACAACATTTAATAGTTTCATTCAGCTCAGCATATTTGTAACGCAGATATCGTCTGTTTGTTCACCTTATAACAATTCCGTTATTCTACATAAAAATGTATCCGCCAGATAACTGGCTATCATTGTAACGATAAGCATTATATTTTATAACTGTAAGGACGTGAAGAGAATTGATTACCTTCTGTAGATATTTCATTTTTTGTAACGTATGCACATGCGGCCAATTTCTTTAGCAGCGCATCCAAGTGATAGGACAGCTATTAGCAGTGTTATTTTCTCTCACAAATTGAAATATTCACTTGTTCCTGCTCTCACTTTCATCTTTCTGACACTGTATTTCTTTGTATACGTTTTATTATTTTGAATCCCGCGGTTCTACGCTTATTAAAACGTAGTGATTCACTCTACAATAAAATAGATTATTTAAATACTTCGAACTAAGAAATTCACGCTATGAGCAGAACTATATTGATAATATTTGAAATAGATAAAGATCACAAGATGTAACGAGATACCATCTTATAAGGGTAAATAAACTGAAAATTACTTTCTTATAGTCACACGATAATAGGGCACACCTTCTGTTCACAATTCGATTGCTTCACATGTTTACTCCGATGACTAAAAAGAGAAAATTCTTGTAACAGTAAGTAATATGCATACAGTCAGTATCATGTGCACACAGGATTTATGAATAGCTAGGATGGATGCTACTTCTTACGAAATAGAAAAATAAGTGTGTAGGATGACCTGAAACAGTCGATCCACATTTCCGATGAGAGGTGATTTTTTTTTGTAAACAGACATATATGTGTATAACTGATGTTTTATAATTGTTTGTGACGGATGATTGGAGGTTGTCGACAAGAATTTCTGTGTTGTTTTTGTTTTTGGTAATAAAAAGTCAACATATTTTATGTTTAAAGGTGACTCAAAGTTTTTTTTTTGTCAGTTGCAAATTACTATGAACGGTCTATATTTCATACTTGCATGTAATTATTATCCTTCGTTCTCTGATTTCCAAGAGGGTAACAGGATTTCAGTGGCAAATTTCCGTTGCACTTGGAATATTAACCAGTGGAAATCAGTACTTTCCTGACTCACAGTGACATTTAACATATATTGATATTCGCTAGTGAGTTTAGTAGACCAGTAATTTCAGGAACAAAATGTTATCGTAACACAACTTTATAGCTTAACTGTGTTTACGGTCACAGGGAAACAAAGTCTCTACACCGAACCAAGACTAGCCCCAAACGTTTAGTTAGTAATCCATGCAATCACTTTTTCTTATCCCTCTGCTCAATCTGGATTTAGATGAGATGACCTTATTGAACAGATAGAGTGGTAATAGAGGAAATGTCAAACACAAAGGGTCAAACTTCAGGTCAAGGAAAAAATCAGTCAATACCAATATATGTGGCCTAGAGGGTGTGAAAACGCACCAAAACAACCATTCATGTTCAAGGTCAACTAAAGGGATAACTAATAAACTCGTGGAGAAATCTAAAAGCTCACTTCAAATTGAAGTATGCACTGAAGATGTTGCTTAGTAGGGCAATGAACGCTACGCGGATAAACCATTCAGCTCAGAGAACATAAGTGCATCAAAAACAATTAGTTGTGCATTATTTAGTCATATATTGGATGAGGAAAACTGTTAGTTTCTTAGGTAAAACTCAGATTTGATTGACACCTAAGTGTCATATGCCAATGGGGCATAACATCAGGCGAATAACCCAGAGATTAGTATTTCCGATTTCGTTGCACTAAAGTTTTTCATCTCAGTTTAATTCACTATTCGACTAGATTAATCTGAGACTGTTTTTGTTAAACTTGTTAAACAAAGAAAATATATGATGGAGGGGTGTATACAAACTATACGAAGAAATAAGGGGGATGCAGGACTGATCGTCGGAATCATGTATGGAGTGAAAAACATGCTTCATCTGAATCTAAACGTTATTCTTATTTTGAAAGGCAGCGATGATGAGTTTTGTATCGTTATCAGATTACTTGACCCCAATCAATATCATAAACACAGAGCAGTTTATTGTGTGAAAATAGAACTTATTAGTCAAATAGTGGGTACTTTTAAAATGCTACAAATATAATACATAAGTTTTACTATGGTATTTTTTATGCACCAGAAAAAATGACTTAAAACTAGCACTGTGTTATCCGTTTTATGTTCTATCAACTGCTATCTATGAATTGCAACAGTAATTGTAGGTATGCCTTAAAGTACAGTGGTCGGTCATTGTAAAATAATAATGTTTTCATAATTAACAAGTGACTTAGAATATTTCACACGTTGATATTTCATGGTATTTGTATTCTTTGACCACAAAAATATGATCTGTACACACTAATGCAGACAGACAGAGAGATACAGAATAAGTGTTTCTCAAAAATTCTACAAAGGAAAGATCGCTTTATGACATGGTCGATGCATTAAGCATTGTTAAGACAGTTAAGTTTGTAATAATAATAATAATAATAATAATAATAATAGCTTTATTCCAAAAACAGTACTCATGATACAGCAAGGAATTTTCAGCATTTCAGTACAATATTGCATCTAATTTACTCAAAAACGACAAAAAAAAATTAAAAATACCCATTACATAATAGTAATAAAACGATTGTTATAGCAGCTACGTAGCAAAATACTGTGTGCCATACGGAGAAAAACATGTATAAAGTACAAAATTGTAGTAATAATAGTAATACCAACTAAAAGTAAAATAGCAGAGTAACGATTTAAACGATAGAAAGTGTGACACCATAAAATACAGAAAGATAAAACGATAAAAGGGTCGATTCACTGTGCTAATTACATAGTAACTTGTAAGTTTCACGTCTAACAGAGTCTTCGTCACATAAAGTACGCGCTAAATAGGGTATTGTAGAATTTCTATACTTAGTACGAGCATATAACTTTTTATATTGACTTCTCGTCCTACCTGATGAGATACAAGGGGACAGGTGTGAATAAAGGGGGTGCAGAGGGTCTGACATTATAGCCTTTGCCCATTTCGTACAGGAATTTATATGCCTCTCGACTATAGTATTAGCGAGCTCATGCAGTGGCAGACCACAAGCTCTACTCACAGCATTTAATACTCTTCGTAATATGATATAATCTTTTTTGAGAAGCCCAGGAAAGACTAATGGAGAGAAATAGAGTACAATAGGTAAAATACAGGAGTTTAAAAATTGCAAAACTAAAGGTTGGTTGATACCTGATTGTCCTAACTTTTTAATGTAGAAGGTAAGACGAAACATTTTCTTAGAGATAGATAAGATATGGGATGACCATGAAAGGTCAGAGGAAAAAACTAATCCAAGAAATTTAATGCTTGATTTGGTTTCAATTTCCGTGCCATCTATGCTACAGGGATCATGCGAGTTAACTAGTTCAAGTAAGTCATGTTGATGCTTGAAAGTAAAGTCAAGCGCCTGACATTTGGAAGGATTTAATATAAGACCATTTGACTTGGACCAGTTGTTGATGTCCAACAGAAAGCTATTAAGTTTGGAGCTGTCAGACTCGGAGCCGATCAATAAAATAAATAAACACACAGATTGGTGACTGGCGTATAACCAGTCCTATGCATATACCCCTTATTGCTGACTGCATTCTGTCGGTTATTAAGCTAAGTGACTCACGGAGCACTTTCACTTGATGTTAGATTGTTAATTATACTGTCAGTAAATAACTTCAGAATGTAGATATTTACATTTCAAGGCTTGGTAGTTGTTTAGTCCTGTTGGTGTCAAAACACAAATCACTGTATGACAAATTGCAACTTGAAATTTATGACATACTCCCACTTTTTTTCTCTCTATCGTCGAGTTTTTGTTTGTGTATAACAACATATTTACTTACTGAACTTTTTTTGTTTTGAAAAAATTCATTTCTAACAATGACAATGCTCTTTCCATGTGTCACATAAGACAGGGATGAGTGATAGTCTTACATGGGAATGTATCACAGTTGTAGGGACAAAAGCAACACAATACTACTCAGTGTGTGTAAGAATATTTCACTCATCGTAATGGATAGTGAAAGATCATGAGAGTCGATTCGCCTTTCTGTATTGTTTTCCAGTTTATTTATGTGTCGTTAGCTCAGTGTTTTGGTTGACAGCTACAACCACCTAACTTCGATTTGTTAATGAAAGCGAGTTCAAATTAGGTGTGAAGAGTCAGAAAACATCGAACGAATGTAAATAAATAAATAAATAATCTCTTAACTATTTACAAGTTTACATTTTTCAGTGAATAAAAAACTTGGTCTTAGGATTTCATCAGGAAATAACATCGGTTAGAAGACCATCGGAAAACCTGCAGGGAGTACTGGATATCTGTTTCGTCCTGGTTTGCGACTCTTCGTCAGTACACATCCACACCCATCCAGGACATTCTGGTTAAAATGTAAGCTCGCAGGTCAGGTGTCAGGACAAATACTCGCCGCAGACATTTACTAACGGTTGCGCTCTGTCGTGAATTAGCAGAAGTTGGAATTTATGAGCCACAGGATCGGGTCGCAGTAGCTTAATGGTTTATCACCTAGCCGGCCTTGTAACCAGAGGGTCCTGTATTCGAACACCGGTGGATGCGTGCCGATGAAGAGTCCCAAAATTGGGTAAAACAGCTGTCCAGTACTCCCTGCAGGTTTTCCGATGGTCCTCTAGCTGATGTCAGCTCATGATGAAATCCTCCATACAATCAAACAAAATCCCTACAAAACCAATACTCGAGGATTGATTTGATGCTTACTAGCGATGGGCAGTTAACCTGGGGTTCTGGTGGGGAGCCGTGACCAGTAGGGTACAACAGGTTGAAGGCGGGGCAGTAATTCATCGAAGGAGACATTGAGAAGTGGTCTCGCTATGTCATGAATTGACAGAAGTTAGAATTCATGCACTGGCCATTGGATCAGATGGGTCTCAGTGGATTAATGGTCTACGAGCTAGCTCGCCTTGTAACCAGAAGTTCCTGGGTTCGAACACCATGGTGTGGAATATATTTACGGAACCTTTCTGTGTTGCGTCGTCGGCTTGTATTGTTTAGTATACAGTTAAGACAGATGAAATTCGAAGCTGAAGGAGTATTGAATTATCATAAATATTATTCATCTAATCGAAGGAATTTTTTGCATTTTGAATGCTGTTCCTCTTTCCTATAAATGTAACCGATGTCATTTTATGTGACTCATTTTTTGGAATATTGGAATACAGTATCGAATCAGTTACATAATTAGTCTGTGCGTCTGGAGATCACTTTGATTTTCAGAATAGAGTTTGCGTAAATCATCTAAACTAAGTGCTGGAACCTGATCACAGCAACAGAATTGTAACTGAATAGGGAATTTTTGAGGCATGATTAACAAAAATCAGTCGCGATGTGGGATGGATGGTGGAGAGACATCTGAATATCCAAGGTGAAATGCAAGAAGCATATTCCTTTATCATTAGAGTTTTCAGTCGTTTATTATGGATAGTTTTGATCATATCTTTGTTCACTGAGTCAACAGAATTAAAAACAACAGTTCGATAAGCTTTAAAATAAATTTATAAATGTACATCTCTCTCTCTCTCTCTTTATATATATATATATATATATATATATATATATATATATATATATATATATTGACAAGTGCTTGGATTAGTTTACCCAACAAAAATTCACTCATCATTTCATAACACTGAGTAATAGTGAACATCTTTGAATGATGGTAAAATTGATCACTACTCTCATTCTCTGTCCTTTGTGCTAATAATCATTTGTTTTGTGTTACTTAGAAAATTTAATTAAATTGGTAGATCGATCGATGCGTAATGTGTTCACACCAGTGACCTTGAAAAAGATGCAGTTAGGGTTTATCGTGTTTCGGTTTCAATGTATTTTCAAAGTAAATCTGAAGAGACTAAAATGCATGTGATTCTGAATGAAATTTCTATAGTTGTTAAGGTTATATGAGAATAAAATTAGAAAAACTTAACAGTTCTTAGATGAACTCCGCTAATCAAGATATAGTATTGAAGACATTGAATTAATAAACGTCGATTTCTTCTACTTCATGAAGTTCTCAACCGACTTCGACTAGTTTGTGACAGTTAGGTATTTAAAGTACATTATAAACGCATCCTTCGTAAACTGTCTTCACAATAAAGAAAAGTGACACTTCATAATGAAATTGCTGAGGGGATTTAGGAGTGGCTGAAGATTAACATATTGAGAATTCTACTAGCGTTTGAATTTTCTGACTAACCAAAAGATATAAGGTTTGTAAGCTGAAGATATGCAGTGACTGAACTGTCGTCTATCCAGCAAGACCTACAATATTTTAAAACCCATTCGCTAATTTTTTTATTCGTCCTAAAGTATTCCTAAAGTACTTTTGTTAATGCTGAATAGTTCGTCTTCTTATCATTTTGAATAATCACTAGCCGACGTTGTAGTCAAAATGTGACCAGCTCTTCGAATGCAGACCATTTAATTCAAGAATAAAAGTGATCAAAGATATATATATGCGTCGGTGACACAGCGGTAGAATGCCGTCAACTACAGATGTGCTCCAGCGCTCGATTCCCGGCCGACACACTCCTTTACAGCGTCAAGCCAGTAATAAGACTGATAAAGAGGGAAGGTTAGGCATGAGGCTAGCAACCCCATCCCGTAAAAATACACACCACTGCTACTGAAACGTCAAAGCTTTAACTTGAAGTCCTAAGTTCCGCCGAGAACGTAAAGGAAGATATATATATATATATATATATATATATATATATATATGACAGATTTCAAGTAGGATTTAACATTTAAGAGCTACCACCCTATTACTCAGCTAAGCTAATTAAGGTGAACTTGAAGCAGATATTCGTCAATTGAAAGTGTGGTCCTGAATCCTACTTTTAAGGTTGAAAAAAATACACATTGATATAAGTATAAAACATGGGCACTGTGGTAAAGAATAACTCCAATATGGATAAGATTTTATTTTGATAAATCACAGTGTTATACAGTAATGTTTACTGATGACGTTTCGAGCACAGTTTATTGCTCATAATCATATCAAGGTACACACACACACACAACTTTCTAACTTCGTTTATATGATTCCATTATTTTCTATCGCTTGATTTGATTGGCAGTAGTATTTTCCATATTTCAGGTATGAATGATGAATCATTCCTATTGCATGTGTTGGGTGTAGACTCGATGAACAAGGATTCAGTAATCAACTTCTCTCTCCACCTACCTATATTACTTTTTAGAATTTTAACCCTCTCTCATCCTAATGTTTGGATGTGTGTCAATGCGTCAAGTGCAATTGCTGAGCTTTTTTCTATATTAAAATAATTGACCCCACGATGATAAGTAATTTAGAAAAAAGCTCAGCACTACATTGCACTGCATGCATTAAGACACAACCACACAATAGGGTGGGAGAGGGTTTAAATTCTAAAAGGTAATCTAAATAGGTGGAGAGAGAGGTTGATTACTGAATCCTTGTTCATCGAGTCTACACCCAACACATGCAATAGGAATGATTCATCATTCATACCTGAAATATGGAAAATACTACTGCCAATCAAATCAAGCGATAGAAAATAATGGAATCATATAAACGAAGTTAGAAAGTTGTGTGTGTGTGTGTACCTTGATATGATTATGAGCAATAAATTGTGCTCGAAACGTCATCAGTAAACGTTACTGTATAACACTGCTTGACTTTATCAAAATACAATTTTATCCACAATGGAATTATAGTCTATCACAGGCACAAGTTATATTCTTATATCAACGTCCGAGTTAGTTATTGGAGTACTGCTGAGATTTCCGCTACTTTTTATGTCTGCTTTTCACTCAGTGTTAAATGTTCGCATAAATATTAGCTTGTATCTTGATGAAAATTTGTATTAATTAATTAATTAATCAATTAATACTATTGTTTTTATTTGGGATATCTTCTTTAGAATATGCATCCAGACATTCTTACAAAAAAAACTAAACTTTGAACATTTGTCACCGCTTCACCCGCTAATGTTAATTTGAATTACTACGAATCACTGCTGCCTGCTAATCTGTTCAACTCACGTTCCTTCACTATGCGATAGTATCTGTTTGATGAATTATTTTTTCATGGATTGTGAAATGGGAAAGGAGATTTCTGTGTAATAAATGAATTCAGCCTCTCCCTCGGATGATATTCATACATTGAGTGATGATACAAGGGAGGAAAACTGTGTAGGGTGAGAATTTACCTTCATGTGGTCTGGTTTTCTACTAACGGAAATGATGCAGTACTAACACTTTGACATACCGAAGAATTAATCACTTACAAATGTTATAAAGATTGCACCTCAGTAACCATACAGGTCACTGGAATCTATACTCTTGCAGTGAAAAGACACAAATATGCTTTCGTACAATCTAGTAAATAAAGCTGACACACACAGTAGGTCTTAACGACTGTAGGTACTACTGGGATATATTCTAGTTCATCAAAAGGGAACTACACTCAACGAATGACAAGCAGGTTTGGCTTCCATTATTCTAACTCACTTTCATTATAAGCACATCAACTCTCCTGTTAGTCAGTTATCTTTTACGGTAAGCAGAATCTTATGGTGTGGCATATTAGTATTTGAACTAATATTTCCTTTTGTTTTCTGTAATATTTTTATTTTTCTACCAACTTTACGTAAATCCTTTAGATTTGATTGTGTGAAATATTCCCATATTATGAATTAAAAGTCAATATGAACGAAGAATATTCTTTTCAATAATTTCTCCTCTTCAGGTCCTTACAATTATAAAATATAATATTTATTGTAGTTACAATATTAGCAGGTTATACATTTTTAACGTAGAATAACAGATTAGTTATGGGGTGTCAAAATAAATAGTCGTATTTTTGTGACAAACGTGCTAGTTGGCTGAAATCGATTAGAAAATATTGTAAGACGGGAGACAATGGCGATGATTAATCATAATAGATTTGTAGAGTGTGGGGTAGGAAAATTGACAAATAAGTCAGTTCAAGGTTATCGAAGGTGTCAGGTGAGTGGCTAGTACAAAGTGGTCTGTCTTAAACGGGAGATAATAAGACTGCAATGAGAGGTTCATAATGAGATGACGAAAATGTTAAATGAAACAGGTGGAGGTATGCATATACTGAGAAAACAGACAATATCACTAATAATAAGTCCGTATAAATGAAAAATTCGATAGTATTGAGAGAATGTTTGCATAAAAGGCATAAATTATTATTATTCGTCATAATTTTTGCCCTTTCATTTTTTTAAATTTTTGATTAACAGCTTGATTCCACAATGTATTTTCGGTGCAAGTATGGAATTTTCAGCATGGATATCGGTAGCCCAAATTCTGCGGGCCGACCATAGATATCAGGTGTGCGTAGACAGGGCATCGAACCTTGGACCATGCACATGGTCGGCGAGCGTCCTAACCACTGTGCCACCGACGCACATTCCCTCAATACTATCGAATTTTTCATTTATACGGACTTATTATTAGTGATATTGTCTGTTTTCTCAGTATATGCATACCTCCACCTGTTTCATTTAACATTTTCGTCATCTCATTATGAACCTCTCATTGCAGTCTTATTATCTCCCGTTTAAGACAGACCACTTTGTACTAGCCACTCACCTGACACCTTCGATAACCTTGAACTGACTTATTTGTCAATTTTCCTACCCCACACTCTACAAATCTATTATGATTAATCATCGCCATTGTCTCCCGTCTTACAATATTTTCTAATCGATTTCAGCCAACTAGCACGTTTGTCACAAAAATACGACTATTTATTTTGACACCCCATAACTAATCTGTTATTCTACGTTAAAAATGTATAACCTGCTAATATTGTAACTACAATAAATATTATATTTTATAATTGTAAGGACCTGAAGAGGAGAAATTATTGAAAAGAATATTCTTCGTTCAGACTGACTTTTAATCCTTTAGATGTCGACAGGTTAGTGGTTAGGTGTAAGCCTGATACATTCTATAAACTATATATCGCTTAGATAAGGGAAGTTATGCCTTCCATCTCTATTTTTATGTTCACAACTGACCTATCGGTAACTTTGCAGTCTACTCTGTAACTACAGTCATAGTAAGTGCATGAATCAAGTGAACATTAAGTGTAAAGTGTTCGGCTATTATTTCATTTGAATTTTTCAGACCTTATTTTGCTTAATCTTACAATAAACCTTCTGGGTATTGCTCATTGATTTCCATAAAATTCAAACGGTTAGTTAACATTCAACACAAATAACGGGGTTGATAATTTCTTATTCCCAACAAATTACTTAAAGATATGAACTTTTATGCAAAATAATATAGTAGTCTCAACCTATTCTAATTAACTTATTTTTCAACCTACCCTTAAAACATCATATATTATTTTAGTGTAATCAAATTTCTTATTTGATTTAACAAAGGTACAAAGTGCATTTATCAGTTCAGTCACTCATAGAAATCAATAATGTTAGCTGCTTTTAACATTTTATTATTATTATCATTATTAGCATAGAAGAATTATGTTAAATTACCGTCTGGCAATGTATACACAATGAATTTTAAATATGCTGTGTTGAATAGATTAGTCTTTAATTGACCTTAAAATTTTGCTTCATTTTTTTGCCCCCTAAAAGTATGATGAAAATTTTCCTACCACTATTGTAGTGAAAGAGATAGACAGTTTGGTATTTGCAAACCGAACACTAACTTTAAGCATGCAGAACCTACACATTATAGTATTGTCAAGGTGTGCATCACTTCATTTTAGAAAATAACTTTGGATACGATAAATTCATGCTGTATAGGAGTTTCCTACACATGCAAAGTCACAATGGTGTACTTGACAATTTTAGATTACTCTGAGACCATCTGTTGATTTTGTTTTTAGATATGGGATTTTCTGTCTGTCGAATTCCTCGTTTCACTTCCTTGATGTTAACCTAGATAGAAGAGAGAATGGAACTCTGTTAAGGTCGGCTTACCGAAAGACAACATTCACTGGGCAGTACACTAACAGTTGGGTACCTTTAGGGAGAAAGAGAAATCTTATTCATTCCTTATGCTCCAGAATTCGTAAAATCTGCTCTGCAGAGACAATCGGTAGGGAACTAGATAACCTTCTATCAAATCTCCTTAACAATGGTTATCCTACAAGGTTTATTGAACGTAAAATCAAGAAAGAATCCGCCCCTAGACAAATCACAGTGCCAAAGAAAAAACTGTTTATGAGTCTGGCATTCAAAGGTGATACCATTTCGGAATTGATTAGAAATCGTTTATCCAAATGTATTAAACGCACTTTTCCTGCAGCTGACTTGAAACTAGCTTTTACCAGCGGAAATATGATCAGACAATGCGCATCAAGGATAGACTACCGCTTTTGTCCACATCTATGTGCATTTACTCTTTTACCTGCTCTTGTTGAGCTGCTTATATTGGACTTTGTAAGAGTAATCTCCGAAAACGCGTAGCTGAACACTATCCGGTTTGGTTAATGAAAGGCGAACGTAGAACTGCAAAGTCGTCTATTTGTGATCACCTGTTAGAATCTGGTCATTTAGCCCCACGTGATTCATCTTTCAAAGTTATCTACATGGCAAAATCGAACCGTTCCAAAAGTTTACGTTTTCTTCACTTATGCATAGCCGAAGCTCTAGCTATACATGAACAGAAACCTAAATTATGTGTTCAAAAGCGTTTTGTCAAACCCCTTTCTTTACCTTGGTCATAATAATGTTCTTTCTAGTTTTTATTTTATTTTACCACTTGAATTCTTTCCACTTCACTTCACATCTTCATTCTTATCGTAATCGTACTCCTAATTTTTAAAATTTTTAGATAACACTTGACACTTTTGATATCAATTCACTTATGAAACAATCTTTAATAATTCTGTAATTTATCCACTTCAGCTCTACCCCTTATAACTTTTATCACATATATCCGTACATTGACTGAGCAATTATTTAGTGCCACTTAATAACCTTTTTCTGTAATATAAATACGACTGTACAGCTTGAAAATGAAGTCGTTGAAAAGAAATTTCTTCGCTGAACAAAAAAAAACTGTGTTTTTACTTATGAATAAATAGGTATTTTTCGTGAAATAACAGTAAGTGACTGACGTTTACTGCATCTGTGTAGACAATAAAACTACTTCTGTATGACAGATGAAAAAGCGACTAGTAGGGTTCACTATATATATATATATATATATATATATATATATATATATATATATGTCTTCCACACATATGTCAAATGGATTACTCGATCATTGAAATGTTCTGTACTTAGATAATGAAACTACCATGGAATGTGAGATTCATTGGATCAAACTAACTACTGACTAAAATGTGATGGATCAAATCTTATTAAGTTCCCTTCAAATCCCATCTAAGTTTAGACTATGCGGATTCCTAACTCACTGGACACGGTGACCAAGCATAGTTATTTTTCACACCAAGTTAGCAAGACCCATATAGAGAACAACTTTGGCATTTACATTCAGGACAAAGTCACTTGACTAAAGGTGGGATAAAATGTCGTGGCACAGAAAGTACATAATTATCTACTTAAAATCTGTTTGTTCCTTTTTTTTCACCCAGAAACATATCAATTGGACTTTGTTTAGTGGTGGAGAAACTGGCAGGGTCGATAGTCGCGTTGGAGAATTAACCGTTCGAAATAACTGTCTGCATAATGTATGTTTAGCACATGACTGACATTGTTGCTCAAAAATGCTTGCGTAATTCATGAAACTAAGGAGAAATTCTGCTCTTTCTGTCCACCTCTCTTAAAACCCAAGCTTTTTTGTTTATTTTCTAGTGTATCATTCGGAAGTGACAGGGTACAAATTTGAATGATTTAAAAAGTTGGTGATCGATGAAATTATCTGCGTTCATTGTGCAAAAACAAGAGAGAAAAAGTGTGACGTGATATATTTGGTTTGCATATCATTATTTATTTTGATTACATACATACTGATAAGGATGTTCGGTGATTTAACGTTTCTTCGTCCAAACTCACCACTGACAGTACTCGCTACACTTTCCTATTTCACACAAGTTATTAAAGAACTTAGCTTTGGATATAAGATCGACTGAAGGTATTTTCAAAATATTTTCGTTTGTCTTCGCCGCTTGATAGCATTACACTCATGTCTGTTTGTATCTGTTGAATACAAGTCTACAAAAAAGTTTTACAGTCTTTCTGTAAAAAGTAAACATGGAAACAGATTACACTTACACTTTATAGCAACTTGTGCAAAATATATTAGTAGCTCAGTAGTATGGTGAACTCACGCTGCTTCTTAAGATTACTAAGCTTTCTGGGGACTGGAAAATATCTCATCAATTATGTTATAAAGTGGTTAATTCAGACAACAGTTTGTGAGTCAGAGCTGAAGAGGATTCGATAATATTTGGCTGTCGTTTCGGCTGTGCTTAACCAATAACTGTAAAACATGTTAATTTTTCGAGTAGTCATCTTGAATCAAGGCCAGAATCACAGCGGGTCTGCTTAAAAAATAAATGATTGATGCTGAGAAAATCAGGCAAACTTCATCCATTGAAATGTCGCACTATTTTTAACCTAAATGATACATTATAACTGGAACTGATTTTGAAATTAATAGCTGCACAGATGAACAGGGAGTAACCCTTGGTAAGTTTGTAACGTGAGAAGACAATAGACTTGATTAAGGATTGTTTATTTGGAATTCGGTATCTCTGTACACCAAAATTATATACGCCTTATCTTCAAATCACTATTTGCACAGATCTTCCATGTTGTGCTACTTCTGTCTTTCATATTGTTTCTTTGTGTTGCTTTCACGTATCCTGTGTTTCTCCACAACGCCCAATCATTAGCACACGCCACAAGTTTACTTCAGAATAACCCGTTATAATACAAGAACATGTTATACATTTGAAAATGCAAAATGTCTTCATATATTCCTTGATTTCTTTGAGGTGAATTTGTCTTACGTATCGAAAATTCTATATAAAAAAGTGTTTCAAGGACAAATCAGAAAAAAAATTCATACAGTTTATAATTCTGATATTTATTCTTCTGAATAGGATTTCAGTTGACTGGTTGGAAAGGTGGTTCACAGTGTCCGTATCCTTTTTATTGAAATATTGAGTTTTGATGCGATGATGGAGAATACACTATTTACGAAATAACTTCAAGCACTCTTAGTTTATTGAGATCCAATCGACTGAACGTTAAATTTTCGGAAAAGCCTGAAATTTTTACTGCTGGTCATCATTTGGACCTCACCTTGTGGTGCGAGCTGTTTGCAAGCCAAAATTGTGAACAACAATTTACATCATGACAGAAAACAAGAACAAATCCTAAGCTTGAGGAACTCAACAACCAATCACAGCAGACTTGGCGTGGGCGGAGACGATTCGCAGATATATCACCGAACTGTTTAAGAAACGGTAACAAAGAGATGACAGAATAACCTCCAGAAAGAAACACAACCAGTCAGAAGACATTGCTTCTCTGCTAACAATAACGAATAATAATGTATATAAAAATATACAGATATCTGTTGATTTTCTCAATAAATGATCTGTTGCCTGGCCCTTGTGCTCTGTCGTTACAATCTAAGTCAGTTGAACACACGAAATCGTTCTGTTTTGCTTTGTTTTAGAGACATGCTTGAAAGTGAATATTGAAATTTTTTATTGTATCACATATGTACCTGCTACTTTAGGTCCTAAGAATTTAATTATTTATCTTTATTTAAATAAGTTAAATGTTTCATACACTGCACATTAGGACGCCATTTCTTCAATGAAGATAATGATTTTAATTATCTTGGTGTTATTTTCTTATTTGAAAGTGATCAGTCAACCTCATTCAACAAATATATTATAATGCCACATATTAAGTGATTCACAATGGAAAAGTCAGAAAAGCCCCTGAATTGAAAACGGGAGTAAGACAAGGGTGCCTACTATCACCAATGATATTCCTGATTTTAGTGAATTGGATCACACGGTAGGGTGCTGGGAGGTAGAAGACAGGAACACGTTGAGTAGATAAGAAGACATTAGAAGATTTGGACTTCATGGGCGAAGTATGTGTGATTTCACAGAAATTCGAAAATCTAGCGGCAGACTGAAGAGGTCTGCAGCTAAGACAGGGCTTCAATTTAACATAAAGAATACAAAGGTGATGAAGATGGCTAACCGATAACAGCATGCACCCATCACTATCAACGGAAGAAATCTGAAAAAAGGTCACCTCTTCCGCTCATTTGGGCAGAATCGTTTCAGATACAGGTGGCATAGATGATGATGTTAAAGGTAGGATGGGAAAGACAGTACACACCTTCATTAATCTGAAATCACTATGGAAGTCTACCACACTAAACATAAATAACAAGATTCCTATTTTGAACTAAGTACTAATGTCAAATGAGTGCTTCTGTATACTTAAGAGACTTGGTGAGTAAGTCACCAAGAGTATTTCCAGCAGGCTGCTTTAGACTTTCATCAAAAACTGTCTTCGTTGTGTTGACATTGAAAATCACATGGCTGGCAACAAAGAACTCTGGGAATGAACGAGCCAGTAGCTTACTGCCCACCAAATATCCCAAAGAAAACGGGGATGAATTTGGCACATACTGGGGAGACCACTGAGTGATATTGCTAGACTAAAAGGGAAACGACTAGTTGCGCTTGTTTCTGAGGATGACATGGAGGAGACTGTGTGGACAGGGTATGAAAGCTAAATAGGACTTCAAAGTACAGTATGAAGTAGAGAAAGGCTGTTGAAGCCTCTTGTTCCAGTAGGAACTTAAGGGAATGATGATAATAATGTACATTGGATTCTGAGATTGTCAGATTGAGCACAAAACAAATAGCGAGTGTCTTTTTAGAGAGTGTTAACGCGGCATGACTTTAAAATGACATCGATGACCTTGGTATCTTACTGTGTGCAGGTATATCTATAAAACTGCAAAACATCATGACTCTGTTGAACTTCCCTGCCCATCGTTTACAAAATTCTGATTTTGATATTTTAGGATCCATTGTCTACTGAATGATGTGCTACACTAATAGTTCAAAAAATTAAATAAACAGCCATTTGTATTTCAGGGATTCGTAAATAAAAATAGCTAAGGATATTTTTACCCATGAAGAAGATAGGCATTATCCACTTTTCTCAATCTGTATGAATTACATTTTAAAGTAATTTACTGTAGAAATTATCGAATTTCTGTCATTATTATCACCGTGAGTTTAGTTAACACAGTGCTTTGTCAGCAGGTAAACAAGTGTTTTTTTTCAATAATGAATGACGCCCTTCTAAGTCTATGCATTGACAAGTGTGTGCGTGTGTAGTACTATTGGTAGATCTTGTTAAGAACAAGTATACTTCTCGGATGACCTGAATATCACCAAAATTTACACCGGTATTGTATTTTTATTGACAAAAATGTTGATTTTTTTGTTGCTAATTTTAAGTCAGTGTATGTGTTTTGCACTGGAAAGAAATACCATTTGCTTCAGTGCTCCTAATGCCAGACAGTGGGATAGTTATACAAAGAGTTTAATATCAAACTTAATTAATCTTTACACAACAAAGATTACCTAAAGTTAAGTTGAGCTGTTGCAGCAGAATTTATGCAACAAGTAGAAAGCCACATAAAAACGAAAGTCTGTTCATGCATGACATATCTTACATGCATCGGACTCCCACACCCTCTTTTTCACCCTATATAGAGATATTATAAGTTCATTAAACATATAAGTTACAATTATAAATTTTAATATTACTGGAACTACATGATAAACATTTTTACACAGGATATTAATATTAGTTCGCACATAATATAAAAGTTAGCATAACAGGACTACTTAGTTAGTGTACCAAAATAATGTTAGTCACTTTCACAGAATATATATATATATATACATATAAATTTATAAATCACTCCTTGAGGACTTCACTTGCTTTCTTCTGTGCTGCTGTCGTTTGTCTTGTTTTTTCTCTCACCATTTTAGCCTATATATAAATTTCTGAATGAGAATAAAGAATGTAGATATTTGACCACTTAAAATGACAAATGATCTGCAAACATTATTGGTCCCATATCCTACAACTGCCTCGTGAATTACCAATTACCTTCCTCCACAACGCATCCTGGATGACAGTTGTAGAATATACCTTTATACCAATGAAAAAGTATTGATCAATTTATAATACTTCACGACTGTAATTTATACCATGACTAATCGTGCCTGCAAAAATGGCTTGCGTTTTTTGTAAGAAAATATAAACTATTATTATTATTATTAGTCTGCATCGAGTACAATTCACTTCTGGTGTTACTTACGATGAAAATGCTGACAAGATTATACAAATATATCATTTATTTTAAATTAATACCCGATTTGAATGTAGATGAAGACTAAGATTCGATGCCATACACAGCAAAGTTAGATGGGGGGATGACTTCAAGCTTTATTTTTTCCAAGCATTTGTAATCCATCCAAAAAATACTTGGGTTTTTTGTTAATGCGAAGATAATATTCCTATATTTCTTGATGTGCTCCATTGAATGACTGGTTAGCAGATTGTTCCCACAAACTGAAGACAAAAAAGAAAGCGACCACGTAATTTCACCATAGACCAAATTTATGTAATTTAAATAATACTTATCCATGCCTGTACAATTAATGTGTCCTACATAGGTAGTAATACAAATGTATTTTATTATTACTATTAAATATGCTTACTAATCGTATATGTAATTTATCATATTGATGACGCCTGTAAACTGGCGTCCCTCGTGTACAAAAAATGAGAATCTATTATTATTATTACTTATTTGTACCCTGGGCAGGAAACTGAACAGTCTAGGACATATCCTGTGTTTCATATACTTACATCTGTCCTTGCATTCATAAATTTGCTTGTAGGCTCTTCAGTCTTGCTTCCTTAAAAACCGTAAGACTGACCCGGCGACATTTTAAGAGATCCAAGATATTTGTGAATTCAATTAAAAATTCAAACACTTCATGATACATAATACAGAAAAATAACGATGACGTTGTTGTGGCATTTTCAGACTGATCACGTTGTTTTTGTATGTCCAAATTGTTTTCTTTGTTTCTATTTGATAATAAACACAGTTTGTTTGTTCTTTGGTTTAAATTTACTAATTAGAAGGTTGATCAAACTTTTTTTCTCATGTCTCATACCAGTTGACTGTTCCATAATGATACTTAAACTGACTTTTTCTTCTTAACAGCATTGGCGGCTCCTACATCATCATCATCCAGCCTTAATGATGATTGGTTTGTGACATTACTGTCATTTTTAAACCTTTTGAATTATGTGAGATACGATAAATGTTTACTACACTCTGAACAATCAGGCAAACCTAACAGAAAAATTAGTCTGTTTTTTTTGCCGTATTTCTTCCGACTGTTTGCGACTGATCGTAGTTTTTTTTACTAAACACCATGAAGAAATGGTTCAGTAGCAGCAGTTTTCATAGTCATCTGCTACGCTGAGAATAAAATCAGCATACTTAGAGCTTCTATATTGATTTTAGTTTAGGAGAAGAGCTCTCCTAATGAAGACGACATCATCAATTAACTGCTTTCCTAAGATAGAACAATGATTTGACTACAACCAAATAAGTGACGTAAAATTAAGAGAAGCATTTTATCTGTTTGCTGTCAACACGACACTTTAGTAAGATAAATTAAGTTATCTGAAAACAGATTGTGGTGAGTCCTGACGCCGTACTCAACGCTTTAATCTATTGTATTTAATTAAAACAAATTTTGATTATTTCTGTAACAAGTCAATTTTTTTCTGAGTAAATAATGAAAATAAAGCATAATAAATTTCACTTTACGTAAACAAAACCATAGATTCATTACAAAGCGATAAAAGTGTGCATAGAAAATAGTTAAATATTGTGCTATTTTCGTTGTTCAGTGAGTGGTAATAGTAACACTGATAATTACTGTATGCTGTAGTACACACTAGTAACTGATGAAATCTCTCATGTGACAACTCACTGCATTAATTGTACTTAATCACAGTAGATGAATTAAAATGTGATATATATATATATATATATATATATATATATATATATAAGTGTACGGCTTGTTAATAAATTCTTCAGAAAGAGTCTCTTCTCTGAATCACACGACTCATTTTCTACATAAACGAAAATAGACGCTGTTCACTGCGTACCATGAAGAAAAATATTTTCCCCAGTCGAAAAGAAAATGACAAAATTGATAATAAATCATCAGGAGCAATAATTACAGACTACAGTCTTACACAGTGAAAATAATTTTTTCTGTCGTAACTCAGTTAAATTTTGGTATAGGATTTGTTTGTAACCATTTCATAAATATGACTTGCGAACCCTACATGTTTCCCAATAAAATGAATACCAGTCATGACACCAAAGTTAGTGAGGAAACATCCTAGGCTAAACATTATAATCCAACGAAGTTAAAACAAGTTATTATTTTTTTTTGGCTAGTTGGATAAAATGTGGTTCTACATTTTGATTCCTTCATGAATGCGATGAAATTAAATCATAGTAAGTGACA
Organism: Trichobilharzia regenti; assembly: GCA_944472135.2. Taxonomy (NCBI): domain Eukaryota; kingdom Metazoa; phylum Platyhelminthes; class Trematoda; order Strigeidida; family Schistosomatidae; genus Trichobilharzia; species Trichobilharzia regenti. The sequence continues at coordinate 59,438,320 of OX235270.1, forward strand.
CCTATGTTCCCAGTAAAAAAAAAATTGGTTAGGAAAAGTGACCAATGGCTTGAAGATTTTCGATACTGTAGCAAGTGTTGGAGAAAGAGACCACTGCTTTCGTTAGTAGATGCAAATATTGCAACTTCAGATCTAAGTGATAAATTTCCTGCTCAGAGTAAATGCCAAATGTTTACACTGTCCGTTTACTGTCTCTGTTTCACTAGAAACAAGGAAAAATCAAAGACGGGATAATAATCAGAGGTTTATTCAGGTAAATTCTTAACTGCATGGTACTCCAACGAAATGTGAATCAAACAGCTTATAGACAAAGAGAACATAGAACCCATTAGATAGATCAATAATGCAACACAAGGTCAACAGGAAAGGTCACAAGACAAGGTCAACACTTGGAAAAGGTAAACATCTTCCCATACAGAGCCAGCATATTTCCAAATGTTTATTTCTTTAGGTTAATAGTACATCTCATCGTTAAGATTTCACTGTTTACAAGTTTACATAAATTGTTTGTGAAGAGCCTACGGCTAAATATCAAAGCTTTGGTGAAAAACGTAATTGTTAAAAGAATATCCAGCGTACATGCTAAAAACTGTAGTTTTATAGCATAGATATGTAAGATTTAGAATGCAACATTGTTTATAATATTTTGGTGGGTAGTATAAAGAAACTTATAAAAAAGACTTCATGTTGAAAAAAATACTATCAAACTTTTAGAGACTAAGGGTGTTGACGTTCACGGATAGTACGAAGTATACTAACGCAAGATCTTATACCCACAACTTCTATAGTATTCGTTCCGCGTAGACCAAAGGCAAAGCAAAACACCAGAACTGACCTTCCAAGTTACGAGTTACATTTCAGGACCATATCGGAGTGCGAAATGATTGGTTAACTAACTAGAGATCGTGCACGAACGAATGAACGTGACACGATGGCGTACCAAATGGCGCGGATGCTTGATCGGAAGCCTTCAGCTAAAGAAGCTGGCTTAAACAGTGAGGGTCAGCATACAATGTTCAGTGATGAATGGTGTGGTCAGTAATTCTGGGGAATTACCTACCGCTACAGCTTGTTCCTCACAACCCCACTACTCTCCCCTCAGTGGGTTGTGAGGAACAAAACCAACCGGAAGTAGAAAACCCAATGGTTTTCCCACCGGTATAAACTCTTCCAACTGTCTTGATGTAGTGCCTGCTGGTCATCTCCCTATGTTAGTAGAGTGTCTGTTCATCACTTCGTTTATGTTTGTCCGTTGGATCTCGTGCTTCGTTTGCTTCTTGTCCAGTGGCCGTCGCACCTGGAAAAGAAAACAAGAATGCTAAGAACATTGTTGAGGAAAATGTACCAAAAATAACGTTTTAAAAATGAAATGCATTCACCATACAAAAGAATAATGCGAAAAATAGAGCTTCGAAAAAGTATACATCTAATTTTTTTAGGATATGTAACATGCATGGTTATAGAAAAGTCTTTACCTGTGTTGCGGGATGAAATATAAAAAATTTGATGTGTCTGTAAGGAAAAATTTAAAATACCACAAATGAATAAAAATTGGGGAATCGCATCACTTAGTTATGCGATATAGGTGTGGAGATGTTCTGGGAATCTCACGTTTCTCCCAGAACGCGTTTTCTTGAGGGCTCGACAAAAGGTTCGGTGGCTTTCGCCGTGCTAGTGATTTCTTAAGTAGGCCGGTTTCAGGCGATCGATGCTAACGGAGTCCTCGCGGCCTTTTCTGTCTAAGACAAAGAATTTGTCCATACGTTTAATGACTTTAGACGGTCAGTCGTATGGAGGTTCCAGGGGGCGACGCACACAGTCACGACGAACAAATATATGTGAAGAAGTTTTCAAACACGGGTGAACAAAGACATTTATGGACTGTGGTCGGAAGGGAGCAGGTTTAACTGAACCCATTGCGTTTGTAAGCCTGCTGACGTATGAGGCGTGATCTACCAGTGGTGGAGAGCTCGAGGGGGAAACAAACTCACCTGGCATTCGTATTGTTGTGCAATATACTAGCTCGGCAGCAGTACATCCAGCATCAAGGCGTTTCGTATCCCTAGGAGAACTAACGGAAAGGATTCAGTCCAATGGGTGTTGTTTGCAGCTGACAGGCCAGCTTTCAACCGTCTGTGTAGACGTTCTACCATAACATTAACTTGAGGTTGGTAGGCTGTTGTTCTAAAACGCATGCAGCCTATGATTTTAGTCAAGGCGAAGAATAAGCCACTTTCGAATTTCCGGCCACGATCAGTTGTTATGGAAGATGGATATCCAAAGTTTGCGATTCATCTTTCGACAAAGACACGTGTGATTGTTTCAGCAGATACATCTTGGAGGGGTGCTGCTTCAGGCCATCGTGTGAAACGGTCGATGCAAGTTAAGGTATGGGTATATCCATGAGATTCTGGAAGAGGTCCAACAAAATCTATGGGAACGTGTTCGAAACGAGGACCAGGAGTTAGAAAGTTTCCAGGGAGCTTTTGGTGTGTCTTACTACCTTGCACTTTCCGCTAGCTAAGTACGTGTGAGCCCATTACCTTACTTCTTTATTAATACCGGGCCAACAAAACCGACTAGTTACGAGCTTGACGGTAGTTTGAATACTTGGGTGGGATAAGCCATGCAACGTATTGAAGACGTTAAGGCGATAACTTTTTGGGATGATGGGGCAAGGAGTACTCGTGGAAATGTCACATAGAATAGTGTCTCTTCCTATACTTAAGGGTTTCTCGGCTAATTTCAGAGTCGACAACTCATGTTGAGGCTCGGTATCTTCTTTTTGAAGACGAGCCAGTTTCACAAGTTCTATGCCATCTATTTGGCCGAGGGAACAAATGCACGACAAGGCATCTGCCACAGTGTTGTTCACTCCGGAAACATGGCGAATATCCAATGTAAACTGTGAAACGTAGTCCAGATGTCGTGATTCTATAGGTGAATACTTATTTGAAGTTGAGTTCAGAGTGTGCGTCAGATGTTTGTGGTTAGTGACAATTGTGAATTCACGGCCCTTCAGTGAATGTCGGGAATGACATATGTCACAGTACATAACTAGAAGTTCTCTGCCGAATATGTTGTGCTGTGTTTCTGCTAATTGTAGGAGCCTCCAGAAAAAGGCGAGTGGTTGCCCCTGTCTGTTGACTAGTTGCTGCGGAACTGCGCCAAATGCAGTGTTTGACGCATCAACTGAGATAATTAACGGTGCCGTTGGATCCTATTATATAAGGAGGGTGGCATCCGCGATAGCTTTTTAACCTGAATGAAAGCATATTGAGCAGACGCATCAGTCTCAATAGACTTATTGTTCCGTCGAAGAAATTCTGTTAGTGGTTGAATCAAGGAAGCACAGTTAGGAATAAACTGTCAGTAACAACTTACCAAGCCGTTGAAAGTGAGAAGATTTTTCACTCTCTGTGGCTCCGGAAAGTTCAGTATTGACTCAACTTTACTAGCTAGTAGGCGAATACTTTTGCAGTCAATGGTGTGGCCCATAAAGTCGAGTGATTCAACGTCTATCTGACACTTTTGAATTTTTATGGTAATACCATGTAGGCGTAACCTTTCGAATGCCAAGTTCAAGTATCTAAGGTGAGTTTGCGCTACAAACTTAAGGTAATTAAGTTTTGCTATTGTTGTACTCTTTAAAAGTGTCTCTGTTATTGAGGTAAGAAGTGAATCAAAAAAAATTATATGCTTCCAAAATAAAGCTACAAGTGAACTTGGGAGTGATGATAACCAAATACTGTACATTTTAAGCCTAAATTTAGGATGATTTAGTGGTGTACATTAGTATCTGTTGACGGGTATTGATTATACCCACAGTTTTTAGAGTAAACAAAGTTTATTTGTGCTTAAAAGAAAGCGTAATGTAGATTTAAATCCATTTAATAGAAAGTAGTATGTACATCTCTACACTCTTCATTATAAACCATCATTTATTTGTTGTTTCAAATAATGCATGCATTTTCAAGATGAAATGACTTCAGTTTGTTTATTTCAGTGTCATACTGATATGTCACCATAGTGCTATCCACTCTCCAAAGTATCACTCACTTGAAAACGCAAGCTGTGTGAAATTTCCAAACTTTGCAGAGAACCTGGTTTCGTATTTTATGGGCACTGGACTTAGAAAGTTATTAATAAGCATTTGTTTAATGTATTTTCATTTAAAAGTCGTATATATATATATATATATATATATATATATATATATATAATCTGTGGCAGAAAACTAATGTGCTAATTGGAAATACTTATAAAGGCAGCCAATTTTAAATTCCATTTGAAAAAATTGAATTTTTTCTTCAAAATCTTGATCAACCTAAGCGTTGCATTATTTTTAGGTTAAGCTGAGAAAAAAAGTTATTCTGAACAACAGAAATCTCCGATGGACACAAAATGAAAGTAGTTCATTGTAAAGAAATATAACATTATGTAAAAGAAGATTATACAATCAGGAGGAATTTTTCCAAATACTTACACCGAACTAAAAGATTTGAAGGAAATGGTTAAACATGGAATACAAGGTGAAGAATCATTTTTTTGTGTGGTATAAATTGATCGATCCAAGTATTTAATATATTAGCTTCAGGGGAAATTTTGAAACTTTTTGGTTGGTTACATTTAGTGTTGAATAAACGTAGGATTCTAGAATAGGACAGAAATCACTTATTCGTAATCTTTTCACCAATTTACAGCCAGTATCTTCATGTTGTAGAATACCGTCGTTGTTATTAAGCTACATTTATTTCTAAAGCATGAGGGCTATAGCAGTTAGTGAAAATATTTCTAAGATCAGAGGTTGGTTAACTTTGCAACAATGGGAAGAGAAGCCTTTAGAAATGACAGACATGAGTTGGGGCCTTGAGGTCAATATCATTTTCCGGTGAGCGTACAGGAAAAATGAATCTGAGATTAGGGTGTCCTTCAGCCAAACTCCTCACAGTTGACATTTATGACAAGATCTTCCTATTAACCGCTTTATATATATATATATATATATATATATATATATATTCAGCTTAAATTTAGAGCTTGGACAGTAGGAAGGTCTGCACCTTATTGCTGCAGTCATACCTTGTGAAACTACCAAAGAAGGGCGACTTCGGACTAGGCAAGAACTGGCGAGGAATAATGCTCCTGTCGACGCCAAGTAAAATTTTGAGTCGCATCATCATGGAGAGAATAAAGGACGCACTGGATGCAGAGCTCCGACCGGAACATGTTGGATTCAGGAAAGGCAAATCATGTTCTGACCAAATTGCAACTCTACGCATCATCATCACAGAACAAAGCATGGAATGGCCATCAATCAAAACTCTACCTCAACTTTATAGACTTTGAGAAGGCCTTCGACAGACAACGTTGACCGCGAAGTAATATGGAAACTACTCGAGTACTACGGCGTACCCCAAATATTCATCAATCTTATTCAACAGCTGTATGACAACGGCACATGCCAAGTGATCCACAATGGAAAACTCAGCGAGGCATTTGGAGTAAACACAGGAGCCAGACAAGGGTGCTGGCTTATTATCACCAGTGATATTTTTAATTGTGGTGGACTGGATTATGCATCAGACAGTGGGAAACGAAAAGACAGGGATATCCTGGATCGACGTGAAGAACCTAGAAGACCTGAATTTCGCGCGGCGATGATTTATGTTTGATGTCACTGTCACAAAATCGAAGACTTACAAGCGAAAACCGACAAACTGGTCGAAGAAGCATCCGGTGAAGACAGGACTCCAAGTGAACATAGAAAAGACGGAGATTATGAAAATAACAGCCAACAACAACAATAACAGCAGCAGCCGCATCCAGTGCCGATCGCCATCATCGGGAGGGATTTGTAAGAGGTCACTTCATTCACTCAGTTATCTAGGAAGTATTGTCTCAATTACGGGAAGTCAGAACGGACGAGGATGTCAAATCGAGCGAGAATTAGGAAGGTGAGAAACACATTCATCAACCTAAAACCAATCTGGAAATCTTCGTCACTCAGCATCGACAACAAAATTCAGTTGGATTTTCAATACAAGTCAAGTCAGTCAGTTCTTCACAAACTGGTGGGCGGGTCACAAAGAATATTTCCAACAGCCTGTTGAAGACCTTCTCAACAAATGTGTTCGCTCTTTACTAAAGATCAGATGGCCACGCCGGAAAGAATTACCAACAAGAAACTATGGGAAGGAACAAACAAAACAAGAACAAACCAATCGCTCAACAAATATGCAAGAGAAAGTAGAGATGGATTGGACACTCGCTCGCTGAGGAGGCCACTGGGTGACATCGCGCGAGCGTCAGGCCATCGCTCGAGTGGAACCAGGCCGAAAGGGAAGCGGCGGCGAGTGTGACGTCAGTGCAAGGGTGGGTGACATGGAGGAGATAGTGTGAAGAGTATTTGAAAGAGTATGGACTAAGATGGATGCAGGTGAAAAGTACAGCATAAGGAAGACAGAAGTGGCAAGTGGAGACGTGCAGTTGAAGCCCTACGTTGCAGTAGGAACCCAAGGGAACGATAATAATAATATCTGCAGTCATGAAATAAATCAGACTTTATGGAACAATGCAACGTCAACTACCGAGTAATGAGAGAATATAATGTACCAGTGAGGTGTCACAAAAACAGTTTATATCTTTGGTATTAATCCGGTTTGTCTGAACTAATAGATATGTATTATGTGATTGTAAGACCTTATTTTTCGAAATGACTAAAACCACCTTGTAAATGTTTCAGGGAAAATGTCGTCTAAATTATATATATTTATATGTTTCACCCTAGTTTGAGACTCATCGGCAGTACGCACTCACAGGACCTTTCGGTCACAAGATAAGCTCGTAAAACACTCAACCATTGAGATCAATGGTTCATGAATTCTAACTTATACCATTTCCTGATTTTTAGTGCAACCACTGACTACTAGCATCGGCGGGAACCCGATCCTCATTTTCAACTGAACGGACCTCAGTGGTCACGACTTCTCACTGGGACTCCAGGCTGCATAGTGATTATGAGTCTAGACCTAGGATGAAACAGGTGTCCAGTACTCCCTGGTTTTCGATAATTCTCTAGTTGATATCAATTCGTGGTCTAACTCGAAATATAAGTCAAATCCTTTCAAATCAAATCTTGAAAAAAAATATGTGTTTTACCAACCTAATTACTGTGCTAACCATTAAGTTTTTTTTCTTTATAGTCAGCAGTTTGTTACATGAAAATAAAATTAATGAGATTATAATAGTTTTATTTCTTCCCCCAGCGTTTAGATAAATTTTGTTACACTGAATGTGTATATTCAGATTATTTCCAGAAATGCGTTACCTTCATTATAAATCAATATAAATAAATGTCTTGTGACTTTAGAATTTTATTGATTCCACCCTTTGTACTCAATTAAGTTGTGGACAAATGAAGTATTATGAAATCCTATGAGTAAAAAATAAATAAAGAAGGTGATGCGGCCATTTTAATAAACGAAGAGATGCAGAAGTTCTTTATATTTGTAGCGTTTTCAAAATTAACTCAGATCAGATATGAAACTACAGAGAGAGAGAGAGAGAGCGCTTAAATCCACATTCAACAAAATCACGGGTAACTTATTCAATTTAAAATTCCATTAGCGAATGTCATAAATTGCCTTTGGACACTCGCTGAGGAGGCTGCTGGGTGACATCGCACGAGGGTCAGAATATTGCTCGAGTGGAACTCGACAGAATGGGAAGCTGTGAGTGGGCTGTTAGTGCAAGGGTGACATGGAGGAGATGGTGTGAAGAGGAGTTGGAAGAGTATGGACTGAGATGGATGCAGGTGAAAAGTACAACAAAAAGAAGACAGAAGCAAGTGGAGACGTGTAGTTGAAGGCCTATGTTCCACTAGGAAACCAAGGGAATAATAATAATACATTGCCTAATTTCTACTGGACTAAGGAACATTACCACTGTAGATGGAAAGTATAACTAGTCGTTTGTAAACGTACTAGAGATTATAAATAGTGTAGGTATAGAAGTTGAGCATTGTGGAAGAAACTAATTCAATGTAGGCTAATTTTGATTGATTGGAGGATTTCATCAAGAGCTGACATCAGTTAGAGGAACAATGGAAAATCTGGACAAGTGTTTCGCCGGCCTACTTCGCGACTCTTCAGAAGTACGCACTCACCACCAAAGTTCGAACCAAAGAGCTTCTGGTTAAAAGGCATGAAATACTCCAACAAACCAAAAAAATTCCTAAAAAACCAATACTTGAAAATTAGTTAATTTTCTTTTGAATCTCGCATAGTGATGCAATATTGTCAACTGGATGACATTCTGTGTTTAAGGTACTCCTCAAACGTATATCAATTTCAGTCGAAATGTTTCACAATTCGTCTGAAGTATAGTTTTCTCTCTATACTGTCTCTCCACGTTTTCTCTGTTCTTCGTTGCCCCTTTCCATTTCTCCGGTATAGGGGTAGCGTCATTCCGCTGGCACTTGTGTGGAGTGCAATCGATAAACAAATCTTCAGTGATTAACCGCTCTCTTCACCTCACTAGATTACATTTTAACACTCACTCTGACCCAACCTATTTTGTGATTACATGCACATGATTGCAATGCAATGGCTGTGCTTTTTTCCAGGTTATTTAACTTAGCTGGGGTCAATTATTCAAGGTCTAGCTAAATTCTTATGTTCCAATAATCTAGTTGACCCCGACCTACTAGTCTGACCTATATTATTTGTTTGATCTCCAGGGTTATATAACAGTATCCATGGTATGAAGATTTTACTGAATAATTGAATAAATAAATGAAGTATTACAAGTGAATCACTATCCACAAGAATTTATTTAGAATTTTTTGAAGAACCATAGAAAAACTTAGATTAGCAATAAAAGTGACGAAAATAAAAATGAATTCAACGCTTCTGTAGTACTGCTGTACATTGAAGGAACGTCAGAGGCCTTACGTAGGATTCTCATTGACGTTAGGATTAGGATGGTATTTAAACCAACCAACTCTATAAGAGATAAACATTCTCCGCTTAAGGACACAATAGACCCAATTAACAAAAATCATATAGTTTATCAAATACCATGTAATGAATGTGAGGTCAATTACATAAGTCAGACTAGTAGGTCGGGGTCAACTAGATTATTGGAACATAAGAATTTAGCTAGACCTTGAATAATTGACCCCAGCTAAGTTAAATAACCTGGAAAAAAGCACAGCCATTGCATTGCAATCATGTGCATGTAATCACAAAATAGGTTGGGTCAGAGTGAGTGTTAAAATGTAATCTAGTGAGGTGAAGAGAGCGGTTAATCACTGAAGATTTGTTTATCGATTGCACTCCACACAAGTGCCAGCGGAATGACGCTACCCCTATACCGGAGAAATGGAAAGGGGCAACGAAGAACAGAGAAAACGTGGAGAGACAGTATAGAGAGAAAACTATACTTCAGACGAATTGTGAAACATTTCGACTGAAATTGATATACGTTTGAGGAGTACCTTAAACACAGAATGTCATCCAGTTGACAATATTGCATCACTATGCGAGATTCAAAAGGAAATCAGCAAGCACCGAAATTATCAGAGAACTCTTATTCAGCCGTGCATTTATTACAACTGGTGACACCAACATACATGAGACCTAACTGAATTAATCGATGTGAATTTTGATGAGCACCTACAACATAACTCCAACAACCAAGCTTTTATTAAACCTATCAAGTAACATAAGAAAACAAATCCGTCAATTCCTCAAGAATATACTCCACTGGTGGATTTAAGCAGCAAAAGAAACACATCGCTAAAAATGGTGCCCTCATTTCACATTCACAAAAGCACATAGATACATACTGAAGTTTAACTGAACAAACACTGAGGAATTTTGTGAAAAGTCACTCAGAAAACAAATCGTAAAAAGCTGTCCTGTACAATGATGGAGAACAGCTTGGACATTCTTCTCCTCAACTGTCCATGGTTATCCAGCGATGTATGAAAATTTGTAGCCAAAGATTATGAAACTAAAATAGGCAGTCATCAGTGAACAGAGACCAGATTACTATACGCAACAGAGTTGACAATCGCTTCTCCAAGTGCCAGGAAAGATCTCGATAACACAATTAGAGATCACACTCATATTTCCTATCCAAAATCCCATGAAAATCAAGTTCATATGCAGACAGAATTTGTCCACATAAAAAAACTTCAACAATAGTTGACCATAGGTACGCTCATGCCCAATAAATAAATAATAATTGTATTAATTATTTATTGACTAATATCCTACTACAAATGTATTCCTTCTTTCATTAAATTAATTGTGTCCTGATAGAGCTAACATTGTTTGTTGTTATTGTCCACTGATAGCATTTCTCCTCCGAATTGTTGGAACGACTTTAATCAGTTTTATTTTGTTTTTACACATGACAGTTCTCAACATACCAACTGGTTAATTTTACCGGTCGATATGATCTAACCAGAACGCATTGTTGGCTAGTGTGAATGGATTCCCAAAACAACAGCAACTACTACTACCACTAATACTGGCACTAATACTACTAGTATTATTATTACTACTATACACAAACACACACACACACACACAACGTCAGCATTGTATATCTACTATAAGGTTTGACCTACTCGTAATTTTGGTTGCGCCTATATTAAGTATCAAGCTGGTTACACATTGTCATCTTGATGGTTTGATATTCAGTGACAACCGTCCACCATGTGCATGTGTGAAGAGGGAATACAAACAAAAATTATTCGCCAACTACTTTTTTCGCTATCCACTTCCATTTGAATTCTGCAAGACATTCTATCTGTCTATCCTTCATTGTTGTAAAACAGAGTCATTTTGTACCCTGTGATTTGGACACTTTAAACTCAATCATTTATATTGTTTTCAAGCAAATGAGCAAGACGCTATACTCTTTAAGTGAATATATATATATATATCTTTCCTCAGTGGTGTTCTAACAATTTTCTATTAAAACATGCATGTGGATCGTAGTCGTCAAAATGTCTGTGTTGCTGACATGATATAGTAGGAGTGGATGATCATGACAACTATCAACACAAATCCACAGGTAATCAACTCGAACTCTTTTGTGATTTCTCATTTTATTTTGATGCATATCTATTGAAACAGAGATTGTTTACAGAATTGGTAGATATGCTCAGTTCTAGATCTCTTTAACTTTTAACATTCATGAATGGTTTGTACCTGAAGAAGGTCATCTATTAGTAGGGCTCATCTAAACAGCTATTCTTGCATCAGAAATCGACTCATATCCTTATTTAGAGACAAGTAGTAATTCGCACCCTAATGTAATACTATAATAAACCACATGAACAAATGTGGATATAGTGATCAAAATGAATGAACAGACTAGTGAAGTTTTAATTTTTACTGACTGTTGGATTTAACTGTACGCTTTGGATTGATAAAATTTGTGTAACCGTCATCTGAAATTTTCAGTCAGCATGTAGAGCTTTCGCTGTATCATGCGTAGTGAAGAGTGCACAAACATCAGAAATTTACATATATTTGAATAGTCAGACATAGTGGTCTGTTAGACTGCTAGAAAAGAACATACAAGCACTTCAATTTTGTTGTACTAAAATAATTCATTGTTAACACTAGATCTCTTAGTGACCATATCTCATATCGTCGACAGAATAAAATCGACTCTTAAAATTAAATTTGAAATATGATACTTTTTTTGGATTTTAAGAGTACAAGCCATTTAATTATATTTACATTATCATATGACAAACGATGTTTGGTTTTTGCATCACGATCATTTTATAGCTGTTCTACAACTTAAAGTACAGTCTCAGACTGATTCACAATTGCACTGAAAAAAATTTTTCGATCGCCCTGTGTAACTTAGACCAAGTTTAGAACTATCTACCAATTCTGTAAACAATCTCTGTTTCAATAGATATGCATCAAAATAAAATGAGAAATCACAAAAGATTTCGAGTTGATTACCTGTGGATTTGTGTTGATAGTTGTCATGATCATCCACTCCTACTATATCATGTCAGCAACACAGACATTTTGACGACTACGATCCACATGCATGTTTTAATAGAAAATTGTTAGAACACCACTGAGGAAAGATATATATATATATATATTCACTTAAAGAGTATAGCGTCTTGCTCATTTGCTTGAAAACAATATAAATGATTGAGTTTAAAGTGTCCAAATCACAGGGTACAAAATGACTCTGTTTTACAACAATGAAGGATAGACAGATAGAATGTCTTGCAGAATTCAAATGGAAGTGGATAGCGAAAAAAGTAGTTGGCGAATAATTTTTGTTTGTATTCCCTCTTCACACATGCACATGGTGGACGGTTGTCACTGAATATCAAACCATCAAGATGACAATGTGTAACCAGCTTGATACTTAATATAGGCGCAACCAAAATTACGAGTAGGTCAAACCTTATAGTAGATATACAATGCTGACGTTGTGTGTGTGTGTGTGTGTGTTTGTGTATAGTAGTAATAATAATACTAGTAGTATTAGTGCCAGTATTAGTGGTAGTAGTAGTTGCTGTTGTTTTGGGAATCCATTCACACTAGCCAACAATGCGTTCTGGTTAGATCATATCGACCGGTAAAATTAACCAGTTGGTATGTTGAGAACTGTCATGTGTAAAAACAAAATAAAACTGATTAAAGTCGTTCCAACAATTCGGAGGAGAAATGCTATCAGTGGACAATAACAACAAACAATGTTAGCTCTATCAGGACACAATTAATTTAATGAAAGAAGGAATACATTTGTAGTAGGATATTAGTCAATAAATAATTAATACAATTATTATTTATTTATTGGGCATGAGCGTACCTATGGTCAACTATTGTTGAAGTTTTTTTATGTGGACAAATTCTGTCTGCATATGAACTTGATTTTCATGGGATTTTGGATAGGAAATATGAGTGTGATCTCTAATTGTGTTATCGAGATCTTTCCTGGCACTTGGAGAAGCGATTGTCAACTCTGTTGCGTATAGTAATCTGGTCTCTGTTCACTGATGACTGCCTATTTTAGTTTCATAATCTTTGGCTACAAATTTTCATACATCGCTGGATAACCATGGACAGTTGAGGAGAAGAATGTCCAAGCTGTTCTCCATCATTGTACAGGACAGCTTTTTACGATTTGTTTTCTGAGTGACTTTTCACAAAATTCCTCAGTGTTTGTTCAGTTAAACTTCAGTATGTATCTATGTGCTTTTGTGAATGTGAAATGAGGGCACCATTTTTAGCGATGTGTTTCTTTTGCTGCTTAAATCCACCAGTGGAGTATATTCTTGAGGAATTGACGGATTTGTTTTCTTATGTTACTTGATAGGTTTAATAAAAGCTTGGTTGTTGGAGTTATGTTGTAGGTGCTCATCAAAATTCACATCGATTAATTCAGTTAGGTCTCATGTATGTTGGTGTCACCAGTTGTAATAAATGCACGATTCAATATGTATACTTTCTTATGTGTCATTTTGCTTTATTTGAGCTCCTCATATTTGCTGCTCGCTTCTGTGTCTGTAGGATTTTTCAAAGCATTACTATTTTGTTTTCGGATATTTTGTTGCTATTCTTATTCATTCTTAGTGAATGTGTAAGTGAAATTCTTCCGTTTGTTTTTGATGGATGAGATTGGAACTAATGTGGATTTTGTTGGAGTGAAATGTTTTGGGAGTCATTTAAGCTTCTAAGTGTTTTTGTGTGACTATTTGATGTGTTTATAAATGGCTTTAATATATTTTCTTGTAAACAGATGGAAACTGATTTCCTTATTCATGATTGTTTTGCTGACTAGCTATTTTCTGATACAAAAACCAGTTGTTTGACAATAAATTAAAGTGTAATGTGATTATTCTATATTTTTATCATCGTGTACACCTTTAAAATTGGATGGTTTTGGTATAATCTATGCACATATTCAGTGGTATGAAATGTTTTACACTATTGGAGTATAAATTCTTCCAAATTAACCAGTTTTAAGAAAGTGGAAGTCATCTTTGTGGGTTTCACTAGTACATTCATAACAGGATCTTCACTATAGATGCTGTTGACATTGACAGAAGTCTACTATGCTCAGCTCTATGGATCATAAACAGGAATGATAGCAACCTTTCAAATGAATATTTGAGAATTCAGTAGACAGGACTGATTTACCTTTATTTTTTTCTTTTCAGGTAGTCGAATTTTCTGCCTTGTTTCTAAATCAATGAATAATTTTCTCGTTTAATTAATTAGAAGTATACCAAGTAAAAACGCCACTTTATTTAGCAGTTTTTCGATAATATGATCTATACAATTACTAATGAGATCGATCAAGTATTTTTGAATTTTGATCACATTTCATTTTTTGTTGTTGCATTTTGAAGAAGGAATAGGGTCACATTTTTTTATTTACTTAATGCCGAAATGATATAAACAGACGCTTAAGATATAAGATATGTATGTATGGATTGAAAACTGAGTACTTTGCTTTCTGGGTGTAAAAAGTATTCATCAGGTTTCAATTGCCCAGATACATGTTATTGCTTAAGTTCAAATTATGGCAGTTTTCCACTGCTTTTTAAACACATATTTCCTTTTCAGCTGACAAAGTAAACTGTTCCAAAAGTCTCATGAGAAGTGCACAAAGAAAAAAAGTCATAAACGGTTTCAAATCGTGGTGAAACAGTCCCGTGACAAATAAGGTCTTCTCTCTACAGTCATCATGTCAACTGAATATTACCTGGCAGGTGGAAGTGAGCAAACACTGATTAGAAAACACTTTTGAAACACTGTATATGTTCAACCAAGGATGTTTATTTCATTACGCTCGTCTTTCATAACCAGAAATGTAGCATCCATATATCGACAGTAGAAATCCAAGTCATTAATACTCCATTTACAAGTTTAATGATGCACATTTAGCAATAAACTTTGCCATGGAGAAAGAAAGTAATGACAGTATCTCATTCCTTGACGTCTTCACGGCAAGGAAAGAAGATTGCACACTAAGAAGGAGTGTGTATAGGAAATTTACAACAACAGGTCAGTACACTCATTTTTTGAGTTTTGTACCTTTGAAATATAAACGTAACCTGGTAAAGTGTCTGCTTCATAGAGCTAGGTTAATCTGTTCAGACGACTGCCTCAATGAGGAGCTTAAGATTATTAGAGAATTACTTAGAAAAATGGTTATCCAGATAAGTTCACTGAGAAAAATATGAATTCAGCACCTAGGAGAGCCAGTATAGCAACAGTTCCGAAAAAACCAATGTTCATAAAACTGCAGTTCCTTGGTGACAACACCAGCGAAATAATAACACAGCGCCTGAAGAATGCTGTTAAAAGAGCTTATTATGCAGCAAAGGCACGTTGTCTCTTCACAACCACCCCTATTCTACCTCCGAGAAATAAGGATAAACTACCTAAATTTGCCTCTTCTATGTCTATCTACCAGTTTGACTGCAGCTGCGGAGCCAGCTACATCGGGCGTACAATTAAGCAGGTTCATCATCGTATTTCCGAACATCATCCAACATGGTTAAGGAAGGGACAAACAAGATCTATTCGTAGCTCTATTTTAGCACACCTTGTAGATAGTGAGCATAAGGTTGATGTTAATATTGCATTTAAAATTATTTATCGCATTCCTACTAATCTTAATTTTGCTTTACGAGCTTGTCTTCGACATACAGCTGAAGCAATAGGAATCCACCTGAAGAAGCCAAACTTGTGTGTTCAGAAGAAATTTGTACAGCCACTTTGCTTATCTTGGCCACCGTTACATGAATGTATAAACCGGACTGCTTCGCGGCTACTAATCTGAAATTGCATGTATGTCACATTGTAGGTGTCAGCCCACGAATTAGTCTCTGAGCTTGTATCGCAGTGTTGAAGCTGAGCGTTTTATCACTAGACCATTCTGGTAAGTACTGTTTTTGTGAATATTGATGGACTTGGTAAATAAATGCTGACCAGTAGCAGAAATAGGTCAAAAGGTTTCTGACATAAGATGCCTTATATTTCTCACCTAATCACGATGCATTACGGGGTCACTTCACTCATTTGGGGGGGGGGACCACTTTACACACTTGACAGATGGATTTCGATCAGTACCACTTGCCTGTGTGATAAAGTGATTACCAACTATACATTTTTGTTAAGTATGAGATTTTCAAGCCCTGAAAAACACTTTTGCTGTATTTATTGAAAAAATGAAAGTAAAATGTGTAATTTTACTAAAGTGAAAACGGGTGGAAAATACACGAATGAATGGAACTCTTATCACGCCTTAATCGAATCTTATTGAAGCGACGCTTTCCAAAATCTAGACTGTGACGATTTTAACATAGGGAGACGCTTTTGTCTCATATGAAAGTTATGTTTCGCAACAATGAAAGTAAGTACTGTACTAATATTCTGTGTCAGACACTCAACAAAATAACCTATCTACAAGTGTCAAGAACAGAGTAAAAAACAGAACGAAGTGGGTAGTGCAACCAGTTCAGCGAATTTTTATTTCAATGCAACCACATTTATATTCATTGAGTTGATTTTTGTTTAAAGCCAGCGCATATATTTTCACATAATTTTGCTGTTATTGAATTGAATTTTTGATTTTCCCGTCGATTGATTGGACCGAAGTGCTCGGTCTCAGGTTGACATGTCGGCTGCTTGTGCAGATGCTTCGACGATGTCTGGACATTTGATTAGTATACAATTGGTGGATGGTGGCTAGCAGTGGAATCCAGGATACGCATTTCGTCCTATTTGGGACTCGTCATCTGGATGTACCTGCATTTCTCTGTGAGTGATGATGTTCCCACCGAGGCTCAAACCCAGTGCCCATAGTTTCAAATGCCAAAGCGTTATCCACTAGACCACTTGGGCCACGAGAGCCACCTCTTGTGCAACGGGTCATATTAATTATTGAATTGAAATGCAGGTACATCCAGCTGACGAGTCCCAAATAAGACGAAATGCGCATCCTGGATTCCACTGCTAGCCACCATCCACCAATTTTATACTAATTTTGCTGTTGTTGTTGTTAAAATTGAGTCAGTATGATGTGAGACATACATCTTTCTGATAGACTGTTAAAATCTGGTTGATTAATATTTTCATTTCAAGGTTGGACAAAGGTGAGTTGTTCATAAAATGAGCGGGCAACTGAAAACAGTTAACCTTCAAATTGCGACTTAAAATCAGCCCACGTAAGCTGATATTTAGTGGTGTATAGATGTAGGCTGAAAATTAATAAACAAAGAAACAATACATATTTGGTCAATTATGTAAATGAGCCGACACTAATACGCCTACGCACATAAATTCACATCTTATTTACAACAAACTAGTATTTTCTTACACAGTGATCATAGGATAGCTTTTGGTTATTAAATCAAATTATGAATGTAAATCGTACTCAACAGCTAACACAATGGTATTTGTAAAAAATTATATTTGTAAAATCTCAGCGACATTGAAATGAGTAATTCCAACGTTTCGTTCGGAAATCTGGTCCGAACTTCTTCAGGGAAATTAATCGAAATTAACATAACAGGTTTATATATAAAAGGAACATCTTTTGTTCTTAAAAACTTTGTCCAATCATGATTCATAAAACAAATATTAACAAGTATAATAAACAAAATTGTACGAGCTAACACAATGGTACCTTCACATAAATGGATTTTTTTATGTGCTTATGGAACAAGGCTCCCTTATCTAGAAGTTATATAGAGACATATCCGTACGTACACAACATACTACTATATGAAGCGATGAAGTGTTTACTATATCCTCTGTTTTTGTGTACAGCGAATAACAGTAGTACATTACTATGCATGATTTGTCACTAGTTTCTTATTACCTGTCATGTGATTTCCGTCTTTGTGTAAGAATTAGTAATCAAGGCGGACCTAAAACTAATGCACTTAGGGATTTTGTGTGATTGGTTGGAGGATTTCATCATAATCTGAAATCAGTTAGAGAACCTTTGAAACAGCTGCAGGGAGTACTGGACACTTGTTTCGGCCTAGTTAGGGACTCACCGCCAGGGTTCGGACCCAGGACCTTCTGATCACAAGGCCAGCCTGTAGACCATGGTGATGTCTAGTGGGTTTTAGTGAGAAGCCGTAACCAGTAGGATACAACAGGTTGAAGTTGAGGCAGTAAATCATTGAGGGAGATATTGCAAGGTTGTCATGCTATGTCATGAATTGACAGAATTTAGAATCCATGCACTGGTCATTAAATCAGATGGGTCCCAGTGGCTTGATGGTCTGCGAGCTAGCTCGCCTTGTAACCAGAAGGTCCTGGGTTCGAACCTCATGGTGTGGATGAATACTGATGAAGAGTCGCAGACTAGTCTGGCTGTCCAGTACTCCCAGGTTTTCCAATGGTTCTCTAACTGATGTCAGCTCATGATGAAATCCTGTAACAAAACAGAATATATCCTGATTCATTTATACCAGTGGCTTTTCTCGTCAACAATTTATGAAGCCATAAATAATCCCCTTTTTGCTCTGACTTATCATAAGTGTGCATTCGATAATGAGATATTAATTGTTCACATCATTTCAACTTTGTCTTATTTAGTATTTGTATTGTTGAACTCATGCAGCCAACTGTTCATAGAAGTTATTGAATTGAATTTTTGATTTTCCCGTCGATTGATTGGACCGAAGTGCTCGGTCTCAGGTTGACATGTCGGCTTCTTGTGCAGATGCTTCGACGATGTCTGGGCATTTAATTAGTATACAATTGGTGGATGGTGGCTAGCAGTGGAATCCAGGATGCGCATTTCGTCCTATTTGGGACTCGTCATCTGGGTGTACCTGCATTTCTCTGTGAGTGATGATGTTCCCACCGAGGCTCAAACCCAGTGCCCATAGTTTCAAATGCCAAAGCGTTATCCACTAGACCACTTGGGCCACGAGAGCCACCTCTTGTGCAACGGGTCTAGTGGATAACGTTTGGCGTTTGAAACTATGAGCACTGGGTTCGAGCCTCGTTGGGAACATCATCACTCACTGAGAAATGCAGGTACATCCAGCTGATGAGTCCCAAATAGGACGAAATGCGCATCCTGGATTCCACTGCTAGCCACCATCCACTAATTGTATACTATTTATAGAAGTTCCATAAAGTGAATAAGTATTTCTCTTCTGTGCGGCCGAGTATCAGGGGTATAATAAAAGCTTATTCAAAGTATCTCTGTATCAAATACTGAAATATAGTAACAATTATATTCACGTATCGAAAAGCAAACCGTTGATCAATGGTGAAATCTAATCTGAACAATGTGATCTTAAACGACTTGAATTCATCCAAAAACAGAGCAAATACCTGTCTATTCATTTTTATTTTCGACTCTATAACAGAGAGTTGTAACAGCAGTTGTTAGAAGGATGAAAATAATGCTTTTTCCAGTTCTGGAGTTTGTTGTAATGAAAAACAACTACTATTTGATAACTTCATATATTTTAGAAGGAACTTGCAGCCAAAGGTATTGTTTAAAAGAGCCATGAAAGCATCACAGTTAAACTATACAAATTAGAGAACTCAGTAACGCTAAAACACATCCATCCAAGATACAAATTTCCTCTATTATTTCAAAATATACCTCTGTTTACTCAATAAAAAAGTGGAACCATTTAGAAAAAGAGTAAAATGATCATTTATTGATCAGGTGTAATTTAGGTAGCTTGAATAATCACTCACCGTGCTCCAGTTTCAAGCTTTTGAATCGTAGAAGTAAAACGGATAAAAAGAGGGAAGACAATCAAGTTATAGCTTGGCACCATGTACTTTAATTAGTTATGATTTGTCCATGGTGCTTGCTATATGTATTGTTTTTGAGGTAGGTTTCTCCACCAAAAACAACAGTGTGTAACAGTGGTACCCTAACACACTAAAATAAGTTGGAAGCCAAAAAGCAGAATCTACTTCCTTGGTTGATTGCAACTTGCTTGGTCTTTAATCCAGAAGTGCTAATCCCGATTTCTGGTTGGCTAGTAATTGCATACTACTGAAGAGCTACGAAATAAAACCCAACAACTCGTAAGCACTGCATTTTTCATTGTTCATATAACTGAAATTAGCGTGTGATAGAATCTACTTTCCAATCACGCCATCATACAACAGATATTCTTCTGGGAATATCTCGGTTGCTTTTACTGTCACCTTTATTTCGGATGTGTATTTGGTCCAGTATCAAATAATGGAGTTAGGGACTTCTGGTTTATCCGTCCATCTGTTCACCAGTTTATGTACGATATCGATCTGTTAACCAGATCTAAATTTTAATTCACTTAACGTGAATCCTCAGCTATTATATGCATAAATAATACGTTGACCACCAATAGCTGCAGAGTGTGGATATTTATTTCTAGGTGTTATCTTGGTCGATGGTGGACAAAAGATGGGTCGAATCTGATAGGCTTTAAACTCTGTTATTGCTAATGTGCTGATAAACAGTAGTCGGGAGATATTGTGGAGGCTAGACTTTTCAGTGAATCAGTAAGGGATCAATCATTGTCAAAGCAATAATTAAATCTTAAAAATGATACAGAATATTTGCAGTCTTCTGATAAGATTCGTCGGTGGCATAGCGGTTAGGACGCTTGCCGACCATGCACATGGTCCGGGGTTCGATCCCCGGCCACCGACGCACTCCTTTACCTCGCTAAGCCAGAAATAATGCTGGTAAAGAGGAAAGGTTGGGCATGAAGCTAGCAACTCCATCCAGTAAAATAAACACTGCTATAGAAACTTCAAACCTGTAGCTTGAAGACCACTAGGGAATGTGAAGGGAAAAAATCCTGATAAAGTTCTAATTCTATGTAGGTATTTCGTACAGAAAACTGCATCACATCTAAAGTGTTTATTTTTTGGTGTATATCCCAATTTAAAACCTGTTTGAATTAATTGCAAGACTTTAATTTGTAGTGTTTAAACTAGTGAGATATTTGTCTTGGTACGTTGACGAAAGAAAACTTATTGATTTGAAAGTCAGTCACCGAGAGATGGTAGATTCAGTCGTTATTTACTTTATGAAATGTTGGTCAAGGTCTGCTCACTAAAACATCTGATTATTTAGTCATGTTTAGTGATGCACTATGTGTAGCTTGTCAAATTCTGATTGTCTTCTAACTACTGTCACCCCTTGATCAAATTTGAAGCTAACTCGTGAAAACTGTGATTCTGTCAACAAATCAAAGTGTTATCTGAAACGGCCTAGCCCTAAATTTGGTGCGTGACCTCCATTCTGATATTTATGAGTTTCCACAGTACTACAGTTTGTTGCCAAATGTTCTCAAGGAAAGCGCCCATGCCCCTGGCTCTCCACAACACAAAATTCAAGTGTGCGACAAATTTACTCATGCAGTTCCGCTTTCTTTTTCCTATGATGTTGAAGGACAGGACTTGCATTTAACGACTCGTCGATTTACTTTGAAAAGTAGTGGCTGACCTTTTTTCTAGAGTACTCAATTCATCAGGGCCAGATAGTGTAGATTCAGTCAAACATTTCTATAATCTAACTAACCTCGATCTAATAGTTTAACCTTTATAAACGACGTCACAGTCAATACATGCTATTTGGTAAATTACATTATTCTTTCTAATTGTACCTATTGGACCCTGAAGCCAAAAACGTCTCTAGGAGAGTTGGTCGATTTAAATGCCATTCTAAATCCAATATCAAGGATCCTACGTAGAGCGTTTCACGTTCCTTCTTTGTATGAGAGCACCATTGGGGCTTTGAATTTTTTAACGTTCATAGTATTGCTTACAGGATTTCTTCATGAGCTGACATCAGTCAGAGAACCAATGGAACAGCTGAGAGTACTGGACAGCCGTTTCGTCCTAATTTGGGACTCTTCATCGATATACAACCAGTTTTTCCGATCGTGTCAGCTCATGATGAAATCCTGTAACAAATCCAATCAAATTCCTGCAAACTAACATTTGTATTCGTATTAATCTGATTATTTACATGACCTCTGTTGTTGTTTCTATGTGTCTCCATACAATTCTAAATAAAATCTGGTGGGTAGTTAGCAATTTAATATCAATGTTTTCTTTATTTTTGTTTGATTTCATCATTTGAATCTTTTTGATGTGCTAGTTAGGCCCTTGCCTCGGTTACATTCACATTTAACTAAACCTGCCTTTGCTGATTTGAAATTGGGTGTAATTCCATCATAGATTAAATTTATATTGGTAAAGTCACACAGTGTCATACAGTAATATTTACTGATGACGTTTCGAGCAAAATTTATTGCTTATCATCGTATGAATGCACTCGCATAGTAATACAAAATAGTACGGTATCACTGTGTTCTTTCACCATGCAAATTTTTTCAATGATGGAACAATACTCTACCAAAATAACCAAGTTCTGTTCTTACATCATTTAGATTGAAGGGGGGAGGGAAGCTTAAGTCTAAGTGTCTACCAGAGTGTAACGGTTTTCTGTGGATCTTAGTACCTAACCCATCATCCTATTTTTGTTTTGTTTTACAATCTAGAATAGGTAATTCACCTTCTTCATTTCATAACACTAAGATATTCTGGATTTCTTCCACCAATGAATTGTTCACATTTCAACACGGTGAATATGTTATATACATATCTAGACCATAACCTAAGAACAACGTCAAACATTCTGAGTGTTATCCATAAATATCTGCTACTAGCGGGGGTATCATTGGTCATAATGTGGTAGAGTGTAATTCCATTATGGGTGAATTTTGTTTTGATAAAATCTCACAATGTTATACAGTGATGTTTACTGATGACATTTCGAGCATAATTTATCATATATACATCATATCACCTTGATACGATTATGAGCAATATATTGTGCTCGAAACGTCATCAGTAACACTGTGAGACTTTATCAAAACAAAATTCACCCATAACGGAACTACTTTAAATCATTTTAAACTCATTCAGCGTATTAAATAAGTTGTAGATTGTTTGATGTTATTTATAACCTTGTCTATTAGTCCTTTTATGTCCCTATATGGACTAATTTGAGTAGGAACACTGACCTTGCTAATGTAACCTGGCTTGTTCGTAACTACTGTTGTAATTCTTTTATGTGACTTTACACCTACTACGTTCTTTTCGTTGCTTCACTCACTTGTTCTTTTGACAAGTCCTTTTTCTTTGCACGTTTCAGTACCAATGTACTCTGTGTTCTGACCTACTGTGTAGTTGTCTTATCTGTTAAGCTTTCTGCTATTTCTACAGTAGGAATGATGATGTTGATAAAGCCGTGGAGTTGTTTGCCAAATACATATAATTCAGGGTGAAGATTTACTTTACCTTCCAACAGAAAAACAGAATTTTGAGAACACAATATTTCATGTACTGGAGGCTACAATCTATTTCAAATCTGGAAGAATAGCGACTTATACAATATATACTATTGAAAAATGTGAATAATTGTTAAACATTCACATTAACCTTTAAAGACTATGTATTTTTGTAGATACAAACTCTGATGCTATGTTCAAGTATTGGTTTGTAGGGATTTGATTAGTTGGTTACAGGATCTGATTTCAGTTGGCAAACAACTGGAAAACTTGGGAGTACTGGACGGCAGTGTTGTCCTAGTTTGGGATTCTTTGCCAGCACTTACCTACCAGGGCCATATATCATTCGTGGTATGAACCACTTGTGCTTAAAGATCTGAATATGCTGGAGTTCACCATAGACGAGCGTTCCTCCAACGTGAAGAACAGTCGACTGACATTTACATCATGTAGATCAAAGTAGTGCGAACATTTGGATAGAACGTGTGATCTGCGACTACTCACATCGGTCAATAGTATGCAAATCCTTGCAATGCCGTAGATCTAGCCCAATTAAGATTGCAACCTAAAGCAATTAGATTTTTGAAGAATTCAGGTCAACTTCGTATTGAGAATAACTACTCACAGAAAATTAACCAAAAACCGATTGAGTTGTGCGAGGCGTCAATACAGAAAATTAATAAGGGACATGATATTAAGATTTGATAGTGTGAAATATTCCCATATTATGAATTAAAAGTCAGTCTGAACGAAGAATATTCTTTTCAATAATTTCTCCTCTTCAGGTCCTTACAATTATAAAATATAATATTTATTTTCTATAGTTTGGTTTGTAAGGATTAGTTATGTTTTACGAGTTGATCACGGATTGATATCAGTTCGAGAACCATTGAAAACCAGGGAGTACTGGACCGCTGCTATTTCATCCTAGTTTGGGAATCATCGCCAGTACGCACCCACTGGGTTTCGAACCCAGGACCTTCCGGTTACAAGGCAAGCTCGTATACCATTCAGCCACTGGGACCCGATTCAATGGCTCGTGAATTCTAACTTCTACCAATTCGTGATTTAGCGCGACCCCAACCATTGTCGTTGGTGGGACATCCATCCACACACGTGACATCTAACTGGACCTCACTGGTCACGACTTCTCACTAGAACTCAGGAAACTCCAACCTGTAGCAAGTCACTAGCGAGCATCAGTGCTAAATCACGAATTGGTAATAGTTAGAATTCACGAGCCATTGAATCGGGTCCCAGTGGCTGAATGGTATACGAGTTTGCCTTGTAACCGGAAGGTCCTGGGTTCGAAACCCAGTGGGTGCGTACTGCCGATGATTCCCAAAGTAGGATGAAACAGCAGCTGTCCAGTACTCCCTGGTTTTCAATGGTTCTCTAACTGATATCAATCCGTGATCAACTCATAATATTTATTGTAGTTACAATATTACCAGGTTATGCGGTGAATACATTTTTAACGTAGAATAACAGATTAGTTATGGGGTGTCAAAATAAATAGTCGTATTTTTGTGACAAACGTGCTAGTTGGCTGAAATCGATTAGAAAATATTGTAAGACGGGAGACAATGGCGATGATTAATCATAATAGATTTGTAGAGTGTGGGGTAGGAAAATTGACAAATAAGTCAGTTCAAGGTTATCGAAGGTGTCAGGTGAGTGGCTAGTACAAAGTGGTCTGTGTTAAACGGGAGATAATAAGACTGCAATGAGAGGTTCATAATGAGATGACGAAAATGTTAAATGAAACAGGTGGAGGTATGCATATACTGAGAAAACAGATAATATCATTAATAATATATATAGGGCGCACGATTAGGCAGGTTTGTCTGCGGGTTCGAGAACACTTACCAGCTTGGTTCAGTAGGGGGAAATTAAGGGCATAAGAAGCTCGATCCTGTCATTCTTGGTCGATACTGGACATCGCATTGATGTCAACACAGCTTTCAGGGTTATATATCGAATTCTGAAGTCGTTATCACGTACAGTTCGCTTACTCCTCCTACATGTAGCTGAAGCTGTTGCAATAAGATCAACTAAACCAGAACTTTGTATCCAAAAAGAACACGTCCAGACGCTGTTCCTACCGTGGCCAAACTTAGATTGAAGATTTTTCTTCTCACCAAGAGTGCTCCTTCCTCTTAACCCTCTTGGTTTTTTTTACTTTGCTTATTACTATAAATATCATTATTACAGTTTTTATTGTTATTCCTATTCGTCATAATTTATGCGCTTTATGCAAACATTCTCTCAATACTATCGAATTTTTCATTTATACGGACTTATTATTAGTGATATTATCTGTTTTCTCAGTATATGCATACCTCCACCTGTTTCATTTAACATTTTCGTCATCTCATTATGAACCTCTCATTGCAGTCTTATTATCTCCCGTTTAACACAGACCACTTTGTACTAGCCACTCACCTGACACCTTCGATAACCTTGAACTGACTTATTTGTCAATTTTCCTACCCCACACTCTACAAATCTATTATGATTAATCATCGCCATTGTCTCCCGTCTTACAATATTTTCTAATCGATTTCAGCCAACTAGCACGTTTGTCACGAAAATACGACTATTTATTTTGACACCCCATAACTAATCTGTTATTCTACGTTAAAAATGTATTCACCGCATAACCTGGTAATATTGTAACTACAATAAATATTATATTTTATAATTGTAAGGACCTGAAGAGGAGAAATTATTGAAAAGAATATTCTTCGTTCAGATTGACATGATATTGTTTGTAGAATGAAAGGGTTGAGTGAATTTACTGAAAGACAAATGTATTCTTATCAGTACGGATAAGAAGCAAATCTCTTTATTTGAATAATTACTATGCTCAGCATATCCTGAGTGTTAGGTGTAAAAGACCGACTTATTTGCTCACAGTTAAAATGATCTAAACATAATAAGAACTGGAACCTAAGGAAATAGTGGGATTCTTAGTGAGAAGCGTTTAAATAATAAAGCTTTGATGGACACTGTATTACTTACTGTATTAAGTTTGGGGCACATCTTACTGCATATAATCGTTTTGGTGTTAATTAACTTCATCATCTAAATGCGTGAAAACCGGATGTATGTATAATATGAGGATATAAATCTCATTTGCACCTTCATCGGGTAAATAATGTTTTATCATACGGGCATATTTAATAAGTGTCGATTTACAGGAAAATAGTTTTGTGAAAAATTTCTTATAGACTATTGTTATCTTGAAGTTAATTGGTGGATAATGACTAGCAGTGGAATCCAGGATGCACATTTCGTCCTATTTGGGACTCGTCAGTTGGATGTACCTGCATTTCTCAGTGAGTGATAATGTTCCCACCGAAGCTCGAACCCAGTACCCATAGTTTCAATCGTCAAAGCGTTATCCACTAGACCACCTGGGCCACGAGAGCCACCTCTTGTGCAACGGATCATATTAATTGTTTATTTCAGTTTTAGATTTTTCCATCGATTGATTGGACCGAAGTGCTTGCTCTCAGGTTGAAGCCGATATACCATATCTCAGTTATCTGTGGCTGATTAATTGTGAATTATGTACAGTTTTTTAAAAACATTTATTACTCTAACCACTTCATATAATAAATCATAGTAATTCAGTGAAATTTATAATCCAAGAAAATCAAGTCAAATTTACATTTAAAATGATGTTCATATAAATACTCTGTAAATTGTACTCCGAAACTGTATGCTAGACAGCTAATAACTTAATTTCATAAAGTGTGTTCTCTTGATCACGTTTGTCAAAGCAAAAAGAGCATAACTTGCAGTATGAAATGCGCATACTTTATTCTGAGGTTTCGTTTCAACTGGAGACAGCCTAGAATATAAATTATAAGAGCGAAGTAAGGACTTGAATTTTTAATTGAGTTAGCAGAAGTTTGGCATGAGGATCGTAGTTTATCGGAATAGCAATCGTTGAAATGTGATAGCGTTACTTAGTTACTTATCGTAAGTCTGGAAGAATAGTGACAAAATATAGGCAGCTGACTTAACAGCATAAACACTAATCTATTAAACAGTGAATGGAATTCCGGCTGTAGACACCTGAGGTTGAATAGCATACTGGCAATTGATTCGGTGGAGAGAATATATCTCTGTATGCTCAAGGCAGTAAGTTACTGTCAAGATAAGCTTTTCAGTTTTATGAAATGTGGTAGTAACTTGAAGGCAAAACAAACTAAAGATCTTGTGAATCATCACCTTTCATAGTGAAGAAGAAAAAAGATCCTGTCAAAAATGACACGGTGTTTTGCGTTAAAATATTTCAGGATAAAAATGAAGCCACATTGTCTTACATTTGAATACATTTTGCCTTATGGATTTCACCTACTCAGGATATTTCTCGTTTTATTTATTTATTTTTGATTACAGCTTGATTCCACACTGTATTTTTGGTACAAGTACGGAATTTTCAGCATGTGATATTGGTAGCCCAAATTTTGCAGGCCGATCATAGATATCAGGTGTGCGTCGGCAGGGGTTCGAACCTAGGAAACAACACCCTTAAGAAAACACTTTATAATATTGAAGTATTGTTTTTTTCCTTTGTTGTAGATATTTTGTTTGATTAGTTGGAGGATTTCATCATGAGCTAACATCAGTGGAACACCCGCAGGGAGTACTCGACAACTGATTCGCCAGACTAGTTTGCGACTGTCCAGCAGTACGCACCCACCACCAGGGTTCGAACCCAGGACCTTCTAGTTACAAGGCGAGCTAGCTCGTAGACAGTTAGTCCACTGGGACCCACCTGATTTAATGGCCCGTGCATGAATTCCAACTTCTGCGTGACCACTTCGCAATATCTTCTTTGATGAGTTACTGCCTTACCTCCAACCTTTTGTACCCAACTGGTTACGGCTTCACACTAGAACCCAAGGTTACTGATTGAATAGGGCCAGTCACTAATGAGCATCAGATTAATTTCCAAGTATTGGCTTTGTAGGGATTTTGTTTGATTGGTCGGAGGATTTCATCCCTTCAAAAAGAAACCAATACTTGTAAGTTGATCTGATGCACACTAGCGACTGGTCCTATTCAGGCACTTAATCTGGGGTTCTGGTGGGAAGCCATGACCAGTAAGGTACAGCAGGTTGAAGACATTAGCTGGTGGTAACACTTTATCGTGATTTGGCAGAAGGTGGAATTCATGCATGGGCCATTAAATCAGGTGGGTCCCAGTGGATTAATGGTCTACGAGCTAGCTCGCCTTGTAACTAGAAAGTCCTGGGTTCGAACCCTGGTGGTGGGTGCGTATTACTGGCGAGTCGCAAACTAGTCTGGCGAATCAGTTGCCCAGTACTCCCTGCTGGTGTTCCAATGGTTCTCTAACTGATGTCAGCTCATGATGAAATCCTCGAACACTTTAGAATAATTCATTCGAGTATTCATTATGTACAAATGAGACAACACAACTGTCAACCAAAATGTAAAAAGAATATGAAGTTTCAACAGACGGTATCATCACACCGATCAGTTTAATAATAATAATAATACCGAAATGAAGAAGAAAGTTCATGATTATATGTAAACACTCAGTCATATATTTATTTATCATAACTCATTTCTAACAAAAATCTACAAACTTTTAAGAGTGTAATCAACTGGAGGTTTCACATAATGGGATGAAACTTCACAATTTTACACTATTGTAAGTAGTCAAAAGAACTCGTGAAACATGTTAATCACCTCCGCGTACGCATTTCTCAAAAAGGATTTTCATGAGTGAATATTTTTCACCTTCTTGCTAGCAGAAGTAGTATCTATAAGAATTGAATTTGGAACACCACAGTAGAGTATAATTACATCAATACAAATAATATAAATATTACCGAGGTAATTTCAACATCAGAGATGCTTACGAATGGATTTTCGGGATATTTGATATTTACCTACTCAACCAATCTGGAGGGTGGCATTTGTCTATTAAACTTGCTTAATTTTTAATTTAACAGAACCACTGGCTTCAAATGAAATCAATTTTACCAAGTTTTAATTCTTACTTCATGCTATCATCAATGAACAAAAAAGAGAGCACATGTATTCTATAATACAAACAATAGGAATAGCGTAAATAAGTACATATTATTTATAGAGTTGTATTGACTTTCCAGGAGAAACTATTTTATATCGTTTTGACTGTTTCTTAGTCAACTCAAATGAATAAATTAGCACTGACGTGGTGCATAAGTGAAGCGTATCGAACTAAATTTTATTGACTTTTAGATTGTTTAAATAGTGGCAAGATAACGCTCACTGAATAACATGTATGCTAACCCTTATTATCTTAAATGTATTTAATCGAATTAGTGAGAAGAAAATCTTATGTGGAATTGTAGTGCTTGACATTAGAGATAAGGTTAATCTTTAGCTGTTTTTGTAACAGAAAACAGCTCCTTTATTAAGGAAATCAACACATATCAATAGATTTTCATGTACATTATTACATATTTTTGTTAGCAGAAAAACACAGTCCTCTGACTGGTTGTTTCTCACACAAAGTTAATATTCCATCTCTTTGTGGCTGTTTCTTCAATGTCAGATCATCTATGTGTTAACTACATCCGCCTACGAAAAGCCTTTCTTCTCATTTTTCTCACGACCAATATTGGGGACAGAAACATTGACGTAAATTGCTGTCCACCAATTTTGACTAACAGCCAGCTCTCACCACATTTTTACTACAGGTGCAATATAAAAGATATCATATTATTCATTGAGCTAGGCTACTGAAGTAGGATAACTGACTTAGACTTACATGTACTTACTGCAATGGCAAAACAATTACGTGATCACATAGTTGTACCGATCAGGTAGGCCTAATCACTTAAAGTACTTTGAACATTTAGGACTGTTTATACACATTACTAAGCGAACAATCCAAGATAGCAGGCGTCGGTGGCACAGTGGTTAGGACACTCGCTGACCATGCACATGGTCCGGGGTTCGAGCCCACGCCAACGCACACCTGATATCTATGGTCGGCCTGCGAATTTTGGGCTACCGATATCCACGCTGAAAATTCCATACTTGTATCAAAAATACAGTGTGGAATCAAGCTGTAATAAAAAAATAAATAAAAAAATAAAATAAATATGTTAATGCAACATAAATTGAAAAAAATGATGTAATCGAGATTAATTACCTATGAATTATAAGTTCACCAGGCTCTTACTAACCCTTCATCTTCTAACTGTTAGTTAAGTCTTTGTTGGCTGGTTTTATATATGCCCATAAACTTTCGTAGGTTTTTGGTCGTTTCGTTAACAAATTTCCTTGTTGCTAATTCTTTCTCACAATTCGATCTTCAGTATTAAAGTTTGAAGCCTCTTGAGAACGCCTTGGATGATACTGTAAGTTTCTAAACCGAAAAGAACAGCTGACTTGATATTAGTGATGAAAATCCGGATCTTATTGTTTCTGCTTAGTGCAATAGATTTTTCCACCGGTGTCAAATAAATTTTATTTTTTTTATATTTTTGATTACAGCTTGATTCCACACTGTATTTTTGGTACAAGTATGGAATTTTCAGCACGGATATCGGTAGCCCAAATTCCGCAGGCCGACCATAGATATCAGGTGTGCGTCGGCGTGGGCTCGAGCCACGGACCATATGCATGGTCGGCGAGAGTCCTAACCACTGTGCTACCGACGCACACAATGATAGTCTATCTTGAATTTTCTATCCTTGTCTTGACATCATCATTTGTGTCGCCTGTACCTAAAACAAATCTTTGGTGTGAAGTAAGTTGAGATGGCTTTTTCTGTCATACCTACTTGTCATTTAAACAGTTTAGTCTGTTGTTCATAGTGAACAGCACAATCATAATATGGCGAGGGAAATTCTAAAAATAATGATTTATATGAAGAGAATGTGTAAATGCGGTTTTTGTATATTAGCTTGCTTAATCTGTAGTAAATGACGAGGTCAGGAAATTCGAGTACTGATAAACATGCCTATAACACTACCCGTTATAAAACATTTCAACATATCTCTTTTATGTGAAGAGATTGTGATTAAATTTATTTCTAGTGTTAAAGAAATATCATCTGAACTGCACTATTTCTCTTTCCTTATCTTTATTTCTATCTTTCACAAGCCCTATCTTAATAATTTTTCCTTAACTTTACATCAGCATAACACCGAAATGCCTTGGCAACTGCCCCGTTTTGCATCTTGGTTTTTCAGCTTGTTCTCCTACCACTTCAGAGTTAATTTTCTGGTCACACCTAGGTCTGACGTAATCCAAGATTTCTGGCCAGTTACATCTTTTTGTTTCAGAGTCATGGTTGTTACAGATTCTTATATTTTTATCTCTCTTTCAACATATTTAGATAATAATTTCAAGTATTGGGTTTGTAGGAATTTTGTTTGATTGGTCAGAAGAGTCTCAAACTAGGACGAAACAGCTGCCTAGCACTCCCAGGTTTTCCAGTGGTTCTCTAACTGATGTCAACTTTTGATGAAATCCTCCAACCAATATTTAGATAATAGTGATTCTTTAAAAACTCTATTATTTTTCTTATCTATCAGTTTGTACGCAGTAAATGAGAAGCTTTGCGGTGAGATGGTGTAGTTTCAGGCGTCGATCATCTTTCTTTTTCTTCTTTTTTTACGGATTAATTGAGGAAAATATTGAATAGTGCTAATGAAGTTCAAGAAAATTGTGCATTATGATTTCACCTGAAATGTCTTGCTCTACTAAGATCATTTGGATAAACTACCAAAGTATTTACAGGATTCTAATAGGTAACTTCTGAGCGTAGCAACTTGCATTTTCTTAACTCTGAATTTTTTTCCTTTACGTTCCCAGTGGAACATAGGGCCTCAAGCTAGTGGCTTGAAGTTTCTGTAACAGCGTTTAATTCTACAGGATAGGGTTGCTAGCCTCATGCCCAACCTTTCCTCTTTACCAGCATTATTTCTGGCTTAGCGAGGTAAAGGAGTGCTTCTGTGGCCGGAGATCGACCCCCAGAAGATGTACATGGTAGGCGAGCGTCCTAACCGCTGTGCCACCGACGCCACCTTCGAATACTTCTGTTATAAATGTGTAAGCCAAGGTGTTCACAGAAAACGCACCAGTCTAGGCTGTCAAAAATCCTCAAGAAATTGGAAAAGAAAGAATGAATGATACTGAACTAAATAAAGTCGAGACTAGAATGACATGAAAGGCATAAGCTGAGTGTAACTGTAATAGATAATTTAACTACGATAAAAACTGATTTCCTCAGAAATGATGAATGCTGAATTCTCACCAGGCCAAAATGTTTTCAATCACTAAATCTCTAGCGTTTCGTTTGGGCACACAGTTCATACAGTTCATGTAAGAATTGAAGATTTAGCGGTTTAAATTAATTGCATAGCTGTATTCCACTTCTTCTTACATTTTTGATCTACTCAACACATAAATAGATGAAAAGTATTAGTTAGTGTCCTGGTCTTTACGTCTCTAGTGCTTAATATTAATAATGATGTTTGTGTCCTATAGGAAGTATAAGGAAATATCAATTTCGATGTGTAATTCTAAATTAACTGAAGACATTCGCGCGTAATTGTCAGTACCGTAATATTTCAGAGACTTGATAAAATATTCATTAATCCAAGTTACGGTTTATACATTAAGTAATTTTTAAAAACATAACCATGGTATCAAAGGCAGCCATCATTTCTGCCGGTGACAGCATTTATACGGGCGCCTTTCATTATTTCTCTTTTTTTTTAACAGCTGAATTCAAGATAGTTTTTATTTAAACTGGAGAACCAACTAAAGTTGGTGAATGACCTTACTAATAAATAAAAATATTTCACACTAAAGTAAGTGTTAACACCATATACAACAATCCCATGAATTTTACATAAAGATGTTTGCTTTCTGTGATGTTGTTTTTTTCTTCTACTCTGTTTGATGCAAACAAATAAATTGTAAAATTTTCTTCATTTTTTCTGTTTATTTTATTGTTACTTATCGTTGCTAGGTGATTTTATTATTCTCATTCATCTTAGAGTCTTTCTAGATGCTCATATATATATATATATATATATATATATAATTGAAAGACTTTATAAGCCGGTAGAGAGCTCTGAATAAATAAATAAAAAGTTAGTTAGGGAGTTAAATGTTCACAGTCACTTAGTAGGAGACCTTATCACTATATTCTAGACATCTTTGGTTCAGCAGTAGAATGCTCGCCAATCATGCAAGTGGCCCGGGATTCAACCCCTTCCCTGCCTACACACTCCTAAAACTCAGCCAGTAGTGAGCCTGGTTTACAGGGAAGGTTAGGTGTGTGGCTAGCTATCCTACCCCGTAAGACAGAAATAACGCCACTACTACTAAAAATTCAAAGCTTAACTCTCTTCGTTACATGTGGGACGCAAAAGTATAAAATAAAAAGGTGTAAAACAAAAAATCTGAACTCCTGTGAACCTTTTGTAATTATATAGAGAAACCCGTTTCTACTGCGACATCGAATTAATCTTTAAAAAACGATTATTCTTCATTTTTATAAAAAAACGCATTTCAGGTAGAGTGCGTCACATGGCTAAGTGCTGACGTACGATAAGTATATTCTCATATATCTATTCAGTATCCATAATAAACAGCTTCAATTTTTAACCACAATAAACCCTAGATACATTAAGTGTCCTAGTTAGGAGTTTTGGATTGTGTGAGTATGATTTTCACCATGAACTCATTGTATTTGAAGACGTAATAATACCAACCATATATCTTCACTACAATTTATTGAATTCAATAAAAGTTTACCCAAAAACGAGAACATTTGTGGTAAGAGCTGACTGTTAGTCAAAATTGGTGGACAGCAATTTACGTCAATGTTTCTGTCCCCAATATTGGTCGTGAGAAAAATGAGAAGAAAGGCTTTTCGTAGGCGGATGTAGTTAACACATAGATGATCTGACATTGAAGATACAGTCACAAAGAGATGGAATATTAACTTTGTGTGAGAAACAACCACCAATCAGAAGACTGTGTATTTCTGCTAACAATAATCTATAATAATGTACATGAAAATCTATAAATACTAATTTCCTTAATAAATGAGCTGTTGACTGACCCTTGTCTTCTGTTGTTACACATTTATACACTTTGGCCAGTGGTTAAGGATCTATGGTGTTTTCTTCATTGGTTTTCAAAGTCTTTCTGATCTGTGCTATAAAGGAGTTTAGCAGTAAGACTATAGCTTTTAATTTCTATTCCACCTGTTTACCATTTAAATATTCCTTGCAGGAAATGAAGGTTACTAGTCCGATGATGGAAAACTGCAGCTATTACAAAATATTGACGACTGAAAAATACTAGAATCAAAAAGATAAATTTGAAAGACTTTTTCTCCATATTCTCTCGGTTGTTCTTCTGGTTTACAGCACCTCTTTAGAAAATGAATTCACTAATAAACAACGATGTAAGTTTAATAAAGGTCTAGGCAGTTAAGATAAAACGGAGTATAATAGTGCGTGAATAAAAAGATCATCGTGGCGTAGATAAGTGATATTTCAGAGAGAAGTGAATTTAAAGATCTGAGAGATTAGAACCCGTAGGACAAGCTGACCTGTAACATGTCTCACGAATTTCTGTAGGGTCCATGGAGTAGCATCTTGACAAGAAGCTGAGCAGGCTTGTAGATGGTTGGAGCAAAAGCACTTTTGAAATTTAGATCTGTACAACACTTCCTTTTTTGTTAAGAATCCAGACTAATGTTTAATTCTTGGGCTGTCAAAAAATGCATGTTGCTGTCGTACAGATCTCAGCGATTCACATTTGTGACCACCACCATATCTGCTGATCAGCAAGCGCCACCCTCCCTCCTTCTTTGATGTCAAGCTCTGAGTTTTTCGGTAATAACTGTAGTTGCAGCGTTGCATTGCTTTGAGCCCGTCCCAATCATGCAGTAT
The DNA here is from genome assembly GCA_944472135.2 of Trichobilharzia regenti. Taxonomy (NCBI): domain Eukaryota; kingdom Metazoa; phylum Platyhelminthes; class Trematoda; order Strigeidida; family Schistosomatidae; genus Trichobilharzia; species Trichobilharzia regenti. Next base: position 59,473,624 of record OX235270.1, read on the forward strand.
GCTGCACATTAATAGCTTTCATGACAGGAGCTTCCCATCAGATCACCAGATAAATCGGTAGCCGAAGACATTCCTAGTCATATCACGTTTATACACGCATACATGTGTATAAATAGGTTATGACAGACGACTGTGAAATTAAGTTTCCCTTAAAAACCTCAAAGTATGGCAGTAGTTATTAATACAGCAACTAAGTTGTAGTCTATTTAGCAGAGTGAAACGAGTAGTGGGACAATAGGTGATCAAGTATGTTAAATGATCCTGGGAAGACAACTGGTTATCAGAACTTGTTATGCTAAATTTTCATGACCGATTTTCATATGGTACTCATCAGACATTGCAGAGCAACCCATCAACTAATGTTCTTGGATGAAAAGTACGAAGAAATGTTATAAAACTATATATTTTAGAAAAGTATATGAGAAAAGGTAATTATTGACTGAGTATAGTCATTTCAACACAAAACGTAGTAGTGTATTATAAGTTATGTATACATGTGAAATATTAGAAGGTGTGATTGCTAATATAATTGTTTCTAGAGTTACTTATACTAACACAACTTGTTGAAGATTATAGAGAGTAGGAGATCGGTAAATTGGTGAGACGCTCGCTGTGTGAGTAGTAGAGTTGAGTTATATATGGGTGACTGCATTGAAGACCGGACTGGTTTTTCATTTATCATTCTACCAACAGTTGTGGCCTCTCAGACAAGCTAGAGTGGACATATTAATGTGTCTTTTCGGGCTCCGTTTGAACCTTCTGGGGTTTTCACAAGATGTAATTTCAGATGGTAGTTGGTTTAAATGTGGTGAGAGCAGGCTAGCCAAAAGTAGTAGACAGTATTTTACGTCAATGGGTATGTCCCCAATATTGGTCGTGAGAAAATATGAACAAGACTAATTCAACAACCAATCACAGCAGACTTTGCGTAGGCAGATACAATTAACATATAGATGATCTGATATTCAAGAAACAGTCACAAAAAATGTAAGGTTAACTATCTGTGAGAAACAACCAATCAGAAGACTGTGTTTGTTTGCTTGACAAGCTATAATAATGTACATGAAAATCTGTAAAATACGTGTTGATTTCCTTCATAAATGATCTGTTGCCTGAATCTTGCCTTTTGTCGTTACACCTGCTCATGTATTTATTCTTTTAAAGTTAGATAACTCTTAACTTTCAAACTCAAAAGTATCATAAGCAGATAACATTTTAGAAACAAAGTAATGAAATCCATTTCTACCTCTTAAGTGCACTTAATATGCTTTAAAAGTTAAGAGAAAAAATGTGGAAATTACTATTTAAATTTTTCTGAAACAACAAAAACAACAAAGTTCTGATAAGGACAGTTATTTTCACTACTTGTAACTCAATAAGTTGAATAATGGTGAATGAAGGGACACACGTATCGATTTTTTGAACTTCATTCTGCAAAATGCTCTGGAGTTAGTGTCTACAATGACTGTAATATTTCCTTTTTTGGTCCTGATAACACTTACTTAGATTTTTCAAAATACATTTAAGAACTTTAAGAAGTATATGTATTAATTCTCACAGTTGATATAGTCTTAAGCCCAACCAGTGAGTCGTGTTAAACCCTCCATAATAATCCGATTACATGTTTAGGTGTAGCTGTCAATTCTACTGTGTGTAGGTCTTTTATGTAAAGCAAAGTAAGACCATTTGTTTAGTGTGCCTCCTAAACATACAGCTATTCATCATAAAGACTACATTTTGTGGAAGTAATAGTGTTCAAGTCGGGTTTTAGTACCAGCTTCTCTTGTAGAGAGTAATTCAGACACCAAAATAAGTAAGCTAGTGATATGTTATATACAGTAAACAGAATAAAAAATTTAGTTTCCTGAAGAAGAACTAATTATGTGTCGAAAATACAGTAGCTTAGAGACGATAAAAGAGTTTTTGAGGTGGTTGTGTCCTCTGAGCTGGATAGTTAATTTTCTAAGCTTTCATCGCCCTACTAGGCGACATCTTCAGCGCATACTTCACTTTGACTTTTCAGAAGGTAGTGATGGTGAATTTCGATGAACGAAGTTCACTCTTCAGGAATGTAAATAACCTAAATTAACTTACCCATCGATAAAAGTGATTCGGGATCACTGTTCGCCGACGGATTGATGAAAAGTATTGCGGTGGTGTGATATAATCTGTGCCAACGGAATATTATTCTCACATATTCCTACAGTTCAGTTCGACATTAGCAACAGAATACGATATATATATATATTTGAAGGTGGTACTTCATGTTGTTTGATGTAAACCGAAATCATACGCTCAGCGACTAGTTAAAGAATATAAACTGTAGATAATATATAAACAGCGGTTTGATTAATGAAAATATACCTTAGCTCCAGTGTCAAGCCTTCTGTTGTTAAACTATGAGTCCCATATGGACATTAGAAAGCAGAGAACACGAATATCAGAAAAGATATCTTTTCAGCGATTTCATTCTCAAAAGCTGTACAATCGCATTTATATAGATTAGTTAACATGGATACAATTATTATTTGTTTAATTCCACATGATAACGAAGGTGATAATAATTTACAACTTGATATGATAGTTCGAAGGTACGAAAATAGATTACAAGGGGCTTAGTGACAAGATTTCATAAAATTAGAAAACAGTTACAACGTATGCAAAAATATTAATATTTGATAACTGAAGATATATAATTTTAAAGGCGAATGAAAGGTGACGATTATTTTCGACTTGATATGAATTACAAGAGGCTTAGTAACAAAAATTACGCAGGGATAGAACGAGCCGCAGATGTCAACAAAATGAGCATGGAAACAAATTGAAATCAAAATTTTCAACTTGAAATGTAAGTTAGGAGGTGTGAATATAGATTACAAGAGGCATAGAAACAAAAGATTACACAGGATTAGAATATAATTGTAAAATGGTTATTTCAAACGAATTACAAATGTGAACAGGGGAAAGCATGGAAACAAACTTAAAATAACTGAAAAAAAATCTTCAGGATTCCATCATCTCTTCTTGTCAATTCCACGTCCAGAAATGGAATCTTGGAATCGTTTTCTAACTCCATTGTGAATTTAATCGAAGGATGGGAATTATGGAATTCTTGTAAGATGCAGTTGAAGTCCGAGTGAAGAATTCAATAATTCCCCTCCTTCGATTAAATTCACAATGGAGTTAGGAAACGATTCAAAGATTCCATTTCCGAACGTGGAACTGTATCTAAATCTGAATTTCAAGAGAGATTTGGCAGCTGATATCCTGAAGAGGAGAATATCCAGCTCTTTAAAGAAGACCTTCCCTGCAGCAACACCGAGAGTGACATTCTCTAGCCGTCCAATACTTCGAAACAACACGAAGGACAAACTTTCGCATATAACCAATTCAATGTGCATACACCAGTTCACTTGCTCGTGCGGAGCTAGGTACATAGGTCGTTGTATGCGCGTCCTCTCAAAACGTGTTGAAAAACACTACCCAGCGTGGCTGCAAAGAGGAAGCGCCGGTTCAATCAGAAGTGCCATTATTGAACATCTGGTCAACACCTCCCACAAAATCTCAACCGATTCTTTCAAAGTGATTTACAAAGTCAACAGAAACCTACCAAGAACAATATGTTTCCGACTTTTTTGTACCGCAGAAGCCCTCGCAATATGCATCGAGAAGCCGGAGCTGTGTGTTCAAAAGAAGTTAGTCCAACCTCTACAACTACCATGGACCTAGCTTGGTATGTTCCCTTTGTTTCCGTCTTTTTTTCTTCTCTTCCTCGTTTGTTTTCGTTCTAGCTTTTTCATTTAGAGCATTTTTCGTTCGCTGTGTGTCTGATTCTTAGTTCCTCAGTCTTCATTTGATCCACCTAATTTTTTTTCAGTTACAAAAAGTTATTTTAAGTTTGTTTCCATGCTTTCCCCTGTTCACATTTGTAATTCGTTTGAAATAACCATTTTACAATTATATTCTAATCCTGTGTAATCTTTTGTTTCTATGCCTCTTGTAATCTATATTCACACCTCCTAACTTACATTTCAAGTTGAAAATTTTGATTTCAATTTGTTTCCATGCTCATTTTGTTGACATCTGCGGCTCGTTCTATCCCTGCGTAATTTTTGTTACTAAGCCTCTTGTAATTCATATCAAGTCGAAAATAATCGTCACCTTTCATTCGCCTTTAAAATTATATATCTTCAGTTATCAAATATTAATATTTTTGCATACGTTGTAACTGTTTTCTAATTCTATGAAATCTTGTCACTAAGCCCCTTGTAATCTATTTTCGTACCTTCGAACTATCATATCAAGTTGAAAATTTTTAACACCCTGAGTTAACAGATCGGGTTTAAAAAGCTGAATATTTTAGGCTGTTTGGTTCTGAGTAACTTCTTCAAAAGAAATAATAATTTTTTGACTGGATGAAAAGTGGATGAATAACACTTGTCAATTTCCTCTGCTTTAATAACACTCAACGAAAATCTATTAGACGACCTTTCAATTTATTTTGGTATTGAAAAAATCTGTTGGCATAGAATCTGCTATTAGTAAATGGTTATCAGAATTATCATTAAAACAATAATTTAAGCAATCAAATAATACATGCATCTTATCTTAACTCTTTTATCAATTTCAGCACTAAGCGGTCTTAAAATGTAACGGAATACCGTAATTTTGACGCTTGAAATACTGTGCACTTCGGTGTAACATTAGTAGCTGTATCCAGGTTTGCCGAATTATTAAATATAGCGAAAGGTAGTCAGTATATACACTTCACTTTACAAGTTTTGTTTCACACGGGGAGTGTTAAAAACAAGATTTACATATTGGGGACAGTAAAAGTATTCCAAGATGATTTCCTTAGATTATTAGTTGGCATGTACTTCTATGCGTAGATCCTACATAAAGTGTAATCGCGTAGTGAATGACTTCTTGCTACCAATGCAAAACATTTCTTCTTCACTTTTTCAAACTAGTGCTTTTTCATGAGTTCCCTAGATTAAATCTGCCTCTCTTACATCTTTCACACAAGCACCTCTCACTCTATAGCTAAGTAATTTCATAAAGTTGTTTTTAATTAGAGGGGAACAAATCTGTGGAAATTAAAGTATTATCTAGTCCAGGTGTGGTGAGAGCTGGCTGTTAGTTAAAATTGGTGGACAGCAATTTACGTCAATGTTTGTGTCCCTAATATTCGTCGTGAGGAAAATGAGAAGAAAGGCTTTTCGTAGGCGGATGTAGTTAACACATAGATGATCTGACATTGAAGTAACAGTCACAAAAAGATGGAATATTAACTTTGTGTGAGAAACAACCAGTCAGAGGACTGTGTTTTTCTGCTAACAAAAATATGTAATAATGTACATGAAAATCTATAAATATATGTTGATTTTCTTAAAAGGATCTGTTTCCTGGCCTTTGTTTTCTGTTTTTGCACAGGTACTTTTCTTATGTAAATTCATTGTTATAGTAACATCCCACCTTCTTGTTAAAAAAAGCTGAAAAAGTAATTTCATCCTGAAACTCCTCTTCACAGATAAATTTTATGAACGGATATAGTTCATTGAAATGCGCAATAACAGCAGGTCCTTCGAAGATATTTTCCTAAATAATGACTGTATCAGCCATGAATCGGTACTAAAACATGAACTTTCAGGTAAACCTTTTTAAATAAACCATCTAATCACTTCTAGTCCCAGTAAGCACACCATCAGTCCCATTGGAACGTAGATACTACATCCAGATAAAAAGTCCTAGATAGAACGAAATCTGGATGTTAGATTTTACTGCTAGATATTATCAACCAAAACTAAACCATCTTATTGTTTAGTCAGAAACGGATCTACTGATATGAAACCTATTAAGAGCTTACCCTTCATGTAGGGCTCACCGTTAGGTTTGAAATCCCCATTCATGTCACACTTACGTAGCTATTTTTTGAGAACTTATATTGAGATCCAAATATTTATGGACTTCTCATTTATCTGCTCGTACATGTGGTTTCTTGTCTTGTTCACTAGGATGTTTATAAATGGTTAAGTTCCGTCCAAGAAAATCACGAATTTATCACTGATGTCTGTATTTTTGATTTTGTCTAGGAATTTTGGATTATCTTTCGCTATATATCTCGCTATTTTATTCATAAAGATATGGGAGCAGTTACCAACCAGCTGGCTAGAATATGGTAAGAGGAATTCGGTATGTTTGAAGTTGGTGTTAAAAGTATTAAAGAATTTTATGTACTTCAGTCACACCATAGAGTCCTACTGTGTAGTTGATTATACGAAAATAATAACCAGACTGACTGAAAATGAATTTAAACGGTAATAAACTTTCGTTACTATATATTAATTATAATGTATGATCATTAATCGCGAACAAAACATCCTATGATATCCGGCTGACAGTGTAGTGCTATATTTATGCATATTATCATACAAACATATGTTTGGGACTTTAATCTAGTAGCTTTAATCTAGATCGCTCGCATGTATACCTGTGGTATATTTTTCTTCTTTCACGTTCCCCAGTGGAACAGGGCTTCAAGCTAGTGGTTTGAAGTTTCTGTAGCAGTGTTTATTTTTACAGGATAGGGTTGCTAGCCTCATGCCCAACCTTTCCTCTTTACCAGCATTATTTCTAGCTTAGCGAAGTAAAGGAGTTCGTCGGTCGGGAATTGAATGCCGGACCATGTGCATGGTCGGCGAGCGTCCTAACCGCTATGCCTCCATCGCACATACCTGTGATATAAAACTCTTAAATTGCTTGATCGTAATGATTGGATACTGCATAAAAACTATTAATTTGGTAACAACAACTATTCGCCAACTGGTATAAGGCATATAACAGCAGAACCTGAATAGAAAGTTGTCGAGAAGAATTTTCTTTGTAAACTGATCTGTGTTTTGATTTAAAATGTATATTCTCAAAAAAGAAATTATAAAAATATCAGGTAATTTTAACTCATAAACACTATATAGCTTCAGTAAACACCCATGTTATTTTGCGCATACAAACGTCTACGGTTTCATCTTATTCTGTCGGAAGACAAAATCGATCAAAGATTTTAAAAATGAGTTAGGGACTTCATACTGTCAAATAATACTATTTCACTGTAACATATATCCGATAAACAAATTTGTTCCATTGTAACAGAAGCCAGAAAATTATAGAAACAAAGAAGTATGTGGAAAGGAAACAGTTTCCCCGAAAAACTCTTCAAAGCAAAAGTATAGCTAAGGCGATTTGGAAATAGAGTCTCAAATGGTTCTCAAGATATCACTGTTTGCTAATCCATGGAAAATCGTTGTTTGGATACCACATTTTAAAAAATAAGTGGTAACTGAGTGTGTTAAAAGTTACTAGTGCAACCACTACGTTGTTACATTCGAACTTCTAGAGTGAAAGATGATGTCCTAAATTCATTCAGATCTATGGGCATATGAAAGTTAAGAAGTTAGGAGGAATCGACTCGCATGAGGACCTGTTTGATTTCGGTTTCCTGCCTGTTGGCATTCATCAGTAAGGCAAATATACATCCATGGTGGGACTCTTTTTACCTTTGAAGGTACAATCTGTATCACCCATCTCCTGGATTGGTAACCTTACTAATAAGCTATTCAGGTAAGAAGTGAATATCTACAGTACTGAATAATGAAGACTATTCAGACTTTAGATGATAACTAATGACGCTCTATAGTTCTAAATGTTTCAGCCGAAATTTGTTGGTGCTTGTTGTTCAGCGTAGTCATTAACCGAAGCGAGAAGTTGGAAAGGCTTATCTCCTCGTATGAAGCAATTACTATGAGACTCACTACGAGAGTGTCTTCTACACGCTCAAAGCGCTAATTACGAGCTTGTTTGAAGAAAAGTGATGGGGAATGATTTGCAAGTTCCAGATGGATTTATTATATTCAAACCAGTCATACAACTGATTCTAAGATATCTTTCTTAATTGTCTGTCGGACATTAAATCTACCACTATATGCGTTTCATGTTCGCTTCTTCTAAAGGCAAAAACAGTTTCTATGAGAAGTTAACTTCAGGAATTATGTGTACAAACGAACAGTTTTATGGTCGCGCAACAGCTCAGTTACCTTTATCTGTACACGTTAATGAGGGTTATTCATGAATTTTCCGTGTTGTAAAATCGATTTGTATGTGCTAAATTGTTCGTGACATTTTATGCTGATAATTAAGATTTAATGAGTGTAGAATGTGGGCACTGTGACAGAATGTAATTATATATTCGATAAGTTTATTTTAAATGCCACACAGTGATATAGTATTAACAACTGGATGACGTTTCGAGTATATCTATGGAAAGTGGCAAGAGACAACAAAGGGAGGCTGGCGAGACAGAAAGAGAGAAAATATCTATAAGACAAATTTTGAAATAGTATGACTAAAACTGATATGATTATGAGCGATAATTTATGCTGGAAACATCATCCAGTTGTTCATACTAAATCACTGTGTGGTATCTAAAATAAACTCACTTGATACCATAATTTGCAATCCCCACCACAAATGTTAACGGTTTTATTTGGAATTTATTTAACTTCGCAAATAATTCATGTGTAACCTGATCTTTTAATCAATTATATTCAATGTTGTTTAATATAGTCTATAAGTTAAGTTAATTATTGGACAATTGGACTAAATGGTTATTAGGAGAAATTTTAACAGTAATAGAGATCAGCTTGTATGATCTTTGTTATTTCTGCTCCAGTCGACCTTACTTGCTTTTACAATCATTTTGAATTATATCCCATTTAGTTTTAGTTATATTGTACACTTACAATATTTTTCCTTAAAGTATATATATATATAGGCATTCTATAGTATTGCGCCTGTGTGTGGTGTTCTGCCAGTCGTGTAATTCAGTAGTTTTAGTAGAAACAAATGAGAAACCGGAGTTGGAATTCTACTTCCTGGTAAATCAGTAATGTTTTTCACCTATTATGCCACTTAAGCTTTAATGTTTATCCTGGTATGAAGGCTGTTCAATGGACCCTGAGACCTCAGAGGATATGCTGACATCACAACCGCAGATCGTTTGGAAGCAAAGGACCTACTGATTAGAAGAAGGACTCCCAAAGTAAGACTAATTAAGGACATGCAAGAACTGGCATGAAAACATGTCCCTGTCCACTGTAAGTAGAAATTAAGCCACATCATCCTGGAGATAGTGAAATTTACATTGACTGAGTAACTACTCTAGCAACTAGCTAGATCAAGAAAAAGAAAATCATGTGCATACTGGATTGCAACTCTACGCGTCACTGTGAGACATGGCTTACAATGGCAGTCAACTTCCCAACTCAAATTCATCGACTTTTAAAAGGACGTAGACCGCAAGGTGACCGCGAACATATAAAGTCCATTCTATGGCTATATGATGATTCCACATACCAAATGATTCAGAACGGAGGAGAAAGGAGTACGACAAGGCTATCTATTACCGCCTGTGTTTTTCCTGAATGTGACGCAGTGCATTATATGGCAAACTGTGAGGAGTGAGAAGACGGGCAAACTTTAGGTTAACACAGCCACCTTAGGAGATCTTGATTTCACGGATGTTTTATGTTTCACATGACACAGACTCGAAGACATGCAAGCAAAACCCCAAGAATGACAATGGAAGCAGACAAAAAAGAACTTCAGGTAAACATAGAGAAAGAATAGGTGAACAAGGTACTCGACCCAAAACAAGTACCGATTAACAACGGGAGAGATCAAAGGAAAGTTGTTTCATTTCTCCTACTTGATCATGGTAGCATAGTCCCGACTGCAGTCAGCAAGGGTGAGGATGATGGAACTGGCTGTGGACTATGTAACAAAATGATTGTACACTCTTTTACTAGATGTTGAAATTTGAGACATTTTACATGATTTTTGTTTAAAACGACTCATGTTGGAATATAGATAACTTCCGCGTACAATCTGAAATACAGTGTCCTGTTGTCCGTTTCGACTTCTCACCAGTCTATATTGTCTACTTGCTTCACTACTAACCGTGTTGTATACTTTGGATTTTTACAGGAACCCCTTATCCTCATCCGGTACTCAGCATCTGCTGGTGGACGCGACTCCAGCAGTGAATGCTTCCGTGGATTATATTAATAATTTGTAGCCGTGGACTTTAACTGTATAATCAAGTAACCGATCAACTTACATAACTTATTACTGTATTCTTTATAATATACTGTTACACTATCATCTCATAATCTTGGATTTTTATTCACATACTTTTTATGTTATTGAGCTCGCTAGAAAGTCCCCTACATGGCGTATATCAAGAAAACAAGACAGGCGTTTATTACTTTGAAACCAAATGTAGAGATCAGTAGCACCCAGCATAGTAAGCAGGAATTTTCTGTATCAACGTCAAGTCAGTGCTTTTGTCTTGTTCACAGACTTGTCAGGTTTGTCACGTAAGTCATTTCCAACATGCTACTTCAGACAACCATCAACACCAGCCTGGATTCAATACTGAAAATAAAATGAACGGTTAGAAAAGATAAACTACAAAGAACTCTGATATTCACCAAACCATCCAAGAGTCTGTCACCTAACAAACATACGGGTCTTATCAAAACGTGTTAGAGAACATCATCCACCATGGCTGCAAAGAGGAGGCACTGGTTCAATAAGAAGCGCCATAACTGAACATCTCGTCAATACCTGTTACTGCGTCTCAAAAGACTCTTCATTTAGAGTCATTTACAAAGTAAACAAAAATCTGTCTAAGACAATGTGTTTCCAACCTCTTTGTGTTGCAGAGATCTCGCCATATGCATCGAAAAGCCGGAGCTGTGTGTTCGAAACAAACTAGTTCACCCTTTACAACTACAGCGGACCTAGTTCCGTATGTTCCCTTATCAATCAATTTTCTTTTTGTTTTGTTCTCTGAGTGTGTATTTTTTCTCTCGTTGTCTTCAATCAATTCATCCCATCTTTTTCAGTTATAAACTCATATATTTTAAGTTTGTTTCCATGCTCCTCCTGATCACACTTGTAATCCGTTTAGAATAACTATTTTACAATTATATTCTAATCCTGTGTAATCTTTTGTTTCTATGCCTCTTGTAACCTATATTCATACTTCCTAACTTACATTTCAAGTTGAAAATTTTGATTTCAATTTGTTTCCATGCTCATTTTGTTGACACCTGTGGCTCGTTCTATCCCTGCGTAATTTTTGTTACTAAGCCTCTTGTAATTCATATCAAGTTGAAAATAATTATCACCTTTTATTCGCCTTTAAAATTATATATCTTCAGTTATCAAATATTAATATTTTTGCATACGTTGTAACTGTTTTCTAATTCTATGAAATCTTGTCACTATTATTATATTATTATTGTATCCTTTAGTTCCTAGAGGAACATAGGGCTTCAGCTGCGCACCTCCATTGACTTCGGTTTTCTGACAACTTTTTCAACCTGCTCCAGGTCTGTCCACATGCTTTCATCTCCTCCTCGCATGACCTCCTCCAAGTCACCCTTGGACGACCAACTCGCCGCCTCCCTTTCGGGTTCCACTCGAGCAATGGCTTGTCTAGTGATGTCACTTGATGGTTTCCTCAGCGTATGGCCAATCCATCTCCATTTCTTTCTGCCTATTTGTTTCACAATCGGTTCCTGATTGATTCGCTCCCAGAGATCCCTGTTGCTGATCTTTTCTGGCCATCTGATCTTGAGTATTGAGCGGAGACAGTTGTTAATGAAGGTTTGAAGTTTGTTTGAGATGCTCTTTATGACTCGCCAAGTCTCTGATCCGTATAGTAGCACTGACTTCACATCTTGTCACTAAGCCCCTTGTAATCCATATTCGTACCTTCGAACTATCATATCAAGTTGAAAATTATTATCTCCTTTGTTACTATGTGGAATTAAATAATAATTGTATCCATGTTAACTAATCTATATAAATGCGATTGTACAGCTTTTGAGAATGAAATCGCCGAAAAGATATCTTTGCTGAACTTCTTGTTCTTTTCAATCTAATGTTCCAATGGGTATTTTCCACGATTTAACAAATATTCATCAGGGATACTTTGAGGCTTCCAATGAGTGACGTCATGTCTAAGATCTCAAGCGGAACCCGAATAAGCAACTACCAGTTGAGGGATATGAAGAGGATAGTGTGAGAAGGAAATGAAATTTTATGGAGCCAGCAAAGAAGATTGCAGAAAACAAGGCTAAATGGCGATGTGTTGCGCAGACACTGTTCTACTATAAACTGAAGGGAAGAATACTGAATAAATACTAAATTGTCCTTATAAGAAATTTTTAGAGTTTCTTTATCTTCTCAGAAGGTGAATGAATAGCTTTAAGCTTCGCAAAACAAAACACCATCAGCGTTCATTGAAAAGCTTTCTAGGCTTTTGTTTTGATATACAACTCCAATTGAGGGACTTTAGAACGTTTTAGAACTTTTCAGAACGTTAGTGGTGTACAATGGTCATTGTTTTGAAGAACTGCTTTGTAATTATATTAAAATTATTGGACATCTCATACCTCTTCGTTTTATAGACAGCATAACTAAGACACTAAACAACTTGGATTATTTTTCAATTTCGTAGATTGAATGTACGTATTAATTTTTGCGTTATGTTGAACTGCGAACCTTTATTCATATCAACCAGTAGTGAGTAAAACTTGTATCACTGACTTTAAAAGATAAGAATGAAGGGTTACTCGCTATTTATAATGAAATTACTTATATATATATATATATATATATATATATATATATATATATATATATATATAATATTATATAAGATTCTTGGTGAACATTTTTTCGTTGATTAGGTTCCATGTCGAACAGAGGGCTTCAAAACCCTGGTGTCCCAGGGGTAGTGGCTGTTTTGTCCATACGGCTGGGGTCGCTAAATTCATATCCAACATACCCTCTTTTATGGGCTTACTACTGGCTAATAAAGAAGACGAGATTTATTAGTGAGTCAGTCGGGAACTGAACCTCGAACCCTTTGACTTGTTGTAGAGCATTCTGCCAATGACAGTAACTAAGTTGGTCTCACTTATAACGTTAGATTTGAATACATTCTTGGTGCCAAAGACCGACGATTGTCATAATTCACATACGTATTCCAATTCGTACCGTAAAAATGTTTTTTAAAAGAAGGCTTAGTCGTAATCACTGCCATGGCATGACAGGATACAACGGTCCACAGAAGCTTTGATATAAAAATGAATACGTTATTTGCTTCACAAGTCCTACTGAACATTCCCAAATTTTGAAAGATCCTAAAGTCTTTCACTGTCTTGCTATCATTTTAATTCTGTGGGATTTCTCTCCCATCTAAACCAGCTATATCTAACTAATAAGGGTTTTATTGTCATTATTATTGTTGTTATTATTATCACTACCACCATTTTTGGTGTTGTTATTTAAGAATTATTCGTATAGTGACCTAATTTTACATTGTTTGCGAGGTCCGTTTCCCCCTTCCCTCCTCCCTATTCAAAATTAAATAGGCTAGTATCACCATGGTAGATATAGAGAGACTAAAGTTCCTTTTTTCAAATATTTTCTCTCTATAGACCCTTATTTACAGGTCGCTGTCACTACGATAAAGTCTTATTTCCTTGACTAGCAGACTTCAGTGACAAGGTCAGTATGACATTATTTCAGTGGTACCAGTTAGAAATGGAATCCAGGAGGGCGCTTCGTTTTATTCCCTACTTGTCAACATGATTTACCTGAATCCAAGTGGGCAGTGATGCTCTCAGTGAGACTGAAAGCTAACAACTTTCAATTTAAATGCCAGCCAATCAGTAAAATACCATCAGGAGTGTCTGAATCCATCCATACTAGCTGCAATAAAAGAGAGTACTTTAATTCAGTGAAATAAAATAACATAAATTTCAATGATTTAATGAACAATAATCAGTACTCTGTCTGCAGTCTTAGGGGCAGTTTACTGCTGACCTTCAGGAGAATTTCGTTCTCGTATGTCTTGACCACTTGACTGAGTGGAAATGAATAAAAGCCCATCAAAAAATACAAAACACTTTATACCACGAATAGGCATGTGCAGTTGCAAACCACTCACACTAACAAATTGTCATCTGCAGATTTTGGATTTCCAAGGGAAACAGTGGTGAGATTTGATCACAATCTGTCCACTTTGCATATAACTAATTGTGTTTTTATTTGTGCTTCATTTTTAACCAATAAACGCATAAAAAAAGATCTTACTGCCTCACAATGAACCTCAATAGATGTACACATTTTATCTGTGATACGTTTACACGTGACTGAAATATGAACAATGAAATCTAATGTTAGTCAGTATAACAGGTAAGTATTCGTATAAAATGTTTATTATTTGTTTTGGATGTATAGAAAAAAACTGCAGTATTGATCGTATTATATTTGCAAAACTGAAAAGTGTTACTACCTTCATCACATTTGAAAATGTATTCATTTGAGAGTATTCTATTTCTTTCTTTCTTAAGTTTTCGGCTAAAGCCTTTGTTCAAACCTTTTATTTTCCTATTCATTTTTCTTTTATGTTGTTGAATTTCAGCAGCTCGTCTGTTCAGTCCACTCGGCTTTTGTTTAGACATTTTACTCCATAACGTAATCAATGCCAGTATTTTTATCATCGATATCATACTCTAATTTACTAATTATAACTAGGGTGAGTATTCACCGAAAATTACACAGTGAGAAGTAGATATGCAAGTGTTGGTTTCCAAGGATTTGATTAGTTTCAGCATTTCATCATGAACTGAAATCGTTTGCAGGACTATTGGAAAGCAATGGGAGTACTAGACAACTGTTTCGTCCTAGTTTGGGGGTAATCACTCGTTGTATTAATCTTCACTGAATTACAAAGTATACAAAGTACGCGTTTAATGACATTTGTTTCTCAAAGTAGTTTTGAATAAAAACGGCTTCAGTTAGTGAAACTAAACGGAATTAAACAACAGCTATTTCGTATTAGTTGGATGTTATTCAGAATCTCATTGAGAATTATCAGATATTCCTGAACACAAATTATTATTCAGTTGTCATTGTTTTCCGTTTTGCCTGAATTCATGTTATGTCGTGACTCTAATTCATATATGTCTTGCTATAATTGCTCCTATTAAAACATTTATATAGGTGCTACTTTGTATACAGATAAAACTCACCTAGAATCAGACACTTTAATTACCTCTAAATAATTTAACACATCGTTTTATTATCGTTGTCTGTCTGTCTGTTTTCGACATAGAACTTTGCACAAATGTGCGGAAGTTCAAGTCGCCACATTCCGTGTAGCACGCGAAGCAAGAGAAGAAAGTACAAGAAAAGCATAATAGAAACAGTGAGCAGAGGTGTGAGACAAAGGAGTAATAAGGAAATACAAAACAGTTTCATTGAAGATCATAAGTCACAGGGAGTGGATGCATCTGCGCCACTGAGAACGATTTTGAGCCATGTCACCAATTGTTTCCAACCATAGATTTTTACCGTCCCGAGGACCCCAGCCTGGAAGTCTACACCTTTCTACGTAGACTTCCAGGCTGGGGTCCTCGGGACTTTTGATGGTAAGACATAATTAAGGTGTTGATGAGAAATGCTTGTTCACAAAACTGGTAGCATTATAACTACGCGTCAGTCACTGGTGTACATTTCTCGGGGCTGTAAATAGCAATAAATTAAATATTCAGAAACTATCAATCTTAAACTTTCTTCTTACTGTTCATAAATGACTAATTTTTAAAACTGCAGTCTTCTTCATTGAAATTAAACTAAACTGTAGTGCTAGGTTAGGTTAAAGAACAGGATTTTATAACGTAATGGTTGACACCTGTTAACAGAGAAATCCAGAATTTTAGACTTCTCAGTTCGGAAAAATAACTGATTACTGCTGCCAAACCTGAGAAATCTTAAGTGTTTATGTCTTTTTCGCCTTTATGGATTTGTACTATTAAATGATCTGATGAATCAGAAATACAGTTTCACGATTTGGGCGAAACTGCAGTTATTTATGAGACCCAAAGCACATCTTAAGATGAGATTAGTTTTTAGAACTAGGTTCGCTTTAAAGCTACTATACAATCCATAAGATTCAACAAATCTTAACGTTTCATTGTGATAAGTACATTGGTTTACGAACACTAACCCCTATCTGTACAAATACTTCTGTATGCAGTCACACAGATAGACTACAATATCTATTTCCCGACAGTCTTGACTCTTTCTGTTAGTGTTCATAAATGTCATCACGCACAGATATGCACAAGAAAATGGAAAATATCTGGAAGACATTAGCTTTATTTGATTATGATAGGGCGTCTTGTTGAATGTGTTTCTTTATTTCTCACTTTCTGGTTTTATGAGTGGAAGAAAGGGGACTTAAAAGTCCCTCACCATATACAGTTTTCTATTTAAGTTTCTTTATTGATGCTGACGTGCATCAGTGGCTGAGTGATAGAACACTGGCGAACCACACGAGTGATCCCGGGTTCGATTCCCGGTCGACGCACTTCTAAACCTCTCGTAGCCGTTAGAAATTGCTGTAAAGAGGGAAGGTTGGGCGTAAGGCTGGCAACCTCATCCATCAAAAAAACACTGCTGCCGAAACTTCGAAGCATTATCCTGAAGCCATATGTTCCTCTGGGAACTAAAATGAATAAAAAAGTTTATGTTACCAGTATTGTACCTTTAATTACGTACATACGGCGGCAGCCTGCCTTAGCCATTGGGCTATCAGAATTCACATCCATCAAAATACTTAAACTTTTCTGCATTTCTTATTGTTTTAATCGTATAACTACAGCGTATGAACGCTATGTGAGCATGTGCGCGTATTTTATTAGCTTCCAACTAGACACTATGCATTTCTTGAAAGAAATGAGGAAAAAACTTACAGAATTGGTTTTCTTCTCATATACAGCATCGCTATGTCATGTGACACTTCATATTATTACTTTGCAAGTAAACCCTGTATTGAGTGGGAATATTTTGGAACTAAATACTCTGAAAATTTCTGTAATATATATTCATATATTGTTTGAAATAAAGGTTTATTATTATATCTCCCCTGATTTTTGATGTACTTCACACATAAATTCCCAATCATTTTATCATTTTACTACACAAAACACAGATCATGTTAACAAGTTACTTTCTTTGATATCAACGAGTTTGACATTTTTTTGTAGGGGCGAAAACCTCCAACCAATCAAACAAAATTATTATAATATTAAAAATCCCTACAAAACCAATACTTGAAAATTAATCTGATGCTCACTAGCGACTGGCCCTATTCAGGAAGTGACCTTGAGTCCTAGTGGTAAGCCGTAACCAGTTGGGTACAACAGGTTGAAGGTGAGGCAGTAACCGATCGAGGGACATATTAAGAAGTGGTTGCGCTATGTCATGAATTGACAGAAGTTAGAATTCATGCACTGGCCATTGGATCAGGTGGGTCTCAGTGGCTTAATTGTCTACGAGCTAGCTTGCCTTGTAACCAGAAGTTCCTGGGTTCGAACCCTGACTGTGGGTGCATACTGCTGGATAGTCGCAAACTAGTCTGGTGAAACAGCTGTCCAGTACTCTCTGCAGGTTTTCGAATGGTTCTCAAACTGATGTCAGCTCATGATGAAATCCTATGAGAAATCTAGGCTAGTTTCGTGGGTAATAAATAACGGCTGACTGAGTACATTTGAGAAGTGTAAATAAAATTATATATGTCCAAACCAATATGGATAAGATTTTATTTTGATAAATCACACACAGTGTTGTACAGTTATATTATATTATATATATCAGTTAATATAACTGTACAAAACTGTGTGTGATTTATCAAAATAAAATCTTATCCATAATGGAGTTATACTGTACCACAGTGCCCAAGTTTTATACTTATGTCCAAACCAAGTTCACTTTTAAAAGCTTGAAAAAATTTGGGCATTGGGTATATGATATTCATTATAATAAAGGTTTTTGTATTTCCCAATGAATGAAAAAACAAAACGATATTGTTTTTACTGACGTTTCGCTATTGAATGCTAATAGCTTTATCAAAGTATTATTAAACCGGAATTTACAAAATCTCAGCATATATATAACAAAGAGTTAAGAGGTGAGAAAATAGACTTAGGTCAAGTTAAAGGGACATATTGAAAGTCAAAATAACAATGAAGATCACTAAACCAAATAACAAAGGTAATAGTACGTCTGTAATGACATCAAAGTGATGTCAAGTGTCGATTGTTGGATTTGATCAGTGTGTAAAATCATAAAAGCAGTGTGTGTATACATAGTGAACTTGCTTATCACATTCGTGTTGATTTTGTCATTTCATGGGGGAGGGAGGTTTTGTAACCAGGTCAGATTCTGTTTTAGTCCATCATTCCTATTCAGGCAATTTGGATTCCACTTGATATGAAGTGCTTCTGATATTAGACGTTCTTTGTGATTTCTGAAGTTTTTCTGGATTACTTCAATATTGTCAAAATCAATTTTGTGACTTGATTCTATAGCGTGTAGACCTAGGGCTGATGATTTTTCAAGTTTTTCTAGTCCAACCGGATTTCTCGGTGGTCGAACAGATGCTCTACGGTGTTCATTTCTTCTGATTTTGATTTCTCGAGATGTTTTTCCGACGTATATCGCATCACATTCCAAGCATTTTATTTTATCGACACAATCAGATAGAGAATCTTTAGGGATTTAGCCTTTCATATGGACGAGGTTGTTTCGTAGTGTGTCTGATGTTTTGAAGAAAACTGTGATGTCGAGCCGATTGAGTACTCTTCTGATATCGTCTGACGTCTCTGCTCTATATGGAATGACAACTGTTTAGGTCCATGTTTTCGGAATGCGTTTTCGGCCATACTTAATGTCTGTGTTGATTTTGTTGATGAAGTTCCCTGGATAGTTGTTTTGCTGGAGAGATTCAGTAATGTTTGATATTTCTTCTTCTTTTTCTTGCTCATCCGTTATCAGGGAGTGTGCTCGTCTAAGAAGACTTGAAACAACTGAAATCTTTGCGCTGATGGGGTGTGATGATTTGAAGTCTAAATATTTATTGGAATGGGTTTTCTTCCTGAATATGGATATACTAAAATGTCCGTTTTCCCTTCGCTTAACTAGGCAGTCTAGAAATGGTAGTTCACCGACGTCTGCTTCTGCTTCCGAAGTAAACTGGATTGTGGGAGATACACAGTTTATTTTCCCCAGGAATGAACTGTGTAGATCTCGTTTTAGCACTACAAAAGTATCATCTACATATCTTAACCATATTTTAGCAGTGAGTATGCTTGAAAAGATGTTATTTTCGAATCTATTCATGAAAAGGTCAGCGGCTATTGGGGAGACTAGTGAATCCACATCAACACCATTTGTCTGTCTATATAAATACAAAAACCTTTATTATAGTATATGAAATTACCCCACATAAGTATGCTATTGAGATTTCTTCAGCAGTACTTACGTGCAGCGAAATACATGCATGGGTTGTAAGACAAAAATCAGTGATAATTTTACACTGCATGTCAGGATAATACGACAATATGCGAATAAATGATTTCATTCACAAAGACAAATTTGTGAAATACTATATACACTACTGAGGGGCAAAAAGTAATAATACCGAAAGTCATTTAATACATGTTTAGAATTCATTATATATATGTAAAAAATGTCTCAGGAAAGTTGAATAAAGATTCTTTCTTCTTTCCTCTGCGTCCCAAGTGGAAAAAGGGAGCTTCAAGATTAATCTCTGAAGTTTCATTAGTGGTGGTGTTGTTTTTGAAGAGTGGGGTGCTAGTCTCACACCCAACCTCCCCTCTTGATCGGATTTACTACTGGCTAAACGATATTTAGTGATGAGTAATGTGAGAATCGAATCCAGACAACTTACGTTGTTGGGAAGCATTCCACCATTAGGCCAGCGATATATCAAAAAGAGCTCTTACTAAATTAAGTCCAAGGGTTGTGGTACGAAGCGAATACCTTGCAGTTTTAGCAGCGGAGCAAAAACTGTGGAGAACCATTCCACCAACACTCTTTAGCAGCAACTGTCGCCCGTGTGTAATCGCCGCCAACTACATATTCGGAATGTCGTTCTCGAAACCCGATACTTGACTGGGACTGTTGAAAAAGCCAGGATCTTTTCTGCCTCAGAGGAAAATAGTCAGAACGTATTTGCCTTCAGTTTAAATGTTGCAAACGGCAAATTAATGGCAACCTTTGGTAGAAGAAATGTTTAGCTGAATGTCGGTCTGCCCAAATCTACATAATGGATTTTGTTTCTGATGTTACAAGCCTATTTTAGTCATTGACCTACTTAACCACTATAACGTACTCCTTAGATGTCCGCCGCTAACGAATAATAAGTGGTACCATTAAACTGTCTACTAAATTGACTAATCACGTAGTTCAAAGATTGTAGCTGATTGAAGAAACGGCAGTCTATTCAAACTTCTTTTTAGAGAAGAACAGTCACAAAGACGGCGACAATGTCATTGGTTGGTGGTCATGCTAAATCAAGAATTGGTATAAGTTAGAATTCATGGGTCAGTGATTCGGTTCCAGTGGCTGAATCGTATATGAGCTTGCTTTATAACCGGAAGGTCCTGTGTTTGAATCCTGGTGGTGGGTGCGTGCTGCCGATGATTCCCAAACTAGGATGAAACAGCTGTCTGTCTAGTACTCCCATCTAGTTTCCAGTGGTTCTCTAACTGATATCAATCCGTGGGCAAACTCGTAATAACATATCTAATCCTTACAAACCAACTCTTGAAAATAGCATCAATTTTCTAAAACCGGCATACACAGAATACAATAATCTACGACTCAGTCGTCCCTCTGGACACCCATCGTCACAGTATTATTAGAAAGAGGGACCAGCACAGTGATAGTAAAAAATTCCTTAAATGAGTCTCAGAGAGGAACGTGTTCTGGATGCACTGTGAGGTCCCCAGAGAAATCTCATACTTATCTCAGATGATAATAAGAACACGCCTCAAGTTTCTCAAAAGAAATCTCTTATGCCATAGTACTTCCGCTTACTTTTCGTCAGAAATACCAAGGTCTTAACATAACTGGGAGCAATAAATTGTGCTCAAAACGTCATCAACAGATAATACCATATAAAATAATACATATAAGTGGGCATTAATTTATTTTAATTAGATCTCCACGCTTTACTCTGATGTAAATAGTCTTATAAGTAAAAGTGTAACCAATGACAGTGAGTTTGTAGATCAATATATTAAGTGTTAAGTGTTTTGTACATCTGTAATAACGATGATTATACTAATAGCAAAAAAAATGATAATAAGATAAATAAAAACAAAGTCACAAGAAGTTTGTGCATCTGGTGATAAGAACGAAAGTAGTATGTTTATGTGAACACTCCAAAAAGCAAATTAGGAAAATCTCAAAAGTTAAGTAATACCAAAAGTGAAGTGGCTAAATGACCAGAGTTTAAATGAATATTATCAAAGTACAAAAGAAAGAAAGAGTAAGGAAGAGTAGAAAGTTTTAATTGGCATTACCTAGGCCAAGAGAGAGAGAGAGACAGATTTATTACAAACTCCTTTTGTATTCAAAGACCAGAATTTTTCTCTCAAATTCGGTTTTGTGTAAATGGTGGGTTCGAATTCCGATTGAAAGGTTCAATGGATACGATAAAGAACCATAAATGCACTTCTTCTGGCCATCTGATGAGCGTTATCAATCAAATGAGATAAAATAAAATTCCTCATGGATTTTATTTGACCTTTTTAGGCCCACAAAGGAATATGCTCAGTATTATGTTTGCTGAGCTATCTAATTGTTCACCTTATATGAATTTCTCTGCAGTATCACTGATAACATGCAAAGAGGAAACTACTGTCAACACAAGCATGCTGACTATTTTATCTCAGTTCATGAGGTTTTATATGAAATCTGATTGTTTGTTCAAATTTAAGTTATAGAAATGAGTAATCTCACTAAAAAGAAGTTATGGGAAAGATGAAAGCTGATTGTGAAAGGTAGACTTCGAAATCAATATCCCACGTGATGCGATTACATTATTATTTATTATTCCCTTTGGTTTCGAGTAGAACATAAGACTTCAACAGTACATCTCCATTTTGTCCTGTTCCCTGCAGTTCTCTGTGGCTGGTTCCGCGATTAGCCACAAACACTCATCTCCTCCATGTTACCCTCGGATGTTCAGCTCGTCTTTTCTTACTTGGATTCCACTCGAGGGTGTTGTATGCGATGCCATTAGGCGGTCTCCTGAGCGTGTGTCCTTTCCATCTCCATTCTCGATATATTTGTTGAGCAGTATGTCCTTAATTGGTTCGCTCCCAGATTTTGTTGCTTCTAATTCTTTCTGGCCATTTAATCTTCAGTATAGAGCCAGCGGAGGTAGCTGTTGATAAAAGTCTCTAGTGGCCTATTGGAAATGCTTTTCTTGACGTACCTAGCTTCCAACACATATAGCCGAACCGACTTAATATTGGTGCTTAAAATCTAAACTTCGTTGTGTCAGATTTCCAAACTTACTTCAGAGTGATGAATGTCCGCCTTGCCTCTTCAATTCTGGTGTAGCGGTAAATAATTCCCCAAAATTATTGACCACAGCAATCACTCATTGGATGCTGACCACCACTGTTTAAGTCGACTTGTTTAGCTGAAGGCTTCCGGTCAAGCATCCCCGCCATTTGGTACCTCGTCGTGTCACGTGCACGATCACTAGCTAGCTAAGCGTTCGTCTAACGGCTTGTTTTGGCTTCTAAATATATCGCTTGGTTTGGACGATCAATTATTGGCTTTTGCTTTGTCTTTGGTACGCGAGAATAAATTAATTAGAAGTTGTTGAACGAGATATCACGTCAAACCTTTAATATCCGTCAAACCTTTAAACTGGTTTTGACATCCTCATCGGTTCCGACTTTGGTTGAAATAATGCTACCTAGGCAAGTGAAGAAGGTAAACTCCTTCAGGATTACCCGTTGATCGTGGTTGGTGCTTGTTGTTGTTGGTTGGTTATCCTCATCAACTCTATCTTCTCAATGTTCACTTGAAGATCTGTCTATGCTGATTGCTTCTCCAGCCAGTTTGCTGGTTTTCACATGTAGACCTTCGAGTTTGTTTGACTTTAAACATAAATCTTCCGCTAAGTCTAGATGTTCTAGTGTCTTCTTGTTGGTACAGCGTATGCCCATTTTCTCAATCACAGCCCAGCGCATAATCCAGTCCACCACGGTGAGGAATATCATCAGAGATAGTATCCAGCCTTATCTTACTCCCGTCTCCACCTCAGAGGCTTCTTTGAATTCTTCGTTATGAATCACTTGATATGTGCAGTTGTCATTTAGCTGCTGAATGCAGTTTATAAAGACTTGAAGCACTTTATAGTGCTGACGCGGTTTCCGAATTGTTTTGCGTTCACTGCTGTCGAAGATCTTTTCAAAGTCATTTAAGTTGAGTTACATATTTGATTGCCACTCTGTGCTACTGTGGTGATTGACAATTTCTATCTCTGTATTGTTTAAATACTTACTGTTGATTGTTATTATATTTCTTATATGAATTGAATAATAATTCCGCTAAATACAAATTCCTGAATTCTGCCCTCTCCGTGTTTTGGTTGGATTCTTGTAATTCGGTCATCTCGAAATACTAATACTACGATTACAAAATATTACAACAGCTACATCCAATGATGTCTAAGGTCGCAATTTGATTCGTCTATGATTTTCCTTTCCTGAATCCAGTTTATTCCAACCTGGTGCAGTTCTGCATCCGATGCATCTTTTATTCTCTCCAGGATGACGCGACTCCGTATTTGCTGGACTTGGACAGGGACATTATTTCACGCCAGTTCCTGCAGAGTGAGGCGTAAGTCGCCCTTCTTTAATAGCTTGACAAGATAGCCTTTCTTCCAGTTAGAAGTGCTCTTTTTTCCTTTGCTTTTAAGCAACCGTGGCGTAAACATATCTGCTGAGGTCTCTGGATCAGTTTTCAGTGCTTCAGAGGGGATTCCGTCTGGCCCTGCTACTTTCCCGCACCTCAAGTGGTTGATCTCATTCAAGATTTCTGCTTTCGTTAGATGATTGGTGTCCACTGGCAGTCCTATGAATGTTCATGGCGGTATTTCTGTATGATTTGTGGGTGGTAGTCGATTCATCAGTCCTTTGAAGTGACCAACCAGTTGTTTTATTTGCTGCTCTTCCTTGGTAGTTAGGTTCCCTTGAACAATTTTTGTTGGTTTCATCACCTGGGCAGAGACCTGTTCGTCTGATATGATGTCAGGAAGTATCTTTAACCTGCATCCTGTTCTGCTTCAGTTGCCTGCCGGTGTGTCGTAAGATTGACTTTTGCTTTTCCTAGCACTCTTCTTATCCTCTTTATTCAATGAGATGTACACTGAATTCAACTTCTCCCTGTATTGTCCATCTTCGAATTGATTTCATGATCCTCCTGTCTTCTATAAGCTTCCAGGTGTCCATCGACAGCTGTTCACTTTTGTGCCCATTGTTTCTTAGCGAAACGGTTGTAGACGTTTTATTATGAGTGATTATATTATATTATCTCTCATTATTATTACATTATATTATTCTATTTGAATTGGCGCCGCTTTCATTCGGTTGGATCTTAAACATTATAATTATTTTATTATATTATTATTTTCTTGAGTTTCGAGTGGAACATAAGGCTTCAACAAAACATATGCATTTTCTCCTATCTCTTGCTATCCTCTTCAGCTTGGACCACGATTACCCACAATCTCTCATCTCCTCCTCACATGATCTCGCACATGTCACCCTCGCACTGATGACTCACTCCTCGCTGCCTATAGGAATTCCCCTCGAGCGATGGCCTGCGTTGCGAGCAATGTCATTTGACAGTCTTCTGAATATATGCCCGATCCATCTCCATTTTCTCCTCCACATTTGTTGGGATTTAGAGGCTGACGGTATTGACGTTCGCGAATTGTACGGAGTATACTAACGCAAGATCTTATGCCAACAACTATAGTATTTGTTTCTCGTGGACCAAACGCAAAACAAGGGACAGTATTTGATCATCCAAACTACGGGATATATCTCGGGACCAAATCGTGGACTGAGGTGGAAGCTAAGCTGGCTAGTGATCGTGCCCGAACGTGACACGATGGAGTACCAAATGGCGAGGATGCTTGACTGGAGGCCTTCAGCTAAACAAGTCGACTTAGACAGTGAGGGTCAGCATCCAATGTTCAGTGATGATGGTGAATTATTTACCTCTACAGGGACATCAGCTCTTGGTTGCTTCGTTGACAAAGTTTCCTGGTACTTATTCTTTCTGACCGGCCATTTGAACTTCAGTATGGAGCCGTAGAATGCAGCTGTTGGTGAAAGTCTGCAATATTTTGGAAGTCATTTTGTGACACTCAGTGCAACTTTCTGACCCGTATGGAAGCACTGACTGACTTCACATTTGTGTTGTAAATCAGAATCATGTCCTTTATGTTGAGTCAGCCCAGAAGATTTCCAAACTGGTTCCAGATTGATTAAGGTGTATCCTACCTTTCTAATTTTGGCTGGTTTTGACATCTTCATCCGTTCCACTTGTAACACCAGTCAAATGTAGCGTTTTGAAGGCGATTGATGCTGTTTGTTGTTGTTGATGTTGGCTGGTTATCTTCATCACTTTCGTCTTCTCTGTGTCCACTTGGAGTCCCGTCTTCGCTACTTTTTTTTGACAATTTGTTGGTCTTCACCTGCAAGTCTCTGAGTTTATGTTACATCAAACATATATCATTTGTGAAATCCAAAATATACGGGCGTGATTTCATGATAATTCGATAATATGCATTGAAATTTTGAACTTCCTGCTTCCTATAATACATTACGTAATGAAGATATGATCCTCAAGCCAGAATTTCTGATAAAAGTGCAGTTGGTGCAGCTCACTGCAAGAGCACAATGCCAACGATAATATGCATGTGGAAAAAATCTTAATTACATTTAGGGAACATAAAAAATACAGGTTGTCATTAAACTAATATAGAAGTTAACCGCAAGACTTCGGGCAACAGGGATGTGCAATAAAGCCACTCGAAAAGTACTGTGTGCCACTGCTGTGGCCAGGCTGGTTAATGCAAGAATCGCTACGCCAGTTCGTATCCATGTTGCAAGGATTCAAGAAGAAGCTACAGCTGAAAGTCAACTTGGTGTGAGCTGTAACGTCTTCGACTGAGTTGTGCACGTTATTGATGATGAGTAACAGTTGGCATATGTGTGATGTGTGTGTTCCTGTTATGTGCTGTAGTTTTCCTTCGCCCTCCATTTCAGCTTTGACCTTGATGACTGAAGTCTTCCAACTGACAGTCATTTCGAACTATAGTGGTCGTAATGGAAAAAGGATATGGATTCTTTTTACCGCGGAGTGTTAGTGTTGCTAATATTGACTGAATATACAGTTCCGGAGAGTTCTAGTGAAAAGATTTATCAGTAGTATATAAAGAGAGGTTCATTATCATAAAATCATCAAATATCAAGGAAGTACATTTGAGTTCAGAGAAGTCAAGTGGTGCAGAGTTGGGGAGGTACATGGGAGACGTGAAAGGAACACAAAGAAACACAATATGAAGGCCAGAATTACCACAACACGAAGGTCTGTGCAAATTGCGCGTTGAGGATAAGGTGCACATAATTTGGTCATATATAAATACCAATTTCGAAATAAACATTTCTTTACGGAGTCTTCGTCTTCTGAAGTTGCAATCATTGTCGCTGCCTCCAGACAATGAAGTTTTCATGGCCGGCTGCTTTCGAGGAGGGAGACATACTGCAATCGTCCTGCGGACGCTTCTGAGAGATTGAGCGAAGAGGGCGTACGAAATTGTGGAGCGGTCAGGTGGGGCGGAGACCTGGAAGCTGTCGGTTGGACGATATGCGTCAGAGTTCGGCAGTCCCGTGCCGTGAAGGTGGGAGGGTGGTGACTGCTATTCAGCGGATATGATGGTGGGGACCTAAGAGAACCACCCTTATCTGTGGGAATGCACTATACTGCTAAGGCTCCTGAGGACGAATTACTTCAAAAAAAATATTAATAAATAAAATAAAAAAATAAATGCTGCCTGTATGTCACAGCTTGCGTACAAACTCTTTGAAAAAATGGCTCATGGTACGATTTCTCTACTTCAGGAGGACATCTAACTGTATAAATCAGAACAACAGCATAAATCAGTATTAATATACTTCCTCTTTTCTTTTAAATAACTTATGTACTTTGGCATTTGGATTTCACTTCTTCAGTTACTATTCCCAACATTACCCTATATAAGAGTGAAAACCATAATTCGTTTCGCCCTAATTTTTACTTAATTTTTTATTGTTATTCTATACTTCAGTTGTTGTTTACTACTATAAACTTAAACTAACCGTTGGTATGTAACACTATAAAACTCAATGACTAGAAATTCCTAGTAATAAAAAAGGAGAATAAACACTGCGGTTATCGCATATTGTTTACTTAAATTATCATTATCTGCTGGCTGCTTCTGTTTTCTTCACTTCTCGAAGGTATTGCACTGAAGCACTGCTAATGAACAGTAATCCTGCTTTCTACATTTGTATTACTTGAGCGGTATCCAGAATATTGTTAGCAATTACGATGAACAACGGAACAAATTCCATTTTGAATTCTGTTCAACATCGCAAAGTTAACTTTGCGACCAATTTGTCCCTTCTATCTGCTAATACCAATATAATGCTGTACTTACCATATAATGTGGATTTTTATAAACTTTCGAACTCTTATTGATTGATAAAATGATAATAATAACGGTCTGGATCCAGTGTGGCTTACTCCAGCACATGTATATCATCTCTCTTCTTACATTCCATTAACGCAAAATTTCATAATTCCCGCATGAATCTGACTCACTATGAGTGTATTAAATATTATAATTTAGACTTAAACCAAAACCTTATATTCTATTCTTGTAAAGTTTTCTATTCATTTTCCAAATTTTTATTTCATAAAAGTGTTCAATTTCAGACTGCACTTGTCTAATATGATCATGCCTGTACAAACGGTATGTGAATCATGTAAATGCTTAATTTATGTGAAATATATATTATTATTATTAAGATTGGACTAAACGCAGACCAGCTGGTTTTGGCGGTGAAGCCGACGAATCTACCACGTTGTACACACCCCACATAGAATGAAGAGTCGGAGTCTCAGTTATTGGCGTCGCAGTTCATCGAGAGTGTCCTAGACCACATTTCTCAGCAAATTCAACCGGTTAACGCCGCATGACCCACAAACATCGGTTAGCTAGTGAAGGTGACCGGGAAGCTGCTGATCACAACGGCAGCAGCAATAGAGCCACCAAAATTGAATGAGTAGGAGCAGAAAGTGGAAGATATGCAGCGTAAAGTGGCGGCGCTACGGATGTGTCTCAGGAAAGACCGATGTTTTGAATGTGGACACTGGAGGAGACACTGCACAGAAAGAAGGAGAAGAAAAAGTTTTCGACAATATGTCTGTTCTCTCTTTTTCCAGACTAGAAGTAGTAGGGGTATTGGGAGGGCGTCGATGTATTGAAAGTCGCAAGTGAATGGCCGAGAATTAGCATATTTGACAAATACAGGGGCGGCCGTCTCACTAGTGAGATAGGAAGCTGTGTCAGCGCATCAGATCGTGTTCATTGACAGTTCAGACGGTAAATGGACACGTGTTAAACATAACCGGTACGTCATCTGTAGTGCTTTTATTGGCGATTGCGAGATGACGTTTCCATGCATTGTTGTGCACGAGTTACGGCGAACAGAACTTGGGGCTGATTCTCTGCGTGAGGTTGGTGTGGAAATTAACATGAAGGAGATTGAAGTGAGTACGAAGTGTGGACTTATTAGCATGTGTGAGATAAGCGAAGTAGCCGGCGTTACGACATCAAGGGCAGAGAATATGATTGTGTTAATTAAAGAATGCGATCATCTGTTCACTGAAGATGGGGACTCCTACGATGATTATGATAAGGTGAGAAATGAAATTCCACTGAGCGGTCGCTAGATGGCACCATTTACAACACGAAGAGTCCCGTGTCGTCTAGCAGGTAAAGTCGAGCGACGAGTGAAGGGGATGGTACAGGATGATATTATTGAAGAAGCTGACAGTCCGTATAACTTGCCAGTTGCTCTAGTGAAGAAAGTTTATGGCAAATACAGATTCTGCATCGGTTTCCGACAGCCAAACAACATGACAGAGCTGAGATCGTGTGCCATGCCAACCGTAGTGAAAACCTTGGATTGTTTGTAAGACGCGGAGATGTTAACAATGATTGACCTCCGGTCAGGATTTTGGCAGATACCAATAAAACAGAGTGACAGAGATAAGACGGCATTCATTGTGGCACAGAAGCAGCATCGGTTTAAAACGCATGCCAATTGAATAGCAGGTGCACCATTTACCTTGAAACGACTGATGACGCGGTTACTTAGAAACTTGAAGAATGCAGAGGTGCACAGAGATACACAATAGTTTCTCCTTCGTGTAAATCTACAAGAAATACACTCCATTTTAAAGGCACGATCAGTTATGATATAAATAACAATAGTGAATTATCATAATTTAATACTTTTTCAAAAGTTTAAATTGCAAGCAATCAGAACAGGTTCGTATAAATGTTAAATTGTAAATCCTTCAATAAGGTCACCATCAAGGTTGAGCGCCAACCCAAAATTCGTTGCGTTTCTTGCTGATAGTTATGGTCAACTAGTGAACCGCGTATATTTGGGTAAATGCCGTGCCGCCAAGTGAATGAAAGCTATTTCAGGAAGAGGAGAAAGTCCTGGGAAACTGCGAAATGGCATAAAATACTATTAGGGACAATGCATCCCTGAAAGTACATCTAAAAGGTAAACACAAGAAGGAGATGGCGACTCCTTGGAATGATAGTATACATTTGCAATGTTTAATGCTATCCACATTGGTCTAAGCATGGAAAGTGTGACGTTTTAGATAAAAATATAGCTTAGTTCAATCATTGGTGTCATTGTGCTTTTAATCAAAGCAAACAAACTTTAGGCAAGCAGCGAATATGAACAAAGAGGAAGCTTTTGTTTTAATAAAAGTCTAGGTAGTTAAGATAAAACGGAGTATAATAGTGCGTAAATAAAAACATTATCGTGACATAGATAAGTGATATTTCAGAGAGAAGTGAATTTAAAGATCTGAGAGATTAGAACCCGTAGGACAAGCTGACCTGTAACATGTCTCACGAATTTCTGTAGGGTCCATGGAGTAGCATCTTGACAAGAAGCTGAGCAGGCTTGTAGATGGTTGGAGCAAAAGCACTTTTGAAATTTAGATCTGTACAACACTTCCTTTTTTGTTAAGAATCCAGACTAATGTTTAATTCTTGGGCTGTCAAAAAATGCATGTTGCTGTCGTACAGATCTCAGCGATTCACATTTGTGACCACCACCATATCTGCTGATCAGCAAGCGCCACCCTCCCTCCTTCTTTGATGTCAAGCTCTGAGTTTTTCGGTAATAACTGTAGTTGCAGCGTTGCATTGCTTTGAGCCCGTCCCAATCATGCAGTATGCTGCACATTAATAGCTTTCATGACAGGAGCTTCCCATCAGATCACCAGATAAATCGGTAGCCGAAGACATTCCTAGTCATATCACGTTTATACACGCATACATGTGTATAAATAGGTTATGACAGACGACTGTGAAATTAAGTTTCCCTTAAAAACCTCAAAGTATGGCAGTAGTTATTAATACAGCAACTAAGTTGTAGTCTATTTAGCAGAGTGAAACGAGTAGTGGGACAATAGGTGATCAAGTATGTTAAATGATCCTGGGAAGACAACTGGTTATCAGAACTTGTTATGCTAAATTTTCATGACCGATTTTCATATGGTACTCATCAGACATTGCAGAGCAACCCATCAACTAATGTTCTTGGATGAAAAGTACGAAGAAATGTTATAAAACTATATATTTTAGAAAAGTATATGAGAAAAGGTAATTATTGACTGAGTATAGTCATTTCAACACAAAACGTAGTAGTGTATTATAAGTTATGTATACATGTGAAATATTAGAAGGTGTGATTGCTAATATAATTGTTTCTAGAGTTACTGATACTAACACAACTTATTGAAGATTATAGAGAGTAGGAGATCGGTAAATTAGTGAAACGCTCGCTGTGTGAGTAGTAGAGTTGAGTTATATATAGGTGACAGCATTGAAGACCGGACTGGTTTTTCATTTATCATTCTACCAACAATTGTTTTCTATTAGACAAGCTAGAGTGGATATATTAATGTGTCTTTTCGGGCTCCGCTTGAACCTTCTGGGGTTTTCAGAAGATGTAATTTCAGATGGTAGTTGGTTACAATACATGGAATATTTAATGGTGAAAAAGTTTGCCCTAATGGTTTTTCTGTGGGTAGCCACCTTGAGATGATAGACGTAGTTTTGCAGCTGATATGATTTAACATTTGCCCACGTTATAGATAAGTTACTGTGACAATGTTTCCTAATGGCTCGGAAGGGTAAAAATAAATTGCATTTCACTCTTTTTAGCTATAGGGGTTCCAATTTTGGTCGTGAGACCTGTCAACTCACTGCACGTGTTCAAACCCTATTATTTGCTTCTTGGGGAATCCCTGAACATCTTCAATTTTTTCGCGGTCTGGAGACTTTAGGTTGCTACATAGGAGAGCGCAGCATTCAAGTTTGGGGCGAATACATGTCTTATATATAGCTAATCTTGCTTCTTGAGCCCAAAAGTTACGCAGGACAAAGCCAGTTACTCGTTCATGGTCAGATACCACCTTATTTGCACGATCAAAAAAGGTTAAATATGAGTATGATATCCCAAGATCTGTGACTTTGTTGGGAGGAGCCTACCGTACATATATAGACACGTTCTCAGTTTACAGAGTCCAAGATGGCCTGTACCGCACTTGTTTGGATTGAAAGTCAGCTTCTATTTAAGGCTACAGTCGCCTAGACTGCTAAAGTCGTCATCTACAGTCAAAATTAAGGTGACCATGTGAACCATGTTAAAGCTGTGTTAAGACGTGTCGAAGAGTCTGGACTGCGCATCAACAGAACGAAATCCCAGATAGCCGAATGCAGTGTTACGCCGTTCGGTCACTAAATAGTCAACAATAAGATAAAACCGCTACCGGAGAAATTCTTGGCGATAAAGACCTTATGACCCCCAATTCCTAGAGGAAGCTAAGGCAGTTCCTTGGAGGAGCAGTGTTTTATTGTCAATTCGTGGAAAACCTCAACGAGATAGCAGGCCTCCGTACCGACTATTAGTTGATTCGAAGTCTGTTTGATCGGAAGATTCCCAGAAGACATTAGACAGTATTAGACGGCTTTAGGACATCCAGAAAATGACGCTATACCCGGAAAACAGTTCACAGTAGTATAGGTGCGAGTGACAACGGCATAGGGGTAGTACCTAGACAGGGTGAAGGAGTTTTTGAATACACCAGTCGTGTTTTGATACACAGAAAGGAAGTATTCTACGGTAGAAGATTGTTTAGCTATAGTATGGGCGATAGAAAAATGGAGACCGTATTTACTTCTCCACATCGAAACGGAAAACAAGCCACTGCAATTTTTGAGGACGTCGAAAGAGACCCACGTGGGAGACTGTTGTGGTGAATATTGTGCCTGCTAAGGTATGACTTCATGATCTCACAAGTTACTGGTAAATAAAACTTTCTGACAGAATTTTTTATCTAGACCAGAAGACGAACTGAGTTGCCGGAGATTGTTTACGGAGCACATTCGCCTGAACAAGACCTATTAAGACTTGCTCGCAGTCAGAAATCAGACCCCACCCAGAAACGTCCACCCAAGAAACGACAAAGAAGTCACCATTTCAGTTTATGTATGCGAGGAAACCACTGTTATCAATACACAACACAACCTGTCCCGTCTATCAGGATTGGAACATGATGAGGCTGCGAACGGAATGGAAGGATGCTTTCAGGAATGGGAAGCACAAGGAGAATAAATATATCGTGCAATCACAACAGAGGGAGAAGGTGGAAGAGTCTTTGAGGTCGGAGAACAAGTAAAGTGTAGAGAAAGGAAGGATGCAGTTAAATGTGGGCCAGGATCACGGAAACTCCTCCCAAGCTGGGGCGGAGCATATATTTTTTAAAATTTTTAAAATTTTTTTTAAATTTTGATTTACAGCTTGATTCCACACTCTATTTTCGGTACAAGTATGGAATTTTCAGCATGGATATCGGTAGCCCAAATTTTGCAGGCCGACCATATATATCAGATGTGCGTCGGTGCGGGCTTGAACCCCAGACCATGTGCATGGTCGGCGAGAGTCCTAACTACTGTGCCACCGACGCACTGTTATCGAGAGACGTTGTCCCGTTTATGCCGTCAGAAGACAAAACAATCAGAAACGAGTTAACATCGGCCAACTGCAGAAATGGCTTCAGTGGGGGTAAGGAAGCCAGGAACAAGAAGATCGGAGCAGCTTCGCTCAAGACTATTCAATGGCGGGACCAGTATTGCGAGAGCTAGTGATAAGACTTATCAGTAGTATATAAAGAGAGGTTCATTATCATAAAATCATCAAGTATCAAGGAAGTACATTTGAGTTCAGAGAAGTCAAGTGGTGCAGAGTTGGGGAGGTACATGGGAGACGTGAAAGGAACACAAAGAAACACAATATGAAGGCCAGAATTACCACAACACGAAGGTCTGTGCAAATTGCGCGTTGAGGATAAGGTGCACACAATTTGGTCATATATAAATACCAATTTCGAAATATTTCTTTATTTTCATTGATGATTACAATCACCACTCTGATCTGGTTGATTGCGATTCAGTGGGAGTCTGAAGGAATACTCTCAAAAGAATTGTTTTGAATTATGCTGATACTTATTTATGGACTCTGAAGCTGGAACGTTTGAACCTGTAGGCCTTAGAAACAGTATTTTGTGGCTGCAACTTTGGGTACTGTAACCATTCGTGCTGTAATTGTCCAGTAGTTCTGGTCTATTGTCAGGAGATCGCCAAATTGCTAATTTGGCTTCTCATGATTTCGAGGTGATGCAGTTCATATTATTCTGGGTTGCATCTATTGATTTTCTGGCAACAGAACTAGCTTCAGCAGCCGTCGGTTAAGAGTTTTTGAAGCCGGTACATCTACACATGTCCGCAGTGCACTACAGTTTCAGAAACATTCATTTTGCTTCAGCAGTGACCGGCTTCCTTTTATTATGCAGTGTTCGTATCTCTTTACAAATCTACTAGGACAACATATTTGCACTAACCTATTTTAGATGCATCCTAATTTGTTGTCTAAGAAGTCATCAGTACAGATTGTCCCTGTTCCATTCATGGGTCATTTGACTAAGCCGATTCTGTATTGGATTGATGCAGTTGCGTCTAATATTACGGATTTAAACACCAAAGTTGTATTTTATTTACCATCATACACTTCATGTTAGTCAGACCGCTTGTGGTGCATTTCGGATTTTTGTGCGTTTTCTAATAATAATCAGCTGTGAGAGACTTCATGTTCAGCCATTGCGTACGACGTCATATTTGAAGGTTTGTGTCATGTTCATATGGTGCATCTGGTTTAGCAGGACTACAGTCTTGCAGCTTATCAGTGGTCTGTTACCAGCGTAATTCTGTTAGGAGCCGTTCGGCTTTGTTTGGATTCAGTCATATCTCTTTGGAACGATTTGGGTTTTTTTGGACTCTGATTGAATACTGCGAGTCTGTCCCTTCTAAGGTTATTTCAGCAGTGTGTTTAAGAGGTACGAGACTGGGGAAATGTGTATATTGTCAGACAGATGTACTTTCCAGTTAAATATTTCTCCTGTGTATTACTTTCTCTTCCGCTAGACATCAGGGGACTGTGATCTACTGTCAATGTAGTTGAAGATTGAACGATCAGTTCATGGTTGTTTGCTCAAACCCGACTTCCCCATATTTTTCGCGGAGTCATCAATTCATCAGTCATCGTCTCATTGGTAGCTGTTCAGAAGGAAGGTAAAAACTATCAGAAACCTTCCTCTGTAATAACAGTATTGTTGGTTATATGTTGGCGTTAGAATAAAGGATTCTTGAGTCGCCAAACAGTGTTTTGGTTCTCGCGTCAGTTGATGGTAAGCGTTTCTGAAAATCTTCGAGGGATAGCATGAGGCCCAGCGTAGCAAGAGCTGGACATTGACGGTTTATGTGACTTGACTGACATCTATTATAATCTTCTTCAGGAGTGAAGGGGAGTGATGGATGTGCATCAATTAATTTTACTAACATTTTGCTCTTATCTTTCTCATTATGAACATAAGAGTGTATAACCAACACCACGAAAATAAGAATTCATTTCACTCATTAATTGCTCCAGTGGACCATTTTCAATTTTGGGACAATAGAAATCTCCCAACATTAGACTCAGTAAAGAACCCTTGGTGATCCCCCCGGTTTGTCCGTAATGAGGGCTGTTGAATGTGTTGTGTATATTCACAGCGCATTTTAGAAGTATCCCTTTCAGACTGATAGTTAGAACTCTGAAGTATAGCTAATTTTCAACTAATCTTGACATAAAAATTTCACAGTGTCCATGAATGGTACGATAAAGGGATTTGTCGTGTAATCTCTGGAGGCAGAATTGGTGAACTGTGATGCTACTTCTGACGATAGCATTCGCTCCCCATACACACCCATATCATGTAGGTTGGAAATGAATTTGAAAACGCCACTACCACTATGATTTACAACTTTCCTGTGTATTGGCCAGCGTAGTCCAACTAGCCATTTTGTTACTCCATGGTGTATGAATTAGGTATGCCAGTGAGTGGGCGAAGAGGAAGTCCTGGTTAAAATACTTTTAACAAAGCACACAGTAGTGAAGTCTAAAATCCAGTAGGCTTAAGACGGTCGTTGACTGCCACTGAAAGTGTTGCACTTTTCCTCAGCTCCTTGAGAGTGTTTTTAGCTGATTTCAGCCTTTCCGTTTGGATCTGTTGAGTTGTTAAGCTTTCGGAATCTCGTTTCATCGGTTAGAAGAGAATCCATTTTGTCACTGTACCCACATTTATTCGTCACCGCTACCCGACCCCCTGTATCACGTTGCGTGATTTCTTCTAACGCATTTGCTCTATAATGTAAAATGCGTGCGTGTTTGCCTATACGCTTAGGCTTGCAAAGTCCTATGGAGTTACATATAAAAAGACTCCAGAAGAGGTAGCCTCCTTGTGACATATGTTAGGTCAAGATTGGACCACCGCATATTATATTGGAAGCAAAACTGCAGTCCCTGTGATATTCCTTGATTTTAAGAAAGCATCAATTGCTGTTTACCACAGTAACACGTTTTCGAAAAACAGACATGACTAGCACTACTGACCAGCCCATCTTTTGGAACATAAATCACCTCGGTGAACAGAATCAACGACGGACTCAACGGTATCTACCCATATTCGTTGGCTTGATTGTTAAAAGGTCAAGGAAGTCCATGATATAACCATTTCTGATTTATTAATCATCAATAAAGTATCCCGCTCTATACATAAGAGGCACAAAACTACAGTAAATGTTAACTAATCATGTAGGCGAGAAGTAGGCCCGAGAATCATTAGGCGACAAAGGGCGGTCAAAGGAATGTTACACAAACTCTAAAGGTTATAGGTGGTCAGGATTTATTACAAATACAATGACGGGCAGATTTGCCTTTCAGTGACTGCAACTGATACAATGAAGAATCACGCATCCATTTTAACCAAAAACCTAGACAAAAGCCAGAACTCATTGGGCGACATGTTTGATCTATATGCTACATTGTATCTCATGGACAAAGAGCTAAATGCTCTTGCGGCGTGAGATGCCAAAAAGGTTTATATGCAGTTTAGAGATGCGGATATAAATATTTATATCTGCGACAACAATGTTGAATGGCGGAGAGGTGAACCTAGGAAAATTTGCTTGAGAAACAACATTGCAAACCAGACAGGTAGACAAAGAAGAATAATACGGAGGAAAAAGTTGCACAGTACGGAAGATATATGCATATCGGGATGCTACTACATGACAGACGCATTCCACATATACCTGTGTGTCGAGCTGCGAATAAGTGATTCCATTGCCGATCATCTTCTGTCGATGTAGTGTCACATATGGATCTATTAAACCTTATTTTGCCTCTAACTGAACAATCATATAACCATCGCTGTAGTCTCCCTAAGGAGAGACTTCAACTGTAGGGAAAAGAATAAGCAAAGAGCACTGAGAGGACAATATTATAATCGAATAAACCGTACAGTGGCACACTGTTTGGAGTCGGTCTATTAACACCTATATACTGCTCACTGCAAGTTTGCAAACATCTAAGGGCACTGAAAAGTGTGATACTGTCTTCAGGTTGGTGGTATGCAGCTTGTGACAATGCACTTGGCGGTGGTCATCAGACACATTGTTGGAAATCGTGGATCTTGTAGTATGGGTGGCAGTGGCTTGATGATCCTGTAGTAGCACACGGGATGTGTCGAACTCTCTGTTACAACAACGAAACCAAGTGTAATCACCACACCTTGCATTGGAACTATGGACTTCGAAGAAATTAGACCCAAGACCAAAGAACCTTATCAATTACCAGGCTACTACCATCTACTCAGCTGACAGTAGCTGAAACAAGTCTTCGGTTTGTTTGAATATTAAATTATTCGAATGTTCCAGTTCCTTTATTGGGATACACAGTGAATGCGTATT
Source organism: Trichobilharzia regenti (assembly GCA_944472135.2). Classification (NCBI taxonomy): domain Eukaryota; kingdom Metazoa; phylum Platyhelminthes; class Trematoda; order Strigeidida; family Schistosomatidae; genus Trichobilharzia; species Trichobilharzia regenti. The sequence continues at coordinate 59,511,371 of OX235270.1, forward strand.
TGTTTGGGACAAATCATAATTGCTTAACAAAGCACACCAACATTGCTGGGGATGAAGGCAAGTCTCCCACAATGCTTGAATGATTTACAGCTTGTTTGCCTGTTGGCACCAGTGAAGAGTGACTTTCATGGTTATTATATACCAACCTGTCTTTATAGCCATACGTTTCGTTACATAACCACATGGCTACTTAGTCTAGGTTGCACTGAATTGTACTTATTTGTGGAAGATGAATGCCGAGGAAATTCTTCGCCTCAGCAATCAGATTTTACTAGCATGAACATTACTTGACTGAAGCAACTTCCTCTGACCTCTGGTGTTTGATGTGAATACATTGGGTATTATGCCAGGTTTCATTGGTTTGACAGGAACCTTGGTGTTTTATGATAACACTGAGCAGTTGCCGAGAACTTTAATAGGATGGTTAGTTTCTGAGTTATTGGTATCAGAAAAGTCTCTCATTCTATCCGGCAGTAAAAGCTTTACATTTAACTGCATGGAAATGCAAGTAATTGCAGAGTAACACATATGTAAAGCCATATGCCCGTGTACAAACAAGAAATTAAAGTTTCCGACAAAGGAAAATATGCTTGTGAACGAAGAAGAAAGATTTCAAAATGTTGGGTGTTATTTGTGTTTGTCTGTGCTACCAGATGAAACTGGTGTAGGTGAAATGGGATGGACCAATAGGATATCGGGACGTGTGGCGCGGCGGTTTGTGTTCGTGATGTTATCTGTGTTAGCATTCCTCATTTGTCATATCAGTTTTCCCCCAGTTGCTGCTTATTCAAGGGACGACTGTGATAGCTGTAGACGTGCAGCAAAAAGTTTCGTCTCAGGCATATACAAATCAGAAGGTAAAAATTTTGGAGGCGGAAATTCGTTATGGGAAGAAGAACACTTAGGCAGATATTCCGTGAGTGAAGCGCGTTACCATGATATCCTAGAAGTTATGTGTGGTGCTAAGCAAAATATAGAGTGTCATAAGTTTTTGGAGAACATAGAACCTCATTTGGAGGAGTGGTGGCTCAAGGATTTTAGAAGTAATACGAACAATCCGGAAAGACTCGAAGAAGAACTGTGTGTTATTCAAACAAAGTATTGTTGTCCTTTTGGGTCCTTTGGACCTTCTTGTCTTCCTTGTACCACATGCCATGGACATGGCACATGTGACGGTAATGGCACAAGATATGGTTCTGGTAAATGCCTCTGCGAACCCGGTTACTCTGGAGATTCTTGTGATCGATGCAACTTGGAAACCCACTTCCAGCTTCATGATGATGGTCCTTCTGTATCATGCTTACCTTGTCATTCGTCATGTTCTGGAGGTTGTTCTGGTCCGTTTTCTCAAAATTGTTCATCTTGTGCGTCGGGGTGGTCTATGCACGAATCTAATGATCAACGGGACTGTGTGGATGTTAATGAATGTCTCAGTAATCCCTGCAACAATGTCACACACTTTTGCGTAAACAGGCCTGGCTCGTACGAATGTATTGCTTGCAATTCCGCCTGTCGCGGGTGTACTGGTGCAACTGCAAATGACTGTGTATCCTGTGCAAATGGTTACCAGAGAGGGAATAGTGAAGCATGTGAAGATATCAACGAATGCAATGCCGATAGTAACATTTGTAATAAAGAGGGGGAAGTCTGCAAGAACTTGATTGGTGGTTATAAATGTGACTGCAGAAACGGATACCAACGAATTAATAATGATTGTGTACTGATTACAAAGCAGGAAACAACTTCGGAAACTCTGGGTAAGTCTGGGAAACAATCCAAAACAGATAGACATAAATTACGGAATCAGAATTTCCCGAAGATAATATGGACCCTTTCATACGCCAAAGAATTTCTCAAGTACTGCGCTTCTCTCCTTGCATTTAGCATATTTTGTTGGCTTGCTAGAGGCAATCTTTTTGTAATTGCATTAGCATCATTACTAATGAGTTCCTATGTATATTACCAAAGCCTTAAGTTCGACTCTGTGTACGCTCGTCAGGAATAGACTGAATTTCTTGTATTTTGTAATTTTTTCTCTAGAAAATATGCAAGATGTACAAATTAATGATGGTTACGACACTTTGAAAGAGGAGCCGAATCCTAGTCATATTCTGGGAGAATTGTGAATTTGAATTGCTGTTGTTCCCAGTGTATATAAGTGACTGACGATTATGCTACTTTCGGAGGCTGGATAAGTTTTGTGCCTCGTAATTATCCTGTCTCATTGACAATTTATCATGGTTCCAGATATATCATGTTTCATAGTTTGATTTTACTTATCTGTGAGTTGTTTACCAATGTGACATTTTCTTCCATGAAGTTTTGTAACTTTTTGTGTTTATACAATAATGTAAATTAGGACTTCCTTTTTCTTCTAATGGAAACATTTTCGAAATAGCTAAATGTTGTGGGATTTTCACGCGATCTGTTAGATAATGTAGGAATTCCCCTCGAGCGATGGCCTGCGTTGCGAGCAATGTCATTTGACAGTCTTCTGAATATATGCCCGATCCATCTCCATTTTCTCCTCCACATTTGTTGGGATTTAGAGGCTGACGGTATTGACGTTCGCGAATTGTACGGAGTATACTAACGCAAGATCTTATGCCAACAACTATAGTATTTGTTTCTCGTGGACCAAACGCAAAACAAGGGACAGTATTTGATCATCCAAACTACGGGATATATCTCGGGACCAAATCGTGGACTGAGGTGGAAGCTAAGCTGGCTAGTGATCGTGCCCGAACGTGACACGATGGAGTACCAAATGGCGAGGATGCTTGACTGGAGGCCTTCAGCTAAACAAGTCGACTTAGACAGTGAGGGTCAGCATCCAATGTTCAGTGATGATGGTGAATTATTTACCTCTACAGGGACATCAGCTCTTGGTTGCTTCGTTGACAAAGTTTCCTGGTACTTATTCTTTCTGACCGGCCATTTGAACTTCAGTATGGAGCCGTAGAATGCAGCTGTTGGTGAAAGTCTGCAATATTTTGGAAGTCATTTTGTGACACTCAGTGCAACTTTCTGACCCGTATGGAAGCACTGACTGACTTCACATTTGTGTTGTAAATCAGAATCATGTCCTTTATGTTGAGTCAGCCCAGAAGATTTCCAAACTGGTTCCAGATTGATTAAGGTGTATCCTACCTTTCTAATTTTGGCTGGTTTTGACATCTTCATCCGTTCCACTTGTAACACCAGTCAAATGTAGCGTTTTGAAGGCGATTGATGCTGTTTGTTGTTGTTGATGTTGGCTGGTTATCTTCATCACTTTCGTCTTCTCTGTGTCCACTTGGAGTCCCGTCTTCGCTACTTTTTTTTGACAATTTGTTGGTCTTCACCTGCAAGTCTCTGAGTTTATGTTACATCAAACATATATCATTTGTGAAATCCAAAATATACGGGCGTGATTTCATGATAATTCGATAATATGCATTGAAATTTTGAACTTCCTGCTTCCTATAATACATTACGTAATGAAGATATGATCCTCAAGCCAGAATTTCTGATAAAAGTGCAGTTGGTGCAGCTCACTGCAAGAGCACAATGCCAACGATAATATGCATGTGGAAAAAATCTTAATTACATTTAGGGAACATAAAAAATACAGGTTGTCATTAAACTAATATAGAAGTTAACCGCAAGACTTCGGGCAACAGGGATGTGCAATAAAGCCACTCGAAAAGTACTGTGTGCCACTGCTGTGGCCAGGCTGGTTAATGCAAGAATCGCTACGCCAGTTCGTATCCATGTTGCAAGGATTCAAGAAGAAGCTACAGCTGAAAGTCAACTTGGTGTGAGCTGTAACGTCTTCGACTGAGTTGTGCACGTTATTGATGATGAGTAACAGTTGGCATATGTGTGATGTGTGTGTTCCTGTTATGTGCTGTAGTTTTCCTTCGCCCTCCATTTCAGCTTTGACCTTGATGACTGAAGTCTTCCAACTGACAGTCATTTCGAACTATAGTGGTCGTAATGGAAAAAGGATATGGATTCTTTTTACCGCGGAGTGTTAGTGTTGCTAATATTGACTGAATATACAGTTCCGGAGAGTTCTAGTGAAAAGATTTATCAGTAGTATATAAAGAGAGGTTCATTATCATAAAATCATCAAATATCAAGGAAGTACATTTGAGTTCAGAGAAGTCAAGTGGTGCAGAGTTGGGGAGGTACATGGGAGACGTGAAAGGAACACAAAGAAACACAATATGAAGGCCAGAATTACCACAACACGAAGGTCTGTGCAAATTGCGCGTTGAGGATAAGGTGCACATAATTTGGTCATATATAAATACCAATTTCGAAATAAACATTTCTTTACGGAGTCTTCGTCTTCTGAAGTTGCAATCATTGTCGCTGCCTCCAGACAATGAAGTTTTCATGGCCGGCTGCTTTCGAGGAGGGAGACATACTGCAATCGTCCTGCGGACGCTTCTGAGAGATTGAGCGAAGAGGGCGTACGAAATTGTGGAGCGGTCAGGTGGGGCGGAGACCTGGAAGCTGTCGGTTGGACGATATGCGTCAGAGTTCGGCAGTCCCGTGCCGTGAAGGTGGGAGGGTGGTGACTGCTATTCAGCGGATATGATGGTGGGGACCTAAGAGAACCACCCTTATCTGTGGGAATGCACTATACTGCTAAGGCTCCTGAGGACGAATTACTTCAAAAAAAATATTAATAAATAAAATAAAAAAATAAATGCTGCCTGTATGTCACAGCTTGCGTACAAACTCTTTGAAAAAATGGCTCATGGTACGATTTCTCTACTTCAGGAGGACATCTAACTGTATAAATCAGAACAACAGCATAAATCAGTATTAATATACTTCCTCTTTTCTTTTAAATAACTTATGTACTTTGGCATTTGGATTTCACTTCTTCAGTTACTATTCCCAACATTACCCTATATAAGAGTGAAAACCATAATTCGTTTCGCCCTAATTTTTACTTTTTTTTATTGTTATTCTATACTTCAGTTGTTGTTTACTACTATAAACTTAAACTAACCGTTGGTATGTAACACTATAAAACTCAATGACTAGAAATTCCTAGTAATAAAAAAGGAGAATAAACACTGCGGTTATCGCATATTGTTTACTTAAATTATCATTATCTGCTGGCTGCTTCTGTTTTCTTCACTTCTCGAAGGTATTGCACTGAAGCACTGCTAATGAACAGTAATCCTGCTTTCTACATTTGTATTACTTGAGCGGTATCCAGAATATTGTTAGCAATTACGATGAACAACGGAACAAATTCCATTTTGAATTCTGTTCAACATCGCAAAGTTAACTTTGCGACCAATTTGTCCCTTCTATCTGCTAATACCAATATAATGCTGTACTTACCATATAATGTGGATTTTTATAAACTTTCGAACTCTTATTGATTGATAAAATGATAATAATAACGGTCTGGATCCAGTGTGGCTTACTCCAGCACATGTATATCATCTCTCTTCTTACATTCCATTAACGCAAAATTTCATAATTCCCGCATGAATCTGACTCACTATGAGTGTATTAAATATTATAATTTAGACTTAAACCAAAACCTTATATTCTATTCTTGTAAAGTTTTCTATTCATTTTCCAATTTTTATTTCATAAAACAGTGTTCAATTTCAGACTGCACTTGTCTAATATGATCATGCCTGTACAAACGGTATGTGAATCATGTAAATGCTTAATTTATGTGAAATATATATTATTATTATTAAGATTGGACTAAACGCAGACCAGCTGGTTTTGGCGGTGAAGCCGACGAATCTACCACGTTGTACACACCCCACATAGAATGAAGAGTCGGAGTCTCAGTTATTGGCGTCGCAGTTCATCGAGAGTGTCCTAGACCACATTTCTCAGCAAATTCAACCGGTTAACGCCGCATGACCCACAAACATCGGTTAGCTAGTGAAGGTGACCGGGAAGCTGCTGATCACAACGGCAGCAGCAATAGAGCCACCAAAATTGAATGAGTAGGAGCAGAAAGTGGAAGATATGCAGCGTAAAGTGGCGGCGCTACGGATGTGTCTCAGGAAAGACCGATGTTTTGAATGTGGACACTGGAGGAGACACTGCACAGAAAGAAGGAGAAGAAAAAGTTTTCGACAATATGTCTGTTCTCTCTTTTTCCAGACTAGAAGTAGTAGGGGTATTGGGAGGGCGTCGATGTATTGAAAGTCGCAAGTGAATGGCCGAGAATTAGCATATTTGACAAATACAGGGGCGGCCGTCTCACTAGTGAGATAGGAAGCTGTGTCAGCGCATCAGATCGTGTTCATTGACAGTTCAGACGGTAAATGGACACGTGTTAAACATAACCGGTACGTCATCTGTAGTGCTTTTATTGGCGATTGCGAGATGACGTTTCCATGCATTGTTGTGCACGAGTTACGGCGAACAGAACTTGGGGCTGATTCTCTGCGTGAGGTTGGTGTGGAAATTAACATGAAGGAGATTGAAGTGAGTACGAAGTGTGGACTTATTAGCATGTGTGAGATAAGCGAAGTAGCCGGCGTTACGACATCAAGGGCAGAGAATATGATTGTGTTAATTAAAGAATGCGATCATCTGTTCACTGAAGATGGGGACTCCTACGATGATTATGATAAGGTGAGAAATGAAATTCCACTGAGCGGTCGCTAGATGGCACCATTTACAACACGAAGAGTCCCGTGTCGTCTAGCAGGTAAAGTCGAGCGACGAGTGAAGGGGATGGTACAGGATGATATTATTGAAGAAGCTGACAGTCCGTATAACTTGCCAGTTGCTCTAGTGAAGAAAGTTTATGGCAAATACAGATTCTGCATCGGTTTCCGACAGCCAAACAACATGACAGAGCTGAGATCGTGTGCCATGCCAACCGTAGTGAAAACCTTGGATTGTTTGTAAGACGCGGAGATGTTAACAATGATTGACCTCCGGTCAGGATTTTGGCAGATACCAATAAAACAGAGTGACAGAGATAAGACGGCATTCATTGTGGCACAGAAGCAGCATCGGTTTAAAACGCATGCCAATTGAATAGCAGGTGCACCATTTACCTTGAAACGACTGATGACGCGGTTACTTAGAAACTTGAAGAATGCAGAGGTGCACAGAGATACACAATAGTTTCTCCTTCGTGTAAATCTACAAGAAATACACTCCATTTTAAAGGCACGATCAGTTATGATATAAATAACAATAGTGAATTATCATAATTTAATACTTTTTCAAAAGTTTAAATTGCAAGCAATCAGAACAGGTTCGTATAAATGTTAAATTGTAAATCCTTCAATAAGGTCACCATCAAGGTTGAGCGCCAACCCAAAATTCGTTGCGTTTCTTGCTGATAGTTATGGTCAACTAGTGAACCGCGTATATTTGGGTAAATGCCGTGCCGCCAAGTGAATGAAAGCTATTTCAGGAAGAGGAGAAAGTCCTGGGAAACTGCGAAATGGCATAAAATACTATTAGGGACAATGCATCCCTGAAAGTACATCTAAAAGGTAAACACAAGAAGGAGATGGCGACTCCTTGGAATGATAGTATACATTTGCAATGTTTAATGCTATCCACATTGGTCTAAGCATGGAAAGTGTGACGTTTTAGATAAAAATATAGCTTAGTTCAATCATTGGTGTCATTGTGCTTTTAATCAAAGCAAACAAACTTTAGGCAAGCAGCGAATATGAACAAAGAGGAAGCTTTTGTTTTAATAAAAGTCTAGGTAGTTAAGATAAAACGGAGTATAATAGTGCGTAAATAAAAACATTATCGTGACATAGATAAGTGATATTTCAGAGAGAAGTGAATTTAAAGATCTGAGAGATTAGAACCCGTAGGACAAGCTGACCTGTAACATGTCTCACGAATTTCTGTAGGGTCCATGGAGTAGCATCTTGACAAGAAGCTGAGCAGGCTTGTAGATGGTTGGAGCAAAAGCACTTTTGAAATTTAGATCTGTACAACACTTCCTTTTTTGTTAAGAATCCAGACTAATGTTTAATTCTTGGGCTGTCAAAAAATGCATGTTGCTGTCGTACAGATCTCAGCGATTCACATTTGTGACCACCACCATATCTGCTGATCAGCAAGCGCCACCCTCCCTCCTTCTTTGATGTCAAGCTCTGAGTTTTTCGGTAATAACTGTAGTTGCAGCGTTGCATTGCTTTGAGCCCGTCCCAATCATGCAGTATGCTGCACATTAATAGCTTTCATGACAGGAGCTTCCCATCAGATCACCAGATAAATCGGTAGCCGAAGACATTCCTAGTCATATCACGTTTATACACGCATACATGTGTATAAATAGGTTATGACAGACGACTGTGAAATTAAGTTTCCCTTAAAAACCTCAAAGTATGGCAGTAGTTATTAATACAGCAACTAAGTTGTAGTCTATTTAGCAGAGTGAAACGAGTAGTGGGACAATAGGTGATCAAGTATGTTAAATGATCCTGGGAAGACAACTGGTTATCAGAACTTGTTATGCTAAATTTTCATGACCGATTTTCATATGGTACTCATCAGACATTGCAGAGCAACCCATCAACTAATGTTCTTGGATGAAAAGTACGAAGAAATGTTATAAAACTATATATTTTAGAAAAGTATATGAGAAAAGGTAATTATTGACTGAGTATAGTCATTTCAACACAAAACGTAGTAGTGTATTATAAGTTATGTATACATGTGAAATATTAGAAGGTGTGATTGCTAATATAATTGTTTCTAGAGTTACTGATACTAACACAACTTATTGAAGATTATAGAGAGTAGGAGATCGGTAAATTAGTGAAACGCTCGCTGTGTGAGTAGTAGAGTTGAGTTATATATAGGTGACAGCATTGAAGACCGGACTGGTTTTTCATTTATCATTCTACCAACAATTGTTTTCTATTAGACAAGCTAGAGTGGATATATTAATGTGTCTTTTCGGGCTCCGCTTGAACCTTCTGGGGTTTTCAGAAGATGTAATTTCAGATGGTAGTTGGTTACAATACATGGAATATTTAATGGTGAAAAAGTTTGCCCTAATGGTTTTTCTGTGGGTAGCCACCTTGAGATGATAGACGTAGTTTTGCAGCTGATATGATTTAACATTTGCCCACGTTATAGATAAGTTACTGTGACAATGTTTCCTAATGGCTCGGAAGGGTAAAAATAAATTGCATTTCACTCTTTTTAGCTATAGGGGTTCCAATTTTGGTCGTGAGACCTGTCAACTCACTGCACGTGTTCAAACCCTATTATTTGCTTCTTGGGGAATCCCTGAACATCTTCAATTTTTTCGCGGTCTGGAGACTTTAGGTTGCTACATAGGAGAGCGCAGCATTCAAGTTTGGGGCGAATACATGTCTTATATATAGCTAATCTTGCTTCTTGAGCCCAAAAGTTACGCAGGACAAAGCCAGTTACTCGTTCATGGTCAGATACCACCTTATTTGCACGATCAAAAAAGGTTAAATATGAGTATGATATCCCAAGATCTGTGACTTTGTTGGGAGGAGCCTACCGTACATATATAGACACGTTCTCAGTTTACAGAGTCCAAGATGGCCTGTACCGCACTTGTTTGGATTGAAAGTCAGCTTCTATTTAAGGCTACAGTCGCCTAGACTGCTAAAGTCGTCATCTACAGTCAAAATTAAGGTGACCATGTGAACCATGTTAAAGCTGTGTTAAGACGTGTCGAAGAGTCTGGACTGCGCATCAACAGAACGAAATCCCAGATAGCCGAATGCAGTGTTACGCCGTTCGGTCACTAAATAGTCAACAATAAGATAAAACCGCTACCGGAGAAATTCTTGGCGATAAAGACCTTATGACCCCCAATTCCTAGAGGAAGCTAAGGCAGTTCCTTGGAGGAGCAGTGTTTTATTGTCAATTCGTGGAAAACCTCAACGAGATAGCAGGCCTCCGTACCGACTATTAGTTGATTCGAAGTCTGTTTGATCGGAAGATTCCCAGAAGACATTAGACAGTATTAGACGGCTTTAGGACATCCAGAAAATGACGCTATACCCGGAAAACAGTTCACAGTAGTATAGGTGCGAGTGACAACGGCATAGGGGTAGTACCTAGACAGGGTGAAGGAGTTTTTGAATACACCAGTCGTGTTTTGATACACAGAAAGGAAGTATTCTACGGTAGAAGATTGTTTAGCTATAGTATGGGCGATAGAAAAATGGAGACCGTATTTACTTCTCCACATCGAAACGGAAAACAAGCCACTGCAATTTTTGAGGACGTCGAAAGAGACCCACGTGGGAGACTGTTGTGGTGAATATTGTGCCTGCTAAGGTATGACTTCATGATCTCACAAGTTACTGGTAAATAAAACTTTCTGACAGAATTTTTTATCTAGACCAGAAGACGAACTGAGTTGCCGGAGATTGTTTACGGAGCACATTCGCCTGAACAAGACCTATTAAGACTTGCTCGCAGTCAGAAATCAGACCCCACCCAGAAACGTCCACCCAAGAAACGACAAAGAAGTCACCATTTCAGTTTATGTATGCGAGGAAACCACTGTTATCAATACACAACACAACCTGTCCCGTCTATCAGGATTGGAACATGATGAGGCTGCGAACGGAATGGAAGGATGCTTTCAGGAATGGGAAGCACAAGGAGAATAAATATATCGTGCAATCACAACAGAGGGAGAAGGTGGAAGAGTCTTTGAGGTCGGAGAACAAGTAAAGTGTAGAGAAAGGAAGGATGCAGTTAAATGTGGGCCAGGATCACGGAAACTCCTCCCAAGCTGGGGCGGAGCATATATTTTTTAAAATTTTTAAAATTTTTTTTAAATTTTGATTTACAGCTTGATTCCACACTCTATTTTCGGTACAAGTATGGAATTTTCAGCATGGATATCGGTAGCCCAAATTTTGCAGGCCGACCATATATATCAGATGTGCGTCGGTGCGGGCTCGAACCCCAGACCATGTGCATGGTCGGCGAGAGTCCTAACTACTGTGCCACCGACGCACTGTTATCGAGAGACGTTGTCCCGTTTATGCCGTCAGAAGACAAAACAATCAGAAACGAGTTAACATCGGCCAACTGCAGAAATGGCTTCAGTGGGGGTAAGGAAGCCAGGAACAAGAAGATCGGAGCAGCTTCGCTCAAGACTATTCAATGGCGGGACCAGTATTGCGAGAGCTAGTGATAAGACTTATCAGTAGTATATAAAGAGAGGTTCATTATCATAAAATCATCAAGTATCAAGGAAGTACATTTGAGTTCAGAGAAGTCAAGTGGTGCAGAGTTGGGGAGGTACATGGGAGACGTGAAAGGAACACAAAGAAACACAATATGAAGGCCAGAATTACCACAACACGAAGGTCTGTGCAAATTGCGCGTTGAGGATAAGGTGCACACAATTTGGTCATATATAAATACCAATTTCGAAATATTTCTTTATTTTCATTGATGATTACAATCACCACTCTGATCTGGTTGATTGCGATTCAGTGGGAGTCTGAAGGAATACTCTCAAAAGAATTGTTTTGAATTATGCTGATACTTATTTATGGACTCTGAAGCTGGAACGTTTGAACCTGTAGGCCTTAGAAACAGTATTTTGTGGCTGCAACTTTGGGTACTGTAACCATTCGTGCTGTAATTGTCCAGTAGTTCTGGTCTATTGTCAGGAGATCGCCAAATTGCTAATTTGGCTTCTCATGATTTCGAGGTGATGCAGTTCATATTATTCTGGGTTGCATCTATTGATTTTCTGGCAACAGAACTAGCTTCAGCAGCCGTCGGTTAAGAGTTTTTGAAGCCGGTACATCTACACATGTCCGCAGTGCACTACAGTTTCAGAAACATTCATTTTGCTTCAGCAGTGACCGGCTTCCTTTTATTATGCAGTGTTCGTATCTCTTTACAAATCTACTAGGACAACATATTTGCACTAACCTATTTTAGATGCATCCTAATTTGTTGTCTAAGAAGTCATCAGTACAGATTGTCCCTGTTCCATTCATGGGTCATTTGACTAAGCCGATTCTGTATTGGATTGATGCAGTTGCGTCTAATATTACGGATTTAAACACCAAAGTTGTATTTTATTTACCATCATACACTTCATGTTAGTCAGACCGCTTGTGGTGCATTTCGGATTTTTGTGCGTTTTCTAATAATAATCAGCTGTGAGAGACTTCATGTTCAGCCATTGCGTACGACGTCATATTTGAAGGTTTGTGTCATGTTCATATGGTGCATCTGGTTTAGCAGGACTACAGTCTTGCAGCTTATCAGTGGTCTGTTACCAGCGTAATTCTGTTAGGAGCCGTTCGGCTTTGTTTGGATTCAGTCATATCTCTTTGGAACGATTTGGGTTTTTTTGGACTCTGATTGAATACTGCGAGTCTGTCCCTTCTAAGGTTATTTCAGCAGTGTGTTTAAGAGGTACGAGACTGGGGAAATGTGTATATTGTCAGACAGATGTACTTTCCAGTTAAATATTTCTCCTGTGTATTACTTTCTCTTCCGCTAGACATCAGGGGACTGTGATCTACTGTCAATGTAGTTGAAGATTGAACGATCAGTTCATGGTTGTTTGCTCAAACCCGACTTCCCCATATTTTTCGCGGAGTCATCAATTCATCAGTCATCGTCTCATTGGTAGCTGTTCAGAAGGAAGGTAAAAACTATCAGAAACCTTCCTCTGTAATAACAGTATTGTTGGTTATATGTTGGCGTTAGAATAAAGGATTCTTGAGTCGCCAAACAGTGTTTTGGTTCTCGCGTCAGTTGATGGTAAGCGTTTCTGAAAATCTTCGAGGGATAGCATGAGGCCCAGCGTAGCAAGAGCTGGACATTGACGGTTTATGTGACTTGACTGACATCTATTATAATCTTCTTCAGGAGTGAAGGGGAGTGATGGATGTGCATCAATTAATTTTACTAACATTTTGCTCTTATCTTTCTCATTATGAACATAAGAGTGTATAACCAACACCACGAAAATAAGAATTCATTTCACTCATTAATTGCTCCAGTGGACCATTTTCAATTTTGGGACAATAGAAATCTCCCAACATTAGACTCAGTAAAGAACCCTTGGTGATCCCCCCGGTTTGTCCGTAATGAGGGCTGTTGAATGTGTTGTGTATATTCACAGCGCATTTTAGAAGTATCCCTTTCAGACTGATAGTTAGAACTCTGAAGTATAGCTAATTTTCAACTAATCTTGACATAAAAATTTCACAGTGTCCATGAATGGTACGATAAAGGGATTTGTCGTGTAATCTCTGGAGGCAGAATTGGTGAACTGTGATGCTACTTCTGACGATAGCATTCGCTCCCCATACACACCCATATCATGTAGGTTGGAAATGAATTTGAAAACGCCACTACCACTATGATTTACAACTTTCCTGTGTATTGGCCAGCGTAGTCCAACTAGCCATTTTGTTACTCCATGGTGTATGAATTAGGTATGCCAGTGAGTGGGCGAAGAGGAAGTCCTGGTTAAAATACTTTTAACAAAGCACACAGTAGTGAAGTCTAAAATCCAGTAGGCTTAAGACGGTCGTTGACTGCCACTGAAAGTGTTGCACTTTTCCTCAGCTCCTTGAGAGTGTTTTTAGCTGATTTTCAGCCTTTCCGTTTGGATCTGTTGAGTTGTTAAGCTTTCGGAATCTCGTTTCATCGGTTAGAAGAGAATCCATTTTGTCACTGTACCCACATTTATTCGTCACCGCTACCCGACCCCCTGTATCACGTTGCGTGATTTCTTCTAACGCATTTGCTCTATAATGTAAAATGCGTGCGTGTTTGCCTATACGCTTAGGCTTGCAAAGTCCTATGGAGTTACATATAAAAAGACTCCAGAAGAGGTAGCCTCCTTGTGACATATGTTAGGTCAAGATTGGACCACCGCATATTATATTGGAAGCAAAACTGCAGTCCCTGTGATATTCCTTGATTTTAAGAAAGCATCAATTGCTGTTTACCACAGTAACACGTTTTCGAAAAACAGACATGACTAGCACTACTGACCAGCCCGTCTTTTGGAACATAAATCACCTCGGTGAACAGAATCAACGACGGACTCAACGGCATCTACCCATATTCGTTGGCTTGATTGTTAAAAGGTCAAGGAAGTCCATGATATAACCATTTCTGATTTATTAATCATCAATAAAGTATCCCGCTCTATACATAAGAGGCACAAAACTACAGTAAATGTTAACTAATCATGTAGGCGAGAAGTAGGCCCGAGAATCATTAGGCGACAAAGGGCGGTCAAAGGAATGTTACACAAACTCAAAAGGTTATAGGTGGTCAGGATTTATTACAAATACAATGACGGGCAGATTTGCCTTTCAGTGACTGCAACTGATACAATGAAGAATCACGCATCCATTTTAACCAAAAACCTAGACAAAAGCCAGAACTCATTGGGCGACATGTTTGATCTATATGCTACATTGTATCTCATGGACAAAGAGCTAAATGCTCTTGCGGCGTGAGATGCCAAAAAGGTTTATATGCAGTTTAGAGATGCGGATATAAATATTTATATCTGCGACAACAATGTTGAATGGCGGAGAGGTGAACCTAGGAAAATTTGCTTGAGAAACAACATTGCAAACCAGACAGGTAGACAAAGAAGAATAATACGGAGGAAAAAGTTGCACAGTACGGAAGATATATGCATATCGGGATGCTACTACATGACAGACGCATTCCACATATACCTGTGTGTCGAGCTGCGAATAAGTGATTCCATTGCCGATCATCTTCTGTCGATGTAGTGTCACATATGGATCTATTAAACCTTATTTTGCCTCTAACTGAACAATCATATAACCATCACTGTAGTCTCCCTAAGGAGAGACTTCAACTGTAGGGAAAAGAATAAGCAAAGAGCACTGAGAGGACAATATTATAATCGAATAAACCGTACAGTGGCACCTGTTTGGAGTCGGTCTATTAACACCTATATACTGCTCACTGCAAGTTTGCAAACATCTAAGGGCACTGAAAAGTGTGATACTGTCTTCAGGTTGGTGGTATGCAGCTTGTGACAATGCACTTGGCGGTGGTCATCAGACACATTGTTGGAAATCGTGGATCTTGTAGTATGGGTGGCAGTGGCTTGATGATCCTGTAGTAGCACACGGGATGTGTCGAACTCTCTGTTACAACAACGAAACCAAGTGTAATCACCACACCTTGCATTGGAACTATGGACTTCGAAGAAATTAGACCCAAGACCAAAGAACCTTATCAATTACCAGGCTACTACCATCTACTCAGCTGACAGTAGCTGAAACAAGTCTTCGGTTTGTTTGAATATTAAATTATTCGAATGTTCCAGTTCCTTTATTGGGATACACAGTGAATGCGTATTTGTTTGGGACAAATCATAATTGCTTAACAAAGCACACCAACATTGCTGGGGATGAAGGCAAGTCTCCCACAATGCTTGAATGATTTACAGCTTGTTTGCCTGTTGGCACCAGTGAAGAGTGACTTTCATGGTTATTATATACCAACCTGTCTTTATAGCCATACGTTTCGTTACATAACCACATGGCTACTTAGTCTAGGTTGCACTGAATTGTACTTATTTGTGGAAGATGAATGCCGAGGAAATTCTTCGCCTCAGCAATCAGATTTTACTAGCATGAACATTACTTGACTGAAGCAACTTCCTCTGACCTCTGGTGTTTGATGTGAATACATTGGGTATTATGCCAGGTTTCATTGGTTTGACAGGAACCTTGGTGTTTTATGATAACACTGAGCAGTTGCCGAGAACTTTAATAGGATGGTTAGTTTCTGAGTTATTGGTATCAGAAAAGTCTCTCATTCTATCCGGCAGTAAAAGCTTTACATTTAACTGCATGGAAATGCAAGTAATTGCAGAGTAACACATATGTAAAGCCATATGCCCGTGTACAAACAAGAAATTAAAGTTTCCGACAAAGGAAAATATGCTTGTGAACGAAGAAGAAAGATTTCAAAATGTTGGGTGTTATTTGTGTTTGTCTGTGCTACCAGATGAAACTGGTGTAGGTGAAATGGGATGGACCAATAGGATATCGGGACGTGTGGCGCGGCGGTTTGTGTTCGTGATGTTATCTGTGTTAGCATTCCTCATTTGTCATATCAGTTTTCCCCCAGTTGCTGCTTATTCAAGGGACGACTGTGATAGCTGTAGACGTGCAGCAAAAAGTTTCGTCTCAGGCATATACAAATCAGAAGGTAAAAATTTTGGAGGCGGAAATTCGTTATGGGAAGAAGAACACTTAGGCAGATATTCCGTGAGTGAAGCGCGTTACCATGATATCCTAGAAGTTATGTGTGGTGCTAAGCAAAATATAGAGTGTCATAAGTTTTTGGAGAACATAGAACCTCATTTGGAGGAGTGGTGGCTCAAGGATTTTAGAAGTAATACGAACAATCCGGAAAGACTCGAAGAAGAACTGTGTGTTATTCAAACAAAGTATTGTTGTCCTTTTGGGTCCTTTGGACCTTCTTGTCTTCCTTGTACCACATGCCATGGACATGGCACATGTGACGGTAATGGCACAAGATATGGTTCTGGTAAATGCCTCTGCGAACCCGGTTACTCTGGAGATTCTTGTGATCGATGCAACTTGGAAACCCACTTCCAGCTTCATGATGATGGTCCTTCTGTATCATGCTTACCTTGTCATTCGTCATGTTCTGGAGGTTGTTCTGGTCCGTTTTCTCAAAATTGTTCATCTTGTGCGTCGGGGTGGTCTATGCACGAATCTAATGATCAACGGGACTGTGTGGATGTTAATGAATGTCTCAGTAATCCCTGCAACAATGTCACACACTTTTGCGTAAACAGGCCTGGCTCGTACGAATGTATTGCTTGCAATTCCGCCTGTCGCGGGTGTACTGGTGCAACTGCAAATGACTGTGTATCCTGTGCAAATGGTTACCAGAGAGGGAATAGTGAAGCATGTGAAGATATCAACGAATGCAATGCCGATAGTAACATTTGTAATAAAGAGGGGGAAGTCTGCAAGAACTTGATTGGTGGTTATAAATGTGACTGCAGAAACGGATACCAACGAATTAATAATGATTGTGTACTGATTACAAAGCAGGAAACAACTTCGGAAACTCTGGGTAAGTCTGGGAAACAATCCAAAACAGATAGACATAAATTACGGAATCAGAATTTCCCGAAGATAATATGGACCCTTTCATACGCCAAAGAATTTCTCAAGTACTGCGCTTCTCTCCTTGCATTTAGCATATTTTGTTGGCTTGCTAGAGGCAATCTTTTTGTAATTGCATTAGCATCATTACTAATGAGTTCCTATGTATATTACCAAAGCCTTAAGTTCGACTCTGTGTACGCTCGTCAGGAATAGACTGAATTTCTTATATTTTGTAATTTTTTCTCTAGAAAATATGCAAGATGTACAAATTAATGATGGTTACGACACTTTGAAAGAGGAGCCGAATCCTAGTCATATTCTGGGAGAATTGTGAATTTGAATTGCTGTTGTTCCCAGTGTATATAAGTGACTGACGATTATGCTACTTTCGGAGGCTGGATAAGTTTTGTGCCTCGTAATTATCCTGTCTCATTGACAATTTATCATGGTTCCAGATATATCATGTTTCATAGTTTGATTTTACTTATCTGTGAGTTGTTTACCACTGTGACATTTTCTTCCATGAAGTTTTGTAACTTTTTGTGTTTATACAATAATGTAAATTAGGACTTCCTTTTTCTTCTAATGGAAACATTTTCGAAATAGCTAAATGTTGTGGGATTTTCACGCGATCTGTTAGATAAGGTAATAAGTCTGTACATTCTTCAGTGGTGTTTAACAATGTGTGCATTACTTTGTTGTTCTAAACTTCTTTACCTTTGTGGCCTGCAGGCAGATTTCACTGATTTTACATGAAATTGGGAACTGTAGTGGGAAATGAATATTGTAAGTAATAGGTGAAGGCTTTACGCCTACGCTTGTTCTTTGTAATGAAATGACTATCGATACAGTTATCAACACGTACACATTTGTGACATGGGCTTTGAATCGTTCTGACTGCTTTTGTGTACGAATGCGAACCTAGTTGCACATGATTACTGCCAAAATAGCGTGAAACAGTGTGATACAAGAAAGATACGAATAATCATTATTTTGTGTAATTCCTTGTTGGAAACATGGAGGAATGGTCTGTAAAACTGTTGATAAACTGAACTCAGTTTCTATCATATTTCCATGGAAAGTCATAAGATTTGATTATCTGTCAAGCTGCATTTAGTTTGTGTTTTCGTTTTCACTCTCATAACCCATGACACATATAAGGCGTTACAGTTATTCTTATTTGAGTCTGTTGGCTGTGCCATTTTACTTGCCGTACTAAGCTGTTTAGTTTGGTAAATCTACACGTCTTTAGTGAGATTTTTGATTATGCTGTTTCATACACATTGACGAATCTCAGCTACATTCCAAAGTTTGTATCTTGATAGGTTGTACTATTCCAGTGGCATAATAACCGTTTGTTGCAAGGTTTCAATTCGGATTTAACTAACGTCAAAAGCGTACAATCATAATGTTGAGACAACATTTTTGGCCTACAAATCGTACTTCAAATAACTTTTTGATGTGTGGTATTCACTTAAGTGACAGTAACTTATAGGTAACCACGAATTTCAGCCCCTACATGCATAAGTATTCCCAAGCGTTTGTTGATTAAGTTATTTATATATAAGTGGGAGAGTAGCAGTGGTTAAGTGTGTTCATGTGTCCGATGTCGCTTTTTTACGTAGTTGCGTTATGGCCATACCGATGGTCAACTTTGTTTCTTGGATTGACTAGCTCTTAACTAGAAGTACGCAGGTGGTGCAATCCTATGTAAAGACTGTCATTTGAATATCGTGGGCATGAATATATATATATACGTCGCAGTTATCGTCATTTCTAGCTTAAGAATAATAAGTAGTGAAGTGGTTTAGTGTTTTGACCAACTTATTTAATGTGTCACTCTAAATGGGCTGGTTGTTAACGTAATCTCAGAGACAGATACAGAAGACTTGTGTTGGTGTTCGTGGTTCGAAAAGTGGTATTTATGAAACCACCTGTGTTTTATGAACTAGATGTAGCTGAAGAAGATCAAGTGAGGACATATAGAAATGTATATTTACTTTAAACTGCTGGTTATTATACAGTGTTGTAATTATGAGCTTAGATCGTTTCTCATATTTTTATTTTATTCTATGTACGTAAGGGTCGTGGGAATAGCTTGTAGCAAACAGGAATTATTACTCAAGAACTATTTAAATTAAAGTGGATCTGGTGATCAATTACATATATTGAGTAAGGGCTTGCGATACTACCAAACTTGATAGGTGGAGGTATGTTTCGGACATTTGACACAGTAGTTCAAAGTCTGTCAACAGTTTTTTTTGCTTAGACTAGATAAGATTTAAGAACTTTTTGATTCAATAGGTTCGGGATTCATGTTAATTTACTGTGGGAAATATATTTAAGGATTATTATTCGGTGGGGGAAATTTAAAATGTTTGTATATTTATTTCCTTCCACGCTTCTGGGGTTAATGAATTCACGTTGATAGTGCATCTGTTAAAAATTAGAGTAGTAAAGGAGTTGATTGTTCGTTATACAATCTTATACTCAGCCGTTTTGAATTTCTCATAGAGCTGACTATTGTGGTCTGTCAAGTCAGTACCACTTAGTTTCTAAAGACGAATCTTACCCAGTAAAGTTTATTTCGTTAGGCATATAATTATCATGGAGAATAGTACTAGTCGAATGGTTAATAATCAAAGGTAAAAACTACTATTCGCATATTGATACAAGTGCATAGTTATATCTGTCCTGTTTTGAAAATATTTCTATTTGGTAAACGATTAGTGTCTACACTGCGCCTCTATTCAGTAAAGTTAGAGTAGTAATTACGGAAACCACCCATTCGTCATGGTTGCAGTTCAAAAGGTCATACACTAATATTAGGGTGAATTGAACTTTTCAAGTGTTGGTTTGTAGGGATTTGATTGGTTACAAGATTTCATCATAAGCTGACATTAATTAGAGAACCATTGGGAAACCTGGGAGTACTGGACAGCTGTTTCTTACTAGTTTGGGACTCTTCAGAGGTTCGCACCCACCGGGATTCGAACTGAGGACCTTCTGGCTACAAGGCGAGCTCGTATACCATCAAGCCACTGGGACTCGATCCAGTGGCCCATGAATTCTAACTTCTGCCAATTCATGACATAGCGCGACCCCTAGCCAATGTCTTCGGAGAGTATTTGTCCTCACGCCTGACCTGCTGCACCCTACTGGTCACGACTTTGAGAAATTTGTTAATGGGAGAAATGTGCATTATATTTTTAACGCAATAATTAAGCCGAAAGATGTGTTAATAAGTGGTGTTTTTTCCTCAAGTTTATGTCGTAAAAGAAACTACATCATATAAATTCGAAAATAAATGCAAAGCCAGTGTTGTGAAAGTCGAAGCTGTGGCACGATGCTATTGTGTATTTGTAGGAGACAGAGACAAACGGATGAACGTAGGATTTTGTACCGCAGTGTCCACCAATTCGAGTATATTTGTGGAAGCAAATACATGTGTCGTACGGAAAGGCATTGCTAGAATCGAGTACACAAAAGTAGAACTTCAATGAAGTATCTAACCTGGTGCTGTCAAGTTGTTTGTTGTCATCGGTAGATGGACAAGTAGGAATTTACACTCTCAGAGGCTTCCGGAGTCAAAGTCTGGAAATCATATATTTAGGTACAGAAACTAAATGTTGGTTACATTGAATCTATTTCTGTAGTATCTCGACTTGGCTATTATTCATGTTATCCTGGCTAAACTGTTTAATCTGTATTAGTGTCAAGTATTTCTGCTTCTGTTTCATCTTCACCTCTGTTCATAACTTTTTTCCTTACCATTCTTCTCCTTGCTGCCATTGTTATCAACAGTCTTATGATTATATTATTTATAAATTTTCTCCGATAACTAGTTGTTTATTCTTCATAGTGATGTTACCTTTCCACCTCTTTCCCTGACCCTTATTTTTTACCGCCTTTATGGTCCTGTAATTGATTCATCGCAATTCATCATGTGTCTATGTTTCATGGCAGATACATGACAAGGTATATAAAGTATTCATTTGACAAGTCTCACCGAAATAATTGGTTTCTTCAGGGAATATATTTTTCTTATTTTGCTGCAGCTCAGCATATAAGTACGTATATATTCCGGTTACCTTATTTAGTGGAAGTCAATGAACGTTTCACTGTTGTTCTTCCCTGCGCCTGGCCTCTATATTTATGGTTTCGCGAAACTACCGATTTAAAAGTCTTCCGAGAAAAATAGAAGTATGTTGCAATATTTGGGTGCAGTAAAGCTGTTATAACAAGCAGAGGAAATCCAGGCTAAATGTAAAGTAATTGCTAAGCGATGGGAACTACACTGTTCCTTTCGACCAGGTGGGCAACGTGGTCACTGAAACAAACGATGTGACAGCTCTCTGTGCTGCAGTTCGATATTGGATTGAGTCAGTCGGCTAGCAATACATATGATTATGCAGAAATCTTGGGTTTGAGTGTGAAAACTCTTCATTTCTACCGGTCGAGTATTATCTCCAAAAAAAATAAAATAAAAAGTATTTTTAGGTGACTTTTTGTATGACTTTTGAAAACGGTGTTGACTACCTTATTAAAGCAATATTTCTGTTATTTAATTAGACTGATGTGTTGTGCAGTGGTGAATTCTAGACAGAACTTCGAAAATTACCATCTGTGTTTGAGTTATCAAGATTAGACAAGGTATTAGTGTGTGTATTCCAACGCAGTGAGCGAAAGATAATTATTTGTACGTAGTAATAATAACGATCAAATGGTATCATGGAAGCTGATTGTGCAGCAATACAGGTCAAGTAGCGGGCCCTATCAGGATACCTGACTAATAGTTAGGTAGTCAGTATTTATACAGTATTTATATAATCCCTCTGTGAGGCTTTTCGACTATTACGCTACATTTTGGTCATAAATAAAATCTCTTATTACTCTAAAATTTTATGCAAAGTGTTTGCGGAAATTATCACAATTATTAACCTTTCGAACACTGAATCCAAAAAATACAATCTTATTGACAGATAATACACATAACTCACTGTTTGGATTTGTGGAATTTTTAAACATAAACACATCTATAATTGTATATATTGTTGGATTTATATGTTCAAGTTGCTCCAAGTCAGTGAGTTTATGGTTAAGATATCATTTTAGTTAAATGTACTGAACTATATTGCATGTTGTCTTATTGTATAGTTGTCGTCGCTTTTTGCCCTTTTTTCTGTGAACTGTTTCCTTTGTTGATGTTGTTCTCATTGTTTGTCCGTTATTTTCTGATTTTGAGGGGAGCAACCCAAAAAGTTGCTTCTCTCTAAACTTTTACTTAATGTAATCATTCTTTTCTCAGGCGTGAGGCTAGCAACCCCACCCTGTAAACAAAAATTGCTACAGAAACTTCAGTATGTTGAACCTCCTTGCACCAAAAGAAAAAGTCTGTGTAGGAACATGGAACGTCCGAACTATGTACGAGACTGGAAAGCTGCCCAGATCGCCAACGAGATGAAAAGATACGGAATACAAGTGCTGGGAATATGTGAGAGCAGATGGAATGGGAGTGGACTCACCAAATTGTCAACAGGTGAGTCAGTGATCTACTCCGGTCACCCAGAAGATAACCACACGCACACCGAGGGCGTGGCTATCATGATGTCACCAACGGCAACGAAAGCCCTGATACAATGGGAGGCGATTTCGTCCAGGATAATGACCGCCAGGTTCAACTCCAAAGGAAGGAAAGTGTCAATCATACAATGTTATGCACCCACAAACAACGCAGACCTCGAGAAGAAAGAAGAATTCTACAGGCAACTACAGGCAACAATGGACAATACTCCAGCTGGCGACATGAAAATACTAATGGGAGACATGAACGCCAAACTGGGACCAGACAATACGGGAAGGGAACTCATCATGGGTAGAGAAGCTCTAGGAGAAATGAATGAAAACGGAGAACTCTTCGCCGACTTCTGCGCCTTCAACGAACTGGTGATTGGTGGCAGTGTATACAAGCACAAAGATATCCACAAGGCTACATGGGTGTCACCAGACGGGCAAACCAAAAACCAAATCGACTTCATCTCAATCTCAAGGAAGTGGAGGCGCAGCCTACTGGACACAAAAGCAAGAAGAGGAGCAGACGTTGGCTCAGACCACTATCTCGTACAAGGGACAATCCAAATCAAATTAAAAGCTTTCAGGGAATCAGGAGCTGCAGATAGACCACAAGCCAAGTTCAACACTCAAAAGCTGAAGGACCAGGCTACAAAGGACATCTTCATTGCAAGCATAAAGGACAAAGCCGAGACACAAATCAACACTAGCGAAGAGGTCGGCGTTGAAAAGCACTGGAACAACTTGAAAACGGTGTGGAGCCAAACCTGCATAGAAATTCTAGGCAGAAAAAAGAGACAGGACAAACAGTGGCTCACTACGGACACTTGGAAACTAATAGAAGAGAGAAGGACAGTGAAGCAAAAGATTATCCAGTGCACGGACGAGCAACAAAAACAGGAGCTGAATGCAAGCTACAATACACTGAACAAAAGAGTGAAGAAAAGTGCCAGGGAAGACAAAAGAAAATATTATGAAACCATGGCAAACGAAGCAGAACAAGCTGCAGGCAAAGGAGACCTCGCCACACTCTACCAAACAACTAGGAACCTTTCGGGCAAACGTTCGACACAGATTAAGCCAATAAAGGACGACAATGGAAAGTCAATCACCAAAGAGGTGGAACAGAGAAAGCACTGGGTTGAACACTTCAAAAGACTTCTAAATCGTCCGCCACCTACAACACGTCCAGCAATACCAACAACGGAAGCAGAACTACCAGTGAACACTGACCCCCCGACGAAATCAGAAGTCCTGAATGCAATCAAGATGCTTAAAACTGGGAAAACACCGGGACCAGATGGAATCCCAGCAGAGGCTTTGAAAATAGACCCAGAGACAACAGCGGACTTGATGACACCACTACTGGAGAAGGTGTGGAAAGAGGGCAAAGTACCCGAGGATTGGAAGAACAGTTACTTATTCAAACTTCCAAAGAAAGGAGACTTAAGTCAATGTAAAAACTGGCGTGGAATTATGCTTCTGTCCATTCCAAGCAAGATACTAAGTCGCATCATCCTGGAGAGAATCAAACAAGCCCTAGATGAAAAACTTCGTCCGGAACAGGCTGGATTCAGGAGAAACAAATCATGTATTGATCAAATCGCCACTCTACGGATCATCATTGAACAAAGCTTGGAATGGCAGTCACCTCTCTATCTCAACTTCATCGACTTTGAAAAGGCCTTCGACAGCGTCGATCGAGAGGTCATTTGGAAACTACTTCGCTACTACGGGGTCCCATCGACAATTATACACCTCATCCAACAGTTATACGACAATGCTGCATGCCAAGTAATCCACAACGGGAAACTTACGGAAGCCTTCGAAGTGAGGACGGGAGTGAGGCAAGGCTGTCTACTATCACCAATGATCTTCCTGATTGCAATTGATTGGATAATGCGACAGACAACGGCAACCAACGAGGGAACAGGCATAAAATGGACTGACACAAAAGACTTGGAGGATCTGGATTTCGCCGATGATATATGTCTGATTTCCCATAAACTGGAAGATATGCAAGTGAAAAGTAACAAGTTGGCAGAAGAAGCATCAAAGATAGGACTTCACGTGAACATAGATAAAACAGAGATGATGAAGATTCCTAGCCAACATCAACAACAACAACAGACCACAATAAGCATAAATGGGAAGAACCTGAAAGAAACAACCTCCTTCACCTACCTGGGAAGCATCGTCTCAACTACAGGCGGAACTGACGAGGACATCAAAGCCAGAATCGGAAAAGCAAGACAAGCTTTCATTACTCTCAAATCTGTGTGGAGGTCAACAGCAATCAGCATCAAAAATAAGATCCGGATTTTCAACTCCAATGTGAAGTCAGTGCTACTATACGGATCAGAGACTTGGCGAGTCATAAAGAGCATCTCAAACAAACTTCAAACCTTCATTAACAACTGTCTCCGCTCAATACTCAAGAAAAAAAAAAAAAAAAAAAAAAAAAAAAAAAAAAAAAAAAAAAAAAAAAATCAGGAACCGATTGTGAAACAAATAGGCAGAAAGAAATGGAGATGGATTGGCCATACGCTGAGGAAACCATCAAGTGACATCACTAGACAAGCCCTCGAGTGGAACCCGAAAGGGAGGCGGCGAGTTGGTCGTCCAAGGGTGACTTGGAGGAGGTCATGCGAGGAGGAGATGAAAGCATGTGGACAGACCTGGAGCAGGTTGAAAAAGTTGTCAGAAAACCGAAGTCAATGGAGGTGCGCAGCTGAAGCCCTATGTTCCTCTAGGAACTAAAGGATACAATAATAATAATAATTTATACATTTCGAATACTGATAGAACTATCAAGTTGTCCAGTAGTTGTAAATAACAGTGTTCACAGCTTTTTTATTGTTAGATGAGCGTTTCTGAGGTTTTGAGTTGGTATCTTTCTTGTAGACTTCAATTTGAGGATATGTATATCTTGTCTGCAAATTTCAATTTGCTACTGAACAGGGTGTAATCATTCTGTTACGTCGGTTATCAGTAGAAACATTCTAATAAAAGTACCAGGTGATATTAATTTTCGACTATTTCTGAGTACAGATTGCGCATTTCATTACAGAAAAGCAAGATATTGTCATGTAACAAAACAGTATTAATACTATGCCCTTAGTTTCCAAGTGGAACGTAGGGCTTCAACAGCACATCTCCACTTGATCCCGTTTTCTGCAGTCCTCTTTATCTAGATGATAACCCATAGACTGTCATCTCACACGGTCTCATCCATGTCACCCTAGGATACCCAACTCGTCGTTTCCCACTCGAGTGTATGGAGTGCGATATCACTCAACAGTTTCCCCAGTGTGTGTCTGGTCCATCCCCGTTTCTTTCGGGATATTTGTCGGGAAATAGGTCCATGGTTATTTTGTTCCTATAGTTTCTTGTTTATGATCCTTTTTGGCCGGTCATCTAACCTTCAGTATCGGGACAACGAGGGTAGTTGTTGATGAAATTCTACAGGCTGTTGAAAATGCTTTAGCCAACACACTTCTCGAGTCTTTGCAATGTATAGAAGCGCTGACTTGATATTTGTGTTGGAGATCCGAATCTTGTCCTGTTTACTGAAAGCAACAGATTTCCAGATTAATGAAGGTCTGTCTTGCCCTTTCAGTCCCGGCTTTGGTATCCTCATTTGTGCTGTCAACTGTAGTTGAAACAATGCTTTCTAGACAAGTGGAAGTGGTGCCTTCCTTCAGATTTCTAGTCTTGATGTTGATCGGTGCTTGTATTTGTTGGTTTGGTATCTTCATCACCTCTGTCTTCTCTATATTCACACGAAGTTCTGCCTTCGGTGCTTCTTCTGCCAACTTGTTGGTTTTCGTCTCTTGATCCTCAAGTTTGCGTGACATCAGATATGAATCTCCCGCGAAGAGTAAGTTTTCAGAGTCTTCTTGTCTGCCCAGCGTATTCCTATCTTATCACTCCCCATGCAAAGTCTCCTACATGATCCAGTCCACCACAATTAGGAATGTCATTGTTGATAGTAATCGGCTTTGTCCTACTCCTGTTTACACGTTGAATGCTTTGCTGAGTTTTCTCATCTTGATGTGGCTGTTGAATTACGGCGTTAAAAGTTTCGGGAAACAAATCAAATCCGTGCAAACTAACTCCTAAAGACTAATCTGATCCTCGCTAGTGACTGGTTACAAGAAAAAGTTACCTAGAATTGTAGTGAGAAGTTGTGATCAATGGGTTCCATCCGGTCAGCAGTGAGGACAGATACTCGCTGATTATGTCGTAATATCATCGAAAACCTGGGAGTACTGGACAACTGTTTCGTCCCAGTTTGGGACTCTTCACAAGTACGCACCCACCTGGGTTCGAACTCATGACCTTTTGGTTACAAAACGAGCTCGTAGACCATTAAGCCGCTGGGACCCGATACCTCTTGTCACAATAGTCATGTGTTTGTATGTATTAAACGTTAAGAAAACTGTATAAACAGCAATGTTAGTAGAGTATTCGTCTGAAAAGTCCTATCGAAATTCATGAATTCATTAAATACTGCTTTTTTAACAGTTGTTTGCTTGGCCTAAATTTACTACGGGAGGGAAATCTTTTCAAAATTATGAATGGTTCCATTTTGTGGCGGGGAAATTTCGCAGTTTATTTTAGCAAACGGTCAACATTACTTTGACACCTGAAACTAACCAAGATTTCATGAACCAGTGATACTTTTTCGTTTGATTACTTCTTGTGTCTGTTAGTTTTACTCTTTTGGGTAGGCCGTGACAGAATGTTCAGAACGCTTGTCATGTCAATGGATGGCATTTTTCCTTCATATCTAATTTCGATATTACTCATACTCAAACAGTACTATAGAAGTATTTGCAATTAAAACTTTCAACCCATTCACATCGGTTTGGAACGGACCCGCCTGACCATTGTGACATAGAAGGGGGGGGGTTAATTATGTCTGATACACTCACCTTTTTATAGTTAACCAGCAACCTGGTTAGAACAGTGTATTATACGAGTGCTAAGCAAATTTAACATCCACGGAGGGATTTCACTGCAAGCTCTTTTATACGGGTAAGCTGGAGAGGAAGGTACTAAGTCAACCGACAACTCCAATATCTATCCTGACGTTTCGAGTTAGATTTAAGACAGTAGGGTGACATTACTTGATGAAAAGTAAAGAATTTTATATCGATATAATGTCTCATGCAATTTCTTCAATAGTATCTGCGTCGGTGGCACAGTGGTTAGGACTCTCGCCGACCATGCACATGGTCCGGGGTTCGAGCCCACGCCGGCGCACACGTGATATCTATGGTCGGCCTGCAAAATTTGGCCTACCGATATCCATGCTGAAAATTCCATACTGTACCAGAAATACAGTGTGAAATCAAGCTGTAAATAAAAAAAAATGATAGTCTTCATAGCTTTGCAGGGACCCGATGTAAGCAAACCTGAAAATATCAACTAGATTGAGGCCTGCAAAAATCCGCCCCAAACAAATCTTCTCCCTTCGATAGGTTCTGCAAGAAACGTGTATTAATTCGTTTTTTTTTTTTGATTACAGCTTGATTCCACACCGTATTTTTGGTACAAGTATGGAATTTTCAGCACCTACGATATCTCAAGGCAAAATTGCTGACCATTATCATATATCCATCTGCTAAATTAGTACATTAGGGAGGACACTGTATGATTTCATTTGAAAATAAGAGTATGATATGACTACTGCCACTTTTGAAAGTCGAGTGTCATCTTTTTGTTTGATTTTACTACATATTTACTGATAGGATTGAGTCTGCTCCACTTTGTCATCTGAAGAACTTATTAGCTACCAGAGAAGGATTCTTTTGAATCATTACGGAGAAGAGATATCGACCAAAATATAGGGTCTTCTAAGCATTCTCAGCAAAATCTTAGTGTGTTTTGTATGACTCCACACTTTTTCAAGTATTAAATTATTTTCTTGTCCACACGTTGGCTTTTTCCTTTGTAGTTTGCATGTTATGTACTTCTGTCCTCTTCTTTAATATTTGCTTATTCGAAATTGAACTGACACACGTCATTACGAAGTTCTCTACTTAATTATCAGTCATTCATTCTCAAAGATTGCGTCTTTTATTTATCTCTTAGTAGAACCAGTGAGTCCCAGTGCAGAGGAGATTTTAAAATGGGAAACATTCGTTAAGATGTCATACTAAACTACTTTATCAGTTCATCTCCTGAATGATCTCACTGATGTAAATACTCACACTTTCGCCTGCTTACATATCATTAATGAAAGGTAACATTGATTTGGCTTAGCGAAATTCGTTGTTAGGATTTTGATAAGTCCATATAATGGGACATGAGTTTGCAAATTTTATATCGGCCTTAATAAATATCGATAATTAAGTTGAACTAGACACATCTATTCGGAAAGGCTACAATTCATTTTGTTTTGCTTTAATTACTAACTTTATATATATATAATAAGTGATAACAGGTACCTGCAAACCTTTCAAACATTTATACTCTCAAGGTAGATTTATGCGTATATTTAGCGATATCAAAGTTAACTGGTTGTTTTTCTCATTGTTAAATGTTTCATTTGACATGTAAATAATAAAATGACCAATTGTTGATGAACTTCATAAAAATCTGTATAGGTATATCAAGTAGCAAATACTAGTATAATTCTAACTAGACAGTAATATCTTATAATTGTACTATATTTATATAAGTATATATATATATGACTGGTATTTTCTAATTCATTAAGTTAGTTGCGGTGACATGCGAAGATTGATTATACTTTGGATTATTATTATTCAGAATTCATGTTATCCTACCAGTGGCAATGATGGTAAGTACCAGTACTACTGTTACTGATTTTAGTAGCAGATTTATTATGTTCTTCTCGTATTTCTTTGATTGTGTATACCATGGTTGCAGTTGGAATGCTTAGAAATGTCACACAGGCACTGAATTTCGCGGTTTTGATAAAATAAGACCAGCATAAACCATATAACTTCGAATTATTTATATTACGTGTATATTTGACTCATAAGTTATTTTGTTATAGTAATCAAGAAAAAAGAAAATAATCATTGCCGGTTACCAGCCATTATGAAGTTATGTAATATTATAAATATTATTATTATTATTAATTACTTGTCTCTTGGGTTCCAAGTTGAAAGAAGGGCGTCAACAGCATAGCGAAGCTCTGTTGTGTTTTTCAGCTGGTTTCATGATTGCCAACAAGCTTTAATTTAACGCCCTCCGTGTCACTCTTGGAGCCCTATTCGGGTTCCACTCGAGAACGTGATATGTGATATTACTCAATAGTCTCCTCAGCGTATACCTCATCCACCTCCATTTCATTCAGAATATTTCATGGGCAGTAGGTTCTTGGTCGGTTTGTTGCTATTCTTTCTGGCCGACCGCCTGATCTTCACTATTGAGAGTAGAGGTCAAGAGTTGATGAAAGTCTTCACTAGCCTATTGGAAATGGTTTTTTCATGATGTTCTGGAGGAGTCTCTGAATCACACAGAAGCACTCACATGACCTTAGTCTTTAAAATTAAACATCTGTTATACATGTCTCTGAAGGGAAAATTCAAAGTTCTTGTTAATGAAGATCGCAAAAAAATTATTCTGATTTAATCAAACTGAATATGGCGAACAAGGAAACAGAATGATCAATTTAATTTTTGTATGTTCAGTATATTAAGACATACATCGGAGGTCCGTAGTCTTCTCCTGAAACAAAAGTTTGTGGTTATATAAAGCTAAATATAACCTTCTGTTAGAACTGAAATATCACACTTTAAAGGGTACGGAAATAACTATGTGGTCCAAAGTCTATGTTAGACTAATCGATGAGAACATGGTAATGTAAAGTGCGCAAAGGAATTATTGAGTTCGTTATGTTTGCTGATGACCATCGATTTATTATAGAGTGCTGTCACCTTAATAGAAGGCTTTAGTACTTGGGTTATTGTCATCCAGTCACCTTGTAGTCTAAAGCAGATCAATAGACAGTTGTGATGAGGATACTAGGGTTATTTTAAGTTATATTTTGTCTCAAGTCGATTCTGGTTAGTGAACCGTTGAAATAATTACTGCCTTCTGATTGGGAACTCCTTACGGGTGTTCTCCTTTGATCTCTTCATGGAAAAAGCCATACATTTGACATCAAGCGTAATCGATTAGTGACTGACTCCTCTTTTTTTTGGTGGATACTGCCAGTCAATTCCAACTCCTAGCTAGTCACTAATTAAAAATTTATTAGTATTAAGTTATTCGAGCTTTAAGGAAGTGGTTGATTTCAAGATGCATTTCCTCACTAATGAAATGGGCCAGGGAGCTGATGTAATCCAAGGAATAGCTGTTTCTTTCTAGCTTCTGATGTTACAGAAAAGACCGCCTAACTTAATATCACATCATTTGTAACGGAATACAACTTGTAATTTATGAAATTCTCATAACTAATGGAAACGCTAGCATGTCTAAAGGTGTGAAACTTTGGTGACGTTTACCTTCAGAAAATATAGGCACGTACGAATTATGGCGAAAAATCACAGAGTTCATTCTCCCCTAATTTCAGTTTGTGCTGCTACGTAAGAATGTACTGACTTATTTTTCCATTCTTCCCAGTTTTACTTTCATGTGATAACTTAATGTATTATCGTTAGAAAATTCGAGTGTCCATCTTACTAACTTGACTGCGACACTATTTATTTTACTGGAAAATTTACTGTTCTTTGATGTTGGCTGTACAGTAGAACAAGTATCTGTTGAGTGAAGTCTACTGTATCCGACTAACCTTCCACACTTAGTGCTCTTCATCTATTTTGTTTGCATTTAGTTCAGTTACACATTGCAGTTTATAATAAGCGTACAAGATGAAGTCTTTACAAGTTGACACCTAACTCCTACTAACCAATAGGGAGGCACTGCAACAGTGTTACAGTAACTGGCCCTGTATCATTAAGTGTATGTCATGAAATCTTCAGTCATTTTTCTTCAAATTGGTAAAATAATAATTAAATTTGGCTAACTTCAGCTTTTTAGTTTTTCTGTAGTATTTCTACCTATTTAATGTGATGCAATTAGAGTTAGAATTCCTGTTAATTGACTTCAAAATATCTGTTATTGATAATGTTAACACTGTTTCATATAAAATTTAAATTAGTCGGCACACCATAGTCTGCGGGAAACAAAGGAGCTGAATAGTTCAGATTTCTTTCTGGATTCTTTGTGTTATTTGTGTCGAATTTTTGTTCGCCAAAGTAATTTACTAGAAATATATCATATTTCCATTCGGAAGCATCATATATCTCACTCATTTGTCATATGTGGATCAATATTTTACTATCGAACCATCCACCTCAGCCCGTATGACTTTTCACTTCGATTTAATCAAGCACTTCACCAGTTTGAAGATGAAAGTTTGCTTTTTTAGAGGAGAGAAGCTCATAAAATATCATTTGAAGTGTTAACAAGACTGCCCATTTCACCAACCTTTTCATCTGATAGTAGGTGACCAGGTATGGAACCTTTTTCTAAGACGTCAATCTTTGTAAAAGAAAAAGAGAAGAGAAAGACCTCTCGTAGACCATCTATAATGAAGGTAAATAAAATTAGAGAGTTATATCATTGAGTGACATTAACAAATTCGAGAGGAACCTGGATAGGAGACGGTGAGTTGGGCGTCCGGGGGTAATATGAAGGAGATAGTGTGAGGGGAGGATTTTTTTTTTTGATTTACAGCTTAATTCCACAATGTATTTTTGGTACAAGTATGGAATTTTCAGCATGGATATCGGTAGCCCAAATTTTACAGGCCGACCATAGATATCAGGTGTGCGCCGGCGTGGGCTCGAACCCCGGACCATATGCATGGTCGGCGAGAGTCCTAACCACTGTGCCACCGACGAGCTTATGAGCAGTCATGGAGCCAACTGAATAGGACCAGAGAGAATAGGATACACTGCAGATATGCTGTTGAAGCCCTATGTTCTACTCGCAGCCCAAAGGAATAATAATATGAATAAAAATTCATGTAGTGGTTTTCTGTGGGCCACGATATGATCACGTGGTTTGAGGTGTAGAATTCTACTCACACTAATTCCACTGGTCAATCTACACAGGGTGCAAAAATCATAAGTTTTAACCGGTCAGTTAATATTATGTTTCATCGCCACAACAGTTAACGTTTAAGCCAATCTACATACTAATATGGACTCGACATACTTAAATAACTGTGATGTTGTGAAGCAACAACTCAGTAGTTTCTCAAGCCAATGAAGGAATTGAAGCCCTAATGTTTGTTTCTACAAGGCTACTATTGCTCCCCAGTGTCCAAGTCAAGTGCATCACTTTACATTTCGGTTTTCAAAATGTATCGATAACCAACGAAAAACTATGATTTTGAGTTCTAGTACTGATGACCAGTGTTTTAAAAACTGTATAAATTAATCAAGTGCCTGTTGTGATGTTACATTTATACATACGCAACAAACTATGGTGAATATTTCAAACTTACAATCCATGTTCTGTTTACATAACGCACATAGAAAATATATTGATATGCATGTTAAGGTACTTTAATTCACAAGCCTATATTATTCAAATGAATTGTGATCGTGGGACGGCAATCAGTTTATACTTTGTTTTAAGGGTTCATTGATTAAAATCTGTCGTTTAAATACCCACTTTCATATTACCATACAGTCTAGCCCATATCTGTTTTGATGTTCTATGTCTGCAGAAGCCAGTTAGCAGAAAACTCTAAACCAATGTTATAAGAATAAAAATTGTGCACGGTGGTAGAGTATAATTCCATCATGGGTAAAATTTATTTTGATAAAGTCTCACAGTGTTATACAATAATGTTTACTGATGACATTTCGAGCACAGTTTGTTGCTCATAATCATATCAAGGTACACACACACACACACACACACAGAACTTTCTAACTTCGTTTATATAATTCCATTATTTTCCATCGCTTGATTTGATTGGCAGTAGTATTTTCCATATTTCAGGTATGAGTGATGAATCATTCCTATTGCATGTGTTGGGTGTAGACTCGATGAACAAGGATTCAGTAATCAACCTCTCTCTCCACCTATTTAGATTACTTTTTAGAATTTTAACCCTCTCCCACCCTATTGTGTGGTTGTGTGTTAATGCATGCAGTGCAATGTAGTCCTGAGCTTTTTTCTAAATTACTTATCTTCCCGGGGTCAACCACTCTTACCTTAGCTAAATTCTAAACCAATGTTTTACGCTTTTTGGCACTCATCAGTAGGGTTCATCTGCTACCTCAGAGGGACTTGTGTTTTTCTACTCACTTATGAAGACAGTGAATTATGTCATACTATTTATTTCTAAGATTTAAATCTGAGTAGCTACAGATCCATCTTTTGAATGCAAGGATGGTAAGATTTGTAGTGAAATATCTTTGTGCTGCTATCCAGCCTTTCTGATTTTATACCCTTATTTGTTGCATTGATATGAATTTCCGCGCCATTTTCGCCTAGTTTCAGAAGGAACAAGCCAAGAATTCGTCATACACAACTTTTTATGAATTAGTTTTGGTTAGAGACGAAGATAATGTCCCTTGCGTCCAAGGTGTTGAGTTACCACATATCTAAATGAGTATTCCGATTACACGTTCTTCCGAACTGCTTAAGTGAAAGTATACAGCTAGCTGGGTTTGTCGCTGAGATGGGTTAATGTCCTTTGTAATCGCACCGAAGGTACCGACGAGCCTACTGTTCTGAGCTGTACAATCAATAAGCCCTGCAAACATTTCCATCTAGACAATAATTTACTCATGTAAAAAAAGTTACTTCTTAAATCGGACTCCGTGAGTTAACTAAGTAAAAGATGAAGTGTGAGAGGTTATTTTGTGTGATTACAGCATGAGATGTGGATTTCTTCAATTCTATCTGATTCGTTGTAATTCAATGCTTTAGTTTCCACTCATTACTTACTTTACTTTACTTCGGCTATCTCCTACGGGAGGATGAGCCGGCTTCATGAACAAGAGTTCATGAAGTTTCACGGGAATT
This sequence comes from Trichobilharzia regenti, assembly GCA_944472135.2. Taxonomy (NCBI): domain Eukaryota; kingdom Metazoa; phylum Platyhelminthes; class Trematoda; order Strigeidida; family Schistosomatidae; genus Trichobilharzia; species Trichobilharzia regenti. Next base: position 59,546,122 of record OX235270.1, read on the forward strand.
AGGTACGAGTGATGTCCCCAGCATCCCTCGGCCTTTTGTTTGAGAGTGCAGCTCTAGCCTTTACACAACCAAGTGTGACCTACAAGGCAGTAGGAGTGAAGTGGGGACTCCACTATCCATTGGCAGCCGGTGACCAGAGTCCGGTTCATACGTCTTTTTGAATGGGGCCAGACATCCAGGGCATCCAACAAGCCCTTTGTCCATACGTCTGCCGGTGAGCTCCATACGCCAGTCGTTGGAGGTTTGGAATCAGGGTTTAGCCATCTCCCCTAGACTGTCATCCAATGGACAGTCAACCCGGTGAAGAGCGCCGGGCATCCGCCTTTGCCCTCTCACTTCGGTGAAAAACACCTCTGCCACGTGAAGGCAGTGAGTAGGACTTCCTCAGGAGAGGCTATGTAAGACGCACGGTCATATGGGAGCATTTCAAGAGGTATGCGGAGGGGTGGCCAACCCGCAACGCAAGGCACCCACCCCCGACCATCCTGAGGCTTTGGAGGCCATTACTAAATTCTAAAAGCACTAGTTATCTAATATTCATCAGAAAGTTCCAGATGCATTCTAACAGTTCAGCAAAATATTGAGACTAACTGAATTACTTTCGTTCTTAGGTTTTCGACGATTCTCATTGGAATCAGGAGACCAGATTTGGTCAAACCTCTACTTTTATCTTAAATAGAGTATTTCATCAGAAACTAAGACGTGTATTCTGTTGCTTAGTATGTTTGTATGTGTGTATGAATTAATGTAAAAGTGATTATTGTTGGTATTACTTTTGTACACAGAGTTATGCTGTATTTATTTCAAAGCAAATAATAAAAACTGCCTAGTATTTTAGCCTGAAGTGTTGGTGGTTCAGTGGTATGACGCTTACCAACCTCACACCCACATGGTCCGGGGTTCGATCCACAGTAGTAAGGCAGGTAGAGATAGAAGGCTGGGCGTGTGACAAGTCCCCCCCCACCCACCCAGTAGAAATATATCTACTACTAACGTAACTTCAGAGCTCTAGCTTAGTGCCCTATGTTCCAGTCGGAACGTGAAGGAATAAAAAATATTTTAGTTTAGAGGAAGTTTTTGTGCGTAAAGGTTATAAAACTAAGAAAAAGACGTAGTTTCTTCAGTGACTATCATTTATGCATACATAACATCAAGTGAAAAGTGGAGATATAGGAGTCTTTAGATGGATTTACATTCGAAGGTGAACCATTGGATGACTAAGCGAATGTAAAGATAGGATGGATGGATAAGAATTCTAATCTTTCTGCATATGTCTAGGCCACCTACATTTTAATAATGTTATTAGGTCCTGTGTATACTTCATAGCCAAGAATAGTTCTCCTTTATATTGGTGGAACGTGGTCTCATCTGTCTAAAGATGTTTAGTGAATTCTTTCGTTTGCTTACTTTCATCTCCATACGATTTCTTATGCACATTAGCCACAGCAGTTGTTCAGTTTGGACAGATGTGTCGTATGGTATGAATTTATTCTGATTATGTCACATATGATGAGGATTACTCATTCTTCTAGCTGTTCCACAAGCGATATTCACATAGCTTCTTCAAAATTCATTATTATATATCGTGCAAAGTCAGTGGATAGAATTAGATGGCTAGAGGCGATTTGCAGGAAGCCTTGCAAACGTCACTGATAGAATTCAGTTTGCACCAAAAGATAGGACTAGGCACATTACACTAGGTACTGACTAATGTCCAACCAACAAAATAAAGTGAAGTGATATTAGTATAAAACTTGGGCACTGTGGTAGAGTATAACTCCATTATGAATAAGATTTTATTTTGATAAATCACACAGCATAGAAAAAATCCCCATTTAAACATTTAGAAAACAGAAAGATTGAGCGAAGAAATATTTACTTTTCAATTAGATCCTCATCTCTGGTTCTACTCTAATATATATCCATAGCATTTTTATTACAATACACAACAGTTTACCAATCAAGTGGCACTGATATGTTTGTTAACAATAATTAGTCAGTGTCAAAATGTCAGTGTGTTAATAATTAACGAAGGAAATCAATACACATTTAAAAGGTAGAAATGGTTAGAATAAATTAATTTTACAAGGATAAGACGTAATTAAAGATGAAGTAGTCAGACAAATAAAAAAATTTGGACAATTATAATTTTTATAATTTTTTAAGGTTTAGGGGGAGGGGGGCGAAGTAGTCCGGTTTATACATTAATGTAACGATGGCCACGGCAAGGAAAGTGGCTGTACAAATTTCTTCTGAACACACAGGTTTGGCTTCTTCAGGTGGATTCCTTTGGCTTCAGCTGTCTGTAGAAGGTGAACTTGTAGAGCAGAATTAAGATTAGTAGGAATGTTATCAATAATTTTAAATGCAGTATTAACATCAACCTTATGCTCACTATCTACAAGGTGTGCTAAAATAGAGCTACGAATAGATCTTGTTTGTCCCTTCCTTAACCATGTTGGATGATGTTCGGAAATACGATGGTGAACCTGCCTAATTGTACGCCCGATGTAGCTGGCCCTACAGCTGCAGTCAAACTGGTAGATAGACATAGAAGAGGCAAATTTAGGTAGTTTATCCTTATTTCTCGGAGGTAGAATAGGGGTGGTTGTGAAGAGACAACGTACCTCTGCTGCATAATAAGCTCTTTTAACAGCATTCTTCAGGCGCTGTGTTATTATTTCGCTGGTGTTGTCACCAAGGAACTACAGTTTTATGAACATTGGTTTTTTCGGAACTGTTCCTATACTGACTAATTATTGTTAGCAAACATATCGCCACTTGATTAGTGAACTATTGTGTAGTGTAATAAAAATGCTATATGTATTAGATAAGAGCCAGAGATGAGGATCTAACTGAAAAGGAAATATTTCTTTGCTCAATCTTTCTGTTTTCTAAATCACACAGCGTTTTACAGTAATATTAACTGATGATGTTTCGAGCACAAACTATTGGTCATAATCATATCAGGTCACTCACACAACTTTATTCTTCACTTATATACAGCTTTACTACATGAGGAGGGGACATCCTAATCCCTACGTATGATTCTCAATAAAGCAGGTATCAGGGTGGTATACAAACCTGCGAACTCACTCACAGACAAGATCTGTAGGCTTAAGGACCCGGTGGATCCAATTAAACAAAATTATATAATTTACAAATTACCTGGCAATGAGTATGTCTGCGTCGGTGGCACAGTGGTTAGGACTCTCGCGACCATGCACATGGTCCGGGGTTCGAGCCCGCACCGACGCACATCTGATATCTATGGTCGGCCTGCAAAATTTGGCCTACCGATATCCATGCTGAAAATTCCATACTTGTACCGAAAATACAGTGTGAAATCAAGCTGTAAATCAAAAATAAAATAAGATAAATGTGTGAGGCCAACTACATAGATCAAACTAGTAGATCGGGGATGGTCAGATTGTCAGAACATCAGAATTTAGCTAAGTTTAGAATGATTAATTCCATGAAGATAAGTAATTTAGAAAATAACTCAGCTGTATCAGTGTATGCAATAACACATAACCACACAACAGGGTGGGACAGAGTCAAAATTCTAAGAAGTAATATAGGTCGGTGAACAAAGAGATTGATTACGGAATCTTGGTTCATCGAGTCTACACCCAACCCATGCAACAGAAATAACTCAACGCAAATACCAGAGGTATGCAAAATGTTGTTACCATTCAAATGAGGGGATGATAAATAATGTTAGAATATATTCAATTCACATTTTAACATTCTAACAAGTTATTTATTATAACTATAAAAAGACCTTATTTCCCATCTTATCGTATTTTATTGATAACACTAATATTATTTCCGAATATACTTTATCTTATATTAATTTTATGGAAATGTATAACTAATTTTTATTCATGTATATAAATGAAGGAAAAACGATGTGAGAGTGACTTGATGTAATTATGAGTGATAATTTATGCTCGAGACGTCATCAGTTGATATTACCGTACAACACTGTGATTTATCAAAATAAAATCTTATCCAATAATGGAGTTAAGCAGAATGGAGTTTAGATAAAGTTTAAATTATCATTGATGAAGTTTTCTCTGTTGCATTCCAGTCTTTGTCAACACCATTCCATGCTGTTGGAATGTATGAACGATAAGTTAATTACTGTGAAGTAATTTCATTCTGTAGTAATAAATAGCTGCGAGCGCGAAGTTTTACGAGATCAAGTTAGACTACTTTAAATTTACGAGTAGATAAACAAGTATGACATAAATATTAGACTAGTAGTCAGTGTAAACAAACTGAATGTTTTGCGATTAAATATTTTTTAATGTATAAGCTACATATCTGCTTACTGGTTTCTTTTATGGGTAGAGAATAATCTTACATTCCTTTTTGTAGTAGAATGTATAGTGATTAGAAAGTTGGATGATAACGAAGAAAACATTGATTCACAAACAGTAAAGATATGAAGTGAGCAAACTATGAAATGAACTGACTAACAACTTGTGCTTATCTGCTAAAGTTTTAATATAATTTACCTCCTACATGAATTCGAAAAGGAATTTTCAAGTGAATTAACTCGAAGTAAAGTTTTACAGCTCGAAGTATTTCTTATATGATGTTGCAAATATTAGAGTAGAAGGGACGTGTTGTTTCAGGAATTTTAGATCTCTGTAATAGATAAGCACACTTTACTAAGTCGCCATTAACGGGATTATTCTAAGAATAGCTGAAACAAACATACATCTGTAAAATGGCATGCTGCTACAACAAGAAAACGTAGAGCATTCACCCTTTTCTATGCCTTAAAATATAAAAGCAGTAAATTGCAATAAACTGGTAGTTAACGGAGATATGGAGTGGTTTTATTGTAGGCAAACCTCGACAGATTTACCAGCTCGCTAGTTTTCTATCCAGTCCCAAGCGCGAGGAAAGGAGGGTTCAGCGTGGGGTTAGCGACCCTACTACTGAAAACAAATGAAACTGCTGCAGGAACTTCAACGCAAAATAAAAATTTAAAAAATATATTACACCAACTTATTCTTTGTTGCAATCGGAGATGTGAAGTGACTCAGCGGGATGGTGAAATCCTTCGGGAAGCCAATCAGCCAACCGGCGTGTCTTCTCTCAATCAAAGCAAGAATCAGAGTGGGGACGGGAATGCAATGGGATCATGACAGGAAGATTCAACTCAATAAGGAGGAAGGTCACAATTATTCAGTGCTACATACAACGCGGAACAAGAGAAGAAAGATTTTACAGACAACTACAAACAGCAATGGACAACATCCTGGATGGTGACATCAAAATCTTCATGGGTGATATGAATGCCAGCTGAACTGGGAGCAGATAGTACAGGAAGAGAACTCACCATGGGTCGAAAGTCTCTGGTTCGGTCAAATGAATGAGGACGGAGAATTATTCGCAGATTTGTGCACTTTCAATTATCTGGTGATCGAAGGGACCGTGTACTAGCACAAGAATATACATAAAGCAACATGGATTCCACCTGACGCACATAACACAAATCACACATACTTCATCTCAATGTTGCTCAAGGAAGTGTAGACGCAGCCAGTCTGAAGAACACAAAGTAGGGAAGGGAAGTAGATATGAGTGGGCTCAGACCATCATCTAGTTCAAGGAACCTTCAAGATGAAGCTAAAGGCTTTAGAAACAACCGGAGACAGACTATAATTCAGGTTCAACCCTCATAAAGTGAAGGAAAGGCTATAAGGGACGCCTTCACTACATATCAGATCAGAGCGAATTCGGAGACACTACGTAACATCACTGAGAAAACCTGTGTGGAAGAACATGGGAACTCTCTGAAGGTGATGTTGAAGTAAACGTGTACAACTGCTTTGGGAAGACACATGGAGGCTAATAGAAGAAAAGGGGATGGTGAAAGAGTAGATAACTCAATGTAAAGATTGACAACAGAAGGAGAAGCTGAGTTCAGTGTACATCTCAATGAATAAAGGGGTGAGGAGTGTTAGGAAAGACAAAAGACAATTCTACGACACACTGGCAACTGAAGCAGAACAGGCGGGATACAGGTAGAGGATACCTCAGGAAATTATACCAGTTAACCAGGTTACTTGGTAGTCGGGAAGAGGTGAACATAAGTAATAAAACCAAGCAAACTTTTTCAAGAGAGCCTGATTACCAAGGAGGAAATACAAATACAACAATAGGGTAATCACTTCAAAAGGCTGTTGAACTGACCGTCACCCGCAACTCGTCCAGAAATACCACCAACAGCACCCACAGAACTACCAGTGGACACCAGTCCTTCAACGAAAGCAGAAATCCTGAATGCGACCAAGCTACTGAAGTCTGAAAGGCAGTAGGACCAGACGGAATTCCTCTGGAAGCACTATGAACGGAGCCAGGACTGTAGAAGATGTTCTCACGCCATTATTACAAAAGGTTTGAAAAGGAGGAAAGGTGCCTACCAACTGGAAGAAGAACTGGCTATCTTGTCAAGCTACCAAAGGGGTGGGGACTTACTCCTCACTCTGCAAGAACTGGTGTGGAATAATGCTGTTGTCCGCGCCAAGTAAAATCCTGAGTAGCGTCATCCTGTAGAAGGACAGTAAAAGATGCACTGGATGAAGAGCTCCGACGGGGGCGAACCGCATTCACGAAAAGCAAGTCATGTTATGATCGAACTGAAACTCTGCTCTTCGTAATCACAGAAAAAAAGCATAGAATTGCAGTCGAAACTCTCTCTGCCTAAACTTCATCGACTTCGGAAAGCCCTTCACCAGAGAGCGCTGACCGAGAAGTAATATGGAAACTGCCTTAACATTAATCAACAACAACAACAGTACCATGTGTCAGGTGATCTGCAATAGGAAAGTCAGCGAGGCCTTCTAAATAAATACAGGAGTAGGACAAGCTGGCTGCCTATTTTCACCTGTGATATTCTTAATTGTGGTGGACTGGATTGTAAACCAGAATATAAGTGGGAAGTGGGGGGGGGTAGGAATACGCTGGACCACCGATAATTAGACTGTAGAAGATCTGAATTTCTCCGATGATTTATGTTCAATATCACACAAACTCGAAGACTTGCAGGCAAAAACCAACAAACTAGCAGAAGAGTCAGGCGGTGAAGACAGGACTCCAGGAGGACATAGAGAAGACAGAGGTGATGAGCATAACCAGTCAATAACGGACATCAATCTCAACGCAAGAAATTTGAAAGAGGTCTCTTCCTTCACCTATCCAGCTAGCAGGCACTGTTTCAACCGCAACAGGATGAACAGACAGAAATGTCAAAACCAGCCAGAATTAGAAAGACAAGGTACACATTCATCCATCTGAAACCAGTTTGGAAATCTTCTACACTTAGCCAGCATAAGGAACAAGCTTCAGATTTTCAGCATAAATTTGAAGTCAGTCAGTGCTTCTAAATGGGTCAGCAACTTGTACTGAGTGTCACAAAAAGGATTTTCAATAGGTTGCAGACTTTCACCAACAGCTGCATTCTACGGCTTCATATTGAAGTTCAAATGGCCGGCCAGAAAGAATAAGTACCAAGAAACTTTGTCAACAAAGCAATCAATAGCTGATTGCCCAACAAATATTGAGGAGAAGATGGAGATGGATCGGGCATACATTGAGGTGACTGTCGAATGACTTCGCTCGCAACGCAGGTCATCGCTCGAGTGGTATCCCGATAGGAAGCGACGAGTGGGTCATCAGCGTGAGGGTGACATGGAAGAGTTTGTGTGAGGAGAAGATGAGAGATTGTGGGCAATTGTGGACCCAGCTGAAGAGGACAACAGAGAACAGAACGAAGTGGAGGTGTGTTGTTGAAGTCCTATGTTCCACTCGGAACGTAAGCGAATAATAATAATAATAACAATTATTGTGGCTAAGTGACAGCTTCAAAGAGAAACCCTATGAAAAGTGAATCAATCAAATTAACGGGCTAGGTGTATTACTTCTCCTTAGCAAGGACAAACTAAAACAACATGTCACCAATGTATGCAAATTAGTGATTGGAAATTCATATTTTTCCTTTTTAGTTGTTTTCCTGATTTTGCATTTAAAATCTGAAGTTTTCAACCAAACATATTATATGAATGTACATCGTTCTCTGATGTTCAAATAGTTTCTGTCAACTGACAATGACCTTGGTTGGACTGAGTGAACTTACTTTTAGTTTAGGTCGACGATGCAATCACACGTTTAAAAAAATTGTGTGGGAAGTTACAATTCATTCCTTTTACTTTTGTCATTTAGGTAGGTAATGTGTCCAGAAGATGTACATACTTAGCATATGAATTATGTTCTTTTATTGACCACTAGATAGAAAGTAACTAGTGTCATGCTTCTGGTCCCTTGTTTGATGCAGACTAAGTTCAGTCGCACGGTCAATCATGAGGACGAATAACTCAACGGTGACGTCTTTGATTGCAACAGTGCGTGATACAGGTTTGAATCTCAGAAAGGATGTGAGTTCCTTAAAGGCTGTAGATATGCAGTACTGGAAATTGCGTGCCAGCAGGCATGAAGCCTGAGTTCAAAGCTTCCTTCCGATTGCCTCTAATCATATAATTATAAGAATCCTATGTTTTGCATCTAGATTCATCAACATGCTTGTCATGGTATCCCCTAAATGTGCCTGTTAAACAGCCAGTTATAGAAAATTAACTTCTTAAGATATTTCAAATCTACAACAGCGTTTTCTAAATTAATTGTTGTTAAGCGGTATCATCGGTTATAAACAAAATTTAATTTAATTTTTAGGTTTATTAGAGTAAGTATGTAGGCACACGGATCTTTTTCAAGTTTCAACTGTAAACCTAAAACATATGTGAAAACTAAGAGTAGGTAGTCAGGTCAATCAAAACATTCTCAGACAGGTAAAACTGCTTGAAAGGCTTTTTGATTACATACTTTTATGAAAGAGTATAAAATATTCCTTTACTATCTGCAAATTGTAACTCATCAAGTGAATTTCATTCCTCTCCAGTCTTTCAGGCTAATAATGTTAACTTTGTCTATGGTTAGTTTAACTTCACTTGACACTCACCTTCTTGTATTTGTCCTTCATTAATTTCTCTACAACACAAAATAATTGAGCAAAGAATATCCTTTTCGACTGTTTCCTCATCCGGCTCTACAAATATATATATATATATATATATATATATATATATGTTTATATACACAGAATATTCTAGAATATTCTAGTCAGTAACAATATCAGTGTTTTTTAAGTAATATCGATTCTCTCCTGAAAACCTTCAACGCAGCGCATCCATCAATAAGATTCACCTTAGAACGCGAATCGAACAACGCATTTCCATTCCTCGATGTATTACTCACCAGAAGAGACGACTGTACGATCCAAAGATCGATATACCGGATACCAACATGGACTGGACAGTTTATCAACTTCCAGAGCTTTGTCCCACTGACCCGAAAGAGAAACTTGGTACGTACATTGTGCTCAAGGATTAGAAAAATCTGCTCGGAAGACACGGTGGAGAAAGAATTAAATTTATTGCGTGAAACCCTACTAGAGAATGGGTATCCGCCAAGATTCATCGACAAAAACATGAAGGAGAAGCCCCCGGTGCCAAATATCACAACGGTTCCTAAGAAGACTCTCTTCATGAACCTAGAATTCAAAGGTGACATCGCAGCGGAAATTCTCAGAAACCGCCTTTCAAAAAGTCTGAAGAAGACATTCCCAACAGCCACTCTACATATAACATTCTCCTGCAGACAGTTAATCCAGTCTAACGTTAAGGACAAGATACCGCCTTTGGCCACTTCAATGTGTATTTATCAATTCACTTGCTCGTGTGGAGCAAAGTATATCGGCCGTACGCAACGTCAAGTCCACAAACGTATCCTGGAACACTGCCCAGCTTGGTTAGCCAGAGGAGAAAAGAAGAATACCAACAGCTCAATCCTCGAACACCTTGTTATCTCCGGACATCGAGCACCCCCACACGAAAGCTTCACAGTGGTACACAGAGTCCCTCAATATCGTACAAAAGGACTCCGGATACGACATCTGTACATAGCCGAGGCACTAGCTATTCGTGACATAAAACCGGACCTATGCATACAAAAACGATACATACATTCTCTAGCCCTACCATGGCCAGAGTAAATTTCTAACTATAATTTTTCTCCTCTCCTTTAATACGTAAGTTCACTGTTATTATTATTATTACTGTTCTTAATACTTTTATTATTATTACTATTCCCACCATCCATATTTTATTACTACTCTATGACTGTTTATTAATAACATTGCTTTTTCACACAGATCTTATACAAAACTACTGTATAACCTTTCCACTAGTTCCTGTCCACTCTACACTAGCTTATTGATTAGTCATTATCTCACACTTATTAGGTCATGCCAACTTCTGTCTCCTTTCTAACTTACAATTAGTCATCCCTTCTTACACCTCACACTATGTAGCAGAATTTTCAAGGACAAAGTTTACCAGTATCTGATTGGTCAAAAACTTATGTGTTTAATTATAATTACGATTGTACAGCTCATGAAAATGAATCGTCGAAAAGAAAATTTTCTTCGCTGTTTGTGCCTTTTCATATATGTATATATATGTAGAGCCAGGAGAGGAGACAGTCGTAAAGTATATTCTTTGCTCATTTATTTTGTTTTACAGATGTCTGAATTTTTTACAAGTTTCATTTTATTGTACCTGATTTTTTTGTTGCCTTTTTTCATTCGTTCACTGTTGATTTCTGAATATTTCTTTCTCAATAGACTAAGTCTAGTTGAGTTGAAAATTTGTCAAAAGAAGTGTAGTTTGCTTCCATTTTCTTAATCAAGTGAACATACTAATAATAGTTTCTTAACTTCAAACTGTCTTATATTATTCTATGAAGTCTGCTCTAAAACACCTAGTGAATTATGTTCTTTCTAAGTTAACACTGGTTGTCAGAATGATTCTACTCATCATTAGGTGTTAGTATCGACACCTTTTCTTCTCAGTAGATACTACTATGAAATGCTTAGAATCTTAAAAGTGCTTCGCATACTAATCACTCCCCTAGTAATTTAATAAATGCTTTCAGCTGGAAACGATAGCTATATGTGTCATGTCATTTTTTAGTGAGTACTGCTCGCTACTCACGATCTCCGAAGTAGTTTATAGAGATTTGTACACTCAGTGATTTAAAATTAAACAGAAAACTCATAACAGAATTTTCATTGACTAGTGAACGTAAAGAAGAGATAGGCGAAAGACTCCGATAATTTATATTTATCGGTCAGTGGATTTAGACAGCGTGAACTAAAATACAAAACAACGTTCATAATGAATTTCACCATAGGTAAATATACCAGAAAACTATAATTTAGGTTTTTTAGTGATTCATAATAAAAAACGTGACTGTTCCTAACCATCATGGAGACAAAAGTGGACGCTTTGTTCAATGGCTTTACAACCAGTAAATGGCATTTTGGAAGACATTCAACCGAAGTGTATTTCTTGTGAGCTGTTGTCAACTTGTAAGCGAAGAAGAAAAGAGACTGGGTAATGAAACTTTATTCAGAAGAAACACACAATATCTATACATGATTAGCCACACTGAAGCTTTTCATGCAATGATTCCCTTTTATAAATTTGAACAAAGAAAGAAGAAACATTGGCGCAGAATAATCTGGATCCATTTTATTTCGTTGGTTCTCATCAGATGCCTACAACCTGATTTCTTTAATAAATAAAAATAAAAAGTGTACAATTTTGACAAATATTTGTCCATTAGCAAGCATATTGTCAGAGCGTCATAGTGAAATAAGGCGTTGAGATTTACAGGGTGTCTAAAGTGTTACGACATATATATATATATACCTTGTAAGAGGGAAGTTTCTTGAGAAAAATTCATCAACAGTTGTGCTGTTCGGGTGGTAACAAAAGACAATTAGAGACAGTTACGTAATTAGATAAAAGAAGATCAAAATTTTTAAATTTTGGTGCACATGAGGTCAGATTAGAAGTTGATGATGTAATACAGTGAGCAGAACTCAGAAGATCAAGAAAAATTATCTCTTAAGAGTGTCAGACGAAAAATAAAGGGAGGGTGTTTGGAGTGAAAACATAAGTTAACAAAATTAGAAAACAGAGAGCTACTAAGATGTGAGTCCCCAGGGTAATTAAAGTTTAACAACAGATTCTTTTTGGACACATAAGTCAGGTTTCAATCGTTTTATCGCTGTAGCTTCAGCAAACCTGAGGAGACATGAGGTACTTTGTTTGTTTATTATTTTGAATGATTCCAGCACATCTGCTCGGTGTCCTATGTCAATCAGGTGTTTGGCGATTGAAGAGCTTAAACAATTCGGTCCCTTTAACCGGAGGCTCCTTAGTACATGTTCTCTAGTTCATAGGATAATAAGTTGTTATAATTAATCGGCGGCTGCCTCAAGGTTAAACAAGTTGTCCGATGAAGTTATATCATGTCTGCAACGTGAACTAAGTCCAGATTTGAAGAATGAACACTTATACCGCTGCAGCCATTGATTTGGAATATTGATTTCACTTTTTGTCGTTTTCTATCAATCTACATCACGCCACAAACTAACCTTGGTTCGTCGCGATCTTTTATTCGACACAATCTTCCATGTGGAGAATGGTAAAAAAAATCAAAAACTGGGAGTCTGAAAATTATATTTGAATGAATCACAAGGTTCGCTGAACCGTGTTGTTTGAAAATACTGAATATGCAAAATTTTTTGGAATATTTGAATTCGTTACGCTACTAGTGTTACAACAGAAGGTTCATCTTTTTGTGACTGTTTCTTGAATGTCAGATCATCTGCATACTAACTGTATTCGCCTACGCAAAGTCTGCTGTGGTTGGTTGTTGAATCAGTCTTTGTTCTTATTTTTCCCACGATCAATATTGGAGACGTAAACACTGACGTAAATTACTGTCTACCAATTCGTCTAGCGGCCAGCTCTCACCAAACTAGTGCTTAAATACTGCTGCAGTGTCACAAGGAATTACATATACGCCAAGCATAACCGTGAATTCATTGCTGCTTTCAATCTTATTGGATAAATGTACTCGCTTGTTCTTCAACAGACATTCTGCTCTGTAAGATAGCCTTTAGCTAAGATAGTAAGTAACTTGTATGCATCCAGAGATTGTAAACAAGGTTGAAACTGTAAATAACAATTTTAAAATGAAGTATTAGAAAAATGGTATGAAAGAAATTTCGTGTTTTTGCAAGTAAATGAAATTCACTATAACAGACTACATTTCGCTTATTAGCGAATACACTTATTAACAATCTATAGTTTTGCCTGTTCATATGTCACCGCTACCAAGTTTCAAGTGTTATCACTTAGCGAATTGACTCTACATTGTAACGCACTGTGTTTAATGTTATATAACAAGAGTTAGTTGGAAGAACATCCCAGGGAGTTTAGTTCAAATATTTGTTGAACGCAGCAGCACGCCGTGTTTGGACGCTTACAGAGACTAAAGCCACAATTCCCAGTACCCCACTTATCTTAGTAGCTGAGCATACTTTCAAATCTCACATAGAAATCACTTTCTTCGAGTTAATTAGCATTATATGCGTGAGACCTGGATTAAACTAAAACTTCTTACTGACTTACTCCAGTCTCTTAGCAATTTATGTCATCTGTTTATCTCAAAACACTGAGAATTTATGCGGCATTGAAAAATGATCGGCGAATTGTTGTGACATCATCAACTGCATTGATTTGGCTTAAAAGTTAGGCGTAGTTCTTTTGTAATGAATTTTTTTTAAATAATTATCATCAGCAGATATGTTAACTGCTCTTGCACACGATCTCTGAGTGGTGAAAAAGTCACCCCAGTTTCTAAACAAATTGTTTTGAAAATGCAGATAATGGAAGAATTGTAAAAATATCTAAAAGTTGCAGATTCAAACTGAAATCAAGTGATATTTCCTACGATAGAGTGTATGCTTGTGTTGGGAAATACACTATAAGCACTTATGGTTTATCCGAAACACTGTCACTAATGATAATTTTCCACCCGGGGAAGTGTTTACTTAACTTAGTCTGAAGTGAATAAACTCAGTGAACTACTTACAGTGGTAAACCCAACCTGCCTATCTATGCCTACCCCTTATACAGGAAGGTCTATTCAGCTTTCTGAATAATAAAGCTAGTTTAGTCATGGCTGGCAGCTTTTAAAAATGTCTATTCGTTTATTTCTCTCACCTCTGATGTTTAGATCAGTCTGAATGATATAGCACAACTTTGTCAAGATATCTGAGTCCAATTTGAATTTCTGTACTCATCGGTAGAGTGAATTCACATTCTTAGAAATCCCCACTTCATTAAAAACGTATTGAGCACTCCTTATCGTTGTTAAGGTTTCTATTGATAATTGCCTGCAGCTTATTGGGTGCACTAATTGCTGAATTTAAATAAACTCCAAATGTTTCCGGTGGTAAATAAAACTAAACTGTTGGTTGTGTAGGGTGCCGATAATAAGCCAAGAAACTCGAGTCTAGTGTGATAAAGTGTTATCCTATTTTCAAGTATTGGTTTCATAGGGATTTTTTTGTTTGATTGGTAGAAGGATTTCGTAATGAACCATTGAGAAACCTGGGAGTACTGGACAACTGTTTCGCCAGCCTAGTTTGGGACTCTTAAGAAGTACGCACTCACCGCCAGGACTGGAACCTAGGACCTTCTGGATACAAGGCAAGCTAGCTCGCAGACCACTAAGCCCCCGGGAGCCGATCCAACGGCCAGTGCATGAATTCTAACTTCTGCCAATTCATGTCATAGCGCAACCACTTGTCCCAATAAACTGAACAATTAAGTATCCCAATAAATAAGAGCGTAGGAAATCACAATAAGATAGATAACTAGGCGGACATGTGCTATTCAAACGTAAATTCAGTTCAATAATTTAATTAGTTTTCTGAAGTCTCAATATTTTGATAGTTTTATATTTGATTACTAAAGTTTGCCTCGAAGCGTGACTATTTTCTTTGAAAAGAAACATTTTCTTAGTTCCAATTTATGGGATACATTGTTTTGAATGTGTAAATCAAAACAGATGGGCCTCAAGGATATTTACAAACATGTTATTGTTATTAAACAGAAACAAACTAAATAAGACAATGTACACATGAATTCATGCGTAGAAACGACAAGTACATCACGAAGAAAGATTGTCAAACTAGCAAAAATCCTTTAGCATCAGCTACAAATTACGAGAGGAAATCAATGCTGAATTCGCTTACAAGCACTATCGAAATATTAGGAAATATAGACCTTCATTAATTTAAGATCAGTGTGCGAACCTACTGAATTCAGTATAAGAAAACAAAGATAATTACCACTAGGAACTCTTGCAGTGCATTAAGCCTGCTAGTGGGAGCTGAACGGAAAACGATGAGTTGGGCGTCCGTGGTAGATAAACATGGGAGAGGCAGTGTGAGGAAGAGATGACAACCCGAGGAGCAGTTGTGGAACTAGTTTAAGAGAATGGAACGAAGTAGTGATGTGCTTCTGAGGTCATGTTTTTCGCTTGGAACCCAAGGGAATAATAAATAATAATAGGTATTAGCGTTGCCTTTGTAAAAAAAAGTTAATATATTTAAGATATGAAGAAAATGGAATTCTTCAATATTCCCTTTTGCCTCTAATTTCTAAAGAACTTCATATAATAAAATCGCAAATCTATCAAAGTCTACTGTTTCAAAGCTTTGTAATTTATTCGCATAACATACCTACTATAATATTTGAAGAGATTCAGTGCATTAAAATATTCATTATACTAAATTATGAAAATAATATTTCAGAGACGACCAATTAAAGTAGACCGTATATTCTACTCAGGACCTAAGGAATTAATAAAAGACAATAATGATAATATACTGTCCTCAAGTTGGAGAAGCATGACCACTCACGTAAATGAAATGCATTCCGATAAGAGAAATTGGCCTTCAACGTGATTTTGAATACTATGAGTAAATTACTTACAAGTTATGGACATAGCTTCCGGATTGTTATCACTCATAGGTATATTTCTATCTATGACCACAAAGAAATAGATTTTCCGCATCATCTAATAATGTATGGAGACAGATGACATCCTGTAGAACTGTTACTAGACAGCAATGAATGCACTGTTGATTAGTCCTTAATACTGACTAGATCACAACAATGAAGTTTAAAATGTGTTTAATAAAATACAGATGGCAGTTTTTTGAGGGGCGAAGATGAGTTTCATTAAAATAGAAGAGTCAAACAATCGATAAGCGTACACAAGAAGAGCTAGTTTGGAGAACTTGACTGAGAGAACGATGCATAAGTATGCAGATTGTCGGAACATAAGAATTTAGCTAAGGTAAGAATGGTTGGCTCAGCAATTGCACTGCATGCATTAACACACAACCACACAATAGGGTGGGAGAGGGTTAAGATTCTAAGAAGTAATATAACTAGGTGGAGAGAGAGATTGGCTACTGAATCCTCGTTCACTGAGCTTACACCCAACACATGCAACAGAAATAACTCAACACAAATACCAGAGA
The DNA here is from genome assembly GCA_944472135.2 of Trichobilharzia regenti. Taxonomy (NCBI): domain Eukaryota; kingdom Metazoa; phylum Platyhelminthes; class Trematoda; order Strigeidida; family Schistosomatidae; genus Trichobilharzia; species Trichobilharzia regenti. The sequence continues at coordinate 59,562,668 of OX235270.1, forward strand.
TATGGAAGATATTATTACCGCCAGTCAGTCAAATCAGAAGAGGATAATAAATAATCTTAAAATTCTATTTCAATTCAAGCACATCACAACATTCTAACAAGTTACTTATTGTGACTATAAAAACACTCGTCTTATTTCCCATCTGATTGTAATTGATCAATAACATTCATATTATCATTTAAGTGTTGGTTTGTAGGGATTTGGTTGATCGGTTACAGGATTTCATCATGAGCTGACATTAGTTAGAAAACCATTGGAAAACCTGGGAGTACTGGACAACTGTTTCGTCCTAGTTTGGGACTCTTCAGTAATACCCACCCACCGGATCGAGTCCCAGTGGCTTAATGGTATACGAGCTCGCCTTGTAACTGGAAGGTCCTGGGTTCGAATCCCAGTGGGTGCGTACTGATGAAGAGTCCTAAACTAGGAAGAACAGCTGTCCAGTACTCCCAGGTTTTCCAATGGTTCTCTAACTAATGTCAGCTCATGATGAAATCCTGAATTCATATTATCATTTCTGAATGTAAATTATCCCATATTGATTTTTATTCAAATATCTAGTCAATTCCACACATGTATATAAATGAAGCAAGAAAGTTGTGTGATCGACTTGATCTGATTATGAGCAATAGTTTGTACTCAAAACGTCATCAATTAATATTACTGTGTAACACTGTGTGATTTATCAAAGTAAAATCTTATCCATAATGGAGTTATTCATGGAAAGTCAGTCTGTTTTATTTTATCCTGAAGAACTGCCGCCGACGTCTTTCATGACACTTGAACATTTCTCAAACAAACCATACCTCAGTGAACCAGTATTTTCGAATATTTTTCTTTATTCAAAGGATTTAAATGTAAAGTGTATAATGCCTATTTGCACAGAGAATTCTTTATATTAATAACTAAATACAGGCGGAACCGTGGAAACTAGATCAGAAGAAATCTATTATTCGGTTCAAAATTGCATCATTGCTTCTAATGGTAGTTATCTAGGTATGCAGCATTTATTATTCTGTCCTATCACTTTTTGATGCGACCACCTATTTTTCTCAGTTTACGGAGATTAGTCAATTCTTTTAAAAAAAAATTATTTTTCGGTACCAATTGGATTTCTAATGGTTTTAGATATTTGTTCACCTTATGAATAACAGTGTTTTGTTTGAGGAATCTTGTAACAAGAGTAATCAGATTTGGATTGAACTACCTGAGCGACAGTTTTTTTCAGGTTATAGACCAACTCTTGAAGAGCCCTACAGTGACTATATGTTTTTTGATAATAATTATCTTATTTGTATATCTCGATTGTTTAAATATGGCTTACTCTGTTTTCTTGTTTTGATCTGAAGCCGCTCAGTGTTCTTGATAAGCAATGAAAACTATGAATTCTGGTAATAATAATAATAATAATGTTCTTATATTCGCTTTCTTAAGAGAATGTATGTGTTTCCAGATTAAGTTGCTGTTGTTGTTCTCTTATCTAAGGTCTTGATTAAAATAGACTACGGCCTCGCATTCTTGTATAAGTGATAACGAGAAACAGGACGAATCGGAACTCAACTGAATATTTAGAATATATACTACTTGCATAATTAGAACTTGATTTTTATATATTATTATATTATTATTATTGTTCCCTTGGGTTCCTAGTGCAACGTAGGGCTTCAACTGCACGTCTCCACTTGCCACTTCTGTCTTCTGCTGTACTTTTCACCTGCATCCATGTTAGTCCATACTCTTTCGACTCCTCTTCACACGATCTCCTCCATGTCACCCACCCTTGCACTGACGTCCCACTCGCCGCCGCTTCCCTTTCGGCCTGGTTCCACTCGAGCGATGGCCTGACGCTCGCGCGATGTCACCCAGCGGCGGCCTCCTCAGCGAGTGTTCAGTTCATCTCCACTTTCTCCTGCATATTTTTTGGTTGGCGATTGGTTCTTGTTTTGTTTGTTTGTTCCCATAGTTTCTTGTCGGTGATTCTTTCCTGCCCGGCCCGGCCATCTGATCTTCAGTATAGAGCGATAGTTGACAGTTGTTGATAAAGGCCTGCAACAGGCTGTTGGAAATATTCTTTGTGACCCGCCCACCAAGTTTCTCATCCGTATAGAAGAACTGACTGAATTGACGTTTGTATTGAAAATCCGACCGAATTTAGTTGTTGATGCTGAGTGACGAAGATTTCCGGATTGGTTTCAGGTTGGTGAATGTATTTCCCGCCTTCCAGATTATCGCTCGATTTAACATCCTCGTCCATTCCGACTTCCTGTTGTTGAGACAATGCTCCCTAAATAAAAGAGTGAATGAAGTCACCTCTTTCAAATCCCTCGCGTTGATGGTGATTGGCGCTGGATGTTACTGCTGTTGTTGTTGTTGGTTGGTTATTTTCATAACCTCCGTCTTGTCAATGTTCACCTGGGTTTATAATGGCCATGAAAGAATGATACATGTGTAATTATGTTATTTGGTTGGTTTTATTTGTTCAAACATAGTGTCTTCAGGGCGCTCTACTAAAATCAAATGACCTTGATGAATGTTTCAATACACAGTCGGGTGATTTCCGTTCATTGAATTATTTCTTCTAATTAATTTGTTAATACTGAACGGGCAGATACACTGCTTTTTTGCCTATTATGTTGAGTTAATGCAACAAATAAAAAAATAGTAATTAATATTGAAAGCAAATGACGCCAAGCAATAGCGTATAACTTATTGCGTATGTCTCAGAAAACAAACGATCAAATTCGGCATATGTCATAAGGATGTCATAAATATTAATGCGAAAGCAATTTGTGATGTACACATACGGAGATATCTACCATGATATCGGAATTTTTCTGACTAAATGCTCATCTGAAATATTAGTTTCATAAAAACATCTGGATCCTGGAGCTTTAAAAATTCCCAGTAGTTTTCGTAGGAGTGTAAGGATTTGAGCAGATGCTATCAGAACAGATACATAGGATATCGACACTTCGTTCTCTTACAGGAGATTTCCTCTCTGACTGAAATCCATTCAAACTATGGGAATATAAGAAAAAGGAAAGGTGGAAGATAATCTGCATCAGCATTATTTATACTGCGATAGCTGCATAAACTTGACTAATCTCATTTACTTAACTGTCATCATTAATTTAATTTAATTTGAGATTTTCCCGTCGATTGATTAGACCGAATTGATCGATCTCAGGTTGACATGTCGGCTTCTTGTGCAGATGCTTCGATGATGTCTGGGCATTTAATTAGTATTTGTCAATAAATAATTTGTGTTTGATCCACTATTTCTGTGTTAATTATCACAAAACAAGATGACAACCTATTGCTACTATAAATTCAATGGAATGTCTCAAGATGACGAGTCCCAAATAGGACGAAATGCGCATCCTGGATTCCACTGCTAGTCACGATCCACCAATTAAATACTTTCGTCCAATCAATCGACGGAAGAATCTCAAATTCAATTAAATTGATATGACCCATTGCACAAGGGGTGGCTCTCGTGGCCCAAGTCGTCTAGTGGATAATACTTTGGCGTTTGAAACTATGGGCACTTGGTTTGAGCCTCGGTGGGAACATCATCACTCACTGAGAAATGCAAGTACATCCAGATGACGAGTTCCAAATAGGACGAAATGCGCGTCCTGGATTTGACTGTTGGTCAGTTAAATGTCATCATTAATTTCTGTCTTGATATCAGAAAGGGTCGTCCTTTCTCCTAGAAAATATGAGCAACATTTTTGATGTTCAAGTAATTTGAATTGTTTAATTTGAACATTTTTAATAGTAGTGAAGAAAAAAAAGTATTATCTCATAAATGGACTAAGAACGCCGGATTGTGGAGATCTGTGAAGACTTTCGGAAACCCATATAGTATGTACATAATGAGTGAATTGTATTCTGATCATATTTGAGAAATTTCATATTGTTTTTCACTGGAACCGCTATCAGACTATTTGTAGCCTTTTTGAGTTTTACCGTATTTACAGTGACTTGGAGGATTTTACACTCTAACAGCTCTGTAACAGATTTTTCACTGTTATTTCAACCCTTCGAGTCTGAGTACACAACATTATCGATGGTATCAATGTATGCCTGACAAAATGTTGAATAATATAAAACATTTTTTAAACTTCCCTCTTACTTTTCTAATCCTTCATAAAAGCAAATGTATTTATTTTTATATTTCATATAGTAACTCTTTTAAAATTTTTTGTAATACACTCAGCTAAAATTTCTCTATCTTCTAAAATTATCTTGTGCTTCAAGAATAAATTTTTACCTCACATCTACTAGCATGTCTTATTGGCATACACTTGTCTTTGCAAAACAAGCAGATTTGCAGATACTCTGTTTACATACTTACCATTGAATTGAATTTATAGTAGCAATAAGGTTATCATCTTGTTTTCTGATAATTAACACAGAAGTTTTGGATCAAACATAAATTTATTTATTGACAAACTCTTTTTGCAACCTATGTGTCATTGTCAATTAAGTCATAATCATATGTGCATGCCTACAAAAGAAATATGACCTAAGATAGAAATGGTTTACAAAAAGTCATTTTTTTTCATGTTTTAGGTCATTGGAAAACATATTTCCATATGTTATTTCAGTGAAAAGTGAAAGAAAATGTCGCCTTTTGTGCAAATTCCTTATGATATGATATTAAATTTATTAAACACGAAAGTTCTCAAGTTGTAGTCAATTAAATAATATCTCTGTGTTGACTGTGAAACTGTAAATGGCAAAATATGCTACAGGGATTAAAAGTAGGAGAAAATTATTTATTTCCCAAGTGTTGGTTTCTAGGCGTCTGACTGATTTTAGGTGTTGATCATGAATTGACTTTAGTCAGAAAATCGTTGAGAATCAGGGGTTACTGGACGCAGTACTCACACACGAACTCAGAGGGGGTCGCAAGACGTGACTGTAAGGTTATAAGGTTGATTTATTGCCCGTTCAGTCACTGGGACAAAGCCCAGTAGTTCACGGATTCTTAATTCTGCCAGTTCATGATATCTAACGATCTCTGATTAGATGATCAGCGTATACTGATGAAGAGTCTTCAACTAGGACGAAACGCCTATCCAGTACTGTGGGGTTTCCAGTCAACTCGTGATCAAACTTGTAAACTATCTGTTTCACTATATTTCAATAACAGGTTTTAACCCATCAGCAGATGCCTTTTGAAACTGAATCGAATTAGGTCAACAAATAAATGGTAACAAGTTGCGCTATTCCTTTGATGAAACTCATCTTTCGGGTACATCTTCAGTCACATTCCTGTTACATTTAAAAAAAGATGTAACTCTTTTCTCTCACTGAGGCAGAAGTCAATGATTTGGATTTTACAACTTCATATACACTAGACAGTCTATACACGGTGAATTCTAATGGTAAATTCGATGTGTTTTTTTATACCTGGAATACATAGATCAATTTCATAGACAATAAAATTAGGAAATACTATATTCTTTTCTCTAAGTTTTAAATAAATGCTTCGTTTTATCTCAGCGTCAACTGACAATTTCTTTTATCAAACATATGTTGGATGTGAGTCTATCATTTGATGAATGAAAACTAGAATCGCGATAACGGTAATCGAATTATCATTCTTATATTAATCATTTCCATGGCAAAATAAATCTCTGATTTAATAAATACGTTATGGAGGTGGATTTAAACAAGTAAAAAAAGGTTCATTCTACCTTACAATGCTTCTAATGTATCTGTCTGTATTCATCTTTTCTTCCCAACATTCACCAGAAGTGAATCATAGCTACAACTCTATTCACTGGCAGAATGGTTAATTTGGCTCAGATTAGATATAACACTCTACGAGCCCTAATGCATACTACTTTTAAGGATAGATAAATTAGTGTCAGGCGGTTTCTTATCAATCAGTTTACTTGAACAATTGGTTCTTAAAACACCAGAAATAAGTTTAAAGTTGAATAAGCATCAACGACTTTGTAAAATATTTCAATTGATCATCATTGAATTATGACTCATTCAATAGGAGTTGGGTTAAAAAAAGGTAATGTATTCTCATTTATATAAATATTGTCGTCAGTTATACCAATATGAATGTTGAGTTGTTTTGAAGTGAATATAAGTGTGACTTATTCTATCCAGCCATATTTAAATATCAAGCCTCAAAGTAAGTGAAATTCTGCTTGTGCATGAATATTTCTGTGCTACACAGCCTAATGATATTTAACACAGTAGATTACACAACGAAAATTCTGTGTGGTAATAGATACACGGACTTCATTTTGTAAATATTTTGTCACACTTAAACAGAGACACACTGTTATATACTAATGGTTTTCCGCCTAATTCGGTAAATAAGGCATAATTTTTTTTTATTGAGCTAAGATATTTATGGGTGGATACACTTTAAAGCATGATGTATAAACTAAATCGTTTTATGGGACGTTTTCACTATTTTGAACCTAATGATGAGACTTTATAGGATAGCTTTGGATTAGCAGACAATTATTGATGTAACGGGTGACAGCTGAGGATCAAATAATCATCTGGATCGTTGCAGTATTTCAATTGATTACTATTCCAGAAGTCTGTGAGGTGAACTACTAAATTTAACTGCCAAGCTGGTAATCACTTCACTGCACTTGTCACAACTGTCACGTAACTGTTCACTTTCATTCCAATAACTGTTTACCTAAACTGTTTCTCTTGTCAGTCCTAATCATACCGAAATGAAAGGAGACTAGTGGGTTGTTAATTGATGATGAGACTATCTAAGAGAGCCAGCCTTAAACCCAACCCAGGTTTTAATTTTAACTTCCTTCATCATTGACTATAACAGTAGCAAAACCATTAGACGAGAGACAGTTGCAGTCCAGTATTCTTTGATTGAACACTAGTTAGTAACGGCCACCACACTAGGTGGATCACCATCAAGGTGCTGGGGGCCGGAGGCAATCGACGAGAAGCCTTGGACCTAGGTTTCATGCTAGTTGACACTTGTCAACCCCGAAGGAACTCCTGGCCACCTAGAATGGTGGTCACATTGCAAACCTGACTGACAGAATTCAGTCTGGACCAAACAAAGGACCAGATGAATCGCACTAGTCACTAACGTGTGTCCGATCAAAGTATTTGATACGGTCCTACAGGAAGTCAATGGCGAGCTCGAATAGCTCACTGCTAATGGCTCTGACTGCAGGTGGCACTGGGGGACGCGGGTTCGATTCTCAGAAGGGACACGAGTTCCTTCAGGGTTGCAGATACGCTTTGCTGAATAGTGAATGATAACTAGCACGAAACCTAGGTCGAGCAAGGCTTCCTGCCGATTGTCTCCAACCATCTGATCCAGAAGTCCACTTTGCAAAACATTGAATTTGGGTAGGGACGCCAAGCAAGTGACGGACGTGGTATTCACAAGTATCACTTTTCTATGCCAACAACGTATACAACGGTTAATCGAGAGCACACTTAAGACGCGACGGAAAGAAAGTATATTGACATAGTAAGGCATAATTCAAAATTCACCAGCGATATGTCAATTAGTCTGTAATCATGATCAATAAAATATTAGGCGTATTTTATGTAGGCCATCGCTGATTGGTTCATTTCTAAACTGTATGTCGACTACTGTAGCATCTAGACACTTAAATAAATTAGCTTAGTGAAGCTAAAGTTCACTAGTGAATTTTTTGAAACCTCTGATATCACTAGAGTTACTTGTTTTGATTGTTTATTTTGACTACTTATGGTTGATTTTATTACTTTTATTGTTTATTTGATTAGGTTTATACACGAAAGAACATTATATAACTAACTTCAAAGTGGGACATGAATACAAGTATGGCTGGAAGCTTGTACACAAACTGCATGAGGGGGACGGGGAAGCCATGTGGAACTTTGAGGATAGCAAAATGATGAACCATTCTTATGTGACTAAAGGATCTGCGAAAATTATTACTGGACCAAACTGCGACATGCGACTTACCGTATGTAACCTAACAGTATTTTCAAATGTTTCTATTTTGCATCACTAAGTTCTAAGATATTCATGATGTTCGACATTTTAATTGGTGAAAGCGTTGTGTTCACTTAACAACTGACTACTGGGGTTTATTTTTTTATTCTGACATTCTGGTGAACACCAATAGATAACGCCATGGGCACGGGGCTTCAGTCTCATTGACAACAGTATTACTCAGTGAGGAGCAGGTAAATTTAGCTGACATGTCCTAAATAAGATGTCCTGGATTCTACAGCAGGTCACCATCAGAAAAGAAAATATTACGAGTTTTTTTCCCAATCTTACAGCAGATGTGATTATTTAGTAGAAAAAAATGTTCACAAATACTGGATAAGAATGAGTTCAGGTAACTTGATAAGACAGGATTGCTTATTTTAATCGATGTTTATCCTGGAGGACCCTGAAATGTCGTGTCATTCACTTACCTTGTGAACTCACTGTTGAGCACATTTAAAAAATCAAATTATATCTTAAGGCAGTGCGACAAAATAAGGGCACTTACTGGCTTATCAGATAAAGGTGTACTAAAATAAGTCGCCTTTAGAAGTGAAGCTAATCTGTAAATTCTCTAAACATTTAACGCCTACAATAATTCTTCTCCAAAGTAAATATAAATTCTCCTCTGCACTTCATCCTATCAGCTACTTACTGCACAGAACTCCACTGAATATGTTTCTTTTTCAGACATTGATTAATTTTAGGGTAATATCTAGTAAACAATAAAACTGACCATTAAATTCGCAACAAATAGGTTTTTAGATCTTGCCTGTTTTGCTGCAAAAAAAAGCTTACTATCGCTTTGCTTGATGATAATTCCGAAGTTTTTACTATTTGCATAGTTTCTATATATATATATATATATATATATATATATATCAGACAGATAGCATTACACTGTCTCACTGATGTTATCGAAAAGTTGTTTGCCTACAACAATGGAAATATACGGCTGAAAATAATTTTAAAGCAATTAGTCTTATTCATTAATTTGAGTAGCATTAAATAAAAAAAAGGTTTATCTAAGAAATGGAATGAATTCGCGCAATATTTCACATTTTTCAGATAAACTTCATTTTATGTAGAACTAATATAAACTGTTTTTCGTCTGGAAAGTGTGCTGTTATTAGCTACAGCAAAAATATTTGTCATAAACAACTTGCTCTTACCTTTTGCAGCATTAATTTGAAGTGTACTTGCTATTACATTTTATGCAAGTGATGTAGTAAAGAGATAACTGAAAGCCCTTTGCAGTTTTCCTGGTTAACGTACAATACTGAAAAGGCAAAAAACGAAGAAAGGACTTTATAACGCATATAGACCCTTCCAACCTTATATTTATAACTGTCTATTGTAGATCAGAAATAAAAACTATATGTTGTGTATGTTTTTATTTAAACCACTCTAGACAACGCTTTTCAGAGTAATTTATTGCTGTACTTTTAACTTCGAAATAAGCCACAAGATAGCCTTGGCTGTTAATTTTAATTTTTCATTTCCGTTATGAGCAAGTTAATTGACTGGTGGAAACTGGTATATGTTTACAGTGCTTGATGTGGTAACCGCAATACGTTGATCGATTATGCTTGCTAGTTTAATTCTAACACCGTGTACTGAATTTTCCTATTTCATGTGGCGATTGCAAGCCACTAATTTTGGTGATCAAACAACCTGCTGGACAGTCACTAGTCAGCCGAAGTAAGGTAGGCCACTGTCGGATTCAAAAATATAGTAATAATAGTTCGTTTCAGAGTATTATTATTTCATTATTTATTATTATTTTCTTTAATTCCTACAGCAACATAGGGCCTCTGATGCGCGTCTCCATTGCGTTCGGTTCTCTTCCAACGTTTTCACCCCGCTCCAAGTCTGCCCACACGCTTTCATCTCCTCTTCACATGACCACCTCTAAGTCACCCACACACTGACGACCAACTCGCCGCTTCCCTTTCGCGTTCCACTCGAGCGGTGGCTTGTGTAGTGATGTCACTTGATGGTTTCCTCAGAGTACGGCCAATCCATCTCCATTTCTTCCTGCCTATTTGTTTCACAATCGGTTCCTGGTTAGTTCGCCCCCAGAGATCTTTGTTGCTGGTCTTTTCTGGCCAGCTATCTGATCTTGAGTATTGAGCGAAGACAATTATTAATGAAGGTCTGTAGTTTGTTTGAGATGCTCTTTATGACGCGCTGGCCAAGTCTCTGATCCGTAAAGTAGCACTGACTTCACATTGAAGTTGAAAATTCGGATCTTATTTTCATTTTCATGCTGAGAGCTGTTGACTTCCACACAGACTTGAGAGTAATGGAAGCTTGTCTTGCTTTCCCGATCCTCGTTGCTTTGATATCCTCGTTATTTCCGTCAGCCTGTAGTTGAAACGATGCTTCCCAGGTTGGTAGGTAGGTAAATGAGATTGTTTCTTTCAGATTACTCCCTTTATGCTGGCTGATTGTTGTCTGTTGTTGTTGATATTGGTGTTGGCCAGGAATCTTCATCACCAGATCTGTTTTCTCTGTGTTCACCTGAAGGAGGTCCTATATTTGATGTTTCTTCCATCAACTTGTTGCTTTTCACTTGCATATCTTCTAGTCTGTGGGAAAGTAGACACATATATGTTACCGGCGAAGTCCAGATCCTCCAAGTATTTTGTGTGAGTCCATTTTATGCCTGTTTCCTCATTGCCCACTGTTCGTCGAATTATCCACTCTACTGCAGTCAGGAAGATCATTGGCGATAGTAGACAACCTTACCTCACTCCCGTCTTCACTTCGAAGGCTTCTGTAATTTTCCCGTTGTGGATTACTTGGCATGCAGGTTTCAGAGTATTACAATAATATTCAGTTAGAACAGTTTATCGTATATATATGAGATAAATAAAAATACGTCTATTATCTAACAGACAAATTTTCTTTGACTTAGATTGATTCAGTTGAAGAAAGTGGAAATACCCAGTCTACCGAAAGACTGTTTCATTATCAAAAGCATTCAGTGAAATTTTGTCTTGAAAATGGGAGGCTCGTATTCGCTGAATATTCCCCAGAGGAGGATATTTCCTCCGTTAGTCTCAAAAAATCTATACTCTTTCAACTGCAGATGTCTGGTGAAACCTATGGACTACCATTCCGGACTATAGAAGTAAGCTATTATACAAACTGACAGTTCTCTTTTTACTTATATTCACGAATTACTTATTAAATGGTTGCATAATAAGAATATTAGTTGATTTATGGCTGTTACGTGGAGACATTTTCAACAGAAGGAGGCAGATGAACACTATATGTTTATGTTCTCCTACATTTTATCACCACCTTTTTGTCACTGTAATTTTTTTCATTGTCCACTGAACCACTCTGTTTCTGCCTACCTTTGTCAGTAAATTCTCGGCGGTATATACCGTAGATACAAAGTATAGTTTTTTGTAGTTTCTCAGCCTTAATGTGCTGGTTCTTTTTGTTAGCAGAAGATAATACAGGAAAGTGAACCTAGCCAGCCAATAGTTAGTTGTACAACTGAGTCCAATAGATTTTCAGTTACTATGGTAAGAATGAATCTCTGCGTGAATGCATCATTACAAATAGAAGAAATTTAAGGTATTCTGAGAAAATTAGGAATTAGACAAAACAAGTCAGTCTTTAGACCAATATATCAGGATTCATTATTCTTGCCATATTTAATTAACTCTGATTTAAACTGAAATGAATAATTTCGGTAGATTTTCATGGTTGGCTGATTTGTTTTATAACAATGAGTTCGCAGTATGTATGCCTTCGCTTTACGCAGTCAAATATTCGACTTCACTTGTTATTCAGCTGCTGACATTTTGAGAGAGATCACTTGCATATATCCTCTTATTTTTAGTTAAAGTTTAGAAGGTAGAAACAAATGTGTATTTGAGACTCCTGAATAAACAACAAAATACTGATATTAAAATTAAGATTCCATGTATTTTTATCCCTCATATTAGATTTCATAAAACATATCATTCTACTAGTCATTATAATAAGCATCCAGAGTTATTGACACAATTTATTTTTTCTAACATAGTTTTATTGTGAATATCAAAATCACTTACAGACATGAAACTCACTGATTAGACTAACACTGTTCCCTTCTCCAGTGCTTAGATTAGTAGCAGAAGTTCAGCTAATTACTCTCTGTTATTATTTGTGTAGTATTTTCCAAAACTCAGAATTTATAAATACTTTTGATCAAAGTACACAGTTATAGGTGCAATCCCATCACAAGACCTTAGTAATTAGTGGAGCTGCTCAGCATCAAGGGCAGTGAACCTTTCTGGTCACTAAAGCCCAAATAGGTGAAGCCAAGCTCGAACTCATGACCCCTAGCTAGAAGTTGAGCGCTTGGGCAGATGAACCACAACTCCTCAATCATTTTAAATGAAATGAAATAATTAGGTGACAAATATTAACTTTTGAATAAGGTGGGTTACAAATAAGTATATGCATCGGTCAACTGAGTGATATAAGACGGGAGCATAATGTTTAGAGAAATTCCTAAATATCTATTTCGAATTAACTTCTGGTTTAAATTCTCAGTCTATAAATTAATTTGATGTATTATCAATCCACCTGAATAGCTGGTGATTTGAAATAATTCATCGGTTTCAGCTGATACGCATCTGATTAGCTGACTTTGAAACTAGCGAGAGGGATGTCCGGTGTTTCTGTCACTTAGATCAGGCTAGTGCGTTGGTGACATAGCGGTTCGGACTCTCGCCGACCATACACATGGTCCGGGATCCGGGTCCCCTGCCAACTCACACCCGATATCAATGGTCGGACTGCAAAATTGGGCTATCGATATTACATGCTAAAAATTCCATACCTGTACCAAAAATACAGTGTGGAGTCAAGCTATAATCAAAAAACATCAGGAGTATTCATCTACTTATATCAATCAGTCAGTAGTACACAGCACCATGTTGATTTTAGATTATCACAAGTGCCATATGTGAAAGAGTTTAAACCTCTGATGTCAATTTCAGATAAACCAACAGTATGAGTCAGGTCTTCATCTGAACAAAAGAAGTAGGCCAGAAGTTAAAAGGTCACTGGTGTCTCTTAGTAGTTCAATTCTCGAGGAAGATGAAACAACAGACAGGGAAAGAGTATGAATAATTTGATGGAAGTTTGTTATCACGAGTAAATGATACTGTGATAGGGCAACTAAGCAGTCAGTTTGATTTTTATCCAACATCCTATTTTTACTAAGTGTTAATAGTTATTTGATAGAATGATGTTATTTGCCTCTCTGAATAACTGTGTTTGCGCTAATGTCTAAATCTACAAGTTGAAATAACCACTAGAAGCCTGGGACCAGTGAAAATGTGTTTTATCCTGTTTCGAATGTTCGTAGTAGTACACACATCTCTAAGGAGTTTTGTGTGATGAACATTTCCCATTTCAGTTGATCTTGTAATGTATTCTCTTTTTAAATGTTCTATTTTTTATGGATCACAGTCTTTAAGAAGCAATGGATCTGGACTGGTTTTGAATCTCAAAGTAAGATGAAGCGGTTATCTATAGTTGTCTAGGCTTATAATTATTTGGTCTTTGCAGTAAGTAGCATGTATGTACATCTAATGTGCAATCTATATATATATGTGCGTCGGTGGCACAGTGGTTAGGACTCTCGCCGACCATGCACATGGTCCAAGGTTCGAGCCCACGCCGACGCACACCTGATATCTATGGTCGGCCTGCAAAATTTGGGCCACCGATATCCATGCTGAAAATTCCATACTTGTACCAAAAATACGGTGTGGAATCAAGCTGTAATCAAAAATAAAAAAAAAAATAAAAAAAAAAAAAATAAAATAAAAAATACCTGTCTGCTGTTTTTCTTATTATTCACCTCCCGGAGAAAAGAAAGATAAGCACATTCGAGACCTTTGTGTTTTACTACGGTATGTTTAAATAGAACCTACATGATAACTCTGAAGCAGGTAATGTGGGTGAAAAACTCATTTCAGAAAAGCTTACGAAACCAGTTATGTAAAAATAGCAATAAACATCTGACAGAAGGCTGCAGAGTCTAACTTCATGAACATTGTTAACCATCAGTGGTACATATTATCATTCTTAAAAAAAACTCATGTATGAAAAAATGCAAGTAAGATTTACTCATCATTGAAAGTAAAGACAATAATACTTAGTTATTATAGTTGCGGAATAAGATTATGAATACGAATTGATAGTTCACCGATTAGCATCGACACATTACCTAAGCTGCGTCGGTGGCACAACGGTTAGGACGCTCGCTGACCATGCACATGGTTCAGGGTTCGATCCCCGGCCACCGAAGCACTCCTTTACCTCGCTAACCCAGAAATAATGCTGGTAAAGAGGAAAGTTTGGGCATGAGGCTAGCAACTCCATCCTGAAAAATAAACACTGCTACAGAAACTTTAAGCCCTATGTTGCACTGGGAACGTGAAGGAGAAAAAACATTACCTAAGCCTCAATATCAGCAAACCTGATACTATGCTGTTTCACGTGAATGCAATCTTTATTCTTTGATTACTGACCATAATGAGAATAGTACATACAATTTGCTGGTGGTCATGATGAATCAGTCAGTTGAAAATCTGTCATCAAGACTTTGTATCGTTTGTTTGCCTTACGCTCCAATTACTCATCGGTTAGCTTAGAGAAGAAAACAGCCCAACAAGTAATAACATAATATATTTTTTTATCCTGTCTGTAACTTTGTAAATTTTCTTTCCAGTATTATGCCTTCAAGTGGAAACTGCCTTATTAAGCATCAAAATTCTTAGGTAGTAGTAATTATCATTTGATGGTATTTTTGTATTATTCTGTCTGAAAGCTATCAACCAATGTGCTCACACGATTTGGTTTCACAATAACACCTTCATGACGTCATTTAACGGCAAAAAATAATTTATAATTCATATTGTTTTTTTAACCCTCGGTGTGTGCGTGTATATGTGTGCGTCAATACTCAAAGGTTTGAAGTCTAGTGGGATATTAGACAGTGGTATAGTGTAACAAAGAAGGCAAATATTTGGATAATAATGCCAATTCGAGTATCATTAACTATTAATTTTTGTTAGTGAGATAAATTTTGATCTGAAATCATTATTATTTATCATTTAAATAAGTATGGAATGCAGACTGAGTTAAATAAATGGACAGATGGATACAATAAAGTATGCTCATATTTCGATAATGAACATCAAGCTGGGACAAAATGTTATTCGTTGATATAAGAATAAAACTTGTGCACTGTGATAGAGTATAATTCCATTATAGACAAATTTTGATAAAGTCTCACAGTGTTATACAGTAATGTTTACTGATGACGTTTCGATATAACTAGTCTTCATACTAATATACCAGTCAATATGGCCTTAGAAGCAGTTAAAAAAGAACTAACTGAGGATCATGAACTCAATCATAGGACAAAGCTGCCCATTTAATAAATTATTTTAGGGATTCAGTTATGTCTCACATCTACTATCTTTAAATTCCAAGGTAAAATATATAGACAAACAGAAGGTGTAGCAATGGGATCACCAACATCCCCTATCATAGCAGACATAATTATGGACAGCTGGGAAAATAGTACCCTCAATACATTTAACCTTACTCCGAAAATATGGTGGAGATATGTGGATGACACTTTCACAGTGTTAAAAAACAGAACATATCTCTAGCTTCTTGACACACATAAACTCACTAGTAGAGGGAATAAAATTCACATTTGAATCGGAAAATGAACAAGGAGAATTAGCTATGTTAGATTGTAAAATAAAACGAATAGAAGAAGGTAAACTACACACTAGTGTTTATAGAAAACCAACTCATTCTAATAGATACTTAGACTTTAATTAATCTCATCCGTCGACTGTTAAGGCAGGCTTAGTTAAGTGTTTAACAAACCAAGCAGTAGCACTAAGTAGCACAAGAAAAGACCTAAATGATGAAATAAAACAGATAGAAGAGGCTTTGGTGTTAAATAACTATCCTTTAAAATTCATTAGGAAGATCGGAAAAGACCAAAGGAAAAATAAAAGTAATTGTGAAACTATTAACGATAACATAAATAAGAGGGGATATAAGTCCTCTACAGATTCAGATTTATTGGTTGAGGATAGAAGGCTTGCAGCCTATGTTAATCCTTTTCTAGTAGATTTCTGTGGTTGTCCAAACCCTTCTTGAACGAATCATTTGAGGTTGCAGACACCACTTCTTCTGGGAGTCGGTTCCAAGAGTTTATGACTCGATGTGAGAACCAGTACTCAACAGCAATATGATTTCTCCTTGGCTTTTGAACTTTCCTGCTATGTCCTCTAAGGTGTTCCGACCTGGTGGGAAGGAAAAGAGAGAATAGGTCAGGTCCGTAGTCATTATTTAAAATTTTAAACATTGTGATTAAATCTCCTCTCTGCCTACGGTATGACAGTGAGAAGAGATTTAAACTATCTAGTCTTTCCTCGTATGATAAGTTAGCTATGCCGTGAACCATACGTGTTGCCTTCCTTTGAACACTTTCTAGAATGTGTGAATCCCCTTTTAGACAAGGACTGGCGGCCTGGATGCAGTTTTCCAGTCTTGACCTAACCAGAGATGTGTATAAGGAGGTGAACATATCTCTGGTAATTCTTGTAAAGGCTCTGCGAATCGCCCATAAGGACCTGAAACTACGTGCAGCCACCGCGCGACAGTGTGCTGTAGTTTTTAAGTCGTGGCTAACTATGACACCTAAGTCCAAGTGAGTCTGAACTGATGGAAGTGTTATTCCCTCTAATTCGTAGGAGCTTGTGCTTGATTGTCCAATGCGCATGGTTGCACATTTTGCCACATTGATCGGGAGCATCCATTCAACAGACCACTCCGACAATTTGTTGAGGTCCTCTTGCAACGTGAACGTATCACTGTTGCCCTTCAGCTCTCTCCAAATTTTTAAGTCATCTGCGTATAGGACCATAGGGGAGTCGGTGAGCAGAGGTAACTCATTGATATACAGAATAAAAAGGAGAGGACCGAGAACCGTGCCTTGTGGCACTCCGCTACTTACTGCTGTCCAGGAGGAGAGTTTTGAGTTGATCCTAACCCTCTGCCTCCTATCTATGAGGAATTCCCTGAGCCAGTCTAGTAGTCTGCCTTTGATACCAAGACTTTCCAATTTCATGAGTAGTCTTTTGTGAGGTACTTTATCAAAGGCTTTACTGAAGTCTATGAAGACGACGTCAACGGGTCTTCTGTTGTCCTTTGATTTGACCCAGCTTTCTCTTGCAGTCAGGAGATTTGACAGGCATGAGAGGTTCCTCCGGAAGCCATGCTGTGCTCCAGATAACAAGCTGCTATTTTCCAGATAAGCCATGATGCTTTTCTTGATAATTCTTTCCAGTGTCTTGATTAAAGTGCTGGTGAGACTGATAGGCCTGTAATTTGAAGGGCTTTGTCTTGATCCTCCTTTGTGTATGGGGGTTACTATGGCGTCTTTCCAATCACGTGGCAACACTCCATTTAGGAGAGATAGCTTGAAGATCGTGGTCAAGGGGCCGGCTATGTGGGCTGATAGCTCCTTGAGAAGCCTTGGATGAAGATTATCGGGACCCATTGATTTCCCTGCATCTAGTTGGTCGATGTCAACGGAATCTATCCCATGTTCTTCTGATGCAGCCAGAGCTGATCCTATAGGCAGTGATGACTCCTGAGTGAAGACTTGGGAAAAGTAGTTTGCCATTGCTTCTGCTTTTTCTTGATCTTCTTCGATTGTATCTTTGTCAATAATCAGGTTTGGGACACCATTGGATGTTTTATTCCTGAAATTCAAGTACGAGAAAATTTTCTTGCGTTGTGCCTTTGCATTTTGAGCCAGGTGTGTCTCGAAGTTCATCCTTCATTGGCGGATTTCTGCAATAGCATTATTTCTAGCAGTGTTATATAATTCCTTGGTCTCAGAAACTAGTAATAATAACATAAATAAAAGAAAGTATAAGTCATCCACTGTTATACCATATAAGGAGGGGACATCTGAAAACCTACGTAGGATTCTAAATAAAGCAGGAATAAGGGTAGCACTTAAACCTACAAAGTGACTCAGGGACATGCTCGGTAGGTTAAAGGACCCTGTCGGTTGACCCAATTAGACAAAATAATATAATTTACAAAATACCTGCAGGTTCCACACTGTACCACAAGTACTGTTTCTGGAATAAAGCGAAATTGTTATGTAATGTATGTTATGTTGTATAAAGGTGCAGTTTGTAAATCTAATTTTTTACACACAGGACTACTTCCGACGTCTAGTTGAGACCTAGGATAATTCGAGTTCGTCATCCTGAATTGTTACTATCAGTATTAGAAAGAGCGATGTAGACAGCGACAAATGATACCAAAAGAGCATAAAAGACAGTTGAGAGAACTTCTCAATAGTAAGGAAATAACACTAATTCGTCCAGATAAAGGATTGAGCATAGTTATTTTAAATTGTGAGGATTACAATAACAATATGTGTACCATTCTTTGACACAAAGAAACATTTTTGAAATCAACCAACCAGAAAGACAGAACGAAGAGTATTGGGAGTGAATTGCCAAGAACTTTGCAGAAGCTGTTTGTATATATGAATATATATGAACATTTCGAGCCGTCTGGTTCAACCATACATCGTCTATCTGGTCTTCCTAAGGTGCACAAAGATGGTATCCCTCTGAGACCCATGTCGGATAAACTGAACTGCACTTGTCATTCTACAGCTAAATGACTGCGTTTACAAATTAATGTATAATGACGACAGCGAATGCACCGGAAGAATAGCTTGACGGGTGTTTATCCAATTTTCTGAACACATTTTCAAGGCAAAGTCTAAAGGCGACATGGTTGACTGCAAGTATAATTATCTGCAGTACAAAATCGATCTACTGATATAAGAATAAAACTTGTGCACTGTGGTAGAGTGTAATTCCATTATGGGTAAATTTCGTTTTGATACAGTCTCACAGTGACATACGGTAATGTTTACTGATGACCACTTTTCGAGCACAATTTATTGATCACAATCATATCAAGGTAATCACACGACTTCCTATCATCATTTATATAGTCCCATTATTTTTCACTTGATTTGATTGGTATTAGTATTTTCCATATTTCGGGTATGAGTGATGAGTCATTCCTATTGACTATGTTGGGTGTAGACTCGATGAACAAGGATTCCGTAATCAACCTCTCTCTCCACCTACCTAGATTACTTTTTAGAATTTTCACCCTATCCCACCTTATTGTGTGGTTGTGTGTTAATGCGTGAAGTGCAATGTAGTCCTGAGCTTTTTTCTAAATTACTTATCTTCTCGGGATCAATTATTCTTTCCTTAGCTAAATTGTTATGCTCTGACAATCTAGCTACGCCTGACTTACTAGTTTGACCTATGTAGTTGACCTCACAGACATTGTATTTTGTCTAATTGGGTCAACCGACAGGGTCCTTTAACCTACCGAGCTTGTCCCTGAGTCAGTTTGTATGTTTGGATGCCACCCTTATTCCCGCTTTATTTAGAATCCTATGTAGGGCCTCAGATGTCCCCTGTTTATAAGGTATAACTGTGGATAACAAGTGAAAAACAATAGAACTATATAAATGAAGTAAGGAAGTCTTGTGATTACCTTGATATGATTATGAGCAATATATTGTGCTGGAAACGTCACCAGTAAAATTAACTGCATAACACTGTGACACTTTATCAAAACAAAAATTTACCCATAATGGAAAATGTTATTCGGTTTTTTTCACTGAAAGTACATCCAGTGTAGTAAAAATACCAAAGATACTTATTACAGTGTTTAAATCTTTCAAAATTTAGGATTTATAGAACAAATTTTGCTGCATGAAATCTACTAAAAGTCTTTTCATATGTAGAACCTTTATACTTAAATAACTAAGGGAGAAAAACTGAATACTTCTGCAATATATGCGTCGGTGGCACAGTGGTTAGAACTCTCGCCGACGAGGTTCGATCTCCTGCCGACGCACACCTGATATCTATGGTCGGCCTGCAAAATTTGGGCTACCGATATCCATTCTGATAATTCCATACTTGTATCAAAAATATAGTGTGGAATCAAGCTTTAATCAAAAAAGAATATTTAAAGACAGCTTTATAGTAAATGAATATGAGTCAATGAACTGTTCTAAAACAAAGAGTATATGGTTTGTTGTAGTTTGAAACTCGTTAGTATAACAAAACTAGAAGGTGGGATTGGGCCAGAAATCCTTTAGTTTCATGAAAAGTTTGTGACTACCCAGTGGTATACTGACCAGCGCTGTCATCATAAAGTGTCAACAACACTCGGTTGCACTTGTAACTTTTTATACTTTTAGATTATAAGATGCCATAAAACTAGTGATCGGATTCAAGTAACATCACGAGTGAAGGTGATGTTTTTCATCTTTGATTTCTGTTGAAAATAATAAATTGTGAGTTACGTGTTAGCATCTTTCTAAAGATTTAATTCCCAATCCACTTGTTTTTACGCTTTCCACCGAATTCTCTGAAAGTTTCATTTAACCAATGTTTCCTAAAAACCTTTATTCATCCACCTAGCATCTAATCATTTTCGTATCGATATTTGTTGTCTTGTCTCACCTATCATTCAAACCAACGTGTACGTTATATGAGTCATCGATATATTCGTAAAATTAAACCATTCTGGAAATTTGAATCTGTTAGGATGTAGGCATTCAGTAGACTTCAGATGCATTACTTCAAATCTTGTTCTACACAAAATGTTAACTATGCATCTAAACAAATGTAATTTATGTAGCAGTGTAACAACAGAAGACAAGAGCCAGGCAACAGAACTTTTATTTAGGAAATCAACGCATATTTATAGATTTTCATATACATTATTATAGATTACTGTAAGCAAACAAACACAGTCTTCTGATTGGTGGTTTATCGTTGAACGTTAATCTTTCATCTCTTTGTGACCGTTTCTTGAAGTTGAGATTATCTATCTGCAAATTGTTTCGGCCTACGCAAAGTCCGCTGTGATTGGTTGTTGAGTCAGTCTTTGTTCTTATTTTTCTCATGACCAACATTGGGGAAGTAATAATTGACGTAAATTTTGGCTGGCAGTCAGCTCTCACCACAGCAGTAACGCAGATGTATTTAGGAAATTAACAGTCACAAGTTAAATCACTGCAACTGATTTAAGGGTGGACAGATTTTTTTAAATTATTGAATTGAATTTTTGATTTTCCCGTCGATTGATTGGACCGAAGTGCACCTGAGAGTGAGCACTTCGGTCCAATCAATCGACGGGAAAATCAAAAATTCAATTCAATAATTAATATGACCCGTTGCACAAGAGGTGGCTCTCGTGGCCCAAGTGGTCTAGTGGATAACGCTTTGGCATTTGAAACTATGGGTACTGGGTTCGAGCCTCGGTGGGAACATCATCACTCACTGAGAAATGCAGGTACATCCAGCTGACGAGTCCCAATTAGGACGAAATGTGCATCCTGGATTCCACTGCTAGCCGCCATCCACCAATTGTACACCAGTTTTTTTTTAAATTTAGAATATTTTCACGCTCTAGTCGATTCATTAATTCATGGATATATGCCTGATATATTTATGCTGAAATAGAAATCCTTCTGTGACTTCAAAGTTTTTTTCTTAGTTTAATTCGTTGTCTGGGTAGCGTCTAAATTGCGTGTAATATTAATTCACTTTCTCACTTAGTGTGCGTCGGTGGCACAGCGGTTAGGACGACCGCCGACCATGCACATGGTACGGGGTTCGGTCCCCGGCCGACTCACTCCTTTACCTCACTGAGTCAGAAATAATGCTGGTAAAGAGGAAAGGTTAGGCATGAGGCTAGCAACCTTAGCCTGTAAAATAAACACTGCTACAGAAACTTCAAGCCACTACCTTGAAGCCCTATGTTTCACTGGGGAACGTGAAGGAAAAAAAATTAATCCACTTTTTCACTTAAAATTTATTTGGATAACTGAGAAATATTCATATGGAAGCAGCACTATCGGCTGAATTCATAATCACTTTTAAAGCGTAGACAGTACGTTTCATATCAACAACTTTGCAAGAGCCACTGCACTGTTATTCTACATGTAATTATGATTGATCTAGAATTAAAGTCGAATACGCATGTACTGCTTAGTTGAGATTTGCATTCTCCACTTTTGATATTTATTAAAGTAAGTTCCTCATGATTATCACACGTAAAAATCGATTCCACTCATAGTTAAACCTACTACCGTTAAGTATAGCAACAAACGTATTGCAGTCCACCTGATTTAAATAATCTAATATTTTAACTGGTTATTAATAGTCTTAAAAACGTTGCTCAGCAGACAAGAATAGTTTAATTGGATTATTTTATAGGTGATGGAGAGTCAGAACATGGACAATACATGTTCCTACTGAATAAAAGTGTCTAAAAGTGTTCTGGTGTTGAATTCTGGAGACAGGAGTACTTTATTTAATTTTATTTAAACGCATAAAAACTTGGTACAATATGGCACCAAGAAGGATGCGCCACACAATAATAATAAAACAACATAGATCAAAAGAAAAAGAGAAAGAAGAGAAAAAATATACATAAGTAGAGAACGGATAAAGAACTTCATCTGGAAGGAAAACAGTCATGCTTAACAAGTTCAAACAGTATTCGTTAACTATCATCGGTAAGGGAAGAAAGAAGGAAATTGTAACACGTGTAATAGCACGCGATAAGTTTCATTGATTGTTTGTTGCTTTATTCAATTCAGTGTGAGGGCTGAGATACTGCCCGGGCGCCCAGACCGAAGAAGGTGGTTTTATTAAGGGACCACCCCCCGAGCCTTTGACTTGGAGTCTAGTCCGCAAGGCAGCGGAGCAGCGTCAGGAGCTGCATTCCCATGGTTTCCGGTGACTCATATGGGTTCATACGCCATTTGATCCGATTGGATACTGGAGCCCATATACCCCATAGTAACTGCTTGTAGTTTAACCGCTATCGAAACAACCTTCCTGACATGCTAGGACCTGCAGGGACAGAGTCCCAGTCAGTTTAGCATGTTGGGTCATTACGGTATTCAAGCCCGACCAGCACGACAAGGTAGCAGTTATCGACCGGGGGAGACAGGAGAATAGCTCAGTAATCAATAGAACAATAGAGATTTTGAGAAAAGTATTTGGCCTTTACGAAATGTTAATTTTTTAACATATACATTTGGTAGCTTACTATCTCATTGATCGAAGGACGATGGTAAAACAGACAGAGAACTTTGTAAAAAGTTCGATTATATTGAAAAAATTCACCAGAATGCAATAAAAAAAATGAGTACTGGTGGACTGAAACCATGGTCAAAAAATCTTTGATAGATGAACTGGTATTTCCACTGTATAAAAGGAGAGTTAAAAAACCTAACTTTCGAATTTTCTACCCTGAATCAAGTTGCGTATTAGTTGTTCATTTAAACTTACTGTTTTTAGGTTGCAGACGAATTTGAAAGAGGATTCAAATAAGGCCGCTAGTTCTAGATTTGATCTGAAATTCGACGTTCAAACTGTGATTAACTCAAGTTTCATGCTACTTGCATAATCGGCCTAACAAGAATAAGTAATAAGTAAAGATTAAGATTTTACAGTTTCATAAAGATACCTGGTCTTACAAATAATTCTTTTTATTATTTCTCATTGATCTTGATGTTGAATAACCTATTTCCCATTTTCTGTTCGTTACTGGCATTGTTCAGCCATAATCCAATATCCTTGTTCAATGATTTGAATTACCGATCACTTAATCATTATAAACCAGGTTGTTTGAAAGTATATGAGCTTTATAAATGCCGAAAGTGTTTTCTGTACTTTCACTTTGAACTTACTACATTGCACTAGTCAAGTTAGTGTGGCTCTTGTTGTATCGCAAATATAAAGTTCTCGCAAAATTTATTCATCCTTAACTCTGTTAAATCTTGGCGTCTGTCTTGTTTGAAAGTGTTTCCGGGTGAAAATTTTCTAGTCAGAAGGATTATGGGATTAAAATGAAATCCAGAAACGGAATTTTTACACTTGAGTTATTCTGTGCGTAGCAGATTAAATTAAAATACCACCTTATCATACTTACCTAACTGAAATTTATTTACTTATTTGTAAAGACTGAAGAATTCTACAGTCTATGCAAATTTAAGGTGGAATTACACCGATGATAGGCAGGTCAACTACCTTTAGAACCTGACGGAAACGAATTCATACTCTAGGGAATGAAGCCGCGGTAGAGTAAGAAGTGAAGTAAAGATGACCATCTGTGTCCTACGCGATAACAACAACAAGATATTTCACAGATTTTAGTGGGGAAATCACCTAGCCAATAATGAAATACTGACAGTCGAATTTTCCAAGCTCATACTGCATAATATGATTTCCACCCTAGATCCAAACCATATCTCATCTCATCTCCTGCAGTAAGATCTATTCTTCATAAGTAAGGAAATGTCATCTGTTCAAACATAGCTGTTTTTCAATTAAAACAGTAGTTTTGTATCCTTGCTCATTCGGTTAAGATTAGAATAAATCAGCTGACACATATTTTTTGGTAACACATTA
The DNA here is from genome assembly GCA_944472135.2 of Trichobilharzia regenti. Taxonomy (NCBI): domain Eukaryota; kingdom Metazoa; phylum Platyhelminthes; class Trematoda; order Strigeidida; family Schistosomatidae; genus Trichobilharzia; species Trichobilharzia regenti. The sequence continues at coordinate 59,587,277 of OX235270.1, forward strand.
TATAGCATGTTTGTGCGTTGGTGGCACAGAGGTTAGGACTCTCGCCGACCATGCACATGGTCCGGGGTTCGAGCCCACGCCGACGCACACCTGATATCTATGCTCGGCCTGCAAAATTTGGGCTACCGATATCCCTGCTGAAAATTCCATACTTGTATCAAAAATACAGTGTGGAATCAAGCTGTAATCAAAAATAAAATAAAAAAAATAAAATGTTTTCTTTTTATTTCCTATATATATCTTTTTGAAAAAGTCCATTAACGAATATATAAATGATGCATAGTAAGTAATGAAATACCTATAATATGCAGGCATTTGTACAGTTTATTTGGCTTCAATTTACTAACTTTAACTTTTCTTGATTTAGTTTGCCTAAAGAACGTTTTTACACCATTTTGATAGCCAAATGTCCACGTTTCATAATTGCCTTTTCATGTATTTTTCCACTCATTCAGTTAAACATTAGACAAGGAAAGCGACAGTTGTTCACTGAATTTTTCATTTAATTTCAATAATGAACACTTACTGTGTATTGACTGTTAGCTTATTTGTTCATACATGTTCTGCATGTGTGAAAAAATTAAGTGTAATTATATATGATCTTACATTGTAAGTGTGTGTGTGTGTGTGGGTGCATAAATGTCTAGGCTGCTATTTGTCCAAGGTGTATTTTCCACTCCTAATTAGAAGTGACGTACACGTTGATGTGAAATCTATGCAGTTGTCATTGCTAATTGGTAGACTTATCGACTGGGTGAGCGCATTATGACAATACTGATGAACTGTGAAGTCATTCTCTCATTATCCATTGCTTATACTAGTGTTAAATTTATTCCATTCAAAACGTTAAATAGTTTTCTGGTAATTAGTTTGAAGTAATAAATATAATGTAATAAATGTAATATAATTTTTCGAAAAATGCCATTGTTATAAGGGTGAAGGGAAACAGAAGCAGGATTCAACAAAAGTTGCTGTCAAATTCACGACTTCCAGTAGTCATTATCTTGGTTCTTGACAAGAACTACTCTAGATTATTGGCTTTAATGGCTAAGTTCAAGACACATTTTCCATAGTTCCAAGGGAAATTAGTGAAAGAAAAGATTAGCTAAATTGAATGTAAGAATGAGCTGTCGCTGATGACATGTCGTGAAATGACAGGTAACTCTAATCAAAAGCCTCTAGCCTCTTACTCCCTAATAGGAGTGTGGAATTCGATCTGATATAAAGGTGTGAGTTTCCACTGCTGAGAATTCAGAAACTAAGGCAACGTACACCTTTTATCTTCACTGTTTATATTATTTATGCTTGTCTTCCGAAAGGTTACATTAAACTACCAACCTTGTAAACCTCCTTACTGTTACAGAAATGAATATAAAAGAAGTAACATATGTTTAAAAAAGGTGGGCTTATTGAATTTTTTATTTTAAAACCTTCACTTATATTTAGGGCAAAGGGGTTGACTACTAAGCACTGTGTAAGATTCAATGAGGCCAAAGTCAAAAATAACCGACTCTTTACAGTTTGGAACTCAATACACTTGAGTTACCATGGTGATGGTAGTGACTGATCACATTAAATAACCGAAAATGCACTTTTAAGTGTGAGGTGATGGTGAAGATTTCAAAACTGTCATCGAATATGTTCATAATTTTAAGTGAGATGGGAAATAAAGAGAAAAGTTGAGAAGTGGAAACTGAATAATATATTGACTGACTAAGTTTCAACGTTGGGCTTTGAGCAGAAGTGCAGTGATTCGTCATGACATTACGGGTATCACAAAAAGGCAGAAAAGAGAAAAAATGTTAGAAAAAGAACTATAACTAACAGGAATGTACATGAAAAAAAGTATTATGGAGAAATATGACGGCTTAATGTATATGAGAGACTGCACAGAGTGAATGCGACTCTGAGTTATATCACCAACCATCTCTACCCATCAGTTTTTAGCGTCTTGAAGACCCCAAAAAGGAAGCATAAACCTGTCTATATGGCTCTAACTAACTGTCAGAGTTTTCAGAGACTGATGCCATTTTGTGATTTTACTATCCCAATTGCTTTCCCAGTCCCATCGAGTGATTTTTCCTCTTCACCTAGCGTTACGCCTAACCTCAATGCTCTTCGTCATATTATATCATTTAACCCGGGAGATAGAACACAAACAACTGTGGTCAAAGACAACTAGCCTCTTCAAGTATTCTAAATTCATAGGCCACGTCTCACAAATATAACGGCGGATGGAGTGCAGTTTTGCACAGTACAGATATCCTTCGATCGATATAACCGGTATCATGTCCACCCCAGCGAGCATGTAAATATGAAGCAAGTATTTTTTGTTCGAGCTGAGATTTCACCTGTAGTAAGTGCATTGAGGAACTAAGTCTTCTCAGCCAATTTAACTGTTGTCAATATTCTTCACACGCCTCTGGAACAAGGGTTTAGTTTTTAGGCGTATATCACATAGAATCTACAGGATCTGCTACAGTCTGTCTTCCGTTGCGAATTTCGTGAAACAATATTTTGCAGAAAGTGATTAATATTAGGACAAATATTTAATATGTAAGAAAAGTATTATTTTGATTACATGGAACGGTAAATCTGATAGGCTTTGGAAGGATGCTACTCTTTCTTTATTGTCAAACAATAATCAAGGGATAACACAAACTTTTAGTGTACTATGATAAACTTGTCATACTTTTGGGTGTGAAACTCTAAGAAAACTTGTATCTGGTTTAGACGACCACGCATAAACAATTAAAAGCTGTTGCCTGTAGCTGCTTGATTAACTTAAGTTGCTGACCCTTTTTAATCATACAAAGTTTTCCATCATACTAGCTGGATAATTTTAGTGATTTCGCCTAAACAGTAATCAGAAAGACAGTGCAAATGATGTGACTACATGCTTTTGTCAAAGATACAGTGCACTGATAGACAGATGTAGTCGATGAATTGGTGTCTTGGATAGTGGTAGACTCAATGAAATTAGTAGATCCTTAAATTTAAACCGAGTTCAGGTAATAAAATTAATTAAAATGAACTAATCAATCTTTTAAACATAGAACAAAAATGTTATATATTCAACTATGGGTTATTTGACTTGGATTTTCGTTAATTCCGTTCTTTTAGATAGATCATTTGGGGACATGTCAGACAGAATACATTCCAAAAAATATCACCTCACAGTCAGTTACCTTTGTTAAGAAAAGAAACTCAATCACGTGTAGAGATGACATTCAAACATACCCTTTAGCAAGTAATTTATTAACATCAGAACAAAAGCTCACAGTAAGTATTTTTTTTCTTCTTAAAACATTGCAGAAAAGTTTTTTCCTTATTTTGTGGTGATTTTCCGTTAGCTTTCAGGAGTTTCTAATTTCATGACATACATAAAAATGGCTTAAATTAATGATAAACAAAAAAAAAATTTGAAAAGAAATTGTTGAAGTGTTGTTAGATATCATGAAAGGTTATAAAGAATGCTAAAAAAGGTTTGGTTTTTAAGGTAGATAGATGATTCTCCAAAATATATTTCAATGAAATATCTCATTTGAAATGCTCACAGAACTTAATTATTTTTTATAGATTGTAAACATTCCAGTATTTCATCCAACGACAAGTTGTATAGCTTTCATTATACGATTGACCTAGTAATTAAACTGGGGAAATAAACAGGATGATATTCAGATTGTTTACCTGCTAAGGGAATTTGTGGAATTTAAAAAAGAAAATGAGAAATAATGGTGATAAGAAGAGAGATTTAATTTATATCAAGGCGTTGTTGAAAATGCAAATATCTGATAGAGGAAAGTTCGCGTAAGATGGAATGACTTCTTCGAACAACCTAAAAAGGTATATCAGTTTTTCATCTTTCAGAATGAATATGAGCTAAGTACTCCATTATTGAATTGGATTTTTTGATTTTCCCGTCGATTGATTGGACCGAAGTGCTCGGTCTCAGGTTGACATGTCGGCTTCTTGTGCAGATGCTTCGACGATGTCTGGGCATTTAGTTAGGATACAATTGGTGGATGGTGACTAGCAGTGGTCTAGTGGATAACGCTTTGGCGTTTGAAACTATGGGCACTGGGTTCGAGCCTCGGTGGGAACATCATCACTCACTGAGAAATGCAGGTACATCCAGATGACGAGTCCCAAATAGGACGAAATGCGCATCCTGGATTCCACTGCTAGTCACCATCCACCAATTGTATCCTAAGTACTCCATTGTTATAAAACATATTCAAGGATAAATGATAGTGGCCTGGCAAGCTCACCTCCGCATTCTTAACTGTGGCTCTGAGAAGCGAATAAGAGTATTCAACCTTCTAGATATTTTCTTCTTACTATCTCACGTCTCTGAGGATTGATGAAACTGTGAAATGCTAACTACCTGATTACCTTTTTGACACACTCAAACAGACAACTATTCTGATGAGATTTCTTCGTCCCGTTTTTTCTCATTCCTTCACGTTCCCAGTAGAACATATGGCTTCAATATACGGGCTTGAAGGTTTAGTAGCAATGGTTTTTATTTTTACGGGATGGGGTTGCTAGCCTTATGCCCAACCTTCCCTTATTACCAGTTTTATTACTGGCTTAGTGAGGTAAAGGAGTGGATCGGCCGGGGATCGAACCCCGGACCACATGCATAGTTGGCGAGCATTCTGTCGCTGTGTCACTGTCCCGTTTAGTTATTTCAGTATTATCATGGGGTTTAATCCAGAGCCTCTAACCAATGTTAAAGTAATAAAACTTTCACTTTCAGTCTTCTATTAGAATTAAAAACAGACGTTCAACTGAATTCACTTTCACTATCTAATGCAAGCATGGCACTTTTCATAATCCTGAAGCTTCTCATTAAATAGTTTCTAGTTAAAAACCCAAGGTAATAGCCCACAAATGAATGCATAATATAAACTTAAAATATAGTCCTAACGATACAAACTGCCAATAAGTATGGAAAGTTTGAATGATCTAACGATCATTTAGTTAATCTATAGACAGCGAGTTTTATGTCTCTTAATCCTGAAATCTTTCACAAGCTACAATTTGTGACTTGAGTTAACTAGAAGAAATGAATCTGAAGTTAAGGAAAATCGCCAGTTCCCTCACTTCACAGATTTACGATCTCCTTCATAAAGATAAGGCGGTTAAAATTGTATAGTTTCATACAGATGCTTAGCATAAAGTCACTTAAGGAAGAATATTTCAGACACTAGACTTTATCTCTTTTTGGAAGACCATTCATTCAAGTGTACCTTCTGAGTGAAAATATAACTTTAGTTCACAAAAATGTTCTAAAGGTATTTTCTGTTTCATTTGGTAATCTGATTGGTGTTTCATTTTCCTCCTGAGAATTTTCTAGTACGTTATTTGTTCCCAGAAAACAATTCAGAATAAATTAAGAGAAAGTGAATAAACTGGGTTAAGAACACTGTGAGTTATACGAGGCGCCTTTTACTCTACTTAACAGATTTATGATTTACATGTAGAGTAAATCAGCTCCATTTAAAACGTCTTTTTTCAGGCAGTAATTCTCTTATCACGGATATATTTTATAGCTAATCACTAAGTCATCAAGTTGCGTTTCAGATAAATACGATTTAGTTTATTAATAAAGTATAATCATAGTTGATTAAAGGTGGCAGTAATAAATATAAAGTAACTGCTTTATTTACAAAAAGTTACGCAAAGAAGGTTCACTAGAGAATGGTTGTTTGATATCTGCTAAAGGACATGTTTATTCATTATTGAGGATACTCAGTTTAAGGCTATCTTTAATCACCTAGTGACGGCTGAGTATAAAGAAATTTGTAAATTAAAAATAACTTGTTATATTGTCCTTCCTGATTATTGGAGGCTTTTGATGTAAACAAAGACGAAATCATCAAAAATATCTGTGTAAAAGACACATGAAACCATATTTTCTTTATATTCTAGGTAAACGATCGATCACTGTACTTAGATAGTGATTTAACATGTGAATTGACGTATCAACCGAAAGGACACTTGAATACTGTTCATTGTCATGAAGTATCGGTCATGAAACCGTGGATCGGAGCATTTTACACCAGACCAATAACTTTCAGTGTATACCTGGATATAGATCTGATTGATGTAAACATTTACAAGGAGGCTCTTCCTATGTGTAAGTCCTCTTTTGTTAAAGTATTTATAGAGTACTTTTAGCTGCTTAAAAATTTTTTCGATTTCATTTTTGATCATGGTTCTTTACAGCATCAATGTACTGATTTAAATAATAAGAAAGTTTAGTGGCGTAATTTGTCAAAGCAGTTCAGTACATATAATTGTACGGGTTTGGTAATTTAGTAAAATGATTCTTCAGAAAGATTTGCCTGGTGTCTTAAGAATTTTCACAATTTCACTACAGATGAAGTTATTCAATAGTGCATAGTGGATTACTTTCTGAACAAACATAATTGCCCCATTCACACACACACACTTCTAAACACCTAAATTTTGATTTCAGAAAATTCTATTTTGTGCATCATGAAGCAGATACCAAATAGTTCTTGTTTCTAGCGTTTACCAGTGTTTTTCTGAAAAGTAAGACTCCCTGTTCCAAGTGTCCATCTAGCTGACATCTATGACCGGAGTAAATAAACTTAAAAATAACACAAATTTTTTTTTCCGCACTTTGTTAGCTTCATAGATTTTAACTCTATGGTGGATTAAAGTCAACCTGTGACAAATGACTGTCAGAACATTAGAGGAGGAAGAAAAAGAAACCCAAAGATATCGTCTTGGTGAATTAATCCTCAAAAGCTGTGTCATCGCAGTTTTATACATAAGTTGATGCAGTTACTATTATTATTGTTTATTTCAACCTTGCAACGAAGGAAGATTAAATATGATAATAGTTTTCCACTTGATATGAAAGTTTCTGATCACAGTTAGAAATATCATCGGTGATGTTAGGCAGCCTTGTCTTACTCACGTCATCACTTCAAAGCTTCGATATGTGTTACCATAACATGGTTGTTGAATGAAATTTATGGGTGTTTACAACACTGCACTCTGTAGTGTTGTGCCAGTTTGCAAATTACTCAAAGGTTAATACACTTGAAGGGTTTTTCAAAGTCGACGAAGTTGAATTAGAGAGTTGGCTGTTATTCTAGGTCTTGTTCTGTGATTATACACACACTTCACCACTCCTGGGCAGTTTAACAAAGTAGCCATTCTCCTTCTTAGCAAGTACCTTCCCTTACTCCAAAGTCTTCTACAGTAGAATCATGAGCAAGATTACAGTAGTCTATGAGTCCTTTCACAGTGCTTCTGGGGAGATCCCGCCTGTCCCTGCTGTTCACCTGACCAGGTTTTAATAACTTTGTGACGTTCAAGACTTCTGATTTTGTTGGAGCACTGGCTGTTAGTGTTAATCCTGGACGAGTTGCAGGTGATTATCGGTTCAAGGTTTTTTTTAAGTTGATTTGCACTTTTGTAATTCGATTTTGTTCATTACCTTTCATTGGTTTTATCTTTATTAATCTCTTCCCTGTTAGCGACCTGTCTGCTGGAGTGATATAAGGTGGTCAGAACTAACACATGTTACTCTGCTAGGTTTTGTGTCCAGTAGGCCGCAGTTCCATTTTCTTTCCGATTTCCCTGTGGTTGTGCACAGATATACAAATAATTCTCCGTTCTCGTTCATTTTAAAGAGTGCTTCTCGACCCATGATGGGCTCTGTCCTTGTGTTATCTAGTCCCAGTTTTGAATTCATACTACATGCTAGAATATTGATGTAATTAAGTGTCTGAGGTTCTTTGCACTGTGTGCAGTTGTCTGTGGAAGTTTTCCTTTCCTTCAGCCTGTATTGTTGTAGGTACATTGCAGTGTATATTGTGATGAGGCAACATACTTTTATAACGTCAACAAAATGTTACCAAATATTTTAAATCTCTTCATTAACTGATTGACGTCTTATTCAAAATGTCTTAGGTATTTGGGCACTTCAAAAGTGTTCAATACCGGATGAAAACACTTTTGTAAGTACTTCGATATGTTCTTTAAGTTTGAGTAAGGATCACTGTCAGTTAGAGAATCAATAAAAACCAGGGGGATGTCTGCTCCACACTAGTTTGGAACTTTTCAGCAGTACGCACACACTGGAGTTCTAATCCAGGAAATTCCCGTTGTAAGGCGATCTAATAGACTTTTAAGCCACTTGGTTCCGATCTAATGACTCATGAATTCCAGCGTCTACCGATTGGTGATTTTAGATCGACAATCAGTCAATGTCTCCTAACACCCGAACTCGTGGACCCCAGTGGTCACAACGTCTCACAAGAACTCCAGGCAACTTCGTCCTGTAGCTAACCATACTTATGTATCATTGATGGTGGCAAGTATATAAGTAGACTGACAGTTAATGGAATGAAATCTTTCCACTAACTTGATTAATTTATATTCTATGCAAATGGATATTGTACTGAATCTGTTCATAACCAAAGGAGCATACATATTGAAAAATCCAGATTGACTGATACAACTTCGAAGAAACAGATGTTTTAAACAGTATTATGTGATGAATTCCATGATCAGCCTTCGATGAAGTCGATAATGTGATAATAATTTTAGCCATTTTGATAAATTCAAAACTAAGCATTATGTATGATATAATTTCGTAGATTCTCTAGATAAAACATTAGACAGCAAATCAGTCATACAAAAGCCCAGGACCTTTCGGTTACCTGGGTTCAAGTCCCGGTGGGTGTGTACTGATGAAGAGTCCCAAACTAGGACGAAACAGATGTCCAGTACTCCCAGGTTTTCCGATGGTTCTCTAACTAATGTCAGCTCATGATGAAATCCTGTAAAATCGTATTTTTGTTGTGATCCATGGTAGCTGTAAAGCGGTCATAAAGACACTGCGAGATGATATTATCTTGCCCTATATGTCGTCTTAACGCACTATTTAAACTATTAGATAAATAAATATATTTATCATTGTAAACTATTGAGTGAAGTAGAGCATGGAACACATGGATTTGTTTAAAATGCTTCACTACTGTAGAGTTCTTAATTTCCTGAACACACTCTCTATTTAAGGCGTTCAGCCCGTTGATTTACGCCAAACAGAGTTGTGCATTACACAGAATCTCAGTATTTGAAATTATTCTAGACTATAAACAATATTTTAAGGATCACAGATTTTCTTCTGGACTACGTTTCACATCCATCAACAAATAGAGCTCATTTTGGCCAGTGCTTTAGCCCTGTAGGTATTTCTCACAGAAGGTGAATGTTAGCAAACAATTGAGACATGAAATGAATATCTCCTGCTATCGGATGGCTGTAAGAAATCAATTAAGATTGTTAGTTATATTCATTACCTTTGAAGCAAGAAAGTAAAATTACTAGGTAACTGGTCGACGACAGTGACTAACAATTTACCATCGATTTTGTGAAAAGTGTCCTCGGATCAATGATAAACTAGATTTTATAAGTGAACATTTCAGTACCAAATGAAATGAATCACTCTCAATTTTGGATTTCCAACTTCCACTCGATGAGAAAATTTAGTTTCTATCAACATAATTTCAGTTTGTAATGCTAAAGGCTAAACAACAGATGATAATTCCTTATTGCTGTGAAAAGAAATGGTGAACAAGTTTTTTTTTTTATATATTACGAATAAATTAGTCAGCATCTATAGACGGATCTATACTAGAGAGTCTTAAGAATGCTGCAGTTACTTGAATGGATTTATATCTGTCCCATGGGTGAAACTGAGGGTATTAAAATAAAAACCACTTCAATTTATCCAATAGCATAACAAGTTTAGAATTGAAAAATTAATCAGTTTGGAAATAATATGCAAAATGCATACTTAGTACGTGTATCATAAAGTCGAAACTGTAAATTATAAGCCGATAAAAACACTTTAATTCCATATTTGTGTGACTGGGATTAAGAGGAAACGATTATTTTAAAGTTTTAAGAGATACGTGTAGTCTTCACGAATATCTAAAGGAATGTATGTGATTATTGTGTACATAAATTTTATATTGTTTATAATGCATAAAGCTGGTAGTTTACTTTTTAAAAAGAAACCATCTTGAATTCATTTAACAAGTGAAGCCGATTTTAATGTACAACTGACAAGGTAAAATTATACTGATTTCATGCTAGAGATTGAAGATTTTTATATTTTCTGGTTTTCAATACATTAAATTTTTTTTTTGATTTTGATTATAGCTTGAAACCACGCAGTATTTTAAGTACATGTATGGAATTTTCAGCATGTGATATCGGTAGCCTACCATTGATATCAGGTGTGCATTGGCAGGGGATCGAACCCCGGACCATGTGCATGGTCGGCGAGAGTTCTAACCACTGTACCAACGACGCTCAAGAAGCTTAGTGAATTCTGGTAGAAGGGTGCTGTAATGACTGTCAGATGGCCAGACACTATCAGAGGAGCCTGTCATTGAACGACAGTTACTTGTGAACAGTTGATTGACAATAGATTGAAGATATCATAATAAAGGATTACTTGAAGAGGGTATGAAAACGCTTTTGCTACAGGATGTAGTGGCAAACTAATTCCGTCTTACTGAGTCTGCTTTCGATGTTTGTTCAAACATGAACTCATAATTCTTTCACAAGCACTAATTGTGTTTTACATTTATAAGCTGCAAAATAGTTTATATAGGTGTCAGAGGATCGCTTGCTAAGATTTAGCAGAACTGAAATATATTTGAAGCATTCCTTTACTTTTCTGTAAAATATTTGAAAAATTTGTCATACTGTTTAGTTGGGCGTATTTTGATTTTAGGGCTAAGGATCTGATATTCTTATACACTCATAATACTTTATTTGAATACTACTATTCCACTAGGTTTTCAGTGGAATATGAGGCCTCAGCGACACATCCTTATTTCTTTCTGTTCTTAGCAATCATCTTTAGTTGACTCCATGGTTTGCCGTAGGCTTTCATCTCTTCCTCAGCAGCTCTGCTTCATCTAAGCTTCAAACAACCCTTTGTTATTTTCCGTTCAAGGTCTTTGCAATCGACGTCATGCAACAGCCTCCTCTGCGGCTGTCGGATATGCCTCCACCTTCTTCTGTGTATTTCTTGGGAGGTAAGTTCTTGGTTGGCTCGTTCCCTGAGTTTCTTATTACTAATCCTTTCAGGCTGACAGACTGACTTCCAGTATCAGTACACCGAAGGGAGCTGTTGATAAAGTCTAAAGTAGTCTGTTGAAAGTGTATTCGGTGTTGTGTGTTCCACTTTCCTGAACTCTGTCAAAGTAGTGGCTTTAATAGTGGTGTTTAAAATTCTGATCTTGTTTCTTATGTTGAGTGCAGGTGATTGACACGCTGATTTCAGAATAATCAAAGTTTGTTTTGCCTTTGATTTCTTCATCCATGCCACCTGTGGTTGAAATAACGTGGCCTAGACAGGTGAAAAAAGTGACTGTCTTTAGATTTCTCCCACTGATAGTGATCGGTGATTGTTGTTGTTGGTGGTGGTGGTTTGGTATCTTTATTGTCTTTGTCTTCTGTGTGCTCACTTGAAGTTCTGTGTCTCCAATCTCAGTTTTGTTTTTTGCGGGGTTGAGTTTTTGTTAGGTCATGGGTTTCTATGAGGCTGTAGACATTCAGTTCTGATGAATGCTGATAGGCATGCAGTCTAGGTCCTAGAGGTCTTGCTGATCGCCTCAAACCATCAAAGTCAGTATTATATCTCATATCTCAGAGAATACTGGATGTCTGTGTTGTCCTAGCTTGAGACTCTTCAGCAGTCCATACCCATTACTTTCCGAATTCTGAATCCGGCACTTCAGGGCTATAGGGCTATCACTGGGTTGGAAGGCATTTTCTAAAACATCATCAAGGCTGGTGCAAACTTTAACAATGAGTAGTCAATCGTATTTATATACTGAAGTACACAGGTATATCTTTGTTACTTTCATCACAATCCAACTGATAATCACTAAAAACCACTTTATTTTACGTGCCAAACTCGTTTAAATGACGAAAACACTTAACCTTGAGTGATATAAACAAGAACTGTGTGGTCTTTATGCTAACACTTGTTTAGAATAAAACAACCATTGATTTATAATAATTGTAATTAGAATAAGTATGTTTACAATTATAACATATAACATTTCTAAACTGTTTTTCAATTTTACAGTTCACGGTGTATCCAGTGAGTATTGTCGATTTCCTGAAGAAAATAATCGAACTGTTGATACAGACCATTCCTATTTGGAAAAAATAATTAAAAATCAAAGCTTTATTAACATGGTTATGAATTCACCGGAAAAATTTAGTGATTTTTTTGAACAGCTTCAACATCTCACTTATGAACAGTTGGTAGAGGCTTACAGTGCGTGGAATCAATTCGGTCAACCAAAGAAATATTTGTAAGTAAAAATATAGGGAAAGGTTAATTAGATAACTTAGAAAATCAATTCTGAAGCTTGTGTATATTCAGCATATGAAAGAAATCTGATTCAGTTCACTGAAACGCCTAAAAAATAACCAATTATTAATAATTGAATGAAAATGCAACTGTTATTAATATTTCCTGAGTAGCATTGAAGTGGTTTGAAATTGACTATATACAACAGGAAATTGATGAAGGTATAATAGTGAGATATATGTTCTCACACACCTTTCAGTGACATCTATCATATCTGACAGTAATTGTCACTGAATCCAAAATAGCCAATAAATTAATAGATGTCCCTACTTTGCGGTCATGTTTGCATTTCACAGGGTCGGTTAGAAAAGCTGCTTTTAATAATACCGTCGGTAATAGCGTATTCAAATGTATCAAATATTCACCTAGAATAATCGAGAGTTTACACTAGAAAAATACACTAATTACATAGAATGTCTTTCAAGTGTCGATGTTGTGTAAACGAAATGTGAATTTAAGATAGATTGCTGGTGTAGTGTTGAAAACTGAGTACACATTTTTTTGCATAATTCTCCAATTAATCTGATGTAGAAATTCGCTCTTATCCTTCAAGTCCCCAATATTTGGGATAGCTGGAAATATATGTTAATTTTCAAATATTGGTTTTGTAGGGATTTTGTTTGATTGCTTGGAGGATTTTACCATGAGCTGACATCAGTTACAGAACTACTATGTTGTGAATTGGCAGAAGTTAGAATTCAAGGACCATTGGATCGGGTCCCAGTGGCTCAATGGTCTACGAGCTTGCCTTGCAACTAGAAGGTCCTGGGTTCGAACCCTGGTGGGTGAGCACTTATGAAGAGTCCTAAACTAGGACGAAACAGCTGTCCAGTACTCCCAGGTTTCCCAGTGGTTCTCCGACTGATGTCGGCTCGTTGTGACTTCCTCCAGGAAGTATATTAAACAAGATTTGGCTGCATAAATTTGTGTCATAGTTTAAAAATGACCAGTTAAGTTATAAAAATATAATTTGAATGCTTGAAAATAAAGTTGTCACTTTAATCCTCATTAGTACTAAAAGAGAAGAAATTATTACACTGAGAGTAAACGTACATTATCACGCCTCCATGTCCGATAAAAAATGAAATTTTTCGATGCAATCTCCAGCAGTGCATTTATCAGGTGGATATCTAATTCAGTTGCACGGAAAGTATGCGACAAAATCTACTAAATTTTGTTGGTCATTGACATTATTTAGAAAAAACGTTTCTTGCATGTTCATTACATCATATTCTACCTTAACACACTCAGGCATTTGAGACGATTAACAGTGAGTTCCTCTCTGAGTGGGAACACTTAATAGGATGCGGAAACATTCAGTGGACGAAGCTTATTCTGGATTCCAATACACATTAAATGATATCAAGTTAACCCCGTAAGGCAAAATCAAAGACAGCATACTTCAAGCGTATATTTTAACAGTGACAAGATATTTTAGTCTAGTAGAATCAACCAATTGAAATTGCAAAAAATTTTCAATCAATAACATTTAATTGTAATAACCTTAAAGGTTTGATCAAATACAAAGAAGGTTACGATCTTTCGTGATAATCAATTGGAAAAATAAATAATATTGTTACTGATGATGCGAATAAATCAGAATGAAAGGGGTTAAATTGAGATATTGTTGTGATTTAAATAAGGCTGAGTTGATATGATTGATGATGATGATAATGACGACGACTGATCTCAGTTGTAGACATTTTGATTGAAAGTGACCTACCTGAAATTGATAGTCGTTCAACAAAATATTTTCTATTCTGACGTCTGAATGAAACTTCAGTCTTTCAAACTTCTAAAATTTTGTCAGGTATACGCAGTTCTAAATTTTAAAAAACAAATATAGATACATTTACAATATGAATGTTTTTTTTTCAAAAGGTGCCACCTACAAAACAATAAACACTGCCTTTGTATTTTTGTCTGTATGTGTGTGTGTGTGTTAGTGTACATTTTGGACGTGATAATAACCGGCAATATTAGCCTGTTCAGTGTAGGGTGGTTGAATTTCATGTCTATTCGACCAGGAAAAAGTTTAGCAGAACTAAATTTTCATATCTTATTGCCGAATAGTAATTTAAGCCTTAACAAAGTTTAAGACGACTTACGATATCACAGATAAAGGCTCATAAAATGGTCTCATGAAATACATTGGAAGTGGTATAGAATAGTTAAAGTTACAAAATGTAAGGAAAAGCTCTATGTGACAAACCAAAATTGTATGCGTATGTATGATAGGAATTTATTCACAATCCAGAAAACTTACAAATCTGATTTTATAATTCACGCACACGCTGATGCTAACATTCTTTACAAGTTTCTTTGTTTCTGTATTACTTTACTCATTGGTGTGACAATGTATAATACGCCCTGTTGAACAAGTTTCAATTTCGCATACCCTAGTTCATCGTGACTTTGATAGAAAATATTAACTGTGATTAGTGAAGCTTCAGAAAAATAATCTTGTTTATCTTCATTTCCTCTATTTGAAAACATGCACGGCAGAATACTCAACAATCGATTTGTTTCCAAACTATAAAGTCTGGATTTGGTTTGCATAACCACAATTGTTTATTATACAATGTTGACATACCTGTAATGTAAATGGACCAAATTGGTTGAAGTTGGTTTTCTTAGACTGGTAGAATGAAACAAACATAGTGAGAGGATTGTCAAAGAAAGGCAGAAAACAATTTTTATTAGATTTCACCCTCTACTGACTTTTCGATAATAAAGTGTAAGAAACACTAAAATTTGTGTATATGTAAACATGAGGAATAAATTCATCGTGGATACACATTATCAACTGACATACCATGTGTTCTGCATTGATTACCAAAAATATCTTTCTTTTTGAAAATATTTCAGACAAGCTGAATTACTCAACTAGTCTTCAGCAGTATGAAATTTTTTTATAAGTTTTTTACACAATCAACCTTATTCAACAACTGTACGACAACGGCACATGTCAAGTCATCCACAACGGAAAACTCGGTGAGGCGTTTGGAGTAAACACAGGAGTCAGACAAGGGTGCTGGCTTATTATCACCAGTGATATTTTTAATTGTGGTGGACTGGATTATGCGTCAGACAGTGAGTGGGGAACGAGCAGACAGGGATATCCTGGACCAATGTGAAGAACCTAGAAGACCTGGATTTCGCGCGTGGATGATTTATGTTTGATGTCACTGTCACAAAATCGAAGACTTACAAGCGAAAACCGACAAACTGGTCGAAGAAGCAGGCGGCGAAGTCAGGACTCCAGATGAACATAGACAAGACGGAGGTTATGAAAATAACCAACCAACAACAACAGAAGCAACATCCAGCGCCAATCACCATCAATGGGGGATTTGAAAGAGGTGACTTCATTCGCTCTTTTATCTAGGGAGCATTGTCTCAACAACAGGAAGTCGGAACGGACGACGATGTCAAATCGAGCGATAATCGGGAAGGCGAGAAATACATTCATCAGCCTGAAACCAATCTGGAAATCTTCGTCACTCAGCATCAACAACTAAATTCGGTCGGATTTTGAATACAAACGGCGTCAAGTCAGTCAGTTTTTCTATACGGATCAGAAACTTGGTGGGTGGTTCACAAAAAATATTTCCAACAGGCTATTGCAGACCTTCATCAACAACCGTCTTCCCTCCATACTGAAGATCAGATGGCCAGGCCGGAAAGAATCACCAACAAGAAACTATGGGAACAAACAAACAAAACAAGAACCAACCGCCCAATAAATATGCAGGAGAAAGTGGAGATGGACTTGACACTCGCTGAGGAGGCCGCCGCTGGGTGACATCGCGCGCGCGTCAGGCCATTGCTCGAGTGGAACCAGGCCGAAAGGGAAGCGGTGGCGAGTGGGACGTCAGTGCAAGGTTGGGTGACATGGAGGAGATCGTGTGAAGAGGAGTTGAAAGAGTATGGACTAAGATGGATGCAGGTGAAAAGCACAGTAGAAGACAGAAGCAAGTGGAGACGTGCAGTTGTAGCCCTATGTTCCACTAGGAACCCAAGGGAATAATAATATATAATAATTACACAATTGGTTCTTAAGCATTATGCATGAGTGTTAAGTTGTTAAAGCAAGTTTTCCTTGAGAACCTGGAGGCCAGTAACTTTCAACGGTGCATTCCAGAACCTGATCAGGTGCATTTTTTTCAAGGGATATTAGACAGCCTAGCTCAGCTTTTCCCCTTCCATTGGTCCTGTCTACTAAACTTCTCAACAGTACTAGAGAAACCCTTAGTGAGTGACAAATCAAAATAACAGATAAAGCTTCGCAGTTAAATGCCTGTCACTTAGGCTGAGTCTTAAACACAACCAATATTTTTTAAGACACTGCACTATCAAAATGTTGTCATTACACTTTTTTAATGTTTTCTCACACGTATAGGTAACCTAGTGTTTCTTTTTTATTGGTTTTATTACTTCGTGTTTTGCAGAGAATTTCTACAAAATATTATTGCAGAGTTGAGGACAGACGCCTCCATGAAATTTATTATAAAGCATCTTATAATGAACAAGATGAACAAATGTGCACAGCTGGAATGGATTCGTTTACTTGGCGTGGTCCAAGCGCCCAGCTATCAACTCATCAAAGAGATGAAAGTAAATCTTTTCTTTTGATACCTTTCAGATGTTTGAAATATGGTGTTATTATTTTCACTTAACAAGCGTATGAATTTTGCGTCCTAAAAGACAGAATAGGCGAGATGCATTAGATGTTCTCAGATAGCATTGAGATTTCAAAAAAGTGGTATGGTGAATAAACCTTTTTCACTCATTTATGGGGGGAATTTAGGCACTTCACAGTGCAGTAGAACTTCGTGACATATAACTTTAATTAATAGGAAACACTATGATATAACATATATACCTGGATGATGTTTAGAGAACAAAGTATTGATTTGTTAGTTTTATTCATTAGTAACCTAATATTCTAAAAGCATCTCCTAATTAATTATGTCATATCAATATGTGCATTGTGGAAGAAACTAATGCAGTATAATAATGAGGCTGGAATAAGAGTAAATATAACGTTATCAAGACTGAAAACGGAATAACTAGATACCGGTGTATATTTGCACACTGCAAAGGAAATGTTTGTAGTATGACGACATATTCAATACGGATTTATGCATAAGACTTAAGAAACAGGATTATTTCTTTCTTAATGCAGACTTCCTAACTTAACAGGCCTACAAATAATACTGTAACAGGTATTACAAATGAAGTGTGATTTTTCAAAAGACGATATGAGTCAACTGCTGTTTTTGTTAAATTCGCCCTATATCCACATAACTACGAGTCCCTGAAATAAGGGGAGCTGCAATACAACGTATAAGGTAAAACTTAAAATATTTTAGCACTGAAACAGTCAATACAGGGAGTAAGTAAAGATCAAATTAAAACAGAATTTTCAAAGCCGAGATTTCTTATTTCGTGTATATAAAATAGGCTGATTATTTATTCAAGTTACACTTATACACAGTCGCCGAACCTGAGGCAGAAGTTACTGAATACTTTCCGTTAAAAAACCTGTCATTATTTATGAAGCTCTTAACATTTTTTAACCATTCGACAGCAGGTTTACGGACACGCTAGGGTCGATTTCTATTCAGTAATAAGGGAACCTTGTTTTTGGAATAGTATATATATATATATATATATATATATATATATATATATATATATATATAGTGAATAAGCAAAACTAACTACTATCAAAGAAGCATTGTTATCGTTTTAAGGACTTTGTATAGATGACTGTTGCCTTTCAATGAAATGACGTTTGAACATGCCATAGAACAGGTACTTTGTCATTACTATTGTATGCGTTAAAAGTGAACTGAAGTGCAACTGCACTTCGCAGAGTAGATGGACAATACTACAGTCAACCTTATCTCATTTCTGAAGTAATTCTGTACTTTTATTACCTATCATGAAGGTATGCGTCTGCATTCTACAATAAAGCTTTGTATGTCATACTCTTTAAAGGAGCAGATCACTGGCACACAATACAGTCTGGATCCAGGTTATTTCGAAGTACATATTAAAGGCTAATATGATATAATCTTCAAGAGTTAAAGTCTAACCTTTTACTCAAGAGTTCTTTGCAGTCGTTTCTTTATATCACAGTGGTGTCAAATGATTTTTCGAACAGTACAGGCATGTAATTTATATGATGTAAAGCTTTGTTTGACACTGACTGACCATTTCTACTAGACAGTAATAACTCATGTTCACGTAGACTATTCAAAAATTTAATTTTAATTCATAATATGGTTTGCACACCAACATAAGAGTTAAACAGTCTTAGTGTTTATATCACAGAGATTCGGCGCTCTCAATGAAAATACATTCTAAAGTGCAGAGGTAACTAAATCTTAAATGGCTGCAGAAAATGGGTATAAAGTTCTCAAATGAACGTTTGTGCTTACTGTCATTCTTCAGAAAGACGATGTTTGGTGGTAATATCACACGGCAACACTGATCAATGCGCATTTGCATTTCTGAGGGATACTGGTTAGTTCGACGTCGAAGATGTGCCATATTAATAAGTGCCAGTGACTAAGTAACTTAAATTAGAGGCTTTTTGCTGACTGTTCCTATCCATCTACTTGGAATTTAGGGTGCAGCACAATGATGAAATTGCAGACCTGGGTGACAGAATTCAGTCATTGTCAGTAAACTTTAGAAATGATAACTAGCTTCACCCCAGCATTCATTTTATAAATCAGTTCACTTAACAGTAGATTCAGATTTCTTGTCTGTGAAATGTTTCTGATATGCAAAAGCTTCTTAATAACAAGCCTATCATGAATGCAGCGTTACATACTTATAAACACGATAAAAGCAAGCCACAGGAATGCAGGCATCAAAACGACTAGGAGTACTCATTCGGTATTTTGAGTGTCTCATGCCATTTTTGGTATATTAATAAAATCTATTTCTATGCCCTTATCTACAGAACTTACTGGATTCTGCTTTGTATAAAGATACAGTTCACATTGTCAGTTTAAATATCCGGAGATTTTGTGAAAGTAACCCGTCATGCATGGAATTCGATGTTATCAGAAATATGACAGCAGTTATCGAAGATTCCGTTAAATCAAAGGTCATTGATAAGGTAGGTGCTTTATACTAATAATTTGTAGTCCTGTCTTTCTATTTGACTAGCAATAAGTTCTGACCTTGTTTAAGTAACATTTTTACGGTGCTACGAACACGTTTCGGAAATAAAGTTTATGTTATATAAATGTGTGAAATAAGCTAAATGCGTTTTTATGCAAACCCAACAGTTCGTATGATAACTAGTATAAGAAGTGAAACAGATAGAATACTGTTGTATAAATTCCGTTCTATCTATAAAATCAAACCTCTTTTCAAAAACACATAGAGAATTGTTGGATTATTAGAGTAGTTATTTTATTCAGTTCATATTGTTAAGAAGCAGGAGGAAGAGTTTCCTCAGCATAGCAGTGCTTGATGATGTTCAACCACTTAGATGAAAAATGTTTTATCTTTCTAGGAATTTTTCCCGTGAAACATAAACTGTGCTATGAGTGAAGCTACACTTTGTTTTGAAAAAAGAGAAATGTTCATAGAACTCGGTTTTTATGAATATTTGGTCACTGTTAGTTGAAATCCATTTATGGAAGATGAAAAGTACTCATCAATTTGGATAGTATGAAGATACTGTACAATGTATTGTTTTGTTAGTTGTCAGTCACTTACATGCTCTTGAATTTAGTCATTGTAGTTCTCTTCATTTTATGTGAAATATACTGGCAAACCTAAAGAGACTTTTGTTTTCGCCAACACAATCAGAAAAATGATATTCAGACGGGCACACACACACGATGACACACACGTTTTCCACTGGTATTACCAACTGACCAAAATTTTTTCAAAATATGGAATCGAACTGGAAATTTATGTTCATTATGACATTCAAAAACTAAACATGTGACCAATTAGCTACCGGAAAAATGTTTGTCAAACTGACCTCATTAGTGGCTTGGGGAAAAAAGACAACGAAATCGTGTTGCCTGTGCATAAAATCAAAATATTTAATAAAAAAATAAAATTAAACATTAAGTTCACGGTTCATAAATTTTGGAAGATACTTAGCCTATTAACTAATTCTCAGACTCATTCTCTCTCTGATATTTTTCAACGATATCTACAAATCCGTTATGAAAACACAGATATGTGAAGTATGCAGAGTTCACGCAACAACAGAACGAAATCAAGTGTAAAGAAAGAAATGCTTCAAATACTATGTTAAACAGAACAAGGCGAACACAAAGCAAATACGTATGACTAAGTCTGTTAATAAAACCAGTGAAAAGTCACAATAATTATATATTTTTTTTTTTTTGATTTACAGCTTGATTCCACACTGTATTTTTTGGTACAAGTATGGGATTTTCAGCATGGATATCGGTAGCCCAAATTTTACAGGCCGACCTTAGATATCAGGTGTGCGTCGGCGTGGGCTCGAACCCCGGACCATGTGCATGGTCGGCGAGAGTCCTAACCACTGTGCCACCGACGCACAATTTCACCACCAGATATGGAATAACGTTAGTTCATCAGGTGAAACAAAGATTATGTTCGGTGAAGAAATGTTTCTTTTCAACGACTTCATTTTTCAAGCCGGTACGGCGGTATTTATGTTTCGGAAAAAGTCATTAAGAGGCACTAGAAATTACTCAGTCAATATTGCACATATGATGAGAATAAAGATAATTAGAATGATGATGTACTGAGTGGGTAGAGTTGAAGTGGATGAATTACAAAGCTTCTAAAGATTATTAAGTAAGTGGATTGGTATTGTGATTTTAAGAATAGTAGGTCAAGTGTTGCCTGAAAAATTATGAGTACGATGATGATGATGATGATGATAATGATGATGATGATGATAACAATAAAGACGGCGAAGGTGAATTCAAGTGGAATGAATTCAAGTGGTAACGTAGAATAAAATAAAAGGACATTACCACTTCCAAGGTAAAGGAATAAGTCCTAACAAAACGAATGCTAATACTGATACTCTCAAATGTTGCATCATTAATGGTGAATATCTAATATCCGCAATCACTTTTATCCTGATGGTCGAACTCTTAAACGCCATACACTGGATTTGATCGGTGTCATACAAACGCATGTTCCAGAACTCCAGAATAACATGCCCCAACGTCTGCATTCCTCAGTTGAACTAACGGAGACCGATCGTAGCTTATTTAAGGATTATAAGCCTGATGTGATACAGAAAAGATCCGATGATGTAACTATTAAGATGTAAAACAATCGAATTTAATTTGAAGTTTCCGAATTCCCCAGAAAATATGTCTTTAATTATTCCAGTATAACTTCGTCTGACATTCAGATGCAAATCGTATCTCTTGGTCCTAAGTTATACACTATTTTATCCGGAGTTGACAGATTAGATATAAAGGTGCAGTTTGTAAATCTAATTTTTTACACACAGGACTACTTCAGACGTCTAGTTGAGACCTAGGATAATTAGAGTCTGTCATCCTGAATTGTTACTATCAGTATTAGAAAGAGCGATGTAGACAGCGACAAATGATACCAAAAGAGCATAAAAGACAGTTGAGAGAACTTCTCAATAGTAAGGAAATAACACTAATTCGTCCAGATAAAGGATTGAGCATAGTTATTTTAAATTGTGAGGATTACAATAACAATATGTGTACCATTCTTTGACACCAAGAAACATTTTTGAAATCAACCAACCAGAAAGACAGAACGAAGAGTATTGAGAGTGAATTGCCAAGAACTTTGCAGAAGCTGTTCGTATATATGTATATATATGAACATTTCGAGCCGTCTGGTTCAACCATACCTCGTCTATCTGGTCTTCCTAAGGTGCACAAAGATGGTATCCCTCTGAGACCCATGTCGGATATACTGAACTGCCCTTGTCATTCTACAGCTAAATGACTGCGTTTACAAATTAATGTATAATGACGACAGCGAATGCACCGGAAGAATAGCTTGACGGGTGTTTATCCAATTTTCTGAAGACATTTTCAAGGCAAAGTCTAAAGGGGACATGGTTGACTGCAAGTATAATTATCTGCAGTACAAAATCAATCTACTGATATAAGAATAAAACTTGTGCACTGTGGTAGAGTGTAATTCCACTATGGGTAAACTTCGTTTTGATACAGTCTCACAGTGACATACGGTAATGTTTACTGATGACCACTTTTCGAGCACAATTTATTACTCATAATCATACCAAGGTAATCACACGACTTCCTATCTTCATTTATATAGTCCCATTATTTTTCACTTGATTTTCACTTGATTTGATTGGTATTAGTATTTTCCATATTTCAGGAATGAGTGATGAGTCATTCCTATTGACTATATTGGGTGTAGACTTGATGAACAAGGATTCCGTAATCAACCTCTCTCTCTCCACATACATACCTAGATTACCTTTTATAATTTCCACCCTATCCCACCTTATTGTGTGGTTGTGTGTTAATGCGTGAAGTGCAATGTAGTCCTGAACTTTTTTCTAAATTACTTATCTTTTCAGGGTCAACCATTCTCACCTTAGCTAAATTGTTATGTTCTGATAATCTGACTATCCTGACCTACTAGTTTGACCTATGTAGTTGACCTCACAGACACTGTATTTTGCCTAATTGGGTCAACCGACAGGGTCCTTTAACCTACACGGCTTGTCCCTGAGTGAGTTTGTAGGTTTGAAAGCCACCCTTATTCCCGCTTTATTTAGAATCCTATGTAGGGTCTCAGATGTCCCGTGTTTATAAGGTATAACTGTAGATAACAAGTGAAAAACAATAGAATTATATAAATGAAGTTAGGAAGTCGTGTGATTACCTTGATATGATTATGAGCAATAAATTTTGCTGGAAACGTCATCAGTAAAATTAACTGCATAACACTATGAGATTGTATCATAACAAAATTTACCCATAATGAAATAGATCTACTACTTGCGTTTTCAGTATACAGGAGAGAGAGAGAAGTAAACTTGATTCACTTAGGTGAATAAACTAACTTTATACCGATAAATGTCACAATTAATTCATAAAGAGCAACATCGTTTTGTTCAGTGCAGAAATGTTTCTTTTCAACGACTTCATTTTTCAAGCCGGTACGGCGGTATTTATGTTTCGGAAAAAGTCATTAAGAGGCACTAGAAATTACTCAGTCAATATTGCACATATGATGAGAATAAAGATAATTAAAATGATGATGCACTGAGCGGGTAGAGTTGAAGTGGATGAATTACAAAGCTTCTAAAGATTATTAAGTAAGTGGATTGGTATTGTGATTTTAAGAATAGTAGGTCAAGTGTTGCCTGAAAAATTAAGAGTACGATGATGATGATGATGATGATAATGATGATGATGATGATAACAATAAAGACGGCGAAGGTGAATTCAAGTGGAATGAATTCAAGTGGTAACGTAGAATAAAATAGAAGGACATTACCATTTTCAAGATAATATACTTTTGAGCACGTAATATAGATATTCACCCATGTATTCCTATATCTTTGGCCCCGCGTAAATGGACAAAACGTAAGCTCTTGGAGTGGCTGGGTTGGGTCCACTCGATAACTGCTAAGGATAAATAAGTTTAAGCTGAATATTCTGACTCCAGAAGATGTTCACAGATTGAAATTTGTGGATTCCTTTGCTGAGCTTTCACCCACCAATCTGGGACGTGTTCAGCTATGTGTTTACGTAGAACACGCTTACAAGGTCCAATGCAATCAGCTCCCCACGATCATGTGAATGAGTATATGTACATAGAGTTGAATATAACCCATGGTGCATTCCTGTCGTTTCGTTGAGTCATATGTAGGCTAGTACATATTAAATGAAATTCAGCTGCTTAAAAAGTGTGTTTAATAAATCTAGACTGAGTTTTAATTACTTCAACAACAGTGTCACCTCTGAACGCCAAACTCATATATACTGTCTTGGAATCGGCTAGGAATGGTTTCTTTCTTGATGTATCTGTCGACAAATCTTCCAGGATATCCATTATTTAAGAGGGTTGTGAGTTCTATGTTGACTGTATCTGTCGAGCATACTTCCCGAATTCTGTATCATAGACGATGGATAAGATTAGTCTTCCTACCAAGAGGTATTTCACCGTTGATGTTGGCCTACTCTCCCGCAAATCTCGGCTTTCGGTATTTTGGTCTTATTAACGTGCCATCCTTTCTCCTGTTTAGCATCACACCTGAGAAATGGAATGCGGAATTCGACTCCTCTTCCATAATGAAAAGCATCGATGGGTGAAAACTATTAAAGTTTTCAAGAAACTCTGAAGTTGAACAATCGTTATCACAAATAATGAAGATGTCGCCAATCTATCTCTAATACACATGCAGATTGGAGATTGTTTTTTTAATGGAACACTCTAAGCTCGCCACGAAGACATCAGCTAGGTGACGTCTCAATGGAGACCCCATGGTGACTCCATTCCTTCAATTATAGATGATATCATTAAATCTGAATTGCACATAAAGCGTGGATCTCAATAAAAGCGGCCTCAGATAGTCAGCTGGCACTCCAATGCTTATGCTTTTTTCTTAAATGTAATCAAATGGATAGCAAATAGTTTCTGCTAATGGTACATTTGTAAATAACGAGCAAACATCTAATGAGATCACGTGTTTACCGGTCAAATTAATTCCATCGACGCGACTGATGCAGGCAAAAGTGTTCGAAAGACTGTGTCTACAAAGATTTGTTTCAAGAATTTTAGCTAGCCATCCACAAATTTCAATCTGTGAACATCTTCTGGAGTCAGAATATTCAGCTTAAACTTATTTATCCTTAGCAGTTATCGAGTGGACCCAACCCAGCCACTCCAAGAGCTTACGTTTTGTCCATTTACGCGGGGCCAAAGATATAGGAATACATGGGTGAATATCTAAATTACGTGCTCAAAAATATATTAACCTTGGAAGTGGTAATGTCCTTTTATTTTATTCTACGTTACCACTTGAATTCATTCCACTTGAATTCACCTTCGCCGTCTTTATTGTTATCATCATCATCATCGTACTCTTAATTTTTCAGGCAACACTTGACCTACTATTCTTAAAATCACAATACCAATCCACTTACTTAATAATCTTTAGAAGCTTTGTAATTTATCCACTTCAACTCTACCCGCTCAGTACATCATCATTTTAATTATCTTTATTCTCATCATATGTGCAATATTGACTGAGTAATTTCTAGTGCCTTTTAATGGCTTTTTCCGTAACATAAATACCGCCGTACCGGCTTGAAAAATGAAGTCGTTGAAAAGAAACATTTCTTCACTGAACAAAACGATGTTTCTCTTTATGAATTAATTGTGACATTTATCGGTATAAAGTTAGTTTATTCACCTAAGTGAATCAAGTTTACTTCTCTCTCTCCTGTATACTGAAAACGCAAGTAGTAGATCTATTTCATTATGGGTAAATTTTTGTTTTGATAAAGTGTCACAGTGTTATGCAGTTAATTTTACTGATGACGTTTCTAGCACAATTTATTGCTCATAATCATATCAAGGTAATCACACGACTTCCTATCTTCCTTTATATAGTTCTATTGTTTTTCACTTGGTATCTACAGTTATACCTCATAAACAGGGGACATCTGCGACCCTACGTAGGATTCTAAATAAAGCGGGAATAAGGGTGGCTTTCAAACCTACAAACTGACTCAGGGACAAGCTCTGTAGGTTAAAGGACCCTGTCGGTTGACCCAATTAGGCAAAATACAATGTCTGTGAGGTCAACTACATAGGTCAAACTAGTAGGTCAGGGGTAGTCAGATTGTCGGAACATAACAATTTAGCTAAGGAAAGAATAATTGATCTCGAGAAGATAAGTAATTTAGAAAAAAGCTCAGGACTACATTGCACTTCACGCATTAACACACAACCACACAATAAGGTGGGATAGGGTGAAAATTCTAAAAGGTAATCTAGGTATGTAGGTGGACAGAGAGAGGTTGATTACGGAATCCTTGTTCATCGAGTCTACACCCAACATAGTCAATAGGAATGACTAACCACTCATACCCGAAATATGGAAAATACTAATACCAATCAAATCAAGTGAAAATCAAGTGAAAAATAATGGGACTATATAAATGAAGATAGGAAGTCGTGTGATTACCTTGATATGATTATGAGTAATAAATTGTGCTCGAAAAGTGGTCATCAGTAAACATTACCGTATGTCACTGTGAGACTGTATCAAAACGAAGTTTACCCATAGTGGAATTACACTCTACCACAGTGCACAAGTTTTATTCTTATATCAGTAGATGGATTTTGTAGTGCAGATAATTATACTTGCAGTCAACCATGTCCCCTTTAGACTTTGCCTTGAAAATGTCTTCAGAAAATTGGATAAACACCCGTCAAGCTATTCTTCCGGTGCATTCGCTGTCGTCATTATACATTACTTTGGAAACGCTGTCAATATTGATCGCTTACTTGTTTATATGTTTTTTAAACTATTCTTTTGATTTTACAGGTGAGAATTTTTTAGTGTAAGACTATCTTATTTTTCTTTATTCTTTATTTTTGAGTTTTTACTACTTGGTTGTAAGAATTTTTTATAGCTAATGACATACTTCACTGGTGAATTCTTTTTATACCTGTTATGTGACACTCACCTACAGGGTAGATATAAATCACTATGCGACATAATGTTACAGCTAAGTTTTCTCTATCAATCAAATAATAATAATAATGTGGTGAGAGCAGGCTGCTAGCCGATTGGTTGGCACTAATCTACGTTAATGTCTAGGTCACTAATATGGGCCGTGAGAAAATATGAACAAGGCTGTTTCAACAACCAATCACAGCAAACTTAAATGTGGACAAATATGATTCGCAGATAGATGGCTCTACTTTCCGAGAAATATCGAAAACAACCAATCATAAGACTGTGTTTGTCTGCTTAACTTCCGAGAAACAACCAATCAGAAGACTGCCTTTTTCTGCTTGCATAAGCCTTATTAATGCACATAAAATATATATAAATACGTGTTGATTTTCGTAATAAAACGATCTGTTGCCAGCCCTTGTCTTCTGTTGTTACATTTGGTGTCGCTGCCTCCAAAAGATGAAGATCCCGTGGCCAGCTGCGTTTGAAGAAGGAGACATACGGAGCTTCTTACGTGACTTCGAGGCCGTTGCTGAGCTGGTGGGTGTCAAGGAGCAGGCGGCGAAGGCAGTTGTCCTGGGGACGCTGTTGAGAGGCCGAGCGAAGGCTGCATATGACAGCGTAGACAGGTCAAATGGCACAGCGTCTTGGAAGAAATTGGTTGAACGACTAGTGTCCGAGTTTGACAGCGAAACAGACAGACAGCTAGCAATGCAGCAGTTCCGGTCAATGAAGCTTGGACCTGATGGAGACCCGCTAGTGTTGGCGGTGAAACTGACTAATCTACTTCGACGCGCGCTTCCCACTTTAGATGAAGAATCAGAAGCGCAGTTACTGTCTTCCCAATTCATCGAGAGTGTCCCAGACCACATTTCTCAGCGATTACAACTGGTTAACGCAACGCAGCCGATGGATATTAGTGAGCTGGCGAAGGTGACCAGACAGCTGCTGAGCACAACGGTAGCCGCTATAGACCAACCAAAACCAAACGAATATGAGCAGAAAATTGAAGCATTGCAGCGGGAAGTGGCGGCGTTAAAGTTGGCTGATAGAAAAGACCGGTGTTTTGAATGCGGTAAGCCGGGACACTGGAGAAGATACTGCCCAGAAAGGCGAAAAAGAAAAAATTTCAGACGGTATAATGCTTGTTCTTTCTTTCGTATGAACCTAGATTTAGTGGGGGCTATTGAGAAAGGGCTCTGTATTCGAAGTTGCGAGTGAATGATCGAGAAGTAGTATGTTTGATAGATACAGGGGCGGCCGTGTCGTTAATAGATAAGAATTTATGTAAGAGTGTTAGTCCGTGTTCATTGACAGTACAAACAGTAGGCGGGTATGTGTTGCGTATCACGGGTAGATCGAACTGTACGGTCGTTGTTGGTGGCTGCGAGGTGACGTTTCCTTTCATTGTTGTACCCGAACTACAGCGAACGATATTAGGAGCGGATTTTCTGCGTGAGATTGGTGCCATAATCGACACGCAAGCGAACGTGGTGATCACGAAATACGGGCATATCAACATGTATGAGACCAGCGAGATAGCAGCGATTAAGCTGTCGACGGTACACAATGTGACAGAGTTAATTAATAAATACGATCATCTGTTCACTGGAGATGGCGACCCATACGGTTATTGCGATAAGGTGAATCATGAAATTCCGTTAAGTGATCCGAAAGTAAGGTCATTTTTAACGCGAAGAGTTCCATGTCATCTGGAAGGCGAAGTGGAGCGACAAGTGCAAGAGATGTTAAAAGATGATATTATTGAGGAAGCTGATAGCCCGTACAACTCTCCAGTGCTGTTAGTAAAAAAAGCGAATGGGAAGTATAGATTCTGTGTTGATTTTCGACAGTTAAACAGTATGACAGAGTTAAGACCGTGTGCCATGCCAACAGTGGTAGAAACTTTAGATCGCCTACAAGGTGCGAATGTGTTTTCGGTTCTCGATCTTCGCTCAGGATACTGGCAGATACCGATAAAACAAGGTGATAGAGATAAGACGGCTTTCATCGTGGGTCAGACACAATATCGATTTAAACGCATGCCGTTTGGACTAGCAGGTGCACCGTTTACGTTCAGACGACTGATGAAGCTATTACTTAAGAACTTGAAAAACGTGGAGGTTTATGGTGATGATCTCGTCATATACAGTCAAAACGAAAACGATCACGTCAACCATGTAGAAGCCGTGCTGCGACGCATCGAAGAGTTTGGACTACGCGTCAACAAAACCAAGTCTCAGATAGCCAAAAAGAATGTTACTCTGTTGGGACATAAAGTGGGAAATGGTGAGATTAAACCACTGCCGGAGAAAATTTTGACGATTAAAACGATTCCAGCCCCGAATTCAAAGAGAAAACTGAGACAATTCTTGGGTAGAGCAGCGTTTTATAGTCGCTTCGTGAAGAACTTCAATGAGATAGCAGCCCCTCTATACAGGCTACTAGGTGAGCCAAAGTTTGTTTGGTCGGAAGAATCGCAGAGGACATTCGACAGAATTAAACAGCTGCTCGACCACCAACAAATGACGCTAAAACTACCTGTGCCAGGAAGACAGTTCACAGTGTGCACAGATGCCAGTGACTACGCTATAGGTGCGGTCCTAAGACAGGACGAGGGAATCGTTGAGTATGCCAGTAGGGTTTTGACCCTCACAGAGAGAAAGTATTCAACGATAGAGAAAGAATGTTTAGCAATGGTATGGGCAGTCGACAAATGGAGACCTTATTTACTCGGCCGGCGGTTCCACATCGAAACTGATCATAAGCCGCTACAATTTTTGAAGACAGCGAGAGACCCACGGGGGAAGTTGTCACGGTGGATGTTGCGTCTTCAGGAGTACGATTTTACGATCTCACACGTTCCTGGAAGTGAAAATGTCTTGGCAGATTTGTTATCGAGACCAGAAGATGAGTCTGAGTTGCCCGAGGTCGCTTACGGAGTGCATGCAGTAGAACAAGACCCACTAAGACTTGCACGTAGGCAGAGGTTGGACGATACGCTGAATACAGTAATACAGGTGATCACCAACGGAATAGAAGTGGATCAAACTACGGCGAGTAAGGAGCTAACCACACTACTCAGACAGAGGGATCGACTCAGAGTGAATGCCTACGGGACTCTGACCTGGCGAGAGAACGACGGAAGCTGGCTGGCTGTCATACCTCAATCGTCGCGCCACGACATGATAGAAGAATGTCACCAGCTAGCGCATACAGGCGTGGCCAGAACGACCGACCTCCTAAGACAAAGTATGTACTGGCCAGGTATGAGAGAAGACGTAGCAAGATACGTACTTGGATGTCCACGGTGCCAGCTGATGAAAGGTGACCGGTATATACGACCACCACTTCAGTCGATTCCAGTTACCGCGATAGGTGACTTGTGGTCCGTAGATGTCATGGGTCCATTTCCTCAGACATCCAATGGTAATCAGTACCTCTTGGTGATGACGGAACACGCGACACGATGGGTAGACGCCGTAGCAATCCCAGACCAACGTGCAAGAACCGTGACAGATGCAGTAGTTAGACACATTGTTGCAGACCACGGCGTACCGAAGACAATACTGACAGACCAAGGTCCCTGTTTCGAGAGTGAAGAGTTTACTTCCCGTTTGCAACAGCTGGGCATCAAGAGGATCAGAACGACCCCATACCATCCACAAACGAATGGCCTAACGGAGAGAAACAACCGTACACTGAAGGAGTGGCTGGCCTCGAAGGGCGGGAACTGGGAAACGGAGCTTCCACTGATTTTACTAACACATCGGGCTACCACTCAGGAAACAACGAAGAAGTCACCCTTCCAACTGATGTATGGTAGAAAACCACGATTACCGGTACACAATGAGACCTGGCCCATGCACCAAAAGTGGAGTACGACGAAATTAAAAGCAGAGAGGAAAGAGGCAGTCAAGAATGTAATACGGAAGCAGCGCAGTGATGTCACGAAGTCTCAGATGAAAGAAAGGACGCAGTGCATTACCTTTGCAGTCGGGGACCAAGTGAAGTGTAGAGACAGGAGATATACAGTTGGAGGCGGGCTAGGTTCACGGAAACTCCTTCCAAAGTGGGAAGGACCATACACAATCACAAAAAGACGGGGTCAAGTATATACCATCCGAAGAGGTGATAAACAGAAACGAGTTAACGCCAGTCAGCTCCAAAGATGGGTACAGTGGGACAAGCCGGTCAGTAACAATCCTCAACTAGAGGATGTAGCACCCAGAAGGTCGGAACGTCTGCGCACGAAGCTATTTGACGGGGGGACGAGTGTGGTGAGAGCAGGCTGCTAGCCGATTGGTTGGCACTAATCTACGTTAATGTCTAGGTCACTAATATGGGCCGTGAGAAAATATGAACAAGGCTGTTTCAACAACCAATCACAGCAAACTTAAATGTGGACAAATATGATTCGCAGATAGATGGCTCTACTTTCCGAGAAATATCGAAAACAACCAATCATAAGACTGTGTTTGTCTGCTTAACTTCCGAGAAACAACCAATCAGAAGACTGCCTTTTTCTGCTTGCATAAGCCTTATTAATGCACATAAAATATATATAAATACGTGTTGATTTTCGTAATAAAACGATCTGTTACCAGCCCTTGTCTTCTGTTGTTAACCGATATTTATTTGGAGGTCATCCGTTAAAATTTTTCCCGATTCGAATTCTTTGGACATAAGGCGATACTGCCATACATTCGTGCCTGTATGTGCTAACATTTGTCAATTAGTAAATATGGTTGTCATAATAACAATCCAGTTGATGTTCTGATTCAGATTGCTAGAATCTTTACAATGAGATATAGTTCACATAGCCGCAAACATGAAACGCATAACCTGGATAGTAGAGAGACGGAGGCATCGTCATCTTCACAATTCCAGTGCGCTAAAAAATAGAAGACCTACCAAGTGTTCACTGTTACTAAGTCTTTAATTGTCGTTACACTTGATGACGCCGTGTGATGTTGATTTCCTCAGCAGTTTAAAAGCTTGTTTTAGTTTCGCAGGTAAGTAATCATGTCATAAATCAATTTATTGCTTATTCCAATTATATTTAATTCATCTGAAAATAAGCAGGACAATTAAGTTTAAATCCTAAAAGTGGTGAAAGAAGTCCAACAACTTGTTCACGTGCTTTCCTTCTTTTGCATGTTTTATTCGCCCTGAATAAACGCAGTCGTTAATTTCAATGGAGGCAATTTCAAATATTGGTTTATTTCTGCCCAGTAAAAATGCCATTTCAATTGTACGAAACATTTTAATGAATCGTGATGACGTAGACTATTATAGTTTACGCATATATACAGGACAGATTATTTCTCAGTTTGAATGTGATGAAAGTTTAAATGTAAGTTTAGTTGAGGATTGTTGAATTTCATTATGTGATGCAAAACTTTGACACCTGTCACCATTTCGTAATAATCAAAAAACATACAAACTAGACTGAATTTACACAGAATTTGGTTGCCAGACTTCTGTTGTTATTATTATTAGGTCACATTATCTGAGTTGTGGAAGTCAAAGGCATAATATATTAGTAATTTTGGTACTTTGCGTTTTGTGAAAGTTTAAAACTAACTGATTTTGATTGGATGTACTGCTTGTTTGTGTGCATGGATGTCTCAACCAGAGTTTTTGATTTTGATTACGACAGTAACAGAAGAACACAGCCCTCAAGTTGCAAGTGTCAGTAAAATCATGTAAAATTTTAACTCAATGTATATTCATGAAAATACAAGTTATTTTCCATGTTCTGAGGAAGTTAACAAGCTAATTTTTCGTGAGTCTTAATCACAACAATTAAAAGATATCTAAAACCTTCAGAAAACTGTAACCAATTGGCTTCACAAGATATAACAAGAACAAATTAAAATGAAACGGTACAAAGAAGAAAAACGCTATTTTATCGATGTATTATATATATAAAAGAACCAAGTCTCTCATATAAACAGTTATCATTAGTGAGTGATGGTTCTAATTAAAAATTAAAAATTACCTAACAAGAACTTTTCTTGTTTATTATTTGGTTGGATATATATTAAACTTGTGTTTCTTTCTGTCTTGACATAGTTTGCTTCAGTAAAGACTAAGCATATCATTTGTCCACACTCATAATCAGTACATGTTACATCTCTGACTGCAGCACCGGGTGACGCGGTTTCGAATCTCAGAAAGGACATGAGTTCCTTCAAGGTTGCAGATACGCCTTGCTGACGAGTGCCAACTAGCACGAAACCTCGGTCCAAGGCTTCCTGCCGATTGCCTCCAACCATCTAATAAATGTCACAATTCTTAAAGTGATGAACTCAGTACTAGTTATTCTGTAATGACATTAATGAAATGTTGCTAAAAAATTAAACTGAAACATTTGTTTATAAATTCTTTTATTGTACTCTACAACAGTGTAGAATGAATGCAGACAGTCCGACGACCGTTCTGAATGTCTCATGTTATTATCAGTGCATAAGTATACAGAGTTTTCTAGAGTTCAAAGGTTTTGATCAAATTTCACCTTATTATTTTTAATTCTTAAACAATTAAAAAAATGTTGACTGTGATTCCATAAGCTATTTCTTTTCTGCTAAAAATTATTTCATTCTGAACCTGGAGCTTCCTATCTAGATTTCGCTTGATCACTTGGTGTTCGTCGTCACTTCTAGGTTTACTAAGTGTATGTCCAATCAATCACACACACACCGAAATTTGTAAAACCTAACTTTTGTACTGGATGTGAACCACTGTTTGGCTATCTTGAATACGGGCTGTTTTTAAACAATGCACTCCTATGCTTAACTGATGCCTTAATCTAATAGTTCATACATTCTTTTATTGTGAAATAATAGAGAAGATTTGTAGCACAGGTGGATGGATGATTTGTAATTAGTAGTGTTCGCTGAGCTGGTTGGTTTAGTTGCGGAGCTTTCGTCGTCCTTCTGGACAACATCTTCAGCACAATTTTTAGCATAAAGTGAACTAATTTAAATCTTCCATGAGTGATCGAATTGCGTCTCCGGTTACTATCTTTACGTATGTATTGATCATTTTCTATTGACCTGGATCCTAAACTCTCTGGTCACATGATCTACTTTCTATTAGTTGGTATACTTCGTCTATATTAACGTGTTTGTTAATTACATATTCGTTTGAGTACCAGGCTTCTAGGAATTCCCTGACTGCACTTTTGGTGTTTCCTCTGTTTAAGACTTTAAAATTATCCCAATCCAACTGATGTCCATAATTATCTATATGCATTGATATGAAAGAATGTATATCGTGTCTTTTCACCGCTGATTTGTGTTCTTGGATTCTGATTCGAAGGGACGCCCACTTTGACCGATGTAATGCTTGTTACAGTTCATACAATTTATTTTGTAAAAAGTATCAATTTAATCTCCTTTTTCTGTTGGATCTTTTGGTTTGCACAATTAAACTAACCAGCTCAGTGAACACTACTAGTTGCAAATTCTTTTATTGTACCAAACAGTTTTCCACAGATGGAATTTTGATTAGAAGTTAGATAAAATGACTGATAGAAAACACATAACTATCCTTTTTTCGTTAGATAATAGGGTCGGCTTGCATATCCGTAAGAACCAAATCTGGAATATACCAATGCAACTGGGCGTCGGTGGTTTGGTGTTAAAACACTGGTGACGCACTCCCTTACTCTGCTTAGTCGGTAAAAAGGGAACATCGGGAGCCCTACCCAGTGAAATCAACACTACTGCTAGTGAAACTCCAAAGCCCAGCCTCAAATCCTAACATTCCACTTGGAATGCATAGGAATAAAAAGTAAAACTGAGACAACTAATCAGTGAATTACTATTTTTGGGAAACTCATTCATAGATCAGTTCGCCTGTTTGTCTACCTTCTACAAATAATCATAATTATTTGGATAAACTTTATTTGAAATATGCATGAACTGTTATTGATTCAATCGTCTCAACCCTTCACAACTTTGTTTTATACCTTGCATAAATTAGACCATACTCTGGAGCATAATTCTAAATGAAAATGAAACAAGTGAACTAAGAATTGTCGTCTTTAATGCATATTTTCAGTGCTTAGATCATTTGAAAATGCGAAATATTTTATCGTATCTAGGCAGATCTCTTCATAATCAAGTGAGTCAATACTTTGCTTATTTCAATTTATCATATTTTAAAATGCAGAAGATGGTTTTCAGACACAAATAAGACTATTCAATTCTAAACACTTAATAATGTTGAATAAGGCATTTAGAAGACAAATTTCACGAGATGATATCATTTCGTAGTTTCTTTACAACCGCTTTGCAACTAACATGGTTCACAATAATAATAAAATAAAATGCATGACAATTACTCAGTTACATAATGGTAAAGTACATACTAATGACCAATCATATTTAAACAGGTCAAGTAGTCCCTGGTAGTCAAAAGTCGAAGTCTATAGTTTTCCTACACATAGTTTAGGATGTATCCAAAGTGCTTCCATCACCTTTAATAACTTTGAATTGGAATCACATGAAATAATTGTGAAGCTGTCATTAATATTGATTTTGTGACCTCACATTATTAAGTGCTTTGCAATGGATGATGTTGGATTTCTATTCAGATTAATTGCATTGGGACTTTCTACGTGTATTGATAACCATTTTGGAACATGCTCTTTTTGACGACATTGAAACATTCTATTAATTCTACTAATACACGTGTCACTCCAACTTCAAGTGAACTTCTAGATACAGTTTGAAGTAGAGTCCACAGAATTTCATCCTTTAATCTTAGGTGCAGGGATCGTAAAATGTTCGATATGTGAGGGGAAGAGATGGGGCGTGAAATGTGTGCTTGAAGGCTGACTGGAGTCTTTGAGTTGTCAACTGCTTAATTTGATCCCTCTCGGATGGTAGATTAATAAAGATAGCTTTCTTTGGTACAGAAGCTGTCTGTTCAAGATGTGGTCTATCCTTACAGTGACAACTGATAAAGTTTTCTGGATAACCATTAGCTAATGAAAATGAATGTATGTCTCCAAGCTCATCAATCAATGTGTCGCTCCTTGCATATTTTTCGGACCGTTGAAAACAAACATTTCACTAGGTAGCGTTTATATTGGATAGGAACAAAACTGGTGAGATG
Organism: Trichobilharzia regenti; assembly: GCA_944472135.2. Taxonomy (NCBI): domain Eukaryota; kingdom Metazoa; phylum Platyhelminthes; class Trematoda; order Strigeidida; family Schistosomatidae; genus Trichobilharzia; species Trichobilharzia regenti. The sequence continues at coordinate 59,623,567 of OX235270.1, forward strand.
GAGATATTGTCCACTACATATCTGTGCACGAAATATTGGTCGTTTAATCGTTTCATCATCTCTCCTGGTCATTGTGATATCCAGGAAACCGAGTTTGTTACTTGAATAGCAACTGTAGTTCTTAAAAGACGTGGTTTGCAAATCTGGTTCATGTCCCGTTTTTTGGCAAATATCACCATGAAATAATAACCTATTGAAATGCGCATAAAACACGACTGTAAGCGATATATTACATTTAAATTGTGTCATTTCTTGTTGTTCCATCCTATAACAATGAATCCACTAAAGTGATTAGGAATTCATTCACCTTGAACGATTGAATTGTTACAACCATGAATTATGTGATTTGCATGAAGGATATAGGGTATAAGGCATCGATTGGAGACTTAGTCTACCGAAAGTAAATACTGCAAATTTGTCATTCTATCCAATACAAATATACCGCATTCTGCAGTGCTGCTAGTTAGTTCTATGAGGAATTGTTAGAGGTGTGTCTTTTAGGGTATACTCCATACGAACCAGCAAAGAGAAAAATTGAAATTAATTGCTCTTTTATAGTAATTTGTCTTGGCGACAAAAGGAATATTTCCAAAGATGTGTTAATGCAATTGTTAGTTTTTGACAAACAGATTACGTAATTTTGAAGGCGTTAATCGGTTAGAAATCTACAATGGTCCTGATCTATTTTAACACCAAATACGTAATTTTGTCTTACCTCTTTCTTCTTTGTTTGTCTATTTCTTAATTGCATTATTTTCTACCCCCACCCTCTATTAAATCTCTACGCTCATGACGACTGTTGCTAACTCGATTTTCGTTTATTTTTAAGTGAATTCTACTCAGCTTATTAACTTAATGAAAACAAAACACGTAGATCAGCGAAGAGTCTCTTTTCGGCGAATTCATTTTCTTAGCTGTACAATCGCAAATATATATGCATTGTTTTGTATGTATGTGTACATTAAGTTTGTCAAACAAAGTTACAATTGGTTAAGGTTACTTTTAACTAAACAAGTGAAGGTTGGTAATACAGGTCAAGAAAATTAAGTGCTAATGAAACTAGGGTAGTAAAAAAATGATGAGTTGTCACAAACAGTTGTAATAATAATAGTGAGTTTTACTCAGGATGCACATAGAAACAAAGTAGATAATACGAAACTATGTAAGAGATCTAAGTGGATACAAGAATTATAATTGCTTAAGGTTATTTTAACTAAACAGGTAAAGGTTGGTAATATAAGTCAAGACCATTAAGTGCTAGGGTAGTAACAAAGGTGATGAGTTGTCACAAACAGTTGTTAAAAGAAGTTATGCAATAATAATATGAATAGTTTGATGAGTGAGTTTTACTCAGGATGCACATAGAAACAAAGTAGATAATACGAAACTATGTAAGAGATTTAAGTGAATACAAGAATTATAAGCAATTAAGGAACAGGCAAAGAAACAAAATTAAGTCATCAAAATAAAAATAAAAGCTCAAAACAAATCAAAACATTGTTACCATGAGAGTAGAAGTGGTTGAGTAGTCTTCTTTTGTATGCACAGCTCCGGTTTTTCCATGTGAATGGCCAGAGCTTCAGCGATGCAAAGGAGACGAAACCGTATTGCCTTTGATATGTTATTCTTGACTCTGTAGATTACTTTGAAGGAGGCGTTCGTTGAAATGCAATGATCAGTGTTGACCAGGTGTTCAATTATCGCACTCCTTATTGCACCAGTATTGCCTTTTCGCAACCATGCTGGATAATGTTCTTGAATTCTCTTGGACAGGATGCGCGTCGAACGACCAATGTACCTGGCTCCACAGCAGCAGGTGAACTGGTATATGCACATAGAAGTGGCCAGATGCGGGATCTTGTCCTTGAGGCTTCTGCAGATCAATGGGCGACTGGAGAACACTATTCGTAGCATTGCTGCAAAGAACGTTCTTCTCAGAGATGATGTGATCCTTCTCTTGAGAATATCGCTTGCTAAATCTCCCTTGAAATCCAAATTCATGTAGATTTTCTTTTTAGGCGCAGTTAAAGTTTTGTTTTTCCGAATTATTGGTTTCATATTTTTGTCGATAAATCTTATTGGGTATCCATTTTGGATGAATATTTCTCTCAGAATATCTAATTCTGTTAACTTAACTCTCATTCATTTTCAAGTGAATTCTACTCAGATTATTAACTTGACTCTCATTCATTTTTTCATTGAACCCTACCAATTAGATCACGTCACCCAACCTACTTTTGTAACTTTATTTTAGTTTCTAACCGATTAACGCCTTCAAAATTACGTAATCTGTTTGTCAAAAACTAACAGTTGCATTAACACATCTTTGGAAATATTCCTTTTGTTGCCAAGACAAATTACTATAAATTTGCGATTTGTACAGCTTGAGAATGATATCGCCGAAAAGAGTAACTCTTTGCTGAACACTTTTTCTTTTCTATGACTGAATGAGAATTTTCAAGCTAATTGCTCTTTGTCAGAAAAAAAAAAGATTTTATCGAAAATGACAGAACCGTAAAATTATTAAGTAAGAGATAAAATAAACTATTCATAGCAATGGTAGCTAAGGTACATTGAATACAATTTATAATCATCGGATGAATTTATCAAATTATCGCTATAGTCGCATCAAAAGAATGCATTGATCTCCAATGCTTAGTGAAAAAATCTAATTATTTTGTGTGAAAGCTATTCATATATATATATATATATATATATATATCATACTATATTTAATTAGTTTGCTTATCATCCGGGCAATAGAAAAATTCTGGGAAATGTACTCTAAATAATAGATTTGCATTAGTGCTTCAGGATATGTCCTCGTTAAGCCGGATTTTATGCTAAAGCCTTATTAATGTAGATCTCTTTCTCCATCGTTCTGGTTGACTGCAGTACCATTTGGAATCTAGTGAACAGTAGCCAAAATAATATACTGTTATTCTTAAGGCGTATCCAAAGCGTCCGTACTATGAGATGGCATATCGAAAGAGACTCAGCGTTTCGTTTAAAAATAATCATTCAGAGAGGAAGTGTAAGTCAGCCTAAAAACAAATGAAATCATATGTTCTTTTTGGAATTAAGCTGAATTTTTAAGAATACATTTCTAAGTTGACTTATATTATTTAATTCACGGAAAATGCCCATTCACACGTGAATATAAAAACAACAAATTCAAAGAAGAGTCTCTTTTCGGCGGTGAATTCATTCACTTATATGTATAAATATTTTGTATGTGTACATTAGGACTGTCAAACAAAAATTTAAAAAATATTAGTTAGGGTTACTGTTTCCATCATCAAAATATTTCTGAAATGTGACGAATAATCGAAATTGTGACTAGAGAGGGGGGGGGTTGAAGATAGGTAAGTGTTGATAGGGGTTGCGTAATATGAAATAGGATCTTAATGGAGACATGTGTCCGCAAAATAAATTGCGTAATAGTTGGAAAGAGTAATTAAAGGGGTAGTTAAGAAGATGTTATTAAGATGCCATACAACAATTCAAAAAACAAAAACAAAAAAGAGAACAAAACAATATTAACAAAAGTCGTAGAACTTGGAGTTATACCCAAGGTAAAAGGAGGGGGTGGAGAAGTTTCTTCTGTGTGCATAAATCAGGGTTTTTGATCAGTATCGCTAAGGCCTCAGCAGTGCAAAGTACACCGAAGTTTACCGCTTTTGCGAGGCTTTATTTGACTTTCTAGATGACTATGAATGAATTCTCTGTAGATATTGAATGACCAGTGTTAACTGTATGTCCAATTATAGCATTCTTTATTGATCCAATGTTACCTTTTCTCAACCAAGTGGGATAATATCCTTTGACTCTAAAACACACAATAATTATATATAAATGCCACTTTACAGCTGAGTGAATGAATTCGCCGAAAAGAGACTCTTCGCTGTACTCTGTTGTATTTACACCATTTATTCGTAGGAAAATGATATGATCTTAGAATAGAAACTTTCAATTCTCAAAAGACAGCTCCAGCGATTTCAGGGTGGCAGACCCAAGGTGTTAGGTAAGGAATACAACTGCACGGTATATGTCATTTAAAGGATTTTAATAATAATAATAATGATTTACTTTATTCCAAAAACAGTACTTGTGATACAGAGTGGAATTTTCAGCATTAATCACAATATTGCATCTAATTTCCTCAAATTATAAATAAAATTAATTACAGAAAATTTGCCACATTTACAATAGAGGTAGTGTCAAAAACATGCAGCATATAAAATGGAAATAGCAATAATAATGATAACAGCTAGGGTAATAATAATAAGAATACAAGTGAAAATTGCCGTTGGATTGTGTCACACAGTATTGGCAATGTGGTATAGAAATCCTAACATGTTTAAAAATATTGAATATAATGTTCTTTCTACATGATATGGTGAGGGGAAAAACAAAGATTACAGCCGTCATGGAGATAAGTTGGTGTTTGCAATTATGAGAGTAAAAAAAAAAAACAGAGAAGTAACAGGACCATAAATATAATAGAAGTAATAAAAGTAAGACCTGAAGGTATATAAGGATGGATGGAGGAAATTGTTTATTTACTAGATGAAAAAAGGTTAGTTAATTCTTGCCTGACATTATTTTCATCACATAAAATACGTGCCAAGTATGGTATCATAGAATTCTTATACTTAGACGTGCGAGCATACAGTTTTCTGAAGTTACTTCTTGTTCTACCTGAGGAGATGCAAGGTGAAAGCTGAGGGTAAAGCGGATGCTCCAAGTCAGACAAAATCCCTTTAGCAAATTTATTGCAAGAAGTCAAATGCCTATCGACAACGACGTTAACTATGTGGTCCACTGGGACACCACTCACTCTACTGACAGTCTTCAGTATTCTACGAATTGTGACATAGTCTTTTTTAAGCAAACCAGGAAAGAATAAGGGTGAGCAATAAAGAAGAATAGGTAGGATGCAAGAGTTTACGAACTGTAGGATGAGGGGTTGAGTTATACCCGAGTGTCTTAACTTCTTAATGTAAAATGTCAAGCGGAATATTTTACTGGAGATTGCTAAGACATGGGAAGACCAGGAGAGATCAGAAGAGAGAATGAGTCCAAGATACTTAATTTCTGATTTGATTCCTATATCGTTGTCGTCAATTTAACAAGTGTCATGAGAATCGATGACTTCTTTTAACTGTCGTTTACATCTTAAGCTGAAATCAACAGTTTGACACTTAGAAGGATTCAGTTTAAGACCGTTAGACTCAGACCATTTACTGACTTCCGATAGAAAGCTATTTATTTTAGTACAATCTAGCTGGGAGTTAACAGCAGAAGTAAAAGAAACATACAACAGCTGTAGATATAATATACTAAAGTGAACATAGTCAAAGTGTCAATTTCCGATGACAAGATCTGAAAGTCAATTTCCTGGCTATCATGTCCTAATGTTCACGCTGAGGTGACATGCTTCACCTGTATAATGATACTAACAGGAATTAGGGTGGCTTTCAAACCTACAAACTGACTCAGAGACAAGCTCTGTAGGTTAAAGGACCCTGTCGGTTGACCCAATTAGACAAAATAATATAATTTACAAAATACATTGCAATGACTGTGAGCTAAGTCAACTGTATAGGTCAAACTAGTAGGTCAAGGGTAGTCAGATTGTCGGAACATAACAATTTAGCTAAGGTTAGAATGGTTGACCCTGAAAAGATAAGTAATTTAGAAAAAAGCTCAGGACTACATTGCACTTCACGCATTAACACACAACCACACAATAGGGTGGGAGAGGGTTAAGATCCTAAAAAGTAATCTGGGTAGGTAGGTGGAGAGACGTTGATTACGGAATCCTTGTTCATCGAGTCTACACCCAACACATGCAACAGAAATGACTCAATGCAAATACCAAAAATATGGAAGATATTATTACCGTCGGTCAAATCAGAGTAGGATAATAAATAATCGTAAAACTCTATTTCAATTCAAACACATCACAACATTCTAACAAGTTACTTATTATGATTATAAAAACACTCGTCTTATTTCCCATTTGATTGTAATTGATCATCAACACCCATATTAACATTTCTGAATGTACATTATCCCATGTTGAATTTTATTCAAATATCTAGTCAATTCCAAACATGCATGTAAATGAAAGAAAAAGTTGTGTGAGTAACTTGATATTATTATGAATGGCGATAGTTTGTGCTCGAAACGTGGTCATCAGTTAATATTACTGTATAACACTGTGTGATTTATCAAAATAAAATTTTATCCATAATGGGGTTACGCTCTACCACAGTGCCCAAGTTTTAGACATATATCAATGATCCTAGATAGGTTTTGTGCTCTGCTTTCATTATTATCACTATTTCAAGACCTGCCACAAAAACCGGGCATTTCTTATTTCGAAAAATGTTGTCACGTGTACAGATTTCATCATGAAGCCAACTATCCATTTTAAAAGTGAATAAGATATGACCCATATTTGTTTATACACTTAAAACCTACCACGGCAGAGTTCATCTAACCTCATACAAACAATTTTTTCTTGTTTGTACTACCTGTTAGGTCGCATTCATCCTTGTGTGGGGATACTACTAAGACCCATTTGAGGTAATCCTTGTCGTAACCGTTAAAGTTTTATTTTAGTCACCAGATATGAATTATCAGAGTAGTGTTATATATATATATATATATAACACCATGATGTCACTGCGATTAGTTGTCCCAATCATCCATGCTCCAACATTCGGAATACTGAGAATCATTTTGGTTACCCCTCTTATCATTATTTTTGGTATACTATTTGGTTATCCCATGTCTTATTTACCTGAAAGAATCTTCAACACACTTTGAATGCTCTTTATAATAACAAGTATCAGCATACATGTCACCGACCGAAAGCTGCTACCTTGACGTGGTGGTCGGGCTTGAACACCGCAATGACCTAATCAAGCTATACTGGCTGAGACTTATGTCTCTTGAGGTTCTACCATGCCAGGCAGGTTGTTTGGATAGCGGTTAAACAAAAAGCAGCTACCCAATCCAACATCATGTCCAATACAAAATTACAAAATTTCATGCCGGATCGGCCGTGGCCCGGATTAACAACGACCGCGCTTCCTGCTGCCGTGTCACAGGGCGGGAGTGATAAATCTGCTACTGAGACACACCAAACAAAAAAGAACGAACAAAAACAGGCCGCGTGTGACCGGCCTCAAGCAGTTGTCCCCTGGGCTCTGCGGTCACGCAACCAACTTCCACGGTGTGGGCAGCCGGGAAGTAACAATCGCCCTCACAATCCGAAATGCACACGAAACCTCTCTATTACTCACTCATCTTTGTCTTCATCTTCATCTCTATCATCTTGCCTTCCTTCCACTGATGCAACTCCTCGACTTGATAGCTCTCCACTTCCTCTCCACTCTGCGTCCACTAAAAACGATGGAAGCCAAAAAACCACCACCGACAGCCTCTTAAAGCCGCGCCACCAATTTCATATAGGAGCTCTTAATGTTAGGACACTTTGCCAAATAGGACAACAAGCATCACTAGCCAAGACCCTGGCATCACGAGCCATTGATGTATGCTGTGTTTCAGAAACACGCATACAAGACCCAAGTGTGGTTATTCACCTAACCCCACCTGGCCAACAGGTTGAATCTGCAAAATTCACCTTGAGGGTGTCAGGAGATGCCACAGCTAGTTCACGAGGATTAGCTGGCGTAGGGATAGCTTTGAGTACTAGGGCAGAAAAGACATTGCTTGACTGGATCCCGGTAGATAGCCGAATGTGTGCTGTCCGCCTGAACGGATCAGTAAGAAGGAGGAAGGACTGCACTACTCGCCGATGCCTTTTCGTAATCTCCGCCTACGCCCCCACTGACTGCAGTTCAGATGAAACGAAGGATGAGTTCTACCAAAAGCTGTCTAGTTTGGTGGAAAGGCTAAACGCTCAGACATAGTCGTTCTAGCTGGTGACTTTAACGCTCAAGTAGGGAAATTGTGTCAATCTGAGAAGGATGTCGGTGGCACCTATGGAGTTCCGTGCCAGCGAACCGACAACGGTGACCGTCTCCTACAGTTCTGCTCTGATAATCATTTGTTTCTTGTAAGCACTAACTTTAAACACAAGGAGAGACACTGTTTGACTTGGAGACCCCCTTCATCAAACCAACGCTGGACACAAATAGACCACATAGCAATAAGCTATCGTTGGCGTGGGTCGGTAGGAGATTGTCGCTCCTTCTGGAACACGTGCGTAGATACCGACCATGCACTGGTCCGCGCTCGGGTGTGCTTACGACTGAACGGACGTAGGAAACAGCTGGCGGTAAAACCATCACGTCCCCAGCTCGATCAGGAAACTAAATCCGTATTTCAGGAAGAACTAGCTAAACACATATCTGTGTTCGACAGCTGTGCTCACCCTGAAGAAGCTTGGAAAAATATCCAGGCAGCCATAGATACAGCTGTAAAAGCTGTGAATAAGGTAAACCCAAAGGTGAGTAAAAACCACTGGATCTCCACCGCCTCATCCGAACTGATAGATGCTAGAAGACTTATTCCGGCGAGCTCCGAATTCAATGAGGAGCGAAAGCTGCACAAGAGGAAACTTACGAAAAGTCTCCGCAAGGACCGTGAACAGTGGTGGGCGACAAAAGCCAAAGAGATGGAGAAAGCTTCGAGGATAGGCAACACCAGGCAACTCTTTGGACTCATCAGGGAAACGGGTGGGAGAAGACAAATCATTAGTGAGACAATCTCGGAAAAAAATGGCACTATAATTAGCTCCAGGATAGACGACTGGATCGTTGGAAAGAGCATTATGAGGAGCAGTTTAATTTGCCCACAGCCACGCTCAACCTTCCGAGCATCCAACACCTCCCTGAATGGGATATAGACACAGGTCCTCCGTCACTAACTGAGGTTACTAAAGCTGTCACCAATCTGAAACTAGGCAAAGCAGCGGGACCTGATGGAATGACTCCAGAGGTATTTAAGTACGGTGGAGACAGCTTACTGTCCGGATTAACTGAGGTACTAGGCAGCGTCTGGGAATCAGAAGAAGTCCCATCGGGTTGGTGTAAGTCACTGATTATCCCCATATACAAGAAGGGAGACAAGTCTTCCTGTGATAATCACAGAGGGATTAGCTTGACTAATATAGTATCTAAAGTCTTAGGCTCAATAATCATGCGTAGACTGAGTGGTGCTCGGGAAGCACAAACACGAGAGAGCCAGGCAGGCTTTAGACCAGGAAGAGGGTGTATTGATCATATCTTCACCCTCCGACAGATTCTAGAACATAGGCATTCCTACCGGCGTCCAACAGTCATTATATTTCTTGACCTAAAGGCAGCATTCGACTCTGTCGATCGGGAAGTTCTCTGGAGATGCTTGGCTGTAAAGGGAATTCCGAGAAAATATATTGCACTGATTAAGGCACTCTACTCGTACTCATACAGCCAGGTGAGGGCTTACGGCGAGCTGTCATCTGAACTGATGACGACCAGTGGTGTCCGTCAAGGATGCCCATTATCTCCTTTTCTATTCAACTTCATCATAGATGTGTTAATGGACTTAACCCTAGGTGACTTCAGCGACTCAGGGATTGACTTGCTACCGGGGAATAATCTCGTTGACTTGGAATATGCAGACGATATAGTCCTTCTAGGCGAAGACGCTGACGAAATGCAGAGTCTTCTAAACACCTTGAGCCGCAATCTACGAATGTTTGGCATGCGATTCGCTCCCGCCAAATGCAAGATGATGTTACAGGACTGGACTACATCGACGCCTAGTTTAAAAATAGGAAGTGAAGTGGTAGAGCACGTTGACCGCTTCACTTATTTGGGAAGTACCATCAGCCCCAACGGGCTGATCTCTGACGAAATCTCAGCACGAATACAAGGGGCTCGTTTCGCATTTGTTAGTTTACGCCGACTCTGGCGTAGACGAGATGTTCGACTATCGACCAAAGGGCGGGTGTACTGCTCATCAGTCCGCTCCGTCCTCCTTTATGGTTGTGAGACCTGGCCACTGAGAGTGGAAGACATGAAAAGACTAGCTGTCTTTGATCATAGGTGCCTGCGTTCTATTTCCCGTGTAAAGTGGCATAATAAGGTGAGCAACATGGAGGTTAGGCGTAGAGTTCTAGGTAAACAGGGGAAATCAATCGACGAAGTCGTGAAGCTACAAAGACTGAGATGGTTAGGACATGTGTTACGTATGCCAAGCCATCGCCTCCCTCGACGAGCAATGTTAGCGGATATAGGGTCAGGCTGGAAAAAAGCTAGCGGCGGTCAAACAAAAACTTGGCATCAGTCAATGAAATCCACAACAGTTGGTCTAAGCCACGTAGGAAGGTGTAGACTTCCAGGCTGGGGTCCTCGGGACGGTAAAAATCTATGGTTGGAAACAATTGGTGACATGGCTCAAAATCGTTCTCAGTGGCGCAGATGCATCCACTCCCTGTGACTTATGATCTTCAATGAAACTGTTTTGTATTTCTTTATTACTCCTTTGTCTCACACCTCTGCTCACTGTTTCTATTATGCTTTTCTTGTACTTTCTTCTCTTGCTTCGCGTGCTACACGGAATGTGGCGACTTGAACTTCCGCACATTTGTGCAAAGTTCTATGTCGAAAACAGACAGACAGACAGACATGTCACCGATATGTTCCCATAAAACACCTTGATGACCAGTTAAATAACTTGCAAGTGTATACAGAGACACCCGTATGAAATTATAAACTTGTATAATATATGGATTAGAAATCCATTGAAAGAAAATCGAAATTTTCTTGATTAAAACCATACATTTGTGCTGCCTTTGATCTAACGGCATTTGCAATAAATTAAACAAGAATTTCAGCAAAGAAATTCTTTCCAGTGATTGCATTTTCTCCAGTTGTACAACCTCACTTCTGATGATTAAGAATAGCACTAAAAAAGATGAAGTGTAATAGAATTAGTTTCTGATGCTAATCAAAATACGAGATGTTGAACAAGGATAACAGAGTTACAGAATGAGTTTGAAGGAATGAGTGGGTTGAGAAACGGTTGAAATAACCCGTTGCATATGGTTAAAGTAGTTAAAGAATTCGGTTTTTCTTATGGAACCCGTATGGAAGCAGGTGTGCATTTACTGTCTTGATGACACATTTCATTTCGTCGACTGCATACAGAATATTGCCACCTCAATAAAATTATTCTGTTTCTCAATGTCAGGTCATACTTTATCAGCATTGTACTTGCGGAAACTGTCCTTTACTTATGCATATATAAAGGTAAACATTATATAAGAGATATATATATATATAAGAGTGCCAGTAGCATATTTGAAGGAACTACTACTTAGGCACACCCCCTCCCTAACGTACATCTCACCTTCCATGGCATCACTTGTTGATTGAAAGGTGATATCCCTTCTTTGAATCTCTTGCAGGAAGATTACTTAATGCACGACCTCGTGGATGACCCACTAAAGCCCATACTGAAGGTCAGACGGCTTGCCAGAAAGGAGTAATAACGGACCAACCAAGAAGTTATAGCCCGATAAATTTTCAGTAGGAAGTAGGAGTATATTAATCTCAAGCTAGGAGAGGCTTTTAACTGTCATCCCGCACCAGGTTTTAGAATGGATCTTGAATGGGAAATGACGAGTCGGTCCCCCAAGGCCAAAATCAATGAGGTTGTTTGGGGAGGAGATGGGAGCTTATGTTAATCACAAGGCTAGCTAGGAAAGTCTATAGAGAACAAGGTGGAAATGTGGTGCTTCGGCTCCATTTCCCACTTGAAACCTAATAAGAATAATTATGATAATTAGGCGATAAAGTTAACTCTTGTGACAGAAAAAGTATCTGAAATAGAGTTTCTCGATACTGAACTATTGGGAATAACCGAAGAAGGATTAAGAAAGGTCTGCCCATAGAAAATATTAGCTGACAGCTTTCAACAGCTGAGTGCTGATTAAAATCAGCACCTATGCATACGACAATTCATCTCTTTCGTTACTATCCTTTATTGTGAAAAGTGCAATTGTACAACTAAAGGAAATGAAATAGCCGGAAAGGACCTCTTAGATGAACCTTTCATTATATATTTTTTTATTAAAGCTTGGAAGGGAATAGTTATTGAATTATGGAATTTTACTGGACAAATTTACCTATGCACATCTGTCGTTTACAAATAGGCCTAATTTTTCAATAAAAATCAACTCTGTTTTCATTTATTCATTCATATGCTTGTTGCGATTCACTTTATCACGATTAGATTATCTAAGCGACATTCGAGTCATAATCCTGCCAACCAGTATCGTCTCCTACCAGTATTTCTACACACAGTCGGAATTATGATAAACTTAGAAACAAAGTTAACTAATAATAATACATTTTCTAATCCATATGTAAATTAGGCTGTTTAACTATGCAGGTGAACAGCTAGCTACAGAGGAAATTTCCTCAGCTGAATTCTTCACTTTATGTCTCAACTGCATTCCCTAAGTGGATGCTGCTGGGGAAAAGATAACAGGCGTTTTAAGAACAATTCATTCAGTTGCCGGTAAAATGATAAGAAAAGACTACCGATTAGGATTCAGTAATTTCTGTACTATTAAAAAGACCTGAAATGAGTCAATCTGGTGGTTTATCTTTTATTCTAGTAACTGCTGTAGTTGACCCAAAATTCAAAGGTGTTTATTCACTTTTTCCTGTCAAATTGAGTCAGAAACCCGAATTTTGATAATTTATCATAAAGATGTGAAGAAATTTCTAATGAAGCAAGCGGGAATGTTGCAATTTTGTAAGCTGCATAGCATTCCCAATTCTTCTAACTTTGTTTAAACTGACCTTTTGGGATTGTTGAGACTGACAGTCATACGGACGGTGGGTTTTGATTTTTTTCGCTTATTATTTGTTAATCAAGAAAACATTGACTGAAAAGATTTTGAAGTGCAGCTGGATGAGACTGCATTTTAGCTTCATTGTTCTCTCAGGTACCTGAATCACCAATACATTGCTTTGAAGGCTAGAGCATCTTCAACTGGGACAATGAGTTTTACCAGTCGTATACTATTCAAGAGGTATTCTAATGCTATTAGGTTAGATGCCAGGAGATAAACAATGATTTCAACCCTGTAGTCTGATGTGATTTCTTCATCTTATGTGTTTATTTACTACATTATCTACAGGATGACTTTTTGGCACAACTAGTAGCCAATGTTCACCAAACTGTAATTACGTGTCTAAGCTGTCGAATTTTTTTAATTTTTATTTTATTCCTGTAAGTTCCCGATGGAGCATAAGGTTTCAAGCTACAGGCTTGCAGTTTCGGTAGAAGTCGTGTGTTTATTTCTACAGGATGGGATTGCTAGCCTCATGCTGACGCCCAAACGTTCCTCTTTACCAGTGTTATTACTGGCTTAGCGAGGTAAACAAGTGCGTTGGCCGAAGGATCGACCCCGGAGCACATGCGTGGTCGGTGAGCATCCTAACGCTGTGCCACTGACGCACTGTCAAGTTGTACAGTCCATTTATTTCTTTTTGATTGATATCAGAATCGATATTATGTCTGAAAATTATTCTGTAACAACTATAATGAATCCTCGTGATAAAAGAAAATCCTGCAATCGATTTTTAAACCATTTAACTATAATTGTCATTAATACAAGATAGGGAAATGTATATATTTGATTTGATATTTTATTTAAGTTGCGTTATCTTTTATATAGCCGGACTTTTATTTTGGTATATGTGTTCAGTGTTACATACAGGTTATTTGTCATATAAGCTTATCTTGTATAAAAAAAATCAATATGATCTTTGAGTCAGACAACGTGAGCCTAAAAATAGATCTACTTAAAATTGTTCAAAATTTCCATTCATTATACGTTAGGACCTAAAAATATTCTACGAATTTCTCCTGTTATAACTATCCCGTTTCTTTATTTTAAATTCTGTAAATAATTACTCCGTGTTGGTGATGCGTGAAGAATAGATTTAACTCTGTAAATCGATGAACAAAAAATCCTGTTTTTTTTAACTAGTGTTATCAGGCAGTTAAAATGTTTAGAACATAGCAAGCAGTATAAGACACCTGTTCACAGTGGACAGAAGTTCCACTGTGGTATAGATATATGAGATAATAATTAGGAATTTAAAGAAAATGTACACCCTAATGAAATACCGAAACAGCTGCTCAAATATGTATCACATTTCATACTCGTAGTCTGGAGTTTCCTATTCAGCGACAATATTTTTTACGACTCTATTATTAATAAGTATTATTGTTAGATAATAAATCAATAGTCTTATATTTACGCCGTGGTAATTTTTTCCTCTGTAGATTTTAGAAAATTAAAATTAAAAGCAAAGCTAGAATAAAAAAGAATTTTTAATTTCATATTTTGATTGTGTAGCCTCCTGAAATTCATATATATATATATATATATATATAAACGGAGTACTAGCCGTTATTTTAAAAGCATGCAAAACATTCAAGTTAGTGATGTTTGATTATTGCGGACTTTTTGGAGTAGGAATAAATGTATTGAGAGCACTATTTTCCCAGCTGTCCATAAATATGTCTGCTGCGATAGGGGATATCGGTGATCCCATTGCTACACCTTTTGTTTGTCTATATATTTCGCCCTGGAATTTAAAGATAGTAGATGTGGGGCATAACTTAATCCCTAAAATAATTTCTTCAGTGGGCAGCTCTGTCCTATGATTGAGTTCAGAATCCTCAGTTAGTTCTTTTTTAACTGCTTCTAAGGCCATATTGACTGGTATATTAGTATAAAGACTAGTTATATCAAAACTAACCATTGTTTCATCATTCGCTAGTTGAATATCATTTAGTTTATTTTTCACCTCATATGAATTAGCTAATCTAGAGTTTGAACCATTTATAATGGGGCATAGTATTAGAGCTAAGTGTTTTGATAATTCATGAGTGGGGGTATTGCTAAAATCTACTATTGGTCTTATGGGCTAGCCTGGCATATGCATTTTAATAGTACCATATATTCTTCTAGCATTATTAGTTTTAGGCATTAAGTTAAACCATTTTGAATCACCCAGTGACGGCTTCATTCTGCGTATTAGTTCTACTATAGATTTCTTAACCTTATTCATTATTGTATCTACAGGCTTCTTAATTTCTTCATATGGACCCGTTTGAATGTGATCAATAACTTTTTTGATATAGTCAGATTTATTCAAAAATTGGGTGGCGTTTTCTTTGTTCATTGCAAAAGCTGACAAAAATATTGCGGACTTGTTATACAACTCTGTCTATTCAGTCTAAAAATCCTGGATGTTATTTGGCGTAGAATGTCTTTCGCATTTAGTCATTTAGAAAAAAAAATAACAGACTGAGAGAAGAAATATGTCCCTATTCAAATAGGTTCCTCATCATCGGCTCTACACTAATATATATATTTTTTTAAACAAAAATGTTTAACAATCAAGTGGTTACTTTAGTTAATCAGTTTTATATATAAAGCGGGGTGAAATTAAGAGGTCAAAGGTCGGCAAAACAAGCAACTAACGGATGTTAGAAACAAGATACCTAAGTTTTAAAAACAAGGTGAAAATTTAATTACGGAATTCAAGATAAGCGGATTCGTTGGCGTTATTATTTTATTATTATTACTATTGTATTTGTTTATTTTCTTCTTCCATACATTTTAACGATGAGGAATGCAGTAACTATATTTGGTTCTCCCACCTTCCAGAGAATAGCGAAGTTAAAAGTGACATCAGGAATTCAAACTTTAGATCCTCTGATAAAGGGGATGACTGAATTTAACTGCTACCTAGCATTCAGAAAATCCCTACTGAAGTTTCAAATAGTTGATATCCTTACGTTTTATTCGAATATTGGTGTGTCTGAAGTAATATTTTGTAGCTTAGACTTAAATATAACAAGACGTAGGCTGATTTACGTTAGCGAAATTATGAAAACTTATCAAACAGTAAGATAAAATGAACGAACATATGTGTCAGCCGTGCTTCATTCGATGTGAAACTACGGCTGAAGATCTTGTTAAAACGGTGAGTAGATGATTACCTCAATGCTTAGGGGAGTAGAGCAATCGAAATTTCATTCAATGCTCAAAGCAATCTAAGAGTCATCGCCTTCTTATACTCCGTTGAAAGTTTTATTCACAAAACTACTTAACTATTGGATCCAGAAGTTTACTAAGCTGAACACGCGTTGAGCAATGTTATTTTATAGTCACAACATAAATAACCTGTATATCGAACTACGGAACTCTCCAAACTATGACAGTTTACACTGGTTTTCACTGATACTCAGTGCCTTACAACCGAATCTATTCCCACCGGTATTTTTTTCCTTCAGGTTCCAAGTGGAACATAGGGCTTCAAGCTTGAAGGCTTAGAGTTTCTAAAGCAGTATTTATTTTTTTGCAGGATGGGGTTGCTAGCCTCATGCTCAACCCTTCCTCTTTACCAGCTTTTATTACTGTCTTAGCGAGGTAAAGGAGTGCGTCGGCCGGGGATCGAACCACGAACCATGTGCGTGGTCGGAGAGCGTGCTAACCGCTATGCAACTGACGCACAATCCCACCGTTATACACGTTAATAATGATAATAATCTTTATATCCATAATCATTAAGGTTACATCTCTTATTAAACAATAGAATATGTTGAGGACAAGGTGCCTTGACAGTGTTGAATACCAAACTGGCAAAATATATACACTGGGTGAAACATGAACAGTTCTACCAGTGTTTCAGTCAAATAAAGCAATCTGAAACTCTCACTGAGCCATAAAAGTAACTAAATTTCTCTGAGAGCTTCTGTTCTGGAGAACAGTATTCTTGAATTGGTCACCACGTTAAAATACTACATTTTCTGACCAGCAAATATTATTAATTCGCAAAGCTGTGATTTGGAAATTTTAATCAATATAAATTCAGCCATTCTCGAAAGAATAATAACGAAAAAAACGGTAAATATTAGAGTTTGTGTATGGAAGATGAAATACATACGACTGAATAAAAAGTCTTTGTTTCATTTCTCTGAATAGGTAGGTAATCGTCAGTGCTGCCTTACATTCTCAGTGTTATAATTAATATTGTTTCCTTTAGTTCCTAGAGGAACATAGGGCTTCAGGCGCACGTTTCTACTGCGTTCGGTTCTCTGTCAACGTTTTCAGCTGGCTCCACGTCTGACCACATGATTTCGTCGCCTCTTCACATGAAATAGTCCATGTTTACCTTGTAATGACGACCAACTCGCCGCTTCCCACTCGAGCAATGGCCTGGCATGTGATGTCACTTGATGGTTCTCTCAGAGTATGGCCAATCCACCTTTATTTCTTCCTGCAGATTTTTTGCACATTCGGTTCCTGTTAAGTTGTTTTGCTCCTAGAGATATCTGTTGCTGATCGTTTCTGACCATTTGATCTTGAGTGGTGTTGAGTGTAGACAGCTGTTGATGAAGGTCTTCAGTTTGTTAAAAGTGCCCTTCGTGACACGCAGTGCAAGTCTCTGATCCATATAGTAAGTGTCACTGACTTTGCATTGGAGCTGAAAATCCGGATCCTACTTTTCATGCTGAGTGCTGTTGATCTGCACACAGACTTTAGAGAAACGAAAGCTCTCCTTGATTTCCCTATCCGTGATTTGACATCTTCGTCGATTCCATCCGCCTGTATTTGAAACGATGCTTCCCCGGTAGGTGGGTAGGTGAAGGAGGCTGCTTCTTTTAGATTTCCTCCGCTTACGCTGATTGTTGTCCCTTGTTGCTGTTGTTGGCCAGGAATATGTTTTCTCTTTGCTCACCTGAAGGAGATCCTATCTTCGATGCCTCTTCTGCCAACTTGTTGCTTTTGCTTGAATGTCTTCCAGTTTGTGGGAAATCAAGAAATAATAAATAATCAATAAATTTGTGAAATGATGATAACTAAGAAGAATAGGATGACTCAGAAGATTTACGTAAAATGCAAACAAGTTAATGGAATTACCTAGAATTGAGTAGTGAAGAAAAGAAGTGTCTTTTGGCTTCATCATAAGACTCTGTATTCAGCTCGCTCGGTTTCTCTCTTCTATTCTATGGAAAACTTTGGAGGCTTTGAGTTGAATTCCACTGATTTTGTTTAGTCTGCATCTGCAGGCTAACTAATTCAATAAAGGCTTCTCGATAACATTGTATTTGGGTGTGATTATTATTGTTATATCCTTTAGTTCCTAGAGGAACATAGGGCTTCAGGGTGACACATCAACTCCCTAGGTCAGTACGCCTTCAGTTCTTAGGCCTAGCTGAGGCAGTTCCCATAATGATTTTTCAACCCAATCTCTGTTTTCAGAAATTATTATTTCCTTTAATTCCTAGAGGAACATAGGGCTTCAGCCGGGCGTCTCCATTGCCTTCGGTTCTCTGCCAACGTTTTCACCCCGCTCCAAATCTGTCCACACGCTCTCATCTCCTCTTCACATGACCTCCTCCAAGTCACCCTTGGATGACCAACTCGCCGCTTCCTTTTCGCGTTCCACTCGAGCAATGGCTTGTCTAGTGATGTCACTTGATAGCTTCCTCAGATTATGGCCAACACATCTCCATTTCTACTTGCCTATTTGTTTCACAATCGGTTCCTGGTTGGTTCGCTCATTGCCAGAGATCCCTGTTGCTGATCTTTTCTGGTCGGCCATCTGATCTTGAGTATTGAGCGAAGACAACTGTTGATGAAGGTCTGTAGTTTGTTTGAGATGCTCTTTATGACGCGCGAAGTCTCTGATCCGTATAGTAGCAATGACTTCACATTAGGGTTGAAAATCCAGATCTTATTTTTGATGCTGAGTGATGTTGACTTCCACACAGACTTGAGAGTAATGAAAGCCTGTCTTGCTTTTCCGATCCTCGCTGTTTTGATATCCTCACCAGTTCCGCCTGTAGTTGAAACGATGCCTCTCAGGTGGGTAGGTAAAGGAGGTTGTTTCTTTCAGGTTCCTCCCATTTATGCTGGCTGATTGTTGTCTGTTGTTGTTGCAGCTGCTGGTGTGTGATGTCGGAAGTTATGGGGCAGAAACAATTTACTATGGAAATTAATAGGGAAAAACAACTTCAAAAGAAAAAATTATACTAACGCGAGCAAGAGTAGTGGTTGTAAAGCTTCAGTGTTTAAGTTAATTTTAGATGCATCAAAACATCAATAATTTGATTCAGGCTTTTCTGCCTAATAAGTCGAATCACAATGAAATGTTTCCTTCGAACTTATCTCGCAGTTTTTTTTTATAAATGTTTGAACAAAAACTCCTTCATCATCCTAAGTGGAATAAGCATAGTAAAGTGAATTTTACTTTAGATAATTTTTACTGTAATAAAAGCAAGTTAAATGCTGAACTTGTTCGGTGTTTCGCTGCTTCCATTTTGCTCACAGAAACAAAAAATACAGACATATAATGGTGTTTGTAAAACTAGTAGGCAACTAAGTTCCTAGATTTAAATGGATTGTAATAATTTTAGGTTGTATCCGGTCAGAATTCTACACCGTTTAGAAGAATCACCGTAAACTAGAGATTACCAAATACCTGCTTCATCCTGATATACAAGTATTCGACCGTGTATACTTACAGCCTACAAAGCAACAAATAAGAACCAGTGAGTTGATGAGACAAAAGCAAGCACCAATTTCAACAATGATTTAAACTACAAGGGTCTTTAATTTTACCCTTAACTCACGATATCGCAAATATGTTCCGGTAAGAAGTTTCAGACTGGAACTAAACAGTCGAACAGTAATATTTCTTTCACGTTAATGACTTTGACTGAAGACAGAACTAACCACCGTGCCTAATTTTTATACTCATATTCTAATTGAGGGTGTTTTGATAAGAAGTTTTTTCGGGACCTTCACTTGGTATATGGGAAAGCAAAGAAAGCTTAAAATTACTCGAAAACACTGTATGAACATCATCAATATGCCATATAATCTCATCTTTCATCCTTTTCATTTCTAATTAGTAGGCTTCAATTTCCGTGATAATTTTATGTCGTAGATAACTTTTCACTTGCTCTTTTTCAATTTTATTTCATTTTTCTGTAATTGGTTATTTAAAGTGTGAATTTACCAATTTTATTTAACTCACTTCAGCTTCAGTAATCCAACTACTGAAATGTTACTTTAATCTTCAGGTTCGATCATATATTATAAGCAAGATTTTCAGTTTGTTGAGGACAAAAGATACGAATAAGCAGCATCTTCAATCTATTGTTTATAAGTTTAAAGAAGAAATTAAACGATTTAACGAAGAAATTGGAATACCGTTTACGATGAAAAATTCCTTTTACTATGAATTTCTTCAAAAAACGAAATATGTAAGTTCCTATTATTGTTTGAATTTAGAAGTGTACAAAATTGTAGGCTCCATTATTTAATTCAATTTTAGATTTTCACGTCGATCGATTGGACTGAAATGCTCGGTCTCAGGTTGACATGTTGGCTTCTTGTTCAAATGCTTCGACGAAGTCTAGGCATTTAATTAGTACTTAATTGGGCACTGGGTTTGAGCCTTGGTGGGAACATCATCACTCACTGCGGAATGCAGGCACATCCAGCTGACGAGTCCTAAATAGGACGAAATGCGAATCCTCGATTCCACTGCTAGCCACCGTCCACCGATTGCATACTAATTAAAGGCCCAGACATCGTCGAAGCATCTGCACAAGAAGCCGACATGTCAAACTGACACCGAGAACTTCCCTCCAATCAATCGACGCGAAAATCAAAAATTCAATTCAATAATTAATATGACCCGTTGCACAAGAGGTGGCTCTCGTGGCCCAAGTGGTCTAGTGGATAACGCTTTGGCGTTTGAAACTATGGGTACTGGGTTCGAGCCTCGGGGGGAACATCATCACTCAATGTGGGATGTAGGCAAATCCAGCCGACGAGTCCTAAATAGGATGAAATGCGTGTTATCTTGGATTCCACTGTTAGTCATCACCCACCAATTAACTTCTAATTCTTTGCTCTATGTTTAATAACAATTTCACTCTAATTTCTCCGTATGTTCTTAAATTCTAAGTTATTGACACTGTGATTTAAGCGATATATATTCACGTCACTACGTTTCTTATCTAGACATCATGATCATATGTAATACAGCTCCTCCGATTAACAGATGGTATTTTTCATTGGTACTGAGAATATTTTTATTTATAAAATGACTAAGCAGTATTTCAGTTGACAGATATATCATTTCATTCACATTATATTCTAGATTATTTTGCTTGGAATCGGTAGGCGGTATATTTTTTCTAGATCCCTGAAATATAATATGATATGAGTATATATATATATATATATATATATATATATATATATACATGTATATCATTGTCAAATAGCACATGAGAAGTAATTCCTGCCTTTCACTTTAATTAGATTTTCATTTCACTGCATATATAATACTTGAGAAATTAAATAACTATTTTAGTTCTACTAATTGGGATCTTAGTCTCAAAGTTATGAATTTATTTAGTTTTCATGCTCATTGTAGCAAATCTTCCACGGGTACTTTATTGGCTGTTGAAACACACCTGCCTAATCATTGCGCAATTCTTCGACTTTCCACTTAGTGGATTATGTACACTCAAGCTATCTTGCATTTAGGCCTACAAAACTAATCTAAATTTTTAATTTCGCAATTAAATTTCTGGCGTTCAATTATGATATTCTTAATAATAAGTATGGGTTTACTGGAAAGGAAAAATATACAAAAAAAAACCTAGACATCATTTGAACTGATGGAAAGGAATTGTGAAATAATGCGTTATTGATCTATCATCACAGTTGCAAAAGTTAATACCAGCCGTAAATTTCACTTTGCTTGCTAGTTGATTTAACTAGGACAGCGGTTCTGTGCAGTTGTTCCAACAGACACTAAACGAAATCCATTTTCACTCAACTTATGCAAAAAAAAGCTACTCTGTGGTTGTTTGATATCACCTCTTATTCATTTGCATCATAACGCTATCAGTTGTTTCCTGAAAATAAGACAGAATTATTGAATTTATTGTATCGTTTTTCTGCTGTCACCTAGAAAAGGTAGGTGTACAAATGTCAAAAAAACTCTGAAATACAAAATCAGATATTTGTTATGGTTTTTTTATGCATAAGCTTGAAAGTACTGAGTTACCGGTAATATCGTCTTTTCATGTAGGACGAAAGTTAACTCCAAAGATGTATATGCTAGGTATGTATTACAAACTTAGTTAAATATGGTTGTGTTTCTTTCTTTTAAAGTAATGCTAAAAATATGTTTAACTTATCTCAATATTTGTTTCGTTATCACCTTTCGAGTCATGCTTATTACAAAACGAAGTGAAAATGGCATTTGGATACATAATCATCTACTGTTGCTGCATAGTTCAAACAAACGATTACTTATTCCAAACTTTACAAATGAAAACTGATGTTTGAAGTTTTGTTGTTGACTAAGCATACGCAATACTGCTAAGAGACATTTTGTGTTATAGATTAAGTTGAAAAGGAAAACGTTCGTCTGTAAAGGTATTAGATTTATCGGCAGGAAAAAGCATCAAATAAGTACTTTGATTGGTAGAGATCATACATGTGCAAAGAAAATTCAAGTGAACCACTTTCTAATTTCTCAAGTGGATTTCTTAATCTAGACATATTGGCTTTGAGCTGGTGTTATTGTACAGCTACTACGATACATTCTATTAGATGGTTGAAGCCAATTAGCAAGAAGTTTAGCTCGACCTAGTTAGCACTCACTATTCAGCAAGGTGTATCTGCAACCCTGAAGGAACTCGTGTCCCTTCTGAGATTTAAACCCGCATCCTCCAGTGCCGCCTGCAGTCAGAGATGTTGCCACTGAGCTATTCGGGCTTCTGAATGACCTCTGTAGGAATTTATTGGACACTTTGATTGAAAAGTGTTCGGTAATTAGTGTGACGTGTCTAGTCCTATCTTTGGAGCAAACTTAATTCTATCAGTGTTAACGTCAATAAATGCAGAACTGAATGAAGTGCTCTCGAATCTCAGAAGGGACATGAGCTTCTTCAATGTTGCAGACACGCCGCTTAACTTGTTTGGGCAGTTGCATAAGCCCCAACGGACTGATCGCTGACGAAATCTCATCACGGATATAGAAGACTTGTTTCGCATATGCCAGTTCACTCCGTCTCTGGTGTAGACGTGATATCCGGCTCGCTATCGTCCAAAGGGCGGATGTACTGCTCAGCAGTCCGCTCCCTCCTGCTTTATGGCTGTGAGACCTGGCCATTGAAAGTGAAAGACATGAAAAGACTAGCTATCTTTGATCATAGGTGGCTGATTTCCGTCTCCCACGTTAAGTACTATAATATTGAGGTTAGGCGAAGGGTGTTAGGTAAGGAGAGGAAATCAATAAATGAGACTGTGAAGTTACACCGACTGAGATAGTTAGTACATGTGTTACGTATGCTTAGCCATTGCCTTTCTCGACGAGTGATGTTAGCTGACATAGAATGGATCAGATTGGAAAAGACCTAGTGGTGGTCAAACCAAACCTTGGCTTCGTCAGTCAATGAAATCCACAACAGTTAGTTCAAGCCAATCACTAAGGGAGGTGTAAACTTCTTGGTTTGTATCCTCGGGATGGTAAAAACTAATGAAGGCTGGAGACAATTGGTGATATGGCTCAAAATCGTTCTCAGTGAAAACGCAGATGCATTCACTCTTTTTGATTTATAATGTTCAATAAGATTCTGTTGTTCTTCGATGTTACTATTCACTTTGCTGCATATTTCTGTTTATTGTCACTCTTTTGTATCTCTTCTCTTGCGTTGTGTGCTATCTGAAGTGTGACAACTCGAACTGCCAAACATCTGTGCAAAGTTCTATTTTGAAACCAGTCAGCGCATACGCCTTGCTGACGAGTACCAACTAGCACTTACTTAGTTTCCATGTTCTGTCGGCTTAAATATATTTTGGTCCACATGATGAGTGGAAAACGCTTGTTACTCACTATTTTGGACAGGTTAACCCCAGAGAGAAGACCTATAACTTAAGCAAAACACTGTCGTTTTAATCAGTTTTAATAAGGTTTAGCAAAAGCTAGCAAACTGGGACCGACAAAATTTCAAAAATCCATTTATTTGATAAACAAAAACAAAACTGGTAGGAAAAAAAGTGCAGTAGGATATCGTTTTATTTCATCTGTTCTTATCAATTTGGAGTGCACAAAGTAAAAGAATTTTAATGCCAAAATGCAGAAGGCATTGAGAGCACTTCAAGAAATAGTGTGAAATTAGAGACCAGTAATTGTGAACAATTGAATTTTTTCAAAACCACATGCATAACATTATGAATAGTGTTATATGCACAAGAAGATAACATGAATTATGGTTAGAGAACACGACACAGATGTAAATCAAGGGCAAATTATGGAAGTCCAAAGATTCAAATAACTTAGGGTAAGGCTAGTAGGAAAAGAACAGTAAAGATAAGAGTATGATTTAAATTAAACAATTAGACATATAACAAGAAAGGGGAAATTATATATAAATTAACGAAAGTCAGCTGTTGTATGGCAAGTGAAGTAAAAGTTTGCTTGTGAATTTAAAAGCTTGGCTGAAATTGGAAAAACGGACATTAATCATCTAAGAGTGTTATTAAACAATAATGTCATGATCTTTATCTACCACTGAACAAGTTATCACACTTCTAAACAGCTGCACAATATTCAGTACAAATTCCTTCAAAAACAGTTCAGACGTGTGGTTACAAATATTTGCCTTCATATTCATTGATCACTAAATTTTTGATGATATTCATTGTTGGGAAGTCAGTGAAAAACAATGGCAATCTTCATCCTATAAACCTTCCCTCTAAATACAGTTTTAAGCGTATTAGGAAAAACTTCCACCAATGTTTTGTATGCTTCCTGCGACCAAATAGATTTAACAGGGAGACAACCAATAATAGAAGTATTATAGATTAAAAATGTCTTACCATTCCGGTTACATTCCAAGGTGGCTTTTATGAGCTGATGAAAAAACTTATTAAATAGATCGAAGAAGGAAGACGCTTGTTAAAACTTATTACAAAAGGAGAAAGTAAAATATGGCCATAGGTCTTGTATGAATTTCCTCCATCTGTTTCATAGTAAAAAGAAGTGGGTTAACCTATGTGTATTCTGTAACTATAACCCCTTCCTATTGTGTGCAGTTGACACGATTCACCGAAATGACATCACATAAGATTCTAGTTTTATTCTTGCTTCGCCGATTGAACTACTAAAATATTCAACTGCCATTCAGAATGGAACAGAAATCACTATAAGTCGTCTTTTTACAAAAGCATTTCAGTAACCTTTATGGTACATTTGCTGTAATAAATACAAGCTGTCTTCAATATTCTGCACTTTAAAAGACTACTGTGATTCATTCAGTCAACTCTTCACTTTGTATTCTCATTTAGAGTAATTCAATCAAAGTTGACTCAAAATAAGGTTTATTTAATGCTAATCCACGCTTTGAGCACTTATTATGGTACTGAGCCTTCATACTGGTGTTTATTTAAATCGATGACTTTCAAAAACTAGATAAGGAGTAATAATTCGACCCACACAAACAATCCACTTACAGTATAACCTGCTATCATAGCTGTTAATTGCAAAGTTATGTTTATATAAACTATATTGCATGTACTAAAATATTCATAAGAATGGAATAGGGTGACTGTATGGAATATGCAAGTTGTTTTATCTGCGCAAGCATTCAGATATGAAAAAATAGAACTACTTTTGCATTATTCATCTTGTTACTGAGGTTTATTTCAGTCAACGCTTCAAACGAAAATAATTGGGTTAATGTGTATCTCACGCAGAAATAACTGAATAAACTTACTGGTAGACAATCGCCTGTAAATACAGGCTAATGCAGGTTCTGCAATGATGATGTTAGTTTCTGGTGTTATATTGATTCAGAACTAGGCATGCCACACTGATTTAAAACAAGCTGACTTTATTGCAGATATAAAGTAATGAACGCATACACTAGAAGGACAGATTGTTTCTATCCAGCTGAACATGATGAAAATATGGAAATCACCGAGGATCTGAAAAATTAGCATTGTGTTAATAACTTTGATCAATTTACACTGCATAAATGTAACACAAAATAACTGCGTCTTCGAAATTTTGTAGTAAAACAAGATAAATTTTCTAGTAATCTATGTAGGATAAGAAATGACAATTAAAACGGAAAACTATGATGTCTGATACTTAAATAGAATGCCGTCTGTTTTTATGTCGGAATATATATATATATTCGATCATATAATTGGTTACAGGATTTGATCATTAGCTGACATTGGCTAGAGAACCATTAAAACCCTGGGAGTACTGGGCTGCCGTTTAGTCCTACTCTGGGACTCTCCATCAGTACACACCCCACCAATCAAATCCCTATAAACCAATACCTGAAAATCATATGTTTGTCTATGATTTCAACAGAACAGCTGCGCTAAGTCAAGGTAGATCAAACGTGTTCGGTGTTTGGAAGTGAAATGAAATCATTTCATCTTTAAACAGTCCCGCTGTAGACAAGTGAACCGACTGTGTAATATACATATTATCGCTTTTTAGTTCTGTCTGTCTAGATTCAACACAGAACTTGACACCGAAGTGCAGCAGTTCCAGTTGCCACGTTCCAAATAGCACACAGAGGTAGACAAAAAGATGAGTGGAGAGAATTAATAGAGTTTCACAAGTATAAGAGTGAAACAAAATGGGTAATGGTAGAAGAAAAATATGAAAGATTACTGAGACTGAATACATCTGCGCCATTGACAACGATTTCGAGCCATGTCACCTATTGTCTCCAGCCATTGATTCCTAGAGTCCTGAGGGCCCTAACCTGGAAGTCTGCACCTCCCTACCTGACTCAGTTTAACTGTCAAGGATATCATGGATTGATGACATGTTTTTGTTTGGCCGCTCGCCACTTACTCTTTTCCAACCTGCACCCATATCAGGTAGTAATGTCCTTCGGGGGAGGCGATGGTTAGGCATGCGCAGCACGTGACGCTGTTTAGTTAGCAAGTACTGATAATCGATATAAGTTGTTCGGGAACAGCAGTATCACTCAGTAATATGCACCAACTGTTTTTCTTTAATTCAGGTTTAATTCAGTCTATGAAATTCATTTGCATGTCTGATTGTGTTTTTTTCGACTACAGGAAACAGTATCATTGAAAAGCCAAAATGTGATCTTTCCCTAGTATTTATCGCTTTCAACAATTTTTATGCGTAGATCACTTGAAATAAGTTTTTTTCTACATAAAAACACAATGATCACATGAATCGTTTGTGTAACTATTTTTCGCTTACTGCGACTAAAGACAAGTGAAAATTTCACCGTGTTAAAAATTCTCGGGCATAACTCTTAATTTGCATTTATTTCTTGTAAATATATATACGTAAAAGCGAATAACGTAAGTGTACTTGATATATATATATATATATATATATATGTCTCCATGGGGAACAAAGTAAACCAGTCTCAGAGTGACACGCAACTAGCCAACACAAATATATTCATATGGATAACACAAGTATGTGTTACACTTAAACCAAAAACAGTCATGGGACAACCTACAAAAAGTTTTTGGTCGTTGTACTGTGAGATGTACTGATACAGTGCCCTTTTTAATACAGCATATATTGTTAGTGTGAATTAAATTCGTCATTACTGATGCAACAGATATGTTTACACATCTTTCAGAATACATTAACACATCACATATTTATTCAAATATATTAATAATAATAATAGAGTGATTAGTCATTATCCTGTGAAGTAATACAACGAAAACTGGTCAAGTTTTATTTGATACCATCAGAGTTCGTCATCAGCTGTTGAGCTGGGGAAAGCTACACACTTGTTTTGTTTTAGCTGAAAAGTGAGTAGACGTAGTACACACTCAACATCGAAGTAATCTCATCTCAACTCGAGTAACTTGGCTTAACAGTCTAAAACTGAGTTAGAATCTCTGTTTATTATTCTGCCTGATTTTCAATCATCCTTTAATTGACTTCGATATCTGATGGTAATTGAAACGACTTAAAGTGAATGAGTTGAAATAATTTTATAATCATACTTTTCAATAGAAAACATAAATTATCGTTAGAATAAATTCATTCTATTTCCTTCTAACTGCATCGATAAGAAAAAGCTACCTTAAGATATAATGATAAATCCTGGAGACAAGACTGAATGATCAGATGATCTCGTGTTTCTTCTTCAGTACTTGCTTTTTCCCGGAGAAAACTTTCGATTTCAACCGAGATATTAAAGTTTCAGATTTCCTCTGTGACACAAACCATAGCAGATGCATTTTATCTTTAGTAAAAGCTTGTCTTGTGACTTAAACATATTATTATTATTCACGTACGAGGTGTGTTTGAATAACATATTTGTCCTGAAATATGGGCAGAATAACTCCAACACTACTGATTGATAATGTGTCATCCATATTTACAGGAGAAATCACACAATACATGAACAACAGTTTACACAAGAGATACTCCTGTCAAAACTTAAACAACAATATACTCCTTAATAATACCTGTTCTTGATTGTTTATTAGAAGTTTTGATTCGATGTAATTGTTTATATTGCTGGTATCTGTATATGTCTGGCATTCGTTCATTAGGCTTTGGAGGTTTCAATCACACAGTACCACTTACCTCGATTGCGTCTGCATATTATTCTTGTTTCATGAACAGATTTTTGTCAGTATATTTCTTATTGATTGTGTCACCTTTTAGCTTGTTTAAGAAAGAGACAAATAGCAGTGACAGTTACCGTTTAAACATTTTGTTACTTGCCCACATTTCACCTATGTGGTAAATGTATGTAAACAATCTTTATCTAATTTTGCACTCAAAACTGTGGTTCTTTTTCTATTAATAATCAGTGTATTATCCTAAGTATGAGGTAATTTTCTTGGTTCAGATCTTCACAAACTAAGTAGCTGGATTACAGGATTTCATCATGAGCTGACATTAGATGGAGAACCATTGGAAAACATGGGATTACTGGATAGCTGTTTCGTCCCAGTGGCTGAATGGTATACGAGCTTGCCTTGTAACCGGAAGGCCCTGGGTTTGAATCCCAGTGGGTGCGCTTGTCCCAAACTAGGACCAAACAGCTGTCCACTACTCCCAGGTTTTCCAGTGGTTTTCTAATTAACGTCAGCTCATGATGAAATCCTGTAACTAACCGAATCCCTACAAACCAACGCTTAAGTTGCTGGAGCTGTCCAGTTAGTAGCACCCAACTAAATGCATCGAATACTTAGTGTGTTTATTCATTTGAAGTGGGTATTTCGAAATTACAAAATACACTTAGTAAGCATAAATAAATGTCACATGATAAAATTGTCATTCGTTGGTCAAGGGGCGCCAAAAAATCTACCATCTGATGTTGAAGTTACTTTTGAAAGTGAGCTTTTCAGCAGAAACCTGATTACAAAAGATTCAAGCGTCTAGGTTTTATTGAGTACATTTGATGTCAGACGTACTGCAGCATTTTAGTTTTGACATACCAAACTGGAATTGTTATTCCCCTTCATATTTCAAATGGAAACTAATTACATAAAAATACAAGTGTGACAATAAAGAGAAGGATTATTAGTAAATCGATCTGCAGTGAGTCAATAAATGCTAGTGTTAAATAAATCAACTCTGCTATCCAGTTCCTAGAGAAAATTAGGGGCATCCAGATAGATGAACAAGAATTAATGATATCCTTCGACGTCACAGCATTGTATACCTCAATCGGACAAAAACTAGCAAAAGAAACCATGGAGCAATTACTTGGAGACGACGAACACCTTCCACAACAATCAAAAATGCAACACACAAGCTGGATGGAATGCATAAATCTATGCCTAACAACATACTTCCAATTCAATGGCCAAATATATAAACAAGTTAAAGGAACACCCATGGGATCGCCAATATCAGGTTTGATTGCAGAAGCAGTGATGCAAAGGCTCGAAAACATAATTCTACCAAAGATCAAACCTAAGGTTTGGATACGTTTACGTCGATGACACACTTGTAATAACCAAATGAAACGAGTTAGATAAAACTCACAACTTAATAAACAACGTCTTGAACGACATTAAATTCACAAGAGAAGAAGAATCTGAGAACCAAATACCATTTTTGGACGTCTTAGTCAAGCGAACAACCACAGGGGAATTAGAAACTCAAGTTTATAGAAAATCAACTCACAGAGACCAAATCCTAAATTACAGCAGCAACAATCCAATAACACACAAAAGGAATTGCATACAAACTCTATTAAAGAGGACAAGGACTCATTGCAGCACTCCCACCTTAAGCAAAAGTGAAGAAAAATATCTCATGGACGTCTTCCAAAAGAATGAATATCCACGGAATTTCATCAAAAGACATATACCCCAAGTCAACCTATCAAAGCGAAAGGAACCCAGGAAAGCACAGAGAAAATCGCCTTACCATATATAAAGGATGTCTCAGAAATCACTACAAGACTCTTCAAACCTTTAGGAATTGACTTCATACACAAACCAACAAAGTCACTTCACTCAATTCTATGTCAACCAAAAGATACAACAGCGAAAGAAGATAAAACCAGCATCATCTACAAAATAAATTGTAACAACTGCGAAAAACACTACATCATTGAGCAAAGTGAATGACGTCCCCTTCGTCTTCGTATCCACGATCATAAGCTAGCCGTCAAAAGACATGATATCCACTCCCTCATATCACTACACACAGACAACCACGGACATCAATTCAACTGGGACAACGTTCAAATATTAGACAGAGAAAACAACAAGAATGCTAGAGAGTTTTCAGAAGGCTGCCTCGTATTCCAGTGAATTGTCAATCAATAGACACAGAGGTAGACAAAATTTATCAACCGATAAGAAAGAAACTTCACACACAAAGGGTCAAATTTCAAGTCAAAGAAACAATCAGTTCCAATACAAGTAGCCTAGAAGGTGTGAAACGCACGAAAACAATCAATCACCTCGAAGGTCACAAGGAGAGATGATTAATAAACTCGTGGAGAAATCTAAAAGCTCACTTCAAATTGAAGTATGCGCTGAAGATATCCCCTAGTAGAATGATGAAAGCTTCGCAAATTAACTATCCAGCTCAGAGAACACAACCACATCAAAATCATCCACCTGAGCTACAAATCTTCTCTATCATATCGGAATATCTCTGAAACAAGAATAAATCAGACAAAGAGGGAATAAAGAAAATCAAATGAATATCTCAAGATTTTATGAAGTGCGTTTACCATACTTCATCATTGGTTTTAAGATTAGCTTCCTACGTACTGTTGAATCTACACTTTAGTGGGAATTCATGAGAAGAAATACTGAGAAACCGTCTGTCCAGCTCATTGTGGAAAACCTTCTTTTCGGCTGGACCTTGAATAACTTTCTTTACAAAACCATTGACTCGCATGAACATGAAGGATAAGTTACCACAGCTTTACTCATCATTGTGCATCTGTCAAGTCACCCGCTGTTATAAAACTAGGTTTGACAATTGTACTCGGTGTTTGATATCTAAATGTATCATCAAACACTTACCCGCATTATTTTACAAGAAAGTAAAAAGATCTGTCACAGCTCTATCATTTGAACACTTGATCGAATCTGGACACCAAGCTAATCCACAAACCAACTTCAAGTTACCTACAGAATATGTGGGAATGCTGCTAAAAATGTGCGAATCAAACTTCTTGAAGCCACAAAAGCAGTGGAAAGTCACATGTAAAATCCTGAAAATCTGCATACAAAAGAAGTTTGTTCAGACGTTAAATCTACAATAAATCTGATCCATCTTAACACCAAATAAGTAATTTTTGTTTTTGTTCCTTAACTGTATTATTTTCGTCCCCGAACCCCCTATTTAATCCCTACCCCTTATTACCACTGTTGTTAACTTGACTCTTGTTCAACTTTAGTTGAATTCTACTCATTTCCCTCAATTATATTGCGTCACTTACTTCACTTTTATAGTTTTATTTTAGTTTCTGCCCGATAAACGCCTTTTATGACACATAACTCGTTATCTGAAACTTACAATCCTGATGACACATTTTTTTGGAAATGTTCCATTTGTTGCTAGAAGAATTTATTACATATGCGCGATTGCATGCCTTGAGAATGATATCATTGAAGAGGGTAGCTTCTCTGAACGTCATTCCTTAGGGGGGATTTTTAAATTGCTTATATTCAGTTGTCATTATTTTTCTGACTGCCAGAAACCGAAGAGCTTTTTCATGTGGAATACCTCAGTCATCAGGAAGCCTAGACTAATGCTTTTAAAATGAAAATTTGTAATTTCCGTTGTAGATAAGTGAGTTAGTTAAAATCAGTTTTTTTTTTAATTATCAGCTGAAATTTGTTGTACGTTGCTGGCACAGAGAAGAAAAATAAACTGCAACAAAATCTTGGAACTGATTGCTTGTAAGATTTACAAACCTTTGCACCTAAGGAAAATTTAGATAAAGATAAGTTATCCACTTATGTATTACCAGTTATGTACAGCCTCACTGATGCAAATTTTACATCTGTAACTTCCAAACAATGTTAGAAATTTCAGCTTAATTCTCTGTGATTGACAACGTCTATGTATATCTACCGATTCATGTGCTCATATGGAGCGACAAATGTAGGTCGTTTAATGCATGTCTTATCTAAGAGTAAGGGAATAATATCCTGTTTGGCTGCAGAAAAGTCCCAGTGAGTCACAAGGGTTGCCGTAATTCAACACTGGCCACAACATATATGTAAAAAAGATTTTATTCAAAGTTATTTACAGAGTCAAAAGAAGCCTCCCGACAGCGATATGCTTCTGTGTACTTTGTATTGTTTAAGCACTTTGGAGGTAAACCTCTGATTTGTATACACAGAAGAAACTCTTCCTTCCCTTGCTTCTGCACAGGATTTAATCATGTTTAAATCCTCCATACAATCAAACCAAATCCCTACAATACCAATACTTGAAAATTATTCTGATGCTCACTTGCGACTGGCCCTATTCAGGCAGTTAACCTGGGGTTCTAGTGGAAGCCGTGAACAGTAGAGTACAACAGGTCAAAGATGAGGCAGTAACTCATCGAAGAAGACATTGCGAAGTGGTCGCGTTATGTCGTGAATTGGCAGAATTTAGAATTCAAGAACCATTGGATAGGCTCCCAGTGGCTCAATGGTCTGCGAGCTCGCCTTGTAACCAGAAGGTCCTGGGTTCGAAACCCAGTGAGTGCGTACTGCTGAGGAGTCCCAAACTAGGACAAAGTAGCTGTCCAGTACTCCCAGGTTTTCCAGTGGTTCTCTAACTGATGTCAGCCCACGATTAAATAATTATTTTTAATTGCAATTGTATAGCTGAGTGAATGAATTCATGTGAGACACTGTTCGCTGAACTATTTGTTCTGACTTTCTATTTCATCTTTTTAATTTAGTACAAGTAAACTAATTCGCTCAAATGATCTTGAGTTAAAAAATAAGACTCACACTATTCGCCATTATTTT
The DNA here is from genome assembly GCA_944472135.2 of Trichobilharzia regenti. NCBI lineage: Eukaryota > Metazoa > Platyhelminthes > Trematoda > Strigeidida > Schistosomatidae > Trichobilharzia > Trichobilharzia regenti. The sequence continues at coordinate 59,657,147 of OX235270.1, forward strand.
TGATACACAGAATTTAATTACTCTGGCTTGTTCTTTTTATAGCCTGTTGTAGATTTTCTATGTAACGCATTGGCTCTATTAAAGGCTGAAAGGAAGAAATAGTATACTTTATGCAGTGTATCTATAAATAACTGTTTACCCGTGAAAATCGATCAGTAAACTGTACTTCTTTGAAATACCACTCAAGCATAATTTTTTACCTTGTAAACTCAGAATATTGACGTAAAACCAGGTGTAAAGTCAACTTATGTCTGGCGTAGATGGATTTTTTTTATTTTACGCGTTCAAAAGTAGTTTCTATCAGTTTATTAAAAAGTCTGGCTGACTCAAACACCAATAATATTAGCAATAGCGGATCATGAACTTCATCGCCCAGGATTCAGTTTTGAAATCTGTGACATTTTTTTTATGCTTGGCCGAAGATTATTAGTCTATTAGTCAGTCATGATTCCAAATGCAAACACATAAAATGATGTACCCGAAAAACTATTTTCTACTTGAGTGGCAATTTATGCCAAGATTCTTCACCTCTGTTATTCATTATATTGGTTTGTTTGTTCAATAATGCTGGAATTTTATTACTCTAGTTATATTCCGTCACAAAATGAATGCCTACGTATTTCCAAGTGCTTTCAGAAACTTGTTAGCAAAGTTCTGACTGACAAGTCAGAGTGCTATCTGTTTAGCGGATAAAGGAGAAAAATTTGTCTGATACACTCTCCTATGATTTTTGTGATTGACTTCGAAAAATTAATGCATTGAATGACTATTAAGCTGGTTGAATATAAATTACACCTCATCGTAATACTGAGTACTAATACGCACAATTATATTTAAGTCTGAATAAAGCAAGAACAACAATGGTTTGTGCAGAATAATATGGTACCATCATTGCTTATTTCGTTGACTTCTCATCAGCTGCTTACAGCCTAAAAAAATTATGAGGTTTACCTACATACTTGCAAACTTTACATGATGTCAGTTGACAGAAAGTTCCACAATTAGTGAACAGTGCTCAGATAAATGCGCTTATATAGTTTTTACTCAGGCAGTTCTAAGTTTAAACAAAATAAATGTATGCATATAATGGTAAAGGAGTTACGTAATAAAGACGAGATGTGCGTTAGGCGCAGAGTGACTAACAAATTAGGTAACAATTTACTAAGTTCAACTCAAATCATAGAAACAAGAGACAAGCAAAATTACAGATTATAAAAAAGGGTTGAGGTTAAAGACAAAGGTTGCGTAATCAGATGAGAGAATAAAGATATTCAGTTACCAGGGCAAAGATGGACTGACAACTGTTTCTTTCTGAACACATAAATCTGGTTTGAAGCGTTTGATAGAAATTGCTTTGGTAAACTTGGGGAGAATGGAGCTCCTTTGTCTATTGATAATTTTCAAGGATTTCTCGATTTCCACCTCATGACGCGTGTCGAGGAGATGCCTGGCGATGGCATTGTTTAAAGCATTTTTCCCCTTTAGACATAGGCTTTTTGATGCATGTTCAGAAAATCGGAGGTGTGCCCCTCTTTCTGTTTTTCCAGTGTAAATGCTCCCGCACATACATGTAAATTTTTATATACAGTTGGAGTTAACACGAGAAGGATATCTATCGATTTTTGATTGCTCCAAAAAGCAGGTTGTTCGGTAGACTGGGATGAGCTTAGCTGCAGGATAGGCTATGACTAGTGATGTACTCAGCCTTCTGGTGATCATCGCTGCAATGTTTTCACCTTTATAATCAAGCTGAAAGTAGATTGGCTTTTTTCCCACTGTGATTTGTTTTACATTTGTGACTTCAGATCTTCCATACTTGTTGATGAACATTTGAGGGTACCCATTGCTCTTCAATGTCTTTTCAGGAAACTCAAATTCTTCCTCTAATTTCTCTATAGAGCATATTCTCCTAGCTCCATAGTACAGAGTCTTGACTAGACCTCGTTTAAAGCTATTGAAATGTAAGTATTGTCCTTTCCATGTGGCTTTCGATAAATTGACTTTTGAAGACTACCGTCTTCTTGGCGTTCTATGGCAATGTCGAGGAAGTGAAACTTTCTGTCACTTTCATGTTCCATAGTAAACTCAATATTGGTGTGTGCATCATTGAATAATCTGAGTAAGTGTGAAGCATAACTTTCATTGTTGCACACTATAAATGTGTCATCGACAGTAGGAAGTTGTTTCGTCGATTGCATGCTTCAACTTTGTTCTTTCAGTGTAAGACATGAATATATCTGCTAAAACAGGGTTGATTGGAGTGCCCATAGCTACACAATCTATTTGGCAGTAAAGAGTGTTGTCAAATCGAAATTGCACATCCATGGTACACATAAGCAGTAGGCTTTTGAATTCCGACTCTGGGAGTGGGAGAAGATCAGACTGCTGATAAGTGATTTCAATTGTTTCGTTGATTGGAATCATTGTGAACAAGGAGGTTACATCAAATGACACCATGAACTTATTTAAAACGTTCATATGGTTCACACTTTCAGAGAAATGAAATGAGTCTTTCATAGTGTGCACGCCTAGCCGTTGACGAATAGGTTCCAACTTCTCCGCAGGCCAAAGTCAATAGGCAGCATCAAGCTGACGACATATTCAAAAGGGGGTAAATATTTTTAGCTAATAAATTAAAACTCTCACATATTCACATTGTCATCACGGAGTATGTAATCGATACTTTCTAGCCATTCACCAAGATGTTCATTAGTTAGATATTCAGCTTTGTAAACAATGCTTTTTTAAGTATTGTTTGTTTAGACTGTTGAAATTACTGTATATTCACTTAAATTATGAGTGACAAATGTTATTGAATTTTTTTAAACTGATTTCTGTCATAGGCAGCCTTGAAAACATTTGCTAGCTCATCCCTTAATTTGACGATTTATGCAAGCCGCTTATCACTTGATTGACGCAGACAGAATGTTTAAAAATAAAGAAAATAACCCGGTAAAATGAAATAAGAATTTAAAAAAAAATAAGAATGAGATAAACAGATTTACAGGAATCGTAAAGCCGTTTATAACATTTCAACTCTAAACAAATATCACCGTCACTCTACTAAATAAAGTCTACATTAGACGGTATATACACCTAGCTCATCGAAAATCGGCTAAACATATTCTATTCTGCTTACTTACTGAAGTGATGCGTTTGCAAATTCAATAATATTCTACACAGGACATTGGTCAATCTTTTATCGACGAAAGTTTTCTGTCAATTTATTTGTATTATTGGAACGACTACTGCTAAACTCCATTTTTATTTATATTTCTTAAAATTAGTGAATCTGTACTTAATGAAGTTATCGTATTGACTGACATTCTAAACGTCAGCTTGATTATACTTATAAATAACTGTAACATGGTATTATAGTAATAAAAGTTGTGAACTCATAAAAGATAACATCTGTTTGTAATTTTGTAGAACCTTTTGTACTCGCAAATCTTTAATTATTGTAAGTGTACACTTAAAACTGTATGAAGTGAACTACTGAACAGTGTTAGAGACAAGTGTCAGAGATCTAGACAGCATGTATAATGATATGATATATCCGCTTTTGCCGCTTAACATTTGTACAGCGTTGCATATTCTATAACAGCAGTAAAAATGACGAATAACTTTGTAATTTCTGTAGTTACCTCCAGGGATAATATGTTAGGAACTCCCACTTAAAACTTTTGTAGATGCCATCCTTCTTTACAATTCACCATAGAAAAGGAATCTGAACTGAGTATTCCATTTCTTGATGTGTGCCTCAGCAGACGCAATGACGGATCTCTCAAAAGACCTATCCACCGGAAACGTACATGGAACGGACACCTAACTTAATTTTACAGTTGGGTGCCTATTTCCATGAAAAGGAATTTAATTCATTCACTCTGCTTTAGGATAAGTAAAATTTGTAGTTTTGATTGCGATGACTCAGAAATTGACTTCTTGAAAGTCACACTCGCAGAAAACGGTTACCCTAACCCATTTATTGACAGCAACATGAAAGATAAGTAGTCTAAACTGGTCACCGACTCAGTTCCAAAGAAAACCTTATTCATGAACTTGGAATTCAAACGAGATCAAGATTCAGATATGCTCAAATATCGTCTCTCTAAATCAGTTAGTAAGACGTTCCCTGCAGCTAGATTACATATGCCGTTCACGAGCCGCAAATTGTTCTCTACCTCTGTAAAAGATAAGCTCCCACATCTGACCGCTTCCATGTGCATCTATCAGTTCACCTGCTCTTGTGGAGCAAGGTACATTGGCCGTAGACAGGGAACGCTTTCCACATGGATACGAGAACATATTCCAGCTTGGTTTTACAAGGGAGAAAGGACATGTGTGCGAAGCTCTATCCTGGAACACCTGATCGACTTCAGTCACTTGGTCAACTCTGACCATGATTTCGAGATCATATGTGGAATCCATGCTAACTTCCCGCGTTTTTTTCGTTAGAGACTTCTAAAGACAGCTGAGGCCTTGGCAATTCATGACTTTAAGTCAGACTTTTGTTCACAAAAGAGGTATGTACAATCCCTACTTCTGCCTTGACCGTGGAGGGATAGACATTTATTTATTTTGTTTATTTAGTTATTCTATGTACTTTTCCCTTATTACTTCGATTATTATTATTACGACTCTCACTCTAAATCTTTTCCACTTGACATTTTAAACCCAAAATTATTCATTTGTATACTTTTTACTTTTACAATATTAAATTCTATCTTATCAAATTTCACACCATGTTACGTAACATTTTATATTCGTCTACTAATCTTATAATCATATACCTCTTTCCAAAATCTATACACCTTATGTATTATTCTATATATGACATTAATTATTTTGCCACTTGACATTAAACCATGATCATAATTACAAATATTTTAATTGAATTTCATAATATTATTATTTCATGTATTCACACCTTTGACCTAATTCCCTCACCGGATTTAATTCCTTTATAAAACCATATATATACGATTGTACAGCTTGATAGTGAATTCGTTGAAAAGAGTCTCTTCGCTGAAAATTGTGTTCTTAATGCCACAATGGGAATTATTAAATTATTGAAAAAAGATGCCATTTTGTCAAAATTAACTCGGCACTTCAATATTCTTCATCTGTTAAACTTATGCACACTTTTATTACATGTCACTATGATTAATTTAGTAAATGCATAACTCAAAATATACACTCGTTCTGAACACTGATATAAATGCCCCTTGGTATGATAAAACTCAGAAATATTTGCTAAGCGCAGTTAATGTATATAGTTATATAGTGCGTCGGTGGCACAGTGATTAGGACTCTCGCCGACCATTCACATGGTCCGGGGTTCGAGCGCTCGCCGACGCACACCTGATATCTATGGTCGGCCTGCGGATTTTGGGCTACCGATATCGGATGCTGAAAATTCCATACTTGTATCAAGAATACGGTGTGGAATCAAGCTGTAATAAAAAAAAATCAAAAAATAGTTAATTTCAGAAAGGTGGATTTTAAAGACTGTAAGATTTTCTTATATAATTTCAATTGTATTTACTGATCCACTTGACGCTGGACCAGTTAGTACCATAACTTACAATTCGATTCCAGAAATAAACTAATTATTAAAATATATTTCGCTTAGTTGTATTCAGGTACTTTAGTAAAATATAATGTCATATTAGATAAGTTGGTTTGATAGAGCACACACTTGTAGCGTATTAATATTTAGATTACATTTTGAGAACAGCTTAATGCGCACAATCACATATGAATACATTGATGCGATTATGCGCAATCAACTGTGATCAAAGCGTCATCCAGTTATTGGTATCGAACGATTATTATTGTTATACCAAGGGAAATTAAATGCGATTTGCTTTGATCTAACCATTTTCATCTATACGTAACAATGATATCTAAAATTTTTAATCATACGTATTTTATGCACAAAAGTGGGAAAGTCTACTTTTAGAATCTAATGTCACCCCGTGTTGATCGTTTTTCACTTAAACTCCACTTTGTCTTAGACTTTGTGAGTTTTTTATTTTACACTAACTTGAATCTAGAAGAATAAAAACAACAAATGGTTAACACCATCTTCAGAGTATTAGCGTGAAATCTTTCATTAATTACAAAGCTATCCTATGTAAATTAATAACTAAAGTATTACAGCAGAACAAGACACACTTCATTTATTGAAAAATTTTCAAGTATTGGTTTTGCAGGGATTATGTCTGCTTAGTTGGAGGGTTTAATTATGAGCTGACATCATTAAGAGAACCATTAAAAAACCTGGGAATACAGTAACTCATCAAATAAGATATAGTGAAATGTTCGCACTATGTCATGAATCGGCAGAAGTTAGAATTGATGGTCCGTTGGACCGGGTTCCAGTGGCTTAATGATCTACAAGCCACCTCCCCTCGTAATCAGAAGGTCATGGGTCCGAACAACTTTGATGGGTGCATACTGTGAAGAGTCTCAAACTAGGCTGGCGAAACAGCTGTCCAGTACTCCTTACAGGTTTTCCGATGGTTCTCTAACTGATGTCAGCTCATGAAAAAATTTTATTGGATTGAGCAAGAACAATATATGTAGCAAGTGAATATTAGATTTCTAAAAACACTTCTCTTGGATTCTTCCCAGATTTCTCACTAATGTTCTGAACACCTTCAAAATGTAGGAGACATGATCATTCCCCATCATACGGCATTAATGCCTGTTAACTTCTTAGTCACAAGATCTTTGGTATCTGATTACAGATGTGAACAGTAGCCCATCTGTGCACTCCTCCTGTGTATGTGATTTAGTGAATGCACTGTAGTACTGTTGATGTGACATGAGATGGGTATAAATCTGCTTCTGATTTTCATAAACAACAATTAACCGAATATAAAAATCGAACCTGAGTGGTTGGATATTTTCGCTTCAGTCCAGCTTTCAGTCTGAACCTTATTCCGATATAAATTTCAACTTTTGTGTAGGCGAATTATAGCACCAGGATGTTTTTCTCTAATGTGCTCCAATCCACCTTTTGTACACTAGATTTTCCATGTTTGCCAATGAATTTCTGAGGATAGCCGTTATCACACAGGCAGTTCACCACTATACTTAACACTTTTTCAGATTTTTGTTTCTCTGAAAAATTATTTTTCCACGTTCAAACAGTGTTACCATATATGCCTTTTGTAGCTTACAGAGGTAAAGCTCCTAAAGCTGAAGTAAGTTATCCTACACTATTGAAGATGCATCCTTTAATTTTATCATTTCCAAGCATACCAGTAATAAGAAAAACTTCTTGTGTTTATACAATGTCGTGAACTTTATTTTGTTGTGTGTCTTACTGAATAAATTTACCAATATGCTCACCGTAATATAGTGTGTAAAACAGAATATCAAAGTGAGATTCTCACTTCATCATACTATAAATAATCTAAGATTTATAAGTTATATCCAGCCTTAAAACTCAGTAATGAAGAAGTAGTAACAGCTCAAGAATTGTTTTAGTAATTGTTGCACACTAATAGAACGATTTGTGCTCAAAATACAAGATTGGCAGTTTGCGTAAGAAATACATTTTTGGATACACTAAATCCTGGAAAGTTTCAAAAAGCTTTGAATTTTCGCTACTAAGTACTATGTAGTTTGCCGCCAAAAATGACTGCCAGAGTTATAAGCCAAAGAAAATCCCACCATTTACTCTGAGTGAATCAGATCTAATAACAAAAACCAACCTTCTTGCTATACATATATGTATATAATGGTCGAAGATACTGCTTAAGAATTAGTTTATCTTTAAGCGTGCCTAAAAATCAAAAATCATTTTTGCCGCCTTGTTTTCCCTAAACTAAGCGAAGTATCAAATATAGTTAGGCACTTGATATATGTTAAAACCATTTAGTCTGTACGATGCCTAATCCCGTTTCATGATTTTTTTTTATTCCTTCACGTTCCCAGTAGAACATAAGGCTTAAAGTTTCTGTAGCAGTGGTGATTATTTCCACAGGATGGAGTTGCTAGCCTCATGCCGAAGCTTCTCTCTTTAACAGCTTTATTACTGGCTTAGCGAGGTAAAGGAGTGCGTCGGCCAGGTATCCAACCCGGGACCATGTGGATGGTCAGCGAGCGTCCTAACTTCTGCGCTGCCGACAGACACATGATTATGTGGATCAAAATTTCTCCTGTCATTTATTTAAACGAATGGAAAAACATGAGTAAACATTTGACTCCAATACTTCTCATACTGTTCAAAACCCATTGAGTGAAGTCTCATAAGATGACATAAATTTATGCCGTGTCGAATTCTCAAATGACGATCAAGGTGACTGAAATTCTAATACAGTGCAGAATAAAATACTCGGTGAGGTTTTCAAATAAAAAGTCCTAATTTATACAACAGAATTGAATCGTGAACATGCTTACAGTTAATTCGTTCAGTCAGATACTTGCTATGAGATTTTTTTATATTTTTTATATTTATATGTGTGCGTCGGTGGCACAGTGGTTAGAACTCTCGCCGACCATGCACATGGTCCGGGGTTCGAGCCCACGCCGGCGCACACCTGATATCTATGGTTGGCCTGCAAAATTTGGGCTACCGATATCCATGCTGAAAATTCCATACTTGTACCAAAAATACAGTGTGGAATCAAGCTGTAAATGAAAAAAAAAAATTTTTTTCACTTGAGGACTTTATGTTTCAGTTATCTGAAGCACTTATGTCTAGAAAATATGTTAAGTTGTTACAAGTGATGTCTTTTCGAATGATAAATCACGTTTGTAAGTTTTTTGATTGAATATTACTTGTTTCTTATTTGACAGGCATTTCTTTTGTGTTTAAGAAAATACATTTACAAGTTTTCAAGTGACTAACTTAAACAAGCTTATTTTGATAGACTGCATTTTAGAGGCAAAGTTATTCCTTTCGAATTTATATTACTGTGATCGTGTTTCAGTGATTCATACTTAAAAGTACTCAACAAAGGTAGAGATTTTGAAGGTAAGCAGGACTGGTTGAGTGAACGGTTCAAATCACCGTTACATTTAGCTGTCGTCGCATTTACTTTACTGTCTTCCAAATGTTCTGACCAACTCTAGAGAATAATGATGTATCTTATTTTTACAAAGCCGCTTCTTAAAACGATTATTCAGTCTTTTCTAATCACTTGTGTTTTAATTGTGTAAGCTGTACTCAAGAACATCTCGCAAAGTTTAAGCATTATCAATGTGATAGAATTCTATCTGTTCTTACTATGCGTTTACTAACTTAACTAACTCTCGAACCTGAGGTTGTAAGGCTTGTTGGATGCATACTGCTTAGGAGTAATCCTGCAGTGTTTGTCCTAATTTTTGTTTGAACAGTCATCTGCCAATCGCGCTGGAGAATAAGGAGTTTGCTTTGCTTACATAGATACAATTTCCACTATAACTACATCATTTTATTTTGTATTCATAGAACATTTCTACCAGACACTTATTAATTTAATTAAATACTGGTGTACTGAGATAATTAAATATGAGACAACACGATGTTATATGTAAATTTTTATGTTTATTGCAATTGAATTCATGTTTTTTTATATTTAATTTAGGATTTTATATACTGATAGACACCGTAATCACTCCAACGTGTATTACATATTCATGAATTCACCTTTTCCTAAAACATGTATGTCGAAAATACACCATCTCTGAGGTAAGCGTGACATCCGGCCATCAACCGAGGGATGTGGGTACTGCTCAGCAGTTCGCTCCGTCCTCCTCTATGGCTCTGAAACATCGCCAATACGAGTTGAAGACATGAAAAGGTTGACTGCTTTCGATCATGGATGTCTCTGTCTCTCTGTCTCACGTTAGGTGGTTTAATAAGGTAAGTAATGCTGACGTTAGGCGTAGAGTGTTGGGCAAAGAGGGAAAATCAATCGACGAGGCTACAAAGTTACATAGATTGAGATGGTTAGATCACGTGCTGCGCATGCCTAACCATCACCTCCCCCGACGGGCATTACTAGCTGATATAGGTGCAGGTTGGAAAAGAGTAAGTGGTGGCCAAACAAAAACATGTCATCAATCCATGATATCCTTGACAGTTAAACTGAGTCAGGTAGGGAGGTGCAGACTTCCAGGTTAGGGGCCTCGGGACTCTAGGAATCAATGGTCGGAGACAATAGGTGACATGGCTCAAAATCGTTGTCAATGGCCAGTACAGATGTATTCAGTCTCAGTAATCTTTCATATTTTTCTTCTACCATTACCCATTCTGTTTCAATCTTATACTTGTCAAACTCTACTGATTCTCTTCACTTATCTTCTTGTCTACCTCTGTGTGCTATTTGGAACGTGGCAACTCGAACTGCTGCACTTCGGTGTCAAGTTCTGTGTTGAATCCAGACAGACAGATGTCAAAAATACAGATGGTGAGAAAGACAGTTTTGCATTGACTGTGAACACGCACATCAAGTAGCTTTACAATGGTATGTGAAAGAGGCAAGCTAAAATCATTCTGATGACAGTGGTATACACCTCTGGAATGTATGTGGATGATAGTTTCAAACTCACGCGGGCTTTGTTCGTATTATCTGATAAAAATAATCTGAATTTACCGACTTTTCAGCTTTTTAATGATGCATCTCAACAACACAATACTAGGTAAACAACAGTCAAATAAATAACGAATTCTTAAATAAGGAAGAGTATTAACATTTTTTGTTTGAGTTTTTTTCAGTATTGTATGCTGTATCTTAGCCACAAAATTCTCTGCAAATAGAAAACAAAAAAATGACGTCAATTGCCGTTTAACCGCTACAGTGTCACCCATAAAATTGTATGTGAATTATTTTTCTTCTAATTTTTGACACTAATTAAGACAAATTGGATGTCAGTTGACTTCATGTATTTTAAACAGTATCGTTAAATACTTTCATCTTATTGCTGTTGATACTGAGAGCATATTTTGTGAGTTTACTGTAAGAATATTACAGAGAGTTTTTTCAATCCAAAAAAGAACTTAACTGGCATAGAATCATTATTTGTCCTATGAATACAACCAATTGTAAAGGCATTTCACTTTGACATTATGCTTTGGAGAATATTTAAACTATAGTTTTCATTTCACTGATGTCAAAGGAAAAAAAGCAACTTATAGAATCCTCCTGAACGAGACACATCTGTCATCATCCATCACTTTATCATCAGTCGACCAAATTGAATACGATAAAGAAAGTCTTACAGGCCTGTTATTTCAAAGCAGAGTTACTAGATAAAATTTACACACACTAAAAACCGAGCTGTTCTAGGATTTTAAAACACACACTGTTGAGGATTTTTATTTCTCAAATATAATAACTGCTGAATAGAAATAACTATGCAAAGTCCCTTGGTTTTCCGTAGTCCTCTGATAGATTCCAATTTTTTATTTGGTCCTCCTTGAAAAATGTTTACTGGAATTAGATCAAATGTTCAGCATTCATCACTTTAATAGTGTGAGATATTCCCATATTATGAATTAAAACTCATCCTGAACGAAGAATATTCTTTTCAGTATATAGTCTCACTACTATTGCCTCCCATTTTACAATATTTTGTAATCAACTTCAGCTTAGCACGTTTGTCACACAAATACAACTATTTATTTTGACACCCCATAGCTAATCTGTTATTCATCGTCTTTCATTCATCACTTTTCTTAAACCAATCTAAGGAAACTGGAGTATACAGCCAAATGAAAAAATGAGTTCTATAAAACCTAGCGTCACACGCGAGCTTAATTTTTAAGCACACTTCGATAATACAAGTTACATATTACAATTAATAAATCACTATTCGACTCCCTATCAATTACTTTAAATAAAACTATTTATGTTGGTGACACAGTGGTTAGGACTCTCGCCGACTATGCACATGGTCCGGGATTCGATCCCCTTCCAACGCACACCTGATATCTATGGTTGGCCTGCAAAATTTGGGCTACCTATATCACATGCTGAAAATTCCATACCTGTACCAAGAAATACGGTGTAGAATCAAGGTGTAATAAAAAAAATAAATAAATAAAAAGCGATATGGTCAAATGGATGAATAATCAACACTTTAATAGTCAGAGTATGAAAAAAGAGGTATGAAAATCTAATAGGTGTTTAATTTCAAGTGTATCCAGTGAATTTCTTCAACAATTGACATCCACAAAAGAACAACTGAAAATACCAATTAGAAGTGGATGATTATTCCTTTTTTTTCTACTTTCCTGCTAACTGCAGTCATCATACTTCAAGAGAGTAGATCAAAGCTGATCAAGTTACAATGTGATCAATCTCTTATTCAGCTGTTCCCTCATAGTTCGGTGACATGTATTATATAGACTTGGCAAATTCAAAACTCATTGTAAGCTTCAGCAAACGCCTTGATACTTGCCTGCTTCTTTAGACGAACTGACAGAATTAAAACTATGAGGAGTTCAGTTTTGTTTGTTCAAACTATGATGTCTGATTTATTGCTAGTGAAGTAATTAATTACTCGCTTTTTATTCGTCATTGTGCATATTATCAGTAGATTCAGTGCTCAAACTCCATCAAGTTATACATCTAGAAATAAGTAATCTGAGTCCTTTAAAGACCGCTGCTGTAGACTATATTGACCGTTGTGTTATGAGACGAGAGGGGGAGAACGCCTAACGTTTCACTGACATTTGTTCTTTAAGCCTGTCTGATGTAGTGAGGATTTAGGATTATTTAATTAACTACGATTATGTAGGATTTATTTTTTTTCTCAGCGAACTTTACAAGGTGACCAAAAATATCTTGATGGGTGTTTTACAAAGATGTGGTGGTAGTCATCTGCTGAGTGTTTGAACTTATTTGTTTGAATATCTGAGGTGAATAAAATTTCATATTTGAGTTTCGTCTTGCTTATAAGAAGTACTTGTGCATGGGTTGAATGTGTTTGAAACAATTTCTCTAGTCAAAATGGTATAACGATAAAGGTTTGTTTCCGCTAGTCTATTTTTTTCGAAGGTGTTATGTCTAGCTGAATGACTTCTGCATTTTTCCGTAGATATTGGAAATTGAAGTAACTGTCTACAGTGAGAAACATTTTTTTTTGTAAATATTTGAGTGTGTAAATTATAATTACACCTAAACACTATCTACAGTTTGTGATTATTCGAATGAAATTGTATATCCAATTTAATTAGTTAGTTATTCTCGTAATTATTTAAGTAACAGTTAATGAATGATGATAAAGTCAGACTCAAACAGCAGTACCCTTATTATTATTATTGTTTCCTTGCGTTCCAACAACACACCTCCTCTTTCTTTTGTTTTCTACCGTCCTCTTCATCTGGGCCCACGACTGACCATGATCTCTCATTTCCTCCTCGTCAAACGATCTTCTCCATGTCACCCTCGCACTGACGACCAACTCGTCGCTTCTGATTGATATTATGCTCGAGGGCCTGGCGTACAATGTCATTCGACGGTTTCCGGAATGTATGCCCTATCCATCCCCATTTTCTCCTGCATATTTGTTGAGCAATCGGTTCTTGGTTGCTTTTTTTCCCCACAGATTCTTGTTACTTATTCTTTCTGGCCAGCCATTTGATCTTCAGTATGGAGTCAGCAAAGACAGCTGTTGATGAAGTTCTGCAACCTGTTGAAAGTTCTTTTTGTGACACGCAGTGCACATTTCTGTTCCTTATATAAGGACCGACTTGACGTTGGGGTTGGAAATGCTAATCTTGTTCCTTATGCTGAGTGTACAAGATTCTTGGACTGTTTTCATATAGATGAAGGCTTATCTGGCCTTTCCGATTCTGGTCTGCTTTGACATCTTTATTCGTTCCCCCAGCTGTAGTTGAAACGATAAGTGAAGGAGGTAACCTCTGTTAAATCTTTCCCGTTGATGGTGATTAGTGCTGGTTGTTGTTGTTGTTCCTTAGTTAACTTCATCACCTGTAGTACTGTCTTCGTTGCCAGCCTGTCTCTTCAGCCAGTTTGTTCTTTTTCGCTTACAATTCTCCGAGTTAGTGTGACATTAGACATATATCACTCATGAAGTTCAAATCTTCTAGTGTCTTCTTATCGGTGGTTTAGCATACTCCTGTCTCTTCACTCCCCAGAGTCTCACGCATAATCCAGTCCACAGAAATTGGTAATATCATCAGCGATAATAAACAGTCATGTCATGTCATGTATGGTCTTACTCCTTATCATTAATCAGAAACTCTCCCAGCTGAATGAGATACGGAACCCATCTGCTCACAAGTTCATCATTTCACAACAGTTACTACATGTGATGCCCAGCTAGTTAGCACTTAGGACCCACTGCTCTGTTGATAGGACTCGTTTCAATCCTGTATCGACTCACTTCTCACCGTAACCTTACTTTTCACTGATTACGACAACAGTAATCTGTCAAATCAACGCCATCTCAGACATTGTCATCACCAATTGTTCATATGCTACATAAATTTCTGATGGGGATCGATTGAATGAGTTTTCGAAAAGTGACAGATCGTCAAAGCATAGTTTAAACTGTTTTACTTTCCTTCATAAGTTTATACAGAGGTTCGTAGTTTCACAATCAAGAAAATATGCAAGATAATGCAACAATACTATTGCATTTATTTGCTCAGTTAAAAGATTCCATCTGTGAAATCACTCTTCTTGAGTGATAAGCAAATAATTCAGTTGGATTCTAGACAAATTTAGTTTCCTTGATGATCGATATCAGTGAAAGTTATCTGAAAACAAAATACAACAAAAAGACAAGACAAATATCAACATTGTCCACTTCCGTTGTCATAATAATTTCTTGTCTCTGGTAAAATATTTTATCTTGCTATGAACATGTCAACTGTTCCGTGTTCACTGCCAATCCATACTTACGTCATATATAAAAATGTTGTCAGAAGAATGTATAGGATTATCACTCATTAACAAGTGCGAATTTTCATTTGCCCGTGATGACTTTCATCGATAAATATTCTAGATCTGATTAGAAGTAAAAGTCAGGCTTTCTCACCCCACCCCCGAAGCTAGTAAACTATCTGCCAAGTGTTTTATTTTTGTTGTTTTTCAATATGTTTACCCTATGAATATAAAATGTACAGCTCTTTTATTCCTGGATATATTTATATCATATACAGATTGTTTAATTATCATGAATACTTTTATTGGAATGTACTTTCAGCTGGTTTATAAATTTATGTATGACATTAGTGCGTCTCACTTCCTTCAACCATATCATTTTGTCGATTAGACGAAAAGTTATCCTTTGAAATCAGAAATTAAAGGAAATTAGCATAATTAAATGAAGTGTTATTCATTTCACTTCTAGACATATATTTCGCATAAGAATTATGAAAAGTACATCACCTGGAATTTTTCTTGTATATAGGAATATAATTTTTAGTATATATTTGTCATAAATTTCATGTAATCCTTTAAAAGCTTACTACAAATGAAGAACTACTTTACTGAAATGAGGAATGAAAATGAGTTAAATGTGACGGTGCTATTCACTTCTCTGCACGCCTAGTCATTGTTATTATTGTTTCCTTGGGTTCCTAGTGAAACATAGGGCTTCAGCTGCACGTCTCCACTTGCTTCTGTCTTCTACTGTGCTTTTCACCTGCATCCATGATAGTCCATACTCTTTCAACTCCTCCTCACACGATCTCCTCCATGTCACCCCTGCACTGAAGTCCCACTCGCCGCGTGCTTCCCTTTCGGCCTGGTTCCACTCGAGCAATGGCCTGACGCGCGCGCGATGTCACCCGGCGGTGGCCTCCTCAGCAAGTGTCTTATCCATCTCCATTTTCTCCTGCATATTTGTTGGGCGGTTGGTTCTTGTTTTGTTTGTTTGTTCCCATAGTTTCTTGTTGGTGATTCCTTCCGGCCCGGCCATCTGATCTTCAGTATAGAGCCAGCGAAGACAGTTGTTGATAAAGGTCTGGTCTGGAACAGGCTGGCTGTTGGAAATATTCTTTGTGACACGTCCGCCAAGTTTCTGATCCGTATAGAAGAACTGACTGACTTGACGCTGTTTGTATTGAAAATCCGACCGAATTTTGTTGTTGATGCTGGCTGAGTGACGAAGATTTCCAGATTGGTTTCAGGTTGATGAATGTGTTTCTCGACTTCCCGATTCTCGCTCGATTTGACATCGTCGTCCGTTCCAACTGCCTGTGGTTGAGACAGTTCTCCCTAGATAAAAGAGCGAATGAAGTCACCTCTTTCAAATCCCTCGCGTTGATGGTGATTGGCGCTGGATGTTACTGCTGTTGTTGTTGTTGGTTGGTTATTTTCATAACCTCCGTCTTGTCTATGTTCACCCGGAGTCTTGTATTTGCATAATCAGTGAAATGAAATTCAAATTAGTTGCTTTTGAAACTCCTCCAGCAGAAATTCTAGTCTATCTCTACTTACACTGTGATGGCGAATACATTTGCAGATGAAGCAGACGTTTTACTAGCCGGATTAATTATCAATAAAGTCCGATGATATATACAGGGATAGCAGTTTTAATCTGTAACATTTAAGTAAATGATGTAGTTAGCTAGTGCACAACATTAGTGTGAGAAATGTCTGGGCCCTTGAAATCTCAGCAATTCTTTAATTTCAGCTCTCTAGCAAAAATGAATCTGCTGCTTTACATTTATTTAAATTGATTTTCATACGGTATAGAAATTAAGTGTGCCAGTTGAGAAAAAGCACGTTCATCGTTCATGAAAATCAAAACACCACTCAAATTTATCAAACAGCTCATTTTCATTAGTCGAATAAGTAGACACATTATTATTTTATTGCTTTCATTAAAGAATGATTTGCTATTTATATCCTTCAGAAACAACAGCCTTCGTGTCGTAAGCTAAGATTCTAAAAATATATGCTAAGGAGAATTTTATCGCACAGTTAAAAGAAAACCTTTATCATTAGAGATGCTGATTAGAGGGGAACATGCTGAAGATACTACTGTACCACAACCACTTCAGCCGGTTACAAAAAACTGACAAGAAATATCTCCACAGACCAGAATCTTTGATGCATTGGGGCAGAGGGAATCAGTGAAGACACTAATCTATGCAACTTACATGATAACATCGATCATAACCTTACACTCTCCAACTATTCATTTGATGTCGTTCACGAAGTCCAATCTAATTCAGGGAATGTTGTGTACTTTTCCTACACTGAATCACTGTAGTATGACATCATAGCAATAAAAACAAAAAATAGATTATAGGAATTATTTGAACGTTACTCTTAAATGGTAGTGGTTGATGTTATAATAGGTGAAAATCTGTGATAATCAGACTATTATCGAGAGAAACTGTGAAATTCATGTTATTCTTAAAAAAGAGGTTTTCTCGAATACATTTCTCTGTTGGAAGGTACTGTTTCTCAGTAATTCGCAGCTTCCATAACAACATTTAGATAACAGCAGATAGGAACCTAATTATCTACTTTATGTAATTTGATTCTTATGGAAATTGCCCTTTAAGAATTCTGAAGTTCAGAATAGAAAACATTTAACTGCTATGTAAACGAATAAACGTCTCCACTCAAGTTCTTCGTTGTTTTGAGTTGTCATATTGTCAGTTATGCTCTGTTCATGATATGCATTTTAGGCCTTAAAATACTACTTATTTCAAAATGAACAAGCAGCATATACGTCCCGTCATTTGATTTCTTTCTTCGCATTTTGCTGTACTGAATTACATTCCTTTTTGTATTTATTGATTTTATTAACGAAATAGCTGACATTATTTTCTCATTATTTTTCGACAGGGTAATTTCCTAATAGAATTTGCACTTATATATGAACCAAACATTGTGTTGCCAACTGCTTTCAGTGTAAACCTTCAACGCCAAACATCAGGAAAGACAAAAGGTATCGTTTATGCTTATTATCGATTTGGGAGAGAAGCAACGGTATATAAAACTGCAACTCAATTAGTAAATTTGATTACGTCATTTATTCCCTCAGTGAAAAAATACCTGGAAGGTGTTGAAAAGCAGGTAACTTTTTTAAAAGTATCTTTGTTATTATGTTCGAAAACAATAAGAGCGACACAACTACTAACTGGATTATTTTACTGATTTTTTTTGGCTTAAAACCCTTAACTCAACATACTCATAATTATGCAGAGTCTAAAATGAGATCGTTTAGAATAGTAGGGCTTTATCACATGAGCTTAAGCTGTACATAACTTATGAGTATCCTACAAATAATTAGCTTTCACATCCTAGAGTATGGGTTCATTTTTTTCGATAAGAAATAAAAGGAATTCATTATTTTGCATGTGAAATCCCTATGAAGATGGATTGTGTGTCCTGGTTAAACGCAAAGAATATAGGGAATTACTTGATTTCTTCAACTTGATTCCTTCTACTATTATTGATTCAGGATCTGTTATTCTCTACAACCTACCATTTATTTAAGCTCCTCGTATTGCTGAATAAATGTGAGAGAAACTAAGGCGTTCACTTTTGTCGCGGATTCTGTGTTTTCTAGGCATGTTGTTTTCATAACACATCTGAATTTGAAGCGAAGAAGCAAACATTCTTAAACGGTTTTCCAGAAAATGAAAAAAAAATATCCTTGTAACCTTCTGCTGTTTAAACTCCACAAAATGTTTCGCTTTTGATGACCAAATTTCAGTATTTACTTGGTAAAGAACTATGAACATTATTATCACTAATTTGAATATAAGTCTGAAGTTTAAGTTACAAATTGGATTTTCTAACAAAAAAGGCCCTAATAACCTTAGGGTACTGATTACCATTCACTGTTCAGAGCTTGATTGTTAACTTGTTGAAGAAGTAATATCATGCCTGCAAAAAGTGGTATCAAGTTGTGCAACTACAAGCAGTAGCTCCAAGAGACTATAGAGATTTTAGCAATTTTGAAATAATAGAGAAGATTTGTAGCTCAGGTGGATAATTTGCAATAAATAGTGTTCTCTGAGCTGGTTGGTTTAGTTGCGAAGCTTTCGTCGTCTCCCCTGCAGGACAACATCTTCAGCGCAATATTTAGGATAAAGTGAAATAAGTGATTCAAATTTCTTCATGTGTGATATAATTGCGTCACCCGGTAACCATCTTTACATATGTATTCACCATTTTCTACTGACTTCGATTTTAAACTTTGTGGTCACCTGATTTACTTTTCATTAGTTGATATATTTCGTCCATATTAACGTGTTTGTTAATTGCATATTCGCTTGAGTACCAGGCTTCTAGGAATTCCCTGACTGCACTTTTGGTGTTTCCTCTGTTTAAGATTTTGACATTATCCTAAACAAATTGATGTCCATAATTGTCTATATGCGTAGATACTAAAGGATATATCGTGTCCTCATAGTTTAATAGCAGTAAGATGATGTTCGAGAGAATGACTGTTTTCAATAACAATTATGTATTCTAATATTCATGATCTTGTAGCTGTAAAGCCTGAAAAAGTTATTGAAAACAACTTTTAGCTTAAGAGGATTTATTCTACATACAGTAAAATATACTGTGAAAAAAGCAAGTCAGTTATTTGCCGTTGATTTAGACATTTCTAAAGTGGGTTAGATGCAGTCATAATCCCAAGGCACTACATTACTCCACTTTCAGCGTAAATTTGTAATCTGATATGTTTTCGTAATACACCAATAATTCTGCCAGGTACAAGAGAAATAGCTAGTTACCTTAGTAGTAAAAAAGGTATATTTTTTTCATTGATAAATTAGCATTTGTATCATAAATACGCTGTCATTGAAGAGGACAAGAAGACCTGTTAATCAGATAAACATTTGTTAAAGAAACAAACACTCACTGTTCTCCTCAGAATTACAAGTAAACTTTTATAAGCACTCAAAGCCTATTCCGTTGCCTGCACTACAATCCATGGTGAAGTGTATTTATCTAATTCTCGAATAAAGTAAACAGAAAAATTCTAAAAGTTATCATTATTAAACGTTTTCACTGAAATTTTATTGAAAGCGTAGCAAAACTTTACAGAATAACTGGCATAATGATCTCATATAACAGACTGGTAAAAACTTTTTTTTTTGTTGAATAACGAAAAAAGCTGTATGTATTAAATTGACGTTTAAGGACAAGGTGTTGATAATACTGTCGGCCAAATACCCTTAGGAATTAGTGCTACTGAATTGGTTGCATGAATAATAATTGTTGATTTAACTTTTTATTCTTTTTCCTAACTTTAATTCATGAGTCTTTCTTTTTTACAGTGACCTTCGTTGTAATTATACGTATCCTGCTGAGTCGATCCCTATACATGACTCTAGGTTTTTTGACTGAGTTATTGCCAGTCTTCTTAAATTTAGAATTAACTAGATACTATTGAATTACTCAAGACTTTTCCAACGTGGCCATTCTAAACTTTTCAGCAACTAAACAACTAATAAGACGTATTAGAGATAGTCCAAATTAGATTTTTTTTGTATTTATTAAGTCTGAAACTGTAAACGCTAAAATTGAAGCAAGAGAAAGTATCAATGAAAACTGACCAGTATTGGGTCCAAATAACTAATACCAGGAGAAAGATTTTATCAGGTTTGGGCCTTCGTAAAATTTTCATAGGATTACGACTAAGATTATATAACCCAGATTTTTATCCTAACATAATGTCTCTCGTTTGTCAACAGGTTACATACATGGGATCTTTCACCTTTCGATTATAAAATGCAGTTGTCCACAACTATTCACCTCTAAGATACAAAGTTTGTCTAACTTTGAATTAAAATGATATAAGTTAGGGGATTTCATCATGAGCTGACATGAGTTAGAGAACCATTGGAAAACCTGAGAGTAGGGTGTAGCAGGTTGAAGGTGAGGCAGTAACTCATAGAAGACATTGTGAAGTGGTTGCTCTATTTCATGAATTGGCAGAAGTTGGAATTCATGCACTGGTCATCTCATTAGGTCCCAGTGGCTTAATGCTCCACGAGCCAACTCACCTTGTAACAAGAAGGTCCTGGTTTCGAACTCTGGCAGTGGGTGTGTACTGATGAGGAGTCCCAAAATGGGCTGGTGAAACAGCTGTCCAGTACTTCCTACAGGTTTTCCGGTGGTTTTCTAACTGATTTCAGCTCATGATGAAATCCAGTAACCAATCAGTCAAAATCCCTATAGACCAATACTTGAAAATGATATTAGGCTGCAACACATTCATGTGTACGTAATGTACTGTCCATTTCTTCAAAGGATAGTGTAACTTGCAGTTTTGTTTCAACTAATCTCTGCTGAATCTACCACAATATCAGAAATAAGATGAAAGTGTCTTATATGCTGAGTGACGTTTCGTTTATAATTATAACATATCATATCAAAACTTGATATGATTACGAACAATCGATTGTGTTCTAAACGTCAACCAGTAGATCATACTGTTTCATTGTGTTATATATCCAATAAAAAAATCAATATGGAATTACACACTGTCACAGCATCCAAGTATTATATATAATTGAAGATGAAACCATTGTTTAAAAACTTCTTATTACAGATATTCTTTTTGCAGATAAATTCAGGGAACGATGCAAGATTATAGTATTACAGCTGAGTTAAGTCAGATAAAAGCGCCTTTCTTTCTTGAAAGTAAAATAAATTTGTTTCCCCTTCCGTTTCTGGTAGGCTTATTAATTAACATCACTTTCTGCGCTATCTAATTTCACTTTATAGTTTGAAAGTTCAATACATTCTGAAGTGTCACTAGAATCATGTGACGATGAACGGAAAAAAAACATCTAGTTTTCCAGTAATCGAACTTACAGAAACGCAAATTTAGGTTCTAGCTTGAAAATCAAAAAATTATATTATTTGACTGAGAACTGTGACAATTGTTTCTTCGTTTGTTAGATGGCGATAATCACTTACTTTTGGTTAAATTGTAGCATACATTTTTATCTATGATTGCCTCTAAATAACAGTAGTCAAAAACTAAATTATCGCAGATGTTTGCAGCATGGTGCCAATATGTTTTCTAAATAACATCTTTGGTACCCGAAGTAATATGAACTAAATGACTGAGGATAACTATGCTTAGAGAGCAGACTAAATTCATTAGACGGAATAATTTTGAGTGTATTGCATTTTGTCATCGTGAAATCACATTTTCGATGAACTCTTGAAAGTGGGTAAAAAACTGCGTTGTAGGCTTCGTTTTTCATGTAAACCATAACAAGTGCGGTGTTGTAAGTAATCTAATGCTTCAGGAATCGTCAATATGAGTTAACAAATATCCAATTAATTTTGCTGAGATTATGTTTATTAAAATACCGTGCATTTTCATAACATTAAGTGCTATTTCTTTCATCAGCAATTCTGCTCAATGATTGACAATATGATATGATTGTTTAAATTCTCATTAACGAAAAGAGACCTGTATTTCACGAAAATAAAAAGAGATTAAGACAAATTATCTTTATTGTCTAACAGCTGACAACATATGAATGACTGACACGCAGGTAAGTAATTTGATGGAATTCAAAACTAAAGCACAATGAATAAAGAAAACTGAATTATCAATGAATACCAGGCTTACGTGTAGACCGAAGTCTACTGCTTTCTTAGACAATCTTTCCAGTTTATTTCAAAGAATTTAATTTCCAATAGGAAGTATCATTCATACGAAACTCCATATTTTGACAGATTCCTTGAGCTTTCCTTCTAGCCTCAATCACTAGACCAGTATGAATTAACCAATTCTATTTTGGTATGAAATATTGGGAGATGCTGGCGGCTTCATAGGCGAGTATTTAGATAACTAAAAGAATTTTTAAATATCGTGAACTGAATTTCTGCTCGGACACTGTTCATAATCACAGGCTGCTGATTTCACAATATTGCCGTTAAACATATAATAGTCAGCTGCAGTGTGTTTCAGGATTGTTAAGATTAGTAGAACTTGAAATCATGGTTGACTTCAGCTACCTCTTTCAAGATTCTGTGTTAAAACAGCTAGAATATCACAAAGGTAGAAATTTATTTAAGGCTGTTGTCATTCTGATTAAAATTAATTTTGCTGAAAACCATTCTTTATCTGCTTCCTTCTTCTGTAAATGATTATTTACACATATTGTCACAATTTTCACTTTATTGTTTGGTTGCCTGAACAATAAAATTAAAAGTTAACCTAACATTAAGAACTAATAAGATTTACAGTAGTGCTTTCATTTATTATCAACCCACATTCTTTTGGCATCCTGAACCCCCCCCTCTCAAAAAAATTAATTTCATCCAAAATATCTTCAACCAAAACCAGTATGCCTTATTTCAGTTTTTTATCTTTATACACTTTCGTCTGTTTTTCGCAGTGCTTGATAGTTGTGTCTATATACGCTTCTATTTAAGTGACTTTTCCTACCAGCCTTCCTCCTATTCTTTAAGTGAACCGTAATTTTTGACGCAGATAATTATATATTCCAGTAATAACCAAGTATTTAAAACATAAAAGTAGCTGTTTTTGCTCCTCATGCAAAATAATTAGTGTTTATGCAGAAATAATTTTTAATGACTGGCTACATTAAAATCTAGGCCTTCTTTACGAGAAGGATGAAGTTTCACGCATATAACGTCAGGAAATTTTGAAGCGCTTCACTTAGACGTACAATAGAAACAAGCTGAGCTGATGAGATATAATCATAATCACCTGGTGTGTTAGAAACGCATACAGGTGCATATGATATCAGCAAATATTTGTCAAATAATAAATAAGTCGAAAGCAAAGACACCAAAAACATCAGTACTGTGAACTATTTACTGGAGATGCATCTTCATATGAGTGGCAGCTTTAAGACTTTCAGTCTAGTGTTTCCTTTTTATAGAAACTTTTCATTCTATCTAAATTTTTCAACGGTAAAACCGTTGAAACTTGTTTTTGTTATCGGGAAGAAATCTATTTACACATGCTTGATGCGTTTTACACGTTACAGATCACATGTTATCTTTGACTGAAAAAGAATTTATTTTATTGTTGCATTCTTCACAGCAATCACAGTTCCTCAGGTATGAACAAAAATGTCTAATTTAAAAAAAATATATAAATAATTTATTGGCACACAGTCTGTAGTATGTCGTTTAGGTCACACAAATAAACGCAGGAAGAGTTAATCAAATGTAGTATAATAGACATGAGTTTTTATGCACTGGTGACGGAAATATAGCTCACTGAAGTATTACAGATATCTAACTGAATTTGCTATTTCAAATATTATCAAAACCATAATTATTCAGCAAGTGAATAGACACAGGATATGTAATGACTTGAACACTGCTATTCAAGTGACTTCGTAACGTTTTCGTAATGACGTACCTATGGAAATACACTTGGAAAAGATTTTTTTGGAAAACACAGAAAACCTTATATGTATTTGACCAAATATTACATACATCCTTTCAACCAAAAACGATATCACTTGAAGTTTTCCAGAGAAAATTTCGAAGCAGCTGGAACATAGCAGCTAGTATAATTTCCTGCGAAAAGGGATTAAATAATTGCAGGTCTGTGAACCTACTAGTGTTTATGTAAATGGATCAATATTACCTGACTAGCTGTTAGTTCAAAAACAAAGCCAAGAAAAATATGAGAGGGAAATGGCTTTGATGACAGTGTTGCGGCGAGTGCCTTTAAACGAAGCTGCAAAAGTAGGAATTGCAGATGCTCACTTCAGCTGTTCTTTTCCGAATTTCGACAGTCAGTTTCTTCTTGGAATTGAGTTATTCCGAAACAGGTTGAAATTTAATCAGTATGACGATAAATAATGAATAAAAAGTAATGTGTTAGCACTTTCTTTCATCCAATCTTAAAACACGCTTGGAACTAAAATCTTTCTTTCTATATGTTTTATGATTAGTTAAAACAATAAATGAATGGATTCAATGAATTCGCGTTGATGAACGTTTCTTGATATCACTAGGAATATCTTGCTTTATTCACATGAAAAAAGTTTTCCGGTTAAATTAACGTTACACTTGTCTGTCTATCTCGATTATTTCAAGATTCGAAGTATATTTTACTCCCATACATTGACAAGAGTTGACAACTATTATATTTGAAACTTTATATGTTTCATATTAGCAAAATAGATGCCTCATTAGATGAATACTGGATTCACCCTTTTTTAAATAGTACAACTGTTTTATGCAACTTTGCTCGACAGAGTTTTACTCCTGAGGGTTTTCACAGAAGACTGGTAAATATTCTTTTAAAAACAAAGTATTTTTGCAATTTTCAAATGGCGAATTTTATTTTTCCCAACACAATACACGGTGGTGCTTACGATGACAATGACCACTTAGTATCTCGCTTAAAATGAACAAGGCATTTATAAACATGCAAATAAAATATTTTAAGTGACATTATTCGACTAATGATAGCTAACAATGTGGTCCGTGGAAAGCATTTCATTTTACTTGGTGCTTACCGTTGACGAGCTCAGAAAATTGTGAAACATCCTTACTTAGTTTCACTACTAGCCGCCATCAACCAAACTTCATCAAGTTCACTTCAATACGTCATCGAGAATCTAATTTGGTCCAGGCAGATAGATTGAAATCCAAAGTAATTTCAGTATAGCAGTAATTGTGGGAGCATTTTATTTACACTCAACATTATCTTCTGTTTTACATGAACATTGGATATTGTTCACCATTTAAGTAAAACTGTGGTATCACTTATTCTGTAAAGCATACCTCACAGCTGTAATAGTTAATAAATACTATGTTTTACAGTAACTTGAAAGCACAATCACAATAAATGTTGGCAAAGCAGTCATTAGCAATCCTGCTCAAAAATGAAGTTAGCTGTAGTAAAAATCCACGGCTCCCTCTCTTAATAATTTACTTTATCTGTTTAAAGTTATTTTAGATTAAGTATCTTATAAATATTTAACAAGGTTTCTGAGACAAAATGCTTGCTGGTGTGTTGCATAACTTAATTGCTTTTAAATGCATGTTTTTTTCTTTTGAAATGATTAGAGAAGATATATTAAACTCCCTTTGTTTCATTAGGTAGTCTAAATAGTCGCCTTTAAATCAAAGTAACCCACTCATTCGTATCCCGTTGTAGGCGTGATAGTATTCAAATAACATACAAAACCTAAACGGTTGAGATGGTAGTGGTATTTCGGGTAGTAACAGTTTAGTGTGCGGTGATGAGTGGAACCACCTACAGGATATCCACTTTACAAATTAACATTAGGTTATTTGTTCAAAAGTTTCAAGTGTCAGTGATTAATCATTCCAGTTGTATTCAACAACTCTTAAAACATCACTAGTTATCCCTTAAAATGTAAAAAAAGCATTATAATTTGAAGATTTACAAAAAATCAGCCTAACAAATCCCAGTATAACTTACTACAACTGCGAAATGATAGTTACCTACACAGGTAAAAAGTAAAATGTGAGGGATAAGAAACAGAACAATATTTTTCGAAAGCTAAAGCAAATATGTATAGAAACAGTCACGTCAGAACCTATGGCGACAGCAAGGAGAATTAATGATATTTCCAAAATACAGTTGCTTTACCAACTATAAATTTTTATAATAGACTACCGATTTAGCGTTTTTGAAATCTATGAGGCATTCAACATTTACCCTCTTCTGTTACCTGTGTTTTCCAGCTAAAACATGAGAGGAATAAGGAGACTTAGATTTGGTTGTGTCATAATACAAACACGTTTGCCAGAAAGTTATCATAAAAGAATAGATAATATACTCGAATTATATGGGTGAAAAACACCTGAGTACAAGTATCTTGAGTTTGGAGTAACACTGAAATGTTCCTGAGGGTAACGCAAACAGAAATATATCACTTTCCCACACTTTGTAACAGAAAGCTGGAGTCGAGTCCTGTTTTTCACTATGAAATATGCCGCTTGAAATGGTCACAAACTGTCCTAGTTTCTTAGAAAAATAAGTAATTACTTATCGTTAGGACATTGATTAATCCTGCTGTGGCTAATACCATTGTCGTCTTCGTTTCTAGACGAGTAAATATTCGAAAATTCAAGAAGCAAAAGAGTTTTTCTGAAAACTTTTTTGACCAGATCGTTGTTTCAGGGTTACTTATCCCTTAACAGTGAAAGCATGCTGTATGGCTGCAATCTAGATATCATAAATCAATACATGAACTATGAAAGGCATTATTAAAACTTTTAACAATAAAAATGCTTAAAATGTCTAAAACGTAATAATTTTACTATTCAGTAGCATCTCAGTGTGAGCATTTAAGGCTTCCATGTGCATTTGGCTTACATTTCACAATCTAACAATGACCATTTTCTTCTGTATTTCATAAGTGAATATCATCTATATGCGGTAAAAAACACTGAAGCAGAACAATGTACTGTCGGTTAAATATAACTCAGTGATGCGGTGATTTAAATACATCTTAACACAACAGTCACAAGAGTATTCACCAAATCTCTAGATGAGATTAATCCCAGGGTAATAATGGGAGAGTTTTTTCCAAAACGTTTGATGTCGCATCATCAAATTATCATGCATAAATTCTTAATGAGCATATTACAGTTGAGGCAGCTATTTTAGATTGAATGGGTCTCACTTTTGTGCATAAACGTTTCACAATTTTCTCCTTAAATACAGCTTAAAAGTCTGACAAGATAAGACCATTTTTTAACATTACTAATCCTCAGATTCAGTTTAAGACAATTTTTGTGAGCTTATAATTTTAAAGATGGTCAAATTCTGTTCAATGAAAGCATTTAAATGATATATGCCATGAAACTGCTTCAGCGAAACATTTTCGCCTTGAATATGTTTTATAGAATAAAGGAAAAATGCTATAAATTCTATGATGGGATTATTTATGCCTCACTTCACACACTGAATATTTTAAAGGCCTACCAGCATCATATAAAGGGACAGTTTTAAAAGTTTTGTGCAAAAAAATAGTCTTCACTTTAATTGAGCATGCATATCACACCCAACGAACTGTGATTGTTTTAATTATTATTTAAAACCTCAAGCAGAAATTTTGTATATTTCCTCCACGTATTTTTGTCAAAGTAAAGGATTTGTTGCACTAATTCTCAAGAGCAGTAGCGAATAGTTTTTGTCTAACGAATCTCTCGTCACATGTCCACAAAAAAACATGTTTGTCTGATCCATATTTATTCCCTAACGAGTGAAAGCACTGAACCACTTATTTGGCGTCTGGAGGCAATATGAAGAAATTAAGTTGTAAGTATATGGTAGACTTGGTTGTCAGGAGACAAATAACTGCACACTTTAAACTTGATATAAGTGAATACTATCCATAAAGTTTCTTATGTTCTTAAACTATACATATTGTTTCTTTTCCTACTTTCTTGGACATTTTCAGGTAAGATTTCCTTTAAAATAACTGCCTTCTTTATATACAAAAGAACTTTCACAGTTCAATTTGTAATTAAAATCGGAAGTGCATAGCGATTAATCCCTTATAAACTGGCAGTAATCCTGGCATTATCGTAATTATTCATTAGAAGCTGTTTTTTTTCCTAATGAACATTAGTGGTAGTCAATTCGTTAAAAATCTGTTCTTTCATCTAACTTTCATATTCATGTCGCGTGTTAACTATGCCTTCCATTCATTCTCAGAAGAATGAAAAAGTCTATAGTTTTAGTACAAACTTAAGGTTTCATTTACACACTAGTCTGAAACTACCTAACCATCTTAGGGAAAGGTAACAAAAACAGTGGCTTTTTCTCTACTGTAAATAATCACGTGTTTCACTCGTTTTAGTTTCTGAAGTGAAATTAGCTACACTATAATGCTTCATAATGACTTGAATTTTTTTTAGCGTACGTGTCATTCTACAGAACCTCACACTTTTAAAATACATGCGTTTCAGGCATCATTTGTACATGTCATAGAGTGTATAGAATTTATTGTTTCAGATAAAGCTATCGGGATACTATAAAAAATAAATGTAAAAATAAATGTCTTTCATAGTATTCATTTTCAGTTATATTGTATGGTACTTAGTATAGTGTATAACAGAAAAGATAAAGGACGGAGACGATTTTCTGTGTTTAACGGTAACAACTTTCCAGTATCGTAGAACTTTATGTGTACCTCTACATTTAAATTAATACTTTAAGCTTTTGCCTACCTGCATTTTCTGCCAAAGCGCATAATGAATATTCTGTAGTCATGGATAATATAAATAATGTGTAGTCAAAACCTATAGTGGCTTGGACGAAGAGCCTATTTACAGTGTATTTAATCATCGCTCTTGGTAAAGGATACGAAGTTTGGATATTATCGTTTTTTTTTTGTAAATAACAGCGCATCAATAAATCCTCAGTCAACTTTGATAAGCAATTTGTTAGTCAATTAGCTTAGATGAAATGCCTCTACGCTGGTAGCCATTTGTTCACATTTCAATATGGTAATAACACAATATCTTTCTATCGAATGACAAATATAAACTTGATTACGTAGCCACTTTGCAGTTGGTTAGATTAAAACAGCGTGACATTACTCAATGCTATTTATGCATAATAGAATGTGTTAATCTTTGTGATATACAGTGATATACAACACTAACGCTTCATGCGATTATTTAACGACAAACTATAAAAGAGCATAATACACGCATTTATGATACGAGAAATAGTAAACCATACTTTTCTATTTTCACTAAAATATTCGCCACCTAATTACTTCAGTTCAGTGTAGTCGAAAGGTTGTGACCTTGACAACTGTCGAGATTTTTAAAAAAACACTACATTTTTGTTTATACACATGTATATAGAACAGGTAATGCACAATAAAACATAAATATTTACACATTAGTTTTGGGTATGAAATTTTTTTTATTGTTTTACTATGTTAATCAGTAAATCAGGCTTAACAGACAACAAACCAAGTGCATACACGTAGGCAAATAGATTATCATATTAAAATTATTTAGTGAATAAAATCAAGCGAATACCTCTGACGATAAATATCAATGGAATGTACAATTCACTGCTTCTTAGAAATAGAAAAATGAAATTTACCCCTTGAATGTATTATTCACTTTGTCAGGTTTTCCTTTTTTATACTGCTGATCTAAAATATTGTTATCATTTCTTTTTTCTAAGGATGATTTCAAGATGAATATTCTTTTTCATTCTTATCGCTTATGTCGTTTATTATTGTCGATGGAACCAATCGTTCACCGTCAATACCATTTAAGCTGTCATCTGTGCTGAAGTTAAAAATATTATTTGATGTAGATATACGTAGAATATTAGTCTGTGTACTATTTCTTACATAATCACAATTTATTAAATGTGTACCTACATCCAGTGGAATTTCAGAGTTCAATAATTTAGGCTTATTCAAATAGCCTCTTTTTCTACACATTAACATGTTCATAATGTGAACGCGGAAACGTGCACCAAAAGCCAAATAAAATATCCAATTATTTTGATTACCAAAATAAATTAATGAATTGAAAAATTGTCTCAATGTCCAGGATACACACTGATCACCAGTTATTTTAGCCGCTGCTCTTCCTTCACTACCTTCACCATCAAGTAACTCGAATAATAAAAACAGTGGATTAGTTAGTAGTGTTGTCACATTCATTGTAAGCAGTAGCAGAGATGCTCGACTTTCTCGATTGTATCCGATTGTACGGTTACGCTTTTGAACAACAGTTGATACGCGTACTAAACGATTGCGTTTACGACGTTGTCGACGTACTAAAGAAGCTATTACAGCAGATGATATTAACATTGTAATGAAGGGAATTACACGAAACAGAATCAGGTCTACATTATACACCAATTTAGTTAAATCTATGTTTTCGTTTGTACTACCAAATAATTCAGAAGAGTTCCTTCGCTCACAAGAAACCATGGCTTCATAATTTATTGAGTATGTCCCATTCTCAGTGTTGTTTAAGTTGATAAATATATTTGACGAAGTTGGTTTCGATGAAACAATAGTGATTAGGATACCTGATAAAAACGAAAATGTTATCAATAGACTAATAGTGAAACGTGTAGCTCTACCAGTAAATATAATTCTTGTCTTTAATGGTGAGATAACCGATGCTAGTCTTTCTATAGATAGCCCAGTTTGAAGTAAATTTGATGTCCACAACAGGCAGAGGATTGTTATTACTCGAATCAGACATGTGAACCGTCCAAATATCTTGCCCAGTATCACATGATATTCGTGCGTAAATATTACCTCAGCATACATATCATTAGCAGCAATTAATAAGATAAAAAAGTCGCTAGCCGTCAACGTGATGAACCATGCTCTTGTTGTTGATGCGAATACACGTGGATGCTTCAATAACACTAGAAAACATAGTCCACTAAATATTATTCCGACTACATTAGCTGTTATCATGTACCACGAGAAGAAATACCATATAAATCCGTCGACAACATAACGACTAGAATGATTTAATGGACAAATCTCTGATAACATACCGACCGTTCAGTATTGAAAATCAAAGTTTTGCTGATCTACGCTAAGTGTATGTATCAACTGAGATGTTATTATCAATTAGACAAATGAATAAATATCAATTCCGAGTATCTCATCAACTTTTCGCGGAGGATATATCCTTTAAATCTTGTAATCCACTATTCATAGAAAAATAAATATTCACAGATAAATAAAATCAAATATGAAGAATTGACAAAATATATTAAAGTAAAACACGATTTTCATCTAATCAGATAACCAACAGAATTTTTTTATTCAGTACTGACAATCCAATAATGAATAGGGTAGATGTTAAGAACTGCCTTATTCTGATTGGCCAGAATAAGATAAATTACATAGGGGAAGAAATCAAAATGTATAAGCAGGTAACTTGGTGTTGCAAAAGTTCAAACGATTAGTTATTTGGTTCTGCTTTTTTTAAACTAGGTATAATTAGCTGAAAAAAACCAGTCGACATTTTGGTGTTATTCAAAAAAAATATTTTAAATTTATTAGCCTTTGGATGAAAACTCAGGCTATTCAACAAAAATGGTGACAGAATTACCTTAGGCAACAACGAGAGATTTATCATTAATAGTGCTCAAGACGTGTACTGTGAAAAATACTAGTTTATCAGTCGTACATTACTTAAGTGTATGTATGTGGACACTACTCGTGTGACGCTCAAAGCATACATGTTCTGTTTGTACTATGATTGCAACTGTATGTTTTGTGTTCATTATAAAAGACATAATGCCAAATTCATTGTTTCAACTACGGCTATTTCCACCAGAAAATTGATATCTCCTGTCGCAGAGACATTTATTGCCAGAAAGTGATTTTTTAAGTAAAAATGTTGGTGGTTGAAACACCGACAAGGCTCACGGTAAGGATATTAAGATTATTGTTCCAACACTTGGAGTTTGACAGTGCACATACAGTTCCCTATTAGTTTTTCGCAGTCACTGACTAGGTATTTCCGTTAATCCTTCATCTGTGTGTATCGTCATTATAGACTGACATCATGAATTACTTATTGCACTAAAATCTCACACTTTTTTCATTTCTCTTTATCCATTTCAAGTGGTTCCGTCTCAGAACAATGGTCTAGCAGCTAGTCACTTTGTGACTAGAATTTTAGTATTAAAAACCCTGTTTATAAAAAAACTGAACCACTTGGATCATTTAATCAAAAGTAATAAACAAACTATTCTTCAACATCAAAGAGTCAGGCCTGCGAAACATTTTAAATTATTCCAAAAGCATTTTTTTTCTTCATCCTCTTCTTTTTATTTTCATAAGAAATTAAAGTCTCATAAATCAAGAGTGTTGATATAAATAAAGTAGGAAACAGTGGGGCTGTATTCCTGCATGGACATTCACTTCTTCCTGGCAAGCGTGAAATGATCTCGTTGTAAGTGGAATCAACTAAATATTATTGTAAACAGCTGTAACAGCAATTCATACTAGCATAACATATTTCTAGAAGTTATGTGTGTCAGTTGAATAAAATACTAAGAACACACAGATTTCGCGTAGATTTACAAATTACTTTGTCAGAAATTATAAGTTTATAAAATTCATTAATTATACAGAGTTCTAAGTGCATTTGGCGAAAAATAAAAGAGAAAATTATCACTAAAATATAGAGAATACATTTGGTCAGTTCATGTGAATCAGAATGTTTCTGAATTTTTGCATCACAGACTTTTACATGAAGTCATTATTATTATTCTTACTATTATCAGTATTCTGCAGTTAAAGCCCTATGTTCCACTAGGAACCCAAGGGAGCAATAATAATAATTATTAGTATTAATAATAAATACTAGTTCAACTGTTTTGGTTAGGTGAATGCCGAAATAAACAACGCAACACCTTAGTGTCTTTGATGTTTTACCTAGTTATGGAGCTGAGATAAATCCTTAATTTATTATGTCTGAAGGTAACAGTTCATTTAAATGAAATATGACTTGAAGGTAGAAACCATTCTCTTGGCCAACGCATTTTGATTTCTAAAATAATGTGATTGAATCGACCCTTTGACTTTAATAATTTGGTGACATTATTCAACCCATTAGTTGTACTTCATGCAAATGACATTGGCTCCTTAAAAAGTGACTGTTTGCAAGCATTTTATAACTAATCATTTCCATTACTGGCCTAATTATTACATAGATTAATCTTGACAACAGATGGTACATGCCATTGAATGGCTTCGTTTTTTGAACGAAAATAGTATTGTCAAACTTTAGAAATACTGTAAGATGTATTTGAAACAAAATCAAAGTACTTTAAAGGGGAATAAAATTGTCTAACTTAACTCCGTTATCAATAGTGACCCAGAAGAAGCAGTCCCATTATACTACACAATGAACTGTTTAGCACAGATTGGCTGAACAAATCAAAAAGGGACTTTTATAGTCTCAAGGATGGGAAAATATTTGGCCATATATTTTAAAACTTCCGCAATGAAGGCTGTTGTATGGAAACTGTTTTCGGCCCTTAAAGAATAGCTAAAAACCATACGGCGACTGACAGCTGTTTCGTCTAGGACTGAAAATAATATCCATTTTATACTCAGTCAATACTTCGTAGCCTCGAGCTGAGGAGAAGCAAATGTGCTATACGGCTGTCTGATAATCTTTTCATGATAAAAGTCAGCTTGAAATCCATAAATATCCCAAATTTCAACTTCTAAGAAATTATAGTGCTAAAAATAAAAGCGAAACAGTTAAATTTATATAAAAAAAATACCCTTTAACACACAAGAATATTTCGCTACTGTCAAACTGATGACTTCTTGAATGTGAAATAGTATTCAACTAACACTTTAAATTTGCATAAAGCGAGAACTACAGTTTTTGCGGAATAAAATGGTATAATCATTTATTTCATTGGCTTCTCATCAGCTGCTTACATTCCAAAGTCGTTATTAAGTAGTTTTAACATACATGCACAGAGTTCATTTTCAAACAAAAAATCAATCATCAATATATGCATACAGTAATAATATATATAATAATATTAAACACTATTCTGAACAGTAATGATCATACACAATGGAAACTTTCGACATTACGCAATCAGACAAGAGGTGGAAATATCCAGTTACCAGGTCAAAGAAAGACTGATAACTGCTTATTTATGAACGCATAAACCAGGTTTCAGGAGCTTTGATGGAGATCGCTTCAGCAAATTTAAGGAGAAATGAACTCTTTTGCCCACTGATAGATTTGAATGATCTTGAGACGTCCACCTCATGACCCATGTCAAGGAGATGCTTGGCGATGGCGCTGTTTAAAGCATTTGTTCCCTTTGGACGTAAGCTTTTCGGTTCATGTTCAGAAAATCGTAGATATGCCCTTCTTCTTTCTGTTCTTCCAGTGTAAACGCTCCTGCACATTCTTATAAATTTGTATATACAGTTGGATTTAACATGAGAAGGATATCTATCGGTTTTTGATTGCACCAAAAAGCAGGTTGTTCGATAGACGGGAATGAGCTTAGCTGCAGGATAGTCTGTGGCTAGTGACGTCCTCAATCTTCTGCTGAAAACTGTTGAAATATTTGTCACCTTTATAATCAAATTGAATGTAGATGGTCTTTTTCTCCACTGTGATTTGCTTGACATCTGAGACTTCAGATCTTCCGTACTTCTTAATGAACCTTTGAGGGATGTGATTTTTCTAAAACTAGTAGCTCACCAGGCTTGACTGACTACTAAATCAAATTTGATGACTTTATTCAGCCAGTAATAAATTTAAATTTTTGAAGTAATAAATTTGGCAGTTAAAACAATTTAAAAAAGTTCTGAAAATAATTTTTGCTACAACACTTTAAAACTATTAGGTGTAGATAAATTACCCACAAGGTTACAAGTGTGTTTGTCCCACTTTTGAATGTGGAGCAGCGAAATCATTGTGAATATTTAGTACATCGAAAGAATTTTAGGTTAAATACGAGCAGTAATACAAATGATCAGTAGTGACCTTATCAGGTATGGATGAATTCTGTAACGCCACCAGTGGGTGTTATGTAGCTGAATCACGAAATAAGGAAATTAAACTATCAAAGGATAGCCATTGACATCTAACGACATATTAATAATATCCTGACATATTACTTGATTTCACTTCAACTTGTAAACAAATCACCTAGAAAATTAATTTATTTTAGTTATGACCCTGCTACTGCATGGAGAAATGAATTCGTCTGGATGTTCTGTTTGTCAGTGTATTTTGTAAATATTTCTTTCCAAATATATGTAGGTTAATAAAATAATAATTAGAATTTATACTCAATCTTCTATAACTTCCTTTGAAACGTTTTATTTTCATATACTGCACCTGAAACCAGTTTTACTTACAATAATGAAAGATGAACCCTATTATAGATAAGATTGGATTTTATTTAACTTTAGATTTTCCCGTCGATTGGTTGGACCGAAGTGCTTGGTCTCAGGTTGACATGTCGGCTTCTTGGTCAGATGCTTCGACGATGTTTGGGCATGTAATCAGAATTTAACTGGTGGATGGTGACTAGCAGTGGAATCCAGGACGCGCATTTCGTCCCATTTGGAACTCGCCAACTGGACGTTCCTGCATTCTCCAGTGAGTGATGATGTTTACCCCGAGGCTCGAACCCAGTGACCGTAGTTTCGAACGCCTCAGGGGGAACATCATCACCCACTGGGGAATGCAGGAATATCCTGATGACGGACGAAGTGCGCATCCTGGATTCCCCTGCTAGTCACCATCCACCAGTTAAATTTTAAGATTTTATTTTGATAAATACAGTAATATTACTGTATGACACTGTGTGATTTATCAAAATAAAATCTTATCTGTAATGGAGTTATACTCTACCACAGTGCCCAAGTTTTATACTTATATTGAAAGATGAACCATTAATACTCCATAATAAATGAACGCCGACGACACTATGCTGTATGAGCAGATTGAAGAAAATATTGAAGTTTAAACAGGAGAAAAGCTGGATATAAAGTTCATATATTGGATTCTGTCACTTTATGAATAATCGGTGTGGTTTTATAGAGTGAAATATTCCCATATCATGAATTAAAAGTCAATCTGAATGAAGAATATTCTTTTCAATAGTTTCTCCTCTTCAGGTTCTTACAATTATAAAATATAATATTTACTGTAGTTACAATAATGGCCAGTTATGCGGCGGATTCATTATTTTTTACTTGGAATAACAGATTAGTTATGGGGTGTCAAAATAAATAGTCGTATTTGTGTGACAAACGTGCTAGTTGGCTAAAATCGATTACAAGATACTGTAAAATAGAAGACAGTGTTGGTTATAAGTCATAATAAATTTTAGAGAGAGGCAAGCATATACTGAGAAAACAGATAATATCACTAATAATAAGTCCGTATAAATGGAAAATGCGGTAGTACTGAATGTTTGCATGAAGAGCATGAATTACGACGAATGATAATAATAATAATTGTAATAATAACCAAAGAAAGAAAAAATCCCAAGAGGGTAAAGGGGAAGAAGCACTCTTAGTGAGAAGAAGAATCATCAATCCAAGTTTGGCCATGGTATATATATATATAAACGGAATGAAAACAAGGCATTAGACCTGGGAATTTATGCAGATATAAACTTTCTATTTCAATATTACGTAATTCACTACAACTAATACCCAGAGGTTGTGTATGGGTGGAATACAGACACTTATTGATTTGCGCACTCTAGAGTTGAAAACAGTATGGAAACCTAAAAAAAAGTTCAATGAAGTATATGCCTATGGTATAATTCACTAGGGAAACGATTGAACTGAAATTTGTTCACTGACGCTTACAGAGTCAAACAGTGAGATATTCATTCAGAATATCTTCATGATATTTGGTAATTATAACAGCTATGTTGGGAAAATTTTTTAGACAGATAATTCTCAGCTTTTATTCTACTGCCATTTTGAACATGTTGAAAAAGCCTTACGACTCTAATGAATAATGCATTTTAAGTGAACATTCACAGATTATATAAATATTGAACAGAAATAATTGTCACCTTCTATATTGGAATAAATCAGCGGGGATAATGAAAGTCACTTAAGAATCCTGGGGAATTTAACAATTTTTTTTTCATCCAACAAGACGTTCTAGACTGAGATTTTAAAAATACATTTTCAACTTATCCAAATCGTTCTAACAGTTCCTGTAGTTTTGTAGGTTACAACTTGGCAGTGTTATATTGCATTACTGTAATGTACTTCGGAATTCAAGGGTATTAAGATTTTTTAAGGGGTCAGTGAGTAGCAACCTCTGGACATAGACTTCTGAACACGTTCGCAAAATATATTGACTTCATTATTCATGCTGCCTTTTATAACCGAAGTCTCTAACTTTATGAAATTCAAAAAATATGGGAATTTTAGTCATGAGTGGCTTGATTAACCCTTATCAACCGTATACACTTCATGACTTCTGAGGTAGGCACTGTGACAATAGTTCCAATCTTTCTGGTGAGTACTAACAAATACAAACTTCACGTTTAGTGATTTCCAGACAAAATAACTTTTCATGACATCCAATATAAAAGACACCAAAGTGTTAGGTAATGTCCTGTCCTGTCATTTAGCCTGGCGACTTCAATGCATACATAACAGATATTCGACAGTTATGAGAGTTATCATTCTGTTGTCGTTTCTTAAACACAAGAAAACTACAAAACTATAAATAACACCTGTGTGTGAACTATTCTACAGAAACACACGAAGTTGTATTATTTATAGTTTATCTTCTAAAAAATACTGTGTAGATGCAATCCTACAACAAATCAAACAACCCCCCCCCGCCACGAAAACCAATACTTGCAAATCAGAATAGTTAATTAGTATCCGAATAAATGGAAGACTCAGTAGTGTGTAAAGAATGTTGAGATGAAGCGTATAAACTAGAAAAACCGTTGTGACTAAAACTGCTCAGGCGAACACGATGAGTTGAAAAAAGAAAGAAATAGAGAGGCTCAAAATGAAAAAAGAGGAAGAAATTTCAGTTTAAATTAGTCAATGTAAGAACAATACCTGAAAGTGTTCTTTGTGTCTACAAAGTTCTGTCACAACGGTCTCAGCAGTCTGTGGATAACTGAGGCGAACTGAATTAGCAATACGGCAAATAACCCAGAAGGTTATGCTGGCATCAGTTTAATGTCCTGTATATTCTAAGTGTGATAGAACAGAAAGCGCTATACATTTGTTTCCACTCTTTATGAACCAGTGGGATAAATTTTCTCGAATCCGCGCAGAACCATATACAATCGTAAGCCCCAAATAACTTGAAAAGTTGCAGCAGTTGAACTACTTTGAGTGTGAGGAGGAGCTACGACAAGATAAGGTGTCTTTTATGCAAAAATTACATTCGTAAAGTGTCAGCGAAATTGAAATGTGCAATTCCAACGTCTCGTTCGCCAAACTCGTCCGAACCTCTTCAGGGAAATTAATGCAGATTTAAATAAAAAAAGGTTTACATATTTATATATATATATATATATAACACCTCTTGTTTATAAAAACTTCGTCCAATCATCTGAGTCTTGAAACAGGCACCAAAATATAATAAACAGAAGTGCATGGACTGTGATCAAAATATCACCCCAGATTTACAAATATCAGTCAACTTTTGTTAAACACTCTCAAACAGTGTGCACTTTTGCATCAGTGGAACATAGGGCTTCAACCGCACGTCTCCACTTGCTTCTGCCTTCTGCTGTATTTTCCATCTGCATCCATGATAGTCCATACTCTTCCAACTCCTCTTCACACGATCTCCTCCATGTCACCCTTCCACTGACGTCCCACACGCCGCCGCTTCCCTTTCGGCCTGGTTCCACTCGAACAATGCCTTGATGCGCGCGCGATGTCACCCAGCGGCGGCCTCCTCAGCGAGTGTCCAATCCGTCTCCCTCTTCTCCTGCAAATATTTTGGTCGACAATTGGTTCTTGTTTTGTTTCTTCCCATAGTCTCTTGTTGGTGATTCTTTCCAACCCGGCCCGGCCATCTGATCTTCAGTATAGAGCCAGTGAAGACAGTTGTTGGTTGATAAAGGTCTGGTCTGCAACAGGCGGCTGTTGAAAATATTCTTTGTGACCCGCCCACCAAGTTTCTGATCCGTATAGAAGAGCTGACTGACTTGACGCTGTTTGTTTTGAAAATCCGACGGAATTTTGTTGTTGATGCTGGCTGAGTGACGAAGATTTCCAGATTGGTTGTTTCAGGTTGATGAATGTGTTTCTTGCCTTCCTGATTCTCGCTCGATTTGACATCCTCGTACGTTCCGACTGCCTGTAGTTGAGACAATGCTCCCCAGATAAAAGAGTGAATGCAGTAACCTCTTTCAAATCCCTCCAGTTGATGGTGATTGGCGCTGGATGTTGCTGCTGTTCTTGTTGATGGTGGTGGTTGGTTATTTCCATAACCTCCGTCTTGTCTATGTTCACTTGGAGTCATGTATTTGCCGCCTGCTTCTTCGACCAGTTTGTCGGTTTTCGCTTGTAAGTCTTCTATTTTGTGACAGTGACATCAAACATAAATCATCCACGCGCGAAATCCAGGTCTTCTAGGTTCTTCACGTCGGTCGGTCCGGAATATCCCTGTCTTCTCGTTTCCCACTCACTGTCTGACGCATAATCCAGTCAGTCCACCACAATTAGGAATATCATTGGTGATAGTAAGCCAGCACCCTTGTCTGACTCCTGTGTTTACTCCAAACGCCTCGCTGAGTTTTCCGTTGTGGATGACTTCACATGTTCCGTTGTCGTACAGCTGTTGAATAAGGTTGATGAATATTTAGGGTACGCCTTAGTACTCGAGTAGTTTCCAAATTACTTCGCGGTCAACGCTGTCTGTCGAAGACCTTCTCAAAGTCTATAAAGTTGAGGTAGAGGTTTGATTGATGGCCATTCCATGTTTTGTTCTGTGATGATGATTTGTAGAGTTGCAATTTGGTCAGTACATGATTTGCCTTTCCTGAATCCAACACGTTCCGGTCGGAGCTCTGCAACCAGTGCGTCCTTTATTCTCTCCAGGATGATGCGATTCAGGATTTTACTTGGCGTCGACAGGAGCATGATTTCTCGCTAGTTCTTGCAGAGTCCTAAGTCGCCCTTCTTTGGTAGTTTCACGAGGTAACCTTCTCTCCAGTCAGTAGGCACCTTCCCCTCCTTCCACACCTTTTGCAATAATGGAGTCAGCATATCTGCTGTCGTCTCTGGGTCCGCTATCGGTGCTACAGGAGGTATTCCATCTGGTCCAGCTGCTTTTCCAGCTTTCAGAAGCTTGATTGCGTTCAAGACTTCAGCTTTCGTTAGAGGATTAGTGTCAACTTGCAGTTGTGTACGTGCAGTTGTTGGTATTTCTGGATGAGTTTCAGGTGGTGGTCGGTTCAGTAGTCCTTTGAAGTGATCCGCCTATTGTTTAATCTGTTTTCCTTCCTTGGTAATTGGGTTCCTTTGGCTGTCTTTTATAAGTTTCACTTGTGTTGATCACCTACTGGATAGAGACTTGTTTGACATCAGGCTTCACATTTACAAAATGTAATATTAGCCATAAGCATCTGAATTAACGTGGTTAATACGATATAGTATCAGATTTAATGTCAATAAAAAGTTTCAGCATTGTGGAATAGATCAAATAAAGTATAATTATATTTCAGTGGTTTACATAAAATGATAAGTTTTTGTTTTCTGGTAATATTTCTAGCAAAATTACTGCCCATGATCACACCAACTGTTTGAATTGTTTTTTTTTTAACAGCTGGTGTGATCATGGGCAGTAATTTTGCTAGAAATATTACCAGAAAACAAAAACTTATCATTTTATGTAAACCACTGAAATATAGTTATGGTTTATTTTATAGAATCAGAGTTCAGGTATGTGAATTAATGGATAACAGTGGAGGAAATCATGATAACAATAATAATAAGATAAATACATTCGTGTTTATATAATCTAGGCGACAGTGAGTGTGTGGACAGAATGTGCATGCTGGTAGAGGGGAAAATAACTACTGTCACACAGTAATTAGATACTATAATAACAATGATAAATTGTGAAACCGAGAATAAAACGTGCAACAACAGTACAACATGATGTTGGTAATACAGTTAGCATTACAATAAAAATAAAATAAAAACATAATAAGATAATATTTTCGATTATCCGGTGTCACTGTGAGAGATAACTATTTTAGGTTAGTGGCCAAGGCAAAGGGAGTCAGAGGTATTACACAGACTTTTCTGAAAACTCAGATTGGGTTGAAAAATCATTATGCCTCAGCTAGGCTTAAGGTGTTCCTGGGCAACACCAACAGCAACAACAACAGATGACAGTCAGCATAAATGGGAGGAACCTGAAAGAAACAACCTCCTTTACCTAACCACCTGGGAGGCATTGTTTCAACTACAGGCGGAACTGGTGAGGATATCTGAGCAGGATGGGAAAAGCAAGGCAAGCTTTCATTACTCTCAAGTCTGTGTGGAGGTCAACATCACTCAGCATCAAAAATAAGATCTGGATTTTCAACCCCAATGTGAAGTCAGTGCTACTTTACGGATCAGAGACTTCGCGCGTCATAAAGAGCATCTCAAACAAACTACAGACCTTCATCAACAGTTGTCTTCGCCCAATACTCAAGATCAGATGGCCGGCCAAAAAAGATCAGCAACAGGGATCTCTGGCAATGAGCGAACCAACCAGGAACCGATTGTGAAACAAATAGGCAAGAAGAAATTGAGATGTATTGGCCATAATCTGAGGAAGCTATCAAGTGACATCACTAGACAAGGCATTGCTCGAGTGGAACCCAAAAAGGAAGCGGCGAGTTGGTTGTCAGTGCGAGGGTGACTTGGAGGAGGTCATGTGAAGAGGAGATGAGAGCGTGTGGACAGATTTGGAGGGGGTGAAAACGTTGGCAGAGAACCGAAGGCAATGGAGACGCTCGGCTGAAGCCCTATGTTCCTCTAGGAATTAAAGGAAATAATAATTTCTGAAAACAGAGATTGGGCTGAAAAATCATTATGGGAACTGCCTCAGCTAGGCATAAGAACTGAAGGCGTACTGACCTAGGGAGTTGATGTGTCACCCTGTATATAATTGTAAAAGCTGAATTCTTGTCACTCTTGTGATCTGTATTCACTAGGTGTGCCAGTATGGAACCTCTGACTGACTTTATGTCTCCTCTACCTAACCACGCTCGACTGTACTCCAGAAGGCGACGACAGGCTTTCCGAGTCGTTCCACCTATGTAGCTGTCTCCACATGAACAGTTAAATTTATAAATATACATTGAAGTGTCCAGACTCGGGAGCTTATCCTTCACCTGCATTGGAATTATACAACGAGTGGCGAAATTTAAACACACTGTTGCGGCAAAGAATGTTTTAACTAGGAATAAATGTATATTATAGTATTATTTTTCGAAGTTTCGGTGCCAGTAATTCAGTTGCTGGATCTCCTTTAAACGGTGAA
Organism: Trichobilharzia regenti; assembly: GCA_944472135.2. Classification (NCBI taxonomy): domain Eukaryota; kingdom Metazoa; phylum Platyhelminthes; class Trematoda; order Strigeidida; family Schistosomatidae; genus Trichobilharzia; species Trichobilharzia regenti. The sequence goes on from OX235270.1 coordinate 59,700,085, forward strand.
GTCATGTATATACGTTTCTTCTCCACAGTTTGCAGGCAATTTTTTTTATATGTTCTCCTCATCTAAACTTAAACATATTTTGCAGGGTATCCGTTATCGTATAAAAGTTTTATATTTTAAGAACAACACATTTAAGCAAACAATATTGTTTTCAATTAGATCTCATCAGGCTTAACTCTAATATATATAAGTTTACAAATAAAATTCAGATATAAACCAATCATGGTGTTTTGTCTATAGGATAATACGATGGTGAATATAAATTGTGCAGTTAGTCATAATAGTGGTAATAATAATATTAAAAATAGTAATAATAATAATAGTGGTCTTATCAATAATAAGGATGAAAAAATGAGGCAATCTGTGATAACATGAATAATGAAAAACAGTATGATTAAACAAACAATTGTTCAGGTGGAAGTAGTCGATAAAGGCTAGTAAAAACAAATGAACCGATTACGTAATGTTAGATTTTAGGGGAAGGAAATGAAACACGTTTATAATGAATATAAGATAAGATTAAGGGATGATAAGAAAGGGGTTGGAAATATAAATAAAGGGTGGTGTAGAAGTCTTTCGTTGGTTATGTCTTATTAGGCCATGGGAGGGATAATGGCTGCACGAACTTCTTTTGAATGCATAGTTTAGGTTTAATAGTTCGAATGCCTATCGCCTCAGCTGTGTGCAGTAGACGAATACGAAGTCTATTAGAAAGATTCGGAGGGATACGATGAATTACTTTGAAGGCCTTCGTTTTATCGACTACATGACCACTATCAATTAGATGTGACAGAATTGAGCTACGGATTGTTTTTGTCTGTCCTTTGCCAAACCACGATGGGAGATGTTCACTAACACGTTGGCTAAGCTGTCTAGTAGTACGCCCAATATAACTGTCACCGCAGGTGCAGTTGAATTGATAAATACACATAGATGTGGCAAAACTATCAAGCTTATCCTTCGTTTGCGTCCCAATTATTCGTCGGCTAGAGAATGACTAACATAGGTGTGCTGCATAAAATGTTCTACGTATGCTCCTTGAAAGTCTTTGGAATAGAATCTCACTAGATAAGTCCCCATTAAATTGTAACTTAATAAATAGAGGTTTCTTATGTGCAGTTTTTTTATTCAGTTTTTCATATTCAGTTATCTACAACCTTGAACTTAAGTCGAGCATAATCACTAAAATCTGATGCAAAAGTACACACTGTTTGAGAGTGTTTAACAAAAGTTGACTGATATTTGTAAATCTGGGGTGATATTTTGATCACAGTCCATGCACTTCTGTTTATTATATTTTGGTGCCTGTTTCAAGACTCAGATGATTGGACGAAGTTTTTATAAACAAGAGGTGTTATATATATATATATATATATAATATGTAAACCTTTTTTTATTTAAATCTGCATTAATTTCCCTGAAGAGGTTCGGACGAGTTTGGCGAACGAGACGTTGGAATTGCACATTTCAATTTCGCTGACACTTTACGAATGTAATTTTCACATATCTCTACTTCTCACTCGACGCCAACTTATTCTGGAACTATTTGGTCAAAACTTGATCACAGTTCCTATGTAGGTTTCTTTTAGTTTCATTGTAGGTATTGGACTGATGGCTAAGAATAGATCATCAGAGTAGAAAGCCATCTTTTTTTACTGTGGTTAGAAGCTAAGATAGAATCTCTATAAGAGTTAATTATTTTTATTTCTCGATGCAAAAAATCGGCTTTTCCCCCAGCATTGCAAGTACTTGTTTGAGACTGCTGTAACCTATGCTGGCTTATATAAATTTATGAGGATATCCATTTTCTGTTGGAATACCCCCGATGGTATAAAGTTCCTTCTCTACACAGTCTATGGATCAAACTGATGTTGTAAACTTTATGGAACTGGTAGAATTGCCATCGTATTCCAATGCTACAAAAAGATTGCTATAATGATAAAAAGTATTCTCCTTTGTAAGAACCTGAAGATAATCTATTTGGAGGAAAATTCTCCATTCTGACAGACTTTTAATTTATCAAACTGGTAATGTTTCATACTCATGAAAGTGCTATATCTTTTTTTATTGTTTTGTATTAATTAAAAAGTCTGCACTTTCTGAAATTGTTGTGAAGTCATGTCATTCGATAGGAATCTCTAACATTACTTCACCAGTCATAAATTATCTTAGATTGACAATCAAAGAAGAATTGAGGATAAACAAAGATATTTTTACACTGATAAGCCGTTACCGAGAGTTTTGTTGTTTTTTAACCTGTAGATGACTGATTAAAGTAAGAAATTTCTGATGTTGTCCTTTTTTAAATTTCCTATATTGTTTGACCACTAAAATATTCCTGTAGAACACGCATTCTATTGCACGTGATGGTAATCATAATTAGCCGATATTGTTTTCCTGAAGGATGTTCGGAAGTCATAAAAGTCATATCCTACTGAACTAGGATATAAATTTTTTTAAGCCCTTTTTTTACTGATGACATTTCTTTTACTTGATTAAACCCAATTTTCGAATTCGGAATAAAAATGTTTTTATTTATGAAATTATTAAATATAAAATACTAGAAAAGTTTATGTCTAACCTTTAAGTCTCTAGGAAAGCATACGGTTCCAAGCATTTTTGATGTTTCAGTAGCGATGTTGTTTTTACATGGTGCGGTTACTGGTGTTGTCCCTAACCTTCTCTCTTTTTGGTACTCACGCCTGGGAATCGAATCTGGAACTCCTGCATGGCTAGTGGACATTCTGCTATTGGACCAATAATGTAGCTTAAGTAATGAATGACATATATAAATCATATTTTTTTTTAACTTCGAAATGAAAATTCCACCCACAATGATTACTAAAAGTAGCACCATCATATACTGCTCCGGAATGAATAACATGACTGCATAAAAATCCAAATTATTCTGCAATTTAATGTTTCAGCTAGGACACTTAAAAATTAAAGCAAGCATCACATGCTTTAGGCATTTAGTCATCATGCGATCAGTGAAGTATGCCTAATGTCTCAGTGTAATTTGAATTGCTTTTATCATCTCTCATATTTCTTATAAGTCGTTATTAGAAAAGTTAAACATAATACCACTCGTTTCAATTTTTTCTCTTTCAAATTCCCTTTAATGTAGCTACCGGAGAAATATGATGCACTTTTCATCAAGTGGTTGGACGAAACTGTATTCACTTCATTGAATATCAGCAATGAATTTTCGAGGCTGTTTCTTTCAGATCAGCACTGTCCTCATACACCACTCAGACTTAGTCATGCTAAAGCACTGCAACAGTCTCATTTTTCGTTTCCCTTAATCAGTGGCATTTATATTAAGTCGACGATAGTCGCCATATCCTACGTCAATAGCTACCTACAAGGAAAATACATGCTAAATCCGTACCTGTTTTCCGCAGTTATAAAACATAAGTAAGATCATTTATTTGGTGGTTACTTTTCTCTATTTAAATTTTGATTTGAGCTTGGTGATAGATAGCTTTTTATGCACTTACATTTTATCCTACCTCACTAGTCAATGATTTCTCTTTCGTCAGCAACTAGTATTTGTACTGCTGAATAGTCTCTTTATTATCCAACTGATTCACTAAGTGCCAAAAATTAAAATTATATATAAAAACATTAAAATCTGGACTGCAGTGCATCTTTAATGTTATCAACATAAGTCAAGGCTAATAACAGACCAGTAATCAACTGTAAAATCTTTTTAAAGGACGTGAGTTATAATAAAGTTCGGAGTCTTCACTGTTTGTGAGACAGATACACTCTATATTAATTCTTAAGTGAACTGCTGCTAGTTTTCTGATGAAACAATGAGTAGGTTATCACTTCAATGGACAGGATTACTTCCGAATTCTTGCAGCACATTTATCATTAAGATTATACTGCAAATGGCTTCATCTCCAACTTTGACAAGTCTTCAAATCGGCTGTGTGGAATCCATATTCCTTGATTCTTGGGGTTTTGCATTCAGATTACTGTTACCACTACAGAATGGAAAAAAAAACTTGTAACAAACTTAAGGTGATATGTATCGTAACGTTAGGTTCGAAACGGATAAAATAAACAGTGATAACGTTTAATCAGCAAGACAGATCACTTAACTATTACATTAAAAAATGTCAGCTTCAAGAAACTAATTTTCATGCAACAATTACACAAGGGCTAAATGAAAAGAATAAACTTTTTGTGATAACCCCTTGAAAAGAAACATTCATTTGTCATACAGTGATTATGATAAATAAAAAAAAATTAATGCTTGTTCATTAGAAAGTAATTGATAAGGAAAGAGAAATCACTCTATGAATAACTTTGGTCTTCTGAGTTATTCTACTCAGCTCAACACTAGGTACAACAAGGTCAAAATATCACTGAGTCCTGGAGTGGCTAGAAGCGAATTTTTGACTTGCAAAAAACAGACTGCTTAGCTCCAATCTGTTGGCTCAGTTAACAATATGGATTAGGTAGACAGAATAACAGTCTAAGTGGACATTGTTCTCTAACGACAAATATCCTGTCAATAGAATCCTACCATTTTTCAAGTAATTCCGTTCCATTCTGCAACTTTACACTACATAACTGACTAGAGAAAAGAGACACAATGCTTTAAATACTTGCTGTTCCACTGTATTGCTGGAGAACTTCTTTGAAAACTCTCAAAGACCAAAATCTTCTCTTCATAAGTACTGTAATATTACTAATGTACAAAGTATTTATTGATCAGAAAATATCCTTTAAAGTTGTAACATTAGTTATTCCTTCAGATCAGTCGACTAACTATTACAAACGCAGTTGATGGAACTAGTCCAGGTGTGATATACAGTAAATATGACTAGTTAGCATACTACAACCAACGATCGTACCACAAGTGTTCAATTTTAGGTCAATCTAAAGTTTTCTCTATGTTTAAATTGTTTTTGTTTTTTTTGAAAATCTGGATGATCTGGAATCCTAGTGATTTTTTCCCTACTACGGCATACAATTACTGGTTCCATTTAAGTCAGCTTGCTTTTACTATCACAAAATTTGAAAAGTTGTCAATTCGGTCGTTCGCTTTAAATCTCGGTAAAGAAAGAATCTGATTTTGCAATTTGGAAACAAATAGAATCCAGTAGTCTCCGTGTAAACTTTTAATAAACAACTCAACTGGGAATAGTGTGGATATATGATTTAACAAGATGTAGTTGGCAGATTGCGAATTTGATTTAATGTATTATAAATTCACCCAAGTAACTAGCTGGGATTCGGGTGGTTTAAGCTGCTTTGGCTCTCTAAGCCGAGTCACTGCTGATGAGCTTGGCTCTAGATGAGCAAAATAGATGTCCGGCGCTTAGATCACTCCAATCAGATTAGCAAACAAAACTCATATTAATTAATCAATAATATGTAGAACGATGCATTTCTGCTTGCGAGTTCGATTTGGGAGTAATTAGTGTGTTTCAAGAAAAGATGGAACCATATATCTTCACAAAAGTTAGGAACTGAAAGCCATATGTGAACAATGAATATCCGTTAACATAACAAAAAGGCTCTGTCCACTGCTTTAGACACCAAATGAGACAATATTATAATATTTCCTAGCTTGTGAGTCAGCATAAATTAGTTAAGTCACGCAAATAAAAACGCAACAATGAAGATACTGAGAATGCACAAAATATTGACGCCTGGAACTGGTTATAAATTTAATTTTCCTCAAAAGTTGTTACTGAATAACAAGCTCACCACCAATACAAACTGTCTGTGGACTGTGAAGTGTCTTTTTAATTATAATCGGGAATAAATCAGTACAAACCAATGACAAGACTTATTTTTATTAAACCAATACGGTCGTACACTGTGCATATTAATCTGAAGTATTCACTAAATGAATAGAACCATTTTTGCGTCGGTGGCACAGAGGTTAGGACCATGCAGATGGTCAAAGTTTCGACCCCCGGCCGACGAACACCTGATATTAATGGTTGGCCTGCTGAATTTGGGCTACCCATATCACATGCTGAAAATTCCATACATGTACCAAAAATACGGTGTGGAGTCAAGCTATAGTAAAATTAAATCAAAAATTAAATTGTATAAAATGTGATACTTTTGATGACTTCATGAAATCTGTTGAAGGAAATGAATTATTCTACTTGCAAGAGAGAAGCACAATAAATGCATCTAAATATTTCAAGCTCAATTTGAATGTCATGATCATATAATTAGCAAGTTTGGTAGCGAATTGGTATCAGTTAGAGAACCATTGAAAATCAGGGAGAACGGGACAGCCATTTCGTACTACTGCAGGGGTTTGCATCAGTACGCACTTACTGAGGCTCGAATCCAGCGCATTCTGGTTACGAGGCAAGCTCGTAGACCATCTAGTCACTGCGAACCCATGAATTCCACCTTCTAACAATCTATGGTTTTAGTGCCACAACCAGCAAAAACCATAGGCAAGCATTTGTTCTCACACCCATAAATCATAATGCCAGCTCTAATGACACATTCGAGTTCATTTCTTCTGAAGTCGGGCAAAACTTTACACTTCAATAAAAGTTCACTTGGAAAGAAACAGACATATGTCATATGGAAGCTTGATTAATTTTCGCTCTTACGGCATTTATTCTATATCTTTCAAAAACATTTAGTTTATTTAATGTCATTGACTTACTACTTTCTTGCAAAAACATTTAATTCTATGGCGGAGGGGATGAATCAAAATCACAAGTAGATGACTACATAAAATTTAATTTCTTTTTACTAGAATAACTAAGGCAGAAACAAACAACCTGTACTGATTAAAACGAAATGTCTTTTTTTTTTTAAATTTTAGTTCAAAATTGTACATTACTCAAAGCATACAACTTGTTAGTGGATTTCATGAACATTTTGGTTTCCGGTCAGATAGGCAAATTGATTTTAATTTACAGCTGAATGAATCCGTTAAACTGTCTAAACTTTACAATTATTTATTGTTTGAATTATTTTCTGAAGCTTGGCCTGATAATTATGAATTGTTCAAATACACGTAAGTCCAACCACTAATGTTTTGCTCGTAAAATAAACCCCTTATATTTTTGACAAAATAATAATAAGACGAAGTCTATCTGAATGATGTAGTGTGTTTGCGCAACACATTTGGAACAGTCTGATTATACATGTACTTATTATAGGAATATATGTATATATATATATATATATATAAGAAAATAATAAACTGTTAAGGAGCGGTAGAATAGACATAGATAAAGCTAAAAAACCATATTGAAAGACCATGATGATCAATAAACCAAAGAAGGGAAGTAACAGTTTATCTTCTTTGGTATCAAAAGTTTGCCAAGGAAGCTTTAATGTGATGACGAATTGTTTCTGAACGCATAAAGGTGGTTCAAACTTTCTAATGGATAGGGCTTCCATAATGTTCAAGAAACGCTCCATACACTTTCTATAGATAGGTTTAAAAGATATGTGAACATTAATTTCATGTCATTTCTCTACAATATGTTTTCCAACAGAGGAGCTAGGTGGTCTGATCCAACCAATAGTGGATTCAGCGGATTCGAGTTTCCTCTGACGCTCCTACTTGAAGAGATGGGTGAATCTCCTCTATGTATGTGTGACTACAAGTACATTTAAATCGGTAGATACAGGGGGATGTGATATTATTTCTCGTATGTTCCAAGGACTTACACGGGTATGTAGGTTTTAGGCTCTTAACTGTTCAGATTTTAATTCTATAAAAGGTCTTTGTAACTACAGTGCTCAACCTTTGTTTAACTACTAAACCAGTATGATCACCCATGTATGGTACCTTAGTATATACGTTCTTCTTAGCGGTAAGTTGGAAAATGGGTCTTGATGTTCTTTTATTTTATTCGGTTTTTAGAAATACTCGCAGTAAATTCAGTAGATCTTCTTCTTAGACCCTGTATTTAATTGAACGTAAACATTATCAATGTCAGATAGGAAAGTAAAGCTATGACTGCAAGACCAGATGAATACGATGACCTCGGCAAACTGTTATTTATAATGATTAAATGTATTCATCTTTCCGAAAAATCTCCATCTGCATGGAAATTAATGTTCATAGGTCAAGCAAATCATTTTTCGAAATACACAATACCATATACTGTAAACTTGATTTACCACTTAATTTATCTGACCTACTGAGCACTTTAAGCTCTTTCTAATAAGCCTTGAAGTTGAGCGAATTTCTACCCGAAAGTTTCTGGCTTTTTAAGTGTGTATACATAAACTTGCCCGAACAGTGTTTACTTTTTTCAGCATAATTCGCTGATTTAAAGGAGATATCTGTAGTGTTATCTTGAAAAGAGGAGACTTCAGAAATTTTAAGGATGATTCTAGGAAATATCTCGGGCATGTGCACTTAATACAGTCACACCCAACCTTGCAACGGAACGGAACGAAGCGATAATTCTAATAACTAATTATAGCAGAAAAAAGGAGTAAGATAACCAAAGGTGTATTTATAAAATCACTCAAGAATACATCCAAGAGGAACACCCGGTTCAGATTCTACGGAAATTATACCACCGTCACAAAAATAAAGAGAAATCAAACCAATGGTATCCAAGTTTCAGAGTGGTGCTATTTATAATTTTCAGTTAAAGGACCATTGAGAACAGGAGACCACAGGACTATTCTAGTTGTTGAGCTAGGCACCCATAACCTTCCTGAGCTTCGAATTTTTCGTGGCGTCAACAGTACTCTTCCAGTGTCTAACACACAAAGTAATAAATCATTTTGTACTTACACAAATTCCGGCAAATGTCAATGTACCGCAACCACTTGTGTATTTGGAAATAATTTATTGCAAAGTTCGTGAAAGTAATACACACTAATGAGACGAATTACAGTTATATTCAAGAAAATTTCTACAGAATACACTTTTATATTATTAACTTTTCAGTTTTCCTGTATGTCACCTCATTAAAAATTCAAATAGTTAGGCATAAATATTCCGCTTAAATACACCATTTTCTCTTTCCTGGTTTATTTTCACGACGCATTTGTTTCCATTTTGTATATAACCTTAATACTCCACTTTACTGGCGTCTTAATTACTTGGAAGTGGAGGAAAATAGAAATCGCAGGAATTCACTGCAGAGTCAACTGATGAAATACTCCTTCACTTAACTGGTTACTTCTAAACTCATGGAGTTTTCATGAAAAGTTGTCATCATCCCTTGTTGCATTATACAAGTAATTATTTTCACTGTTAATTAATTGGTATAAGGTTATTTATAAACATTTATAAGTAACAGAATGATATATCCCTGGTATATAGCGAATTCTAGAAAAAACAATCAGGTGTTATCCTTTTCACACTAAGTATGGAAGACTTATGTTTATCAGAAGTCCTCAGTCAAGTGATGTGTTATTTTTTAAACTTGTGCGTTGTATATTTGTAATAATGGGATTCCACGTATGATCTAGGTGACAGATCTTTTAGATTGAGAACCTGAAAGATACTGTGTAGTTTGTGTTTTAGTGGAAAAATAAAACCGTGACCACTAAAGTGTAGCAGGTTGAAGGTGAGGCGGTAACTCATCCATCCAGACATTACGAAGTGGTCGCGCTATGTCATGAATTGACAGAGGGTGGAATCCCAGAAACCTAATAGTCTATGAGCCACCTCACCCTGTAGCCAGAAGGTCCTGGGTTCGAACCCTGGTGGTGGGTGAGTACTGCCGAAGAGTTCAAGTGTAGGACGAAACAGATGTCCAGTACTCCATGCAGCTCATGAGGAAATCCTCCGACCAATCAAAACGCAACTCTATCAAGCACCTGCATACTACTAGTATCCAGAATGCTAACAACGTTTCACATAGTCATGATAGTACTTAAGCTATTTTCTTGATGAAAGTACTTCAGCAATACGTAAGTCACTAGTTGCCAGGGATGGGTGGGGAACACAGTAAATTGTTTTGCTGTTATCCTTTTAATTTTGTCATGCACAAAAGGGTAATATGAATTTTATAAATAGAGTTCATATCAGGAAGATAGATAAAACTTTTACAAGATATTCCGGTCATTTTATTTTACTTGGATAACTTAATCCACTCAGAATGATTCAAATACACTCAAAGCTATTTTAACCTATAATTAAAAATCTCCTATTTATAATACATGTGGACATTTAAAATTATTAGTGTTCAAGTTTGGGAAATCTGTTTGCATAGTCATATAGCTTTCTCGAAACCCTAGGGATTTTAATGACAACACTATAACTGCATACCTATCTTCTCTAACTAAGCCTTCAAAGGTCAGAATGAAGTATTGTTAATCACGGATACAAAAATGTTTTAGTTTTCTTTTCTGCCAAACATTAGCTTACTCCTTTCAGTGTGTGGAATATTTTTTGCAATTTAGATCTTCGCTGTCTTTTTTCCACGTGGTGATACAAATGTTCTATATTTATCAGTTATTTATCCAAATTCTTTCATATACCATTACTTGTTTTTCATTTAAAATAACTTATCCTGTTCAGAAGAACGGACTACCTCTCACATAATAGTCACGTAAACGCTTTGGAGAGTGAAAATTCCAAATTATCGAACTCAGATTCGCTAACGAAAACAAAGTCTAGTCCGTTTGGTGGATTTCATATCAACACAAAGATATTATATGATGCAGCAAACCCTCATTCACTGATGCAAGTAGTGCAAATCAAATTTTGTGAAATGAAAGCATTGTTCATACATTTCGTCTACAACATGACTAACATTAGTACTTCTAAAGAAGAAAACAGTGTCGTTGATCTACTAATCACTCGACCAGGTTTTACAAGTCAGCAGGACCCTGAAAAAGCTAATAAGTTTATTGAAACAAACTTACAGTTAAACCAACGGAACAATAAGTTACAGTTTCTTCATGCCAAGGTTTCATCTCCCTGGGGAAATTCTTATCAACTTTACAGTGAGTTCATATATTATTTCATAAAAGATTTAAAATTTCCCTCTATAAGTTCAACTAACACTGGTAACCATAGTTTTTTTAAACCACTCATTTTTTAGCATGAATAATGTTTGAACTCAATCAACGTGGCATAGAACAAATAACCGGAAGTTGCTAGTGTGCCACGTTCACAACTGTTCTTGCATTAATTCTAATTTAAAGACTCTACTTTCAATACAGATATGAGTTTCCGGAATAATCATTCAGAGAATTTGAAAGCACATCTTTTTCATTGTTACTTTAAAATCTATCTCTTTCTCGCTGAATATAACCCTTCTTCATGCGTTAACCTAAAAGGTGAATAACATAGGCTTAATCAAGACTTTTATTTCAAATATGTTCTATTTTATTTTAAAAGTGTTCACTTAAACACCACCTTAAGAATTGCTTTCTGACAACTATATTACAATGATTTCTGATGGTTTACTAGTTCACAACAACGCGCCACCATTCTATCATGTTCATGAAGGAGAAAAGAATAATTGCCTGCGTGTATTTATATGAAGGAAACTACCTGTCAATGAATATTTATTAAGCTTCTTTTTAATGACGTCACCTTTAATTCATACCAAAATAAAGAATGCAAACAGAATTCTGATTACATGGATAAAGATTAAAAAGATGAAGAACAGATATTCAATTCACATTCACTATAGAAAAATCCCGATAAAAATGAATGAAATTCCATATTTAAGGTTTGAAGTACAGTTTAAACACATCTGAAATTGTGTCCCCCTATGGCACAATATAGAAAGTGACATGAAACATTAAATAACATGTTTTAATCTTGTTAGCTTACTTTCATTTGACTATAAAAGCAAAATTGTGTCTGAAAAGTCATCCAGTAACTAACAAAGTTTTAACTGTGCAAATTAGTTTGAAAATGTGCCATGTCAAAGTATTTAAGATCATATTATTTTACTAATGTTTTTGAAACTATAAATATGCGAATAAGTATAGTTTCTTTTATGCCGAAGTCACTTGCAAATTGACGCTCCAAAGGATTGAGTGTTATATCTTTACTGATCATGTGAGTTCACTCCATTTCTTGAAACTCAGCACTCACTTGTCACATTAATCCAGACGTACTTGCCTTGCACTGATTTGTACTAATAGAAAGAAAGTATCAAGAAAACAGAAGCCATATCATTTTTAGATATTTATGTACATTTAAAAAAATAACACTTTCACATAAAAGTTAGTAACCAAGTGTCCTCGAAAAATATCATCAAAGCTTTGATATGATTTTGATTATTAAATTGTATATTAAAGTGAAGAGACTCTGTTTTATCACCACCCTCTTTCATGAAAATGAAAACTGTGCTCTAAAATTTTTGGGGAAATAATAATATATCACTGTGTTTTGGTTTGTAAGGGCTACTTTTGTTTTTACGAGTTAATCACGGAAGGTTCTGGGCTCGAACCCCGGCGGGAAGGTACTGCCGATGATTCCCAAACTATGAAACAGGTGTCCAGTACTCCCTGGTTTTCAATGGTTCTCTAGCTGATATCAATCCGTCATCAACTCGTAAAAATACCACTATGTGTTTTTATCAAATTAAATTATTCTGTAACGGCCTAAATGCGTCGGTGGCACAGTGGTTAGGACGCTCGCCTACCATACACACGGTCCGGGGTTCGATCCCCTGCCGACGAACACCTGATATCTATGGTCGGCCTGCAAAATTTGGGCTACCGATATCACATTCTGAAAATTCCATACTTGTACCAAAAATACAATGTGGAATCAAGGTGTAATAAAAAATTAATAATAATAAAATAAATAATAATATCAAAGAAGTGACATTTCTCTTAAATAAATTTTTATTGCTGGGATTTTGATTAAGGATGACATGAGCTCAGTCTGTACAGACATCAACTGGCAACTGTTCATATCTTTTTAACCATTATCAAAAAGCATTCTAATAATAACTGAGCAAATAATAAGGCTATCAGTATTTTTCCTAAATGTAGGGTCGGCAACAGAACTTCACAAAGTAACTTAGCATCCTCAATGTTTAAAGTGTCTCTTCTCTGAGACAAAAGTCTTACGGCCAGCAGACATCGGTCTACTTATAAAAGTGAATGTCTGAAAAGTGCGAGAGTACTACATCATTACTAGGCATGAGATACAAACAGATTGCACCCAGACATTTCGAAATAGATATAAACAGGATATTTGTTTAAAAGAATAAATATTCCGACCGGCAAATTGGGATTTCACTCGAGTGATGGCCTGTCGCGCGATCTCACTCGATGGCCTCCAACATATTTGTTGAGCAACTGACTCTAGCAACAAAACAAGCAAGAGTTGACTGTTCAACAAATATGTGGGGGAAAATGGAAATGGATCGGACATAATTTGAGGAGGCTATCGAATGACATCTCTCACCAGGCCATCACTCGACTGGAATCCCAATAGGAAGCGATGTGTGGGTCGTCAGTGCGAGGGTGACACGCAGGAGATCGTGAGAGGAGACGAGAGATTATGAGCAATCTTGGACACAGCTGAAGAGGACGGCAGGAAATAGAGGAAAGAGGAGGTGCGGTGTTGAAGCCCTATGTTACACTCGGAGACCAAGGGAATAATAATGATTATTCCGATGAAAAGGAAACATGCTGTTCGATAATCAGTGTATATTAAGTATGTCCCTGATCTTAATTTCACTCAGGGAGAAGTAAACCAACATTTTAAATTAATCCTTTTCTCACTGGTGACCAGCTACAGCCTAAATTTATCGAATTTCTAGTAGAATTCAGCTATCAATGAGGTCTGGAGATCCGGGTATGTGCGCTGGTAGTCATCAGTGACCTGGCAGAGGGGTTATTCAGAGAAATAAAAAAGCCAAAATTCACTGACAGGTGCATTTCGAATGTGTGACTGAACATTGAATTGATCACCCCGTATTCTTAAGGTTCTGAGTTTGCCCTCTTGTTGGGTCACTGCTGCTCAATGCTGAAACATTCCAACGTAGAAGAAAACGGTCGTCCAACGCTCACAAACTTAAAGTGATTCCCAGTGATGTCGGTTCATGGAGAAATCCGTCTTAGGAAAGGAAATTCCCTTCTCACTGCTGACCAAACTGAAACGGAAGTTTTACGAAGATGGTTTATTGAAACATGACAAAACCTGTGTTGAAAGTTTCTGGAAAAACGATACCTGCACAAGTAGTAAAGCTTTTAAGCCATCAAAAAATACAGCTTTCCTTCTGAAAACAAAAGGCAGATCAGCAATTCCTCTGGAGTATAGGGCAGTAAAAACAGAACTAAACAAGTATACGGTAATGTCATCGAAGGAAAATTAATTGACGATTTCACGCCAGGCATGGTAAAGATAACTGTTTACTGACTACTGTTTGTTTACAATAATATCATCCTACAAAATGATTTTTTTATTTCATGACATCAAACTAGCTATTTATAGTTTTCGTAAGTAGAAACTTTCAATAAACATCCTCTTGATTTTCATATTCCCAAAACTCTTAATGTTTATGATTGCAGTGGTAAAGGGATGATACTGGTTTCCAGTAAACAAAACCATGTCACAGCTTTAGTCTAACCAGTAACTACTAATTAATTATCGCATAATTTTGAGCAGGGTAAGTAAACACGCTTAAAGAAGCAAAACAAGAACTCATTCCTCTGGTGATTATGTTCTTTTACTAAAAAAAAGAAAAAATATAGGATGTTTTAAAATGAAATCTGGTTCAATTTTTAGGGGTAATAATAGTCTATTGGATTAAAACAAATTCAGTAGTCGTTTGTTGTTCATACTGTAATGCCTAGGTTATACCGCCAATCTTCCTGTTGTTTTATTTATTCTTGTCATCTAGTCATCTGTTTCCTCACCCCCTTTCTTATTCGCCATTATCACCATACACCCAAGACGTTTTATTATAGACTTAGATTTATTTCAGTTGCGAACACAAGCATACTCAGTGTGGTTCGTAAGTGGTTTTGTTGTTTTCTATGCTATCGATTCCATTTTTTGAAAATCACTTCTGCGCTATCTCAGTTGTTCGTCCAGTAATGAGGTTTCAGTGGGAGATTAATCATGAGTATAAATAAACTAAAAGCTATCAAAACTTGGGAAGTACTCATTGGATGTTTTTTCTGACTTACCTTGATCTAATCAGTGTGAAATGAATAGCAAGACCACCAGCAGGTATTATGCTATACTCTATAGTATATATCCACTACACCAAGGTTGACATTCCTATCACAATCACTTGGCCAAAGAAAACAATAATTATCTGATATTATGGGTAAGCATTACTATTTTTAGAACAAACCAGTTTGCCCAAAGTAAGTTAAAAATGGAAAGTCTAGAATTGGTGATAATTAGTTCAGTCAGCAAGCGATGATAATAAAATTTCAGACTACAACGCATCAAAGATTGAAAGTTCTCACCACTGAATAATCCCAAAGTATGAGAAAGTATTCATTTATAGCTCTTCAGATCTCAGTGGTTCTTAAATTCATGTTTATTTTATTCATTTCTTTGAGCTCCCAGTGGAACATAAGGTTTAAAGCGTGAGCTTTGGAGTTACAGTGGCAATAGTGTTTATTTTTATAGGATGGGGTTACTAGCCTCACTCCTATCCCCTCTCTGTTCATTGAGATGTAAAGGCGTGTGCCGGTCAGTACTTGAGCCCTAGACTAATTGGATGGTCAATGAATATTCTCCTGCTGAACCACAACTTCATGCTGAATTTCGATGGAATTTACTACACATAAATCCCTAATAGGAAATAGATTACATATCTTATTACTTCGAAATTAAATGTTTATAAGTGATAACATGGCCACAAACACTGGACACGTGAGAAAATCCTCAGTCTGTGATCATAATCATAGCTTACACCTTTCTTTTAAGTTACTCTGCTAGATTACAAATGTACTGATTCTTCAGACTCTATAAAAATTCAAATCTCTAATTATAAAAAACCTGAGTTTTAATAAAATCTAGCGCAGAAATGAATTAACGCCCTTCACCTTCTATTTATCTGCAAACGATAACCAAACTACTTAAACAAATAAAGTTCTTCTTGTGTAAATTTATTATTCTGGAGTGAAAATTAACCCTTTTTAGTTTGTATTACCAGATTATTATATAACAATATATAACTTGTCTGATACCATAAGTGGCAATCGAAAAAACAAGCAACATAGATAGGTGGTCTGATTTATTCGGTGAGAATGCATAACTATTTTATATTCGTGGTTTCCAAATACCCTCATCACTGAATACTATATGCCAGTATTTTCCAAAATGTTCGCTGTAATTCAACTTATTATTTAAATGTTATTCTTTAACAACGTGTATGACACAAATCATATTTATAGCTTTATTTACAGCAAGACTGTACACATCATCTTTCCATGAATCCTATTTATCTTTCTAAATGTTTGCTGATCCACAATCTCAAAAATTGGAATTACCTGCAGCTACTGAAATCTAGTGGATCCCGGTACCATTATCACTTTCAAAAAATGCCACAGTGGAATCCTGCGCTCTTGTATTAATTACTCTTATTTCAAGACGATTTGCTTAAAAACAAACAGTTGTGTGCAAAATATCATTCAGTTATAAATGCTATATCACTGTGTTACAAAAAAAACTTCATGTATATATTCCCCTTGATAAATTTGAATAAAGCAAGAATAACAGTGGTTTGTGCAGAATAATATGGCACCATCATTGCTTATTTCGTTGTCTTCTCATCAGCTGCCGCTTACAGCCTAAATAAATTATGAGGTTTACATACAGAAAAGTGTAGGGGACTAATATTAGAGTTCACTAACATTCCAAAAATACAGTGACGAGTTATAGCAACAAAAAGGATTACTTGGATATAAAGTCCAAGTCCTCGGCTACAAATTAATTATATAATCCACGGGCACGTTAATTGTTTGGACTGCGTCTGCTGTAGCTGCTGTGTTCCGGTTGTAGAAATGTCTTCGGTTGAGAGTAGTAGGCTCCTACAATAAATCCGAAGTATACAACACGGTGTGAGTGGAGCAAGTAAGCAGAAGTGACCAGGGAGAAGACGAAGTCTCCAACAGCAGAGTGTATTTTTTCAATTGTACCAGGAAGTTATGTATATTTCAACAAGAAGCGTTTTAAACAAAAATTATGTACAATATCTCGAATTTATACAAATAACCAAAAAGTGTACAATCACATTGTTACGTACTCCAAAAGTGTTAACATACTTGAAAATTTTACATGTTGTCAGTTGACAGAAACTTCCACAATTAGTGAACAGTGCTCAGTTAATTGCGTTTATATAGTTTTTACACAGGTAGTTCAAGTTTAAACAAAGAAGATGTATGCATAGAATGGTAAAGGAGTTACGTAATAAAGACGAGGGATGAGTAAGATGCTAAGTGACTAATAAATTAGGTAACGATGTACTGAGTTCAACTGAACTGAGACAAGCGAAAATTTTTTTCTTTCCTTCACGTTTCCCAGTGGAACATAGGGCTTCAAACTAGTGGCTTGGAGATTCTGTAGCAGTGTTAATTTTACAAGACGGGGTTGCTAGCCTCATGCCCAACCTTTCCTTTTTACCAGCAGTATTTCTGGCTTAGCGAGGTTGAGGGGTGCGTCTGTGGCCGGGAATTGAACCCTGGACCATATGCATCGTCGGACAAGCGAAATTACAGATTATAAAAAAGG
This sequence comes from Trichobilharzia regenti, assembly GCA_944472135.2. Lineage (NCBI taxonomy): Eukaryota > Metazoa > Platyhelminthes > Trematoda > Strigeidida > Schistosomatidae > Trichobilharzia > Trichobilharzia regenti. Next base: position 59,717,732 of record OX235270.1, read on the forward strand.
GGTGAGGTTAAAGACAAAGATTACGTAATCAGATGAAGGCAAGGAAAGACTACTAACTGCTTCCTTCTGAACAGATAAATAAAGAAGCGGTTATTAGTTTTTCCTTGCCTTGGTAACTGAATGTCTTCTTTCTCTCATCTGATTACGTAATCTTTGTCTTTAACCTCATCCTCTATTTTTATAATCTGTAATTTTGTTTGTCTCAGTTGAGTTGAACTCAGTACATCGTTACCTAATTTATTAGTCACTTAGCATCTTACTCATCCCTCGTCTTTATTACGTAACTCCTTTACCATTCTATGCATACATCTTCTTTGTTTAAACTTGAACTACCTGTGTAAAAACTATATAAACGCAATTAACTGAGCACTGTTCACTAATTGTGGAAGTTTCTGTCAACTGACAACATGTAAAATTTTCAAGTATGTTAACACTTTTCTGTATGTAAACCTCATAATTTATTTAGGCTGTAAGCGGCAGCTGATGAGAAGACGACGAAATAAATGATGGTGCCATATTATTCTGCACAAACCACTGTTGTTTTCGCTCTATTTAAAAGAAAAATCAGAGCTTCCTAATAATTATCACAGACGATTTATAATGAGAAAATCCACAGCATGTCTTTCTTCGTGATAATGGTAACTGGAAGTTGGGCAAAAGAAGGCAGCTATCATTCAAGGCTGTAAAATTCTGTAGAGAATTCTCCGCATATCGCTATACCCTCGAATTTCCGACTGATATTTTGTATTATTTCATTAGGTATTATTCCGTTTATCTCCTATAATGAAAAAAATTGTATAGAGCCTTCTGATTACATCCAGTCATAGGTCTAATTATTTGATTCTAAAAATATTTTGCAACATAGCACAAGGTTGACAGAAATGATGCATTCCATCCTCTCATTATTCATTTTTCGTGGGATCCAATGAAATCAGTGAATGCTCTCAGTGGCTAGCCGCACATCTTATGCATAAAAAGGGTAACCTTGTTAGTTGCATCTCAAGTGTAACAAACTGTGTTTACCGGCGATTATTTCAAAAGTGAGTTTGTTATCCGTGTGACAAATTACATTGTAAAAATCACATTTGCTACAATTCTTTAAAACGTCAATGATTTTAAGCATTCAACTAAATAATCACTTTAAAATTGCCGTCACTAACGTAAATTTACTGGTCATAACATTTAAAACAAAAACAACTTTGTGTTTTTTCTCAAACTTCCGTTAGTCAATGTTTCCGATGACGGTCTAATTCGAGGAGAGGGATATGCTAATCAAAACAAAATAATACAGACAAATGGAACGTCGAAAACTGATGGAATCAACATGGAAACAGTTACACAGATACATCATCCAAGTGGCATCATCAACATGAATTTCAGTAGAACTTCTAATTTATTCGTCAGAATGAAAGCGACAAATCAGGATGACAGCTTGCCTTTTGAATTAAATTGTATGTGACGTATGTAGATTTAAGACTATATGATGTAATTTTTGAATTCACTTGAATTTGTCATGATTACTTGTTTTCATCTCAAATAGTTTGTCACCGAAATTTGTGGTAGTGGCTTTACTTTCAGCTCTCTTAAATACTAAATGCATTTAAAGGTGATTTCGCTTTTACGATGTTGCCCTAACTTTGACAAAAACTAATAAGATCAATACATTCCTATTGAATATATTTATACGCATATGAACGAAAAATTTTCCTCAGGGTCGGTGTGAATGTTCAAATCCTAATGCTCCTATAAATCAACTCAAAATTAGTTCCTACGATTTACTGAATACGCTACTAGACGGTCACAATCAGCTTATTTTGGTCAGTTTTTTTTAAATGGATGACTTTAAGTGATACTGAATACTACTTGTGGCTACAGTGAATAAATAAAACCAACACAGTTTCAGCCAGGAATTCCACTGACTTTTACTGTAATTAGTTAAAATTATCAACCGAATTTATGGTTTTCTCCCTGTGATATTCAGTAGAAATCTTCGAAACCACAAACATGAGAGAATTGAACTCCAACGTAAACCAAATGTTTGTTTTATTCTAAAATGTGCCCGTTGCAAATAATGATTTGACGTATATGATCAGTGTAATTAGAAACACTGAAAATTTGGTTGTCAGTTTTTGGACTTCATGGAATTGCGCATAGCCTATCAAAAGTTAATGAATATTGCGTGGAGGATTTAATCATGAGCTGACATCAGTTAGAGAACCACTGGAAAACCTGGTCGAAGATTAGGCAGTAACTCATCGAAGAAGACATTGCGAAGTGGTCGCGCTATGTCGTGAACTGGCAGAAGTTAGAATTCAAGGACCATTGGATCGGGTCCCAGTGGCTCAATGGTCTACGAGCTCGCCTTGTAACCAGAAGGTCCTGGGTTCTAATCCCGGTGGGTGCGTACTGCTGAGGAGTCCCAAACTAGGACGAAACGGCTGTCCAGTACTCCCAGGTTTTCCAGTGGTTCTCTAACTGATGTCAGCTCATGATTAAATCCTCCATGCAATCAAACAAAACCCCTACAAAAACCAATACTTAATGAATATTATTCAGGGGATTTATAAGACTGAGTTCTGCTGGTTGTTAATCATACTCCATAACAGTAGACATACGTTCTACAACGTTACAGGGTAACAGTCTAATAAATTTTCCACTACTTTTTATTCTAATAAATGATAACAAAATAAATCCCAGCAGTAGACAGAGAATGATCTAGGTAACATAAGTTGTAGTTCTAAGTTATTTATAAACAACAAGTCGAACAACCTATACACTCACTTCAGTGCATAGACAACAGCAACAGAATGGTCAAGTTACTGATAACAGAAACCTAAAGTTGTAATGTACAGTCGATAAGGGAGATTTCATAGTCATATGCATATCTATGACACGCACATACACATCAACTATGACTTGACTGTCAAAACATGAAAAGACTTTGGGTAGGTGGTAAGGCTCTATCACTATATGACTATGATAGATAAATTTAGTGATACAACAGTACACCATTCAAGACATTTACATATTTTCTTAAAAAGGCGTGAAATTGTGTTTTATACATACATGTGTTAAGATGCAATGGATAGGATAATAATAATAATAATAAATCTATTGGAACTTTAATGACAGCCCATACAGTAAGTTTTAAAGAGAAGGAAAAAGTGGTTGATTATCTGTGCATTCTGTAAGGCAAAGTATATACACAAATTATAAGCCTAATCTTCCATGATTAATTTACCTCTCCCTCGGGATACCAAAGATCAGTCATTAATAATTTAAAATTTGCTAATTCAAACTGCCCTGCTACTTCTGTAAAATAGTATCTACACACACAAACTGAAAAATACCCTATTGCTGAAAATGATGACCAATTTAATCTCCGATTCTTAGGTGGTACTGTTTATAAATGCAAAAGTTAGTGGCTCAGTTTCAAACATGAAGTGAATGTTTTGAAGTTTCTGAGTTATCTGTTGGCAAGTGTCAAAAAGAATGGAGTCATAATTTACGACTTCTATTACTTCTGAAGTATCGGAATAAAGTGAACCACAACTGGAGTCTTGTTATTTAGAGCAGCAATCATACGAAAAATTAGTTTGTTATGTTTTGTTTAACACCAAATATAGGATAGCAATAACAGTATAGGTCCTGTGAATGATTTAGGCTTAGTCAACTACCATGTCAACAGGTTAGTATCATATTTTAAATGAAGCAGTCTATTGACCCTTTGTAACACAACAGAGGAACTATTCAAGAATTACTCATCTAGCATATTAGAAGGCACTCCTGAGTGTTAGTTTTATATTTCTAGGTTTTGGTTTGCAAGTATTTGATCACGAACTGAGATAAGTTTGAGATTGCACCCCGGTGTGTGTCTGTGTGTAGTTTCAGTGTCCCAAACTAGGACGAAACAACTGCTTGATACTTCCCGGTTTTCCAGTGGTTTCCCAACTGATGTCAGCCTGTGATCGAACCTTAATTTTCATATCTTTAAACATGATATCGTGGTCACTAGAATACCTAAAGTGTTGACTGACCGTTGAGAAGTGATATTATTACATTGTCATAATTTCTGTTTATACACTTGTGAATGTAAGAGCGTTCGGAACAAATTCCATGATTGTTCAACTACTAAGCATACTGTACTGAAACACAAAGGCGGTGATCGTGCTTCTCAAATCCTCTTGTTCGTATCAAATAATAACAGCCCCCAACTTTTGATTTGGTAATGATATAATGATAGTATACTCGATAATGGACTTATAACAGAATACAACACCTTGCAAATGTGACAGTATTTGAACGAGAGCTGTTGATGTGGTGTGAAGAATAAATCCAAGATGAACTTTATTACAAACCAAAACCAGTTGCTGAAACAAGGAGACACACAGAGTATTCTAAAGTTCAAACTCTTCAACACTCTGCAGCTAAGATTACGTAAATCAGTGAACTCACTGATTCAAAGTCTGGTTTTATGTAGTTCATATTGTAGCATCACCTCCACCCAATGTTTTCACTGATATTCTAAATTTTTTCAAGTTTCGGTGATATAGCAAAGTCAAAAACGGCTTTAGTTAATATCTTCTGTCAAAACTTTCCCCACCGTAATTCAATAACAATTCAAATTATCTACTAGTTATACTGTGCGTCGGTGCACAGCGGTTAGGACGCTCATCGGTCATATACAGCGTCCCGAGTTCGATTCCTGGCGGATGTACATTTTATATCAATGGTTGGCTCGCTAAACTTCCATAAACAATATCACGTGCTGAAAATTCCATACATGTACCAAAAATATTGTGTGTAATCAAGCTATAATAAAATAAAATTAAAATAAATTAAATTATTTCATAACGTGGAGGATTTAATCATGAGCTGATATCAGTTAGAGAACCACTGGAAAACCTGGGAGTACTGGACAGCCGTTTCGTCCTAGTTTGGGACTCCTCAGCAGTACGCACCCACCGGGATTCGAACCCAGGACCTTCTGGTTACAAGGCGAGCTCGTAGACCATTGAGCCACTGGGACCCGATCCAATGGTCCTTGAATTCTAACTTCTGCTAGTTCACGAAGGTCCTGGGTTCTAATCCCGGTGGGTGCGTACTGCTGAGGAGTCCCAAACTAGGACGAAACGGCTGTCCAGTACTCCCAGGTTTTCCAGTGGTTCTCTAACTGATGTCAGCTCATGATTAAATCCTCCATGCAATCAAACAAAATCCCTACAAAAACCAATACTTGAATATTTCATAACGATTTCAAACAATTTTCAGGGTGGTTTTCTCTATAGAATCATTAAACACATCGTCATTCATAAAACGTGTCGACAGTTACATGATATTCTTTACAATTTTGTTTCTTTATCACTTGTTTGTATAGTCATCAGCAATATTTTCAAAAATAAAAATCTTGAAGCACTTGGCATAGCCGCATTCAATACTTCAGTATCTATGAGTTTATCAAGCTTACTTAATGTAAGATGGAAATTTCAGTTAAATTCTCCACAAGATCAATGGCCACCTGTCTATTACTGTGAAACCATTTTCAATGCTACAGTGCTCCAACGCTATCTAAGTTATCAAAGTTCATTCTTCTGGAATGAGGGACCATATGAAAATGAAAAGTCTTCTTTTGACAGTGAAAGCGATAAACACATAACATTGTAAGTGTCTAATATCCGTTGATATTTAGAATATAAACTGTATCTTGAGTGATATAGCATGCTAAACATACCTACACCTTCTTGAAGCCAACAATGAGAAGATTGTTTTGAAGTGTTTGTTTATAGGGGTCTGGCTGATTTCAAGTTCGATCACACGCTAACATCAATTAGAATACACCACTGAGAACTAGGGATTATTGAACATTTGTTTTGTTCTAGTTTGCGGCTATACAATAGTGACCCTGCACACGTGGCCTCATCTGGAATCTAACGGAGTAACTTGAGATTACGAGGCAAATCCATCGATTATTCAGCCAACTGAACGTGATTTAACAGCCCATGATTACTAACAGTTATCCAGAACTATCACGTTTTGAACGTTCTATAACTAATTTTAATCCCTGACGCGCGATGTCAACCAGCGGTGGCCTCCTCAGCGAGCGAGTGTCCAATCCATCTCCACTTTCTCCTGCATATATATTGGTCGCCAATTGGTTCTTGTTTTGTTTGTTTGTTCCCATAGTTTCTTGTTGGTGATTCCTTCCGGCCCGGCCATCTGATCTTCAGTATAGAGCCAGCGAAGACAGTTGTTGGTTGGTTGACAAAGGTCTGCAACAGGCTGTCGGAAATATTCTTTTGTGACTCACCCGCCCGCCAAGTTTCTGATCCGTATAGAAGAACTGACTTGACGTTTGTACTGAAAATACGACCGAATTTTGTTGTTGATGCCGGCTGAGTGACGAAGATTTCCAGCCGCACGTATCCATTGCATTCAGTTCTCTGTCAACGTTTTCACCTGGCTCCACCTCCGTCCACATACTTTCATCTCCTATTCACATGAACTACTCCATATCATCCTCACACTGACGACCAACTCGCCGCTTCCCGTTCCTTTTCTACTTGAGAGAAGGCCTGTCGTGTGATGTCACTCACTTAATGGTTTTCTCAGAGTATGTCCAATCCACCTCTATTTCTGCTTGTAGATTTGTTGCACAATCGTTTCCTACTAAGTTGGTTCGTTCATTACCAGAGACCTCTGTTGCTGATCTTTTCTGGTCGGCCATCTGATCTTGAGTAGTATTGAACAAAGTGCCTTTCGTGACGTGCAGTGCAAGTCTCTGATTCGTATAGAAAGTGTCACTGACTCCACATTGGAGTTAAAAATGCGGATCTTATTTTTCGTTCTTAGTGCTGTTGACCTCCAAACAGACCTGAGAATAATGAAAGCTTGCCTTGTTTTCCCGATCCTCGCTTTGATATCCTCGTTAGTTCTGTCCGCTTTGAGTTGAAATGATGCTTCCCAGGTAGGTAGGTAGGTAGGTAGGTGAAGGAGATTGCTTCTTCCAGATTTCTCTCATGCTGATTGTTGTCTGTTGTTGATGTTGTTGTCGCTGTTGGCCAGGAATCTGTATCACCTCCGTTTTCTGTGTGTTCACCTGAAGTCCTAACTTCTCTGGATTCTTTTTCTGTCAGCTTGTTGCTTTTCACTTGTCTACCTTCCAGTTTGTGGAAAACCAGACATATATCATCGGCGAAGTCCAGATCCTCCAAGTTTTTTGTGTGGGTCCATTTCATGCCTGTTTCCAATTTAACAATAGGACAGCTTATTCTAATAATATTATCATTTGAGAAAATTATAACTTTCAATTCGTAAACATTTGTCCGCTGAGGTAAAATACTCATTCCAGGTTGATAGGTGGACGTTAAGTAGTAATTATTTTGAAAACAAACTACTCAATGAAATAGTATCTCAGTACCTAATTTATTTTCTTGCATTGATCGGTTCGATAGCCTTTTAACATGAAAAACGAATACTAATGCATATGTGTTGCATAGATTCATAGCATAAGTCATGTAACTAGTTCAGGAATCACTTGCTGGCTGAACAAGCGATTCCAACATCTCTAACAAGTGAGCATTTATCCTGACCACTTGGTCGAGGTATACACACGAAGAACTTAAAGTTTGCCCAGTTAAAATCGTCAACACTTATCCCGGAGACCAATAAGTTTTATTTTTTCTTGAGGAAATCGAACTTAAACGCTACAATCGTTAGTCATAATGTTACTTCTTCACTGACTTTCCGCGAAGTGATAATTTTAATGGAGTTGTGTAAATGATTACGAAATATGAATGGCATACTCTTTTAGTACTACGTCTCTCCGCTGCGTACATATCATGTTTCACACACGACTACATAAAGATATATCATCTTAAATAGTTTCGATATCTTTCTTATAACTATGATATAATTGACATGTGTTTTTAGGTTGGTGAGAAAACAGAATAGTTGTAAATTGAAGTCTAGATTGTAAAACTGAAGAAATGTTTGTCGTTAACCGAAAAAAATTGGTTTTTACGTAGTGTGAATAACTTTTTATAAAATAGAATAGACATGATAAGTATTTCTAAAACAATAACGAACATTATTATGAGAGAAAAAAAATATCGAAAATTCCATGTTCAACTAATAATAATGAGTGAATGAAACAGTTGTTCACTTAGCTATTTGAATTAATAGCACTAAAAGAAGTGAAATCAACTAAGCGAATGAATGGTCTGTGAATTCTTTTGTTAATGTAACAGTTCCAGAATATTTTGAACAGGGAATGTGAAAAGTGTTTATTAAGCGCCGCATACAAGGCAAGTAGACTGTAGCGACTTTTCTGACCACATGTTTAGCCTTATACCTAATTCTAAAGTTGACAGGTGAATTGCTTAGAAAGATATTCATTATTTGTAACTGCCTCTGCTTTCCAGCTTCAGTGAATCATTTCCTACTGATAACTTACAGGCAGTTCTCTGTTTCAAGATCACTCATAATTACAAGAAACAAAAGATACATTTTTTGATCCTATTGCATGTGAAGTTAACCGCTTTATCTCTTCAGAAAGAAATTAATTACACATATTCACAAGCGGCTACCACAAGTTTTACAACCTTGATACTGATGAGGGAACAATACTTCATCTTTAATATTCCACTTCAGTGAGAGTAATCAGTATTTCTCGAATGCTCATTTATTATTTTACGAAAGATTTATTTATACCACTCAGAGAATAAGGAACAAGCATCTTGCTACGCTTAAAAAATCGACAATACAAATTTGTAAACAACTGTAACAAATGCTTGATCAATCGATTTTCAGTGACAGTTTATTTACTGATTTCTTGAACAACAAAGTAAGAACGATAAACTCAGCTGGGTAACACATCACATCGTCATTTTTCTTCATCGGCCCTTATCAACTTCTGTTATCAGTATTGCAGATAGTAATTTTAAGTACAATGTTTCAACGTTGAAAATTCAGAGGATTTTTCAGTTGACTAAGATTATTTCCAGTGTAAATACAAACAATGGTTTTGCTATGGATTGTTTTTTTCTACTGGTCCTCATCAATAATAATAATAATTAGCTTTATTCCAAAACAACACTTGTAATAAAGAATGGAATTCTCAGCGTTTTACTACAGTATTGCATCCAGTTAGTACATTATCAATAAATAAATAAACTTCTACACAGATCAAATGTAATCTCGGTTAGTTTTGACAACAACATATTAGCATGTCGGTAACAAAGCCAAAGTTGAACAGAGTGTTTGAAGGTGTTAGAAAAGTAGATACTAGCATATATACTAGCGTAAGCGGTAACAAAAAGGTCGAGATATACAGAGTGTGAAAGAACGAAGAAGAATGTCTTAAATATAGTCCGTAAGGAAGAGAGAAACAAAGCAGCACATAACAAAAAAGAGAGAAGGAAAAGAAAGAAAGAAAACTTTATACCTATAAATGATATGAGTTGGAAAGACGAGATCCAGTTGTTCTACCGACTATCTAATAAATTATAGGTATATCAATGTTTGCGAACACTAACTGAGATCAAAGATTCAACAGCTGTTAACTAAAGCATATAGGTTTCTTTGACTTGATAATTTTGTATGCTTAGCTTTTTGATCAACGTCATTTAAAACGAGGGGCATAACTACATATATATATATATATATATATATATATATATGGTTCTCTAACTAATGTCAGCTCATGATGAAAATCCTATAACCATTCAAATCCCTACAAACCATCACTTGAATACCAATGAGATGCTTACTAGCGACTGGATCTATTCAGGTAGATAGTTACCTGGGGTTCTAGTGAGAAGTTTTGACCAGTAGGGTGCAGAAGGTCGGGTGTGAGGATAAATACTCGCCGAAGACATTGGTTGGGGTCGCGCTATATATCGTGAATTGGCAGAAGTTAGAATTCGCGGGCCATTGGATCGGGTCCCGGTGGCCTAATGGTCTACGAGCTAGCTCGCCTTGTAACCAGAAGGTCCTGGGTTCGAATCCCGGTGGGTGCGTTCTGATGAAGAGTCCCAAACTAGGACGAAACAGCTGTCCAGTACTTCCAGGTTCTCCAATGGTCCTCTAACTAATGTCAGCTCATGATGGAAATCCTGTAACCAATCAAATCCCTACAAACCAACACTTGAATATATATATATATGTTGTCTGAATGAAATTACTTAAGGTTAGTGCATTCCTAATAGCTCTTCATGTTACTCCAGCCGTTAAAAAATAAGCACAAAAGTAATACTTTGAAACTTTGAATTTCTTGTTAGGTCAAACATGGTGTTAAGTGGTTTACGGGTGTACAAACCTTTTCGTTTGTTTATTTGGTATTAATTATTACATCACAAACTGAACTGAATGCCATAGCTGTGATATAAGCTCAGAGTTGGATTTCAAAATAACGACGTAGTTAACTGGAGCTATGTAAAAGTTTTTTTATTAATTTATAAAAGGAATGAACATCTAAATAGTCACGTCAAGCAGTGAACTGTGGTTGTAAATAAAAACTTTACTGAATAACTGCTTGACTGTCTACCATCTATCGGGTGCACATTAAATTAAACTTCTACAGAAAGTCGTTTAAAAAAATGGAAGCTGCTACAAGCCAGTACTAAAGGAAAGGGGTTAAAATTATCGTTGCTATCTTCAATCGGAGCGGCATTTACAAATGCCTACATTTTCTTTTAGTTGCTCTACAATTTTAGTGCCGTAACTCTGTAGTTATGCAACACTTATAAAGCAGTAACAGTGAACGTCCTTTCCAATTTCGTTCAAATAACCATGTGTTCCCGGCCGGCGTAAATTTACCAACTGACACCGTCCTTTCCATGGGCAAAATATCTGAACATCTACAAAAAGGCATGTTTTGAATACACAGGTTTAATGCACCATCATTGGAGACTATGACAAGTCCACCTGTTTGACAGTTTTTACCACGTGGGTTTCCTTTGAATCTTGTGTTACATTGTCAGAAATAATGAAGTTGAGCGTGGAGTGAAATGACATGGATGAAATTCTGAAGCTATATCGACTGAGATATTCAGAACATATGTTTCCTATCATGAGACGTCCTCTTCCTTGATGAGTGAAGTTAGTGGAAACAGGATGAGACTGTCGAAACTTGAGGAGAAACCAAACGAGACATGAGTATATTTGATGAAGACTTTGACTGTTTATTCGAGTTGTGTATTTAGATGTATGTATAGTCTTCACAACTGCAAGAAGCACTTGTTGGGGAATTTCGGTAATATGATAGTGCATATATATTCAGTGTTTATCCTTTCAAAGAATAATTCACTCCTGTTTGTTCTTCATGAAACTGCTTTTTCTTTGGCATACCTTTTTAAATTGTAGTCTCATCTACTTTTCCCCATAGTTTATTTTTTATTTATTCTTAATATAAGTGTGGTAAGTTGAGTTGCTGCACTTTTTTAGGTTTAACATTGGTAAACCAATCTGGTCCAGTTACTGCTGTTAGAGGCGAACTGAGACTAAAGGGAACTTTCAAGCTCATCAATATTTTCACAAAGGATCACCACGCGAAATGCCTAGTATTTTAAGAAGTGAGTTACGGAGTCTAGTGTTTTATAAAATGGTTAGTTTATCTCCGCTACTTGGTGACGTAGTAGATTAAGATCACTACTGACCGATAATGACTTTGAGTGTTCATGAAAACCCTGTCTGTCATAATGATTCGTAAATTTTATTGCGTTTCACTTACTTTATCACAATAGCAGCATCCAGTCAACAGTCATCGTTTTTCCATTCCTAACCATTTTCACCAGAATGCTGAAAATAATTTTTTACTTTACAGGAAAATGAAAGCAGAAAGCTCATCATTCCCGTAAGTTTATTACATTGTTCCCATATCAATTATTGTTTATTTTTATGTTATTGACGGTGGCGAATGTCTACAGAACAGTTTCTTGCTGAAATTTAATTTTAAACAAAAACCCCTGGGGAATGTTTATCAATACCTGGTAAAAGAGTTTCAGTGAAATGGTAGTTAATAAAACCTTTTCTCTTCTTTTTCGATTATCTTACATCGAACCTTTCTTCAAATATCGGCTTATAGGTGGTCTCAGACAACAGCTTTCCTCATTCAATGTTGAAGCTTTGGCCGCTTCTAATAAAAAACGCCTCAATGCAATTATTCCAGTGTTAATAAGACAGAAAGACAAATGAGCTGATTATCGAGTCAAGACGGGCACAAAAGGGTGTAGTCAAAATGAACTTGGAATAGATACAATTAATTAGAAGATTCTCAGTAGGAGTCGAAATTTGTTTAAATTGCGATATTACATACGATATCATCTTAGTTAAATAAAAGGAGGATATAGAAAGAAATATTAGTGATTAGATTCAGTGCTTTCATGTGACAAAATAAAAGAATTCGTAACAGTGAATGGTTTATAAGCTAACTAGTATTATTTTATCACTAGTGTCAACTTATTTCTGGTGATCACTACTTTGGGAATTGTTAATTTTAAGTGTACAACATAAGCTTTGAATGGTTGGAAGCTTTTTAACGAAGATCATGCTATTCAGTTTGTTGATTGCTGGTACCTACTGATAAGTATACTGTTGATATCACAGTAGTGCATTATTTAGAAGAATTCATGATGTGGCTTCTTCGTAAGACCTATTCTGGGAGTAACAATCAGATACTTGTAAGTGCTGACCAACTTCAAGCTCATAGCAAAATGTGCAGATGACTAGCTGTGCTTCTCTTCACAAGGAGTTAGTTATTGCTCAGTTACCCGATAGTGAAGTATGAGTCATACTTATAATGTGAGGGCTAATAATATGACCCAATCGCTCAGGCTGAATTAGGTGAAGTGAGACTGGAACCTGCGACCCACTGACTAAACGTTGAGTGCTTAAGCCAATGAACCGCATCTTCACAGACCTAAATTTCCCACAGGCATACGACTTTCAAGCTCACAGCAAAACCTAGCAGCTATTATTATTATCATCAGTAAGAAGAAACTTTTAGGTTAAGTTACTTTTTTGCCATCAAGAGGCTAGAGTATAGCACTCCAGTAAAACCCTTAGAGTTACATACTTCATCTTTTAAATCCCTCCTTAGTGTGTTCTGTCTCAGTTCCACTGTTAAATTTTTTTCTGTGCTTCATAAAATGTAGATTAATTCATTCTTGTTGTTTTTACAAAAGAATCAGATTATATTTTTATGCTAAGTAGGGATTATGCAACCTCTCCACTTCATAATTCATTTTTGAGTTATAATTGTAAACTATTAAAACTTAATTTGGTGATTAAATGAAACTTGAATAACTTAAACGTTTGAGAATTTTTAGGCAACTAGTTGGTCATCTCACATTTGGGAGATGGAGACCTCATACATTTGAGTTATTTTCAGGTATTTAAAATATTTTAGATTAAAATTAAATAGAATTGAGTTTTTATTAAACATCCTCTTTGATCAAAATATTGTTCAGTATAATGTTTTAAGATGGATGAAGTAAGTGTACAGAAAGAAATATATTTCACCTATATTTCCTAATCTTACTTTGAAGATATAACTCTGAATAATTCGGTCAGATTGTCTGGACTAATTCCACGGAATGGTGTATTCCGCGGTATTCAGCGAAGAGTCTCTCTTCGGCGAATTCATTTTCTTAGCTGTACAATCGCGTATATATGTATATATGCGTGTTATTTTGTATGTATGTGTACTTTAAGTTTGTCAAACCAAAATACAATTGGTTAAGGTTATTTTAACTAAGCAGGTGAAGATTGGTTACTGGAGTAACGTAATACAAAATCAGTCAAGAAAATGAGGTGTTAATGAAATTAGGGTAGTAACAAAGGTGATTAGTTGTCACAAACAGTTGTTAAAAAGTTATGTAATAATATGAATAGTTTGATGAGTGAGTTTACTCACATAGGAAGAAAGTAGATAGTACGAAATTGCGTAAGAGTTCTAAATGAATACAAGAATTGTAAACAATTAAAGAACAGGCAAGTGCGTCGGTGGCATAGCGATTAAGACGCTCGCCGACCATGCATATGGTTTGGGGTTCGGTCCTCGGCTGATGCACTCCTTTACCTCGCTAAGCCAGAATTAAAAAGCTGGTAAAGAGGGAAGGTTGGGTATGAGGCTAGTAACCCCATCCTGTAAAAATAAATACTGCTACAGAAACTTCAGGCCTTTAGCTTGAAGCCCTATGTTTCACTGGGACACGTGAAGAAATAAAAAAAGAACAGGCAAAGAAACAAAATTAAGTCATCAAAATCAAAAAAGTTGTTACCAAGACAGTAAAAGTGGTTGAGTAATTCTCTTCTGTATGCACAGCTCCGGTTTTTCTATGTGGATGGCCAGAGCTTCAGAGATACACAGAAGACGAAACCGTATTGTCTTGATAGGTTATTCTTGACCCTGTAGATTACTTTGAAAGGGGCGTTTATTGAAATGGAATGATCAGTGTTAACCAGGTGTTCAACTATCAAACTCCTTATTGCACCACTATTGCCTTTTCGCAACCATGCTGGATAGTGTTCTTGAATCCTCTTGGACAGAGTACGCGTTGAACGAAAGATGTACCTGGCTCCACAGCAGCAGGTGAACTTATATATGCACACAGAAGTGGTCAGATGCGGGATCTTGTCCTTAAGGCTTCTGCAGATCATTGGACGACTGAAGAACACTATTCTTAATGTTACTGCAAAGAATGTTCTTCTCAGAGATGATGTGATCCTTCTCTTGAGAATATCGCTTGCTAAATCTCCGTGAAATCCAAGTTCACGTAGAGTTTCTTTTTCGGCGCAATTAAAGTTTCGTTTCTCCGAATTCTTGGTTTGATATTTTTGTCAATGAATCGTATTGGGTATCCATTTTGCATGAAGATTTCTTTCAGAATATCTAATTCTGTTTCTATAACATTGGAACTACAGATGCATCGGATGCGGGTAGCAAGTGATTTAATTAAATTCCGCTTTTGTTGAATGGGTACCGAGCTATGGAAGCTTGTTAGTTGACCATTCCAAGTAGCTTTTCTATGGATCGATCTTCTTAGACTCCCATCAGTTATTCTTCTTATTTCCACATCAAGAAACAGAATTTTTGACTCGTTTTCTATTTCCAGAGTGAATTTTATTGATGGATGGCAACAGTTAAATGTCTTCAGGAGTAGATAGGGGTCATTTTTGTTGTCACAAATAATGAATATATCGTCTACGTATCTTTTATACAGCCGTAAACTGTCAATGCTCGGCTTTAGTGGACTTTTTTCCGAAGCTTATAACAATATGAGAAATAAACTTACTAATTTTAACCATCCAGTAAAAGCATTAACGACACGTAAAACACAAAGTCCTAGCTTGCGTTTCTTAAGATACACAACTGTTTGATTAGCAAAGTGAAGTTATGTTTTGTCAATAACAAATACAGTTTAAGTATAAAAGTGGCAATTGCTTTAATATTCCGAGCTCTTTCAGTAAATAAATCATTTTCTTCCTATATTTTAAGTGGCCAGAAACCGTTTACTTTAAAACAGCCTATATATGAGCTTATTTGCTTATAATATGCATTAATCTCCTACTGACGACTGTGTAGGTTACCACACCAGTTAGAATGAACCTATCTTGATTACTTGGTTCGTAAAAAAGCTGATTCCCACTTTGTTGTCAAGTGGTAAATTCGGTTGTTTATACTACTGAGTACGTTGCGAATAAATCAATCTTCTGTTTTTCTGTGATATACATATTTTCTATGACATTTTAGTAACATTTTTTCTGAACTAACCCTCTATTTACTCCATAATGTTTCATTAACATCCTACTTTACTGAACGTATTCCATATCAGGTAACCCTAGCCAAGACTCACTTATCTTCACCCCTGTAGTTACAGTTTAATTATTCATCACATTTTTTGGAGTATTTTGGTGACGAAAACGATAATCCTAACTAATTTTTATTTTTATATGACAAACCTAATGTACACATGCATTAAAAATAATTATATACAATTAAGATTGTTTAGTTAAATGGGTGAATTCGCCGTAAAAAGACTCTTCGTCGAACTGTTTGTTTTTATATCCACGTCTGGAGGGGTATTTTTCATTAATCCTCAATTTTGTCTTCGTTTAAAGAGTCAAGTTTTATAAATCATCCAACTCACTGAAGTAAGAATTTTGCGCAGATAATCGCACTAAGCGCTTTATTCCTCCCACTAAATTGGCTAAGCTGGCCCAAAATCATGCTCATGTCGACTCCAAGCAGAATACTAAGTTGCTTCATTGTGAAGACACTAAACTGTGCACTGGATGCAGAGCTCTGCTAGACCAGAACAAGCTGATTTCAGGAAAGGCAAATCATGTGCTCATCAAATTGCTACTGTAGGCACCATCATCGGATGTAGCGCAGTATGGCGGTCAAGCATCTACCTCAGCCTCATTGACCTTGAAAAGACCTTCGACAGAAGTGAACGCGAAATAATTCGGATACTACTTCAACACTGTGGAGTGCCCCACATCTGTATCAACCTCATTGAACAGCTATATGACAACCCCACATGTCAAGTGATCTATAACAGAAAACTCAACGAAGCCTTTGAGGTGAAGATAGAAGTAAGAGAAGGCTGCATACTGTAACTGATGAAATTCCTGATTGTGGTGGGTTGAATTATGCCACACACCATTCGTGGGGAGTGAAAAGTCAGGAAAGGGTTGGACCGACAAGAAAACACTATAACATCCAGACTTAGAACAAAATTTATGTCTAATGTCACACGAACTCGAAGATCTACAGGCAAAACCAACAGGCTTCCAGAAGAAACAAGGAAGGTACAACTTCACACGACTCAGCAAGAAGTTAAAATTTCAGCACCTTCCTCTGCTTATTCCACAGAAATTTATCTTAGTAAAGCTTCCAAAATATTTTAAACTAAAGATAAAAACTGAAGCCAATATATGGACACGAGATACGACAGATTATAATTTAAAGTTTTGTTCATAATATATTCAGTGTTCATTACTTAGGCGGTTTACAGCTTATACCAATAGACAGTTGGAGATAATCGACAGGAAGCTTTGGAACTAGGCTTCATACTAGTTGAGATTCGCCAGCAATGCGTATCTGCAGCCTTGAAGGATCTCATGTCCCTTATGAGATTTGAACTCGCTTCACTGAGTACCACATGCAGTCAGAGACGTTACTACTGAGTTATTCGTGCTCGCGATTGACCTCCTTCCTGTAGGACTGTATTGGATACTTTCATTGGGCACTAGTTGGTAACTGATATGATGTGTCTGGTCCTATCTTTGGTGCAAACTGAATTCTATCAGTCAAATTTGCAATGTTGCCACCATTCTAGTTGGCCATCAGTTCTTTCAGGGTCACAGATAAGCTTTGCTGACGAGTGTTAACTAGCGCAAAATCTAAGTCCAAGGCTTTCTACCCATTGCCTTCAATCATCTAATATCAACAATTCAAAGTGCACCGTGATGGGAGCAGTCCAAACAAGGGATTGGTTAATATGATCTCATCTGACTAGTGGATAAAAAAATCCTTACCATCATATCTTCGTACACCATTGTGTGCTAAATTTCACTAATTCTGAGATGGGTTTTCATTGCCGACTAATTTTTGCACTTGTCAATGTATTTCCTATTTCTGTGCCTCAGGCATTTAGCTTGGAATTAATTCACATGTATAGGTCGCTTGAGAAAATTAAAACTTGTAATTAGGATTTCTTCATGAGATTGATATCGGTTAAAGAACCATTGGAAAACCTGGGAATCCCAAAATAGGACAAGACAGCTGTCCAGTACTCCCAGGTTTCCAAATGTATCTCTAACCGATATCACCTAATTATAAGATTCTGGAAACCAAACCACTTGAAAACTTGTAATTGTTTGATTTATGTTTTGTGTTTCCATAGTTCTTGCCACTGAAATTAACATTATATTCTACCATCAAAAATACTTTTCTAGGTCGGGTTTGGAGTGTTTAATCAACATTTTCAAGACAAAACAATTTCTAACACCCATTTCTGGGAAACCCTCCAAATTTCACATCCAAGCTGATTTCATATATACGAACAGTGACAGATATAATAAAATGAATATTTCATTTATAAGTCTTTATGAGATAAACACTGAAAGGATAAAAAATCTTACCAGCCTATTTGCTTTTTCTATTCCTAACAAAGTAAGAAATTGGTAACTGTATTGTCAACTTCATTTTACTTTCTATGTCGTTCTAACTTTTTGCAGAACCTCTTAAATTTACTTTTTGTTTCATCACCGACACTTCTAGTAAACGTATCTGCCTGCAGCCCTAGGTTAACAAACTGAGGTATTCAGTCAGAAGATGATATAAACACCTAGAGAAATATTTCACATTCCCTTCATTCTATTATAGTTATACAAGCCTCTTACTAGTGATCATCAACAATACTGAAACTCAAGTGAGAATGTACTTTCCGTAGGCTTCATACGATTGTTTAGAAATAAATATGTTGTGAGACAATACTCTAAACATTTCGCTTACCGGCAACATTCTAGACGATAATAAAAATGATAAAAACAAAACCTGAGAGTGATTCGTATTAAGTTCCAGTTAAATTTTTATCATCGGAAAGTCATACCACTTGAACAGTTTTCATCATTTCTCTGCAAACTTGAGTTTCATTTTCATCACACCTACGTAATAGTAATAGTGATTACATGAAGGTAGGTTTCATCTTAAAAGTAATTTATCATCCATCGATTACTGTTCGATCTAATGAAAAAGAAAATATTTTCATCTGAAGACATCAAGCAATATGCAAATATGCAAACCACAATGATTCGTCTTTTTTCAATAGAAACTACTACAAACTAGGATGAAGATGACTTCATTAATGAGCTGTGATTATTATTTTATGTCCTGATAGTAGAACAAAGTGGAAGGTTTGCAGACAGTTACATGAAACTTTCAGCGTATACTTTGTTTTAAAAAGTAAGAGAAAACGACATAGAAGCAGTTAACCATACTGGAAAACATTGATTTTAGTTTCTTTAGTGTAAATTGAAACACGTGGCTAAACGGTATCATATATGCTTTGCAAAACTCCATAGAAGGATAGTTGTAACTTTATGTTTGTCATGGATTGGTTAGAAAGCATAATAATCAATTACCGGAAGCAGTGCTGCTTCATACAGGTCAGTGACAACACTACACAGTAGATATCAATGAAATTAGTTAGAACTACACAGATGCATAATCATGGTATCATAAGTGGCAGAAGATGCACTGAAAAAATACTTTCCGAGGAGAAGAACACCAGTTCAAATTTTAATAAAATCGAACAAACCCAAATAGTCTTTTTTTGATAGATCATTTCACTCATAATCTAAGATTACTTCCTTATTCTTGGTATTTAGCAGTTCTATAAACCCCGCACCCCAGTTGTCTGGCAACACTTCTAGTATGGTAATCAGTATTAGCTTACTCTTATAGCAATGTCTATTACCGCAAAGAAATGGCAAACAGCTCAGTGTCAGTATATTTGTCCTCCTTTGACAAATTCCCCTCTAATCTTCCTCTTTTTGTTCTTGTTACCGTTAGGAAATCAATTTTCTATTTAATCATAAAATGGACTGGAAGTTTTCGTATACAGGAGCATTAGTGAAATTTCACACTACGCTAGACATCCATTCTCAACCGGTAAATAAGTCTGTACAAGTAACACTTTTGCACAACAGCGAGGAACAACTACTGTCGTCTCTAATTATGCAGTATAATGATGTGCATCATAGAAAAGTGTATTCAATAAAAAGTTGGTTACAACCATGGCATAGTCTACACGAATTTATATTACAGTGGCCAAATCTGCATACAATTCGTGTGTTAAGTATTTACGATATAACAACTGTTGATTCATATGCCGGATTAACTTTAGATCATCTTGTCTATTTTAATCATGTTAAGCATTTACAAATAAAAAATCAATTAATGTACAAGCTGAACGAACACAAGTTAACTGCTTTTCATCAAACTGAAACTTTAAACCTGACAAATAACAACAGCCACCTGAGTCACAATAGTACAGTTAACGCTAATGAGGTGGAAAATAAAAACATAATTTCAAAATTGGAGCTAGCTCTACAATTATTACCTGAACTACACTTCTTACCATTGCATATTAAATTTATATGTGAGGGTAAAATTCATTTGTATGCACCAAATTTTAAAATAGATGAAGAGGGTCAAGGTAAACTAAAAGTTGATTTTACCAAAATGAAAGGTGAAACACTCTTAAAACTCACCAACAATAATTCAAACAACCAAATGAAATTTAATACAGAGTTGGAGTTAATTTATGAGTTTAATCATAAATCACTGATCAACACAAACTTTGACCTGATTACACAGTCAGGCAAACAAAACAGTCTGACACTAAATTGGAAATCTTCTGACAATAACAATTTCATGGTTTTGAACTGTTTATCGTCATCTCTTGGTAATCTAATTTATCATTCAAAACACCGTTGGGATAGTGTGTATCATTTCGACGGTTCTAATATGATTTCCATTCAGATATACTCACCAGATTATTGGCAGCGTGGATTTTATTTAAGTAACAATTACGCTTTAAATTTGGATTCGAATCAAAAACTATTTGAAATTCGCGCTGAATACAGTACAACTAATGCAAAAGGGCCTGGATCACCTGTACGTGCAAGAATATTTTTTAAACATGCAGAAAAATATGAACATGGTAACCTCGAAGTTGGACTGGATTCTCAGTTGATGGGTTATTACTTTGGATATGAGATGATTAATGGTATGGTACAGTATGAATTCAATTTGCCAAAAACAGAAAATGAAGTCGTTTTCACCAGTCGTGGTATAGTTGGCTACCGTTTGCATGAAGGTAGAGGAACAAGAGGTTATCAAGGTGAATTACTCGTGAATAATAATAAAGAGGATGCAAAACTTGATATTCTGTGCAGGGTAGGTCGACCTGGATTAATGGATGACAACAAAGTTGAATACAGTCATACATTACAAAAGATGCACACTTATATCCAAATTTCCACTGTCTTCCTGAGTGAGTTGTACATTCATGGTCATTGTAATCTTAGATATATTGATGAATTACTAATTCCTATAAAATCAAACATCACTTTGTTAATTCCATGGTTACCTCTGTTGTTCAGCCTAAGTGAACAATTGGAAAGAACTAAAGCTTTTTTCAAAATAAATGAAAATCTACTCATTTCAACAACTCAAGCATTAAATCAGTATCGCCTTAATCAATCATTTCTATTTGAGAAGTCGGGAAATTCATCCAATATTTATGATGAGATACAATTTGAATGGAATACAAATATATTTACAATACACCGTGTTAAAATGGCATATAAGCATTTGCAGTCCAGTGAAGAAATAAACGAACACCTTTTAGTGGACTGGAATTCATCAGTGTATTCACTAATCATGTACAACAGTGCCAACAATGAAATAAACATACACTACAACATTACTGACAAACTATGGAATACTATATCTTATGGAAATTTCTCCTTGTTAACAAAGTCTAAACAGGATTACAGTGTTAAAACATGTCATCTAAGTGGAATTCTTGTAATTCCACATTATGATATTAATTATAGTATTCGAAATTTCTCTTTCCAATCCAAACAACAAGTCGACAATGTTGAATTACTGTATTTCTTTGAAGTGTGTAACAACTATCAGACATCAGCTGACTGTTATGCAAATATAGGAACTCTGAAGCTATTTACGAATCCTAGTTTATATGAGCTTTACAGCAAAATAAGTCATGAACAGCTTGGCTATCTAAATGTTTATTTTCAGTTTAAAGACTTGAAAGACGTTGACTTTCAAATAACAGTCAATCCAGTGGATTTTAAAAATTATAAATTTATCAAAGTTAGTTTAAATAATTATATTTCACCAGAAGACTGTAGTTTATCTTTCAATGGGTCAATTGAAATTCAACCGTTGCTACCGAGGATATCAGCATTACTGAAATCATCATCTGACGCTCCGGATTTAAGCGGTAATTCTGCAAATTGTCCAACATATTTTAAGTTAAGCCTTCAATCAATAAATACAAATAGTAATAGTAAATGGCGAAATATCAGTTTGTTTTACGACCGTTCTATAAATAGATCAGACTTATCCATCGAAGTTGGAGCACCTGACTTAACTTTACCCTATACAACGGTTTCAAGTAGTGAAAGAAAGCTGAATATCAGCGGCAAGCAGATGGTAGATAGCTTCGACATTGTTAATACGGAAAATATAAATGAGCCAGTAGAGTTTAAGACTACCTTGTCACAAACGAAGCATATTTCATCGATCTCATTAGACATTATGAACTCGTATATAATGCTAATAGAGATGCAAAGTCATGAGAATAATTCTGGTAGTTCCATGAATATGTCATTATTCTCAGGGAAGAAAAGATTAGGTCTTTTATTTCATGCAGCTGAAACAATTAAACTTAGTCAGCAGTTGTCCTACAAACTGTTCAATTACATAGAAATCGATCAGTACAACTTCAACTTGTCATTGAACTTAACACATTTAATAAAACAAAATAATTCACTAGTGCTGTTGAAAGTTAATTTCACTTCTAATTTTCCACTGCTATGTGATTATCAAATAAATGAAATTTATGCCTCATTTGAAAATCAACAAGGCAATTCTAACTTTTTAATCATATTTGATTTATACTTCACAGAAACCAAAGTAATTAATCATAAATTTGAAGTTGTAGCTTCTAGAATCATACCTATTTTAGTGGCTGAAATGCATATAAATAAAATTCTTGGATTTACAGAAAATCAAAATTGGCTTGTTGAAGTTAAAAATAACGGTCAAAAGATTTATTTTCTTGTGTTCTTGAATAATAATCAAATTATCATGATAAATTATGCATTTGAAAAATTTACACTAATAGTTATAATTGAACAAATGATCCATTTAACAACAAACCTTTTGGGATTGATTGCAAATCTGTTAAAGTGCATAGACGTTTACCCCGATAAACGGAAGGATAATGAAAATCAGACTGCTATCCAACTTCCTTGTGTAAATGAAGAATGCTTTCTATATATCGTTACAGAAGGACAGTACCCAGTCAACCTAATCATCAAATTCCACTTACATAGTGAAGTGAAAATCATGCAAATTCAACGAATGTTATCAGCAAACGTCAGTTTGTCTTCCAGCTTATATTTCATCCCATCGGTACACTCCTCATTGTTAGCTAGACAAAACATTTCCCCAAAACAAACAGCATTTAGTTTAAATTATCATGGGTTTATTGAAAATGTGATCAACGATACATTTATACAGGTAAATTTCACTTCAGACAGTGATAACCAGGGTGACAGAAATGTGAAAACAACAATATATGCTCAAATCAATCGAAGTAATGCACATAGTTCCAGTGCCAATTTAAAACTTCTTTTTATAACTTCGCTTGGTGAGCAATATACAGCGGAATTTCACATTTTTGTTAATAAGGATAAATTTGAAAATATAACTTTTCATGCTTACACAAACCATGAATTACTTGGTCAAGATCAAACAAAATACTTGTTATATACGAAAACGAAACATAGATTGTTCAATTTAACAATAATTAATGACAGTTTTAGACAACATATCACCGTCTTACTCGATCCAGACTTATCAATCGATGATTGTGCAGTGTCATTTGACTATATATCTGAAGGATGTAAGAAGTCTGTACATATCAGAACGGCTTATCGCCAAATGCTTTACTCATTTGAAGACCGACAATTAATGGATGATAGCTATGTGTACAGAAATAAAACAGTTACGTGGAACTACCTGAATTTTCTAGAAAATAAAGTGCCTAGAAATGTCGAAACAGAATTAACAATATATCAGAAAAGCTCAACTTCTGTGGCAGAAAATGAAGAAAGTTTGACTGAGGGGAAATCACAGCATGCTGGTATTCACATAAAGTCAAACATTTTAAAACAGGTAGTTTGTTTTCTGTTTTTATATATCCTAGTGTACATATTGTATACATGACATTCTAGTATATATATATATATATATGTTTCTCATATGTCCCTAACTAAGCATTAGCCCTTTTAACAATAATTATTTTTTATTCATTTCATCAGGTAATGTCACTGAAATAAACAGTCCTTTCCTGAAGATATTTCCTTAATTTAGAATGCAGCCGAAGAAAAACAACTTGACTGAAACAAAACAGAAAATATCTGTCATCTTACAAGTTTATCGTGTGTATTTACATCATAAATGAAGCCTGATTTATAAATGACGGAAGTGATAAAAAAGAACTACTAAAACGCTAACTAAATAACAAGCAGATTGACAAAATGAATCCGCTTTCCGTTTTGTTAACCATTCATTAAGTTATGTCAAATAAAATTCATCAACTTTACCCTGCAGAATGAGCATAATACTAGCTTCTCAAATAGACACAATTCGGTAAAATGAAGTAGGGATTTTACAAAAAATGCAACCAACCTGACAGTGGTGTGTATACTACAACATATCATTTCATAATAGAATTAATAAAGGTCGAATGAGTAACCGAAATGTAAATCACTCTAAGACAGTTGGTAATTAATTTTTTTTCCTTCACGTTCCCCAGTGGAACATACGGCCCTAAGCCAGTGGCTTGAAGTTTCTGTAGCGGTGTTTAATTTTTAAAGGATGGGGCTGCTAGCCTCATGCTCAACCTTTCCTCTTTACCAGCATTATCTCTGGCTTAGCGAAGTAAAGGAGTGCGTCGGTGGCCGGGAATCGAACCCCGGACCGTGTGTATGGTCGGCGAGCGTCCTAACCGCTATGCCACCAACGCCTGGTCATTAATTAAAAATCATTAATCTAACTACCTGTGCTGTTATTCTCACACAGAAAATGGATGAAACTACCAGAGTGATACATAAACATTCACACAATTTGTATTTGCCTGCTCTTATATGAAAATCTTAATCATTTTGAACGAAACATTCCCATATTAAGTTATAAGAAAAAGGCGTAAACAGCAAATAAAATTTTCTTTTCGATGATTCATTTTCATGAGCTGTACAATCGTAATTATATTTAACAAAAAAAATCATTAGACCAATCAGATACTGATAAACACTCTCGTCGAAAAATGTATTATGTAACATAAGGTGTAACCTAGAAGGGATGACTAATTGTAAGTTAGAAAGGAGACAGAAGTTGGCATGACCTAATAAGTGTGAGATAATGACTAATCAATAAGCTCGTGTAGAATGGACAGGAACTAGTGGAAAAGCGATAAAGTGGTTTTGTATAAAATCTGTATGAATAAGCAATGCTACTAATAAACAGTAATAGAGTAATAATAAAATATGGATGTTGGGAATAATAATCACAACAAAATAATAGTAGTAATAACAATAATAATAGTAAACTGACATAATAGAAAAGAAGATGCAGAATTATAATAAGAACGTTACTCTGGTTACGGTAAGGCGAGTGAATATATAAGTATCGCTTTTGAATTCAGACGTCCAGTTTCATATCCCGAATAGCTAATGATTCAGTTCTGTACAGATGGCGCATGAGAAGTCCCTTTGTACGACGGACTCTGTGTAGCACTGTGAAGCTTTCTTGCCAGGGTGCTCGATATCCGGAGATGACAAGGCTTTCTAGGATAGAGCTGATGCTGTCCCTCTTTTCTCCTCTGGCTAACCAAGTTGGATAGTGTTCCAGAATACGTTTGTCTAAGGAAACACTAGAGGCTGCCCTCTTATTCCAAAGTATTTATTCTTGCACCTGGCAAATTTTTCCCTGTACTTTTAAGATATTTAATTGTGATACACTAAAAAACAGTTTCAACTTTTATGCCTAGAAAAGAATTTCTGAAGTGAACTTAACGACTGAGAAAATGAAATCACTACAGTTTTAAGAATTAGTTAACATCATTTAAAACTCCATTATACTTTATCTTTATTTTCTGTCTTTCACTAAAGGGTTTTATCAATATTATGGGTAAAATATTGAAAGACAGAAATAAGTTTCAACTGTTGGTAACTATGAATCATGGAGAAAATTTGCCTGATGAAAGTATAGACCGTCAATTAATTGTAACATGGCCATATACCTTAGAAACGATGAATTATCCCTTGCTGTTTATTAAAAGTGTGGACAAATTTTTATGCATTAAAGGAGGATACGTTCAACAAACAGGGATGATAAATACATGTGAGTGGTTAATTAAAGTCCCTCATAATTCTTATCTTTGTTGTCTTTATCGTAAATATTAAAACAAATTTATGAACTTGCAATATCCAGTCTGAATAAGTCGACATTAGAAAACAATAAGTACAAACAAATGAACCATACTACATCTATTACACCAGATTTGTTTCAGTAATCTAGTGGTTATTGGAGTCACATCTAATTGAAAACAACGTTTTTTACCAGGAAACAGGAACACCGGGTTAAAGAATACTAAATAAGATGGAAGGTGCGTCTTGAACTCCTCTGATAGCCACCATCGAACGAATAACATATTTCCTAACTTTTTATTATACCAACAATTGAGGAGAGCTGAATTAGAGTATGGTTAGAAAAACCTAAATTTTATGTTCCGAGTGTCAACCAAAAGCAGCATTTCACAACCATGACAAAAGCAAGTAAAATTTTAATTATTTATGCTATGATCAGTCAATCTTTAGTAAGTTAATTGTAACTGGTGAATAAATATGTTTAGACAACAGTTCACATTGTTCTTTCAGTGAAGACCTCTGCTTGACTGCTTATTTCCACCTCTCATTGATTACATGAAAAGTAGCTTTGTACCAGCAGTAAATAAATCCAGATTACTCCTTATTATCAGATGATCGCTTTTTATTACTTCTGCAAAAGATCGCCAACTAGCTGATAACAGTAGTAGAATGTCACTGAATTCTTATGACAAAACAGTGATGATTGATAAACTTGTTTTGATTAAACATTGGCGCTAATCAACGGATACGTCTCATCATTGATTTAAAAACCATGTATAACCTTAGAGAAATGGATAGCACATTGTACGTTCAGTAGGACAACAGCGATGTGAAGCAGTGCTTTGAAATAGGTGAAACTAAATTGACTAGACAATCATATTAATTACCACTTCATCATCATGAGGGAAACTGTTTATGCTTAGTTAGAATAGGACTCGAAAGAAATCTAGTGGCCACCGTTCTACCATCATTGAGTATGTGTTTTAGTGATAAATTTCCAGCTCTCAGATATCCTTTCCCACCCTTAGAGCACATGTTACATCATTTCTACTTAATTCTCTACAGCTGTGCAAATAAGAGCAAATGACGAAAACGTAAACTGGGAACTGAGTTGGGAAAAGTGTTCTTTTCGCATATTGGTAAGTCACTCGTTTATACGTCTGAATTGCTAATAATTACGTAATGTTTTATGCTGACTAAAACTCATCGTCATACGTCAAACTGCATAGTTTTATAGTCTACTGAGTGGATACTCATTGCAATAGTCCTTCATCATTTGAGACATTTAAGTATGACATATCAGCTAATAACCCAGTACTTTTCAGCTTCACATGTAGAGTAGCTATGGGCTTCATTATTCGCTAGAATATAAGTTCTTGTTTTATTTTATTTAAACGCATAAAAACTTGGTACAATATGGCACCAAGAAGGATGCGCCACACAATAATAATAAAACAACATAGATCAAAAGAAAAAAAGAAAGAAGGAAAAAAAATATACATAAGTAGGAACGGATAAAGAACTTCATCTGGAAGGAAAACAGTCATGCTTGACAATTTTAAACAGTATTCGTTAACTATCATCGGAAAGGGAAGAAAGAAGGAAATTGCAACGCATTCGCCATTGATTACGATTCTTGGCCATATCCGATAACGTTTCGAGCCATCGATTTGAGCTGTTGCTTCATTTGATTTGTTGTGTGAGGGCTGAGATACTGCCAGGGCGCCCGGACCGAAGCAGGTGGTTTTATTAAGGGACCCCCCTCCAAGCCTTTGACTTGGAGTCTAATCCGCAAGGCAGCGGAGCAGCGTCAGGAGCTTCATTCCCATGGTTTCCGGTGACCCATATGAGTTCATACGCCATTTGATCCGATTGGATACTGGAGCCCATTTACAATCATAAATAGATCCAGATGAAATTAAGAATTTCGGTGGAAAGCAATTCCAGTAGCCCAGTGATTTAGACAGGCCGCCAACTAAATTGTCTAACAACACTTTAAATATTATTTGTGAAATGAAATATCTCATCTTATATACACGTCTACTTAGTAATCATTGTAAAAGTAATTGCAAAAGCAATTAGTTGAAACCGAAACTTAAGACTTTCGTGTTTGGCCAAGTTTAACTTGTCAATCAACTTTATTAAGTGCAGATTTCGCTTATAATCTTTGACTAACTTATCCATACGAATTGATTCTTGAAAAACTAAGCATCAAATAAACAAGATAAACTATCATTAAAATCAACAAAAACAAGCTGTATAAAGATATATATTTCTCCCGAAATTCAGATCTATATGAACTCGTGTGATTTTCAGTGAAACATAGCTATAAGATTTCCTGTTTTTTTCAAGCTCAAACTTTTATGACATGATCGACTGTGATGACTGAAATTAAACCCAAACATAATTTGCTAACTTTTCAACTGTATTTCAGTATGACTATAAAATTGTTTTCAAACTCCATAAAATTATATTACTACTTAAGTCAAATGTTGTACAGTTCTATGAAAATAATAATAAAATAAGATAATCCGAATAAATCTGCTGAAGAAGCTGTGGCTTACACGGCGAAACGTTCAGAAAAATCTTGTTTTGGTTTTCTTAACACGCTGGGATTAATTTAAATAATTTATAATGAATCAATCTGACTCGGCGCTCAAATTATTCCAGGAAATTCGTAACACCTACGGTCTGGAAACCTATAGTTCTATGAAATTCATCGTAGTTAACACTTAATTCTTTCAAGTATTGGTTTGCAGGGATTTGGATGATTGGTTACGGGATTTCATCATGAGCTGACATTAGTTAGAGAACCACTGGAAAACCTGGGAGTATTGAACAGCTGTTTCGTCCTAGTTTGGTACTCTTCATCAGTACGCACCCACCGCCAAGGTTCGAACCCAGGACCTTCTGGTTACAAGGCGAGCTCGTAGACCATTGAGCTACTGGGAGCCGATCCAATGGCCCATGAATTCTAACTTCTGCCAATTCACGATATAGCACAACCGCTAGCCAATATCCTCGGCAATTATTTGTCCTCACACCCGACCTGCCGCACCCTACTGGTCATATGCACAGTTTGAAAATCTACCTTACTGTATGAGTTGGACAATACATCTGTGATATTTATTTAGACTTTATTTTCTTATTTATTAGTAATTTAACCAAGACCGCAGTAAAAGCAGTCGACTAAACACTGTTTCTTGATATAACTATACAACTTTGTAAGGTCAGTATTTATGACTACTTAAGGATTAATAATGAGCAAATCTAACCCCTAAAAGGATAGGATTAAAATCCAAATAAACCCTTAACATCTCAAAGAAGTCAAAAATAGAGACAAATTCTTACTGGGGATAAGTGGTTTATATAATTTATCTTACTAGTTAGCTCATAGCTAAACGGCAGAATCTCCCTCGTTAGTGAAAACGCCTAGCTTCTGGGACAGAAATCATTACTTAATAGTGTTAAACATTAATTATGCATACATTAATTAATATACATAAATTCATTGTCCCAAGAAGAGAACTTGGGGACTTTGGTAGAGTATAATTCTATTATGGAGAAAATTTATTTGATAAAGTCTCACAGTGTTATACAGTAATATTTACTGTGTTACACTGTGAGACTTTATTAAATAAATTATCTCTATAATGAAATACATGCAGTTTGATTGGCGCTTGGAATACTTTATCAATCAAGAACTCATAATGATGGTCAGATATTAACTGCTAGGGAAATAAACTATTGAGCGATACACAGCATTACGAAAACAAACACAGTATAACGATAATCTATGTTTAGGCGAAAAAAATATTTTCAATGATTAAAAATGCCCATTAAAATTTTCAAAAGAATGGATACTGAACAAAGAGTACTCTTTTCGATAACTTCATCAGTCTCTACAGTTATATATACATTATAGTGAATGAATGAATTAGTGTTATGAACAGCATTAATGTTTCAATAACATCGAATCAATAATATTGATAGATTACAGCTGAACCGCATCAACATAAAATAAGCTGAATGTCAGAAAAATCAGAAAAGACAATATTACAACTTCATGAATTTATAGTCTCTACTGAACGCCAAGGCAGTGGTAAGGGCTAGACTTGCTTCTTTTGAACACAGAGCACCGGTTGTTTGAGGCGAATCGCAATAGCCACTGCTGTTTGCAGCATGCGGTGCTTCGATGTTTTCGGCAATTTATTTGGCACCCAGTACAATATAGAGAAGGATTCTTCCACGCTGGCTGGCTTTGTGGGCGGTTTACACCAGATGTTCCAATATCGAGCTGTTAATAGTTTTCACTACAACTTTACTTAGCCGTGCTGGGAGATATTCTCGAGCACGAAAAATCAAGTTCCTAGAGCGACGGCCAATATAACTCGCTCCACAAGCTCAGTTGAATTGATAGATACAGTTTGAAGTGGCTAGTCTAGGTACTTCATCTTTCAATCGAGGAATCACCATCGGTCGTGTAGTGGATAATACGTGTAGGTCGTCAGCATTAAAAGTTCTTTGAACTGATTTTCTTAATTTCTTCGCAATTATCTCACCTGGTATATCGCCCATGAATTGTAGTCGTATATAAAGAGGCTTCTTGTTTACAGATAGTAAGTATTCCTTTTCCGTTTTCTTTGTCATTTGTTTCTTGATAAATTTGCCGGGATAGCCATTTTCGGTCAAAGCATCATATACAATGCTTAATTCATCTTCAATTACGTCTTCTAAGCATATAGCTCTAACTCTGTGGCTGATGGTCTTCACTAAATTTCTTTTGTACTGGGAAGAACGAAACTGTTAAAATGTGTAAATTGTCCTATCCAAGTGCTTTTTTTATGCAAATTTCTTTTTATGCTACCATCTGGTTTTCTTGTAAGTAGGACATCCAGGAAGGCAATTCTGTTTTGGTATTCCTCTTCGCATATGAATTTCATAGCCGAATGTACTTCATTGAATTCAGTAATTATTGTATTCCTATCAGAACCATTATCACAAAGAATAAAGGTATCATCCATATATCACCAATAAAATAAGCGCTTACTGATAAGGCTGTTCAGAGGTCCATTTTCTAGCTTACTTAGAAAGAAATCAGCCAGAATCGGACCCAATGGCGAGTCCATAGCCACCCCGTCCACTTGTCTGTAAAGCATGCCGTTAAATTTGAAATTTACATTCATGGTACATCTTAATATCAATTCTTTTAGGATCTCAGTATGTATGCCAATGTTTATCGACAGCTTGTCCACTTGCTCACCTATGTATGTAGAGCCTGATGATGAATTTATCGAAAAGAGTACTCTTTGTTCAGTATCCATTCTTTTGAAAAATATTTGATTCTCAGTTGGATCCTAATCAGGCGCTGTATTTCAATTTATATATAGCAAGACCCGATACCTTTATCAAGGTAGAAGACTTATCTCAAACCTGATATACAGCCGCCGTATACATATATATATATATATATAAACAAATATAGGGAATGATGAGTAGTAAACAAAATTAGGAGA
Organism: Trichobilharzia regenti; assembly: GCA_944472135.2. Lineage (NCBI taxonomy): Eukaryota > Metazoa > Platyhelminthes > Trematoda > Strigeidida > Schistosomatidae > Trichobilharzia > Trichobilharzia regenti. Next base: position 59,749,504 of record OX235270.1, read on the forward strand.
ATACTTTGGTCAAAATATTCAAAAAATTTTATGGAAATCTATGAAGAACAAGCACTTAGGGATTACTAAAATCTAAAAGAGTTTCGGGATAGTAATCGTGACCAAAATGGAATACTTGGATAAGGCGAACAGTACAATTAGTGACTACCAAAAATTCTAGAAAATCTCAGCCTCTGATGATCCGAAAGGACTGAGGAATAAACAAATGAATCAATAAAAAGGTTGAAAAAACATGTTTAATGAATTGCTCAAGCCTAATTTTATAGTCACAACGAGATTATACAACGGTGAGTTGGTCGACAGTGCAAGAATGACATGGAGGAGGTGATGTGGAGAGGAGATGAAAGCATGTAGACAGACGTGGAGTCAGGTAAAAACGTTGACGAGGACCGAACGCAGTGAAGACGTGCGGCTGAAGCCCTATGTCCCTCTGGGAATTAAAGGATACAATAATAATATAATAATAATCCCTAGGCTCCAAAACAACAAGGAAAGACGATAGTGCATGAAAAGGAATGCATATAGAAAGCCTACATCCGCAGATCATTGCAATCATTTTCTTCGTAATTTTGAAATATAATTTGATTAGGTAGAGAACCAGAATAATCTACTCAAAATACTGTCTTCATGAAGAGCTGAAGACAATCGGAGGGTTACTAAATAAAAATGGCCATTTAGAAAAGCTCCATAATAAAAATGTGAGTTTACAGCTGAGGTAAATTAGTATGCCAACATCCCCCAAAGCAGCACTTTATTCCCAAAATTTCAGCTTTTTAGCGATAACAACAAATCGCCTAGAGAATGCGGTAAAAGTATTCAGTGTAGCGTTTGCATTTGTCTCTTCACAGCCCAATACATTTTGCATTAAACAAATGAGGATAAACTACCTAATTCGGCTTCTTATATGTGTATGTACCAGTACTTCGATTAATCTTGACTTTACTTTAACAGTTCGTGTTTCACATGCAGCTGAAGCCACTGGAATCCATTTGAAGAAGTCAAGTATGTGTGTTCAGAAGAATTCTGAACAACCAATTTCGTTAGCTTTGCTATTATTACGGGAATGTAAAACATAGAGTTTTATCTTCCCTTTAAGTCATTTACATATTAATTCTATCTTAACTATCTCACTATTCTGAATACTTCATCTTTTATTGTTTCCTACGTAATCATTTTGAACAATTACTTGCTTCACTTGATTTCATAAGTATTGCTGCCTTTTAACTTCCTTAGTTAGTTATTACCCGTTGACATACTAATACTGGATGACGACTGTTAACATATCGCCACCAGATTTCAAAGTTCTATATTGTATTAGGAGATATATATACATAATAGAGTCATTGTTAAGGATCTAATTAAAAGTAAGTATTTCTTAGCTCGGTCTTCTGTCTTGCAAAAAGGATCACTCACTTTCTTCAACCTTTAAGCATCAATTCGGATCACGTCGTCTGTTACTAAGTTAACACGTCTATCCTTCAATCAACCAAAAATTATTTCAAAATCAGTCAAACTTCCACATATTCTATCTTCAAATCTGATTCATTACATTGAAGCAAATGTCTCCCTGATTTTTCCATGACGATATGAATGTCATGAAAAATTCGTTTCATAGATTCAGTTTCTAAGACCTTTCAAAACTAGTGCTTTACAGATGTTCATAATTTACATGAAGCATGATTATAATATCTACGTGTTAGAGGATTTCATCATGAGCTGATATCAGTCAGAGAAGCACTGGAAAACCTGCCGTTTCGTCCTAGTTTGGAACTCTTGAGCAGCAACTGCCTGATGTCAGCTCAAGATGAAATCCTCCAACCAGTCAAACAAAATCTTCACAAAGGCAATATTTGAAAATTAATCTGATGGCCACCAGTGACTGACCCTATTCAGACAGTTAGCCTGAGGTTCTAGTGAGAAGCCGTGGCCAGTAGGGTACAGCAAGTTGAAGGTGAGGCAGTAACTCATCGAGCGAGACATTGCGAAGTGCTCGTGCTATGTCATGAATAGGCAGAGGTTGGAATCCACGGGCCACTGAATCAGGTCCCAGTGACTTGATGCTCTGCGAGCCGCCTCATCTCGTAACTAAAATGTCCTGGGCTCGAATCCTGGTGGTGTGTACGTACTGTGAGGAGTCCCAAACTAGGACGAAACAGAGGTACAGCTCTCCCACGTTTTCCACTGGCTCTCTAGCTGATTTCAGTTCATGATGGAATCCTCCAACCAATTAAACAAAATCCCTATAATACCAATCCTTGAAAATCTACGTGTTTTCTTGTGTATGACATTTGTCTTTAGTTGAAGTTAACATCGGATTATGCTGTATAACTAAAACCAAAATACTAATTAATGTCTTGTTAGAGGAAAAAGTTAAGAACAAAACAATGAAAGAAATATCGAATAACAGTTAATTTTATAATCAGAACAGTGACTTATGATTTAATTTATTGCGTATTTAAAATGACTGTCAAAGAATCTTGTTCTATACACATGTTTATCAGTTTCATTTTCATGCTACTGTAAAAGGTGTAGTGACAATGTAGTAAAAAAAGGAAACACTAATCAGTTGAAATGAAATGAATATGTCCAATTCTTAAATTCAGTTGTTCTTAATTAATCATTCAATTAGTGTGAATCAATAAGTACATTTCCATCTTTAATCTGTGCCATAAATCTCCTCTACTAAATTACATTTTAGTAATATTTTTGCGAAGAATACTACAAACTTCCTGATGCTTGCAGATAAAAATCTACATAGCTCAACATCTGAAGTAAGTTAAGTAACCTTAGTTTGAATAATCAGCAACTAGCTGAAAGACTTGAAGATATAAACAGACAACTAAATAATTACGTCCAAATGTGATATGGAACCAATTATTTTCAAGCTTATTTTGCTGGGATCTACCTGATTTCAGTTAAGATCACTTAACAACATCAGTTAGAGAATTACTGCAAACCAGGGAGTACTGGTCTGGGGCTCTTCAGAAGAGCCATAAGTAGGATTTTGTGTACACTTCTGGCTGTCATTTTACAGAAGTGATTAGTGAGTATCCCACTAAACCATTTCTCATTCGGACATTTTTTTCCCATTCTCATAAAAGTTAGTTTTGTTCATTTTCTTATCTAGTTTATTCCATATTTGTAAATACCACACTGTTCCCGACTGAATGCATCACTCAGCTGACCTAGTGTTACCTTATGACATCTTTTTGAGCCTTATAAATGCAACCTGTCTATGTAGGTTGTCCTCATAAAAATAGTAAAAAGTTGTAGTTCAAATAAGGGCTTTTGTTGGGATTAGGATTAATGTTATTGTAGACTAAGTCCCGAAACAAAATCCACTAGAGAATCACTGAAACCCATAAGGCCTTAAATTCCCACCCAGTGACTGAATAGCAATGGAGGTGGACTCCTAACCTCAAAGCCCGGTGTTCGATTTTTGATGAGGTAATGAGTGCGCACTGCTAATAAGGATGAAATAGCTCTCTAGTGCTTCCTGGTATCAGTAATTCTCTAGATGATGCCGATTTGTGATGAAATCTGTATCGGAAAAGCTGTAAATCTAGGTAATTTATCTCAATATGCTTATGGGCTTTACTGACCCCCGCTTAATCAACAGTGTTCTTCCATATCCGTAATTAAACATCAATATTTAAGGACAATGTGAATTGATTTCATTTTAAAGATAGAAAATAAAGAAACGCATATTAGTACGAACTGAAGTATCAGCGTACATGTTCATTTCTTCAGATTTTAGCAACATAAACAATATCTGCCAAAAAAAAATGACAAAGTGTTTTCTAAACAAAACTTCATTTACTCTGTTTAGTTATTTATGGAAGTAGGTAAAGTATGTGGCATACACAAGCAGATTATGAAACGTTTACGATTTATACCCATTAAACTAATTCTGCTGAAATATTTTCTCGAATCTGTCTTATTCGAGGAAAAGTTAGTAAGGCGAAACTGAAAATGTTTTTGTTTCTCTAGGAAAACACCTATTTACGTCACTGTATCAAATGTTATTTTTTGGCTTGCTTCACCACCGAAAATTTTATACCTCTGACCATTACTTGTCTAATTAACTGTAATTACTGTAATCAAATTAGTATGGTATTGGACTGCTTAACAGGTGACTGACTGTAGACTACACCTGATGCTTGGTTTAGCTTATTTCAGTTCATCGTCCACTTTTGTTTTCACTCTGATTTGCTTCATAGGTGATGCGTTGTTTCTTTGATGGAATATTCTGGTGGTGAATTACGACCGCATGAAACAGTTAACACATTTAGTCGGTACACTAAATCTAGATAAGAAACACTGAACAAAAACCAAATTTTGTTAATATTCATTAAACGTAGAAATATACTAAACATTAATAGACAAAAGACAAGTAGTTCAGCGAAGAGTCTCTTTTCGGCGAATTCATTTTCACAGCTGTACAATCACAAATATATATGGTTATTTTGTATATATATATATATATATATATACATTATATTTGTCAAACGAAAATACATTTAGTAAGTTCAGATGAATTGGATGTTGGTAAGAGGATAGTAACAAACATGATGGGTTGTCAAAACGATTGTTAAAGAGGAGTAAGTTCAGGTGAATTGGATGTTAATATAAGACAATATTTATGACAACTCATCACTTTTGTTACTATCCTCTTACCAACATCCAATTCATCTGAACTTACTAACTGTATTTTCGTTTGACAAATTTAATGTATATATATATATATATATATATATATATATATATACAAAATAACCATATATATTTGTGATTGTACAGCTATGAAAATGAATTCGCCGAAAAGAGACTCTTCGCTGAACTACTTGTCTTTTGTCTTTTAATGTTCGAATGGCAATTATTCATAAATATACTAAACAGTCGCTGGATAAGAACTACTAATGCAGTCCAGCGTCAGACGTTTCAAGTACCAATTACTTAATCAAGTGAATTTTTACAAATGTCTTAGAGATAATTTAACTTTCATTGGTTAAAAAATCAAAACAACCGACCCTGCCCAAATGGTGGGATTATCTGTGAGCTTTTTCTCGTAACCGGACGGCGTCGTGGATATACACTACTGAAGTAGGATGAAACAACTGTCCAGTGTTCCCTGGTTTTCAATAATTTCACGAACTGATAGTTGTTCGTGACGAAAAACTGACAGTTGAAATGTTTATACGTTTTTGACTAAAAGTTCAGCTACAAATATAACTTTTGAATGACGTTCTACTTATTTTCGACTGCATCTTGCTTTATCTTATAGCAAGTCAAAACCAACTACAAGGAATAATAAGGTTACATAGGGAAGATACACTTCATTCAATTAACATTTTAGCAATTGTCTGCACGGGTTACATTTTTTATCCTTCTGTATGTGTGAATAGACCTTAGGTTAATTTAAAAGCTTAGTACTAGCGAAAGTTAAATTCATACATTTCTGAAAATATAATAACTGAACCTGAACTAGTCCTTTACATCATTTAGAATGGTGTATTAGTCTATGATTTCATCATAAAATCATACTGAAAGCACCATATCATGTGCTTTCAATGTATTCGAAATTACTCAAATTAAAAAGTTTAACAAACTAATGGCAAAAAGGATATTCTGCTAAGATAAAAAAAAGTCACCAATGAAATACCAACAGCTATCGATGAAACAAATTGGGTTACCAACTTCTCGACAAGATTATTATAGCTCTAATGAAATGAAAGTGCTTAAAGTAGGATTAAACTTCAATGCATCTGTTGGTATATATTAAAATCTGAGGATGTTTAGAAGTAACAGTAAGCAAAGCAGATAAAACACACTACTGAGCAAGTTAGAACACAATATGCCTTTATGCTGCAACACCAACAGAAAGCAAAATATGACTTATCAGAACAACAAAAAATGGCAGCTCTGAAAATTAGCAGACAAGACAATTCAACAGTAGCTATGGCCTGATCAGATTTTATCAATAAGGTCAACAAGCATGCTGAAAAGGTGTAATAGACTAAATAGAGAACGTTAAAACAAACTTTTGCGCATAACAACTTCTTTCTTTTTTTTAAAAATTTTGTTGTCTGTATACTAGTAACTCGTTGTTGTAAGGGTTAATTTCTTATCTCATCAAACAAGAATAAGCTGGATTCAGTGTATTGACCAAGTAAGAATATTTATCTAGGCAACACCAATATGAGGTCAAATTCTGATCAATGGTAACATGAAATTGTACAACACCACACCCACATCTCTTTCCAACCTTATTCATCATAAACTTTTGTCATATTTACCTTGACTTTGATACATCTTACAAGTATAACATGGATAACGGATGACTTTTATCCTTTATATTGAGATTCGTACATAAGCAAATATGTACTAGTTTATCTCTATTTATGATAAACAACACAACGAATACATTATGGCTGAACTAAATAAAGTCAACATTATATTCTTGATATTTCCTAACCTTATATTCTTCGTAAAATCATAATCAAAACAATTAGGTGGAAATGATTGTTTACTTTCATTTCTTTTTTTCTGTTTTCTTCTTTTTTTAACTGTATGTTTCTGTTGATTAAATTTGGTTTAAAATTCAAATGAACTGGTGAATGCAAAATATAATTAATTAAAACAAAACAAATAGATTGACAAATATGCGGAATTCGCATACAAACATATTCACAATTGTAATAATGACAGTAATAATATAGCAAACAACAATATTTATCAAGTTAGTTGTCAACTGCACAGTCAGAATGATTTCCTCAATTTCAGTAATACAATTTCAATGAACTATCCAAGCAATGAGGAAAATATGGACATGGATGACCTGTTCATTGGAAAGACAATTCTGGACTGCAATAAACAAAGCAAGTGTGCATTGTATGTATGCTAATTTATATTCTGTAGGTTTATTTCTAGGATTTGAATACCGCATGCTGAAAGTGAACCCTGTTTGAATGGGTTTTCGTCAGTTGTGTAGACTTTACATCCTATGGTTATGTGGTCCTGTTATGAATATTCACTTTATGATTTATTATGATTCAGTCTGATATAAAGCATGTCAAAAAAGACAGTTTTGTGTGTCCTCAAAGGGTTGGTATTTTCTTGCATTCATATTATTTAACGTGTTTGTGTCAGTTATGATTTTTACTGAAATGCTAATATTAGCTACTCACTCACCCGTCATATTCTGACCTTATTGAACTAATCTTGTCACACTGATATTAGACCATTCTCTATGAGCTTCTGTTGATTTACCGTTGACTTGTTTATTGGTTGATACCTTCTTCGTAATCTGCACATTGCTTCTATATAAAGTGGTTTCTGGTTGCTGTTTTGTTAAAGCTTTTGCCAACACATCTTGTACTTTGGTTAGCACAGTTGTACGGTGTTACCATGAGTCTTTACGCCTGTAATTAGTGCTTGTAGATAACCATTCTAATGAGATTAACCTTCAGACGTCACCTATATCTTTCAGGAGCTGTAGTTGGTAAGATTTATATGTTTTGCTCTTCCACTCTTGTGAACCTCCTGAAATCATTGGTTTATGTAAAACATTGAGTATTTCCCTCTAACCCACTTGTTCCAATAAGTATGATTATCATCTCTGTGTGTTACATTATAGATTCAACCGGCAGCCATGATACTGGTTTTGATACAACGAAGTCATCTCCTAAATCTTTCCACTGCATCAGAACTAGACGGCGTCGAATCTACAGCATGTTTCTGTGCAGACTTAGCATTACTTTCTGAGTGATTTTTTGAGAATTTCGAACGTTGATAAGAAGGATTTTCAAGCATTGGTTTTGTAGGAATTTTGTTTGATTGCATGGGAAGCCGTGAAGGTTGAAGATGAAGCAGTAACTCATCGAAGAAGACATTGCGAAATGGTCGCGCTATGCTGTGAATTGGCATAAGTTAGAATTCATGGGCCATTGGATCGGCTCCCAGTAGCTCAATGGTCTACGAGCTCGCCTTGTAACCAGAAGGTCCTGGGTTCGAACCTTGGCAGTGGGTGCGTACTGATGAAGAGTACCAAACTAGGACGAAACAGCTGTCCAATACTCCAAGGTTTTCCAGTGGTTCTCTAACTGATGTCAGCTCATGGTGAAATCCCCTATGCAATCAGATAAAAAGGATGTTTAGTGTTTCTGTTTTACAACTCTGCTGATCGATGTTAGTTACAAAGCATGATTTTTTATTTCTGTCGGAAAGTGGGTATTTGAATAGATTTAGAAACGGATTGCAGCAAGGTTTTTGAGGTTTTATTTGTTTAAGGAAACAAAATTTAAATATAAAAAGTGCTAAGCTTTCCTACTGAAGTTTGCACTGAAGACATTGTCTAGATAGAAAATAAGAGCTGTGTAATTAATTAAATCAGCTAAATCAGAACGGATAATTATTCACTCGATTATTTGGCATAAATTGTCTTTCCAATAATTTTATGCTAATTTCATCATCTTCAATGCTATTCAGAGGGATTCACATCCGATATGATAATCAATCAGCTTCAATGAGAATGGCTTCCTATTCTGATAAAAAAAGTTTCCTGAAAAAGTTTGAACAAATATATTTACAAGCATTATTTATATGAATAAATTTTTTATAGGATCGATTACAGAAAAAGAAAACATAGAATTAAATAAAATGAAACTATCCTGCAAGTGTAAACGTAAATTAAGTGTTATGTGAGTCGCAGATCTAATGGCTAGGCATTACCAGCCAAATCACATGAAAATAGGATCAAATATGTCGTCCAGTGGCATGTTCTAAGAGTCGAATCAAAACACCAACAAGGAACCATCATCAAAGACCACAAGAAAATTCATCCTACCATACATGAGAAGTATCCCTGAAATAACAGCTAGAATACTGAAACCGTTTGATATACATATAACACACAAGCCACATAAATCGCTTAATTCGATATTATGCAAAACGAAAGATCCAACAGAAAAAGGAGATAAAATTAATACCATTTACAAAATAAATTGTATGAACTGTAACAGGCATTACATCGGTCAAAGTGGGCGTCCCTTCGAATTAGAATACAAGAACACAAATCAGCTGTGAAAAGACACGATATATATTCTTTCATATCAATGCACAAATACAATTATGGACATCAGTTTGATTGAGGTAATGTCGAAATCTTAGACAGAAGAGACACCAAAAGTGCAGTCAGGGAATTCCTAGAAGCCTCGTACTCAAACGGATATGCAATTAACAAACACGTTAATATAGACGAAATATACCAACTAATAAAAAGTAAATCAGGTGACCAGAAAGTTTAAAATCCAAGTCAATAGAAAATGGTCAGTACATATGTAAAGATGGTTATCGGTTGACGCAATTCCATCACTCATGAAGAAGTTTAAATCATTTCACTTTATGCTAAATATTGCGCTGAAGATATTGTCCAGAAGGACGACGAAAGCTCAACGACTAAAACAACCAGCTCTGAGAACACTATTAATTGCAGAACGTAAACCTGTAAAGGCTCATCAATTCACTCTGGCGAATACAAATTCAAGCAGTAAAAAATGAAAAGTGAATTCAGAGTATCCAGAATCATGGCGGATATTAATTAAGTTGTGATACTACTCTTACTTATAAAACCTGATAAGCGTTGCCAAGGTGGGTTAGGCTTAACAAACACAAAGTCAGCTTAAGTTTGTGAATATCTCTGATCACAATACAACACAGAAACGAAACCCCATGTAAAAAACTTTTTAATTTAATAGCTCAAGAGCTATTTTAAAATCAGTCAAGTGATTCATTTATAGTATGTATTTCTATACATGAAAACGGTTCTAAACCATCTCCAATTTTTGCTGTTTGAAAGTTAAGTTATCGCCAAACTATTTGCTTACATTTTCCTTTAATTTCTACTGAATTATGTTACTTCGCGTCCATAATTATTGACATACACAAAAGTGCAGAATGTAGCATAATCACATGATTAATGTCAAAGTTTACTGTTCAGTGTAACAAGCTTCTGGGTGTACCATATTTTATTGAAATGAAATTCCGGTCACTCATTGAAAATCATACAATTTAACCTATCCCCTAGAACTGATTCTATAGAAACATCCATTTGAACAGAGTAGACAGTAAGCATTGAGAAGCTAAAAGTCTTGAGCATCAGTTCGAAATATCTCATTGGATATCTAATTAACGCCAGTACATCAAGCTTTTTTACGATCTTAATCCATTATATCAACTCTGCCAGTGCCCTAAATCTTATCAGACAAATCTTCTCTGCCATTGACAGTGATTTACAAAGCATTTCTGTTACTGTTACCTTCATCATTTTACAGATCTTGACAGCGGTTGGATCATTTGTTTGGCTTGAGTTCAGTTCCAATCACTGTATTCGAATCATCTTGATATTAATCAAATGAACTGTAGTCAATATTTGACAGAATAGTTCTAAAATATTTGGGCGCCGAGTAAGAAGTAGACATTTATAAAAAAAAATTATACTTGTAAAAACTCAGCGATATTGAAATGAGTGATTCCAACGTTTCGTTCAGCAATCTGGTCCGAACTTCTTCAGGGAATTTAATCGAAATAACCATAACAGAGGTTTATATATAAAAGGAACATCTCTTATTTCTAAAAATTTTATCTTATCATGAGTCATAAAACAGGCATCAACATGTACAATAAACAAAATTGTATGAGTTGTGATCAAAATTTGACCTCAGACCTAGAAATATTGATCTACCTTTGTTAAACACTTTATACACAGTGTGTATGTGTGCGGATAAACAGTTGTAAAACAATGTCTTAACGTCTCCATAAGTAGATATAGACAGTCAGGAACTTTGATCCAGTATTATTAGTTAGTGATACATATCCATTCTTATTTATTATGTTAATTTCGATTAATTTCCCTGAAGAAGTTCGGACCAGATTGCCGAACGAAACTTTGGAATTACTCACTTCAATATCGCTGAGTTTGTACAAATATAATTTTTTACAAATTTTGATATTACTTTGGTCAGATTCCTAGTTGGATAAAAATTCTATCTATATTCAGTGTATTCACTTACTGCTGTAATTTCGACTCTCTGTTTTATGAAACAAAGTGGAATATCTGATACAAAACACCCAACCAAAAAATTTGTATTAGGCCTATAGTTTTTAAGATTTTACTAAAATTTATGGTGACCGGATTTAAGTAAAACTCTTTAAAAACAATGACAACGGCAATAGACAGATAAGGGTTTTATCCAAGAAATCTCACTCCTATCACTTTACGTTTCTTTAGTCTAAATTGTTCAAAAAACACCTATGTTTTCTATGCTGATCGCTTCACTTACTTGGGAAGTACCATCAGCCAGTGACAACGGGTTGATTTCTGACGAAATCTCAGCAGGGATACAGAGAGCTAGTTTCGCATATGCCAATCTACGCCGTCTCTGGCGTGGACGTGATATCCGACTATCGACCAAAGGGCGGCTGTACTACTCAGAAGTCCGCTCCGTCCTCCTTTATAACTGTGAAACCTGGCCATTGAGAGTTGAAGACATGAAAAGCCTGACTAGTTGTCTTTGATCATAGGTGCCTGCGTTCTATATCCCGTGTGAAGTGGTATAATAAGGTGAGCAATATTGGGGTTAGGCATCGGTCGAGTGCTAGGTGAGGAGGGGAAATCAATCGACGAGGCTGTGAGATTACATCGACTCCGATGGTTAGGACATGTGTTACGTATGCCTAGTCATCGCCTTCCTTGACTGACGGCTAATGTTAGCTGATATAGGGTCAGGCTGGAAAAAAGCTAGCGGCGGTCAAACCCGGGACGGTAAAAACCAATGGTTGGAAACCATTGGTGACATGGCTCAAAATCGTTCTCAATGGCTAGCGAAGATGCATCCACTCCTTGTGACTTATGATTTCCAACGAAACTGTATTGTTCCTCGCTATTACTATTCCTTTGTCTCACACCTCTGTTTACTGTCTCTAATATGCATTTCTTCTACTTTCTTCTCTTGCTTTGTGTGCTACATGGAGGGAGTGTGGCGACTTGAACTGCCGCACATAGGTGCAAAGTTCTATGTCGAAAACAGACAGACAAATGCGAAGAAAAGAAGCTATGCACATAGCTATCGGGTTTAATATGGAAGAGAAAGACTCCGATTTCGCGTTTGTTAGCCCCATTATCAAGAGATTTCTGGGATTTATACTTCAAAATATTAAATATTCCCACAATAAAATTTAGAACAACACATTTCAGCGAACAATATTTCATTCAATTAGTTCTCATCAGGCTTAACTCTAATATGCATAACTTCATAAATAAAAATTCAAATATAAACCAATCACGGTGTTTTGTCAATAGGATAATAGGATTGCGCACATCGACCCTCATGTTATATCACGAATTGATAGAAGTTAGAATCCATAGGCCATTGAATTAGGTGCCAGGGGCTGAATGGTATACGAGCTAGCTCGCCTTGTAACCGGAAGGTCCTGGGTTCAAACCCCTGGCGATAGTTGCGTACTGGCGATTATTCCCAAACTAGGATGAAACAGGTGTCCGGTACTCCCTGCTGATTTTCAATGCTTCTCTAACTGATATCAATACGTGGTCAAACTTGTAAAAACAAATTCAATCCTTATAAAATAACTCTTGAAAAATAATGGTTCTAGTAATAATAAGGATGAAAAAGTGAGGCGATCAGGAATAAAAAGAATAAAAAAACTGCATCATTAAACAAACAAATGTTCAGGTAGAAGAAGTCGATAAAGGCTGAGAAAAACAAATGGACCGATTGAATTAATGTCACACTGCAAGTGAAGTAAATCAAATGCGTTTTAATGAAGATGTGATAAGATTTAGGGATGATAAGAGAGGAGTTGGAAATATAAGTAAGGGGTGGTGGAGAATTCGTCAGTTGGTTAAGTCATAGTAGGTCAAGGGAGGGATAGTGGCTATAGAAACTTCGTTTGAAAGCATTGTTTAGGTTTAATAGTTCGAATGTCTACCACCTCAGCTGTGTACAGTAGATGAATACGAAGTCTATTGGAAAGATTCGGTGAAATGTGGTTAATTATGTAGAATGCTTTCGTTTTCGCCACTACATGACCACTATCAACTAAATGTGACAAAACTGAGCTACGGATTGTTTTCGTCTGTCCTTTGCCAAGCCACGATGGGATATGTTCAGTAACGCGTCGGCTAAGCTGTCTAGGAGTACGCCTAACATAACTGTCACCGCAGGTGCAGTTGAATTAATAAATGTACATTGATATGGCAAAACTATCTAGCTTATCCTTCGCTTGCGTCTCAATCATTAATAAAGTAGAGAATGACAAACATGGGTTTGTTGAGTAAAACGTCCTTCGTACACTTCCCGAAAGTCTCTGGAATAAAATCTCCCCTGATAAGTCACCATTAAATTGCAGCTTATTAAATAGAGGCTTCTTACGTGCAGTCATGGTCTCTGGTTTTCTCTCCAGTGTCTTCATATATTTCTTCATGAAAATTATTGGCTAGCCCATCTCGTCAATGAATCATGAATATATTCAAATTCCCTTTGTAAGTGATCATCCGTAGGTATCTTTCTTGCTCCACTTGTAAGACATTTAACAACACTTCTTTTATATATTTAGTGGACACGTAATTAAGGAAGTGTGGGTACTGCCCTGTGAATGTGCTTCTTCTATACACGCATCTCTCAAGTGACCCATCTTCTCACCTACTTCGCAATACATCCGGAAGATACAGTTTATTCTCTTGCTCCTCTTCACAAGTAAAAGTAAGCGAAGGGTGAATGATGTTGAATTTCATCAGCAATTCGTCTATGTTTGCATTCCTACCAACTAAGATCAATGCATAATCGACATAACGGTAATACATATCCGACACTTTGATAATATCTTTCTATATCCCTTTCCCAAGTTTTGCGAGAAAGAAATCAGCTAAGATTGGGCCTAATGCTGAACCCACAGCTATCCCATTTACTTGTTGACAACATGAATTGTTGAAGACGAAATGCACATTCGTTGGGTATTTAAGGAGCAATTATTTGAGGTTACACAAGGGGATTCCTAAGTCCATTCGCCTTTTGGTGATTTCTTGGCAAATGTAATCTACTGTCTCGATAAGTATTGCATTCGTGAATAGTGATGATACATTCATGGGCAACATACGTTTATCCCTCATATCAATCTCGGGTATTTTAGAAATGAAGTCGAAGACATGAGTAATTCTATGTCGCACAATTTCTTTGTGCATAGGTCCCAGAATCTTCACTAAGCACTGTGCTGTTCCGTGAAATGGATATATATGCACATCCATAACTGGGCAAAGAGGAAGACCCGGTTTGTTTACTTTGCGTAGACGATGAAGACGTGGATTGGTGGCACCCGTTGGCTTCGTAGACTATTATTGGTAGAACCATTATTATTATCATTATTATGGTTAACTGCACAATTTATATTCACCATCTTATTATCCTATTGACAAAACACAGTGATTGGTTTATATTTGAATTTTTTTTTGTATAAAGTTATGCATATTAGAGTTAAGCCTGATGAGAACTAATTGAAAACAATACTGTTCGTTTAAATGTGATGTTCTAAAATTATATTTTATTCACGCCAATTTCAAGAATTTATCACTCATATATTCACTATCACCGACAGACTTGGATGGGTACTTACAAATTTCTATAATTTGGTCACCATTTGATTTTACTACTTATCTGCTGGATCTTTCGTTGTCATATTCAAAGTTGGGTTAGGAATAATTTAAAACTATATAAATCCCTGTTATATTACTAAGTCGAGTACCCTATGATTTCCTCCTACTGATTTGTTTTAATACTGAGGGCCACATTTAGAAAGAGGAATTTTTCAATAGCCTGAGTTTGGATATTAGGTGTAGAATAAAGACTATTTCTGAATATCTATATCTATAGTGACTGGTTTCATAGCATCAATATTAATAATAGTCACTAGTTACACTAAGGGTGTAGGCATCCAGTTGGAACGTCTTGAGTATTCAGGATTTTACGGCTTCCTGACTGACAACACTACAAACCTCTACATTTTTACCTGCCAACCGAATTATTAGACTCGAACCTCTAAAAGATTTTATCTTTCTGCCTTCTATTTTTCTACCGGTGCTAATCACTTGTTTTTCAGCTTTATACTATTCACCTTTACAGTTCTGCGGAAATAAACACCGATGTAAGTCAGTCGCTCAATTTGGTGTATTAGGATCCTCTACTGTTGCCAAAGAGTAAGTACAGGACATAGATTTATTCTCCCTGCCTGGTATCCTTAGATTGAATTTCCTCCGATTAAGTAAGAATGTCTGAGATCACCTTTCATTATATAGCGGAAAAACTACTAGTCTCTCAACGATGAAAAATTCCAACAAGTATACAGTTTAAAAATTTCTTGAGACAAATCACTGCATGAATTGGAATAAATAACTAGTAGTAGGACCATTCCACTTGTCTCAATAACTTATCTAATGAATTAACAGACCTGTTTTTAATGTTTTTACCTCGCTTTCAGAGGTACACAGGAGTAAAGGTTGACTTAAATAATTATTCTAACTTCTTCATACTATTTTCGTACAACCTGTTTCATAAATTCCTTCAGTCTTTTTGTTATAAGTGCTGAAAAGGCCAACAGCTTATTGGTAGATCCTAAAATTTTCTACACTATGGTATTTATAATAAATTAGGGTAACCTGAAAGGTATATTAGCTAACTTGGGAAGAAACCATTACAGAATGTGATAAGCTTCTGGGATCAAAGTTGATGCAATAAGTTCTAGTATTTGTCTAAACGATATATATATATATATTTTAAGTAACTCAGGGCATTATTTTTTCTAGGAACTGTGATGCAAGCACAAATAGCCAGTGATTACAATGCAATGTTAGAAACCAACAGCGTTGAAAAATCCAAAAATGAAGGCCATCTAAATGCCCGCTTCATGACAAATCTGGATCATTTAAACAATTTTCATCTGTTTTCATACTGGAGACCAGAGTTAATTGAGGATATATTAGTGAGTGTTTTTTATAGCTTTTTTTATCAGATATACTCGGAATGATAAAGAATAAAATGTTTATATTTAGCACTTTTAAAGAGATTATTTGAAATAATTAATGAATAGCTTCGAAAGTAGTAGGAAACGTTTTTACTAGCCACTCCACTGTTTTGCTGAGAATATGATTCAACAAATGCTTAAGTTTACCACTCACTTCATGCAAGTGTTGGTATATAACCTCGCATTGAGTACCTATTAATCTCCTAGGTATAAATAATGTGTTTATTTTGGAACAATCAAACCACCATCCAGAAGGACAACCTGCCAAATAGAAAAACAATTACATTGTGATGTTTAAATCGACTTAATATTGAAGTATATAAGCTGGACGAAAAATTATTTAGTTTTCAACTACTTGAAGTGACATACTGCCTGTCATTTACTATATCATATGAGGGAAATTTGCTTCAGAAGCAATTGAAATAAGAACAAATTAGTTCAGCGAAGTCTCTTTTCGGCGAATTCATTCTCTTAGCTGTACAGTCGCAAATATACACAATTAATTTTGTGTGTGTGTGTGTGTACATAAGGTTTGTCAAAATCAAAATCAAAATAACAGTTAGTGTGGGTTGTTGATTACATCATCAAAATAATAAAGAAATTAAATTGTGTGAATAGTAATCAAAGTTGTAACTAAGTGGGGTGAAAATTGGTAAGATGTGAGTAGGGTTACGTAATATGAAAATAAACTAGATAATAGGTGAAAAGATTGAATGGGTTAGTTACTAAAAATTATTATACGAATATTGCAAAAATAATTTGATAACAAAATGTTGATGACAGATGAACTTGAAATTAAACCCACGGTAGTAGGAGAGGGTGGAGAAGTTTCTTCTGTGTGCATAATTCAGGCTTTTCTATCCAGATCTCTAAGGCTTCGGCAATACAAAGTATACGGAAGCTTGTCGATTTTGGAAGGCTTCTTTTGACTTTATAGATGACTTTGAATGACTTCTCCTTGCAAATCGAATGACCAGTGTTAAGTGTATGCTCAATAATGGCGCTACTTATTGCTACATTGTTACCTTTCCGTAGCCAGGCGCCATTATTGAGCATACACTTAACACTGGTCATTCGATTTGCAAGGAGAAGTCATTCAAAGTCATCTATAAAGTCAAAAGAAGCCTTCCAAAATCGACAAGCTTCCGTATACTTTGTATTGCCGAAGCCTTAGAGATCTGGATAGAAAAGCCTGAATTATGCACACAGAAGAAACTTCTCCACCCTCTCCTACTACCGTGGGTTTAATTTCAAGTTCATCTGTCATCAACATTTTGTTATCAAATTATTTTTGCAATATTCGTATAATAATTTTTAGTAACTAACCCATTCAATCTTTTCACCTATTATCTAGTTTATTTTCATAATTGTCTCCATACTCCTTCACGAACATCTAATCTTTCTAAACATGTCTATATTACGTAACCCTACTCACATCTTACCAATTTTCACCCCACTTAGTTACAACTTTGATTACTATTCACACAATTTAATTTCTTTATTATTTTGATGATGTAATCAACAACCCACACTAACTGTTATTTTGATTTTGATTTTGACAAACCTTATGTACACACACACACACACAAAATTAATTGTGTATATTTGCGACTGTACAGCTAAGAGAATGAATTCGCCGAAAAGAGACTCTTCGCTGAACTTATTTGTTCTTATTTCAATGTCTTAATGGGTATTTTTCAGAAACAATTCTCTATTCTCTTAAGATAGTTTTATGACGGTGGTCAAGTGAATACAGCCTGAAGATGATTTGGTTGTCGAATGATCCGAATTATGCGAACCAGTCATAACGAAGAACTATTTTACGACTCAAATGTGTTTTTCAGGATTTCACCATGATCTGACATTAGTTACAGAACCGTTGGAAAACCAACCAGGGAGTATTGGACGGATGGTCCGTTCTAGTTCGAGACTTTTCATTAGTGCACACTTATCGGGTTTCGAATCCAAAACCTTCTGGTTCTGACGGGTAGTCGTAACCAGTAGGGGACAGTATGTCGGGTGTGAGGACAAATACTCACCAAAGACACTGCCTAGTAGTTGCGTTATGTTGTGAATTTGCAGAGGTTTGAATCAGTGGGTCACTGGATCGGGTCCCAGTGGTTTGTTAGTCTACGACCTCACCTTGTAAACGGAAGCTCCTGGGTACGAACCCCTGGTGCAGGGTATTTACTGCTGAAGAGTCCCAAACTATGACGAAGCAGTTTCCTGCAGGTTTTTCGACGGTTCTCTACCTGATGTCAACTCATGATAAAATTCTGTAGGCATACAATCAAATACCTGTAAACCAATACTTGAATACCAAATGTACTGTACTGCAAAATATTTTTTCACTCTCATCTCATCTCATCTGTTTAACAGCAATGCTTTTAATAAATAGTTGAATGCAGTTCATATAATAACCAAATATTCTCTGTTTCAATGGAAACGATAAATAATATTGCCGTCTTAAAATCCCATTCTCCAATAATAATAATAATATGATGGAATGTTCTCAAAACAAATGAATTGTCTATAGTTTTGTCCGAATAATAAGCAAACAACAGGCTATACATGAACGAAAAATAGCTTTTCTTTAATGAAAAATAAGTATTATTCTGTTATCTTTCAAGATAAATAAACAAACTGGCGGTATCAATACAAAAATGACGCAATCCTCCCTAATCTTTTACCGTCTCATTTACTTTTTTCAAAGTTTAGGTCACTAGACAGTGCAAGATAAGTAAATGCTTTTAAAAAAACTACTCATTTACATTCAGTCAGTGACAGTGGAGAAGTAACGCGTTCAGTTTAAGTTAAGACAGCCAAAAATAAGAATAGATAATGTCAAAACGGTAGGTTTTAACGGTGTTATTTGCTAATACCTTTCCACATAGAAACAGACCAAGGTTACTTATGATAACTTTGATAAGCTTTAGAATAGGATGTAAACGTTATCCAAATTTATATATACATGTATGTATGATAGGAAATGTTTCAATATACTTTCATAATTATGTATTCAAACAAAATATCTTCAAGGTAAAAAAAAAGTCGTGCTAAATATTGTACACACGTAGAAACGCGGTATTAGTCGTTTAACATACTCATCTGTTGCCATGTCTCTCTAGGTTGAAACGAAATACTCAAGAATAAGGCTTCCCATTTTTCCATTTCAAAATGAAAAATCAGAAATGTATAAGCTGAATGCGGATATCGAATTTATTTTAAATAAATCATGGTTTTTATGCTTCTTCAGTCTTGCTAATCTTGAATAATATGATTATTCCGTTAACAAATTCACGCTAAAAGAGAGTTTCACCGGTTTTTAATTACTCACATAAGTTTACTATATATATTGCAGGTGTGAAATGCACGCCTTCTTGATGTCAGCGCATCACAGGATGAATTGTAAACGTTTTAATTTCCCCAGTGAAACCAGAGCAAGACTTAACTATCTGACATGATCACTTCTAGCAACATCTGCTTGAAAGCTGGCAGACTGAGATTAAATTAAGTGCCTAGTACCAGAAGTCCACAGATTATTATGTCTGTCCACCACACAAAGTGTTTAGAGGTATTATCACTCATCCAGTTCTTATCTGTTTCCATATTTGAATGATCTGTAGACTACTTTTGAGTTTAGTGGTAAATCCACTGAATTCTTTCTTATATATGCAAAGAATATTTTATAAAATATAAACACCTTAAATTTTTATAACTTGTTTTCTTGTTTTTAACAATTTTCACAAGACATGTCCAAGTGAATTACCAAAATATTTTAATCCAATGAATGAATACTCACTATTCAGAACATTTCATCATACAAAGAAACTACTCATACATTCAATGGATGATATAATTGATTCTGTCGATGAAATTAAACTTCTTCAGCTCACTAACACACTTCTATTCGATGCAGAAAGTTTCATTCAAGAAATGAAAAAGTGGATTGATAATGACTACTTTTACCTTCAAACAATAAATGCTACAGTGCTTAAAAGTATTGCACAAATTAACTTCAATGTTACTGAATCAAAGGTTTGGCAAACTGTACAGATACTTTTCAACAACATGACGTCATCACAACTGAGTATACTTAAGGACTTAGAAAACAATTATAAGCAGTTTTGGGTAAGTTATGCATGAAATTAATATTTTCTTCTATACTCATAAAATGCTGTTATGTGTTATAGAAGAATTCAGTCACACTACTCAAGGTAATACAGTATTATATAAAGCAGCTAGAAAGAGAATTCAGCGTATTCCTCACAACTCGATTTCCTTTCACAACTTTATAATAGAATGGATAACTCTGACAATATATAAATCGAAAAATACCAACGACTATATTTTGAATTTTCCTTATCATCTATGAGGAGTTACCAGCTGTCATCATCTTTGATAATACAGTCACTTTTCGACATCACCTTACTCTCTTTGTTTAATTTTTCCACTTAGTTCCAGATAAGTTCTTTTTCAAAACCTTAAAAATGTCAATGATAGACTGAAGACGAAGAGGGGAAACACCAACATTTATAAGGTAATTAAAATCTGTTAGGCTAAAGGGGTTTCATAAATTGTTGATCATTCGATAAACTCAGACTGAATGTTTTAACTCAAACCAACTCCTCAGTAATTTCTTTGATCACAAAGGAATCAAAGGACTTTTTCTGCCTACTTTTAGTGTCAAGACTTATATGAGTAATATTATCCAGTTAAAGGCTGCATCAGATAAAGTTTAACTGGAGGCTTTCCAGCTCATCTACAATGTTTTGTAACTTATTCAAAAACATTGTGATTAGTCGGACATTTTGTTTACAGTTTTCAGATAAATTCTTTGTGATACAAAGCCTAACTTCAGCAATTCTTTCAGATTGCTTTTAACTATACCATATAAAAGAACAACAGGAAGTATAACGGATGAACGCATTCATCATAGTAAGTAGGGATTTCCCCCCATTACCCACTCTATCTGCCCAAACCAACAAGTTGGCATATACCAATGACTTACAGATTTGTTTACTAACTACTTTTATAACATTTTCCAGTAACTATCTAATAATACCACTGTTTTGTTTTAAAAGGTTTTTGCTGATAACCGACACAATATTACAGCAATTACTGGTTCGTTAGTAGCTGGGTTTCTTAGCACAACTGGTAGGGCACTGGGCTACTAATTGAGAAACAAGAAGTTTCACTTTTACCGTGATTTACCCGGATTTACATTTCAATCTCTTATCATTATCATTTAGATCTATTTTTATTTTTTTATTTATTTTTTTTATTACAGCTTGATTCCAAGCTGTATTTTTTGGTAGAGGTATGGAATTTCCAGCATGTGATATAGGTAGCCCAAACTTTGCAGGCCGACCATAGATATCAGGTGTTCTTCGGCAGGGGATCGAACCTCGGAGCATGTGCATTGTCGGCGAGAGTCCTAGCCACTGTGCCACCGACGCACAGTAGTAGTCTGCTGTTCCAAGGTTATCTGAGACAATTTCACCATCTCCTGCAGCATTTGGTTACGCTTAACTAACAGCCTCAAAACTTTGTCTTTTTTTATAACTGAACAACTATAACGCACCTATCTGTTTAACTATCTCTTATGTTTAACGTTTTACATGACCTCATTGTAGTAATCTACATAATACCTACTTATAAGGATTAAAGTACATTATTAGTTTCCATAAATGAGCATCACCAATACGATTAATAAGCCTTTGTAAATGAACTAAGCGAAGTGGGTAATTTTGCTAGGAAGATAGTCTGTCTTTCCAAAGGCAAACGTTAAATCATTCCAAGAATGTCAAATAAGGTCACTGTTACATTACTGTCGAATAACTACTGTCTCTTGCTTTTCGGTTTTTTCTCATGTTCACTGTGTTCAATATTCCAACTTCTAGTTATTTAATTTTATTTCACTTCTTCCCGGTTAATTTAAGGCTGAAAATTTTACAAAACGTGTACTAAAAAAAGATAAAAATAACTCATCCCTGAAGTACTCTTTCTCTTGTGATGTGTAGAAAAACACTTAAATAGACTCAACAATTTTGTTTTACTCTTTGTTTTATTTTCATAAGGACTAGATTAAAATGATATTTTTTTCCCTAAACCTTATAATGAGGGAGAATAAGCAAAACGAAACGTTTAGATTCTACCAAGATTTGTTATAAGATCGGATTAATTTTATGCGTTGTCTAGTTTTACGTTATTACACTAGTTTAAAAAAAATTGTTACATACATAAATGCTCATTAGTTGATTGTCGAACATTTTGGAGTAATGAAATGCGCTTGAAGGCACAAATAAAAGTTTCTCTATATTTTTTATTGGAAATTATTTCACAGTTAATACTGAGAGAGGCGTGAAAACTTGTTTTTTTTTAGTTATCTGTCACCCAGATTGAAAGAATATTTCAGACAGCGTCAATTAGGTAATAAATTTAGCGTTAGAAAGTGAAACTGAAAACATCTAAACTGAAGTATACAATAGACTGAATCTTTCTCATTTCGATTCACACAAAACTCTGTGAAGCTTAAAATGTTTTCTATTGAAATCATCAGGCATCTTCATAGATTGATACCAGCAGATCATATAGTAAACTGCAGATACTAAAGAAATTCTCTGAGGCTATAACTACAAAAGCAGCTAAAAAACTGATAAACAAGTTGTGATTGTTTGAATTTCGGCATAAAACAACAGTGATCAAAAACCACTGATTTAATTGGAAGGCTGCTAAAAGCTTAGAATACTTAAGTAATGTTAATAAAATATTAACAAAACACCGCTCAATACTCAAGATCAGATTGCCGGCCAGAAAAGATCAGCAACAAAGATCTCTGGCAATGAGCGAACCAACCAGGAACCGATTGTAAAACAAATAGGCAGGAAGAAATGGAGATGGATTGGCTGGCCATACACTGAGGAAACCACCATGTGACATCACTAGACAAGCCATTGCTCGAGTGGAACCCGAAAGGGAAGCGGCGAGTTGGTCGTCAGTCCGAGGGTGACTTGGAGGAGGTCATGTGAGAAGGAGATGAAAGCATGTGGACAGACTTGGAGCGGGGTGAGAAAGTTGGCAGAAGACAGAAGGCAATGGAGACGCGCAGCTGAAGCCCTATGTTCCTCTAGGAATTAAAGGATATAATAATAATAATACCTTCACCAGAGAGAAAGTTTCTGAATCGCCTAAATTCCCTCAAAATGTCAATATTATTATATTCAGATTTGAAATACTGTAATATTTAATTACCTTTTTTAGGTGACTCGATACCAGCTGCAAAATAGTACAGTGTAAATGTGTAAATGTTAAATTCAGTGATAAAGGGAAATTAAAAAACGGAGTTTTAGAAAATATTTTATTTTCACATAATTTCATTTCTGCCCCAAATCTGACAGTCTTGAATATCTTAGGACAATTAAAATTTCAAACGTCTAAGTGTATCTATAATTCGTTTAGTCCTCCAAAAATCCCACACTGGATATTTTAAACCTTTCCTTCTTGCGCACTATGAGTGTATATTAAGCTAAAGAGTTTACTCATGTATTATTGCTCTGCAATTTTGTAGTTAAGCGTCCGACGAAATTTAGGAAGAAGTCTCAAAATGCCGTTTGCTGGTATCGACCTCCATCTTGATTACCTAATAAACTTATTTCAGAATAAATCGCAGGAATTGTTCAGTGATGCAGCAAAAGGTTTCGGTAAGTCACATTTTATAAATTAAAAAATTTTAGTTATCAGTGAAAGTTTTAATTATCTATCACAGGTTCATTCTTGTGTAACTATACTACTTATTTTGACTTCATAGTAATTAGATATTCAAAGTTGAGCACTTGAAACAATACGTTTTTAATAGTATAACTGAAAATAAAACTACTGTCTTATGATTACATGAGTGTATGCAAAAATCACTTTCAGGCTGAAATGAATACTACAATTATTTTATGAGATTATTTGCGTCCTACAAAACACACTTTTCAATGTGTTTAATTTCAATCAGATTATTGAAAAAGTTCTGCCGGCTGTGGAACGTTGTTTCATGAGACTACTAATCTGGACTATGTAACGAGTGTACTTGTGATGTCTAGACAACAGAAACATTCAGCCAGACTGCATCTATGATTGTTGAGACGTAGCAGGGTAAAAATAATTAATATGATTCTCTGTTTATCCAAACGTGTTAAAATAATTAAAAGAAACTCAACTCAGCATATGCAATAAACTGAATGGGTTACCAACTATAAGACAGCACAGTAGTTGCAGAATTGACCCGGTTTATCAGTTAGGTTTTTGACTCAAGGGTTATACACCGCTATGAAAGAATTAGTTAGAATACACATGTTGCTGATTGATATATGCAGCTGGAAACCACTGAAGCAAGCAGCAGTGCTTTCTAGGCAGGCTGAAGCCATCTGAGCACTAGATGACTGTGTTACTTGTTTGGGGTCGAATTTGTTTTGATTGCAGCCTGATTCCACACAGTACCTTTTCTTTAGTAGATGTAAGGAATTTTCAGCATGTGATATCGGTAGCCCAAATTTTGAAGGCCAACCATTGATACCGGGTGTGCGTCGACAGAAGATCGAACCCCGGACCATATTTATGGTCGGCGAGGGTATTAACCTCTGTGCCACCGACGCACCATTGATGTATCCGATCAGAATCAACTCAGAAATGGATTCAGCTCTAGCCATCTGGATTCAGCCTAGCTACTTGAGCAAATTGGTAATGAAATTCGTTTTGAGCAAACAGCACATTATCAGGTAAAAATCCACTATGATTTTCAGTGATAACCCAAAATATTCGGATGACAGTATGTGACTTGCCTTAGACCTTAAATAGTAACCAAGATGCCAAGCAAAATAGCAAGATGGTACAGACGAGTGTTTGATAGGAGAAATAGGAAGCTTGAGCATATTGATGTGTCTTATGAATGGTATAGTATTTCGTAAACAGAAAAATCATTTTCATCTTTTTACGTTACCTGATGTCTGGGTAATACAGCTTATAAATATAAATATTTTTTTATAAAACTAATCACTTAGAGGGCTCCTGTTTTGGTGTTCTGATACAGACAATGTGTTCTAACGGAATTTGATTCTCACCTATTCTCACAGTTCAATACGCCATAAGCAACAGAATACTATGCATATTTGAACACTCTATTTCATATCGTGTAATGTAAACCAAAATCACACGCCCAGTGACTGTCCAACGAATATAAACTATATATATATATATATATATATATATATATAAACAGTGGTTTGATTAATAAAAAATATACCTTGGATGGCGTTTCTTGCCTTCTGCTCTTACACTATCACATGTGAGAAAAAACGCATAAAGGCATCCTCAATGGCTTGTTTCAAGTGAGGATATTTTGGTGCAAGGATAGAACGTGACCACCTAGGTTAGAGTCTAGCTACGTCAGAGGATAATTTCACTTGATAAGAACTCACAATGATACAGTATTATTTACTGATAACTTTTCGAGCAAAATTTATTCCTCATAATCATATCAAGTTCACATTGCTCTTTTTATAAAAGGCAACATTCGTTACAGCCCTATTCAGGTAGGTAGTTACCTGGGTTCCAGTGGGAAGTCGTGACCAGTAGGGTCCAGCGGGTCGGGTGTGAGGACAAATACTCGCCGAAGACATTAGCTAGCGGTCGCGCTATGTTGTGAATTGGCAGAAGTTCGAATTCAAGGACCATTGGATCGGGTCCTAGTGGCTTAATGGTCTACCATCTAGCTCGCCTTGTAACCGGAAGGTCCTGGGTTCGAATCCCGGTGGGTGAGTAGTGCTCAAGAATTCCAAACTAGGACGAAACATCTGTCCAGTACTCCCAGGTTTTTCAATGGTCCTCTAACTAATGTCAGCTCAGGATGAAATCCTGAAATCAATCAAATACCTACAAACCAACACTTGAATGTTCATTTGCGTTACTCTTTTCAACTAACCGTGCTTTTTTATAGCTTCGTTTCTGTAAGCCCAGTTTTGCTGACGTTCTTTGGTTCAGAGGTTAATTAGAAAACTGATGTTACACAAAAAGCACTAATGGATAAAAAATGGTGCTTGTAGGATTATGTGATGCTATTAGTGAAACCCTAATATGTTAGGTGGAAGATGTTTAGACAAACGAAATACACTGTAATTTTGCTAACTCCTATTACACACTTATATCAGTGAAATCACTAGATGGCCCAGATACTAAAAGCTACTGAAACAGATTTCAGTGGACCTTTTATTTAACGTATGTGTCCTGCGTATTCGTTAAGCTAAACATGCGTAGAAATTCCATAAGACATTGAGGTTTTGTCGAAAAAAAATTGGATAATTTAAGGATATCCAGGTAATCATTAATTAAGGAGAAGATCCTATAAACTTTTGACATATTCCTAGTTGATAAGTTGAAATGGTGGTATTTTATCATATCCGATCTTATTGAGAGAACCATAGTTAAACAATACACACGATAATAACTCACTTTTGTACTTAACCAACATAATTTCCTACGCATTTGTTACAAGAATAAAAATAAAAGGTTTGAGAAAAGTGTCAAGTAGATAGATACTTCAAGACGAAGTTGATAGTACTTATCAAAAAAAGGAAGGAATATATCTTCAGCAAACTTTGTAAGAAGTGTTTTCATCAGAAAGTGTTTAACTATTGACTTTATGACTTCTTATCTGTGGAAAAAAAAGCTCTGAATACACAAAATAAGCAATCCTCGAATAAACGAAAAACTTTTTGTTATAGTGATTGATATTCACTAAATAAGCAGCAAACAAGCTGATCTATGTTTAGACTTGACTCTATAACAAATTGTATAGTGTGAATGATTAAATCAAGATAATTGTACCATTTAGGAAGCAAATTTCTTAAAGATTGTTTATGCTTACTAATCAACTAAAACGGTAACAGCAGCTATATGTTTTTCGATATATATTAAAGACTCACATCTTCATGAAACACTTTGTTCCTATAAAGTTTTCTTTTAAACACCTCTTAAAACATTTTGGTATTTATTCGAAAGGAAAACACCTCTTCATAATAAGGCACACTTTTATTCCTGTGAAATTTACATACCGGAAATTTATATACTATGGGTGAATTAACTAACCGTCACCAAAACTCGAATAAAGAATATTGACAAGAAGGAAAAATCAACTTCAACGGTTTACTCTTTCTATATATTTACAGAAAACGAGGTTATTATGAAGGGCTGTGTTGACTTTTACTTTTCTCTGAAAAAATCAATCAATACTTATTTTGAATCCCCTCACACAATCCGCAGAACATGCAATACGGACGCTATGATGTACAATTTATTCTGTAGATAATCATTAACAAAACTGACCTTCAGTTCCTTTTGTTTGATGGAAAGTTAAACTGTCTTTTAAACTAACTTTTGTGAATAATTAGTGTGAGCTGTGCCAAGAAGCTCTTCAGTGAAGCACACTGTCCAAACAAGAACGAAAGCCTGGAAAGCTACTCACCAGGATTATTATTATTATATCCTTTAATTGCCAGAGGAACATAGGGCTTCAGCTGCGCGTCTCCATTGCCTTCTGTCTTCTGCCAACTTTCTCACCCCGCTCCAAGTCTGTCCACATGCTTTCATCTCCTTCTCACATGACCTCCTCCAAGTCACCCTCGCACTGACGACCAACTCGCCGCCTCCCTTTCGGGTTCCACTCGAGCAATGGCTTGTCTAGTGATGTCACATGGTGGTTTCCTCAGTGTATGGCCAGCCAATCCATCTCCATTTCTTCCTGCCTATTTGTTTTACAATCGGTTCCTGGTTGGTTCGCTCATTGCCAGAGATCTTTGTTGCTGGTCTTTTCTGGCCGGCCATCTGATCTTGAGTATTGAGCGAAGACAGCTGTTAATGAAGGTTTGAAGTTTGTTTGAGATGCTCTCTATGACTCGCCAAGTCTCTGAACCGTAAAGTAGCAGTGACTTTACATTGCAGTTGAAAATCCGGGGCTTATTTTTGATGCTGAGTGATGAAGTATAATATAAAGATAGTCTGAAGAATTGATCCCTTGAAGACAGAGGCATTTTACCTAATTTTTATAACTGTTCAAATACAAAAATTATGAACAATACCCATGTTTTCAGATTACATAGTTTATTATTTTGCATGATATGTAAATTCATATGTTATGTTGTCATTTGGTATGAACAACTGACCTTACAGGCGATTTGCTTCACTTTTACAACAACACATTAGTGTACAGCTTTAAAGTGAAGTTATGAAAAGCATATTCGCTACTCACCCGTCTTTTTGATTTATGACACATTAAAATATTTTCTACCACCTCTAGAAAACCTGAGCTGCCCCCCGGAAAGTGGATATCTACGCAAGTATACAACTGCTTTTCAACCACTCATACATTCTCACTTGAGTTAGTTACTATGAGAAGGATCAAAATTTTAACCTTATGAAGAAAATGAATTCCTGGAGGTGTGACTAACTGACAACTAATATGAAGACGCTTTCTTTATCTGTCCTTTGCTAATCATTCAAATTATTTTAGACAGTTTAACTAAATTATAACTGTCAGAGTGCCTTCTTTGTAATACAGTGAAAGGCTTTTTTGACTACACGTTTTATACTTCAGAGGCTTTAAAAGCGTTTTAAGTGATTAGAAATGGTCTGGCTGGCATAAAAGAAGTCCTGGAAACTCATGTTCACTCTAATAACATGGTGCAATTAACGTCTTTGCTAAAAACGGAATCCTCAGTTTATTGCTTTTTAAGGAGAGAATGACAAACCAAACCATTTATTTCACCGAGTTATGTTGTAAAATAAACACTCATCCTTACTTCTAACTTAGAAGAACATACACATACTAATAAATGTGTGTCTGTTTGACTTAAGAAGACCAATTAGAACAGTTTCACAAGAAACGACCAGTCTAATAATTGTTTAATTTGCAACGACTGCATACGGGTTTCGATAAATTGTATGAACTAGATTCTAAAGCTTGACAGACAGTAGAGCCAGTTACATGTGACTATTTATTTAAACGTAAAATTCAAACCCTCATAAGATACTTCCAACCATTCAAAGAAAGTGGTTGTTTTACCTCATTTATGCTTTATCTGTTGGCCTAACGTGTTGAAGAGAATCACTTTGATTAGTCACACTTCCGAACTAGTCGGTTGAATTTGCTGAACATGAGAAAACTGAGTGATATTGATTACGATATGTTAATCCGATGTTGTTTAATAGAACTACGAACCTTACAAAGGACTCATTTTAAGTGGAAAACCATTAAGAAATACGAGGTGTCTGTCCGCACTAATTATCGTCACACTCACACAATAAGAGAAGTGAATAAACAGCTATCCCATTAGGCAAACAGATTTACGCTGAAAGTGTCAAATAATGGATTTGTGGAATAAATATTTTATTATTTTTTATTTTATTCCTTTGACTTACGAGTGGAAAATAGGGCTTCAAGCTTCAACTTTGGAGTTTCGGTGGCAGAGGTTTTTTTATTTTTACGGGGTAAATTTGCTAACATTACGCGCAACCTTCCCTCTTTACCAGGCTTACCACTAGCTTGACCGACGTCTAGGTGTGCACCAGCCGGATGTCGAACTGTGGACTAAATGAATGGTTGGCAAGCATCTTACCTCTGAAGCCACCGATTCACTCCTTAAGTACGTCGGCAGGGAGTCGGACCTCGGATGGAGTACGTGTGGATTGAATAAGTATGTATGGAAATTGAACAGAATAATTCAGTCTTGTCAGTTGATTTGTGAGATGTCTATGTTATCTTTCTTCCTTAACTTAAGGTTTTCTTCCAATCATCTACCGTTCATTAAACACCCAAATTAAGATGAAAGGGTCATCATCGTATCTCCATTAGACACCAACATAGCTTAGAAAACTGAAATCCATACCTTCAGTGCTGTTTGACACATTGTTTGCATATATTTAATCCTCTGTATTTTTATTTTAAAAAGACCATTTATATTCTATTACTCAACTTCTTGTACTTCTTTTAATTAGAATTAGGTCGTAACTGCTTCGATACCCTATGGTACAACGTAACAAACATCAGTAAAATGTGGCTGGAACTACCGGAGGCACTATTTGTTAATATTCTGGACACAAATGATTTTGACGTAAATACAACTGAAAAATTGAAAAATATTACGGTACATATAACACAGATGAAAGAATATTTGAAAAATATTGTTGAAGAAATAGTAAGTATCTGAAACATTCTAAATCCACAAAATTGTTTGTGTTTTCCTCCTCATTCCAAGAAATTTACTTACAATAAACAAAAGTTCTCCCGGTCATTTTAAAATGCACTGAAACAAAGAAGACATTGAAGATTAAAAGACTGTCTCAATTTATAATCACTGAGAGGCAAAATATATTATCGGTATAGCTAATGTTAAGCATTTACTGTAAATCAGACCGAGTATATAATGATATTCTTGACATTAGACCATTAAATACTACAAGCGCTTAAATAGTCATTATTTATTATTTATTGTTCTCTTGGGTTCCTAGTGGAACATAGGGCTTCAACTGCACATCTCCACTTGCTTCTGTCTTCTACTGTGCTTTTCACCTGCATCCATGTTAGTCCATACTCTTTCAACTCCTCTTCACACGATCTCCTCCATATCACCCTTGCACTGACGACCGACTCGCCGCTTCCCTTTCGGGTTCCACTCGAGCAATGGCCTGACGCGCGCGTGATGTCACCCAGCAGCCTCCTCAGCTAGCGAGTGTTCAATCCATCTTCACTTTCTCCTGCATATTTGTTGGGCGTTAAATAGTCATGGCAAATATTTTATTATCAGTTGAAACCTAAATGCTCCTACATCTGTTAGTGGCTGATAAACCCCACTTTGTTGTTGTCTTTAGCTTCACCTCAAGTCTTTTAGTCAAAGAATATACTGCTATAACAATTTACATAACTACCAAGTGTCAGATTCGACAAGTATCAGTAAAAAGCAAATTATCTGCACAGCCTGTAGTACACAAGCCACCCATCTTACCAAAAAGCAAATTAGCTAAATGAAAACCAAATAGCAGTCAGTTCGTATAAACAATGAGTATAAGTGACAAGTACACAATGCATGAAAAGCAAACGTAAGTATATAGCTAAAATATAAGGCAACAATGTCCATATTATTATGACAGATGTCAGAAAATGTATTAGTCAAACATGTTAGTGACCACAAAGTGAAGAACTATCAGAAACACTTCTCTAAGACACATCAAGAATGACACTAGATAAACAAAATTAAAGAATTATTAGAGAAATGTCTGCAACTTCAAAAACACTAAAAACAGCTGATTGGAAAATTCATTTTATCAAATAGATAAAAGTCTACTTCCTGCTGACTGACATTTCACAACTTCTTTTCTCTACACTTTTTGATGAAATTAACACATTTTAGTAATTTCATTCTCTGTCATACCTGCAGCAGAGTCATGCAAGTTTTCACTAGTCAATTAGAATAAATAAATCAGCGTGTCCAAGTAAATCATTTACAATGATTTCGTTTGACGCGACTCTCAAATTATTCCAGGAAATTAGTAAAATCCACGGTCTGGAAACTTATAAATAAGTATATCATTCAATAAAAATTTCAGTATTTTCTAGAAAAATAAAAACATTTTCTTATAGGATAAACTGTTCGGGTGTAATGATATGAACAACAGCATAAAAAAATTATGTGACCACAACAGAAGCAACAAATCACTGTGTATGGATGATTTCACCTATGAACAACTGCATCAGTTCATTCACCGGATCAGAAATGAACAAACTGAAGAATCATCTGCATCATTATTACTCGAACAGAATTCCAAGAATTTTACAAAATCCATGGATAAAAACTGGCATTATTTTAAAGTCTATATTCCCCAATCAGCGCAGATATTTATCCGATACTTACCACAACTATGGTCCCATTATATACAGGTAGCGAAAATACATTTCTTCGGTTAAATTTGCCAGTAATATATTTAATTTTTAGTACATTTACTAAATCAATTGTTTTTTGAAGTTTGTAATGAAAGAATATGTTTCGTGGCATTTGAAATTACAGTCTCAACAAAGCTTATTAAACTTCCTACTCATATTTCTATGAGAATCAGCTAATGATTAACTTAATGATATTAGATTGTTGGAGGTAATCAGATGGAAGCCTTGGACCTGGGTTTCGTGACGCGGGTTCGAATCTCAGAAGGGACATGAGTGGCTTCAATGTTGCAAATACGCCTTGCTGATGAGTGCTGAGTGTGCGTCGGTGGCACAGTGGTTAGGACTCTCGCCGGCCATGTACATGGCCCGGGGTTCGATTCCCGGCCACCGACGCACTCCTTTACCTCACTAAGTGAGTAATAGAACTGGCAAAGAGGGAAGGTTGGGCATGAGGCCAAAAACCCCATCCTGTATAAACAAACGCTGCTACAGAAACTTCGAGCGTCTAGCTTGGAGCCCTATGTTCCACTGGGAACGTGAAGGAATAAAAAAAGTAAGACTAGACACATCACACTAGTTACTAGTGTCCAATCAAAACAATGATTAACTTTTCTTGAACACTCTGTGGATGAAAAACTCTAATTTCCTCTTTCGACAAGTTAATCTGATATAAAATGTAGTCATAAACTATTAATAACTGGTTGACTCATAAAATGAATGGGATGAATTACCTACACTAGACTGTAAAATTAGACGAAAACGAGACGAGGGGTCCAACTTCGAGGTACTATCATAAAAAACCGTTTATATTCAGACGAGTGGTTGAACTTTTGCTCATTCCACCCAAAATCGGTGAACGTGGGTCTGGTTAAATGTTCACGTTCTCAAGCCAGAAATACGATTCGTTAGTCGGAAAATTTAAAAAGGACAATCAAACCCATTATATTTCACTCAGAAGTTTATAAAGACCTATATGAAAAATAAAAGCATTAATTTAAATAATAATAATGAAGAACTTAAATCTTCCATATTGCTACCACATATGGAAGAGACCTCTGAAACTTCACATAGAAATCTTAACAAGGCTAAAATAAGGGGCCATTTAAATCTGTAAACTTTGTTGCCCTTAAGGACTGCGGTGAACCATTTAGACGATAATTTAATTATCAAGTTTTGTTTTACAGGGATTTCATTGGTTACAGGATTTCATAAATGAGTTGACATCAGTTAGACAACAGCTGGAAAACCCGCGATTACTGGACAGATGTTTCGCCCCAGTTTGAGACTCTCCATCAGTACTCACAAAGCGACCTCGTGGATAACTTGGATCCGATCCAAGGGCCCGTGAATTCCTGATGTGACCGCCGGCCAGTGTCGTAAATGAGAAATTGTTCTTTTACCAGACTTGATGGACCCCGTTAGTTATGACCTCTCTCTAGAACTTAATTTACTAAATATCATATAATGCCTAAGCGCACAAATACTTAGGTGATACAAGTAGCTTTTCAGTCATTTAGGCCAAAAGAATGTAGACATTTAAATAGATCTAAAATGATAGGACTCGCTAAGATGGGTAATAGGGTAAGGAATCAACCAAAGCTATACATTCACTTTCATAAATTCATACAGTAAGACAGGAGAGGGGAAAGCCTTAAAATATACAATAGTATAATGAGGAAGGAAAAGTTTTTCAACTGAATCCCCGTTCATCGAATCAACACATATGTAATATGTATAATACAGCACTAATCCATGCATCAAAAAACAGGATGAAGTAGAGTTACATAAAGTAAACTACGAAGTCGTGTAATTAACGTCATATAAGTGTCAACATCACGGTGGCAAATCAAATGGAATTGCCTAATATGAGAATATATTCTAGCACATCCCCACTCTCAACTTTTGAAGCTTGAAAACACTTGAATTTTATTTATAAGTCGGCTTCTCAATTTTCTACACACTTAAAAACTCCTTGTACTAGAATGTTAGTTGTATAACTTCCACTTTAATCATTAACGATTTCCGTCCAAGTAGTGAAATAGAATTTCGGTAATACCGTGGCCCAGGCTTTCAACTCATATTTACCAAAACATAATGAGTAATAGTTTTTGCAGCCTCAAAGGATATTGCTTTTTGATTTCACATAATGATGTATGAGTCTACATTTATGTCAGTATTTTGGTGAAATGGTCTATTTTCAGGAGAGTTTTTATTATGAATAATACCTGAAGTGAGGTTAGTATGGAACTGGGAAGGTATACGCTGTACTTAAATTATTTAATGTGCGTCGGTGGCATAGCAGTGGAATGCTCACCAACCACGCCTGTGGTTCAGGGTTCGACCCCCGGCCAACTCACTTCTTTACCCCGCTAAGCCAGTAATAAGACTGGTAAAGAGGGAAGGTTGGGCGTGAGGTTAGCAGCCTGATCCCGTAAAAATAATCGCTGCTACTGAAGCTTCATAGCTCTAGCTTGTAGTACTACGTTCCACTGGGAACGTAAAGGAATGAAAAGAAAAAAATCTATTTAATAAGTGATGTGATGTAATTTGTACTCTCCGTCAACTAATTACAAATCTCGAGGTAATTACCAGAGTTGTTAGCGAAATTCAAGTGCAGATAAGGTCTCCGGAATATTGGCTTTTTCTGTGCAGATCTGTTGACCTGTTTACTGAATGCTAATGTGCTCACATGATTTATGTTGGCGGGCAGTTATACTAAAAAGACGTGGAATAAATAACATAACAAACACTTGTGCTTTTTTTTAGCTTAAATTACCACTTTCAGCTAATTGGGTATTACTGTATGAGTAAATTTCCATTTTCCGTGTCTGCTGACATGTTTGCCAGCTCGTAGCAAGGACCCTTCGACTATGTCTCAAGATTAGCATAATGTTTTTTTGGTTAACGGTGACTGGCAGTAGCATCCAGGATCCGCATCCCCGGGGATGCAGGTACATCCACCTGACGAGTCCCGAATGTTCACCTTGGACTCTAATGCCATCAGCTGAAATAATAGGTGTTGGTCTAATTTAATATAAATTTACTTCGCCTCTGGTTATTTAACTATAGCTATGCCTTAAGTGAAAGACCAAGTAAACTGACGCACCTAAACGGCCCAAATACAAAAGAGAAATATTTTGACATTTGTTATATGCATAATCCACTAACTTTCGAAGTTAGAAGGATAGACAGAGAAAACATTTGCAACATTTTTATTAAAAAACTTACAAAATTAGCGCCGAAAAAGAACCTCTCATTAGATGACTGATCTCTGAGTTTACCAGATGATGAATGAAGTGAAGACCAATTCGCAGGTCGGTTTCACAGAATATCCATTTGGATAATCCAAAGATATCTGATTCACATATTTCTAATTTCTGTCATAATTACTATATTCTGTGTTCATATCTTATTTTTTAAGATAGTAACTGTCCGCTAATTCTCGTGTATACCGAATTTTTCTAGTTTTGATGCGTGTGATATCTAATTTCTTCAATACAGACGAGCTTTAAAGCAAATATGCAGAAATCTACAGTGGCTGATTACCGGAAAGTAACAAGTCTCGTGTTTAATATTAAGAGTTAACTTTATTATTTATTATTATTATTCCCTAGGGTTCCGAGTGGAACATAGGACTTCAGCAACACTTCTCCACTTTCTCCTATTATCTGCTGTCCTCTTCATCTGGGTCCATGATTGCCCACGATCTCTCGTCTCCTCCATGTTAACTCGTCGCTTCCCATCGGGATCGCACTCGAGTGATGGCCTCACCAGCGATGTCATTCGATCGCCTCCTCAACATATGCCCGATCCATCTCCATTTTCTCCTACATATTTGTTGAGCGATCGGCTATTGGGTGGTTTTTTCGTCAGAGTTTCTTGATTCTAATTCTTTCTGGCCAACCATTTGATCTTCAGTATGGAGTCAGAGAAGACAGCTGTTGATGAAAGTCTGCAACCTGTTGGAAATCCTTTTCGTGTCACGCTGGTTAAGTTTCTGACCCGTATAGAAGCACTGACTGATTTCACATTTATGTTGTAAATCGGAATCGTGTTCTTTATGCCAACTGGTGTCAGGTTGATGAAGGCATGTCTTGCCTTTCCGAATCCGACTTTGATATCTTCAACCGTCCCGCCTCTAGTTGAAATGATGTTTCCCAGATAAGTGAAGAAGGTAATCTCTATTGAACCTCTCCCTTTAATGATGATTGGTGCTGGTTGTTGTTTTTGCTGTTAGTTGGGTTTTTTTCATAACCTCCGCCTTCTCTATATTCACCTGTTGTCTTGTCTTCGCTACAAGCCTCTTCCACCAGTTTGTCGATTTTCGCCTGCAAGTCTTCGAGTTTGTATGACATTAAAAATATATCATCCGCGAAATCCAGATCTCCTAGAATCTTCGCATCGGTGGTCCAGTGTACTCTTGTCTCCTCACTCCCCACAGTCTTATTCATAAGCCAGTCCACCACAATTAAGAATGTCATCGGTGATAATAGAAAGTCAGTTTGTCCTTTTCCTGTATGCACTTAGAAAATCTCTCTGAGTTTTCCGTTGTAGATCACATGAGATGTCTCATTGTCATATAGCCAGCTGTTGATCGAGGTTGATAGAGATTTGGGGGACGCCGTAGTGTTGAATAAGTTCCCAAATCACTTTGCAGTCAACGCTGTCTGATGAAGGCCTTTTCGAAGTCGATTAAGTTGAAGCAGAGGTTTGACTCCCATTCTATGCTTTGTTCTGTGATGACGATCTGTAGAGTTGCAATTCGATCAGCAGATGATTTCCGTTTCCTGAATCCAGCTTGTTCCGACCTGGAGGAGTTCTGTATCTTGTGCATCCTTTATCCTCTCCAGGATGATGCGTGGACAACAGCACTATTCCACGATAGTTCTTGCAGATTGAGGTGTAATTCGCCCTTCTTTGGTAGCCTGACAAGATAGGCAGTCTTTCTTCCGATTGGTAGGCACCTTTCCTTCCTTCCAAACGTTTTGTAATAATGGCGTGAGAACATCTGCCACAATCTCTGGGTCTGTTTTCAGTACTTAACAGGAAATTCCATCTGGTCCTGCTGCCTTCCCAGCCTTAAGTAGCTTGACCGCATTTAGGATTTCTGCTTTCACTGGAGGACTGGCATCTACTGGCAGTTCTGTGCTTGCTGTTGATGGTATTTCTGGACGAGTGGCAGGTGTTGGTCGATTCAAGAGTCCTTTGAAGTGATCAGCCCATTTTTTAATTTGCTTCTCCTCCTTGCTAATCAGGTTCTCTTGAAAAATTTCATTGGTTTTATTACCTGTGTTCATCTCTTCCCGACTACCAAGTGACCTGGTTATCTGATATAATGCCAGGAAGTTTCTTTTACCTGTGGCCTGTTATGCATCAGTTGCCAGTGTGTCGTAGAATTGTCTTTTTTCTTTCCTAGCAATCTCCTTCACTTCTTTATTCAGTACAGTGTACAGTGAACTCAGCTTCTCCTTCTATTGTCCGTTTTCGAATTGATTCATCTTCACTTTCACCATCCTTCTCTCCTGTCTTCTGTTAGCTTCCAGGTAGGTGTCCATTGAGAACCACTCCTTTTCTTGTCTCCTCTTTCATCCTGCAACAGTTGTTCACGTTTCCTTGAACAACACCTTCGTAGAGTTCCGATATTGTTCCACACAGGTTTCATCAGTGATGCTTCTTAGTGTTTCCGACTTTGCTTTGGTGTACGAAGTGAAGGTATTCCTTGCAGTTTTGTCGTTCAGTTTCTGAATGTTGAACTTGAATTGTGGTCTATCTCCAGTTGTTTTCAGGGATCTCAGCTTCACCTTGAAGGTTCCTTGAAAAAGATGATGGTCTGAGTGATCTCACATCTCCTCCTCTTCTCGACTTTGTGTTCAGAAGATTATCTGCGTCTCCTCTTCCTTAAGAGGCATTGAGACGAAGTCTACCAGGTTTGTGATATGTCCGTGAGGCGAAATGCATGTTGCCTTGTGGATAGATATCCTTGCGTTTGTACACGCCCCCTCCTATCACTAGATCATTGGAAGAGCAGATGTCTTAAAATAATTCTCCGTTCTCATTCATTTCTCCGCGCCAGAGCCTCTCGATCCATGATGAGTTTTCTTCCTGTATTATCCCAGTTTGGCTTGCATTAATATCATCCATGAGGATTTGGATGTCACCATTTGGGATGTCATCCATTACTGTTTGTAGCTGTCTAGAAAAATCGTCCATCTTCGCTTGCTTCGCGTTGTTTGTAGCACTGTGCATAGCAGTGGACAACTGTAACTCTCCTTCCTTACTTTTGAGTTTAGTCTTGCTGTCATGATCCTGGATAGGGAAATTAGTTCCCATTGCACTTTAACCTTGGCCGCCAGTTCTGATATCAAGATAGCCACTCACTGCCTCACTGTGCTGGTGGTTGTCATCTGAGTGACAGGAGTAGATTACTGACTCTTCAGTTGACAATTTGGATAATCTACATCCATTCCATCTCCTCTCGAAGATACCCAGCACTTCTAAGCCATATCTTCGCATTTTGTTGGTTACCTGGGTAGCCTTCCCAGTCTCATACATTGTACATACATTCCACGTCCCATTCTTATTCTTTTTTTCATCGCGAGAGAGAGAGAGCGAAGACACATCGGCTGGCTGACTGGCTTCCTGGAAGCTTTCACCAGCCCGCTGTCATTTTGCCTCTCCGATTCGAGCGAATAAGAAGATTGTTATATAATGTTTTTGTATATTTTTTGTGCGTTGAAGTGTCTGTAGCCGTTCGATAGCTTTTATAGTGTAGGGTTGCTGGCACCACTCCCAACTATCCGTCTTTACCCGGGCTTGGGAGCGACTAGAAAACCAGCAAGCCAGTTAACTAGGTAAGGTTTTAAGAGTTAACTGAATTCCATTTATCAAGTTCTCCTTGAGGTTTTGTCCTACAGAAGACCAGTAGCAATACGAATAGTTCGGTGTTAATGTACTTTATTGAGTAAAACAGGTCTATTATTCTGTGGGAACATCAGTTTTTCGTAGCGTGTAAATGTCTAGATGGTAAAAATGAGCCCCATGCTATTAATAGGCTTAGTTTGGCATGCAAATGTCGAAACTGACTGACAGACTCAAGTCATTTATGCGGACAAAACGAAATGATCTTTTTTCTCCAGCAAAGACTGCTTAGTCCAGTTCCATAGATCACTGACTAAAAATCAGCTCCGACTGCAGTATCTCGAACCTGCAGAAACGCCATATTGGTGAGTGCGCGAAAATGGACAGAGAGTTCGACAGCTGTTATCGGCTACATAAATTCAGCTGAGAAGCTCTCATAAAATCAAATCCTGGATACTTTTAACTAGACTAGTCTAAATATTAAAAATTCTCTTATAGAGCTCGACATATAGATGACGACGAGCAGTGAGGATATACCGTGCAATGTAAGAAATAGATCCGGATAACTTTATCCAACTTTCTCCTGATTACACGATTCTCTTGGTAATTTTTGATTCCCTCATTAAATGTAGTTCACATTATTCCAT
The DNA here is from genome assembly GCA_944472135.2 of Trichobilharzia regenti. Lineage (NCBI taxonomy): Eukaryota > Metazoa > Platyhelminthes > Trematoda > Strigeidida > Schistosomatidae > Trichobilharzia > Trichobilharzia regenti. The sequence continues at coordinate 59,789,074 of OX235270.1, forward strand.
TTACATTTAAGTGTCACTCAATCCAGATGATAAAACATTTTACTGTTTTGTTGTTTGTACCATTTATAACTTAAGCATTTTGAGGAACAGTCAAGAATGAAGCCGCTGGCAAGTTATGTGACAACGAAAACCAATAACTCTGGATAAATGGAATTTTACCAATGCGTTGTAATTTGTATCTCGGTGATTGCTAACAAGGTCATAGCCTTCCTTTATTATTATGCATAACCTAACCATAAATGTTTTAAAATCTATTACAAGCTTGAAAAATTACATACTTAGTTATTTTCAGTAATTGTTTTTACTTTAACACGCCTGAAAACTGTCTCAGCAAATGTGAAAGCAGTGATTAATTGCTTTAAATTAGTCTTAATTTTAAAAGCTAAAACGAAAGATGAACATAAAATATAGATTAGGCGAGTAATGTCAAAGACATAAATAACATTTGGAAGCATTATGCGCTGAAATGACTCTTGTGCATTAACAAAGTCATTTGTTATGACGAAACTTGTAGGGTTTTATGTCCTCATTTGTGAATCTGAACCACTAGTAAAATATGGCCAAGACGCAGCCAATGAAACAACCACTAAATTGTGTACTAGGTGAAATCTTACTGGCTTTTCTAAAACAAACACGTTTGAATTCATAAATAAAATGGATGCACATAATGGTAGGTATGTGAATGGCACGTTTTTTTTACAGTAATATGCACTATGCATGTTAGATGTTTAAAGTGCTGAAAAATATTCACATTAATAAAACCAAAGTACAATGGCTTATGAATACAACCACTAACTTTCCGGGTCATGGTTTAAAAAGAATAAACCACTGTTCACCTAGGCTTACTAATCATAGGTAGGAATCTTGCAATAGTCATTATGTGAGTCACCATAGTTTCAGCTCCATCACTTGCAAGCACAGTTTGATCAAATGGCTTTGTGATAGAGTAGAAGAGTTATGGTAACGAAACTCAGGGGTAAACAAATTAACGCCTATCAAAAAGAATGCTCAAAAGAATAGATAACCGCAAAAAGTTCAGAACGACTGGAGACAGTGAAGTTCAAGAAGGGGGCTCTCACCTAAAAAATGGAGAGAATTAAATTAATGCTTAGAAAGACATACCCAAGAGGGAGAAGGAACTTAAAATACAATAAAACACACATAACAGGTCATGTGATTTCCCTTAAGAATTTACTACATTTGGAAGGCTTTGAAGATTCTTATCGGTGACAACGTAATTTTGTGTCTTATTCAGAATTAAGTCAAATTGTGATGTGTATTATATCAAGAATTTACCATTGATATGCTCAAAGGTATTACGGTTTCATCTCTCTAGATATCCAATGAAGACATTTAGATAAACTTCTAGTTATGGCAGTTATTTTTTGATGCATATTCACGAAGAAAATCCTGCTTCATTCATTTGGATCCAGGCACAATACTAGGAGGTTTAGTTTTTTTGTATCTTTTAAAGGAAGCTTTTAAGGGTTCTGAAATTCTGACTTAAAAAAATTCCCATTTTTTAGGGAAATTTTTGCCTGTGTTTTTTATCAAAACAGAAGAAGTTTGGTGGAAGACAGGAGAAAATTGGCAATAAAAATTGTTAACGTAATTATACCCTCATAAATACAACGCTATATCCTCTTAACAGCTAATCAACATTAAGACAACGGACGTAGAAATTTCTTGAATCAATTGGCTACCTGTAGCGTAAGCTATTAGCACTACACACCTTTTCGGTAAATCGATTTATGACAGTAACACATTTGGGAAAGCACTTCAGCCCAATCTGTAGACTACTTTCAAGTGATGATAACTTCATTGATTAACATACGATCTGTGTTCACACTGAAATGCTAGAATCAGAAAGTAAAATTTTGAGGAACTTCAAATCATTGAGTAAATTGAGGACGTCAAATGACCAAGAAAGCGTCTTAAATAGTTTGATCTACCTAAGTGTTATTTAATTAAGACTTGCATAAGCACACAAAATGCGTAAATAATACTTAGCTCAAAATTCACTAGATTCTGGACTCCGAAAAATGGCTGAATTGTGAAATTTTCCTTTGAAGGTGACCTGTGTATAAGTGATTTATATTTTAAAATTACTAATGTAATCAAAATTATGTCACTTCATATATCCGAATAGATGTGGTTCAGGTGAAATAACTGCTGCCGTGATGAAAACTGTTGGTGGCGATGCAAAACTACGTTTGCTTACATCTTAGTCATGGACAGTGATGTATATGGTGTGCCCCAAAAAGGATAGGCAAAAATGCGTTTCGTATGGTATTATGCGAAGTACGTCAATTTACAAATAATTCACTAATTTATACTGTTTACAAAAGAATGTCAGAGATTCCCACTTATCATTTAGGTTTTGTGGTAAAACCAGAGCTGTCTATGTATACAACATATCGATGGAGTAGTAATATTTTTTAGAAGGGGAGTATTGTTTCGTTATTCAGGTGTTTAGCTTTTTAAAGTGAGTAGATAGATTTTGCAATTCTTCTGAAGACTACCAGATACCGTGGTCATCTAGTGATTCCAAAGATTTTACAAGTTTACATTTATGTGAACAAGTCTTTGTCACACACTAGTACTGCAACTTCCATAGTCTTGGAAATAATATATCATCTTCGTACAAGCGAGTAATCATAATGCCGTATAAAACTCAGACAATAAATAGCAGAAAGTTTTGTGTCGAGTTTATCAATCTGAGGGTAGAGACTTCAGTAACATAAAAGGTCTGTTTTGTGATAGATGGTCATCAGCTTGTTTTACATCAGGTTTGGGAAATATCTATACACCCTTCATATCATGAGTAAAATCATCATTCTAAAATATCGAATACAGTTTTACTAATACTCTCTTATTCGCGGTTCATTAGTTTCTACATAACCTGCTTCGAGTTCTCTATCGGCACTAGATGGAGCGGGGTTGATGATAGGTTGGTTGGAGAATGGAGCACCTCCTTTGCTAACAGTTAACTCTGTAGAGCTCGTAATGTCCCACATTTAAGTCTTACAGAGAGTTTACACGAACAATAATTAAGGAAAAACGGATTGAAATGAATTCTTTGTGTTAACCGGAATCTGGGGTTAAAACTGTAGTAGTATGCCATTTGATAGGTCACTCGGTTATTTGCCTGAGGGGTACGAATGATTTCTCACACTAATTGGGCCGTAGACTACGCTTTTCTCCAAATAATTGCTGACTAGACATCAAGTTCCTCCATCTGTGAGTGACAGAATAGGCAATAGTGTGACCTTTGTGTTTTATTTACAGTCAGCATGTTGGCGTCTAAAAATTGTAGATTACTATTATTATGGCTAGATGTTCATATCATGGAAACTACTACTTGTGCTTCTGGATCGACTTTCATTTTGAAAACATGGAGAACCAAATCTCAAATCCTAGGACGTTTCCTTCCATCCACAATCTAATACAGAATGAGAATAAAGACAGCGATAATGACAAATATGCCGTTCTCTATTGGTTGGATGAAAAGAAGTTAAAACCGATAGAAAGTGATTTTCTTGACAACTATTACAAGTGACCGTTTGTTTTCAAAGAAGCGATGGATTCAGAAACATTCTTTTATTTTAATAACTACGCCTAAAATTTCATGAATTGAGAGTTCATCAGAGTATGTTTGACCTTCTTGTTCACTTAAAGTATCTTAACCCTATTTTAACGTTCTAGGTGGTTCCGCTGTACTTAGCCTGAAAGCTTGACAAACCAGAATATGATAACTAATGAATTCTTTAAAAAAGTGAAGAACTTTTAGTTCTTCGGAACACAAAAGCAAGTTCACAGTTCGTTCTTTCTTCGACTGCTTCCTCTCCATAGAAACACTGTCCTTTGTATGTATTTCTGCTGATGGAGCTACATTTATGAGATCTCCTCCTTTGTTACCCAGATAAAGTTCATAGAAGAATTTCCTCTTGAGTGTCCGTAATTACACACATCATTCCATAAACGCTGAAAATATCTGATCCGATCTAGTGATAAAAAACATATTCGAAATCTTGTTAGGATATGAAGCGAATGAAGCACTATTATTATTATTGTGCGGCGGTAGCACAGCGATCAGGATTCTCGCCGACCATGCACATGGTCCGGGATTCGATCCCCTACCGACGCACAACCGACATCAATGGTCGGCATGCACAATTTAGGCTGGCGATACCACATGGCGAAAATTCCATACTTGTATCGGGAAGACAGTATGGAATCAACAAAAAGCCAGAAAAGAAATTCATATTCCCTTGGGTTCCTATTGCAACATAGGGCTACAACTGCACGTCTCCACTTGCTTCTGTCTTCTACTGTGCTTTTCACCTGCATCCATGTTAGTCCATACTCTTTCAACTCCTCTTCACACGATCTCCTCCATGTCACCCTTGAACTAACGTCCCACTCACCGCCGCTTCCCTTTCGGCCTGGTTCCACTCGAGCAATGACCTGACGCACGCGTGATGTCACCCAGCGGCGGCCTCCTCAGCGAGTGTCCAATCCATCTCCACTTTCTCCTGCACATTTGTTCAGCGAATGGTTCTTGTTTTGTTTGTTCCCATAGTTTCTTGTTGGTGATTCTTTCCAACCCGGCCCGGCCATCTGATCTTCAGTATAGAGCCAGCGAAGACAGTTGTTGATAAAGGTCTGGTCTGGAACAGGCTGTTGGAGATGTTCTTTGTGACCCGCCCGCCAAGTTTCTGATCCGTATAGAAGAACTGACTGACTTGACACTGTTTGTATTGAAAATCTGACCGAATTTTGTTGTTGATGCTGGCTGAGTGACGAAGATTTCCAGATTGGTTTCAGGTTGATGATGTTGATGTGTTTCTCGCCTTCCCGATTCTCGCTCGATTTGACATCCTCGTACGTTCCGACTGCCTGTAGTTGAGACAATGCTCCCTAGATAAAAGAGTAATGCAGTAACCTCTTTCAAATCCCTTCCGTTGATGGTGATTGGTTCTGGATGTTGCTGTTGTTGTTGGTTGGTTGGTTATTTTCATAACCGCCGTCTTGTATATGTTCACTTGGAGTCCTGTCTTCGCCGGCTGCTTCTCCGACTAGTTTTTCGGTTTTCGCTTGCAAGTCTTCGATTTTGTGACAGTGACATCAAACATAAATCATCCACGCGCGAAATCCAGGTCTTCTGGGTTCTTCACGTCGGTCCAGGATATCTCTGTCTGCTCGTTTACGACTGTCGGACGCATATTCCAGTCCACCACAATTAGGAATATCATTGGTGATAGTAAGCCAGCACCCTTGTCTGACTCCTGTGTTTACTCCAAACGCCTCGCTGAGTTTTCCGTTGTGGATGACTTGACATGTGCCGTTGTCGTACAACTGTTGAATAAGGTTGATGAATATTTAGGGTACGCCGTAGTACTCGAGTAGTTTCCAAATTACTTCGCGGTCAACGCTGTCTGTCGAAGACCTTCTCAAAGTCTATAAAGTTGAGGTAGAGGTTTGATTGATGGCCATTCCATGCTTTGTTCTGTGATGATGATGCGTAGAGTTGCAATTTGGTCAGTACATGATTTGCCTTTCCTGAATCCAACACGTTCCGGTCGGAGCTCTGCATCCAGTGCGTCCTTTATTCTCTCCAGGATGATGCGATTCAGGATTTTACTTGGCGTCGACAGGAGCATGATTTCTCGCTAGTTCTTGCAGAGTCCTAAGTCACCCTTCTTTGGTAGTTTCACGAGGTAACCTTCTCTCCAGTCAATAGGCACCTTCCCCTCCTTCCACACCTTTTGCAATAATGGAGTCAGCATATCTGCTATCGTCTCTGGGTCCGCTATCGGTGCTACAGGAGGTATTCCATCTGGTCCAGCTGCTTTTCCAGCTTTCAGAAGCTTGATTGCGTTCAAGACTTCAGCTTTCGTTGGAGGATTGGTGTCAACGTGCAGTTGTGTACGTGCAGTTGTTGGTATTTCTGGATGAGTTTCAGGTGGTGGTCGGTTCAGTAGTCCTTTGAAGTGATCCGCCTATTGTTTAATCTGTTTTCCTTCCTTGGTAATTGGGTTCCCTTGGCTGTCTTTTATAGGTTTCGCTTGTGTTGATCTCTTCCCGGATAGAGATTTGGTTATCTGATATAATGTCCTCAGGTCTCTTTTGCCTGCTGCCTTCTCAGCTTCAGTGGCCAGATAGTAGTAGAATTGTATTTTGTCCTTCCTAGCACTCTTCTTCACTTCTTTGTCCAGTGCTGTGTAAGTTGAGCTCAGCGTCTCCTTCTCCTGTCCATCCTTGAGTTGAATCACTTTCTCTTTCAACATTCTCCTCTCCTCTATTAGCTTCCAAGTGTCTGTTGAGAGCCATTCCTTGTCTTGTCTCTTCTTTCTTCCTAAAACCGTTGAACACGTTTCGTTGAAAATCACCTTCAGAAAGTTCCAATGGTCTTCTACGCTTGATTCCTCAGTGATCTCACGTAGTGTTTGCTGCTTTGCTCTGACAGTTGCGGTGAAAGCGTCCTTTGTGGTTGTGTCCTTCGGTTTCTGAGTGTTGAACTTGCATTGTGGTCTATCCCCAGTTATCCTCGAGGGTTTTAGCTTCACCTTGAAAGTCACTTGTACTAGATAGTGGTCTGTAGGCTCCGTCTACACTTCCTTGAGATTGAAATGAAGTCTGTCTGGTTTTTGGTGTGTCCATCTGGTGAAATCCATGTCGCCTTGTGTATATCCTTGTGTTTGAACACACTGCCACCAATCACCAACTCATTGAAGGCGCAGAAGTCTGAGAAGAGTTCACCATTGTCGTTCATTTCACCAAGGGCCTCACGACCCATAGTGAGTTTTCTTCCTGTGTTGTCTCCTCCCAGCTTCGCATTCATATCACCCATCAGGATTTTGATATTGCCATTTGGGACGTTGTCCATTACTGTTTGTAATTGTCTGTAGAAATCCTCCTTCTTCTCTTGTTCTGAGACGTTTGTAGACGCATAGCATTGAATGATTGTAACCTTCCTTCCTTTTGAGTTGAACCTGGCTGTCATTATCCTGGAGGAGATTGGTTCCCACTGCATGAGAGCTTTGGTTGCTGTTGGTGACATCATGATGGCCACTCCCTCGGTGTGCTCGTGGTTGTCCTCTGGGTGACCGGGATAGATTATTGTCCCTCCAGTTGATAGTTGGCACCTACCACATCCGTTCCATCTGCTCTCGCAGATTCCCAACACTTCTATTCCATATCTTCTCATTTCTGTGGCTACCTGGGAAGCCTTTCCAGTTTCGTGCATTGTACGAACATCTCAAGGCACATCGATTGACTGGCTTCTCGAAGGTGGAATATTTTATGATGATCGATATAGGCGCAGCTTGTCGGACAGTCTATTTATCCAGTATGCAATACTGTTTCACTGTGTGATACATTTAATAAACAAACTAATATGGAGGTCTATCTTAGTTTTTGCCTAAAAGTATGTTACTGATTGAGTGAGATAAGTGGCTGTATACCTATCTCTCTCCTTCACTTCTCTATTCGTTGGATTTTAGACTAAACTTGGTTAAGTTTTGGGGATGGAGTTGCTAGCACGACGCCCCAGCCCTCCCTCTTTATCCGGTCTTGGGACCGGCTATCTAACTAGCGAGCTAGTAATCTATGTGAGGTTGAATGAAGCACTATATAGCTGTTTTATCAGAGGAATATTATCCGATTTTTCATTCTGACTGTAGTACAAGCTAAAGCCTCAAGTAGCTTTAATGATGACGTTAAATTCTCTAAGATATAACATCTTCCATGTAATATGATGCTTCAGTTAATGCTGCACTAGCTCAGTGTGCTATAACTAACATTTCACATAATAATATTAGAATTTTGCCGAGGTTGGCTACCTACTTATGTAATTAGTAACATTAGTGACAATTAGTAACTATATTTGATTTCCTTTAATGTGTCTTCTGATTTTCAAGTTCTTTTTGTGGCTTAATTGTCGTCTGCAAGTCAGGATGGCTTGATTATTTCATTCTGACCTCACAGAACTAGTTTTCGTTTATGTATCTGTATTTATACCAGAAGCCCACCTGGTTTAATAGCCGTTCCTATGCCCTGAAAATGAGGAGAGGTTGAGCATAAGACTAGCGACCCTAACTAGGAAAATCAACCCACTCGCTACAGAAACATCAGAGTACAGGAAATGGAGGAACACAATGACGTGGGCTAGTGAAAGCCGTTGAGGAGCCAGTCAGCTGAAGTGTATTCTTCCGGTGAAAGAAAAAATAAGCATTCGGGTGTGGAATGTTTGTACAATATACAAAACTGGAGAGGCTGCTCAGATTGCTGAGGAAATGACATATAAGTGCTAAGAATGTGTAAAAGTAAATGAAATGGATGTGGGCCAACCAAATCATTAATTAGAGAGGCAATAATCTACCCCAGTCACCAAGATACCAACCACAAAAACTATGAGCAGGTAGCTTTCATGATGTCACCATCGACATCCAAAGCTTTTGCAGTCGGAACGCATCTCCTCAAAAATAATAACAGCAAGACTCAACTCAAAATGGAGGAAAATTACAATTATCCAATGCTATGTACCCACAAACGACCCACACCAAGAGAAGGAAGAATTATACAGACAACTGCAAACACTAATGGAGAAAACACCAGCTAAATGCAGACGTCGAAATCGTAATGGGTGATACGAATAGAAGCCAACCTGGGAGAAAAACAATACAGGAAGAGAGCTTACCATGGATCAGGAGGCTCTTGGTGAAATGAATGAGAAAGGAGAACTCTTCACAGATTTCTGCGCCTTCAATGATTTGGCAATTGGAGGTAATGTGTACAAGCACAAAGAAATACACAAAGCCATATAGGTATCAACAAATGGACAAACGAAAAAGTAGATAAACTTTATCTAAATCTTAAGCAATTGGAGGCAAAGTTTCTGGACATAAGATCCAGAACAGGAGTGAATCTAAGTTCAGACTACCATTTTTTGCAGGAGATTTTTAAGGCAGCGTTGAAAGCTTTTTAATAGGATGGAGATAGAATACGATTCATATTTAGCACCCAGAAACTGAAAGGCAAAACAAAATAGACACCTTCGGTAAAGTCATCTGGCATCACTGATGTGACCTGTTTGGCAGAACACTAGAACTCTCTGAAAGTGGTGGGGAAAGAAAACTGTTTAGCCATCTGAGGAGGGAAAAAGAAGAAAGATAAAGAGTAGTTCTCTATGGTCATCTGTAACCTAAAATAGGAAAGAGGAATAATGAAATAGAAGATGAACCAGTGCAAAACTGAGCAACAAAACAAGAAGGCGAGTTTAGTCTAAAATCCAACGAATAGAGAAGTGAAGGAGAGAGATAGGTATACAGCCACTTATCTCACTCAATCAGTAACATACTTTTAGGCAAAAACTAAGATAGACCTCCATATTAGTTTGTTTATTAAATGTATCACACAGTGAAACAGTATTGCATACTGGATAAATAGACTGTCCGACAAGCTGCGCCTATATCGATCATCATAAAATATTCCACCTTCGAGAAGCCAGTCAATCGATGTGCCTTGAGATGTTCGTACAATGCACGAAACTGGAAAGGCTTCCCAGGTAGCCACAGAAATGAGAAGATATGGAATAGAAGTGTTGGGAATCTGCGAGAGCAGATGGAACGGATGTGGTAGGTGCCAACTATCAACTGGAGGGACAATAATCTATCCCGGTCACCCAGAGGACAACCACGAGCACACCGAGGGAGTGGCCATCATGATGTCACCAACAGCAACCAAAGCTCTCATGCAGTGGGAACCAATCTCCTCCAGGATAATGACAGCCAGGTTCAACTCAAAAGGAAGGAAGGTTACAATCATTCAATGCTATGCGTCTACAAACGTCTCAGAACAAGAGAAGAAGGAGGATTTCTACAGACAATTACAAACAGTAATGGACAACGTCCCAAATGGCAATATCAAAATCCTGATGGGTGATATGAATGCGAAGCTGGGAGGAGACAACACAGGAAGAAAACTCACTATGGGTCGTGAGGCCCTTGGTGAAATGAACGACAATGGTGAACTCTTCTCAGACTTCTGCGCCTTCAATGAGTTGGTGATTGGTGGCAGTGTGTTCAAACACAAGGATATACACAAGGCGACATGGATTTCACCAGATGGACACACCAAAAACCAGACAGACTTCATTTCAATCTCAAGGAAGTGTAGACGGAGCCTACAGACCACTATCTAGTACAAGTGACTTTCAAGGTGAAGCTAAAACCCTCGAGGATAACTGGGGATAGACCACAATGCAAGTTCAACACTCAGAAACCGAAGGACACAACCACAAAGGACGCTTTCACCGCAACTGTCAGAGCAAAGCAGCAAACACTACGTGAGATCACTGAGGAATCAAGCGTAGAAGACCATTGGAACTTTCTGAAGGTGATTTTCAACGAAACGTGTTCAACGGTTTTAGGAAGAAAGAAGAGACAAGACAAGGAATGGCTCTCAACAGACACTTGGAAGCTAATAGAGGAGAGGAGAATGTTGAAAGAGAAAGTGATTCAACTCAAGGATGGACAGGAGAAGGAGACGCTGAGCTCAACTTACACAGCACTGGACAAAGAAGTGAAGAAGAGTGCTAGGAAGGACAAAATACAATTCTACTACTATCTGGCCACTGAAGCTGAGAAGGCAGCAGGCAAAAGAGACCTGAGGACATTATATCAGATAACCAAATCTCTATCCGGGAAGAGATCAACACAAGCGAAACCTATAAAAGACAGCCAAGGGAACCCAATTACCAAGGAAGGAAAACAGATTAAACAATAGGCGGATCACTTCAAAGGACTACTGAACCGACCACCACCTGAAACTCATCCAGAAATACCAACAACTGCACGTACACAACTGCACGTTGACACCAATCCTCCAACGAAAGCTGAAGTCTTGAACGCAATCAAGCTTCTGAAAGCTGGAAAAGCAGCTGGACCAGATGGAATACCTCCTGTAGCACCGATAGCGGACCCAGAGACGATAGCAGATATGCTGACTCCATTATTGCAAAAGGTGTGGAAGGAGGGGAAGGTGCCTATTGACTGGAGAGAAGGTTACCTCGTGAAACTACCAAAGAAGGGTGACTTAGGACTCTGCAAGAACTAGCGAGAAATCATGCTCCTGTCGACGCCAAGTAAAATCCTGAATCGCATCATCCTGGAGAGAATAAAGGACGCACTGGATGCAGAGCTCCGACCGGAACGTGTTGGATTCAGGAAAGGCAAATCATGTACTGACCAAATTGCAACTCTACGCATCATCATCACAGAACAAAGCATGGAATGGCATCAATCAAACCTCTACCTCAACTTTATAGACTTTGAGAAGGTCTTCGACAGACAGCGTTGACCGCGAAGTAATTTGGAAACTACTCGAGTACTACGGCGTACCCTAAATATTCATCAACCTTATTCAACAGTTGTACGACAACGGCACATGTCAAGTCATCCACAACGGAAAACTCAGCGAGGCGTTTGGAGTAAACACAGGAGTCAGACAAGGGTGCTGGCTTACTATCACCAATGATATTCCTAATTGTGGTGGACTGGAATATGCGTCCGACAGTCGTAAACGAGCAGACAGAGATATCCTGGACCGACGTGAAGAACCCAGAAGACCTGGATTTCGCGCGTGGATGATTTATGTTTGATGTCACTGTCACAAAATCGAAGACTTGCAAGCGAAAACCGAAAAACTAGTCGGAGAAGCAGCCGGCGAAGACAGGACTCCAAGTGAACATATACAAGACGGCGGTTATGAAAATAACCAACCAACCAACAACAACAGCAACATCCAGAACCAATCACCATCAACGGAAGGGATTTGAAAGAGGTTACTGCATTTACTCTTTTATCTAGGGAGCATTGTCTCAACTACAGGCAGTCGGAACGTACGAGGATGTCAAATCGAGCGAGAATCGGGAAGGCGAGAAACACATCAACATCATCAACCTGAAACCAATCTGGAAATCTTCGTCACTCAGCCAGCATCAACAACAAAATTCGGTCAGATTTTCAATACAAACAGTGTCAAGTCAGTCAGTTCTTCTATACGGATCAGAAACTTGGCGGGCGGGTCACAAAGAACATCTCCAACAGCCTGTTCCAGACCAGACCTTTATCAACAACTGTCTTCGCTGGCTCTATACTGAAGATCAGATGGCCGGGCCGGGTTGGAAAGAATCACCAACAAGAAACTATGGGAACAAACAAAACAAGAACCATTCGCTGAACAAATGTGCAGGAGAAAGTGGAGATGGATTGGACACTCGCTGAGGAGGCCGCCGCTGGGTGACATCACGCGTGCGTCAGGTCATTGCTCGAGTGGAACCAGGCCGAAAGGGAAGCGGCGGTGAGTGGGACGTTAGTTCAAGGGTGACATGGAGGAGATCGTGTGAAGAGGAGTTGAAAGAGTATGGACTAACATGGATGCAGGTGAAAAGCACAGTAGAAGACAGAAGCAAGTGGAGACGTGCAGTTGTAGCCCTATGTTGCAATAGGAACCCAAGGGAATATGAATTTCTTTTCTGGCTTTTTGTTGATTCCATACTGTCTTCCCGATACAAGTATGGAATTTTCGCCATGTGGTATCGCCAGCCTAAATTGTGCATGCCGACCATTGATGTCGGTTGTGCGTCGGTAGGGGATCGAATCCCGGACCATGTGCATGGTCGGCGAGAATCCTGATCGCTGTGCTACCGCCGCACAATAATAATAATAGTGCTTCATTCGCTTCATATCCTAACAAGATTTCGAATATGTTTTTTATCACTAGATCGGATCAGATATTTTCAGCGTTTATGGAATGATGTGTGTAATTACGGACACTCAAGAGGAAATTCTTCTATGAACTTTATCTGGGTAACAAAGGAGGAGATCTCATAAATGTAGCTCCATCAGCAGAAATACATACAAAGGACAGTGTTTCTATGGAGAGGAAGCAGTCGAAGAAAGAACGAACTGTGAACTTGCTTTTGTGTTCCGAAGAACTAAAAGTTCTTCACTTTTTTAAAGAATTCATTAGTTATCATATTCTGGTTTGTCAAGCTTTCAGGCTAAGTACAGCGGAACCACCTAGAACGTTAAAATAGGGTTAAGATACTTTAAGTGAACAAGAAGGTCAAACATACTCTGATGAACTCTCAATTCATGAAATTTTAGGCGTAGTTATTAAAATAAAAGAATGTTTCTGAATCCATCGCTTCTTTGAAAACAAACGGTCACTTGTAATAGTTGTCAAGAAAATCACTTTCTATCGGTTTTAACTTCTTTTCATCCAACCAATAGAGAACGGCATATTTGTCATTATCGCTGTCTTTATTCTCATTCTGTATTAGATTGTGGATGGAAGGAAACGTCCTAGGATTTGAGATTTGGTTCTCCATGTTTTCAAAATGAAAGTCGATCCAGAAGCACAAGTAGTAGTTTCCATGATATGAACATCTAGCCATAATAATAGTAATCTACAATTTTTAGACGCCAACATGCTGACTGTAAATAAAACACAAAGGTCACACTATTGCCTATTCTGTCACTCACAGATGGAGGAACTTGATGTCTAGTCAGCAATTATTTGGAGAAAAGCGTAGTCTACGGCCCAATTAGTGTGAGAAATCATTCGTACCCCTCAGGCAAATAACCGAGTGACCTATCAAATGGCATACTACTACAGTTTTAACCCCAGATTCCGGTTAACACAAAGAATTCATTTCAATCCGTTTTTCCTTAATTATTGTTCGTGTAAACTCTCTGTAAGACTTAAATGTGGGACATTACGAGCTCTACAGAGTTAACTGTTAGCAAAGGAGGTGCTCCATTCTCCAACCAACCTATCATCAACCCGCTCCATCTAGTGCCGATAGAGAACTCGAAGCAGGTTATGTAGAAACTAATGAACCGCGAATAAGAGAGTATTAGTAAAACTGTATTCGATATTTTAGAATGATGATTTTACTCATGATATGAAGGGTGTATAGATATTTCCCAAACCTGATGTAAAACAAGCTGATGACCATCTATCACAAAACAGACCTTTTATGTTACTGAAGTCTCTACCCTCAGATTGATAAACTCGACACAAAACTTTCTGCTATTTATTGTCTGAGTTTTATACGGCATTATGATTACTCGCTTGTACGAAGATGATATATTATTTCCAAGACTATGGAAGTTGCAGTACTAGTGTGTGACAAAGACTTGTTCACATAAATGTAAACTTGTAAAATCTTTGGAATCACTAGATGACCACGGTATCTGGTAGTCTTCAGAAGAATTGCAAAATCTATCTACTCACTTTAAAAAGCTAAACACCTGAATAACGAAACAATACTCCCCTTCTAAAAAATATTACTACTCCATCGATATGTTGTATACATAGACAGCTCTGGTTTTACCACAAAACCTAAATGATAAGTGGGAATCTCTGACATTCTTTTGTAAACAGTATAAATTAGTGAATTATTTGTAAATTGACGTACTTCGCATAATACCATACGAAACGCATTTTTGCCTATCCTTTTTGGGGCACACCATATACATCACTGTCCATGACTAAGATGTAAGCAAACGTAGTTTTGCATCGCCACCAACAGTTTTCATCACGGCAGCAGTTATTTCACCTGAACCACATCTATTCGGATATATGAAGTGACATAATTTTGATTACATTAGTAATTTTAAAATATAAATCACTTATACACAGGTCACCTTCAAAGGAAAATTTCACAATTCAGCCATTTTTCGGAGTCCAGAATCTAGTGAATTTTGAGCTAAGTATTATTTACGCATTTTGTGTGCTTATGCAAGTCTTAATTAAATAACACTTAGGTAGATCAAACTATTTAAGACGCTTTCTTGGTCATTTGACGTCCTCAATTTACTCAATGATTTGAAGTTCCTCAAAATTTTACTTTCTGATTCTAGCATTTCAGTGTGAACACAGATCGTATGTTAATCAATGAAGTTATCATCACTTGAAAGTAGTCTACAGATTGGGCTGAAGTGCTTTCCCAAATGTGTTACTGTCATAAATCGATTTACCGAAAAGGTGTGTAGTGCTAATAGCTTACGCTACAGGTAGCCAATTGATTCAAGAAATTTCTACGTCCGTTGTCTTAATGTTGATTAGCTGTTAAGAGGATATAGCGTTGTATTTATGAGGGTATAATTAACGTTAACATTTCTTATCGCTAATTTCCTCTAGTCTGCCACAAATCTTCTACTGTTTCGATAGACACACAGGACAAAATTTACCATATAAACTGGAATTTATTTTAAGTCAGAATTTCAGAACCCTTAAAAGCTTCCTTTAAAAGATACAAAAAAACTAAACCTCCTAGTATTGTGCCTGGATCCAAATGAATGAAGCAGGATTTTCTTCGTGAATATGCATCAAAAAATAACTGCCATAACTAGAAGTTTATCTAAATGTCTTCATTGGATATCTAGAGAGATGAAACCGTAATACCTTTGAGCATATCAATGGTAAATTCTTGATATAATACACATCACAATTTGACTTAATTCTGAATAAGACACAAAATTACGTTGTCACCGATAAGAATCTTCAAAGCCTTCCAAATGTAGTAAATTCTTAAGGGAAATCACATGCCACTTATTATCAAGCCTAAACGATCTTACCCTCAAATTACTTTAGTCATGTAGGTAAATTCACAGGCAAAGCTTCTGTTTATTTTCCTACTGCCCAGTTTTATGGGGAAAAAACTAGTTTTTTTTAAACACAAGGCCAAACTGATGGCTACTACTACAAAATTAATAGGTAGATTAAATAACCCCTGAATTCTAATAAATAAACACAAATCGAAATTGTGAAACTGTTAAAAGTCGAACCTTACGGTCATTATGATTATTTAAAAAACAACTAGGTAGAAGCGTGTAGACAAAGGACACTGAATGAGTACTAAATAACCAACACAAAAGCATTAAATCATAGTTATGTTTCCAAATAAACCAAAACAAGGAAATGGTGGCCTATAATTTATATAGAAATGGAGGACTAGGTGAAATAAGAGAGGAAATAATGAGGAATTAATCCCTGAATACCTGTTTCCTAAATGGCTCATTTTCCCGATAATGTGTCCATAATCCCCCCGTTATTTCCCAAATAACCAGCAACCCAGCTGGTATTTCCTTCGGGCGTACTACAGAATCCTCGGGTGGCTTGAATACACACTAGGCACAATAAAAACTCCGGAACTATTTTAGTCTTAATCCGCTAATGGATCCAATTCGAACTTCACTGAGTTTTGATGTCGCGAAGGCGTTACATCGCCCGTATTTCAGTTAGTTGATGGTTTTAGTGGCCTAACTTCGTATTGTTTCCAGGAGATTTGAATTGCTCCCCCAAGTTGTGATGCAATGACTCTGTGGGTTGTAAAATACCATACATTTCTGAGTAACTACATGGAACCCACAGATGTATGTGCTCCCAGCTGCCTATGGACGATTTAGATTGCTTTTGTGGCCTAAGCTTAGTCTCCCGCTTAGCTTACCATTTTTCCCAACTCACGCGTCACCTGTACCCCAAAGTTACATCACAGGATCTTCTTTTTTGCTGGTCTACAGCCAAACAATGCTCAACATGTGTAAATACTGAAACAAAACACACTTCTAATGGCACACGTCTCCAGGTTGGTCACGACTTCCTACAGTTGACACTCCTTCCTAATTTCTACTACCATACACAGTTTTTTATCGTCTGCGTAAAGAAGCTTTGGGGGATTTCGAATTATTCTTTAGATTTTTTACAAAAATCGATAATAACAATGCACCGAGAACTATTGCTCGTGTAGGACTTCACTTGGTTACAAATATCGCGATCCCCATCGTTAATACCGATGATACGTGGTCTGAGGTTCACTGTAGTGAAGACAGGCAAATTAACTTGTGCAAACATATATATAAAGCCATAAGTACAAATACAAGCAAAGACGGTAATATTTTCAGGATAACTTAGGCACGGAACAGAAGGTTTAACGGATCATCTTAACACTAATATGAGAAGACAGACATGTAACAGACACAAATGGTCAGCCCTGCGTGGCAGGCGTGTACATATAATTAACCAGTGATCACCTGACAGTCAAAGTAGTCAAGGTGGTGAAGAATTCAAATGTAGGGCTGTCTTGATTCTTCTTTGTTGCAGTTAATACCTTGCGATACAATGGTTGCCGTTTTCTACGTAGGGAGCATTCACTTCAGCATGTACGTCTCACTTGCCTGAGGAGAACGTTAATGCATGACTGCCGATTCCTACTTTCGAAGTTTAAAACAATAGCAGTTAGTTACACACCACAATGAAAGCATTCCCAAAGTCTAGAAGCGAGATAGGCACAGGAATACACTGTGCATTTACTCCTAATTGCTAGAGCGCACGCCACTGCTTGTGGAATCCATGCTGAGATTTATGCAGAATTCTTTACTGTTCATATATCACCCCTTGTGTTTATCCAAAATATCTTTAATTGGGTAGCAAAGCCACATATTTACAGCACTTGGTAATTTGTAGATTTCCTATTTTAAAATAAGCGATAGGATGGCACGCTCTCACTCAGTCATCAAATGACATCCATTCATTAACTGACTTATTCAGACAGAATGTTTTGTACTCAGAAGCTTCTAAAGCTTTCTCCTCCATTTCTCATGGTGACAGGTGTGATACTCGTGTGTTTTAGGAATCTTCATCTGTAAAAGCAGTCCATGTAAGCCACTGGTGAGCTTGAAGTCGTAAAAGTCCTCCTGCTGAACTGTTGGTAACTTTCGACTCCTAAAGTTGTTGATTTTCCGAATATGTATTGCTAAATCTATCCCCAAGTTAAAATAAAACTCAGTCTCTCATACCTGTTCGGATTTACAGCCAGATGGTTGGGAGTGCGCCACTGCATGCCATCCTTGTGAGGATACAGTCTCGTTGCATGCACAACCTATCCTTGGTCACCACATTTTCATGTCCACTCAATAGAACATGATCTTTAGACAGGCATACTCCAAGACACTCAAATCGATGTCTTGCCAATTCGTAAGTTTTGGCAAGTTGGAGCAACCATATTTTTATGATCATCTTACTTAAAAGTGACCGCTGATTAATCAGGACTGAATGGCTGCGTCTGGAGATCCCCCGTCCTCTCCGGAATGCTCTCCACCTAGACGCTCCATATCTCTAAGTTCATAATCAAAAATGCTACTGAAACTGTTCAACATTTTCTTGATAACAGAGAAAAAACTGATAACCTAATGCACTGACACAGTTTTGTTTCGGCCTCTACGTAATCTACGCTAAAGGTGTTCTGATAGCAATTCCTTCTTCCAAACAGCAGCTCGCGATCCTACTGCGAATCCCAAACACCACAACCAGCTGAAGCATCCTTAATAGTTGGTATCCGAGTGTTTCTCAAAATTTTTCCAGACCTTTCCACATCCTCTGGTATGGGGTTATTTAGTGAGCTCGCCTAGTAACCGGAGAGAACAGGTTTCAAATACCGCTGGTTGACTACTTCTGAGTCCCAAACTAGGACGAAACTGTTATCCAGTACTACCTGGACTCAGCTCGCAGTCGAACGCAGAAATGACTATATGTTGCGGGTTTAACGGGTTCGAGCCACTGGCCGCTAAGGCAACTAAGTTTGAAGGGAATACACTTGGATAATCATAGAAAACGGACTGCATCCTATCAGTCACATTAGTTATTTCCTGGCTTAACCTTCCGAAAACTTGTGACGCATATATACATAATATACTTTTGTATAATCAAGTGAATTCTTCCCAACCGGCTCACACCAATCTCCTTTCTGCTGTTATTCGGGCGCTGGTGGTATGACGTAACTAGTACCTGTCAACAGCCTAGTTACTATTATAATTCCGTATCAAACCGAACTTGAAGCATTATTATTAGCGCTAAGCACATCACCATGGTGTCAAAACGGTTTTGATTATCCTTTTCACTTAAGGAAAACTATTCCACAGAAACATCCAACCAAGTGTCCCATGAGATACTATTATCTTTAAAACCTCCAGTCACAAATCATATGGAGTTACCTGGAACTCCTAAACGATCTTCTCTATGTAAGGGACGTGTGTGTCTCCAAGAATCACTTTGGACCAAAAACATACCATAATGAGCTGGCCTGGGATTTTTTAAAACCGCATGAAGTTCATTCGAGCCCATAGTTGCTGTTCTTGATGCCCAGAAGGAGTGATACCAATCTTACGCCCATATATATTGCACCGATCCACTCATCTTGTGAGATACATTATTTACATAATAGCCAATATAAGACTAGCACAACAAGCGTTATTTTTATTGACTGTATGTCTTCATTCGTTAACGTTCGATTCAATAAGTTTCAAACAATCTATTAGAGCTTGAAGGCATTGGCACAAAAGGCAACTTCAAAATACATCTGGCTCACTCCTCGCGTTGCAGCCGATAAATGGCAACAAAAATATATAGGAGTGAACGTCTCAACCAAATGAAAAGTGGTTCCAAATAGTTATTCTAAAATCCAAGAGGTTAGGAACGATGAAAAATGACTCTCTTTAAGATATACACCAAATATATTATTGTTATTATCCGGCATTCACACACAAAGAAGGTAAGCAGCTGAACAAAATGTAAAGTTTATAAAGGCTTAAGTTCGAACAAATAATGTACGCAGCAGCTAAAGATGAACAGCGAAACTGACTGATTCACTTTACAGAGTTCAGCTGTAAGGTGTGAAAGAGAAGTTCGTATCTCACCGACATCCAAGAAAACGGCGTCACCATCCTTACAGTACCCTAAAGAAACGTTCTGTACTTTTTTTCAAACGGCGGGCTTTGTTTTGAACGATTATAGTTACCCAAGAGGTAAATCACTGATGGCTTCCCTGATAAATTTTTTGACCCACTCATAATTGTAATCCCCGATTTCTGTTCACATCTGTGAACTAGGCACCCACTCCGATGCATTTGTTGTGCACTTAAATTTGGCTTTAACATATCAGCACTAATTAGGAATTTGATTCTTGTTTGACTGTTCTTCCAACTTAACACAGCAGTACTTCTGCAGGACAGCCGATGCCTCACAGCGATTCAATTACTACATTGGCGAAGTTCAAAAACAATTTTTACATGAATGCATCCAACAAGAGCCAAATAAGTATCAAAATCACGTCAAATGTACATGCCCGACTGTATATTGCCTGCTAGGGCAATGGATAAAGGCAAACACAGCCTTATGGAGAGGCTGAGCACTTCAAGGTCCCGCATGCGAACTCGAATCAACTCAGCCGCGCATATGCCGACAAGGTTAGGCTGATAACACCACTTCAAATAGGCAATATGCTATATAAACAGCCCCACACATATTGAAGAAATAACATCGAATCATTCTTCTTGTACACAACCACCTTCCCTAACAGAATGTAGAAACTAAGTTCTACCATAGCGTCCCAAAGTATGCGAATGCACGAGTTACCTTGAGCCGACCAACCTGAAAAATGAGGGATTTTTGCTAGAAAATTGCTTATATTTACACAAAAAAGCATGAAAATACATTAAACAAGGTATTTTTATCCAATATGAGATAAAAACGTGTCCCAATTATGGTAAAGAGAGTCAGTTTTGAAGCAAACCAATTTCTATACATGTATTCATCTAGGTGACTGAAAATAACTTGGATGAAAGCCATTTATTGCTCTTATTCTATTTTTTAACCTATCCCAGAAACCCTATATTGAATTAGTATGAACACTGGTTCTGGGTTGGACGAATTCATGAGAATGGTTAACTCGGTGGTGCATATAACCTATATCCGATAATCGGTTATATCCCGCCGATTCCTCCGTGTGTATGGTAGTGTCAGGCAAAACGAGTCTCGGAATAGTAGAGAGAAGAGTGTCGTCACTCCATTCCGAGATAATTTCAATGAATCCTTTCCGAAATGGATGTCATAAATTTCCAATACCCAGGCTTTGTTAGACCTAGCACGTCCGCGATTGTATGTCTTCTTCACAAGCACCGTTTCGTCGATATGAACGACATCACTGACCCCTCTCAACACTTGTGTAATATTGTTCTTTTCCATGGTGCTAAATCTCGACAAAATTTAAACCACTGAGCAGTAGGCTTAGACATAGTTTCCGTCTAAACCGCAGCTGACCTCAAGCCGGACTTCAAAATGCAGTAATGGCAAAGAAACAGTGTATTCTTCAAAGAAAGTATCGATTCAGCAAAGATAAATTCTAGAGGACAATTAACTGAGTGTCACTTACCACTACGAACACTTGTTCGTTTCCTGCATGTCCCATTAGTCTATTATCCAGAAGCTATTGAAATACGTGATCTAGGGGAAATTCGCACCTGAGCAGATGAACAGTGTTTATTTTCGCGCTAGAATAATCGTAAGTTTCTCCAACCAGCGACTAGCATCCGCTCAAGGTCATTTGAGCGTTCGCTTTCGGGTGAGGATATACGTTATAACGTGTTATATTTTCCGCGACTCAGGTTTTTTCGTCTTTCATTGGCTAGAACAGTGGCGGTCAATTGGAGTTTGAATTGTCCTTGGGTGCGTGCTGTCGGGTGCTGTCTTGGCGTGGTTGTGTTTGCTTCGTTTGCCAGCATATGTGATGACTATAAACGTGAATTAGACTATTGTAACGCTTTGTTTTTCTTTGTTTGTGCATGTACTAGGCTTTGTGTGTCGTACAATTCGTTGTTTGGTCTATCGGTTGCTTGCGATGTCAACGAACCGGTGGGTTCTTGTGTTTTTCTGTAATTTAGGTTATACGTGCGGTATTTTCTCGATGGTTATTTATCATCCCTGTATTTCAATGTTGTTTATTTACAATTTATCTTGGAATAGTTGTGACATAGACGGATACTAATTGATAATTTTATTTTAGTCCGTTGCAGGTAGTCAATTCGAGTGAAAGGCGCACAGACTTAAGTGGAATTTTTGGTGAATTAATACTTGGAAGGCGTTTCTTCAGCTGGGATGAATTTGAGAAGTCATTAGCAGAATTCCAAAAAGTGAGGAAGTCATTTAATGCTAACAATATAGTTGTCCTGCACTCACTATGTTTATAATTATAGCAAAACGATACCGGATGACAGATTTAAGTACGCTTTTGTTGGTTTTAAATGCACTTTTGGAGTGAGTCGTACAAGACCTGGATTGAAATTGAAAAATAAGTCGTAAGAAGAAGTGTAGTATGATTTCATGAATATTTCAGGTCTAAATGTTGCAACTGCTCGTCTTCATTTCGTGTGGTTTTGCGTTATAGTGAATACATAATTGCTTCCCACAATATGGTACATAACCATCCATGCAGCAGGGTGTACATGCAGAATGACCCAAGAAAATGTGGAACCACTTCTTCAGCAATCCCACTCATCCGATGAAATAATAATGCATGTTAAGGAGAAGTACCACAAGGATATAACTCGCATCAACGTTAAAAATATGAAAGCCGCAGTTACTAAAGCTAACGTTGACGTACTTGTTACATACTTAAGGTATTTCGAGTCGTCGTGACATTTTTGAATTCCTAAAATCCCGTGGGAAGTTATTATTATATTATTATTGTATCCTTTAGTTCCTAGAGGAACATAGGGCTTCAGCTGCGCACCTCCATTGACTTCGGTTTTCTGACAACTTTTTCAACCTGCTCCAGGTCTGCCCACATGCTTTCATCTCCTCCTCGCATGACCTCCTCCCGTGGGAAGTTAATGGAGTATTATTCCGATGAACCGATCAGGAATTCACTAACAAGAATTTGTTTTGCAACTTATGAGCAAATGGAATTGTATAAACAGTTCCCTGAAGTTGTTGGTATCGATTCGACGTATAATACAAATAAGGGGAAGTAAGTTTACCAATTCATCAATCAACGTGCAGGTATTCTTTGTTCCAATTACCTGTGACGGATAATTTTGGTCGTGGACGACCAGTTTTATTTGCGTGGACTAAAAAAGAATTCGAACGAGATGTAATTTGGATATTAGACTGTTTTCGTCAAATAATGGAAGACACCTCCAAAACAGAATGTTTCATTATGGATTGTGCGCAGGCTGAAATAGCAGCCGTCAAGTTAACGCACAAAGAAGCGCACATTGTTTTGTGTTCTTTCCATGTTTCCCGAGCCTTCGGTCGTAAAGTAAGTTTTTCAAAGCATGCTTTACATTTTATTCGTAGACAAGAAATCCCATTGTGAAGAACTACTTATGCCGTCTAGTGCAGTGTAAAAAAAGATCAGAGAAATGCCTTTAATGTTCTCATTTCCCAGATTTAATTTTTATTTCAGAGTTATTAGCAGATTGGATGCTACCATCAGTCAATATCTACAACGTTGTTGGATGCACCGACGAGAATTGTGGGCAGCATGTTTCAGCTGTTGTCCCTCGAAATCGAAGTGCCCCATTGGAAACCTATATAAGTATTATGAATACGGGCATTAGGAAAATTAATGACAAATTCGGAGAAGTGTTTGCCAGGAATTATTCAGTAGAAGTAATCGCAGGAATCAATCGTACTCTGAATATGTAAATAAACTGAATTTGTATCATAATTAAAATAAAATTTTCATGTCAATCTTATTGTCTTTCAATTCATGTGTTCCCTTATTGAGCACGGCATGCTAGACCGGTGCTCTCTAGGACTTTAACTATACGTAAGTGTAATTGCGTAGGAACGATGTCGGTCGTCATACGTGTTAAATTATAATTATTTTAGTGAAGTTACCTGGATACGTCTCATAGTCATATAGAAGTCTTTAGGGACAAATGACAATAGTAGGCATAACTTAGGCACTGCATTAGAGTTCCAGTTCTTATATGGTTACGTGTATTCTAAAGTATTGCATTACTAATGTTTCACTTAAAGCGTGATGTCAATCCATATGACTAAGGCTGTTAACATGTAGCGTAAATTTAAGTCTACACGAGACAAATTATTGAATTCGTTCAGCTTTAGCACTCGTAGTTAGATTTACCTTACACTAATATATGCCACCAATTACTTCGTCAGGTCCCATTAATAAGTCGCGCCTGCATCTAGTCATCATGACAAATATATCTGCAGTCAGATAGAATAACAAAAGGTCTGGTAAGCAGGATGTTAAATATATTTAATCAAAAATGATAACAAGCGAATTTCTTTACGCAGTTGTTCGTCGTAATAATTTGGGCAATGTGACTGGGTTGACTGACGTTACTGCATATCTGCAAAAAATTAAACAAAGAAGTAATATTAAAGTTAAACGCTTTAGATTTGCCTACCTTTGCTGAAAATGGTTCATTCTCCTTTCTCATTCTTCGTTCATGACAGCATTCTTCTGTGGTTTTTACTGTCACACATATCGTTCATCTTCTAAAGGATAGCAGCAAGCAAATAATAATAATTAGAACAGGTTATGATAAAAGTTAAATTGTAAACCCTTAACAATGAACACTGTACATTTGGCTAAGTGCTATTGTCAATGTAGTTGAAGATTGAACAATCAATTCATGGTTGTTTGCTCAAAACCAACTTCCCCAATTTTCGCGGAGGCATCAATACGACAGTCATCGTCTCATCGGCCGCTGTTCAGAAAGAAGAGTAAAACACCGTCAGAAGTAATATTGTGATTTATTATTGTAATATTTGTTCACAGACCTTAGTTTTAACAGTATTTATATGTTGGTGTAACAATAAAGAATCCTCGAGTCAACAATTGGTGTTTTGGTTTTTTCGTCCGTTATTACTAAGCGTTTCTGAGAAACTTCAAGGGACAGCGTGAGCCCGAGCGAAGCAAGAGCTGGGCATTAACGGTTTACGAGACGTGACTGACAGCTATGTCCTTGGAATGTTAGTATACATTTGCAATGTTTAATGCCAACCATATCGGTGTAAGCATAGAAAATATCACGTTTTCCATGAAAATACAGCTTTGTTCAAACACTGGTGCTGTTGTGTTTCTAATAAAAGCAACTAGACTGTAGGCAAGCAACTAATAGACACAAAGAGTAAGCCTCAGCTTTAATAAAGGCATATCCAGTTAAGATAAAATGTAGTGTAATAGTGCACAAATGAAAATACCATCGTGAAGTAGATAACTGATATTTCAGTGACAGGTAAATTGAAACATCTGCAACCTTACAATTCGTAAAACAACCTGACATGTAAGATCTCTCACAAGTTTCTGTAGGGCCTGTGGGGTACCATGGATGGTTTGCCGTCAATCTGAGCTTTGGAAGGATGATTTACAAATGCAAAAGGTAATAATCATCGAAACTGAGGTAGTATTTTCTAGCTGTTCGGCATTTTTTCCTCTGATGCAGTTCCTTATCAACAGTTTGCAGTGTTCATAGTGAGTTTATAGGAACCTTCATTGTATCATGATTTTCACCAAATATCCCTTAACTCACAGAAGCAGGCAATAACCCCATACACTCAAGCACTGTAACCAGAACATCACAAAATGCTTACAGATAACTTGTTTAGTAATAACTGCTTTAAATATGTGGGCTATAAGTGCATCTTCAATATCTTTCATAGCCACAGTTAAGTCATTAAGGATCTCAGAATATCTTAGTGATCTGAAACGAAATAATTATTAAGATTAATATAACCTATGTAACAGGTGTAGTAGTTGTATGACACAGCTGCTAGCTACTAATCAACAGAAAGCTGATACTCATTTTAAGTACTCTGACATTAAGTACTCTGCCATTGCCTGTAGTATATTTACGACCTTAAGATCTGAAACAACTTGCGAAAAACAAACCCTCAATTCACTATTATGCAAATAATAATCTTTCTATGCGAACTTTCTTAAAAAGGATGACTTCTTTATTGATAATCCGTCCGAGCTATAATATACAATTTTACGCTTTACTACGAACAAAATACTGCCGTCTGGCTCCAGAAGTCTAAAACTAGTCAAATATGATCTATTTCTAAAAAAATAGGCGATTATAACGCCTGTGGCCGTGAACGCGGTGACCGATGGTATTGCGCGATAACACCTGGTTATAGCCTATATCCTCACCCTTCGCTTTCCTGAGACACTATTTCTAAACCCTGCCAATTGTTGTTCGATATTATTTTGAGCATTTTTGTATTGTTAGTTCTCAGGACGCCCAAATATATGGTTCTTGCAATTATTATTTTGAATACCAAGTATGCTCTGCGTATATTTCGACGACTTTCTTTTGGTAAACCTTTTCCGATCAGCTGTTATGCAGTACCTATTTCTGTTGCCAGAACCGGTGAATATGGCTCGTGTCGAATTCTTGCATGCTTTTGAACTTTTGTGTGGCGTTTTTATTGATAAAAGTCAAGAGAATCCATGGATACAAGCGAAGAATAGCGTTCTTAAATGGGCAGAAACTGCAATATCTTTTACTTCCACTTGCAACACTCACAGTTTTCTGTCAAAAAATCACTCTTCTCATTCACTTCTATTCACAAATTCTTAAAGTCAGTGTCACTTACTTTTAGATCATAAATTGTTCTTCGTTGCACTTCACCTGACAACTTTAGGACTCGGGAAAATGCATGCAGTACTTAGGAAACGGCATTAATAATTGTTTAAGCAAATTAGCACTGTAGTGAATTGTGACACTAGGCAGCTGCAGGGAAAAATGCCAACTAACTGAGTTTTAACGTAGAACTCAGCACAGAAGTGCAGCAGTTTGACTTGCTACATTCCCCAGTTGAAAAATACATTTATTTGGTAGTAGGCAGAAAATATTTCACCAGATGAGTTTTGACCTAGCAGGCTACGGGATAAAATAAACTCATGAGATATGACGAGACAAAGTGTGAAACTCATCTAAGGTAAGACGAGAAATTATTGTAAGATAACTCTTTTCCAGTTAGACAAGAACCAGATGAAAAATGCGATCATCATCCACTTTCAACATTTTGTTATACTTAGAATACAGGTAATTCTGACTGGCTGGCTTTCAGCATAGGCGTTTAAGCGCAAGTGCATCTGTTTAAGTTACCAATTTCCATGTAGCACGCAAAGGTAGAGTAAAAAGAAATTAAATGGAACTCTAATGAGTTTGAATGCTAGGGAGAACAGATAGCGATAAGAATGAAATGTAAGGGTTGATCAGATACGTGAGATCACACAGGGTGAATGCATCTATGTCGCTGCCCATGACTTGGAGTCACATCTCTACTTAACACTGTAGGTTTAACTCCAATATTACTCACCATATTATACTACTTAATGCGGGGGTACGGAACAGGCACCTACGGTCAAATACCAGTAGTCTTTTGATATCTCCCAGCTTCATTGGTTACTTCTAACAGCCTAGGTGGACAATGTCATCACCATACTCTCAGTTCACGGGACTGTCCTCTGGCAAGTTTCTAAAGTCAATTACAGACGATTCTATTAAAATGTGTGTCAGTGTGCAGGTCTAACTATACTGGACTTCACACTGTCCTTGGAAGACTTTCAGTAACTGTATGTAATAACCAACGCAAAAAAATCAGAACACAAATTGGTGACTCAAGAACCGTTTATTCTTGCGCCAATACAGAGCCCACCATTAGGCTATTGTACACAACGTCTAAGAATAAATGTCATAACAATAAATCGCCGCAATACTTCTGATAGTTTTTCTCTGTCCTCCAACGAACAGCGAACGATGAAACGATGACTGCAGTGTCGATGACTCCCGCCAAAATATGAAGTTGAGTTTGAGCAAACAACCATGGACTGATCGTTCAATCTTCAACTACATTGACAATGTGTATGATGAAATGAAACTAAAATAAGGGCGATAGTTGCTGAAATCAGCCTTGCATTACATCCTTTTTGGAAATATAAATCCCCTAATAGTTTAGTTTCAGTACAAAGGGACTGAAACACAATCTGTTGGATTCATAAAACTCACAAATGACGTCCTGCCTTTTCAAAAAACCCAGTAAAAGATTCCTCATTAAAGTGAGGTGTGAGCACTGTGGTTGTGTAAGCTCAATAGATTGTGAACTGCTGCCAATAAAAGTGACAACAATTCTCGGAATTACAAGTTATAATTTTTGCTTTGTTGCAATACCCAGCAATTAATAAATGACCATTGGACGAGCATAAAATCAATACAGGAAGTGCATAAGATTTAGCGAAACATACACACTTTTGATTTTAGTATGAAGTCTCTGCCAAATGCATCGCCGTAAAAGCCTACACAGTTCACAAATTAACTCATAACACTGAAGTAGAAAAACTTCCATTTGTCCTTACTGAACTTAATATAGAGAATCTTGTCAAGTAATCCCTGTATTACTAACTTCCTTATGTAGAAGAAAGTGCAAGGCATTCATAATCTCCTACTTCATGTGGAACTGCAATGTAACTCAATACACAATAGTTTTCATGCGAATAAACCGAAAAATTTGGCCTTCCTTACTTTTTGAGCAACTTGTCCCTATTCCAGGTAAGATAATAAGTTTCTTTCACCTACGAGTACAAGTTATGTCTATAAAATCGGAATACTTTAGCAATAAAATTATCCCTGAAAATAACCTAGCTAGCATATTTTTCCGGCGCACTGAAGAGTCGTCCGGGCATAGACTAACGTGGAACAAGGCCTCTAAGCCTGTACCGTACATTCTGCATTGCGCTATAACTTTCTATGACTGACTAAAGTCTGGTACCGCGCGTCTGAGGTTACGCAGTGAACCCTTAGTCGGCAGCCAACATAGAGGCAAACCTATTACGTACACGGATCGCCTCAAAAAATAGCATACTGGAAGCAGCTTAATGACTCACGATATCACAAAGCAGTTGACTTTTATGAAACATGTTGTCAATGTAGTTGAAGATTGAACGATCAATTCATGGTTGTCTGCTCAAACCCAACTCCTCCATAATTATCGCGGGTCATCAATCCGACAGTCATCGTCTCATCGTTCGCTGTTCAAAGGAAGATAAACAACTATCAGAAGTACTATCATGATTTATTGTTATAACATTTGTTCTTAGACCTTGTGTGTAATAACCTTATCGTTGGTTACATGTTGGCGTTAGAATAAACAATTCTTGAGTCGCCAATCTGTGTTGTGGTTTTTTCACGTTGGCTAATACAAAGTGTTTCTGAAAGTCTTCGAGGGACAGCGTGAGGTCCAGCGCAGTGAAAGCTGGGCATTGACAACTTCTGATGGTATTTGCATAGTTTCCGTTCGTCTTTCCTAGTGCTTGCCAGTCTTCTTTGGACAAGTATCATCTGGAACTTTCTGGAATTTTGGTCAAGTTCAATGATGCCTGGCTCAAAGAAGGGACGAAGCGTCTTGGAAGCAGGCAGGAAACTAAGTGATGCTGAGGGGCTTGTTTATTATGATGATATGTATGATGCACAGCATGATGAATCTGTTGTTCATGTTTCGAAGTTTGGGGATAATATGCCTAAATTTGAACCCCATTGTTTCGACGGAAATCCAGCTGATTATATAATTTCTAATGGAGTTAGAAACCATGTTCAGTAGATTTTTAATAAATGATGAAATGAAGTTGATGTATTTCATGAGGTTGTCAAGCACGTCTCGTAAACCGTTAATGCCCAGCGCTTGCAGCACTCGGGCCCACGCTGTCCCTTGAAGATTCCCAGAAACGCTTAGTTATAACAGACGAAAAAACCAAAATACCAATTGTTGACTCGAGGATTCTTTATTGTAACACCAACATATAAACACTGTTACAACTAAGGTTACTGACAGTTTTGGCCTAACTTCTTAGTGAAAAGCAACCGATGAGACGATGACTGTCGTATTGATGCCTCCGCGAAAATTGGGGAAGTTGATTTTGAGCAAACAACCAAGAATTGATCGTTCAATCTTCAACTCCATTGACACTCCCCGGCAAAAAAGGGATCCAACCCTTTTTTTTCCATCACGACCAATACACGTTGACTTGGATGCCATTGCGAGAACCTGGGTCACACGGACAGAGCTGAAATGGAAAACAAACAGAAAAGCCAACACACCACAAGCATACTCACAGCACAATCTCACACATCAATGACGACCTGCGCCTCCAGACAGAGACCTCCTCTTGACATCTTGCAACACAATCGCCATTTGCTAGAATGACTCTTGCAGAATGCAAAGTGACCATGGCAGCACCTCACGATACTCTACGCACATCCTCTTATCTACTCATTACCAATTACCACTGAAATCGCTTGTCATTCATTCTGCCTCAGTTCTAGTAACGGTGATGTATGCTAGCCTCAGCCGTTTACACTCCCCGGCGTGTCGGACCGCAGCTAACAATTATCTCCGTGTGCATTTCATTCTCAGCAATAGCCTCCCCGGCGTATACGACCCATCTGCTGTCCTTAACATCAATCAATTCATTCACGGATGTAGAAGACTCGAAACAACTTCAGAAGTAATCACGACGAAACTTTCAACAAAATTACGCAATAACAACAAGATACGAAAACAACGAGTAAACACAATGAATTCAAATAACACCAATTGATATGACACACCACACGTATATACAAACAGTACACACAAACTCGCAGTTCATGTCTTGATGGAATTCCTTTGAAGAATTGCAGGACTTACACCAGTACGCCTACAACCCTTCACAGGTTGACGATTGTAAGTTGTGGAATGTCCAGACACAAACGAGATTAACCAACAATTGCGATAATTGGAACTGACACAACTATTTAACACAAACATATGTACAATCACTACATCAAATGTTGTGGATTCCGGCATGACAAACTACCCTTGAAGAACTGTAGGACTTACAGCAGTACGCCTACATTCCTTCTCAGGTTGATGAACCAAGTGGAAGTCGTCCGGACACAAACAGAATTACCAACAGCTAGATGATAGATGATATCAATTCAGTGTATACAATATGAACTTATGTACAAAATCACACACCAAGCACATTGGACTGCTCATTGATGCGCTACCCTTTTTCAGAATTGTAGAACTTACAGCAGTACGCCTACAACCCTTCTCAGGTTGACGCCCTAGGTTGGAAAATCGTCGCAGAGTTCATTTGCTGACTTCCTTCTATCAGCTATATCCTCAAATCTGAACGGCAACACGCCCATGTCATTGTATCGTAGAATATAGATGACGAACAAACACACGGCATATCTCATCAACCAAGTGTAGAAACAGAGTAATTTACACCAAAGATAATAGCATTCAATTAGTAACTTGAAACTAGAAATGCCTTTATTCATGCAGGTCAATTTAACAATTACTCTCTCGTTTACACTTGGCTTATTCTCACTAAACTGAGCAATATCTTTCGTCTTTTCAAATGCACCAATACTATCATAGTCATTGCACAAGATACTTGAGTTGATGGGCGTCTTTTCCATTGTGGATGAAAACACCAACGATGACTGAGTGACACAAGGTGATGAATTTAGCGGTGGATCAGAAGCTGTTCTTGTTCGGCTTTCAAATTTTTGTCTAACTGCAACATTACCACCACCGCTGTCTTTTATTATTAGCTCCAGTTTAGCATGAATATCTGTTGATAGGTGGGCTACACGCTGATCATTTACACTGACAGTCTCAGAAGTATCCGTACCTTCTACCACTGCATTTGCTCGTAAATCCACTTCACGTTCAAGTTGAACAGAACTTTTTTTCAACTCAGTATTAGTAGGCATTTCCCCCCCATTTCATCATGATCAACGAAAGACAAGTGTACACTATTATGACCACTGCAAAAAATATCCACTTTACCTCAGTTTGTATGGTCAACTTCATCATTTTCAAACTCTTTAATAACAGAATTAGACAATTTGTGTCCCTCCTCACAAATCTTTGAAAATTTTATACCTTAACTCTGACTAGTAACACCTTGTAAACTTGTGGAGTCAGAACTGCCCTCTGAAATTGTAGCTCTATTCTCCTGCACAAACTGCGGTGTCGTCTGTGACACTATTCAACAATGGCTACCAGTTGCAACTACAGACTTCTTCACAACACCGTTATCGTCACACAATTCGGAGTCAGACCTGGAGTTTACATTTAGCTTATCACTGAACTTGCTCACCGGTTCACAGTTCACTTCTGTATGCACCTCTTGCAAACGTGTAAAACAAAACCGTGTTTGTCTTGCATCTTGTAACTTATCTGTTGAGGATGTACTACGAAACCTGTTACACTCACTAGGTCTATATGCATTACTATACATCATGGAGTCTTCTCGATATCCACCTCTTTGAGGCCTATTCGTCATCAATGATTGCCTTTTTCCCTCAGTCTGCTCTATTCTAGGGGTGAGATGTAATAGACTGGCGAACTTGCTCATAGATTGATTGACGCTATCTTTTACCACTTTCAGAATGAAATCGAACTTTGGCTCGATACCCTCATCCCCCACACGGGAGCTTATCTTCACCCACTTCCTTTGCAATCGAGTAGGTAGACGTCTTGCTATTACTTCTAGTATAAAACTCGAGTTGAGGTCACTCATGCGATTCATCAAAATCATTGCATTCTTGCAAATCAGCAAATTATCTAAAAACTCAGTGAGTGTCGTTTAATAGAAAACTACTCAGCATGATCTCAAATTCCCTTACAAACTGTAAATAATCAGCCGGGTTTCCGTCAAAACACCGTGGTTCAAATTTAGGGAGTTTGATGTTCCTATTATCCCTGAACGGCGAAACAATATCATCAACCATGTCATGCTTAACATCAGACACATCGTTACAATTAACAGACAAGTCACCATGACTTACTTTCCTGTTTGTATCCAAGACACTCTGTCCCTTCCTTGACTCAGGCATTGTTGAACTTGAGCAAATTCGAAAAGCGTTCCAGATATTGTTTGTTCAAAGAGGACTTGACCGGCACCAGGAAAGATGAACGGTGACTATCCAAACTTTCACCAACTGTCTGAATCCGCCAGAATCTTTTTCTACCCTCAGAAACTGCCAGTGAAGTCTCGTAAACCGTTAATGCCCAGCTCTTGCTGCACTCGGGCTCACGCTGTCGCTTGAAGTTTCTCAGAAACGCTTAGTAATAACGGACGAAAAAACCAAAACACCAATTGTTGACTCGAGGATTCTTTATTGTAACACCAACATATATCCAACTTTAAAACTAAGCTTTACAACTAAGGTCTATGAACAAATATTACAATAATAAATCACAATATTACTTCTGATGGTTGCATCCTGACTTCTTTCTGAACAGCGACCGATCAGACGATGACTGGTGTATTGCTGCCTCCGCGAAAATTGGGGAAGTTGGTTTTGAGCAAACAACCATGAATTGATCGTTCAATCTTGAACTACATTGACAATCCCTGTGTCATACGAAGCACTGTCGGAGAAGAATATGAGAATTTTATTCTTCCTGCACTAAGGCAAACCAGTGTGATAGGAGAAATATTATGGAGACGACATTTTGACAGGCAACGTGGAAGACTCCATCCACTTAGGTATCACAAAGTGTTCCCCTGTTCCGCTGCCATTCTCGACATTAACAAAAGATGTGCAAAAGACTTAAACTCTTCAACAATAAATATGTCAGGTTGTCAATCACGTCTCATAAACCGTTAATGCCCAGCTCTCGCTACGCTCGAGCCCACGCTGTTCCTTGAAGATTTCAGAAACGCTTAGTTATAACGGACGAAAAAACCAAAACACCGATTGGCCGCTTGATATTTCTTTATTGTTACACCAACATATAAAAAGAATAAGTGAACTAAGATTTCTGACGATGTTTCACTCTTCTTTCTGAACAGCGACCGATGAGACGATGACTGTCGTATTGATGCCTCCGCGAAAATTGGGGAAGTTGATTTTGAGCAAACAACCAAGAATTGATCGTCCAATCTTCAACTCCATTGACACTCCCCGGCAAAAAAGGGATCCAACCCTTTTTTTTCCATTACGACCAATACACGTTGACTTGGATGCCATTGCGAGAACCTGGGTCACACGGACAGAGCTGAAATGGAAAACAAACAGAAAAGCCAACACACCACAAGCATACTCACAGCACAATCTCACACATCAATGACGACCTGCGCCTCCAGACAGAGACCTCCTCTTGACATCTTGCAACACAATCGCCATTTGCTAGAATGACTCTTGCAGAATGCAAAGTGACCATGGCAGCACCTCACGATACTCTACGCACATCCTCTTATCTACTCATTACCAATTACCACTGAAATCGCTTGTCATTCATTCTGCCTCAGTTCTAGTAACGGTGATGTATGCTAGCCTCAGCCGTTTACACTCCCCGGCGTGTCGGACCGCAGCTAACAATTATCTCCGTGTGCATTTCATTCTCAGCAATAGCCTCCCCGGCGTATACGACCCATCTGCTGTCCTTAACATCAATCAATTCATTCACGGATGTAGAAGACTCGAAACAACTTCAGAAGTAATCACGACGAAACTTTCAACAAAATTACGCAATAACAACAAGATACGAAAACAACGAGTAAACACAATGAATTCAAATAACACCAATTGATATGACACACCACACGTATATACAAACAGTACACACAAACTCGCAGTTCATGTCTTGATGGAATTCCTTTGAAGAATTGCAGGACTTACACCAGTACGCCTACAACCCTTCACAGGTTGACGATTGTAAGTTGTGGAATGTCCAGACACAAACGAGATTAACCAACAATTGCGATAATTGGAACTGACACAACTATTTAACACAAACATATGTACAATCACTACATCAAATGTTGTGGATTCCGGCATGACAAACTACCCTTGAAGAACTGTAGGACTTACAGCAGTACGCCTACATTCCTTCTCAGGTTGATGAACCAAGTGGAAGTCGTCCGGACACAAACAGAATTACCAACAGCTAGATGATAGATGATATCAATTCAGTGTATACAATATGAACTTATGTACAAAATCACACACCAAGCACATTGGACTGCTCATTGATGCGCTACCCTTTTTCAGAATTGTAGAACTTACAGCAGTACGCCTACAACCCTTCTCAGGTTGACGCCCTAGGTTGGAAAATCGTCGCAGAGTTCATTTGCTGACTTCCTTCTATCAGCTATATCCTCAAATCTGAACGGCAACACGCCCATGTCATTGTATCGTAGAATATAGATGACGAACAAACACACGGCATATCTCATCAACCAAGTGTAGAAACAGAGTAATTTACACCAAAGATAATAGCATTCAATTAGTAACTTGAAACTAGAAATGCCTTTATTCATGCAGGTCAATTTAACAATTACTCTCTCGTTTACACTTGGCTTATTCTCACTAAACTGAGCAATATCTTTCGTCTTTTCAAATGCACCAATACTATCATAGTCATTGCACAAGATACTTGAGTTGATGGGCGTCTTTTCCATTGTGGATGAAAACACCAACGATGACTGAGTGACACAAGGTGATGAATTTAGCGGTGGATCAGAAGCTGTTCTTGTTCGGCTTTCAAATTTTTGTCTAACTGCAACATTACCACCACCGCTGTCTTTTATTATTAGCTCCAGTTTAGCATGAATATCTGTTGATAGGTGGGCTACACGCTGATCATTTACACTGACAGTCTCAGAAGTATCCGTACCTTCTACCACTGCATTTGCTCGTAAATCCACTTCACGTTCAAGTTGAACAGAACTTTTTTTCAACTCAGTATTAGTAGGCATTTCCCCCCCATTTCATCATGATCAACGAAAGACAAGTGTACACTATTATGACCACTGCAAAAAATATCCACTTTACCTCAGTTTGTATGGTCAACTTCATCATTTTCAAACTCTTTAATAACAGAATTAGACAATTTGTGTCCCTCCTCACAAATCTTTGAAAATTTTATACCTTAACTCTGACTAGTAACACCTTGTAAACTTGTGGAGTCAGAACTGCCCTCTGAAATTGTAGCTCTATTCTCCTGCACAAACTGCGGTGTCGTCTGTGACACTATTCAACAATGGCTACCAGTTGCAACTACAGACTTCTTCACAACACCGTTATCGTCACACAATTCGGAGTCAGACCTGGAGTTTACATTTAGCTTATCACTGAACTTGCTCACCGGTTCACAGTTCACTTCTGTATGCACCTCTTGCAAACGTGTAAAACAAAACCGTGTTTGTCTTGCATCTTGTAACTTATCTGTTGAGGATGTACTACGAAACCTGTTACACTCACTAGGTCTATATGCATTACTATACATCATGGAGTCTTCTCGATATCCACCTCTTTGAGGCCTATTCGTCATCAATGATTGCCTTTTTCCCTCAGTCTGCTCTATTCTAGGGGTGAGATGTAATAGACTGGCGAACTTGCTCATAGATTGATTGACGCTATCTTTTACCACTTTCAGAATGAAATCGAACTTTGGCTCGATACCCTCATCCCCCACACGGGAGCTTATCTTCACCCACTTCCTTTGCAATCGAGTAGGTAGACGTCTTGCTATTACTTCTAGTATAAAACTCGAGTTGAGGTCACTCATGCGATTCATCAAAATCATTGCATTCTTGCAAATCAGCAAATTATCTAAAAACTCAGTGAGTGTCGTTTAATAGAAAACTACTCAGCATGATCTCAAATTCCCTTACAAACTGTAAATAATCAGCCGGGTTTCCGTCAAAACACCGTGGTTCAAATTTAGGGAGTTTGATGTTCCTATTATCCCTGAACGGCGAAACAATATCATCAACCATGTCATGCTTAACATCAGACACATCGTTACAATTAACAGACAAGTCACCATGACTTACTTTCCTGTTTGTATCCAAGACACTCTGTCCCTTCCTTGACTCAGGCATTGTTGAACTTGAGCAAATTCGAAAAGCGTTCCAGATATTGCTTGTTCAAAGAGGACTTGACCGGCACCAGGAAAGATGAACGGTGACTATCCAAACTTTCACCAACTGTCTGAATCCGCCAGAATCTTTTTCTACCCTCAGAAACTGCCAGTGAAGTCTCGTAAACCGTTAATGCCCAGCTCTTGCTGCACTCGGGCTCACGCTGTCGCTTGAAGTTTCTCAGAAACGCTTAGTAATAACGGACGAAAAAACCAAAATACCAATTGTTGACTCGAGGATTCTTTATTGTAACACCAACATATATCCAACTTTAAAACTAAGCTTTACAACTAAGGTCTATGAACAAATATTACAATAATAAATCACAATATTACTTCTGATGGTTGCATCCTGACTTCTTTCTGAACAGCGACCGATCAGACGATGACTGGTGTATTGCTGCCTCCGCGAAAATTGGGGAAGTTGGTTTTGAGCAAACAACCATGAATTGATCGTTCAATCTTGAACTACATTGACAATCCCTGTGTCATACGAAGCACTGTCGGAGAAGAATATGAGAATTTTATTCTTCCTGCACTAAGGCAAACCAGTGTGATAGGAGAAATATTATGGAGACGACATTTTGACAGGCAACGTGGAAGACTCCATCCACTTAGGTATCACAAAGTGTTCCCCTGTTCCGCTGCCATTCTCGACATTAACAAAAGATGTGCAAAAGACTTAAACTCTTCAACAATAAATATGTCAGGTTGTCAATCACGTCTCATAAACCGTTAATGCCCAGCTCTCGCTACGCTCGAGCCCACGCTGTTCCTTGAAGATTTCAGAAACGCTTAGTTATAACGGACGAAAAAACCAAAACACCGATTGGCCGCTTGATATTTCTTTATTGTTACACCAACATATAAAAAGAATAAGTGAACTAAGATTTCTGACGATGTTTCACTCTTCTTTCTGAACAGCGACCGATGAGACGATGACTGTCGTATTGATGCCTCCACGAAAATTGGGGAAGTTGATTTTGAGCAAACAACCAAGAATTGATCGTTCAATCTTCAACTCCATTGACACTCCCCGGCAAAAAAGGGATCCAACCCTTTTTTTTCCATTACGACCAATACACGTTGACTTGGATGCCATTGCGAGAACCTGGGTCACACGGACAGAGCTGAAATGGAAAACAAACAGAAAAGCCAACACACCACAAGCATACTCACAGCACAATCTCACACATCAATGACGACCTGCGCCTCCAGACAGAGACCTCCTCTTGACATCTTGCAACACAATCGCCATTTGCTAGAATGACTCTTGCAGAATGCAAAGTGACCATGGCAGCACCTCACGATACTCTACGCACATCCTCTTATCTACTCATTACCAATTACCACTGAAATCGCTTGTCATTCATTCTGCCTCAGTTCTAGTAACGGTGATGTATGCTAGCCTCAGCCGTTTACACTCCCCGGCGTGTCGGACCGCAGCTAACAATTATCTCCGTGTGCATTTCATTCTCAGCAATAGCCTCCCCGGCGTATACGACCCATCTGCTGTCCTTAACATCAATCAATTCATTCACGGATGTAGAAGACTCGAAACAACTTCAGAAGTAATCACGACGAAACTTTCAACAAAATTACGCAATAACAACAAGATACGAAAACAACGAGTAAACACAATGAATTCAAATAACACCAATTGATATGACACACCACACGTATATACAAACAGTACACACAAACTCGCAGTTCATGTCTTGATGGAATTCCTTTGAAGAATTGCAGGACTTACACCAGTACGCCTACAACCCTTCACAGGTTGACGATTGTAAGTTGTGGAATGTCCAGACACAAACGAGATTAACCAACAATTGCGATAATTGGAACTGACACAACTATTTAACACAAACATATGTACAATCACTACATCAAATGTTGTGGATTCCGGCATGACAAACTACCCTTGAAGAACTGTAGGACTTACAGCAGTACGCCTACATTCCTTCTCAGGTTGATGAACCAAGTGGAAGTCGTCCGGACACAAACAGAATTACCAACAGCTAGATGATAGATGATATCAATTCAGTGTATACAATATGAACTTATGTACAAAATCACACACCAAGCACATTGGACTGCTCATTGATGCGCTACCCTTTTTCAGAATTGTAGAACTTACAGCAGTACGCCTACAACCCTTCTCAGGTTGACGCCCTAGGTTGGAAAATCGTCGCAGAGTTCATTTGCTGACTTCCTTCTATCAGCTATATCCTCAAATCTGAACGGCAACACGCCCATGTCATTGTATCGTAGAATATAGATGACGAACAAACACACGGCATATCTCATCAACCAAGTGTAGAAACAGAGTAATTTACACCAAAGATAATAGCATTCAATTAGTAACTTGAAACTAGAAATGCCTTTATTCATGCAGGTCAATTTAACAATTACTCTCTCGTTTACACTTGGCTTATTCTCACTAAACTGAGCAATATCTTTCGTCTTTTCAAATGCACCAATACTATCATAGTCATTGCACAAGATACTTGAGTTGATGGGCGTCTTTTCCATTGTGGATGAAAACACCAACGATGACTGAGTGACACAAGGTGATGAATTTAGCGGTGGATCAGAAGCTGTTCTTGTTCGGCTTTCAAATTTTTGTCTAACTGCAACATTACCACCACCGCTGTCTTTTATTATTAGCTCCAGTTTAGCATGAATATCTGTTGATAGGTGGGCTACACGCTGATCATTTACACTGACAGTCTCAGAAGTATCCGTACCTTCTACCACTGCATTTGCTCGTAAATCCACTTCACGTTCAAGTTGAACAGAACTTTTTTTCAACTCAGTATTAGTAGGCATTTCCCCCCCATTTCATCATGATCAACGAAAGACAAGTGTACACTATTATGACCACTGCAAAAAATATCCACTTTACCTCAGTTTGTATGGTCAACTTCATCATTTTCAAACTCTTTAATAACAGAATTAGACAATTTGTGTCCCTCCTCACAAATCTTTGAAAATTTTATACCTTAACTCTGACTAGTAACACCTTGTAAACTTGTGGAGTCAGAACTGCCCTCTGAAATTGTAGCTCTATTCTCCTGCACAAACTGCGGTGTCGTCTGTGACACTATTCAACAATGGCTACCAGTTGCAACTACAGACTTCTTCACAACACCGTTATCGTCACACAATTCGGAGTCAGACCTGGAGTTTACATTTAGCTTATCACTGAACTTGCTCACCGGTTCACAGTTCACTTCTGTATGCACCTCTTGCAAACGTGTAAAACAAAACCGTGTTTGTCTTGCATCTTGTAACTTATCTGTTGAGGATGTACTACGAAACCTGTTACACTCACTAGGTCTATATGCATTACTATACATCATGGAGTCTTCTCGATATCCACCTCTTTGAGGCCTATTCGTCATCAATGATTGCCTTTTTCCCTCAGTCTGCTCTATTCTAGGGGTGAGATGTAATAGACTGGCGAACTTGCTCATAGATTGATTGACGCTATCTTTTACCACTTTCAGAATGAAATCGAACTTTGGCTCGATACCCTCATCCCCCACACGGGAGCTTATCTTCACCCACTTCCTTTGCAATCGAGTAGGTAGACGTCTTGCTATTACTTCTAGTATAAAACTCGAGTTGAGGTCACTCATGCGATTCATCAAAATCATTGCATTCTTGCAAATCAGCAAATTATCTAAAAACTCAGTGAGTGTCGTTTAATAGAAAACTACTCAGCATGATCTCAAATTCCCTTACAAACTGTAAATAATCAGCCGGGTTTCCGTCAAAACACCGTGGTTCAAATTTAGGGAGTTTGATGTTCCTATTATCCCTGAACGGCGAAACAATATCATCAACCATGTCATGCTTAACATCAGACACATCGTTACAATTAACAGACAAGTCACCATGACTTACTTTCCTGTTTGTATCCAAGACACTCTGTCCCTTCCTTGACTCAGGCATTGTTGAACTTGAGCAAATTCGAAAAGCGTTCCAGATATTGCTTGTTCAAAGAGGACTTGACCGGCACCAGGAAAGATGAACGGTGACTATCCAAACTTTCACCAACTGTCTGAATCCGCCAGAATCTTTTTCTACCCTCAGAAACTGCCAGTGAAGTCTCGTAAACCGTTAATGCCCAGCTCTTGCTGCACTCGGGCTCACGCTGTCGCTTGAAGTTTCTCAGAAACGCTTAGTAATAACGGACGAAAAAACCAAAACACCAATTGTTGACTCGAGGATTCTTTATTGTAACACCAACATATATCCAACTTTAAAACTAAGCTTTACAACTAAGGTCTATGAACAAATATTACAATAATAAATCACAATATTACTTCTGATGGTTGCATCCTGACTTCTTTCTGAACAGCGACCGATCAGACGATGACTGGTGTATTGCTGCCTCCGCGAAAATTGGGGAAGTTGGTTTTGAGCAAACAACCATGAATTGATCGTTCAATCTTGAACTACATTGACAATCCCTGTGTCATACGAAGCACTGTCGGAGAAGAATATGAGAATTTTATTCTTCCTGCACTAAGGCAAACCAGTGTGATAGGAGAAATATTATGGAGACGACATTTTGACAGGCAACGTGGAAGACTCCATCCACTTAGGTATCACAAAGTGTTCCCCTGTTCCGCTGCCATTCTCGACATTAACAAAAGATGTGCAAAAGACTTAAACTCTTCAACAATAAATATGTCAGGTTGTCAATCACGTCTCATAAACCGTTAATGCCCAGCTCTCGCTACGCTCGAGCCCACGCTGTTCCTTGAAGATTTCAGAAACGCTTAGTTATAACGGACGAAAAAACCAAAACACCGATTGTTGACTCGAGGATTCTTTATTGTAACACCAACATATATCCAACTTTAAAACTAAGCTTTACAACTAAGGTCTATGAACAAATATTACAATAATAAATCACAATATTACTTCTGATGGTTGCATCCTGACTTCTTTCTGAACAGCGACCGATCAGACGATGACTGGTGTATTGCTGCCTCCGCGAAAATTGGGGAAGTTGGTTTTGAGCAAACAACCATGAATTGATCGTTCAATCTTGAACTACATTGACAATCCCTGTGTCATACGAAGCACTGTCGGAGAAGAATATGAGAATTTTATTCTTCCTGCACTAAGGCAAACCAGTGTGATAGGAGAAATATTATGGAGACGACATTTTGACAGGCAACGTGGAAGACTCCATCCACTTAGGTATCACAAAGTGTTCCCCTGTTCCGCTGCCATTCTCGACATTAACAAAAGATGTGCAAAAGACTTAAACTCTTCAACAATAAATATGTCAGGTTGTCAATCACGTCTCATAAACCGTTAATGCCCAGCTCTCGCTACGCTCGAGCCCACGCTGTTCCTTGAAGATTTCAGAAACGCTTAGTTATAACGGACGAAAAAACCAAAACACCGATTGGCCGCTTGATATTTCTTTATTGTTACACCAACATATAAAAAGAATAAGTGAACTAAGATTTCTGACGATGTTTCACTCTTCTTTCTGAACAGCGACCGATGAGACGATGACTGTCGTATTGATGCCTCCACGAAAATTGGGGAAGTTGATTTTGAGCAAACAACCAAGAATTGATCGTTCAATCTTCAACTCCATTGACACTCCCCGGCAAAAAAGGGATCCAACCCTTTTTTTTCCATTACGACCAATACACGTTGACTTGGATGCCATTGCGAGAACCTGGGTCACACGGACAGAGCTGAAATGGAAAACAAACAGAAAAGCCAACACACCACAAGCATACTCACAGCACAATCTCACACATCAATGACGACCTGCGCCTCCAGACAGAGACCTCCTCTTGACATCTTGCAACACAATCGCCATTTGCTAGAATGACTCTTGCAGAATGCAAAGTGACCATGGCAGCACCTCACGATACTCTACGCACATCCTCTTATCTACTCATTACCAATTACCACTGAAATCGC
This sequence comes from Trichobilharzia regenti, assembly GCA_944472135.2. Classification (NCBI taxonomy): domain Eukaryota; kingdom Metazoa; phylum Platyhelminthes; class Trematoda; order Strigeidida; family Schistosomatidae; genus Trichobilharzia; species Trichobilharzia regenti. Next base: position 59,831,854 of record OX235270.1, read on the forward strand.
TTGTCATTCATTCTGCCTCAGTTCTAGTAACGGTGATGTATGCTAGCCTCAGCCGTTTACACTCCCCGGCGTGTCGGACCGCAGCTAACAATTATCTCCGTGTGCATTTCATTCTCAGCAATAGCCTCCCCGGCGTATACGACCCATCTGCTGTCCTTAACATCAATCAATTCATTCACGGATGTAGAAGACTCGAAACAACTTCAGAAGTAATCACGACGAAACTTTCAACAAAATTACGCAATAACAACAAGATACGAAAACAACGAGTAAACACAATGAATTCAAATAACACCAATTGATATGACACACCACACGTATATACAAACAGTACACACAAACTCGCGGATCATGTCTTGATGGAATTCCTTTGAAGAATCGCAGGACTTACACCAGTACGCCTACAACCCTTCACAGGTTGACGATTGTAAGTTGTGGAATGTCCAGACACAAACGAGATTAACCAACAATTGCGATAATTGGAACTGACACAACTATTTAACACAAACATATGTACAATCACTACATCAAATGTTGTGGATTCCGGCATGACAAACTACCCTTGAAGAACTGTAGGACTTACAGCAGTACGCCTACATTCCTTCTCAGGTTGATGATCCAAGTGGAAGTCGTCCGGACACAAACAGAATTACCAACAGCTAGATGATAGATGATATCAATTCAGTGTATACAATATGAACTTATGTACAAAATCACACACCAAGCACATTGGACTGCTCATTGATGCGCTACCCTTTTTCAGAATTGTAGAACTTACAGCAGTACGCCTACAACCCTTCTCAGGTTGACGCCCTAGGTTGGAAAATCGTCGCAGAGTTCATTTGCTGACTTCCTTCTATCAGCTATATCCTCAAATCTGAACGGCAACACGCCCATGTCATTGTATCGTAGAATATAGATGACGAACAAACACACGGCATATCTCATCAACCAAGTGTAGAAACAGAGTAATTTACACCAAAGATAATAGCATTCAATTAGTAACTTGAAACTAGAAATGCCTTTATTCATGCAGGTCAATTTAACAATTACTCTCTCGTTTACACTTGGCTTATTCTCACTAAACTGAGCAATATCTTTCGTCTTTTCAAATGCACCAATACTATCATAGTCATTGCACAAGATACTTGAGTTGATGGGCGTCTTTTCCATTGTGGATGAAAACACCAACGATGACTGAGTGACACAAGGTGATGAATTTAGCGGTGGATCAGAAGCTGTTCTTGTTCGGCTTTCAAATTTTTGTCTAACTGCAACATTACCACCACCGCTGTCTTTTATTATTAGCTCCAGTTTAGCATGAATATCTGTTGATAGGTGGGCTACACGCTGATCATTTACACTGACAGTCTCAGAAGTATCCGTACCTTCTACCACTGCATTTGCTCGTAAATCCACTTCACGTTCAAGTTGAACAGAACTTTTTTTCAACTCAGTATTAGTAGGCATTTCCCCCCCATTTCATCATGATCAACGAAAGACAAGTGTACACTATTATGACCACTGCAAAAAATATCCACTTTACCTCAGTTTGTATGGTCAACTTCATCATTTTCAAACTCTTTAATAACAGAATTAGACAATTTGTGTCCCTCCTCCCAAATCTTTGAAAATTTTATACCTTAACTCTGACTAGTAACACCTTGTAAACTTGTGGAGTCAGAACTGCCCTCTGAAATTGTAGCTCTATTCTCCTGCACAAACTGCGGTGTCGTCTGTGACACTATTCAACAATGGCTACCAGTTGCAACTACAGACTTCTTCACAACACCGTTATCGTCACACAATTCGGAGTCAGACCTGGAGTTTACATTTAGCTTATCACTGAACTTGCTCACCGGTTCACAGTTCACTTCTGTATGCACCTCTTGCAAACGTGTAAAACAAAACCGTGTTTGTCTTGCATCTTGTAACTTATCTGTTGAGGATGTACTACGAAACCTGTTACACTCACTAGGTCTATATGCATTACTATACATCATGGAGTCTTCTCGATATCCACCTCTTTGAGGCCTATTCGTCATCAATGATTGCCTTTTTCCCTCAGTCTGCTCTATTCTAGGGGTGAGATGTAATAGACTGGCGAACTTGCTCATAGATTGATTGACGCTATCTTTTACCACTTTCAGAATGAAATCGAACTTTGGCTCGATACCCTCATCCCCCACACGGGAGCTTATCTTCACCCACTTCCTTTGCAATCGAGTAGGTAGACGTCTTGCTATTACTTCTAGTATAAAACTCGAGTTGAGGTCACTCATGCGATTCATCAAAATCATTGCATTCTTGCAAATCAGCAAATTATCTAAAAACTCAGTGAGTGTCGTTTAATAGAAAACTACTCAGCATGATCTCAAATTCCCTTACAAACTGTAAATAATCAGCCGGGTTTCCGTCAAAACACCGTGGTTCAAATTTAGGGAGTTTGATGTTCCTATTATCCCTGAACGGCGAAACAATATCATCAACCATGTCATGCTTAACATCAGACACATCGTTACAATTAACAGACAAGTCACCATGACTTACTTTCCTGTTTGTATCCAAGACACTCTGTCCCTTCCTTGACTCAGGCATTGTTGAACTTGAGCAAATTCGAAAAGCGTTCCAGATATTGCTTGTTCAAAGAGGACTTGACCGGCACCAGGAAAGATGAACGGTGACTATCCAAACTTTCACCAACTGTCTGAATCCGCCAGAATCTTTTTCTACCCTCAGAAACTGCCAGTGAAGTCTCGTAAACCGTTAATGCCCAGCTCTTGCTGCACTCGGGCTCACGCTGTCGCTTGAAGTTTCTCAGAAACGCTTAGTAATAACGGACGAAAAAACCAAAACACCAATTGTTGACTCGAGGATTCTTTATTGTAACACCAACATATATCCAACTTTAAAACTAAGCTTTACAACTAAGGTCTATGAACAAATATTACAATAATAAATCACAATATTACTTCTGATGGTTGCATCCTGACTTCTTTCTGAACAGCGACCGATCAGACGATGACTGGTGTATTGCTGCCTCCGCGAAAATTGGGGAAGTTGGTTTTGAGCAAACAACCATGAATTGATCGTTCAATCTTGAACTACATTGACAATCCCTGTGTCATACGAAGCACTGTCGGAGAAGAATATGAGAATTTTATTCTTCCTGCACTAAGGCAAACCAGTGTGATAGGAGAAATATTATGGAGACGACATTTTGACAGGCAACGTGGAAGACTCCATCCACTTAGGTATCACAAAGTGTTCCCCTGTTCCGCTGCCATTCTCGACATTAACAAAAGATGTGCAAAAGACTTAAACTCTTCAACAATAAATATGTCAGGTTGTCAATCACGTCTCATAAACCGTTAATGCCCAGCTCTCGCTACGCTCGAGCCCACGCTGTTCCTTGAAGATTTCAGAAACGCTTAGTTATAACGGACGAAAAAACCAAAACACCGATTGGCCGCTTGATATTTCTTTATTGTTACACCAACATATAAAAAGAATAAGTGAACTAAGATTTCTGACGATGTTTCACTCTTCTTTCTGAACAGCGACCGATGAGACGATGACTGTCGTATTGATGCCTCCACGAAAATTGGGGAAGTTGATTTTGAGCAAACAACCAAGAATTGATCGTTCAATCTTCAACTCCATTGACACTCCCCGGCAAAAAAGGGATCCAACCCTTTTTTTTCCATTACGACCAATACACGTTGACTTGGATGCCATTGCGAGAACCTGGGTCACACGGACAGAGCTGAAATGGAAAACAAACAGAAAAGCCAACACACCACAAGCATACTCACAGCACAATCTCACACATCAATGACGACCTGCGCCTCCAGACAGAGACCTCCTCTTGACATCTTGCAACACAATCGCCATTTGCTAGAATGACTCTTGCAGAATGCAAAGTGACCATGGCAGCACCTCACGATACTCTACGCACATCCTCTTATCTACTCATTACCAATTACCACTGAAATCGCTTGTCATTCATTCTGCCTCAGTTCTAGTAACGGTGATGTATGCGAGCCTCAGCCGTTTACACTCCCCGGCGTGTCGGACCGCAGCTAACAATTATCTCCGTGTGCATTTCATTCTCAGCAATAGCCTCCCCGGCGTATACGACCCATCTGCTGTCCTTAACATCAATCAATTCATTCACGGATGTAGAAGACTCGAAACAACTTCAGAAGTAATCACGACGAAAATTTTAACAAAATTACGCAATAACAACAAGATACGAAAACAACGAGTAAACACAATGAATTCAAATAACACCAATTGATATGACACACCACACGTATATACAAACAGTACACACAAACTCGCGGATCATGTCTTGATGGAATTCCTTTGAAGAATTGCAGGACTTACACCAGTACGCCTACAACCCTTCACAGGTTGACGATTGTAAGTTGTGGAATGTCCAGACACAAACGAGATTAACCAACAATTGCGATAATTGGAACTGACACAACTATTTAACACAAACATATGTACAATCACTACATCAAATGTTGTGGATTCCGGCATGACAAACTACCCTTGAAGAACTGTAGGACTTACAGCAGTACGCCTACATTCCTTCTCAGGTTGATGATCCAAGTGGAAGTCGTCCGGACACAAACAGAATTACCAACAGCTAGATGATAGATGATATCAATTCAGTGTATACAATATGAACTTATGTACAAAATCACACACCAAGCACATTGGACTGCTCATTGATGCGCTACCCTTTTCAGAATTGTAGGACTTACAGCAGTACGCCTACAACCCTTCTCAGGTTGACGCCCTAGGTTGGAAAATCGTCGCAGAGTTCATTTGCTGACTTCCTTCTATCAGCTATATCCTCAAATCTGAACGGCAACACGCCCATGTCATTGTATCGTAGAATATAGATGACGAACAAACACACGGCATATCTCATCAACCAAGTGTAGAAACAGAGTAATTTACACCAAAGATAATAGCATTCAATTAGTAACTTGAAACTAGAAATGCCTTTATTCATGCAAGTCAATTTAACAATTACTCTCTCGTTTACACTTGGCTTATTCTCACTAAACTGAGCAATATCTTTCGTCTTTTCAAATGCACCAATACTATCATAGTCATTGCACAAGATACTTGAGTTGATGGGCGTCTTTTTCATTGTGGATGAAAACACCAACGATGACTGAGTGACACAAGGTGATGAAGTTAGCGGTGGATCAGAAGCTGTTCTTGTTCGGCTTTCAGATAGTTGTCCAACTGCAAGATTACCACCACTGCTGTCTTTCACTACTAGTTCGGGTTTAGCACTATCATCTGATGATAGGTGGGCTACACGCTGATCAATTACACTGACTGTCTCACAAGTATGCACACCTTCTGGAACTGCATCTGCGTTCAATTCTACTTCACGTTGTAGTTGTACAGAACCTTTATTTAACTTAGCAGTAGTAGGCATATCCCTCATCTCATCATGATCAACCAAAGACAACTGTGAAGTATCATGATCATTATCACGAATATTCACTTTACCGTCAACTTCATCATTTTCAAACTCTTTAATAACAGAAGTAGACAATTTTGGTTCCTCCTCACAAATCATTAAAGGTTTTATATCTTCACTCTGACTAGTTATACTTTGTAAACTTGTGGAGTCAGAACTCCACTCTGAAGCAGCAACTCTATTCTGTGACACTCTATTCAACAGTGGCTTACCAGTTGCAACTACAGACTTCTTCACAACACCGTTATCGTCACACAATTCGGAGTCAGACCTGGAGTTTACATTTAGCTTATCACTGAACTTGCTCACCGGTTCACAGTTCACTTCTGTATGCACCTCTTGCAAACGTGTAAAACAAAACCGTGTTTGTCTTGCATCTTGTAACTTATCTGTTGAGGATGTACTACGAAACCTGTTACACTCACTAGGTCTATATGCATTACTATACATCATGGAGTCTTCTCGATATCCACCTCTCTGAGGCCTATTCGTCATCAATGATTGCCTTTTTCCCTCAGACTGCTCTATTCTAGGGGTGAGATGTAATAGACTGGCGAACTTGCTCATAGATTGATTGACGCTATCTTTTACCAGTTTCAGAATATCATCAAACTTTGGCTCGATACCCTCATCCCCCACACGGGAGCTTATCTTCACCCACTTCCTTTGCAATCGAGTAGGTAGACGTCTTGCTATTACTTCTAGTATAAAACTCGAGTTGAGGTCACTCATGCGATTCATCGAAATCATTGCATTCTTGTAAATTAGCAAATTATCTAAAAACTCAGTGAGTGCCTGGGAGTCATCCTGTAATTGACCACCATTACCCTTAACAGCCTCGAATAATTTCCCTGCAATCATCGAAGGTCTTCCAAACCTTTGACGTAATATGCTCATAGCCTCATCGTAGCCCTCTTTTGGCTTCATAAACTTACAGCACTGTATAGCTCTTGCAGCATCTCCAGTGCAATATCTCATCAAATACATTAACTTCAATTCATCACTTGATAGAAAACTACTCAACATGATCTCAAACTCCTTTACAAATTGTAAATAATCAGCCGGGTTTCCATCAAAACACCGTGGTTCAAATTTAGGGAGTTTGATGTTCCTATTATCCCTGAACGGCGAAACAGTAACATCAACCATGTCATGCTTAACATCAGACACATCGTTACAATTAACAGACAAGTCACCATGACTTACTTTCCTGTTTGTATCCAAGACACTCTGTCCCTTCTTTGACCCAGGCATTGTTGAACTTGACCCAATTCCAAAAGCGTTCCAGATATTGCTTGTTCAAAGAGGACTTGACCGGCACCAGGAAAAATGAACGGTGACTATCCAAACTTTCACCAACTGTTTGAATCCGCCAGATCTGTTTCTATCGTCAGAAACTGTCAATCACGTCTCATAAACCGTTAATGCCCAGCTCTCGCTACGCTCGAGCCCACGCTGTTCCTTGAAGATTTCAGAAACGCTTAGTAATAACGGACGAAAAAACCAAAACACCGATTGGCCGCTTGATATTTCTTTATTGTTACACCAACATATAAAAAGAATAAGTGAACTAAGATTTCTGACGATGTTTCACTCTTCTTTCTGAACAGCGACCGATGAGACGATGACTGTCGTATTGATGCCTCCACGAAAATTGGGGAAGTTGATTTTGAGCAAACAACCAAGAATTGATCGTTCAATCTTCAACTCCATTGACACTCCCCGGCAAAAAAGGGATCCAACCCTTTTTTTTCCATTACGACCAATACACGTTGACTTGGATGCCATTGCGAGAACCTGGGTCACACGGACAGAGCTGAAATGGAAAACAAACAGAAAAGCCAACACACCACAAGCATACTCACAGCACAATCTCACACATCAATGACGACCTGCGCCTCCAGACAGAGACCTCCTCTTGACATCTTGCAACACAATCGCCATTTGCTAGAATGACTCTTGCAGAATGCAAAGTGACCATGGCAGCACCTCACGATACTCTACGCACATCCTCTTATCTACTCATTACCAATTACCACTGAAATCGCTTGTCATTCATTCTGCCTCAGTTCTAGTAACGGTGATGTATGCTAGCCTCAGCCGTTTACACTCCCCGGCGTGTCGGACCGCAGCTAACAATTATCTCCGTGTGCATTTCATTCTCAGCAATAGCCTCCCCGGCGTATACGACCCATCTGCTGTCCTTAACATCAATCAATTCATTCACGGATGTAGAAGACTCGAAACAACTTCAGAAGTAATCACGACGAAACTTTCAACAAAATTACGCAATAACAACAAGATACGAAAACAACGAGTAAACACAATGAATTCAAATAACACCAATTGATATGACACACCACACGTATATACAAACAGTACACACAAACTCGCGGATCATGTCTTGATGGAATTCCTTTGAAGAATCGCAGGACTTACACCAGTACGCCTACAACCCTTCACAGGTTGACGATTGTAAGTTGTGGAATGTCCAGACACAAACGAGATTAACCAACAATTGCGATAATTGGAACTGACACAACTATTTAACACAAACATATGTACAATCACTACATCAAATGTTGTGGATTCCGGCATGACAAACTACCCTTGAAGAACTGTAGGACTTACAGCAGTACGCCTACATTCCTTCTCAGGTTGATGATCCAAGTGGAAGTCGTCCGGACACAAACAGAATTACCAACAGCTAGATGATAGATGATATCAATTCAGTATATACAATATGAACTTATGTACAAAATCACACACCAAGCACATTGGACTGCTCATTGATGCGCTACCCTTTTCAGAATTGTAGGACTTACAGCAGTACGCCTACAACCCTTCTCAGGTTGACGCCCTAGGTTGGAAAATCGTCGCAGAGTTCATTTGCTGACTTCCTTCTATCAGCTATATCCTCAAATCTGAACGGCAACACGCCCATGTCATTGTATCGTAGAATATAGATGACGAACAAACACACGGCATATCTCATCAACCAAGTGTAGAAACAGAGTAATTTACACCAAAGATAATAGCATTCAATTAGTAACTTGAAACTAGAAATGCCTTTATTCATGCAAGTCAATTTAACAATTACTCTCTCGTTTACACTTGGCTTATTCTCACTAAACTGAGCAATATCTTTCGTCTTTTCAAATGCACCAATACTATCATAGTCATTGCACAAGATACTTGAGTTGATGGGCGTCTTTTTCATTGTGGATGAAAACACCAACGATGACTGAGTGACACAAGGTGATGAAGTTAGCGGTGGATCAGAAGCTGTTCTTGTTCGGCTTTCAGATATTTGTCCAACTGCAAGATTACCACCACTGCTGTCTTTCACTACTAGTTCGGGTTTATCACTATCATCTGATGATAGGTGGGCTACACGCTGATCAATTACATTGACTGTCTCACAAGTATGCACACCTTCTGGAACTGCATCTGCGTTCAATTCTACTTCACGTTGTAGTTGTACAGAACCTTTATTTAACTTAGCAGTAGTAGGCATATCCCTCATCTCATCATGATCAACCAAAGACAACTGTGAAGTATCATGATCATTATCACGAATATTCACTTTACCGTCAACTTCATCATTTTCAAACTCTTTAATAACAGAAGTAGACAATTTTGGTTCCTCCTCACAAATCATTAAAGGTTTTATATCTTCACTCTGACTAGTTATACTTTGTAAACTTGTGGAGTCAGAACTCCACTCTGAAGCAGCAACTCTATTCTGTGACACTCTATTCAACAGTGGCTTACCAGTTGCAACTACAGACTTCTTCACAACACCGTTATCGTCACACAATTCGGAGTCAGACCTGGAGTTTACATTTAGCTTATCACTGAACTTGCTCACCGGTTCACAGTTCACTTCTGTATGCACCTCTTGCAAACGTGTAAAACAAAACCGTGTTTGTCTTGCATCTTGTAACTTATCTGTTGAGGATGTACTACGAAACCTGTTACACTCACTAGGTCTATATGCATTACTATACATCATGGAGTCTTCTCGATATCCACCTCTTTGAGGCCTATTCGTCATCAATGATTGCCTTTTTCCCTCAGTCTGCTCTATTCTAGGGGTGAGATGTAATAGACTGGCGAACTTGCTCATAGATTGATTGACGCTATCTTTTACCACTTTCAGAATGAAATCGAACTTTGGCTCGATACCCTCATCCCCCACACGGGAGCTTATCTTCACCCACTTCCTTTGCAATCGAGTAGGTAGACGTCTTGCTATTACTTCTAGTATAAAACTCGAGTTGAGGTCACTCATGCGATTCATCAAAATCATTGCATTCTTGTAAATTAGCAAATTATCTAAAAACTCAGTGAGTGCCTGGGAGTCATCCTGTAATTGACCACCATTACCCTTAACAGCCTCGAATAATTTCCCTGCAATCATCGAAGGTCTTCCAAACCTTTGACGTAATATGCTCATAGCCTCATCGTAGCCCTCTTTTGGCTTCATAAACTTACAGCACTGTATAGCTCTTGCAGCATCTCCAGTGCAATATCTCATCAAATACATTAACTTCAATTCATCACTTGATAGAAAACTACTCAACATGATCTCAAACTCCTTTACAAATTGTAAATAATCAGCCGGGTTTCCATCAAAACACCGTGGTTCAAATTTAGGGAGTTTGATGTTCCTATTATCCCTGAACGGCGAAACAATATCATCAACCATGTCATGCTTAACATCAGACACATCGTTACAATTAACAGACAAGTCACCATGACTTACTTTCCTGTTTGTATCCAAGACACTCTGTCCCTTCCTTGACTCAGGCATTGTTGAACTTGAGCAAATTCGAAAAGCGTTCCAGATATTGCTTGTTCAAAGAGGACTTGACCGGCACCAGGAAAGATGAACGGTGACTATCCAAACTTTCACCAACTGTTTGAATCCGCCAGATCTGTTTCTATCGTCAGAAACTGTCAATCACGTCTCATAAACCGTTAATGCCCAGCTCTCGCTACGCTCGAGCCCACGCTGTTCCTTGAAGATTTCAGAAACGCTTAGTTATAACGGACGAAAAAACCAAAACACCGATTGGCCGCTTGATATTTCTTTATTGTTACACCAACATATAAAAAGAATAAGTGAACTAAGATTTCTGACGATGTTTCACTCTTCTTTCTGAACAGCGACCGATGAGACGATGACTGTCGTATTGATGCCTCCACGAAAATTGGGGAAGTTGATTTTGAGCAAACAACCAAGAATTGATCGTTCAATCTTCAACTCCATTGACACAGGTTGTGGTAGAAACCGGGGAATGAGTCATACTTACTCGGACTGTTAGGAGCCCTGACTCTCTTCGATTACGTCTCACAAACTTAGTGTTTTTTCTTGGTGCTGAACGTCCAAATGGATCTATACTTATATCTACTTGGAGAGCCAACGATTAAAACCAGTGCATATTACAAAACACCTAAATCATTACATCATACCAGGAGAGTATTATAGTACTCTTTGAGGTAACCCTGATACAAAAGCTCATCACACATAGTTTGTCACATGTGGAATTCAGTACCCACCTATGTGGCAAACTCTACATCACTTGGTAGCTGCAAGGGAAGGCTAGATTAATGTGTAAAAGTGATGCATTTGACCACATCCACTGGGAAATGGACTGTACCGGGACTCCAAATGTTCCAATAATTTTCTACGCCTCACTATTCCACTTTAAACTTTTTTATCTCTACCCCTATGTATCTCGTTATTTTATTATTTTCCAGTTATGTGTATATACTGCTGCCGCCTCATGTGTCTTACACACAATTGTCTTGCTCCACCTTCCATTAGTTATGTCAATCCAGCCTCCCCACTTCGTTTCAATGGCTTAGAATTGATCTATCCAGAGTGTCCGTAGACCAGACCTAAAGATTTCCCTACACGACGGAATTTGCTAGTCGCAATAGTCACAGAGATGGTAAAAATAATATTCCTCCCAATATGAACTAGTCAACCTCCTCTTCTTGAATCTAAAACAGCTGCAGCAACAGAGGGGATAGGATGCTATGGAGTCTGTCAAAGACCGAGAACCGTCCCGAAATAACAAGAAGCTAGTGCCAAGAATTAGTCTACAAAATGTGGTCCGAAGCACTTTCTACCTTCCACGAAATCTATCTGTTATATGTATTTTGATGAAAAAATGTCACGTTACATTCAGTCAAGTGCTGAGGTGGTAGATCTCACCATAGTTTGTAACTGAGTGGAAATTTGTTTTGTTACACAAACTCTAAGCATTATTGCGGTCACATGTAACCGGGTCACTCGGTTTGGGAATAGAAATGGGTATAGATATTTTTTTTTCACAAAAAGCAACTACTTGTCCGCGTCCTTACTTCTGAAATGTGTTATTTTAATAAATTGGTAATGAGTATAAACATGTTTATTGGCCTTCTTTAAGGACGATACGAGACTTGTCATGGAGGCCACTGTTATTGATGAACAAGCATATCGTCGTAAACATGTCCTTCTACTCACTGTGTATGTAATCATGAGAAATTTTTTGGGTCGCATCGACAAGTTTTGGCGCATTATAAGTTTGTGGATAATCAAACTTGAATTTCTATTCAAAGCAAGATGAGCATTTTGCTCTGAACAGCATAGCGTTATGCTTTGATTTTAGTCACATTCCCTTTCTTATATGTGTCTCAATTTTGGACATGCGTTGATTTGTAAGCACATTCCCGAGGTTTCTCGTCATTTTTTGAAGTAGTGTTGTTGTCTAACAGTTATTCTTCTCAGAGCATCTAAGCTGTCTTGTTGGAGTTAGTGCCTTTTTCCCAGGAGTATCTATCAGTAACCATCCTGCGAGTCTATATAATCGTCAGTCCTAAGATTGAGGGGGAGAATGGACTCACTGGTGAAGTAGGCTTCTTGATGGATTTTGCATTTACACCTGTGTTATATACGAGGCCTCGCGACACATTCAAGCTACATGAAACTGTGGACTTTTTTGGTTTGAGCTTTAGTTTTTGCTTATGTCGTCACAATCTCTCCCATTTGCCTTAGGTTTTGTCTTTCGTACCTATTTGACCTTACAGAGGTGCTACTGGCGCAAGGTTTTCCTAATGTTTTTCCAAGTAGGACTCGCTGAACAACTTTTAGTGTAATCATATTTGTTTACGCCAAGACTTCGTATCCCAGCTAGCATTGAATTTGGGTGCACTGCAGGAACTTTTGGACAGACTGCAATGCGCCCGTTGATTTTGCTCCAAAAATTCTGCAGTGCTCACTAAGAAATTGCTAGCTGGTGTGATAAGGACAATAACGAACTTATCATCTCGAGGCTTTTTACGTACTTCATAGGTGTTATTCGGGTATTATAGGCCGTATGTAAAATCTTAAATCAGTAGGTTGCTTCTACGAAAGTCTTCAAACATGAATTTTATTAGAAACATTTATTTCCGGATACAAATTTAAAGCAAGCAACAAGTGTTAATAAAGCGGGACTTAATGAATTCATCAAATTCCGGTGGGACTTCAGCTGAATACTCTAAATACAGGGATATTATATATATATATATATATATATATATATATATATATATATATATACTACTGGAAATACATTGGGGTATGTAAGACTAGTAAGAAAACAAACTTCTTCACACTTTGACTTCAGGTACTTTCTCAACCACTGGCAAATGCTCCATCACGCGTTTGTGTGTTTGTGGAAGCGAATGCATAAAGAAATCGTCCAGAAAGGTGATTATTTACTCACTTGATGGAACATTTGTCAGAATGGTTGAAAACCGCCTGAAATTAGTGCCAAAAAGGTCAATAACAAAGCACCTTTTAACTACGGACATGATATTGATTCTGTCAAGTCATCCGCTGTTGTCAGCAAACAAAGAAACAGGAAAATGCTTGCAATTGCGGATACTCGTGCAGTTAGTTTATAAACCAGGTCTCTCACAAAAAGAAATGGTTGTGCCTCTAAATCTACCATGGTAATATGTTTTACTTATCAACTGTTAATATCATTATTATAACGATTACTTTATTGTACCTTATTATTATCCCTGTGCGTCGGTGGCACAGCGGTTAGGACGCTCGCCGACCATGCACATGATCCGGAGTTCGATCCCCGGCCGACCCACTCCTTTACCTCTCTAAGCCAGAAAAAATACTGGTAAAGAGGGAAGGTTGGGCATGAGGCTAGAAACCCCATCCTGTAAAATTAAACACTGCTACAGAAACTTCAAGCCACTAGCTTGAAGCCCTATGTTCCACTGGGGAACGTGAAGGAAAAATTAAAAATTATTTATTATTATCCCTGATTCATTTGAAACTATCTTATATCAGTGGCATTATCTTAACTCGCTCCAACATTGTTATCATTATTATCCCTACTACTATTACTCAGTTGTCAATTCTTGATACATTTAAGTTATTTCTCTGATGACTTATTGTTCATTTAAGTGATATAATTGAACCGTAATGCATTTTGTCTTAATTTTTATTTCTGATACTCTTTTCCCTATCTATTTGAACATGACCTGAAAAAAACATTCAGATGTGTCGTTTTGTACGATCAATTCAATATAGTTTATTTACCTATCAGTCTTATATCCCCAATGTATTTCCAACAGTATATGTTCCTCTGGAGTTTCACCGGAATTTGATGAATTTATTAAATCCTGTTTTATTGACCTTCGTGGATTTTATCATAGCACCGTTTTATTAATCGGCGCTAAGTACATTCCAAATCAGATTTAAGAAAATATGTTATTTCTTATCTCTGAATATTTTAGCTGAATGGGATCGTTGGGTTATAACAACCGATGATAGGGTTAAGCATGATGCCCAATTTCAGTTTCTCAAGCCTATTAATGGTTACATAACAGGTAAGTCAGTCATTTACTGACATTTGAGTGATATTTTAGGGAACAAGCAAAAGTCTTCTTTCTGAAATCGGGCCTTTCTGTTATGGTGTTGGGGCAGATATGGTATATATTGCTATATTACAATGAGTGATGTTCTCAGGTCTCTTGCAGACATGGATATGGATGGAAAAATGGACAAAAAGGAGTTCTCAATAGCCATGTTCCTCATAAAGAAGGCTCTAGAAGGCACACCTTTGCCACTTACCTTACCTTTAGGCCTGAAGAATGATCCTCAACCTGCGTTCGTGACGTCGGGCTCCACACTAGCCCTGAGTTTGGTAACCAGTTCAGGTAATTTTTCATAATCTATGCATTCTTTGCTTTTGTATGACTGAGTGACTGATAGTTTTATTTTTGATTATACATATGAAATCTGTAGGATTTGATATCCAAATAAAGTATTGATTCACATTACTTATGAAATGACATTAGTATTCTTAGGTTGGGTATCTTCAGAATCTTATGGCTACGTACTAAGAAGCGATATTGTATCTTCACTTCCAGTATTTTATTAAAGTTCTATTTTGAGTCGTATACATGTGAAGAATATACAAAGACTTGATTTCTCTAAAATGTTCTACTTACATAAGACTTTTCAACATAGAATTATTTCCTTTTCCTGAAGTGTGCTGATGAGTAGTTCTCTCAATAACAATCAAGCGCGATAATCTTATTCCCAATAGATCGTAAGTTACTTTTTAGTTCGCTTACCAGTGCATTTTTTATCTAATGAGAATGAACTTTTACGTTGAAGTTTAAGTACAACTACCTTTTCCTCTCTATCAGGTCAAAATGGCTTATCTTCTGTGTCGTCGTCAAATGGACATGATTCTAACTTTTCATCCGCAGCTTATCAAGATTGGGTTATATCACAGAACAATCGTCCGCGCTATCGACTTCTTTTCAATCAGCATGATCGCAATAAACGTGGTTTTCTAACTGGTGTAGAAGCCAGAAGTATTCTCCTACAATATGGTCTTTCAAATCCTGTACTTGCTCATATCTGGTAAGATAATACTGTGTCAGTTGTGTAGTTTCTTAATAACTTAATACATCTTATTCAGCACTTCTTAATCAATGTATTTTTGCGAATACAGTTTATAGTTTTAGAAATATGCCGTGTTTCTTTTGAATTGTGGCTTATATTGGTTCCAAACGTGGTCGTGTTTCAATTCCTGTTCACGTATTATTGTTTTACTTCTTTCTCTTAGGAATCTTGCAGATTTGGATAAGGATGGCAATTTAAATTGTGATGAATTTTGTATTGCTATATTCCTGATCGAAAAAGCACTTTCTGGATCTCAACTCCCTAGTACGCTTCCGCCTGGTCTTTTGCCTTCTAATCAAGCAGTATGTGTATACTATGCTTTTCTTCTTACTGTGGATTTATTTTTTATATTCTAATTATTTTCACCACTGTTATTCAGCAAAATAGCACATTTCATTAAGACAGTCAACATTCCTACTACAGTTGGGTTTCCTTATAGGTAGGATGAATTAAAGACTGTTAAACAGAGTGAGTTATGCAAGATGCTTTTTGTCGCAATTCGAACTCCTCTCACAATGTACACTAACTATCCAGAATGACAGTACAAAACTTTCTAACGTGTTCGAATATTTCAATAAACTGTCAGTGTTGGTGTGGACTTGCCTCAACAAATAATATCACACTTTTCGCTAAACACGTTACAGTGTAACTACTATGCTATCTTAACAGTCATTGCGTCTGTGAATGGACTAAGCAGTAAGGATTACTGTCATCAGTAAATTTTGGAGCATTAAAAACATAGAACTTACATGATTCAGTAATAATACGGATCAAATGGCCACGTTTATATATTGACATAAAGTGAAAATGTGCGTGTATGAGGTTACGAGTAACACCTGATGCATGTAAGATAAAGATACTATCCGTTTACACAGTTAGTATAGTATGAGAAATTTGGAAGAATCCATCATTTTCTGAGGATTAATTATGCACATTAAACTAGTAGTTTTTAGTCACATCAGAGTGAACGTCACATAATAATTTAGAAATAAAAAATGGCTTCACTATTTCATCACGTATGTGGTCTAGTTAAAGTTATATAATTCCGGTTTTAATGTCTGCCTGCGGTTCCTCAGTTCAACCACTTGATTATCAACGCGACTTTAAGAATCACTAGTTGCATCTACTTTTGGCATTCATTGACGAGATGGCTAATGCAAGCAGCACGAAACAGGATCGCTAAGACGTTTGTGTTTTGAATCGTTACGTAAATTCCTTGACTCACATTCAAGGTTTTTATGTTATTTTCCCCTGTATTTGTCTCTGTAACATTAGAAAGCATCTCTGACCACTTTGAAAACTCACCAGCTGTCATTTGATTGTTCTTGTTTCATAAACACTTAGCAGCCAACCTATACAAAATAGCTTTGTTTTTAATTAATTATCAATGTGTGTCTCAGTAGAACATGAAGGAAAGTCAGTGGGAAATTCTCCTTCTTGTACTTATTTTTTTAACATAATGTATTTGTACATAAGTTGTTATTGATATATTTCACATTGTGCATGTTATTAGGCAGGTAAGCAGTGCTAACGCAGCGCCTGTGGATATCGTTAGGAATAGAAGGCTATAGCTCATTGATGAAAACAATCAGCTTGTGAGAATATGAGTTTAAAATTTCTGTCAATCGTAGTATGGCGACTGAGTAGCGTCACTAGCCCTCTCATAGTAGGCGTGGTTTTCTGATGTATAATAGCTTCACTATTATTATTTATAGGAGTATGTGCTGTCTGAAGTCTACTCGTTAACTTATGCACTCGACCTTCAGCCGATGCGTTTGGAATTCTAGTCCAGTCACGCCTACTTCAGCCTGGGTGTTCAGCCCTAACAAAATATGTGGTTCATTGCCTGATACACAGGTTTAAAGTCTGCAGTAATAACGTTACACAATAGCTTACAGTTTTCAGTATCATTACTTCCTTATATTAGTATTACTGTTAATCTGACTGTATATTTTACTAATTATTGTTGTGTTTTTTTCTCTTATTCAAACTAGCGCCCATTCAGTAACTCAATATCACCTGCCAATGTTAGTTCTAAAGAAGATGATAATGAAAGCAAAGAAAACAAATCATCGTGTATGATTAAGTTTATCTATGCAGTTGAATAATTTCTTCATTATTTTGCATCCCATGTTATAGTTAGCTAAAAAAGGTTTTATTTATTTTTGTGTGAATATATTTGGTATGCATCTACATTAGATTGATTTGGGATGACACAGTTTAACTGTTTAGCTTTCCATATCGGCATTTCAAAATATTATGATCAGTCTGTACTGGAGTTGATTATTAATTTCTACTAGAAGAGATGTGTGTCAACTGAAAGTGGAAGTAGTTGACTTTCCTCTGTTTGTCAATATCTTTGTTTAAATTTGATTCCTTGGATGGCACAGTGGTTAGGACACTCGCCGACCATGCACATGGTCCGAGGTTCGATCCCCTGCCGACGAACACCTGATATCTATGATCGGCCTGCAAAATTTGGGCTACCGATATCCATGCTGAAAATTCCATACTTGTACCAAAAATACAGTGTGGAATCAAGCTGTAATCAAAAATAAATAAAATAAAAAAATAAAATTATTCATTTAAGTGAACAGATTTTTGTATGAATTCTGACACGGCCTTAAGGTTATTGCCTCAGTAATAATTCCTTCCTTGATTTGGTACTGAGTCTAGAATACAACATATTGTCAACTTCATTAAGTACTTAAAAACAAATCCAAGTTTTCATGAAGTAAATTTATCATTCTTCAGTCATTCAGACTGCATCCCTGTTGTTCGACCTAGTCTATTCAACTATTTTTTGTAAAACCATTTTTTACACAATAACTTCGACTGTTGGCATTTTATTTTGTCACAGTTTTGTAATACACTGACTATTTGTGAGAGTATCTCTATATTATGATGCGGCTTATTTGATTATATTACAGTGCCTAGTTGCTAGCTTACAAATGATGTTTTTCATTGAGAATAAATTATGTGCACAGCCCTCCAAGAGTTCGTTATTCGCTTGTTGCCGTAACCAATATACACTTACTTTACTTCGGCTATCTCCTACGGGAGGATGAGCCGGCTTCATGAACATCTCGAATCATCGCTGCCCAGGCGCGGCGATCTGATGCAAGGTTTGGCGACGGGGTTATCCAATTCTTGTTCCACAGACGGATTCCGTAGACGGTTTGTAGCCCCAGCCCAGGCACTCCATATCAGCCTTAACTGTACCAAGCCATGTTTTCAGCTGTCCACCCATGCAACATCGCCAAGATGGAAATGGCGAGGGATTTAGAACTGATTTGACCAGATCGTCATCTGGTCGGCGCAGAACATGGCTAAACCACCGAAGGCGACGTTGTTGGACCAGTACTGGAATTTGGTTGATGTTGTAGAGAGTTCATGAAGTTTCATGGGAATTAGGTACGAGTGATGTCCCCAGTATCGCTCGGCCTTTTGTTTGAGAGTCCAGCTCTAACCTTTACACAACCAAGTGTGACCTACAAACAAGGCAGTAGGAGTGGAGTAGGGAGTTCACTCTCCATTGGCAGCCGGTGACTGGAGTCCGGTTCATACGCCCTTTGAATGGGGCCAGACATCCAGGGCACCCAATAAGCCCTTTGTCCATACGTCTACCGGTGAGCTTCATACGCCAGTCGTTGGAGGCTTGGAATCAGGGTTTAGCCATCTCCCCTAGACTATCATCCAATGGATAATCAACCCGGTGAAGAGCGCCGGGCATCCGCTTTTGCCCTCTCATTTTGGTGAAAAAAAAAACTCCGCCACGTGAAGACAGTGAGTAGGACTTCCTCAGGAGAGGCTATGTAAGACGCCCGGTTATATGGGAGCATTTCAAGAGGTGTACGGAGGTGTGGCCAACCCGCAGCGCAAGGCACCCTCCCCCGACCATCCTGAGGCTTTGGAGGTAACCTGTATATCGTCAACACTGGAAAACACTAGCATGAATTAAACTCAAGTGGCTTTGCTAAAATGTCGGATGTAGCTTTTTGATGAGCAGTCAGCAAATGCACAACCCAGATACAATAGCATATATATATATATATATATATATATATATATATATATATATATATATATAATTATTTCCTTTAATTCCTAGAGGAACATAGGGCTTCAGCCACGCGTCTCCATTGCGTTCGGTTTTCTGCTAAAGTTTTTACCTGGCTCCAAGTCTGCCCACATGTTTTCATTTCTTCATATGACCTCCTCCAAGTCACCTTTGGACGACCAACTCGCCGCTCCCCTTTCGGGTTCCACTCGAGCAATGGCTTGTCTAGTGATGTCACTTGATAGTTTTCTCAGAGTATGGCCAATCCATTTCCATTTGTTCCAGCCTATTTGTTTCACAATTGGTTCCTGGTTGGTTCACTCATTGCCAGAGATCCCTGTTGCTGATCTTTTTTGGCCAGCCATCTGATCTTGAGTATTGAGCGAAGACAACTTTTAATGAAGGTCTGTAGTTAGTTTGAGGTGCTCTTTATGACGCGCCAAGTCTCTGATCCTTATAGTAGCACTGACTTCACATTGGAGTTGAAAATCCGGATCTTATTTTTGATGCTGAGTGCTGTTGACCTGCACACTTAAATTTTACGGAAGAAATCGATGTCACAGTTGTGTAAAAACTGACTTGAATATTCTAAGTAAATCTCAGTTTTGGTAACAGACTACCTTTTGCATCGAAATTCACCCAGTTGCATACTACGCGCGTTCAACTTACTGAATCGCCAATATCACTTAAAATAAATTTGTACAACAGACGTAGAACACTAATTCTGGAAGTAGGAGACAAAGACAAACCAACTACCCGTTTTTATTTATCTTATTGATGTATTACTGAATATTCAACTGATTTGATTCGATCGAGGTGTATTGTTCTGAATTGATAAGGATCCTCGTGTGTATATTATTCATATGCTGCGAAATCTGTATTTTTAAAGCTCTTAGTTTTGAAGACAAACGAAGAGAAAATTTCCGGCAGGGTCAGGCAGAACTGGATCGACGGAAACAGGAGTTGGCAGAAAAGATGCGCCAAGAAGAGGAAATTCGTCTGGAAAATGAGCGACTGGAAAGAGAAAAACAGCAGAAATTACGGTCAGTATGAATTTGTTTATGTTTTATCAGATATGACCATGTGTGTCAACTAAATTCAGTACGGTGTTCAGTAATACAATATTAGGCTAATGTAATCGGTTCTAATATCCATTATCATTATTTACTTATCGTCTTTTCGAGTGACCTCATGTAAACAACAAAATAAATAATGTCCAAATGGTTGTTTACAGGATTTCATCATGAGCTGATATCAGTTAGAGAAACTTCGTAAAAACTGGGAGTATTGAACATCTGTTTTGTCCTAATCTGGGGCTCTTCAGCGGTACACACCTGCCGGGGTTCGAACCCAGGACCTTCTAGTTACAAGGCGAGCTCCAAGACCATTAAGCCACTGGACCCGACCCAATGGCCCATGAATTCCAACTTCTCCCATTTCACGACATAGCGCGACCACTTAGTAATGTCTTCAGTGAGTATTTGTCCTCACGTCCGACATACTGTACCCTACTGGTCACGACTCCTCACTAGAACCCCGGGTAACTACCTACCTGAATAGGGCCAGTCGCTAGTGAGCATCTCATTGATATCCGAGTATTGGCTTGTAGGGATTTGATTGATTAGTTACGGGATTTCATCACGAACTGACATCGGTTACAGATGATTCTTTGTAAAAAAAAAACAGTTCAACATCTGATACAGTTTATTGACAGTATAGATATTTTACACAGCCAACTGAAATCTGCTTGTTCACCCGACTTATACTCTGCATTTTACTCGTTATTCTATACATTGAGATTTATATGTTCCATTCATTTATCACATTCCGGGAATTATTTTCTTTTGTTATAATGAACAGGTTTAAATTCATCTTAGTCCTCTTAATGGAGTTGTACTTTTCAACGTATAATTGGTATTTAGGTTCACTAAGTATTAATCTACTTTGATAGTCCTTTCCCATCTGAAACATACTATTTTACCTGAAATTCTAGAACGTCTGACATATTATATTGGTCCTTCATTTAGGCTGATGGATTAGTCACTTACAGAGTCTTGAAGCGGAATGATATTTAGCGACATCAGAATTAAGAATTCTTGCTATTCATGTACCTAAGTGAGTCAACTAGCATTGGTTGCAGAAATTTAACAAATGGATGGATAATTGGCGAAGATTTTTCCGTTCAACATGATTTGGGGACTCTCAGAGGTTTTCAGTGGTAACTAATTGATAATGCCTAAAATTTCACTGATGGTTAAGAACGATTTTGAATGGATACCGAAAAAATCTCAGACCTCATAGACTTTTTTATTATTTTGGTGTGACTACCTAAGATTTTTACAAATCAATTCTATTATTAATGATATTGCTTATCGAGGAAGGCTGTGTGTGGTCTGACACTCACAACACACATCCGTATGCCCCAGAAAGTTAATAAAGCACCATCTTTCTGGCAGATTGTTTTATTTACTAGTGATTCTATAGCCTCTCTCCTTAATAGATGCAAATATTTGGTGAGAACCACCTAGAGTTAATCTGTTTTGCGTTTCTCCTGTTATGAGAACTTTCATTCGGTCTACGTAATTTTCTTTCTTATCATGCTTGGAGCACTCTAGAATTAGTCTTCTTACATCAGTTTGTTTAAATGAAACTACACAGATTGGCTAACTGTTGAAAGCTTTTGGTTCTAGACTGTTGACTATTTCTGAAAGAGTGAATTCTCCAGAATGAATATCACTCGGATATATACATGGGAATGTGACCCACTGCCTTTACTACTTGATTTTCGGTGGGTAGGTTATTGGTTTCGAATCCTGCTGTATCTACTTCGTCTTTAGCGACTGGGGAGTACCATCAATCTGCACGTAATAAATGCGATTCATAGTCTGACATATAGGAATATATAGGCTGAATTCTAAATAGTATTTAACCAACTCCTCTCTAAGTATAGATTGTAGTTGTTTATTCATATCTGCCTGTTTTCTACGTTGCGACTTTTACCACCGACCTTTCAGGCTTATTAGTTCCTCCAGGCAGTATTGTTTGACCGCCACATCAAAATTTTTTTTCCTTCACGTCCCCCAGTGGAACATAGGGCTTCAGGCTAGTGGCTTGAAGTCTCTGTAGCAATGTTTATTTTACAGGATGGGATTTCTAGCCTCATGTCCAACCTTTCCTCTTCACCAGCAATGTTTCTGCCTTAGCGAGGTAAAGGAGTAAAAGAGTGCGTCGGCCGGGGATCGAACCCCAGACCATGTGCATGATCGGCGAGCGTCCTAACCGCTGTGCCACCGACGCACACGCCACATCAAAATAGTAGGTCGTTAGTGTAAAAGTAGATATAAGTGATTATTGATAACAATCATGTTTTTATCTTAACTTCTGGTAATCAAAATTACCAAATAGCGACCATGAGAATGTGTTCTTCCAAAAAATAGTTTATTGAATTGATCCGTTTTTTGCGAACCGGACACTTTCGAACCTTATCATTAATATTTCCTTTGTTCACTGAGGTTGGTAATCAAAGTGTCACACAAATAAGAGTCAAAATTTGTATTTTCACCCTTAATATACTTCTGGAAATTTGATTATTTTAGCTTGGAGAAAGAGCGCCAACAGGCTGCAGAAGCTGAAAAACAGGCTGAACTTGCACGACAGCTTGAAGCACAACGAGAACAACGTCGTCGTCAAGCTGTTGAGCAAAGGATGAAAGCTGCACGGGAGGCTGAAAAGCAGCGTCAAATAGAGTCAGAGCGCCTTCGTACTGAAGCTCTTTTAAAGGAACGAAACCATGTACAAACTCTATTGGAGCAAGTAAGCTAGTTATTTAGTAATAGTGACATTACTTTAACGTGTCTGTTCTGTTTTGTGTAGGAAGCCTGTGAGAATAAACATGGTAATGGCTTTTTGTATTAAATAAAATAAGACACCGAAATTCCGAATTAAATAATTGTATAGATAAGAATTATTGGTATTTACACGCCTATCTTCAGGGTTTTACATAAAACTGAACAGAGTTATTAAAAGACGAAGTTTATCTGAAGAATGTGATATATTTGTACAATACATCTCGGACAGTCTGATTACACATTAGCTTTTCAAATCAGTATATATGAAAAATGAAAATAATGAAAAACCAATTAGAGTGTAAACAAAGTTAAAAGGGATGTAAGAATAAGATGGATGACAAATAATACTACAACACTTGGCAATAATAATCAGTTGAGTATTACCAAGGTACGTTGTGAGTACTTGTTTGAAGGTGGTTATTCAGAAAAGATTTTTCATGTACGAAGCTAATAGCTATGCTAATAATGTGATGGCTAACGATACTACGCATATTTGCTCAGACTGAAATGAGTGGGACGGGACCGGGACTCGTAACCCCATCAGCTGAAAATCGAGCGCCTGATCTAATACGCCAAGTTTCCACGTATACACGGGTGGAAGCATAATTTTATGGATGGCTATTGCCTCAACGTTTTTCAATATGCACTCCTGACGTTTCTTATAGATAATCTTGAGAGTTATTTTGACACCAATCGTATGATTCATATCAGTAATATTTTGTTATAGAGAAGGCTTATGGTCCCACTGCTTGCGTCTGTCGAAGCTTCCGTTGTTCAGTTGTGCAGTCTCTGTTTATCTGTTTTCTCATTTTTTTTCTACGGTACAGAATAAAATCAGTACGATAGTAAAACCACCAAAATGAACAACAAAAAGTAGAAGAGCATTGGAAAATCAGTTGTATTACAGTCCTTTGAAACAGTACTGTCTCTAGTACACTAAGTATTCCTTCTGTATAATGCAAGTACTTCTTTATTTATAGGACAGAATTCATGCATTATGCACATTAAAAAGTGTATGACGCAAAGTAGTGTGACAACATTTTTAAGACTTAAAATATGCGGTCACCATACCTTAGTCAAATGGTCCACTGTTTCAGTTTGACACACCTTACCAATAGCAAGAAAACTTAAAGTGAAGCAAAATAAATATGAAGGTTAAAATACTCAAAATAAAAAACACAAAAGAAGATAAAATAAACCAATAAAAATTAGAGGAGACTGTGAGGATTTTAGCGACAAATGAATACTTTTACGCTAGAGGACGTTAATCGGACAGTCTGTACTTTCTAACTGATAGTGTTCTCTGAGCTGGTTGGTTTAGTTGAGGAGCTTTCGTCGTCCTTCTGGACAATATCTTCAGCACAATATTTAGCATAAAGTGAAATGATTTGAATTCCTTCATGAGTGACAGAATTGCATCTCCCGGTAACCATCTTTACATATGTACTGACCATTTTCTATTGACTTGGATTTTAAACTTTCTGGTCACCTGATTTACTTTTTATTAGTTGATATATTTCGTCTATATTAATGTGTTTGTTAATTGCATTTTCGTTTGAGTACCAGGCTTCTAGGAATCCCCTGGCACTGTTTTTTGGTGTTTCCTCTGTCTAAGATTTCGACATTATCCCAATCAAATTGATGTCCATAATTGTATATGTGCATTGATATGAAAGAATATATATCGTGTCTTTTCACAGCTGATTTGTGTTCTTGGATTCTGATTCGAAGGGACGCCCACTTTGACCGATGCAATGCCTGTTACAGTTCATACAATTTATTTTGTAAATGGTATTAATTTTATCTCCTTTTTCTGTTGGATCTTTCGTTTTGCATAATATCGAATTAGGCGGTTTGTCTGGCTTGTGTGCTGTATGTATATCAAACGGTTTTAATATTCTAGCTGTTATTTCAGAGATGTTTCTCATGTATGGTGGGATGAATTTTCTTGTGGTCTTTGATGATGGTTCCTTGTTGGTGTTTAAACACTTTTTGATGAAATTTCGTGGATAACCATTCTTCCATTCTTTTCAATTCTGGTGTGCTACAATGTTGTGTTTGAAGTCTTTTCAGCTATATCTG
Source organism: Trichobilharzia regenti (assembly GCA_944472135.2). Classification (NCBI taxonomy): domain Eukaryota; kingdom Metazoa; phylum Platyhelminthes; class Trematoda; order Strigeidida; family Schistosomatidae; genus Trichobilharzia; species Trichobilharzia regenti. The sequence goes on from OX235270.1 coordinate 59,857,329, forward strand.
CACACAGTTTCGTTTGTGAGTAATTGGATTATTGTTAGTATAGTTGAGTATTTGATCTGTGTGCGTTGATTTTCTATATATTTGTGTTTCTAAATTTCCTGTGTTGGTTCTCCTGATTAAGACATCTAAGAGGAATGGGATTTTGTTATTTAATTCTTCTTCGCTTGTAAATCGGATGTCTTCACATATGTTGTTTATTAATTTGTGGGTATATTCTAAATAGTTTCTTTTAATTATCACAAATGTATCATCAACGTAACGTATCCAGATTTTTGGTTTAATTATAAGTAGAGCTATTAATTCTCATCTTTGTACTTTCCTGCTTATTTGGTTTTTCAACTGTTTTGTTCATATCGCATCATTGTCGGTTTTGTAGACTTACCCGATATTTTGTATTGTCGATAGTGTATGCATATCTACTTATTTAAATACACATTCATATCTGTTAGGAATATTCAATCTGTTTTCATCTGATCTATTTTTCTTTCTAATTAATACATTATTATTAAGGCTGTTGCGCATCGTGCAAGTCTACTTGAATCAGCATCATCTCAACAACAACGTTTATCCGAATTAGATTCACGTCTTACACTTGCACAAACTGAAGTTGATTCTCATAAAACAGTTATTAATGAAATGCGTGGTAAACGCGACGCCTATGAACGTGATATACGAGATATGACTGAACAAATGGAAGCTGCCAAAGCAGAATTAACACACTGGCAAAGAGAAAAAGAACAGTTAAGCTTGCGCATGACAGCTGGAGTGGATATGAATCCCGTTATGGAACAATATAAGACATTACAGTCAATGCGTGAAGTAAGTCATATAAAACAGGCTGACTCCTTGCTCATGTATGTCAAGTTATTCAAAATAAAAACAATTAGTCCCTTTGATAAATTTGAATAAGGCATTTAGAAGACAAATTTCGCGAGATGATATCATTTCGTAGTTTCTTTACAACCGCTTTACAACTAACATGGTTAACAATGATAAAATAAAGTTCATGAAAATTACTCAGTTAAATAAAAACAAAAGTACATACTAATGACCAATCATATTTAGATAGGTCATGTAGTCCAGGGTAGGCGAAGATTGAAGTCTATTGATTTTTGTATACACAGTCTAGGCTGTATGTGATTAATCCAAAGTGCTTCCATCACCATCTATGGTTGGAAACAATTGGTTACATGGCTCAAAATCGTTCTCAGTGGCGCAGATGCATCCACTCCCTGTGACTTATGATCTTCAATGAAACTGTTTTGTATTTCTTTATTACTCCTTTGTCTCACACCTCTGCTCACTGTTTCTATTATGCTTTTCTTGTACTTTCTTCTCTTGCTTCGCGTGCTACACGGAATGTGGCGACTTGAACTTCCGCACATTTGTGCAAAGTTCTATGTCGAAAATAGACAGACAGACAGGCTTCCATCACCTTCAATAACCTTGAATTAGAGTTATGTGAAATAATTGTGAAACAGTCATTAATATTGATTTTGTGACCAGACATTAATAAGTGTTTTGCAATGGATGATGCTGGATTTCTACTAAGATTAATCGCGTTAGGATTTTCGATATGATTTACTAGCCATTTTGGAACATGTTCTTTTCGACGACATTGGAACATTCTGTTAGTTCTACCTATATAGGTGTCACCGCAGCTGCAGGTGAACTTGTAGATACAGTTTGAAGTAGAGTCCACAGAATTTCGTCCTTTAATCGTAGGTACAGGGATCGAAAATGTTCGGCAAGTGAGAAAAAGAGATGCGGCGTAGAATGTGCGTTTGATGGCTGACCGAAGTCTTTGAGCTGTCAACTGCATAATCTGGTCGCCCTTGAATGGTAGATTAATAAAGATAGCTTTCTTTGGTACAGAAGCTTTCTTTTCAAGATGTGGTCTATCCTTACCGTGACAATTGATGAAGTTTTCTGGATAACCATTGGCTAGTAAAACTGAATGTATATGTCGAAGCTCATCCATCAATGTGTCACTCGTACATATTTTTCGAGCCCTTGAGAACAAACATTTCACCAGGGAACGTTTATACTGGATAGGAACAAAACTGGTAAAATGAAGATATTGTCCACTCCACGTCTGTTTACGAAAAATAGAGCGCTGAATCGTTCCATCATTTCTCCTAGTCATAGTAATATCCAGGAAACCGAGTTTGTTATTGGATTCTAGTTCGGAGGTCACTCGAATATTTGGATGGATATGATTAAATAGGGTGATAAAGTTTTCAATAGATTTGCTATTATTACTAATAATAAGAGTATCATCTACATAACGTTTGTACAGCATAAATTCTCCAAGCATACCTTGCATTTGTTTCTCTAATTTCGACATAAATATATCTGCTAACAGGGGCCCCAGAGGGCTACCCATTGCAACACCGTCGATTTGTTTGTATGCTTTTCCTTGGAATGTGAATCGAATATTTTCTGTACACATTAAGATGATGTCTTTGATGTACGTTACAGGAATAGGTAAGTTTATCCCGTTGCTTGTGATATAGTCGCAAATGAAATCAACAGTTTCATGAAGGGGAACATTGGTGAATAAAGATTCTATGTCAATTGAACACATAACCTTTTCCTTAATGTTCAAGGTGTCTAGCATTTCTGTAAGATCAAATGAACTTTTTATAGAATGATTTGATAATGAGTCTCTTACAGGTGTAAGGACCTCAAAATAAGTCTAGTCAAAAATTTTGTCAGTTTGTTAACCCCCTAGGGTGATTTCCGTCAAAATTGCTTCCTTGATATTAAAACTAGTAGATGGATGTAAGAGAAGACAAAAAAAGTTAATCTATTGTTGAAATCTCTATAGCAGCATTCTTAATTAGATTAATGCAGCTAGATGTTTTGATTCATCCTGTTTAGAATTATTTTTCTAGTGTAAGATGGTAAATATTTTACATTCCTCACAATCGTTATGCAGTACTTCAACGCGACTAACAGCTTTACTTTCCGCGGTTGCGATAGTGTTGTATAGAAGGCGTAGTGACGAAATCGACCCGGAAACAAACTGTATTCCTAAAAGCTTACAGCCGGTCTGTCATAATTGTGATGCTATCTATTTTTCTTTCTTACTCGTATTAACCTATGCTAATGGATTGTTGATTGGAGTTTGAACAAAGACTTAGATTCAACTATGACTCTCCTGATTATCGAACTGCTCTGAATGATTAATCGAATTTCAGTTGTAAGATAAGGAAGTAGTTGCATAAGCCATACAGACATTACTGGAATTTGTGACTCATGACCAGGGTTATTGGTTTTCGTGAATGAATTAAGAAAAGTGCTCTTATATATAATGAACCGAAGGTGTCGAAGTTAATTTTACAGTTAGATATGCCGATAAATTGTGTTCTCCATACACTATTTCAGTCGGAATTAATACCACGTACAATTAAATTGTCTATTCATCATTCAGATATGTGTTAACTAGTTAAAATTCGATAGTCAGTGATGTGTCTGTTTGGCCAACTGTCTATTTTTTTGTTGGTGTATCAATTAAGGTTGTACTTTGCACCTATTGGATCAACATGTAGGCTAAATTACTTGACTATGATGTGTGTGTGTGTGTGTTGATAGGGCCTTATTGTTGAAGTGTAGTATAATAGCACTGATACTATACAGGTTTGTGCCTTTCTGTACAAATATGTCTGTGTATGCACTTATAGCTAGGCATATTAAGTTTCATGAAATGAAATATAGTCTTAAATTAAAAAGCCATTCGACACTCAAACTTTAGTCAACTACTATCGTCATCATTTGTCAACGCAGTGCCAATACTATCATGTCCATAAAGCCAATAAACTAAGTAAATTTTTATTGTTCAGTTTATCAGCACGAACTCTCTTTACAATATATCAATGTTACAAATTGTCAATTTGCTTTAGTGAGAGTGTATTTTTTTTATTTCAAAAGGTTTTCATTTTAATGACACGTTTTTAGTGCAACTGATGTGATGGTGATGATGATGAACATTTGCTATGTAATAAGTGGCTGCCATCATTATCTTTTTTGATACATAAAAATCATTACTTAATTGTACAATAAATTACTTCATGTATTACTTAATGTTAATGTATCTCTAACATATCTAGGCACGTATTAAAACAATTGAACAACTACGGAATAAATTAAATGAATTAGATCAGAATATGACCCAGCAAGGTCATGAATTAGCTACTAGACGAAATAAAATCGATGATTCACAACGACGTGTTACTCGTGTTATGCTTGATTTAGTTGATTTACGGCATTCAGTTGAACAGAAAATGCAAACATATAAATCAAGAAAAAAGAACACGGATTTGTCCACGTGAGTTTTTGTCAATTGTTTTGTTCAATTTTTGCTTAAACAACTTTTTTTGTTTTAATGAAATTTATAATTTCCATTGTCTATGGTAAAATTGTTATGAGGACAGGGAATCTTGTAATCTATGTTGTCGAACTAACGCCCAAGCTCAAAATTATTAACACGATGCTGTGCACTACTCACCAATTGATGTGAGTATTTGGATACCACTCACATCAACTGGCATTGCTTACTAGCTAGACAGACAGAAGTGATCGAAACACCAGACAGCAGTTTTGCTTATGCAGTGGTGTATCTGGTTTGGCTCAACTCAGAGATACGAATCAGTTCAAACCGCGCGAATCCTTTCTAGATAGCTACCTAAACCAACTGGTAGTAATGCATTGAGTCGAATATGCGATTTGCTGCAGTTGACACACAGCTGGAGGAAAAACTTCACTGCAGTTCCGTTTGAAAATTGCAATTGTTTAGATCAAAATATGTGATATACTCGATACTATAAACAGCAATCAGGAAAGCGAGTATAAATGCATGCTGTTACATATGACTGACGGATTGACATGAGCAGTTTGGATACTACTCATATAGACCAGAATTGTGGTGAAATGTCAACTTGACCTGATATTATAAAAGCTCAACGATGTCTTGTTCGGCACGCATCTTTTATGTTGAAAAATGTGTTAGGTATGAAATTATTAACTTACTGCGAAGCAGTAAATAAACACAGCTCTTTCTATCTTTATTATCTTTACGCCACCTTAGGGGTCTGGCGTGTGATATCATTCGATTCCGATCCATCTCCATTGTCTCCTACATATTTGTTGAGCGATCGCCTCTTGGTTGGTTTGTTCCCAAAGTTCAATGTTGAACTTGAATTGTGGTCTGTCTCCAATTGTTTTCAGGGATTTCAGCTTCACGTTGAAGGTTCCTGGAACTAGATGATGATGGTCTCAGCCCACATCTGCTCACTTTCTTGACTTTGTGTCCAGAAGGCTGCGTCTCCACATCCTTGAGGTTGAGATGAAATCTGTCTGGTTTGTGGTGTGTCCGTCAGGCGAAACCCATGTTGCTTTGTGTATAGCCTTGTGCTTGTACACCTTGCCTCCAATCACTAAATCATTGAAAGCGCAGAAGTCTGTACAAACGACGACTTCGTTTGTACATTTAGAAGCAATATATTTAGCAAAAAATGTTTACTTTTCACTTATGTCTTTATTAACATTTCTACACTAACGCAAAACACATTTTTCAAGGCCTACGTAATATCCCGATCCAATGTTAGTCTAAGTTAGCTACTAATTTAACAATTTCGCAGAGGATACTTTATCAAGCGTATTACGGTAACAATAGAAGAGTTGAGATATTTATACAGCAAGATTTTATAAGTTCACACAGACTATTACATAATACTGTCATCTTCTTGGTTAATTAGTAAGCTTCTAACAACTTGACCACTAGATCAATCGTGTTGCTTAAAAATGCTGCTGTTTTTTTTGTACAGGGATGAAATATATGACCAATGATATCCCGTGCTTACTACCTAATATATTTTCTGTCTTTCTTATCGTTGCCTATTTGCACATTGAACCAACAGTTATAGTGCTAAAGATGACTTATTATTCTAGTTAACCACCCATCCCACCCCGCTAAGAATTGTTATATGCTGTTTATTGTCATCAAATTATGACTAATGTCGCAAAATAAACGTAGTGATTTCATCCCTATTTAGTCGGGCTTCTGTGTATGATTGATGGAAAATCAATGGAGTAAAGTCAATTCATCAAATTATTCCTATTGCTTTATAACAATAGTCATGAAAAGTCAAATTCCCACTCATCTTAGTGTATCTCACTCAGTTCAGGTCACAAAAATATAATTTTCATTCTTGTGTAAATCGTATTTTCATCAGGTAATATATTGGCGGTGTAGGTTGGATCTTCATGATAAAGTTGTTGAGAATCCAGTTTATGGAGTCGATTGTATTGTATTTTCAGTATGCATTCACCATAATTAGACCAGCATGTAACAATACAATACCAGTATATAGTCTGGTTAAATTTTTAACCTAATTTATTATTTTGAAATTTTTAGTCTTTTCATTATGGAAACAAAAAGTAACAACTTGTTGATTTCTGAACATATTAATGAACGTCTGTTTTTGAATTTATTGCATGAAGACTATCTTTTGTATCAATTTCCTTTGTGTTACATTTTCGGACATCACATCCATCTTTGTTTTGATGGACAGATCCAATTCAACTACTGCATCAAGTAATCAAAAGGAATTGTACGAAGCAATGTTTGATTTCACCGCTAGACATCCTGATGAGTTATCGTTCACAGCTGGAACTCTAATTGATGTACGTTGTGAATGGGTTGTTTTTCTTTTTTTTGTTATTGTTGGTTGAATCGTTGTCTTAGCATTTTCGCACAGCTATATATATATATATATATATATATATATATATATATAGTTTATTTCATATTATTTTATTGATAAGTATATACTGTGAATTTAACTTGTGGCGTATGAAAAAACGAAGGCATTTAATATTGTTAATAATAAAGGGAATTAAGCTTTGTGGCGTTGAAGACCCAAAGCTCACAGAACATCAAATAGTGTTAGTCGTCATGTACTACAAATGTTCTTTGTAAAAATGTCATACAAACTAGGCTGAACTTCTCACAGAAGAATTCACATTATATCATAGTGATTATCGTTTCAATAGGTGAGATTTTTCGAATTAGTAACTTTGTTTGCTACTTAGGCGAGTTCCGGGTACGTAGAATACTGCAGATCACTCTCCAAAGCCTCAGGATGGTCGGCGGTGGGGGCCTTGCGCTGCGGGTTGGCCACACCTCCGTACACCTCTTGAAATGCTCCAATATGACCGGGCGTCTTACATAGCCTCTCCTGAGGAAGTCCTACTCACTGTCTTCACGTGGCGGAGGTCTTTTTTCACCGAAATGAGAGGGCAAAAGCGGATGCCCGGCGCTCTTCACCGGGTTGATTATCCATTGGATGACAGTCTAGGGGAGATGGCTAAACCCTGATTCCAAACCTCCAACGACTGGCGTATGAAGCTCACCGGTAGACGTATGGACAAAGGGCTTATTGGATGCCCTGGATGTCTGGCCCCATTCAAAGGGCGTATGAACCGGTCTCCGGTCACCGGCTGCCAATGGAGAGTGAACTCCCTACTCCACTCCTACTGCCTTGTTTCTAGGTCACACTTGGTTGTGTAAAGGCTAGAGCTGGACTCTCAAACAAAAGGCCGAGCGATACTGGGGACATCACTCGTACCTAATTCCCATGAAACTTCATGAACTCTCTACAACATCAACCAAATTCCAGTAGTGGTTCAACAACGTCGCCTTCGGTGGTTTGGCCATGTTCTTCGCCGACCAGATGACGATCTGGTCAAACCAGTTCTAAATCCCTCGCCATTTCCATCTTGGCGATGTCGCATGGGGGGACAGCTGAAAACATGGCTTGGTACAGTCAAGGCTGATATGGAGTGCCTGGGCTGGGGCTACAAACCGTCTACGGAATCCGTCTGTGGAACAAGAATTGGATAACCCTGTCGCCAAACCTTGCATCAGATCGCCACGCCTGGGCAGCGATGATTCGAGATGTTCATGAAGCCGGCTCATCCTCCCGTAGGAGATAGCCGAGGTAAAGTAAAGTAAGTCTAATACTACAACGGCTTTGTTCATACGTGATGTGTTACTGTTAAGTCAAGGATATTTGTAGTGGATTAGCGCATTGGGTTGGTGCTTTAGTACTCGTTAAAGACAATTATAGACATCGTCCAAATAGTAGTGGATTAGTTATCACTAATGGCCGAGAACAAAACGGTAGTGGACGTATTGCAACCTTCTCATGTCTTCTCTCTTACAAAAGCAATACACAGCTATTTCTGTCTGTCTTATAAGAATGTCCTTTAAACTAGTATTATTTGCTCGTCGTTCGGCCTCCATTAGTGTTAAACGTTGTCAGTGAATGAGCTTTACCAAGTTGTCTTATCTAATATGCAATCATGTTAGTCTAATGTGAACACATCAGGTATCGTAAACATGATTTTAAATGCGGTGGTAGTTAAAAAGTAAGAATAACATCTCGTATTTCTCCTTAGTTTTAAACTAGGACATTTTGTTTTCGACTGAAAATAAGTGCTTCTTTTAGCCTTTGAAAAGTGTATTAGAAAAAGGAATTCAACAACGTCCGTGTTTGCCTGTGATGTTTCTTTTTCATTCCAGGTTTTTCAGAATGCGCCTATCAATGTTGGCCCCGGTTGGTTATATGGTCAGATTAATGATAAAGTTGGTTTATTCCCTGAATCGTATGCCAGAAAAAAAGTGGATGGAAAAATTGATCCATTTGATCCTTTTGGTGTTCATAAAGTAACGAACATCTCTAATCCGGTTACAACAACTACTACATCAACATCTGGCATTGCAAATAATTCTCCTTTTGATCCCGTCAATGTAACTAATACCGTCAGGTGGGTTTAGTTGTAGCAGTTTCATTCAAACATTTTTTGTACTTATATTGATTTGAATGCGCTTATGATTGGTGCACAGAGTAATAGTAGAAACCTAAAGTTCAGTGTTGAAGTATCACAGAATTGGTACGCGTAGCAGCATATACTTATATTGAGTATTTTGTTTTTAGTCTTGCTTTGCATTGTTTATTATTATTATTTTCTCTTCATGTTCCCCAGTGGAACATATGGCTTCAAGCTAGTGGCTTGAAGTTTCTGTAGCAGTGGTGATTATTTTTACAGGATGGGGTTTCAAGCCTCATGCCCAACCTTTCCTCTTTACTAGGATTATTTCTGGCTTAGCGAGGTAGAGGACTGCGTTGGCGGCCGGGGATCGAACATCGGACCATATGCATGGTCGGCGAGCGTCCTAACCGCTTTATCACCTACGCACTAGAAGAGTTTTATTGGATTTGACTGACATATCGCAGAGAGTGAATGCATCTGCGCCAGTCATTGGGAAGGAGGATTTTGAACCAGATATATGATGACCAATTGTCTCCAGCCTTCATTGGCCCTTACCATCGCGAGGACCCCAACCAGTCAGGAAGTCTACGCCTCCCTACATGGTTGGCTGAAACTAACTGTTGTGGATTTCGTTGACTGATAAAGTCATATTTTGGTTTGACTAGTATTAACTCTTTTCCAATCCCATTAAATACCAGTCAGCTAACATCGTCGATTGATTTCCCCTCCTTGCCTAGCAATTGACCGAAGCTTGACCTCATTGTTACTCGCCCTGTTATACCAGCCACCTAACACGGGGATAGATAGAACTCAGTTAGCTAACCAGGTTTTTTTTATTTTATTTTTATATTTTTGATTACAACTTGATTCCACACCCTATTTTTGGTACAAGTATGGAATTTTCAATATGGATATCGATAGCCCAAATTTCGCAGGTCGACCATAGATATCAGGTGTGCGTCAGCAGGGGATCGAACCTCAGACCATATGCATGGTAGGCGAGAATCCTAACCGCTACATCACCGACGCACTAAAAACCTGGGAGTACGGGACAGCTAGTTTGTAACTCTTCAGCAGTACGCACCCACCACAGGGGTTCGAACCCAGGACCTTCTGGTCACAAGGCGAGCTCGTGTACCATTAAGCCAATCTGTTTATTCTTTTTCTCTCCCACTTTGTTCACTGTTTTCTATTTAATATCAGGAAACAGATTTTTCTTTATAGCCTGAGGTGCTGTATTCGTGTACAGGATATTCAGCATGCTACTCTGAGTTCAGCCACCTATTTTATAATTCTAAACTGTTTTTTGATTTTTGGTTGCTCACTACAGACACGTTTTGTAAATACATCTTAAACAGTTAGTTTGTAATAAATACTGCGCATAAAGGTGTCTGTACATTTACAGATGGCATATTAGTCTTTATTTCTACTTAAGCTGATTAGTTTTTTTCCACTCAACATTCTATCAAGAAGTAAAACAAGAAATATGCTTTGATGCTATAATTAGTATTACTGTCAGTGATATTAATGCACACAGTGATCATCATAAATAATTGTGTGCATTGATCGTGCTTTTTTTAAAAAAACACTAATTTTTTGAGGTTGCTACACAACTGCATTTTAATCTAAAAAACTTTTTTTGGTAAGTTTGCATGCAATGACTAATCAATTTAACTTCACTTGTGCGTCGGTGGCACAGTGGTTAGGACTCTCGCCGACCATGCACATGGTCCGGGGTTCGAGCCCACGCCGACGCACACCTGATATCTATGGTCGGCCTGCGAATTTTGGGCTACCAATATCCATGCTGAAAATTCCTTACTTGTACCAAAAATACGGTGTGGAATCAAGCTGTAATCAAAAATAAATAAAAATAAAAATAGATTATTTTCACAAATCAACACCGGCTAGAGAGATCATTGAAAGCCAGGTCGGACTGGAAAACAGTTTATTGCTTTTTCGGGATTCCTCAGCAGTGTGATCCCACGACTCCATTGGAAATGAGACGCGGCCTTCAGGTTACGAGACCAAGTCCATTGACCATTCAGCCATTTAGGCTGGAATACAGTCACCGGTGAATTCTGAATTCGTCAACTCGTTATGCAGCTCTACCCTCGCCGATGCCCTCAATGAGCATTCACTTCACTTTAACGTGGTGAATCCCACCGATTATGACTTCGTATTACATCTTCACGGCATTCATCCAAATAGCCATCAATACACTGGAGACTGATATTTACATTATGGGATTTGGGACGAAATCTAATAGTGTAAGGTCCTGAGGTCGAATCCCGGTGAGTGCGCATTGATGATGAAGAGTCCCAAACTAGGACGGAACGGCTGTCCAACACTCCCAGGTTTTTCAATGATTCTCTAATCGATGTCAGCTCATGATGAAATCCTGTAACGAATTAAAATTAAATAAGTTCAAATCCTATAATCTTAGCCAATTTGTTAATTATTTAATACCGCAATTGTGATTTAAATTTCAGTTTCCTTCGACCAAGTCTCACCGAAGATTTCCAACTTGTGTTGAAATAGCTAATTGTTTTCTTCGCTCCCTAATGACTTTTAGTATTCCTAGATGTTTTTCGTGACAGTGATTGTCATAGAAAATAAGGTAGTATTGAACAACTGCATTGTACCATAATCAAATCTGGAAACATAACTCATACAAGAGCATACATTTTGACTTTTGAATAGGTCTCCAGTTTTCTAAGTATGTTCTGCGTCCATAAGTGCTGTGGTATTCTCCCGTTGTCAGCTGGTTGTATGACCATGTCTACTCCATTTTCAGTCTTCTAAGGGCCTTCATCTCCTGAGAATTGAACTGCGTGTATTGCTTTTTCTGTTTTACTGTAGGCAAGATAGTTTGATGTATCTCTTCTTGTGTTTCTTCATTTAATTTTGATGATTTGATTTAAGGGCAGCGAAGAAGTTGATTTTCGGAGCTTCTTCAGTGTTGTAGCTCAGTCCTTTGTGGAGCCAGTTATCCCTCTGTTTTTGATGGTGGTTATCTTGATGAATTGACTATGTAGTCAACTGGTGTATTATCCGGTTGTTTTGTAACTCTGGCTAGTTTGGTTTTGAGTACGAAAAGTTATACAAGGGGAATTGGGTTATGTAGGGTCTACACATAATTCTTCGATTCATTGGTACTTTAATACAAGTTTCGTTAAACTCCGTAAACTGAGCCATGAGCGTATCACTTCAGACAGGTATTCTCAGCATACGATGTCTGTCTGTCTGTTTTCAACATAAAACTTTGCACCGATGTGCACCAGTTCAAGTCGCCACACTCCCTCCATGTAGCACACAAAGAAAGAGAAGAAAGTAGAAGAAATGCATATTAGAGGTAGTAAACAGGTGTTAGACAAAGGAAGAGTAATAACGAAGAACAATATAGTTTCATTGGAAATCATAAGTCACAAGGAGTGGATTCATCTCCACCAGCCATTGAGAACGATTTTGAGCCATATCACTGATTGTCGCCAACCATTGGTTTTTACCGTCCCGACGACCCCAACCATTGAGGAAGTCTACACCTCCCAACATGGCTTAGACTAACTGTTGTAGATTTCATTGACTGGTGGCGTGTTTTAGTTTGACCGCCACTAGGTCTTTTCCAGCCTGACCCTATGTCAGCTAACATTGCCCATCGATCGAGGAAGGCGATGACTAGACATACGTAACACATGTCTTAACCATCTCAGCCGATGTAGCTTTACAGCCTCGTCGATTGATTTCTCCTCCTTACCTGGCATTTACTGAAGCCTAACCTCAATATTGCTCAACTTATTATACCACTTCACACGGGGATAAAGCTCAGGCACCTATGATCAAAGACAGATAATCTTTTCATGTCTTCCACTCTCAGTGGCCAGGTCTCACAGTCATACGATGTCAGATTGTTGTGTAACGATTCAAGTCATTAGAACCATTATCTTTACATCAATCCAGAAGTTAATCGTGCTGAGGAATCTCGAAAAAGAACTAAAAGAAATAACTCTACCTTATCTGATTTTGTATAGTTTTCTGTCGCATAGTAATTTGTGTTTAAAGCGATGCACTCAAATTACCCGATGTAATAACCGAGTTTTCCAATGTTTCTTTCACCTAGTTTTGTCTAAAAACTGTTCATTTGAAATTTTAATCACTTCTATTCAATCACTATATTCTGTTTGTTAACTAATTTTTCCCACCCTTTAGCAGTTCAACTGAACCTGTAGATGGTTTGGTCAAAGATGAATCATCAAAAACTCCTGGTGATGAGTCTTTACGAGAGGTGCAGAATAACTGGGACGCCTCACTATGTACGCAAGTATTACCTGTAGATGTGCAGCCAGATCAGCTGCTAACTTTGAAAAGTGGAGATCAGGTTAAAATCAGCAAAGAGAGTGAAAATAAAGAGTGGCTGTATGCTGAAGTTATTGAGAAGTCCGGCATTACCAGGCAAGGTTGGCTACCGGTTTCCTGTTTGAAACCAGTCACAAAAATGTCTTCTGATGTAAAAAACGGGTTAGTAGCTGTTTTTTTACTTTTGGCATGTTTACTGTTAACATGAATGCTATTTGAAAATAATTAGAATTGATGTCTATCTCTCTCTCTCTCACACACACACACTAGTGTGAATTTATAGGTTGTATTTCTTTCGTAGTTGTCAAACGCTTGGAAATAAGTACTGCCAACTTTTGTCACGAGTATCTTATGGGTTGTCAGTATTCTCGTTTTGCATCTCCCCTTACCTTGGATTCATTTCTGTTGAATGGGTTTTTTGGCAAATAAAGTATAATTATGTTTCAATAGTTTACACACAATGAAAAGTTTTGTTATTGGTAATATTTCGAGCAAAATTACTGCCCGTGTTCACACCACTGTTGGAATTGTTTTATTTGATCTAATCCACAATGCTCAAACTTTTTACTGATATTAATTCAACTGAGGGTTTTTTGACATTCAGTTTTTGTCAAATAATTTGGGGAAATCCATTTATTGATCTACTGGGGGGAGGGAATTCACTATACATCAGCAATAAATCTCTGAACACATCTTTTAGAGTTAACGATATTGTCGAGTAGTTGGAAACCTCCAGGAAGACTTCACACTATGGAACGGATATTTTTAAAGTATTTAAGTAGGAGGTAAGTAATCAAGTTATAGATATCCTTGAGGGAGTGTTTAATAAGATCAATGTGTTGTTGGATTATTGTTTTTCTTTTTTTTCTTTTGATTACAGCTTGATTCCACACTGTATTTTCAGTACAAGTATGGAATTTTCAGCATGGATATCGGTAGCCCAAATTTTGCAGCCCGACCATAGATATCAGGTGTGAGTCGGCGGGGGATCGAACCTCGAACCATGTGCATGGTTGGCGAGAGTCCTAACCACTGTGCCACCGGCACACTTTTTAGTTCACTATGCATTGAGCATGGCTAAAAAAGATACTGGAGACAACTTATGGTTTGATCGCCTAATTTTGCGTAATTTCCACCCAGTAGTTGCTTACAACCTAAAAACAGCTTTCTTTGGATGTTTCAGCATACTCATGGCTTGTTTCGTGTTTCCCGCTCCTTCTGAATGCCGAACTCTCATTGATATACTTATGCCAATTTATACTTATAAAACTTAGGCACTGTGGTAGAGTATAACTCCATTATGGATAAGATTTAATTCTGATAAATCATACAGTGTTGTACAGCAATATTAACTGATCACATTTTGAGCACAATTTATTACTGCTCGTAATCATATCGAGTCCAAACTCTCATTGGTTGTTAATTATTTTAACTTATCAGTGGATTTGCTATTTGTCGGAATCACATGGAGCATGTATAGTCAGCATCACTCTTGGCTGTTTTGGTTGTTTGTTTGACGTAGTTATAATTCTCTATCAACGGTACGTCTTATTGTTTTCACATGTCTGTGGCAATGCTGTCGTTGTGGTTCATGACGTGATTGGCGATTAGAGTAGTTCTGCTCGCCGAGTAGTTTCGTACTGCTAGAAGTCTGCTAGGTCGCATCACCTGTAATATCACTCGCCTAATATTAAATAAGTTAAACGTTTGCAAAATTTTTCACCGATACAAGCTGACTATGACCTATAAACGTGTTCAGTGTTATCAGAGTGCAATAGAAGCAGGCGATAATGTTAAACACTAGCTTGAGTTATGCTAAAGATAAGCTGAAGTAACAAATGTCGCAAATGCGGGCCTAAATTATGTCTATTTTGTTTGTGTCTACTATGATTCTATCTTGGATGATAAGAGACGTTAACAACGGACTACCGAAATATAAAACTTTTTCTGTAATATTCATTGTTAATTACTCATCGATCTTTTATTTAACATATATTTATGTTCTTATTTTCACAGACTGAATGTCACACCTAAATTGCCAGCTGATTCATCTATACCGCAGTCAAACAACATCCTTTTCTCATGTGTAGCCTTGTATCCTTATGAATCCAATGTACCTGGCGATTTAAATCTATCTGTCGGTGATTTAATCCGAGTATATGTAATTAAAGATGATTGGTGGGAGGGCATGTGTGAAAGAACTAAACTCCACGGTTTATTCCCAGCAAATTATGTTCGTAAACTAAGTAAAGAAGTGAGCAATGTTTAGCCTTTTTTATGCATATATTACCCAACCAGTTGATCATTTCTTCCTTTTTCTGTTGAGCGTTAATTAATCACATAAATTGGTATAATTCCATCACCTCTCAAGTAATTTTCCGGTCATTTTCAGTGTTCATTTGGAAGTTTTATGACATTCATGTATTCTGCATGGGTGGAAATTCTGTTGTATTATTAACTCTAGCTGTTTGTAGTACCCTTGTACACTTAGTTGCTGTCCCCTATATCATATTCTATGCTGTAGATTAACTTCGTACATTTACGCACAAACTTAAACTTCGCCCCCCCCCCACTTGTGTAATAACTGGTGTCTCGGGTGACTACTTCATTAGTTGCAGAAATAAATTCCAGGGGATATCTGAGTTTACGGTCGTTTCTATGTTACATGGCGTAACAGAGAAATTTTTTCATCAGATTTGTGAGCATCAATTAGATCAGCTGTGTAAGATATCAATAATTAAGATATGACATAGTTTTAGACAGTTGCTGAAACCCGCCTGTAACATATGTGACTCAATAACTACACCAATTTTATGAGGTAAGTAGTCAGAGAGGAGAGAAGACTTGTGCTTGTTTGTTAAATGTTCAAATAGTTGTGCTCCAGTTCTACTATATGTCTGTTTTTGACATAGAACTTTGCACATATGTGCAGCAGTTCAAGTCGTCACACTCCATGTACCACACAAAGCAAGAAAAGAAAGAAGAAATGCATAGTAGAGGTAGTAAACAGAGGTGTGAAACAAAAGGAATAGTAATAACGAAGAACAATATAGTTTCATTGGAAATCATAAGTCACAAGGAGTGGATGCATCTCCGCCAGCCATTGAGAACGATTTTTAGTCATATCACCGATTGTCTCCAGCCATTGGCTTCTACCGTTCCGAGGACCCGAACTGGTGAGGACGTCTACACCTCCAAACATGCCTTAAACTAACTGTTGTGGATTTCATTGACTGGTGCCGTGTTTTGGTTTGACCGCCACTAGCTGTTTTCCAGCCTGACCCTATGTCAACTAACATTGGCCGTCATTCAAGGAAGGCGATGGCTAGGCACATATCCTAACCTCAGTCGATATAGCTTCATAGACTCCTCGATTGATTTCCCCTCCTTACCTAGCACTCGACCGAAGCCTAACCTCAATATTGCTCACCTTATTATACCATTTCACACGGGAGATAGGGCGCAGGCACCTATGATGGCAAGTTGTGTACAGTTGTTTTGTTGCGAGACTTTTCAACACTGCATAGTATATGCAGTCAGTTTGAACGCCTTTCTATTTTGTGAGGAATTGATATATTCAATGTTTTGTTGTTGTTCTAATTAGTTTTTTATAATTGTATTCAAATATTATCTCATATATTAGGCTTATATTTATCTCTGAAGTTGTTCTGAAACTAATATTTGCCAGTCAGTTTTCCTGTAGTTGTAAGTATTAACCGTATTGTTTTAGAATTATTGTGTTTTTCTCTACTCTAATACTTTCACATCATCTTTTTTACTTTGGTGATGGGTTAGGAAAATCGAGCAATGGAGGAAAAATTAGGCATTGGGAGACCAGTCGTGGAACAAAGTGAAAATAACAAAACAGCGGTAAGCCGGTTCAGCTTGACCTCAGAATAATTTTTCCGGTTTCTTTTTCTAAATATAGAGAAGCTAGATTGGTAGTATTTTTTTTTTAATGTTCCTTGTTTACACCAGGCTTCCATGATTATTGTATTTGTAGAGTGTTACCAATGTGCATTTGCTTCGCGTCTAGTGTACAATATGGCCCGCCTTTGCTATAACTCGACAGCTTAAAAGTGGTGTGTTTAAAATTGTAACTTTATTCTTGTTTTATTAAATCAACGCCACAGTTTGACATTTTAAAATTCTGGTGCAGGGTTCAACTTCCACTTAAACTGTCTCACTGACTAGGAGGCACGTCATAAAGAGCACCTCAAACTAACTACAGACCTTCATAAACTGCTAGTTGTCTTCGCTCAATACTCAAGATCAGATGACCAGAAAAAATCAGCAATAAAGATCTCTGGGAGCGAACCAACCAGTAACCAATTGTGAAACAAACGGGCAGGAAGAAATGGATATGGATTGGCCGGCCATACTCTGAGGAAACCATCAAGTGACATCACTAGACAAGCCATCGCTTGAGTGGAACCCGAAAGGGAAGCGGCGAGTTGGTCGTCCAAGGATGACTTGGAGGAGGTTATGTGAGGAAGAGATGAAAGCATGTGGGCAGACTTGGAGCCAGGTGAAAACTTTAGCAGAGAATCGAACGTAATGGAGATGCGCTGCTGAAGCCCTATGTTCCTCTAGGAATTAAAGGAAATAATAATAATAAATAGTTATACTCATATCCTGGTTTCCCCACCAAGGGAATATTTTGACACTATTTATACAGAACAGTGGATTTTATCAATCGCATCTAAATAGTATCAAGTTAGATGACAGTTTCATTGTTTTATCAGTGGTGTGTTTAATGGTTATCTGTCGTTCCGCGCATATAGTTTATTTCAGGAGACTATTTTGGTATACAGTTAGCCATTCGAATTACATTCAAATGTTATGAGCTTGTACTGGGATACTTCGTATTGCTTTTGAGTTTAACTATAGATAGTCTTTTGTACTCGGTTTCGCTAATAAATATTTGGATAACTAAGTAATTAATTTATTTTTATATAAATATCTAAAGCATGCATTAATTTGAATAAAGCAGAACAGCGGTTTTTGCAGAATAAGATGCTACCGTCGTTTATTTCACCGGCTTCTCATCATTTGTGAATAAAACTGGTAGGTTATATTTATTTGTATTGTTTGTTTTGTCTGTTTCAAACTAGATATCGTTGCCTCAGTCAAAGTCAACTCCTGTAGCGTCACCAAAACCAGAGGATCAAGGTTCTAATGATCGAACGGTGACCCTATTATCTTCATCGAATGCATCGTCCTCGCCTTCATCATGTGGTGTTGTTGTTTGTACTCAACCAGAGTTCGCTCGAGTCATTGCCCCGTATAAAGCTACTTCAGCTGGTCAACTAAGTCTTCAACCTGGTCAAGTGGTACAACTTCGTAAAAGGTCACCTAAAGGCTGGTGGGAAGGCGAATTACAGGTGATTGTGAATGATTAAACTTTTAATCCTTTTTTTACATTTTTACTATCATATATATATATATATATATATATATATATATATATATATATATATATGGCGTGTATTTACTTTACTTGTCAATCTGTAACTGTGAGTTTCGACGTTTTAAGACATGGTTATGAAGTTCAGTTTTCGTGTAACGCAGCAGTATTCATTCGGATAGAGCTTAAGTTTATAGTTGTGGATGTTGCTGCAACTAGGCCCTAGTATGTAGAAACCATTATTTCAAATCAAATGTAAATTTGTGTTGATGCATTGTTATAGTACAGATTATTAAAGAAACAATATTCCATTGGGCGTACACCACCACATCTAATCATTTGGTGGATTTAGTAAAGCCTTCATTGTAGACAGTAGGTTACAATCTATTTCATACTTACTCCATACTCTGTATACATCACAGTCACTAGATTGTATCATGAGGCAATCTAGATTTTTATAAGGATCATACTCTTTATTATTAGATGGTGTGCGTAAATCTTGTGGATCTTGGTATTTTGTTTATATTAAAATGATATTAAAAGTAGTTGTTATACAATAAATATCGAAAACTGTCTACTTAGTCATTTACAAAGACTATTGTGTTTGAATAGTAACTATCGTAAAACACCATAATTCAATTCTCTCAATTCACGTAAAAAAGCACATCTTCTGTCGACTTGAATTTTATCAGTAAAAATCAAAACTATTTAATTGGTGGATGGTGACTAGTAGTGGAATCCAGGATAAAGCGCATTTCATCCTATTTGGGACTCGTCAGCTGGGTGTACCTGCACTTCTCAGTAAGTGATGATGTTCCCACCGAGGCTCGAACCCTGTGCTCACAGTTTCAAACCCCAAAGCGTTATCCACTAGACAACTTGGGCCACGAGAGCCACCTCTTGTGCAACGGTTCATAATAATTTAATTTTAGACTTTCCACCCGGCTGATGAGTCCCAAATAGGACGAAATGCGCTTTATCCTGGATTCCACTGCTAGTCACCATCCACCAATTCTATACTAATTAAAGGCCCAGACATCGTCGAAGCATCTGCACAAGAAGCCGACATGTCAACCTGAGACCGAGCACTTCGGTCCAATCAATCGACGGGAAAATCTAAAAATTCAATTAAAAATCAAAGAGGTTTAAAGTAATCAACATTGTAGAGTAATGACGTGTTGATATACGCACTTACCTTTTAAAGAGTGGAATAAATAACCACTGTAGTTAATAGAGCCTGAGCAATTGAGTGTTATCATAAGGGCCCAGATATCAAATACCACTCCTTCCGTATCCATTCACTTGTTACTGATTGGCGTTTGAACAATAATTAACTGATGTGTCACCCCTTTTAGTCGCTTAACATCTTGAAAATAAAAAGACTGGTATAACCATAGATTAACACTATTACACACGACAGCAATTTGGTCATTTTATTAGGATTAATGTATTTCTATGGAGCAAGCCGAAACTTAATTATCAAAAACATTCTTCCCAGTAATATCATTCTTAAGCTGAGAAAAGAGCAACTCTTGGCTGAATGCCTCTTCCTTTTATATGATTTAATGGAAATTTTTAACCAGCATTCTTCATTTGTGTATCTATTTCGAAGTGTGACTTAGACTAACTGTTAACTCAGAAATATTGTCTGAAGGTATTTGCGAACTAACCTGCAGATAGTTATCGCATTTTATAATATCCAAAAACTGCAGGATTATTCTCGCTGTCTCTCTTTCGACCCAATGTGTTTTGCTTAAGCAGGCAGGAGCACGTACAGATGTTAGTATTTCTCAAATAGTATAGTTCGTAGAGATGCTTTGAAAGTGTGGTCGGTTTCACCATTATAGCCTCTTTCTCTTTCTCCCTCTCTAATCGTTGGATGTAATACAATGAAAGTTTTGTTGACTGACTGTGACGACTGCATTGGAGATATGTGTACTATCACTCTTCTTCTTCTTCTGATAATAATAATAATAATTTACTTTATTCCAGAAACACTACTTGTGATACAGAATGAAATTTTCAGCATTAATCACAATATTGCATCTAATTTCCTCAAATTATAAATAAAATTAATCACACAGAAAAGTTTCCACACTTGCAATAGAGGTAATGTCAAAAACACAGCATATAAAATGGAAATAATAATGATGATAACAGCTAAGGTAGTAATAATAATAATAATACAAGTGAAAATTGCCGTTTGTCTCACACACTATTGTCAATGCGGCATACAAATCCTAGCCTGTTTAAAAATATCATTACATGATATGGTGAGGGGAAAAACAAAGATTACAGCCGTCATGGAGATAAGTTGGTGTTTGCAATTATGAGAGTAAAACAGAGAAGTAACAGGACCATAAATATAATAGAAGTAATAAAAGTAAGACTTGAAGGTATATAAGGATGGATGGAGGAAATTGTTTATTTACTAGATGAAAAAAGGCTAGTTAATTCTTGCCTGACATTATTTTCATCACATAAAATACGTGCCAAGTATGGTATCATAGAATTCTTATACTTAGACGTGCGAGCATACAGTTTTCTGAAGTTACTCCTTGTTCTACCTGAGGAGATGCAAGGTGAAAGCTGAGGGTAAAGTGGATGCTCCGAGTCAGACAGAATCCCTCTGGCAAATTTATTCTACAAAGTCAAGGGCGTATCGATAACAACATTAACTATGTGGTCCACTGGGACACCACTCACCCTACTGGCCTACACGGAGTGTGACGACTTGAACTGCTGCACATTTGTGCAAAGTTCTATGTCGAAAACAGACAGACAGACAGACTGACCGTCTTCAGTATTCTACGAATTGTGACATAGTCCTTTTTAAGCAAACCAGGAAAGAATAAGGGTGAGCAATAAAGAAGAATAGGTAGGATGCAAGAGTTTATGAACTGTAAGAGGAGGGGTTGAGTTATATCCGAATGTCCTAACCTCTTAATGTAAAATGTCAGGCGGAATATTTTACTGGAGATCACTAAGACACGGGAAGACCAAGAGAGATCAGAAGAGAGAATGAGTACAAGATACTTAATTTCTGATTTGATTCCTATATCATTGTCGTCAATTTTACAACTGTCATGAGAATCGATGACTTCTTTTAACTGTCGTTTACATCTTAAGCTGAAATTAACAGTTTGACATTTAGAAGGATTCAGTTTAAGACGGTTAGACTTCAGACCATTTGCTGACTCCCGACAGAAAGCTATTTATTTTGGTAAAATCTAGCTGGGAGTTAACAGCCATTGAAGCCGTTAAATCATCAGTGTACTTCACAAAGTTTATTTCATCAGAGTGAGGCAAGTCATGCAAGAAGAAAGAAAAAAGAAAAGGAGAAAGAACAGCGCCTTGAGGGACACCAGCTTCAGTAGGCAATGAAGTGGAAGACTTCCCTTTATACACGGTGTACTGCTTTCTTTCTGAGAAATAGGAATGTAACCAGTTAACTGCCCAACATTCTGTTTGACTTGCAGCAAGTTTTTCTCTGTAATATACACCTTAAATTTCACTGATATTTTCCTATGTCCTTGTATCTATCTATAAACACAATTTCATTGTTTATTTAGCAATTCGTCTAACACTTTTCTTGTTTTCTTTCTTTGCTTTCGTTTGAATGGCTTGCCTTTATTTGCATGTACCACCAATATATATATATATATATATATATATATATATATATATATATATGGGTTTTACTGTTTTAAATCACTTATTTTCAATCAATTTTCTTTTTAAAATTAATAATGATGATACCAATACCGATTCAGATCTCTTCTGGATCAAATCTTAACTTAATTGACGATGAAGATTAATGGACGAATTGATTAGTAGTTGATTTGGAAGGGGATTAATTGTTCACTGCTTTCAGTTTATTTATCTATCTTACAATTATTATTAGTCATTCATTAGTTTAATCTCGTCGTCTTACTCATTATACCTTTTTTTTCAATGGTTCATTCTTATCCAGAAACAAACAAATCTTTCTCATCGCCTCGATAGTACTCGATTTTTTTTGTTTTACGATATTAAAAGCGTGTAACGTACATGTGTCCCTATTAGGATTCATGAACAGACATCTTAGGTGTTTTAGTCTCCCCTCCCTGTGCTTTTCGAATTTTTCTCTCTCTCCCCCTCTCTCCTTTATTCAGTTTAATGCTTATTTGCCTATATATTTTCTGCCCACACGTATATGCTTCTTCAATTTCTTTTCGTCTTGCCCAAGTGCAGTTCTTGTCTTCAATATAAGGATACTCATGTCTGAATATTTTCTACGGAAAACTGTCTTCTATTTTTGAAAAAACGAACAAACAGTAACAACAATAAAATTCAATGGGATAATGTTTTCTTATCTTATTGCAAATAAAGTTAGCTGTAGACAACTTCTGCCTGTTTTTATTATCTTATTTAAGAACGGAACTCTAAGTTACCTACCAGCTTGCGTGTCTCCTCCATTTTATTTCAAATTTTCTGCAACTTGATAATACCATTCATCATCAGCCATCACATACATACCATGACATAATTGTCTCTCTGTGTGTGTACATGTTATAGACGGTAAACTGGTCATTGTTGAAAACCAATACTATTGCCCATGGTCTAGTTTTCATGCAGTTATCCTTCTGTAATAAAATTCAAGTGTTGGTTTTATAGAGATTTGATTGGTTCACAGGATTTCATCATGAGCTGACATTAGTTAGAGAACCTTTGGGAAACGTGGGAGTACGGGACAGCTGTTTCGTCCTAGTTTGGGACTCTTCAGCAGTACGCACCCACCACCAGGGTTCGAACCCAGAACCTTCTGGTTACAAGGCGAGCTAGCTGGTAGACCATTAAGCCACTGGGACCCGATCCAATGGCCCATGAATTCTAACTTCTGCCAATTCACGACATAGCGCGACCCCTAGCCAATGTCTTCGGCGAGTATTTGTCCTCACACCCGACCAGCTGCACCCTACTGGTCACCACTTCTCACTAGAACCCCAGGTAACTACCTACCTGAATAGAGCAAGTCGCTAGTGAGCATCTCTTTGATATTCAAGAGTTCACCTCATGATGAAATCCTGTAATAAAATTGTTGTGAAATGCATTATTCATCTGTCAGTAAGCAAGTAATATTGTGAAATGCCTGTTTTCAATACTCTCTAGTCGTTTGAATTAATCGAATGAAAAAAAGGGTTGATTTTTTCTTTTAATTATTAGGTACTTTTAAGTTGAGTTCATCATCCATGTGGAGTAATTAATAGTTCTCTCACAATCTGCTTAATTTTAAGTTAGTTATTCGTCAATCTAGTTGATATAACGTGTAATTGCTGTGAATGTATTTGTGTACTAAAATTCTTTTTCTCTAACACCTCTCCTCTGCCTTTCTAAATGAAAAAAAATCAGAAGGCGTGTTTGAAAAGACACTTATGGTAAATTAACTGATACTCTGTGAATAATGAGTACACGCTGTTGTTAGCGAGTAGTATTACACACTAAATGTTTCATCTTGTTTTCCGAATCATTTGTATTTCAAAAATAATAAAATATAATAGAAAACACTTTGCATCCGTTATGCATCTGGCTCTTTCTGAAGTGGACTGTTTTACAGTCTATCTGTTGACCTCATTTCGTACAAGGGAAATGTTATTTATTTTCTTGTTTATCTGTCATATTTAAAATAAACTGATGCATTTTCCTGTTGTCTTAGATGAATTTTTTGAGCATTTCGTAAGATATTCATTTAAAGTTACTTGTTTACCAACAGTAATATAGGGAATTACGATACTAACGGGTTCCCTTCACCAGGTTAACCTTCCAACCTCTTTTAAAGGTTTTACCTAGTTTCGGAGGTTCCCTGCAACAGATAGTGGTCTGAACCTACATTTGCTTCTGTTCTCCATCTTATATCCAGAAACTGTCTCCAATTGCTTAAGATTTAGATAAAGTCTATCTACTTTTTCGTTTGTCTATTGGTTGATATCTATATGGCTTTGTGTATTTCTTTGTGCTTGTACACATTGCCTCCGATCACCAAATCATTGAATTCACAGAAGTCTGTGAAGAGTTCTCCTTTCTCATTCATTTCACTAAGAGTTTCCCGAACCATGGTAAGTTCTCTTCTTGTGTTGTTTACTCCCAGCTTGACTTCCATTCGTATCACCCATTACGATTTCGACGTCTGCATTTAGCTGGTGTTTTCTCCATTAGTGTTTGCAGTTGTCTGTATAATTCTTCCTTCTCTTGGTGTGGGTTGTTTGTGGGTGCATAGCATTGGATAATTGTAAATTTCCTCCATTTTGAGTTGAGTCTTGCTGTTATTATTTTTGAGGAGATGCGTTCCGACTGCAAAAGCTTTGGATGTCGATGGTGACATCATGAAAGCTACCTGCTCATAGTTTTCGTGGTTGATGTCTCGGTGACCGGAGTAGACTGTCGTTCCCCTCCCCATTTCATTTACTCCGGTGTATTCCTAGCCGTTCTGTACTATTACTTCCTCATTTATTGTCCAATCTGAGACCAGCCTTATCAGCATCGTGTGGAGATTTCATTTTACCTTCATCGTGAGAAAACTGGTTGATTGGCTAGTTTCCCGAAGATCTACGTCAGCCGGCATCATCTGTTCTTTAACTGAAAAGTTTCCTCAATTCCAGCGAAGAATGAGTTTATTTTTCATTGGTCTACAGTTTTCTTAGTAGTGGCGGTGTTTTTTACGGGGTGGATTTTCTGTCTCCACATCTAGCCTCCTTTCTTTTCTGGATTTACGTCGAGTCTAGCACTAAAGCAGACGAGATTTTCGGAATTGACAGCAGCAATATATAAGAAAGTGCTACGTATTATCGCCTTTAAACAGCGTTACCACTCTTGTGTTTTAGTTTAAGCTGTTATACTTTTTGCGTGATGAAAAACTACGATTTAACTACTTTCTTGCTAGTGCTTTTGTCGACAATACATCACATCTTCACTGAAACCAGTCAGATGCTTTTTAATTTTCGCTTACCCACCCGAGGATCTCCGTTTAATCTCTGGAAGATGGTTTTAACTATGCTTTTATATCGCTGTCACTTATTCATAATTGGTTATATCAGCTGCATTATGTAAGGCTCAGCATCAACAACAAAATTCGGTCGGATTTTCAATACAAACAGCGTCAAGTCAGTCAGTTCTTCTATACGGATCAGAAACTTGGCGGGCGGGTCACAAAGAATATTTCCAATAGCCAGCCTGTTGCAGACCAGACCTTTCTCAACAACTGTCTTCGCTGGCTCTATACTGAAGATCAGATGGCCGGGCCGGGTCGGAAAGAATCACCAACAAGAAACTATGGGAACAAACAAACAAACAAAACAAGAACCAATCGCCAACCAACAAATATGCAGGAGAAATTGGAGATGGATTGGAGACTCGCTGAGGAGGCCGCTGGGTGACATCGCGCGCGCGTCAGGCCATTGCTCGAGTGGAACCAGGCCGAAAGGGAAGCGGTGGCGAGTGGGACGTCAGTGCAAGGGTGACATAGAGGAGATCGTGTGAAGAGAAGCTGAAACAGTATGGACTAAGATGGATGCAGGTGAAAAGTACAGCAGAAGATAGAAGTGGCAAGTGGAGATGTGCAGTTGAAGCCCTATGTTCCACTAGGAACCCAGGGGAACAATAATAATTATTATATAAGGCTCTTGAGGAATGGCGTCACTGTCATTTGTGGTTGGAACTTGGTTTTATTGGATAGGTGCGTATCTGTCTGCTAAATAACACTTGGTCATTTAGATATGACTGACGCAAACTGATTATCCCGTTCATTCTTTTTAGAAAACTTACCCATATTTTTAAACTGACTGCGAAATTATGAGAATAAGTGTTTAGGTGTTATCATAAGTGTCGTCTGACAATGGGGTTAGATATCGAGTGGGTGAAAATGTATTATTATATCAAGGCGTTTGCGCATCGTTCGTAGCCTAAGTGTTTTGTCGAACTCAATAATATCGACTTTTGATTGTACGAATGGGCCTGTGAAATTTGTGCTGAATGTTATGTGGTTAATTGAATTCAGACTCGTCTTACTATTCTTTTGTGCGAATTTTCTCATTTATTTCTATTGATTCGCTGGGGATGGTTAATAACCCGAAATAATGCCAGGTTTCCTTCAGCCGCTAATTGTGACACTGAGTGGATTAATTTTTCGTTGCATAATTAATTCAAGCAAGTGATTAGCAGTCATGCCAGAGTGTTTTTTATTAGCTTTACACTATGTTGTCACTAATTCTCCGTGTGTATAACTATTCCGGTGCCTATTGATCATTAAATGTCACGTCTTTATTTAGTAATCGCTTTCACTGTGTATTTGTTTCTGTGTATGTATGTGCGTCATTGTTGGCTTGGTTTTTAAGTACTATCCACGCTTGTTCATTATCATTCCGCCTTTTTTTTCTTTCTCTCTTTTATTTTTGCTTCTTTTTGAATATAGCAAAGAGGTCATATCCGTCAAATAGGTTGGTTCCCTGCAGATTTCGTTCGACTCATTTCACCTCTAACTGTTAACGGCACATCCGATATACCTAGTAAGTGTTCTTTCATCATTCTTGTCATGGGTTTGTCATGCTAATTAATTTAATGATCTTTATTGTTTGTGTCATTCTATTCTTGTAGAAAATTACTTCCTGATAGGTTAGTTTTTGCTTGAGTTACAAGAAGTGGGAAATATTGACAGCCGATTGATAGCATACTTTATTTGTTTAATGTTAAGCACATATTTCATATGATCATTTATTTGAAAGCCATAGATAGATTTTATGCCAATATCACAAGGTGGTTGTCTCTATAAGCCCCCTTTCTGATACATGATGACTGTCTTACTTAGCATCAAATTTTTCAGATCCTTTTATGATTCACAAAGCGATAAACTGGTTTGGGTTTACCTACTAGATTTAATCATTCTTAATTATTCATTTAAATTTATCTAGGTCCTGTATTATCCAAAGATCAAATTGTATCAAAAGCAACTAATTCCACTAGCAATCTAACTGAGAATAGCCCTAATAGTTTAAAGGTATTAGCGTCTAAAGCAGTTACTTCAAATAACAATGAAAATGATCAAAGTCAACCGGTACAGTCTAGTCATGTGGAAATGATGCAAACGATATTCAGTTACAAAGCAGTTCATGCAGATGAACTCACATTTGATGAAGGCGCCATTATCACTGTTCTTGGTCGAGATGAACCTGAATGGTGGCGTGGTCGTCTTCAAAGTTCTGGTGCTGAAGGCCTTTTTCCTGTCAATTATGTTCGTCCTTATAAACCTCCTTCACAAACGGAAAAGCCGTCAAGTCAACGTTTAAGTTCTGCTATTCCTAATCCGAGTAAGTTTGTCTTTTAATTTGTACCAAAAATAACTCTCCCAATTATATTGTTAATGTGTGCTTTCAGTTGAAGAATATTCAATCGGTTAATTTGAACTAAGTGTTTGCAGTTTCACTTCTTTTCTTTACAAGTTTTTGATTTATAATGACTTTTTTGATGTTATCATGAATTTCCTTCAGGGGAATAACTTTTATTTTTAATGTCGAGTTAATAATTGACACTACTTTACAAATAATTAACTGATTTTTCAACATTTTTTTGTGTATCCATATTCATATTGTAATATTATTAAATATCATCGTGTACTTACTCTTCCCCCTCTAATCTTTCCTTACATTTTTATGGTATTTCCTTTAATTTGATATTGTTTTGTATGTTTTGACTTGGAGAAGGTATGTTTCAATGGTTAAGCATTGATTTTAGATTTTATGAATTATTTTGTAGTGATCAGTTTTCTAAATTTGTTCATGTGGACCTAAGATTCGTCAACTTATACATGTTGTGATGGCATTCATGGCCACTTTCAATCTGCTTATACTGTTGTCCCAAGATGGCATTCATTAGAAGACGATCACTAGTATGCCTAAACACCAGCCATCACACTTCAAATGGACATCGTCAGGTTTGAACGATCCTACTTAGACACTGATCATGCACAAAGAGTCGTCTAATATTTATAGTTTGAATAGACGAGGTTTTATAAACAGAGCAGAACTCCACATAATGGTTGTAAACCCCAGATTTGACTCCCACTTTAGCGTCTTGATAACTGACAGTTCATGTGTGAGAGTGAATGAGGACACAGGCCGCCGCAAGAGTACTTTGGCCTTGAACGTTGCCAAATCCATACCATACAGGCACTGAACACAATTGTTTTTGTTTGATTTTAGTAATTTGTGTGAGATGGTATCGTTTGTATATGCACTGTTGCACAATCACTCTCCACGTATAAGATCTACATCGCTGTCATCATCGCGTACAGTGCTGGTGGCTGCGTAAGCGACAAGGTTAAAGAGAAACTGCTGAACCCACCAACTTTGTCAAACTAACCAGCGCGTGATGACTGTGACGATGAATAATTGCAGACATCTTGTATAGAAATTTAAGAACGTAGATGCCGTTCTCAGGACACTTACTATTTCGATAAATAGTCTTATTCAAAGAATCAAAATGAGCTATAATATCTTGTGGAACTACTGTTTTTGACTTGAAATACGCGCAGTGATGTAATTATAACTTGCAGATGGTGAACAAATGATTGGAGCATCCAAAATATGAATGAAACCCAGCCTACTTTTCGCGGATTAATGTTTCAAGTTTTCTCAAGTCTGTTAAAACATCAAAGCAACCAGTTTATCCTAATTACTATCACATACACTTTGAGTCTCAATGATGACCTCATTCACCACCACTGATGGAATAGTACCAGTTTACCATTAGTATAGTCAGATCCCTAGTTAGAGTTTCGCTGCCATATTTTAGGTGGCAGTGTCCTACTCGACTGCCTTATAACACTTGTAGTTTGTTAACCGTCAGAACGTCTCATTACAGCCTTTCTCACTGATTGCATCTCTGATGATCTGTGACAGCTTCTGAATGTTTGCAGATGCAGTTGCTGCTTCTACGGCATACTCGGTTTCGCTATCGTTATGCGAAAGACCCTTACGCAGATTACCGTACTAGTTTTCTACCAGAATGCATTAATGGCATTAAGGAACTCGCAGGTTATTAGCGGTCCATTTTTTAAAGCTCGAGAGAGTATATCTACCATAGTTGTAACGTATTGCAAGTGCGACCACTTCTTGCCTATTCTTGCTGAAGCACTAATGACTAATGTTGTATCTGGGTTGATCTGCCATTGATCTGCTTGGATCAACGTTCATAATGACAGCTAATCAAGCATAAGAAACTTGACATAATGAAGTGTGATCAGGATTCTAATCAATGCTTCACAACGATAAATGGTCTTTTGTGAGTGATTTAATTCCACGCTTTCTTGGCATAATTTTACACAAGCTAGAAATAGGTTACGCTCTCTGCAGAACTGTAGAAGACAAGGTTATTCAGTGCTTATTTAATTGCATCCGAAGTGAGATTCATTGGCGCTTTTTATTCTGTGTCAAAAAAATAATTTCATTTACACATAGTTATAACATATAGATTGGATTTAAAACTTGTTAAAGTAGATATCCAATTTTGAACTAGTGAATTCCAGTCTCCAACACGGTGACATCTATCCTAGGAGGTCAGGTAGCGTTATGTAGTACACATAAGAAATGGATCGTTTACTGTCTACTGATTAATGTACGTTTATCGAATTGCTGTACGAAAAACCAGCGATTTCCAAATTGTCAGGCATTTTATGCGAAAACCCTATACAATTGTCTGAATGTCTCTTTTGATCACTGCGTCAGAATGTCTACTGTTGTTTATAATATTAATGTATTGCAAAAATTGAATCTGATGGTTCTCATAGACTACCTGCCATTAATTATGTTATATCAACTGGTTAACTGGCTTACTTTTTCAGTCAGGCTAAATTCCATATATATATATATATATATATAATATTTCATCATACTTTCACTAGGTTACTGGTATTGATTTCAGACTAGGTTTATTTCACTTCCGTTACTAAGCGAAATTTCGTTTTAATTACATTTATCTAAATATGTTCAATGATGAAAGTATTTTCTATTTATATACTAGTCTACTTCATATGCTGCATGGCAATCGATTAGAGCACATTGACGACCAGCTTCCAATAGGAGTTCAAAAGAATCCACTGTTGTTTTTCATCAGCTTAATTTATGCGACACAGCCATCAAATTGGCTTATAGACAGCCAATAGTCCTTACATTGACAGTAGAATTATGATATTCAGAAAGTTATATCCGTTGTGGCTGAGATTTGTAGCGGATCACTTTATGGACAACAAGCATTCTGATGCTTGAAACTTTATATATCGGTCTGCATATGAAGCAGAGGCAAGCAGGAGGAAATCATAATTGAAAACTTTTTATTCAATGTATTTTGATTTTTTTTGTTTGTTGTTGAAGTGATTCTTCATTGGCTAGTTCTTTTCTAGCAACTCAAATTATACACTGGAATGCTAAAAACAATGTCAGGGATTGTTATTAAATAATGTGTGTGTTAGGCTTCATCAAGTCACACTAATGAGTATTAATATTCATAAAAGCGTTTTAGCATATATGGAAGCAAAACGCCGACTCACAGATGATTGTATAATTTAACATGTAAGTATATTTCAACTTACCGCACTCCCTAAAAGTACATAAAATAAAGAAACACTGATATTACAATAATGCATCGGTGGCAACAGCCGTTAGGACGCTCACTGACCATGCACATGGTCTGGGGTTCGATCCCTGGCCGACGCACACCTTTACCTCGCTAAGCCAGTAATAAAGTTGGTAAAGAGGAAAGGTTGAGCATGAGACTAGCAACCCTATCCTGTAAAATAAACACCACTGCTACGGAAACTTCAAGCCACTAACTTGAAGCCCTATGTTCCACTGGGAACGTGAAGGAATAAAATAAATATTACAATAAATATGGCTTTGATTGTTTTAAGTCAATTGATACGTTTTATTGTTTAACTTCATTCACTGATGGCATATTTTATTGTTTCCGTCTCCTGATTTAATGAAAGTTGACCTTATACACATATAGCTGTCTTATTGTCCGTTCCATTTGATTGCCAACCAACTACTCTTGATTTAGAACTCGATGCTCTACATTCGAATGTCAGAACACCATCACTAGTCCTTAAAACAGATGTACCCCATCCTCAATGCATTCAAATGAGGTTGCTACCGTTGAATTAAAGTCGGATTGCGTATAAATTTTGTACTTTCCGTCTCTTTCTTCAGTAATTATCTATTTATTACATGAAGTAGTTTCATCAGAACTAAGGAGGAAACTTTGGTAATTTTTGATTTTCTAAAAATCCCTCAGAGTTTAAACCAATTCTTATAATTGACATATTCTTTTGAATAGTATTAAGAGATAAATGTTCACTGATGTTCCTTGATATGTATGATACTTCTGTAGTCCCGTCACCGTATATTCAATTTTCAAGTTTTTCAAGCTCATCGTCAATACTGGAATGTTGCCGATAAGGTGTGATCTATGGAATGACCTATCCTGAAGTATTGGACACTACAACACCTCGTGATAGATTGTTTGTTATTGGATGAAAGAGTTCCTATTGGTCGGGTTCATTTACTGAGATCATTCTGTTTTTTTACACTGACAGTTGTTAGGTTCAGCTTGTCACTGATTTGTTCATTCATGTGTAAGAGTTAATGATCAGTTGGTGTTTTGAAGACTGTTCAAACTTTGGTGTCTAAATCGGTGATAGAAACAAACACTCACTGGCCTGTAGTTGAATATTTAAAGTAGTAAGGAGCCAAAACTCAGTAGTTGTCATTTTAACAGCGGTTATGAAATCTGTCTATCATCTCGTTCCTTGACAAGCAATGTTAGCTGACAGGGTCGGGTTGAAAAAGAGTTAGCTAGTGGTGGCCAAACCAAAACATGGCGTCATGAGTCAGTGCAATCCACAGCATTTAGTCTAAGCCACGTAGGAAGGTGTAGACTTCCTGACTGGTTGGGGTTCTCGTGACGGTAATAATCAATGACTGGAGACAATTGGTGATATGGCTCAAAATCGTTCTCAATGACCCAGATGCATCCACTCCTTGTGACTTATAATTTCCAATGAAACTATATTGTTCTTCGTTATTACTCTTCCTTTGTCTCACACCTCTGTTTACTGCTTCTACTATGCATTTCTTCTACTTTCTTCTGTTAGTTTGTGTGCTACATGGAGGGAGTGTGGCGACTTGAACTACTGCACATATGTGCAAAGTTCTATGTCGAAAACAGTTATTTGAAATGTATTCTTCTCAAGGACATTTTATCTAATATATTATTAGCAAACCTTTTTTTTCACTATCATTTGTCGAAGAAAACGAATGAATAGAGCATTTTTTTTATTGCATGCATAAGATAGAGACATTTCTCGAAAGTGTCGTGTATTTGCTTGACAATTATCGTGTATTATTCGGTAACCGGTGTCCCATTAATATTGGCATACGGCCGCCTCTCTGAAACTGTTACTGAGTTGTTTTTTGATTGGCCACAGAAACAAGTGAAAAGTATTCTAGTCGTGTATCTCAAGGCTTTCATATTCTTTTGAATATTTAGTATTCTTTCAATGGACTCAGTTAGTTTGAACATTATGGAGACAATTGGTAATTTTCTTCATCTTTATATTATACCTATGTGGTGTAATATTATAACCCTTTCATATGCACTCAATATAGCTTATGGTATTGCATAGAAATTTGAGTTGCTTTATTATCGTTGTTATACGCTTAGAAGCAGGCATAAACTTACTATATCTATTTAGATTAATGTTTGAAAGTGTACTACGGAATCATGTTTGCTATTCAGACTGATTGATATCTTATGTAATAAACATTTCGTAGTGCTTTTAATCGTGTCATAAATTTAGCTGTAAATGGTCACCAGCGACTGGCACCTACTTCTACTTAAATCTGTTTACATTTGGATTGCTGTTAATTATTTCATAGCCAACACGTTTACAGAGCTGTTGTGTCGTTTTATGTACTAGTTTCATACTTAATATCGCCTTTGAATAGTTCCCTAAATTATATCCACTAAACTATGTATGAGTGGGAATAAATAAATATTTCATACATTTATTCCCCTTAATGAATTTGAACAAATCAAGAACTACAGTTTTAGTAGAATAAAGTGGTACCATCTTTTATTTCGTTGCCTTCTCGTCAGCTACTTACAGGGCAAAGACATTATTAAATATATCTACAACAACAATTTTAACATACTTGCACAGAGTTCAGTTTAAACAAAAATCAATCGATCAATGTATGCTTACAGTAATCATATATATATATATATATATATATATATATATATATTATAATATTAAACACTTCCGAACAATAATCATATACAACTGAAACTTTTCAGCATTTTGCATTCAGATGAAAAAGAAATGAAAATATCCAGTTACCAGGTTGGGCAAAGAAAGATTGATAACCGTTTCTTTCTGGACGCATAAATCAGGTTTCAGGCGCTTGATAGAAATGGCTTCAGCAAACTTGAGGAGAATTGGGCTCTCATTCTGCTAAAACTGCAGTTCTTGCTTTGTTCAAGTAAATATTTGTTTGATAGTTTCAACTATGTGAATACTACTGAAAGTGTCTTTCAATATTTAGATACAGCGTAGTCCCATAATTTCCACTTCATTCGTGTGCATTTCGGATTGTGAGAGCGATTGTTACTTCCCGGTTGCCCGCACCGTGGAAGTTGGTTGCGTGACCGCAGAGCCCAGGGGACAACTGCTTGAGGCCGGTCACACGCGGCCTGTTTTTGTTCGTTCTTTATTGTTTGGTGTATCTCAGTAGCATATTTATCACTTCCGCCCTGTGATACGGCAGCAGGAAGCGCGGTCGTTGTTAATCCGGGCCCCGACCGATCCGGTATGATATTTTGTGAGATTGTATGTATCATAGTGTTGGATTGGGTAGCTGTTTTTTGTTTAACCGCTATCCAAACAACCTGCCTGGCATGGTAGGACCTCAAGAGACATAAGTCTCAGCCAGTATAGGTTGATTAGGTCATTGCGGTGTTCAAGCCCGTCCACCACGTCAAGGTAGCAGCTTTCGATCGGGATTTCATTCGACCGTTATGAGGTGTAGGAAACTTGTGTAAAATCATACTGTGCTGGTGGTTGTCTGTCAACCGCCTGCTGGAATCCAAGTAACTATTCAGCACAGCTGCATTAAAACCTGTATGTGGTTAGTTTCTGAATAGCATTTCACTTTGCCTTTGCTCACAGTAACACCTTTTATTACTATTATGATGATGGTTATGTTCACAAGATTTGTGATATATATATATATATATATATATATATATATATGAAAGTTTCATATTATCACCCTTCATCTTATTGTCGTTATTTTTCAGTCTTTTTAAAAACATTTTCCAGCTATCTCTTCAATTTTAATTCTCTCCTCTCTATTTTTTGTTTTCTGTCTATTTTTTCTATCTATATCACTCATCTTGCTAATTGTGAATACAATCCTGTGATCATCGTACTTTTCTCTCTCTGTGTCTGTATCGTCTTACATCAATGAATTCTAAACAACTGTATGAATCACACATATGCGATCATAAATTCGGACGGTAATTCATTCGTTTGGAAATGTTGCCATTTTATTAAATATGTATACATATATATTTATATATCCCCTAAAACTATTAACATGCCTGCTAACGAATTGCGCATTCCTACGTTGGCTTGTAATGTTCTTTGTTTGTGTTCTGTTTTAAAATTTGTGCTACATGTTTGTACATTGGTGTCTGTATGCATTTTACTGCTTTTAAAAACTTATTATCACTACTTTGTGTGTGTGTGCGTGTGTGTGTGTGTCTATGGTTGTATGCAATAATGTGCATTATGCTATTTGTTGTTCCAACCCCTCCCCCCTCCCAAACACTCTTGGTTTGCTGATGAGTAGTTGTTAGCACTGACTACTTATAGTTGTATTCATTCTAGCTATTAGAATAATTATTCTTGTTCCTGTGCATCGCTGTTTTGCATAATCCTGTTTGTTTGTCTTTTGTAATCTTTCATACTTACAAATATTATTGTTTTACTGGTATTTTGTTGCTAAGGTTATTTTGCATATATTGTGCTTGTTACTATAATTGCTACTAGCTATTGTTTTTCTTTTTAAAACCTTCAGAGGATTTCTTCATCGGTTTTGTTTTCTTCATTACTTCTTCTAATTTTTGCTTCTTTTACAAAATGCTGTTGTCATTGTGATTACTGTTGTTGTTGTTGTTACTGTTTTATGTGGGGTACCCTTTACTCCGTTTTATTTTTCTTCTTGAATCTCTTGTCTGAACTTTCACCTACAGGAATCTTATTTCTGTGTATCTTATGAAAACGAGAAACAGAGAGAGAGAGAGAGAAAGAGATGTGTACACATATCTACATAGACGCTGAAGGCCATATTACTTTAGTGTGGATTCTGTTCACACACATACATAACCTTATATTAGATATATAACTTTTAACAATGCCATCATCAGCGTCAATATCTTTCTCACTCATTCATGAATCTATCTATCTATCTATCTATCTATCTATCAAACGTGTGCATATTGTATTCTCCCATTGTTTACCGTGTCAGCATATGCCCTATAGTATTAATATCATTAGTAATGATAAAACACAGCAGTGAAAAACGCTGGCAACTGCATACAGAGAATATCTTACAAAGATTACTTTGCATGAAATGTAATTTTTTTTCACCTATTTCTCTTTTATCTGAGTTTTTTAAAAAAAAAAGAATTCTCTGAGTGTTTAGCAACACATTAAACAATGAATTATATCAAATGGTCAGTAGGGTTGTACACCAGTGCTGAAAATTCTTCGATTATAAGTAATAGAAAGACCACTACCACTATTACTATTGTTAACAGCACAAATACTGATTTCATGCTTTTCTTTTTCATATTGTTATGTAAACTATCCTTATTTACAGAATATATAGGTTAATAATAATAATAATTGATTTGATCTCATTTCCGTGTTGTTATATTTTGTTATTTGGGTGTTCGCGTAGGACGGAGGGGATGCTGCTACACTCTGTTATGCATTATTCATTTTGATTAATTTAGAAGTTGATAGATTTTGGCGCTCGATGATTTTTCTTCCAGAAGTATAGGGTTCTTTGTGAATTTGTCACTCTTGTGAGAGGCATTATTTTCTTTTCTCTTACTGCTTGTGAAAACTACTAATAAAGAAGTAATCAGTGGTGTTTTATTTCGAAGTGTTTTTGTTTTGTTTTCCTCAGTTTATGTTGTGGTACTCTTTCAGTGTCGTTTACTTTTCTAGTTTATTTTATTTTGGCGGTAGTGGAGAATAGTTCTTACCCGCTTGCCAGTCTTTTTTGTATACTAACAGAATTATTATAGAAAAAAGTTACGCTGTGTTGTTATGTCCATACTGAAATGCTGACTAAAATTTTAGCATCTACCTTCTAATCACTTCTAAGCCGACATATTTATAATCTGTTGCTGTTTTTTTTACTGCATTCTTGTGCTCGTTGAAATGAATCACTGTATTTCCTCCATTCTAATGATATTAGATAGTTGGAGGCAATCGGTAGGAATCCTTGGGCTTAGATTTCGTGCTAGTTGGCAGTTGCCAGCAAGGCGTATCTGTAACCTTGAAGGAATTCATGTCAATTTTGAGATTTGAACCCGTGTCACTCAATGCTGCACTCAGAGACGTTACCACTGAGCTATTCGGGCTGGCGGTTGATCTCCTGTAGGGCTGTATTGGATGCTTTCGTTGGACACAAGTTAGTAACTGGTGTGATGTATCTAGTCCTTTCTTTGGTGCTAACTGAATTCTATCAGTCACATTTGCAATGTGACCACCATTCTAGTTGGCTATAAGTTCTTTCAGAGTTACAGATAAGCCTTGCTAACGAGTGTCAACTAGCGCGAAATTTAACTCCAAGTTTTCCTGCCGATTGCCTCCAACCATCTGATATCATCAGATCAATGTGCACCGTGATGGTAAGCTGTCTAGAATGGTGGCCACATTCCAAACCTGACTGATAGAATTCAATCTCCACCAACGAAAGGACTAGAAAAAATCACACTAGTTACTAGTGTCCCATCAAAGTTTCTCCATTCTTCCCGACAACTAAAGAAGCAATGCTAATCATTTTATCCCACATCATTTCTAGGCTATTTATGCAAAATGGATTTTTTTTAAATCATGAGAAATATCATCACTTGTGGTTAACACTTTGTTAAAACTGTCGTATCATATTTGTGGAGAGTTATCGGTATCATCCAAGCTGTGTACAGCTTCAAAATGTTAAAACTGTATGCAACAACACTAGAGGTTATTTAGGAATAGACAGAAGTTGTGTGTGACAACTTTCAATTGTTTGAACCCAATCGGTATTCGATTTTTATGCCTTGGTCTTATACTGGCGGACAATAACAATCCCCTCTCTTTACTTTCTGTTTTAATTAGTATGATTTCTTTCGTCTGTCATATACCACTAACTGGTTAGTTTCTTTTTTTATTTAAAGTTACCAGCTAAATTGTCGTAGTTTAGTCTAATTATTCGTCGGTATGGTAACTAACAGCTTTGATGCTTTTATTTCCTTCTAATCGAACTAAACTTTTATCTGCTAACAAATTACTCACGTATGTTTTTAGTTTGTGAAACGATTGTTTCAATGGATTTGAATGTCTTCAAACATCATCCATCACCTTTGAGATGACATTGTTTCACTGTTTGTTCTAGGCGCATGATTACCGTGTTTATGCTGCTGTTTAGATCACATGGGAGTATTTTATAACGTCATTGTAAATTACTGTTTGTATCATTAGTGTGCACTGTAGATGATGTTATATTTTTATGACTTATTTATTCAAATGTAACCATTTTTCAAGGGTGCATCACATACTGACAACATGCACTGTAGTCTACAAAAATGACTGTGTTGTTTCGTCTTTTTTTCTGTGTGAGTGTTGTCTTGGCACCATTTTTCTAAAATACTAATTGTTCTACTATATTAGTATAAATCTCACTAACATACTAGTTATATATATATATATATATATATATATATATATATATATATATATACATTGAAGATGAAATAAATGCATAAATTATCATAGCATACGACGTGTGCTTAAGGCACTTCCGGTGTGAGTTGTAGATAATTCATTATATCATGAGCTGACATCAGTTAGAGAACCACTGGAAAACCTGGGAGAACTGGACAGCTGTTTCGTCCTAGTTTGGGACTCCTATTCAGTACGCACCCACCAGGGTACAGCAGGTCGAAGATGAGGCAGTAACTCATCGAAGAAGACATTGCGAAGTGGTCGCGCTATGTCGTGAATTGGCAGAAGTTAGAATTCAAGAACCATTGGATCGGGTCTCAGTGGCTCAATGGTCTACGAGCTAGCTCACCTTGTAACCAGAGGGTCTTGGGTTCGAACCCTGGTGGTTGGTGCGTACTGATGATGAGTCCCAAACAAAGACGAAACAGATGTCCAGTACTCCCAGGTTTTCCAGTGGTTCTCTGACTGATGTCAGCTCATGATTAAATCCTCCAT
Source organism: Trichobilharzia regenti (assembly GCA_944472135.2). Lineage (NCBI taxonomy): Eukaryota > Metazoa > Platyhelminthes > Trematoda > Strigeidida > Schistosomatidae > Trichobilharzia > Trichobilharzia regenti. The sequence continues at coordinate 59,896,511 of OX235270.1, forward strand.
GCAATCAAACAAAATCCCTACAAAACCAATACTTGAAAATTCATTATATCTTAGCTTTTATACTCATCATTTTTAACTGATGGCATGACCATTAATGTTTCCTGTCGGGATTTATGTCAATAACCTGTTAACTCTCTCATGAATATATTACCTAATGGGTGTTGACTAACTGTAGACAGTCTCTTTATATAAAAAAAGGTATTCTTTCACTTTATTTATTTTAATAGAAAGCATGTCCATTTTAATGTGTGATATGATCTATGCATGTGCATACATCTCTTGCAAACACTGTGTATGTCAGAGTTATTGTGACAGTGTGTCTCACATTTAGAGTATTAATTTCTCCAAGATATTTATTTCATAGAATGAAAGATGCGTAAGTCGGAGTTGATAAGCAGTCTTTATGAATTGTTTGAAAACATTGCTAACAGGAGGATAAATGGGTGTTTTTTTTTTAAAAAAAATTTCCATAAAGCGCACTTGTCAGTTATTTTATATAATTAGTTAATGTTCTTTCCAACTTATATTTCACTAAGTCGTTCTACTGCATTTTTTCAAAAAACTTTTATATTCCGTTATAGCCGAATTTTGTTTCAAGCTATTCTATATTTTCCTTTTCAAACCTTCCTTCTCCTTTGTAAATTATAAGCGGACACTGATATTTCTAGGAAAGTGCGTGAACGTGATTTCGCCGTGAAAGAACTTATTGAAACTGAACTAGCTTACAATCAAAGCTTGATTGAAGTGAGAGATGTAAGTCTTGTCTAGTCTGGTTTGTTCACGAATAAAAATGAATGTTTTTATAGTTATATATATATAATTCTCTTATTAAAGAAATTTATATAATTTCCAATTATTCAGTTTATTACCAAAGTTGAAAACAACTGCAATATTCTGTGTTTAACAGTCGTAATGAATATTTCGATATTCTTAGTCAACAGATAAAGATTCCTTCTCATTTGATTTCTTAAAGTGGAAGTTATTTTAATCGGGGTATGGTGTGACTAGCAGTGGAATCCAGGATGCGCATTCCGTCCTGTTTGGGGAATGAAGGTATATCGTCTATTAATGTTAGACATAAATCGTGCAGCATTCGTTATCTAACAATTGTCTCTATTCGCAGTTCACTTCATGACGCAAAAGGAGATAGATAGTTGACACAAATCATTGACATCATCGCCAACATGTCTTTTCTTCATTTCTTTGTAGCATTAGTGGAATGCAAGGATTCGAACGTTTGAAATTTCAGTAACAGGCATGTTGTTTCCTATGGTGTGGCGTTGCGCTGGTCTCACGTTCAACTTTCTGTCTTTTCTGGGCTTACCATCGGCTAGTATTATTAGGTGGTGAAAGGTTGGTCAGGAATGGAAGTCGGAACAGGTTAGGCGAGAAATTCTGCCATTGAACCACAGACCTCCACAGAACATTTTAGACATTGTTATCCATTTCCATCACTTATAAATTCCTGTGTCAAAACTATTTTTCTTTTTATAGGTTTTCTATAAACCGCTAAAAGCTGCCAAACTACTTAATGCACAACTGCTGGATGACATTTTTCCTCATTGGGATGAGCTGATAGAAACATCAACTGAATTATGCCAGTAGGTTTTTGATTAGTCTTTTTTTGAATTGCCTTGACATATTTTTAAAATTTTTTTCTTTTTCGATGAATAGTTCCTATTACAATCACATATATATCGTTCTGTCTCGGAAAGACAAGAAATATTCTCAGCTGAACGTTTTCGATCAGTAATACTGAACGAATAAAATGCTCTGACTGGCGGATTCTACGTTTGTTTCTTCAAAACAGTTATTCTAATTCAAATATTGATACAAAAAGACTATATAGTGCAGTATAAAAGTTAAAAGTTAGTGATATAAGTATAATACTTGGGCACTGCGTTAGAGTATAACTCCATTATAGATAAGATGATGTCAGCTCATGATGAAATCCTCCTTGCAACCAAACTAAATCCCTACATATCCTATACTTGAAGATAAGATTTCATTTTGATATATCACAGTGTTATACAGTAATACTAACTGATAATATTTTGATCACAATTTATTACTGCTCATAATCACATCAAGTCAATCACACAACTTTCTTGCTTCATTTACATACATGAGTAAAAATTGATTAGACATTTGAATAAAAATCAAATATAAGATTTGGGTGGAACAGAATGGAAAATAAAGCACATTCGGAAGTAATATTAGTGTTATCAATAAAATGCAACAGGATGTGAATTAACACGAGTGTCATTAGTCAGTAAGATGGGAAATAAGATGTTTATCTACCATTCTGTTTTACGCAAGTCTTGTATTGATTTTATTCGAATGTCTAATCAATTTTTACTCACGTATATTATAAACGAAGCAAGAAAGTTATGTGTGAGTACCTTGATATGACTACGAGCAGTAATAAATTGTCCTTGAAACATGATCATCAGTTAATATTACTGTATAACACTGTGATTTTATCAAAAATTAAATTTTATCCCTAATGAAAATAATTCGATAGACATTACGAAATAGATAAATTGCATTATTAATTAGTCCAGTAAGCGAACTCTTGAAGTAATACTTGATAAATTCACATATTATAATAGTAATTACACTCTAGGCCTAGATCACCCCCCCCTATCAACGGAATAAATATGATTTTGTTTTCTTCTTCTTTGCGCTGATGAAATCTGAGTAAGTTTAAATAAGCCAACTTCTCTATGAATCTGTTGTCATCTGCCTCGCTACTATTGTAAGACGTTCTAACACTAAAAAAGAAAAATATGACGTATAATTAATAGATTGACTACTTAATGCTAGTGTTTCTTCATTTCCTACAGGGATTTAAAAAATTATATTGAAACTGGTAGTCCTGTTGAGGCGATTGGACAAATCCTCTTGAAACATGTATGTAAGTGTGTTTTTTCCTTACCTAAATATCATTTTTGCTTTTCTTAACATTTTGTAATAAGTAATACTTTCGCAAGCCATTTATTTGGTAAATAGCGTGGTATTGTAACAACAGGAGACAAGGGCCAGGTAACAGATCGTTTATTATGGAAATCAACACATATTTATAGATTTTCATGTACATTATTATAGATTATTGTTAGCAGAAATACACAGTCTTCTGATTGGTGGTTGTTTCTCACAGAAAGTTAACCTTGCATCTTTTTGTGGCTGTTTCTTGAATGTCAGATCATCTATATACTAACTGTATCCGCCTACGCAAAGTCTTTGTTCTCATTTTTCTGACGACGAACAGTGGGAACATAAAAATTGACGTAAATTACTGTCCATCAATTTTGACCAACACCAACTTCTCACCACAGTATGACGAATCATTCATATCTAAAGTTGAATGTAGAGTCACTTTCTCTCGGAATACCATATGAAAGTGGAAACACGGAAACCGAGGATTGTATCCCTTCAAATGATTCAAAGTTTATTTTGACTATGAATAATTTACCAAAATAGTGAAATTGCCAAGTAGTTTGCCAACATTCTTGGACCACTCAAAAATCACTCGATCCCGTTAGTTCAATAAGTGATGTCACTGTATCTGAGAAAAAAGAGAATGATATCACGCTCTTTATTACTGAAACTATTTGCTTCCTACCAGTCATAACTTTATATGGGTGTATCCTGACCCATTGCTTAAAAAAGAAACGTAATCCTGAACTAATGGTATAATCAACAGGTACACACAAAAAACAGATAGTCTAGAAGATCCATTGATAAAAACATCAGAGATAAATATCCGATCAGAAGAATACATACACCGAAAAGATTTGCTGTTAATGATCCTCTGGCCGTGTTTGTGAAGAACTTTCTAACGAGATCTGGACTAGTTTCTTCAGTCAACAAGTGATCGCTGTTTTCCTGTGAATAGTTAGTGTTTATTATGGGTTGACCACGGATTGTTATCAATTAGAGAAACATTGAAAACCAACAGGGAGTACTGGACAGCTGTTTCATCCTAGTTTGGGAATCATCGCCAGTACGCACCCATCACAGCGTGTTCGAACCGACGACCTTCCGGTTACAAGGCAAGCTGGCTCGTATACCATTCAGCCACTCACTGGGACACGATTCAATGGCTCATGAATTCTAACTTCTACCGATTCGTGATTTGGCGCGACCCCAACCATTGTCGTTGGTGGCACACCCACCCACACACTGGTCACGACTTCTCACTAGAACTCCAGGAAACTTCATCCCGTAGCAAGTCACTAGCGAGGATCAGATTATTTTTCTATAGTTCGGTTTTTAAAGGTTAGTTATGTGGGTGCGTACTGCCGATGATTCCCAAACTAGGATGAAACAGCTGTCCAGTACTCCCTGTTGGTTATCAATGCTTCTCTAACTGATATCACTCCGTGGTCAACTGGTAAAAAACATAACTAACCCTTACAAACCAAACCATAGGAAATGATAGTGTTTATACTGGAGTTAAGTTTTACTTACATTGTTTCTTCATATCGTGTAGTGTGTATCACCTTGTTGTTTTTTTTATGCTTAAAAGTGTTTTTGTCAATATTTTTCGGTAACATTGTTTTTTGGTGAGTATTCAAATATCCTATTTTCAACCAAGTTAATTAGCATGAACCGAAATATACCTTCAGGTTTCTTTGTTTTTCTTGTGTTTAATCGATATGCATGATTAATGAGTATCGTTCAAAGTATCATAGTTATAAGAAATACAGGCTAGTGTTTTCAGTATATATATATATATATATATATATATATATATATATCACTCTCTGTGATTCAGATTCCTTCACACTGAGTTTTACTCTGTTGATTTCTGTTGTATGGAATCACTGCTCTATTGTTTAGTTTTCATGACTCTAGAAACGAAAGTGCGTATGTTCTGAAACGACTGAATGATTCTCACCTTTCAGGAGTTCTGACCTTCAAGATTATCTGTACAATTCGAATGTTCTACTTTTTAATTTCCTGAAACATTGGAAAATATTTGAAGGGTATACTTCATCGATTATTTGTATTTTGTTTGCCAAAGCTAACTGTGTGAGACTACATGATGAAATCCGTGATCCAGACTTCTAAGAACCAACGAATACTTCTGTTTATTGTAGTTTTGTTTTATTTCTTTTCCCCGCATTTGTGTGTACTTTTCTGAGTATGTTAACTCAAACCTATGTGGTTCTGTCTTGATTGGTCAGTCGGTTAATCATGATCTGACAGTGTTCTTTGCAGTGCTTTAGTTGTTAATCTGGTCATCTGAGATGTTCTTCATTTGTCAGAATGATGTGATTGTGGCTTGGTGATTGAAATGGGAGTGAAGATTCAAATCTGTAGTCTTCATCTAACTTGTCCATCTATTTATTGACGAAGCTTTGAGATGCTGAATCCCAACTGGACAAAGTCGTCATGCTTGGTCAGCAAGTTAAGCAGGATGTTGGGTAATTCGAAGACCATTGTCCTGAATCCTGTCTCAAAACAAACAGTCATTCTCCCATTATCATATTTCTCCTGCTGATTATGTCGTCTTTCTTTATTCATTTATTCATATGCTGAAAACCGAATGTTTTTATCTGTACTATAGATGGTTAAATTTAAAGTCTATCGCCTCTATTGTATCAGACAACGAGTTGCATGTGAAACTTTACAACAGTGTCTATCATCCAATTATCGTTTAAATCAGTTGGTGAAAATATTTGAGAAGAATACAAAAACTAAAGGCTTACCACTGTCATCGTATCTGTTGAAACCTATGCAGCGTGTAACAAAATATAAACTCATTGTAGAAAAGGTAAGCTGCTTTCCTATCTCTTGAATTTGTCCTATTAGTCAACTATGTATAAACAGCTTCACTAACTAACTCGGTGATATAGTTGTTTCGCGTTTGTGACTATTTAGTTTTTGCTGTTCGCTGTTTGCGGAATGAATATTCCGTTGTTTGTCATGTAAAAAGACGACATAGTTTGTGTTTTACTTGCAAACATTGATCGCCTAGAGGTGTGTAAGTGTGTTTGCAGAAATCCAAAAATGCTATACTTTGGTTTTCGGGGTGTTGTAGATTTTGTAATTTCTGCGGTTAAAACTGAAATTTAGTTTTGTGTATTAAGTTTCCTTCAGTTTACTTTGTGATAATCTATTTCATCCTCGTGATTTATAAAGTCATTTTTAATGGCTTGATCCGACCACAATACTTAGATATTTTAGTTTAACCTATGAACTTCTAAATGTTTAAATACACATTGCAAGCCATTTTTAACTTTAAGCACAGGTATGACCAGTGGAGTGCGATCGCACCACTAACCTTGAAACACTCAGTGAGCAAGTTAGTGAAACGTGGTAAATGATATTGTAATCATGGATAAATATGCTTTCAATAGTGGTGTTATTAGATGGGATGTCTAACAGGTTTCAGGTTAGGTTTCGGAAAGATTGCATCAAAGTTTAGGCTAAGGACAGGTTAGGGTTGGTTTAACCCAACATTAAGTTCGGTTCGAGTTCGTTTAGGGATATTTTCACGTTAGGGTTAGAAGACGTAGATAATTGAATGCATAGAATGTGGCTACATTATTCTGTTGATACTCCACTCCAAAACTAAGAGGTATTTTTGTCACACTTCAGAGCGGAAGGTATCCTGCGTAACAGTTTCATGCCTTTTAATTCATTATTTGCATGTCCGTTCAAGGTCATTTGTCCATTATTGCTTATTGGCGCTTAAAGTTTAACTTTGCCCTTTTGCGAATAAAATATTAAACGCTTTTTAACGTAACTTTCTTTATAATTTTAAGTAATTCTCTAGTATCTCATCTTTTGATCTTATATCTTCTTAAAATCTTGATTATTGTCCATTGAACTGTTTGCTTGTCTGTTGGTCACATAGCCACTGACATCAATAAACGATTTGGAATGTTTTCAATCGTTAAATGCGACGTTCGTTTGTGTTTAAGAAAAATGAACACTGTTATCTACATGAATAAAATATTCAAGTGAGAATGACACGCCTAGTTTATTTGTGTGATCTATTGTAACCTAGATCCATTCGTTTTTATTTTTTCCTTCTCCTACTGCTTACACTAGATCGTCGCAAATACAGATCCATCGTACCCTAACTATGGTGATTTTTCCAAGGCTCACGATTTGATATGTTCACTTTTGAGGTCAATCGATCATGCCATTGGATCTAAAGATAAACATCAAATAATTGACTGGTTTCGTTCACGATTAGTTGGCGCAGATAAATGGCTTTTGGATTGGTTGTCTTCAGCCGGCTATGTAGCAATTGATCATAATAATGTTAATAATGATAAACCATGCTTGGTTCATTGTGGTACACTGTATAAGGTAGGATTCATATTTTTTTTCCTTCACATTCCCAGTGGAACATAGGGCCTCAAGCTAGTGGCTTGAAGTTTCTGTAGCAGTGTTTAATTTTTACAGGATGGGTTGCTAGCCTCATGCCCAACCTTTTCTCTTTACCAGCATTATTTCTGGCTTAGCGAGGTAGAGGAGTGCGTTGGTGGCCGGGGAACGAACCTCGGACCATGTGCATGGTCAGCGAGCGTCCTAACCGCTTCCGTCTTTTTTCCGACATTGTGTTGTTTTTTTTGTCATCACGTTGAATAGATCTTAGTAAAAACCCTTGAAAGAAATCACCAGCAATCTAAGCCTTAAAGCCACAAAAATTCACAGAATGATATGACAAAAAAGAGCACAGAAGAAAGGAAACAAATAATCAACTGCAAGCAGTGATTGCTTACAAGATTTAAAATGCGATAGAGGGAGTCTTAGTGATAGTGATTTTGGGCTGTGTTAACCAAAACAGCCTTCAGTTTTTACCACTGAAACGGTAGAAGACGGGAGACTTGATAAGGTAATCTTTATGTGGAAATTGGTATCTCCATACATAGCCGAATTGTGTACACCTTATCTTCAACGCACCATCTGCACAGATCTTCGTGTTGTGGTACTTCTGGCCTTCATATTGTGTTTTTTTTCATGTCTCCCATGTATCTCCACCACGCTGTATCATTTGCCTTCTCTGATATCTCCCTGTTATTTGATGTTTTTATGCCGATGAACGCCTCTCTTTATGTACTACTGATAAATCCTATCAGTAGCACTCGCCACACTACTTCATGTTATGAAAAAACCAACCAGACAGCCTATTAAACTTATTATAACAGACAATATACATTATGCAATTTTAAATCCTTAAATGTATTTAATGATAATTCCAGACTGTATTAAGCTATTATTGAAAGGATAAAAAAGATGCTCATTTTTGCTTTTGAATATTTTTATGTTATCAGATTAGGTTTCGAAATACGCGTTCTATGGTAATCTATATCAAATATATATTCGATACGTCATTGTTTCGCTACAAATATGGCTGCATTAATGTATCATATCAAAAAAAGTATACCGAGCGAAACAAAATTAAGTGAAGGTAATCAGATAGTGTGGAAACTAAATCAATTCAGAATGTTTTAATACTTTTACGCCGTCTCTGGCTTAGTAGACGTGATATCCAGCTGGCTGTCGACCAAAGGGCGGGTGTACTACTCATCAGTCCGCTCCGTCCTCCTTTATGGCTATGAGACCTGGCCATTGAAAGTGGAAGATATGACAAGCTGCCTTTGGTCATAAGTGTCTGCGTTCTATCTCCCGTGTGAAGTGGTATAATAGGGGATTAGACTTCGGTCAAATCAATCGATGAGGTTGTAAAGCTACATCTACTGAGATGGTTAGGACATGTGTTACGTATGCCTAGTCATCGCCTTCCTCGATCGATGGGCAATGTTAGGTGACATAGGGTCAGGCTGGAAAAGAGCTAGCGGAGGTCAAACCAAAACATGGCACTAGTCAATGAAATTCACAATAGTTAGTTTAAGCCAGTCACGTAAGAAGGTGTAGACTTCTTGACTGGTTGCGGTCGTCGGGACGGTAAAAACCAATGGTTGGCGACAATCAGTGATATGGCTCAAAATCGTTCTCAATGACCCAGATGCATCCACTCCTTGTGACTTATGATTTCCAATGAAACTGTTTTGTTCTTCGTTGTTACTCTTCCTTTGTCTCACACCTTTGTTTACTGTCTCCGATATGCATTTCTTCTACTTTCTTCTGTTAGTTTGTGGAGGGAGTGTGGCGACTTAAACTGCCGCACATATGTGCAAAGTTCTTCGTCGAAAACAGACAGGCAGACAGTTTTAATCCTCTAATGAACATTGAACTCTGAGTATATGGAACTGTGTGCTGAATATTTTCGCCATGGAATAACTATTCTGTAATTATTATGTGTTGGAATGTAATTTTTGATTGGTATTCTTAGTATCAATAGGTTCAGTTAATTTCTAATGTCCGTCAAATATAATGAAAATTTCTTTACTTTGCATGCTGTATTTTCAAAGTGTGTAACAGTCCCACCTATGGCTGACTAGTAGTAGTAGTAGTAGTAGCTCATCCTGGATTCCACTTCCAGTCAACGCCAATCAAATGACTACTGTGTTTGCCTTGATTAAATATTAATCCTGTTTACTTATCAATTGCATTACTCAAACTTCCTTTCTTTATATTGTTACGCATTTTTCCAACAAATTTCACACTACCCCCAGGCTAAAAACAATCGAGAATTCATCTGCTTTCTATTCAACAAATACTTAATTCTTACTACACCAAATTATAATACTAATGGACAGTTATTTGAATTACCGTCTACAAATGAGCGTAATGCGAAATGGTCGTTTACACTCTACAAAGAACCACTAGCTCTTAATCAAGTAAGTATATTTCATGTTGTTTAAATTGCATTACTTGACTTCTTACTCTATTTTGCATAAATTTAAATATCTAGACAGCTTTAACATTCATTGCACTTGCCTAAGTACGCGTGACTATACGACCACAAACAGAGGTGTGTATTTGTGTAGATTTAAGCAATCAATATACGTGTTGTGTTATTACATGCTGTGCTTATTAATTTATCAACTTCATCAATGATCACATTCAATCAATGTAACATATATATATATCATAATTATTCCGTAAATGACTCATTTAGAAAGTTGCTTATGCATATTTCTATTTTTATATCTTTGTTGTTGGTGTGCAGTTCTGTATAGGAGTGGCAAACTTCCTTTCTGCTATTTTCCATAATTCATACTATTGTTTATACAAACACTAATAGTATTCTTTGTATTTTTTTCACAAAGAAAAAGATGACTAATGTGCTCAGATAGTCGTTTTTTTCTAAAATTAATTATCCAATCAGAGTTATTGTTAATCATAACATACTACTGAACTAGCGAGGATGTAACTTTAGCGATACATGCAATTCAGCTTCACCAAATGAAATCAGTATACTGCTTGATGATTTCACTACCACATATTTTTGATAAGGTTTCAGAGGACACTTAAGTGTCCTCGTTTTTTTTTCTTTATTATATATAGTTTTATTCTCATATTGTTTTTATTCCTCTCTTCACAGATTTACGTATTAAAAGGATCATTTAGGCGATCGGTTGCATCGACATCCAATAGCTTTTCATCAATACCCCCTTATTCTGCATCGTATAATAAATCGTCAAATGATGAAATGACCAGTGAAATGGTTCGAAGTGCATCCATTTCTACACTGACTGAATCATCAGATAACTTTACAATGAATGCTAGACATTCATCAGAAATTAAAAGTGAAATAGAAAGTATTTTCTCCCTATTGAAAAGGCGAAACTCTTGGCATCCTATAGTGACGCTGAAAGCCCCATCAAACCAATTGTGGTAAGTTTATTTTTTTGTTTTGTTTTTCCTGTCTGCATTTATAATGTTTATTTGATGCTTTGTTCGGTGTCGGTGGCATAGCGTTTAGGACATTCGTTGACCGTGCACATGGTCTTGGATTCGATCCCTGGCCGACGCACTCCTTTACCTCACTAAGCCAGAAATAATGCTGGTAAAGAGGAAAAGGTTGGGCATGAGGCTAGCAACCCATCCTGTAAAAATTAAACACTGCTACGGAAGCTTCAAGCCACTAGCTTGAGGCCCTATGTTCCACTGGGGAACGTGAAGGAAAAAAAATGTTCGGAGAGCTGTGAATACAGGCTTTTTCTTTACTTTTGTGTCAAATGATGATCTGAATGCTTTTTATCTGTTCATCAGTCGAATTTCAATGTTGCAAGTGATCGCAATCAGAGGAATGTGAAGATTTAAGAATACTTGCGTACACTTTTTTCAATATATTTTCGCATGTTTCATAGGGCTTTTAAACTACACTACTTATGGTCACCTGTGTATAACCTTTTCATCCCTTGTTATTTTCATAATCTTATTTTAATTAACAACATTTGGTTCGTTTCCAATGTGCAAATTGAATACGTTTCTGTTTCACACATAAATTACTGATTAAAATGGTTTTTTCTTTTCTGTTTTTTATGCGTTTATACAGCGATCTTTGGGTATCGATTTTGAGAGAAACTATTAGGGCGGAAAATAGTTCGTCTAACGCATTGGTCCCTGTTTCACGGTGTAAGTTTAATTGATAGGTTTGATGTTTATTGTCATTATCGTCATTTGTGTCAGTCTCTTATTGATAATCTGACCTTACATGTAATCACCAGACTTTCACTAAAATAGCTGGTCCACATTTGTCTATGAACCTATCCGTGTGATCAACACGTTGAACAACCGAAAATTGCAGTGCACTGCATTTCCGTGTTATTATTTATTATTCTCTTTGGTCCAGAGTGGAACATGGGGCTTCAGCAGCACATCTCCACTGTTTTCTGTTCAGTCAGCTTCACAATTACCCATAAGCTCCCATCTCCTCACATGATTCCCATGTAACCCTCGGGCCCACTAGGGTTCCATTCAAGAGCCTGGCGTGTGATGTCTCTAGGCGGTCTCCTCAGTGTTTATCCGTTCCATCTCCATTTTCTTCGACAATTTCGTTAAGCAATAAGTTCTTGATTGGTTCGTTCCCAGAGTTACATGTTGCTCAATCCTTTCTGGCCGGTCAACTCATCATCAGTATGGCGCGAAGGCAGCTGTTGATACAAGCCAACAACCTGCTGGAAATGTTTTTCTTGACTTCAAGTTTCTGACACTTATGTTGAAAATCCGAATTTCGTTCTTTATTCTGAGTACAGAAGGTTTTCGGACCGACTTCAGGCTGATGGAAAGTCTGTCTTGCTTTTCCCATCCTGATCTTGACATCCCCAACAGTTCCGCCGGTAGTTGAAACGATGATACCTGGATAAGTGAAGGAAGTTACCTCTTTCAAATTTCTTCCGTTGATAATGACTGATGCTTATTGTTGGTTGGTTAGTCATTTTCATCACCTCCGTTTTCTTCTATGTCCACTTGATGAAGTCTTGTCGCTTTATGCTTCTGGTGTCAACTTCTTGGTTTTCGCCTGTAAGCGTGTGTTTCTCTGTGTCAGCAAATCGCTTCAGCTAATTTTTATACTTATTGGCACTCGTCATTAAAGATTTATCCTTCTTTTCGAACATGGTCGATTCTGTCACCACAGCTTTTGTCTTCACTATCACTCTACCCCTCATGATATTGAGAAAAGTACTGTAGAAGAAAGGAAATTGATTTTGGACTCACTCACTCCTAATTTTTGTATTTTATTAATAAATGGTATATTTTAAATTAGAATTTTTGCACCAGGCGAAACACAATAAAATAGCTCTAAATATGCTTGGAAACTGTTAAGCTATAATCAGTAATAATCTCTGTATTATATATAGTTTAGCATATATTATATATACATATACTTTTTCATGTTTTTATGTTCTTTTCTATTGAAGCAATCAAAAACGAATACCCAAAACGTCTGTTATTTACAATTTTAAAAGTTAGCACGAATAACACCCAAGGTAGGCATTTCATTGCTTTATCTTTCTTTTAAATTTTCTATAGTTTGTTTTGCAAGGGTTGGTTTTGTTTTCACGAGTTGATCACGGATTAGTGTCAGTTAGAGAAGCACTGAAAACCAACAGGAAGTACTGGACAGCTGTTTCATCCTAGTTTGGGAATCATCGCCAGTACGCACCCATCACAGCGTGTTCGAACCGACGACCTTCCGGTTACAAGGCAAGCTGGCTCGTATACCATTCAGCCACTCACTGGGACACGATTCAATGGCTCATGAATTCTAACTTCTACCGATTCGTGATTTAGTGTGACTTCAGACCATTATCTTAGGTGGGACATCCATCCTCACACATGACATCTGGATGGACCTCACTGGTCACGACTTCTCACTAGAACTCCGGGAAACTCCATCCTGTAGCCAGTCACTCACTAGCGAGGATCAGATTAATTTTCTATAGTTTGGTCCCAGTGACTGAATGGTATACCAGCTTGCCTTGTAACCGGAAGCTCCTGGGTTCGAACCCCAGTGGAAGCGTACTGCCGATGTTTCTTTTAAATGTTTCCCAATATATGTAGAATGTTTTTGTCTTTATTTTTGTGCCAATCGAATGAATTTTACACTCTTTTTACGGACGGCATCATTAAACATTTAAATCACCGTGTGGATGATAAATACAGACAGAGGACAGAATATTCATCAGGATGTGATTTAATGAACTTTAAACCATGGATTTCTTCTAGTTTACCGCAGTTTTTTCACTCAGTATAGTAGATTTAGAAAAATTTCAAAAATATGCAGAAAAAAAGTTGTTGGGTTGTTTAAATTGTCGAGTAATTAAGTTCGTGTATGAAATTAACTGGAGAGTTAAAATTATAATGATATTATCATCATTTGAAAGGATTTTTTAAGTTTTTAAAAAAATTTAAACAATGTAATGCAAACATTATCTGATCATAACGAAACTTTTTCCATGACAAATATTTATTAACGGTAAAATTGTGTCTATACTCAACCTGAAGACAGAATATCATATAATTCTCTTTAAATGCATCGATTTTCCTGCATTTTGTTTCTTCTGCCTGATTGATTTTTTTAACAGATAACTTAGCACAAAAGTTCACCAGCTCAAGTTGACACAATAAAGTAGTGAAAAATAACATTTTAACAGGGTTGACACCGAAACAACCAGCCTACTGAACACAACTATGCCAATATCATCCACGGAGTCACAAATCTTTCCCATTATTATTACTTTATTATTGCTCCCTTGGGTTCCTAGTGGAACATAGGGCTTCAACTGCACATCTCCACTTGCCACTTCTGTCTTCTGCTGTACTTTTCACCTGCATCCATGTTAGTCCATATTCTTTCAACTCCTCTTCACACGATCTCCTCCATGTCACCCTTGGATGTCCCACACACCGCTTCCCTTTGGGGTTCCACTCGAGCAATGGCCTGACGCGCGCGCGATGTCACCCACGGCGGCCTCCTCAGCGAGTGTCCGATCTATCTCCACTTTCTCCTGCATATTTGTTGGGCGATTGGTTCTTGCATTGTTTGTTCCCATAATTCCTTATTTGTGATTCTTTCCGGCCCGGCCATCTGATCTTCAGTATAGAGCCAGCGAAGACAGTTGTTAATAAAGGTCTGCAGCCTTTTGGAAATATTCTTTGTGACCCGCCAAGTTTCTGATCCGTATAGAAGAACTGACTTTACGTTTGTATTGAAAATCCGAATTTTGTTGGTGATGCTGAGTGACGAAGATTTCCAGATTGGTTTCAGGTTGATGAATGATGTGTTTCTCGCCTTCCCGATTCTCGCTCGATTTGACATCCTCGTCCGTTCCGACTGGCTGTAGTTGAGACAATGCTCCCTAGATAAGTGAGTGATGAAGTAACCTCTTTCAAATCCCTCCCGTTGATGGTGATTGACGTTGGATGCTGTTGCTGTTGTTGGTTGGTTATTTTCATAACCTCCGTCTTGTCTATGTTCACCTGGAGTCCTGTCTTCGCCGGCTGCTTCTTCGACCAGTTTGTCGGTTTTCGCTTGTAAGTCTTCGATTTTGTGACAGTGACATCAAACATAAATCATCCACGCGCGAAATCCAGGTCTTCTAGGTTCTTCACGTCGGTCCAGGATATCCTGTCTTCTCGTTTCCCACTCACTGTCTGACGCATAATCCAGTCAGTCCACCACAATTAGGAATATCATTGGTGATAGTAAGCAGCACCCTTGTCTGACTCCTGTGTTTACTCCAAACGCCTCGCTGAGTTTTCCGTTGTGGATCACTTGACATGTTCCGTTGTCGTACAGCTGTTGAATAAGGTTGATGAATATTTGGGGTACGCCGTAGTACTCGAGTAGTTTCCAAATTACTTCGCGGTCAACGCTCTGTCGAAGGCCTTCTCAAAGTCTATAAAGTTGAGGTAGAGGTTTGATTGCCATTCCATGCTTTGTTCTGTGATGATGATGCGTAGAGTTGCAATTTGGTCAGTACATGATTTGCCTTTCCTGAATCCAGCTTGTTCTGGTCGGAGTTCTGTCTCCAGTGCGTCCTTTAATCTCTCCAGGATGATGCGACTCAGGATTTTACTTGGCGTCGACAGGAGCATGATTCCTCGCCAGTTCTTGCAGAGTGAGGCGGAAGTCGCCCTTCTTTGGTAGTTTCACGAGGTAACCTTTCCTCCAGTCAGTAGGCACCTTTCCCTCCTTCCAGACCTTTTGCAATAATGGAGTCAGCATGTCTGCTGTAGTCTCTGGGTCCGCTTTCAGTGCTTCAGGGGGTATTCCATCTGGTCCGGCTGCTTTTCCAGCTTTCAGAAGCTTGATTGCGTTCAAGACTTCAGCTCTCGTTGGAGGATTGGTGTCAACTTGCAGTTGTGTGCGCGCTGTTGTTGGTATTTCTGGACGGGTTGCAGGTGATGGTCGGTTCAAGAGTCCTTTGAAGTGATCCGCCCATTGTTTAATCTGTTTTTCTTCCTTGGTAATTGGGTTCCCTTGGCTGTCTTTTATAGGTTTCGCTTGTGTTGATCTCTTCCCGGATAGAGATTTGGTTATCTGATATAGTGTCCTCAGGTCCCTTTTGCCTGCTGCCTTCTCAGCTTCAGTGGCCAGATTGTCGTAGAATCGTCTTTTGTCCTTCCTAGCACTCTTCTTCACTTCTTTGTCCAGTGCTTGTAAGTTGAGCTCAGCGTCTCCTTCTCCTGTCCGTCCTTGCATTGAATCATTTTCTCTTTCACCATTCTCCTCTCTTCTATTAATTTCCAAGTGTCCGTTGAGAGCCATTCCTTGTCTTGTCTCTTCTTTCTTCCTAGAACCGTTGAACACGTTTCGTTGAGAATCGCCTTCAGAGACTTCCAATGTTCTTCCACGCATGATTCTTCAGTGATGTCGCGTAGTGTTTCCTGCTTTGCTCTGACAGTTGCAGTGAAAGTGTCTTTTGTGGTTGTGTCCTTCAGTTTGAGTGTTGAACTTGCATTGTGGCCTATCCCCAGCTATCCTCGAGGCTTTTAGTTTCACCTTGAAAGTCCCTTGTACTAGATAGTGGTCTGAACCCACATCTGCTCCTCTCTCGACCTTGTGTCCAGTAGGCTCCGTCTCCACTTTCTTGAAATTGAGATGAAGTCTATTTGGTTTTTGGTGTTTCCATCTGGTGAAATCCATGTCGTCTTGTGTATATCCTTGTGTTTTAAATCATTGAAGGCGCAGAAGTCTGAGAAGAGTTCACCATTGTCGTTCATTTCACCGAGGGCCTCACGACCCATGGTGAGTTCTCTTCCTGTGTTGTCTCCTCCCAGCTTCGCATTCATGTCGCCCATCAGGATTTTGATATCGCCATTTGGGACGTTGTCCATTATTGTTTGTAGTTGTCTGTAGAACGCCTCCTTCTTCTCTTGTTCTGAGACGTTTGTAGGCGCATAGCATTGAATGACTGTAACTTTCCTTCCTTTTGAGTTGAACCTGGCTGTCATTATCCTGGAGGAGATTGGTTCCCACTGCATGAGAGCTTTGGCTGCTGTTGGTGACATCATGATGGCCACTCCCTCGGTGTGCTCGTGGTTGTCCTCTGGGTGGCCGGAATAGATTACTGTCTCTCCAGTAGGTAGTTGGCACCTTCCAGTTCCGTTCCATCTGCTCTCGCAGATTCCCAACACTTCTATTCTGTACCTTCTCATTTCAGCGGCTATCTGGGCAGCCTTTCCAGTTTCGTACATTGTACGAACATTCCAGGTACCCATCCTTACTTTTGCTTTCATCGAAAGAAGGCACATCGGCTGACTGGCTTCCCGAAGGCTTTCACCAGCCTGCGTCATTTCACTTCCCCGATTCCAGCGAAAAGTAAGGCTATTGCTTATATTTTTAGAATTTTTAATATATTTATTCGTTGAAGTTTCTGTAGCGATTTGGTTGTTTTGGGTGGAGTTGCTAGCACCACGCCCCAACCCTCCCTCTTTACCCGGGCTTGGGACCGGCGAGAAAACTAGTAAGCTAGTAGCCTAGCAAGCTAGTATCTGGTGAGGTTAATCTTTGCCATACTTGGGGAAGAATAATTATACGGTTCTTAATGAGAATTTTATTAGTTAGGAGTTCATATCGAACGAACGAATTTCAGTCATACCTCCAACAATCCATCGCCATAAGCTTTTAGGGTCATGAGGACCTCCCTACGTGACGTAAACTAACAGTCAAAGACTGTATGGCTTGATTTCAACTTTTGATTTGACCACCTCTAACTCTTTTTCAATGTAGTCCTATGTTATTTAACATTCTTCGATTAGAAAGGCGATGCTTTAGCTTGCGCAACACACATGCTCTAGTCAGTTCAGTCGATTTGACTTCACAACCTAAGCGATCGATTTCGCCTTTTTACCTACGACTATGCCTAACCTCAATATTACTCACTATATGATACCATTTAACACGAGAGATAGAACGCTTACAGTTGTGGTCAAAGACAACTATCTTTTTCATATCTTCCACCTTCAGCGGCGACAAACGGGGACAGAGCGAACTGCTACTCAGTAGACGCTTCCATTCACCGATAGCTGGATATCACGTCTACGCCAGAAATGACGTAGGTTGGCAAATACCACAGAACCCTTTTGTATCAACGCTGAGAATTCGTCAGCAACTTTTAAAGTGTAGTATAGTCAACATGCTCCACCAATTCATTCCTTAATTTTATGCTAGGAGTTGGGGCAGTCCACTCTCACAGCATCATCTTACATTTGATAGAAACAAATCGCTTCCCAAACAGTCAAAGATCTGTACGCTAGTTGTTCAGAAGACTTCATTTTGGTAATGTTTTCACCTAGCAAGAGAATTTTACCCGAATATTTTAAGTTAACAAGACTATTCCTTGATTACAAGTCACTGCCTAAGTTGCTGAAGTCAGTTAGGGTTAATTTCACTACTACACCAGCGATTGAAATTAAACAGAAATGGGGACACTGGGCACGCCTGACGGACACCACCTGTTATCACCACTTCAGATGAAAATCCTTCATAAGCTCCTACACCTCTGTGTGAGTTTTAGTAGAATATCTTGATTAGTGCTACATATATACTCGTGTTGTTCTGTGCTACTGTGAAAACCATCCTGCCTCTTAAATTGCATTTTTTTTCATATTCACAAATAACTCCATTCATGCATTTATCTCGTAAACTAACTGTCTTACTATATGTTCCAGATAAATTCGAAGTTCACTTCAAAATTAGTATTACTGATCAAATGTGGAAATTTTGTCAAACTTACACCAATCAATCAAATGAATCTAAGCCATCAGAGTCACTAAGTTTCCTTGTTCCTGAATCATCTGATAAATGCTTGCATATAAGTGCATTCAACGCGTTACCTTTCACCGCATCAAGTAGGTCTATTCATATACATAATATCTAATGTACTACTACTGCTACTATCTAACCATGCTATTTCGATTTGTTTTTGTGGTTGTAGTTCAGTTTGAACTAATAGGTTTTCTACAATCGATTATGCCTCTGAAAAGATAAAAAACATGCTTTTTTGTTAATTTACCTCATGCCTTTTAAAGTAATGGAAATGTAGAACTAGTTGCTTCACTATAATAATACCATGTTATATAAATTAATAAACAACATGTGTGAAGACATCAAATTCGCAAGAGAAGAAGAATTAAATAAAAAAATCCCATTCCTCTTAGATGTCTTAATCAGGAGAACCAACACAGGAAATTTAGAAACACAAATATATAGAAAATCAACGCACACAGATCAAATACTCAACTATACTAACAATAATCCAATTACTCACAAACGAAACTGTGTGCAGACATTGTTTAGAAGAATTCAGACACATTGTAGCACTTTAGAGTTGAAAAGAATGGAAGAAAAATACTTACAAACGATCTTCAAAAAGAATGGTTATCCACGAAATATTTTAATCAAAAAGTGTTTAAAGTGTTTAAACACCAACAAGGAACCATCATCAAAGACCACAAGAAAATTCATCCTACCATACATGAGAAATATCTCTGAAATAACAGCTAGAATACTGAAACCGTTTGATATACATACAGCACACAAGCCAGACAAACCGCCTAATTCGATATTATGCAAAACGAAAGATCCAACAGAAAAAGGAGATAAAATTAATACCATTTACAAAATAAATTGTATGAACTGTAATGACATTACATCGGCCAAAGTGGGTGTCCCCTTCGAATCAGAATCCAAGAACACAAATTAGCTGTGAAAAGACACGATATATATTCTTTCATATCGATGCACATATACAATTATGGACATCAATTTGAATGGGATAATATCGAAATCTTAGACAGAGGAAACACCAAAAAACAGTGCCAGGGGATTCCTAGAAGCCTGGTACTCAAACGACAGTGCAATTAACAAACATGTGAATATATATCAAATGTACCAACGAATAAAAAGTAAATCAGGTGACCAGAAAGTTTAAAATCCAAGCTAATAGAAATGGACAATAGATATGTAAAGATGGTTACCGGGAGATGCAATTCTGTCACCCATGAAGAAATTTAAATCATTTCACTTTATGCTAAATATTGCGCTGAAGATATTGTCCAGAAGGACGACGAAAGCTCCGCAACTAAACCAACCAGCTCAGAGAACACTATTAATTGCAGATATTATGTTATCCCTGATTTCCACTGTATATCGTTTTACTGAGTTTCTTTGCTAATAATACCTGTATGAATTAATTTATACGAATACGACAGAATAGAAGAAATATCAAATGGTGACATGTAAGATTTAAACGAAAAAGCATATGGCTACTGACTTGTATTAATGGTGAGAAACTTTCACCATGAACACTGGTATTACTCATTATCCATCGGCTTTGTACTCTGATGGATTCAATTTAAAAGGCCTGCATCTTGATCAACTATCGGGGAAGACTGAAAAGCATAGAATCTAACCAAACGTCTGCAGTTCACACAGTCTCTGATGATGAAATCCAACTGGAAAGCAAAAGTTATAAGATTGCAATCAGCTTGACAACACACAGAGATGCAGTCAAGCGTTCAAACATAATCAGCTCTACATAGTTAGTATGCAGTAGGGATTATTCCAGTTCGCTTAGTAAAGACTCTTGGTTTTTAATGAGTAGTTTCCATTCATTTTTTTACATACTATCCAATTAATTATACTCGCAATTCCAGTGTCTCACAGTGTTTCATGCATATCTCATGCTGTGATCTAAATTCCATGGTGATTTTATTTCTATTGTGCATTCGGACTGATACAATTTTTCAAGCGTAAAAGCTTTTAACTCTAATCCAGCACTATGTAGAGAATCATCTCATTTGGAAAATTAGCGCATATACATAGAAAGGTTGCTTTTGTTGTTGTTGAGCATACTTAATGTTTCCCTTAATGCACAGTCTCTTCACTCAGGGGTTTGTTGTTCTCAGTTATACTGCGTGGAATGACATGAAAAGTGTACTTTACAGTTACTTACAACTGCCAGTGTTAATTCTACTCTTAGATTTCATTGTAAATTTGGCGCTCAGTGCTAGTTTTTTTGTCACTGTCTTTCTACTGAGTTATCGTAATTACCGAGGACGCTTGGATGTTTTTATTATTGTTCCCTTGGGTTCCTAGTGGAACATAGGGCTTCAACTGCACGTCTTAACTTGCTTCTGTCTTCTGCTGTACTTTTCACCTCCATCCATGTTAGTCCATACTGTTTCAACTCCTCTTCACACGATCTCCTCCATGTCACCCTTGCACTGACGTCCCACTCGCCATCGCTTCCCTTTCGGCCTGGTTCCACTCGGGCTATGGCCAGACGCGCGCGCGATGTCACCCAACGGCGGCCTCCTCAGCGAGTGTCCAATCCATCTCCACTCTCCCCTGCATATTTGTTGGTTGGCGATTGGTTCTTGTTTTGTTTGTTTGTTCCCAGCCATAGTTTCTTGTCGGTGATTCTTCCCGGCCCGGCCATCTGATCTTCAGTATAGAGCCAGCGAAGACAGTTATTGGTTGATAAAGGTCTGGTCTGCAACAGGCTGGCTGTTGGAAATATTCTTTGTGACCCGCCCGCCAAGTTTCTGAACCGTATAGAAGAACTGACTGACTTGACGCTGTTTGTATTGAAAATCCGACCGAATTTTGTTGTTGATGCTGGATGTTATGTGCTAAATTGCATCGTAAATATTTTGTTCGCCATCAAAATGTGAAGTATATATCACATTACAAGTTCAGGGTATTGTTCTCAAAGGCTTCATTACTACTATTACCATTACTATTGTTATAATAGACCTGTGGAGTATTTTATCCTGCTGTTATTCATCTAGTTAGTTCGTTAGTCAACAGTTTTATATTTTCAGAAAGAGAGTCTCATCATATCTTAATTGTTTTTCTTTTTTTGTTTCATTTTACCACTTTTACATCTGTCATCATTTATATGAGAATTAAACTTGTGCACTGTGGTAGAGTGTAATTCCATTATGGGTAAATTTTGTTTTGATAAAGTCTCACAGTGTTATGCAGTAATGTTTACTGATGACGTTTCGAGCACAGTTTACTGCTCATAATCACATCAAGGTGATCACACAACTTTCTAACTTCTTCTATATAACTCCATTATTTTTGACCTCTTGATTTGATTGGTAGTAGTACTTCTCATATTTCTGGTATGAGTGATGATTCATTTCCTATTGCATGTGTTGGGTGTATACTTGATGAACAAGGATTCAGTAATCAACCTCTCTCTCCACCTACCTAGATTACTTCTTAGAATCTTAACCCTCTCCCACCCTATTGTGTGTTTGTGTGAATGCATGCAGTGCAATGTAGTCCTGAGCTTTTTTCTAAATTACTTATCTTCTCGGGGTCAAGCATTCTTACCTTAGCTAAATTCTTATGCTCTGACAATCTGACTACCCCTGACCTACTAGCTTGACCTATGTAGTTGACTTAGCTCACAGTCATTGCAGGGTATTTTGTAAATTATATTATTTTGTCTAATTGAGTCAACCGACAGGATGTTTTAACCTACAGAGCTTGTCCCTGAGTGAGTTTGTAGGTTTAAATGCTGCCCTAATTCCTGCTTTATTAAGAATCCTACGTAGGGTTTCAGATGTCCCCTCCTTATATGGTATAACAGTGGATGACTTATATTCTTTCTTATTTATGTTATCATCACTAGTTTCACAATTATTTTTATTTTGTTTTTGGCCTTTAATGATCTTCCCAATGAATTTAATAGGACAGTTAGTTATTTGATGCCAACGCTTCTTCTATCTGTTTTATTTCATCATTTAGGTCTTTTTTTGTGCTAGTTAATGCTACTGCTCAGTTTGCTAAACACTTAACTAAGCCTGTCTTAACAGTTAACGGATGGGATGAATTAAAGTCCAAATATCTACTAGAATGAGTTGGGTTTTTTTTACACACTAATGTGCAATTTGCCTAGTTGTATTCGTTTTATTTTAGAAATCTAACATAGCTAATTCTCCTTGTTCATTTTCCGCTTCATTTAGACGTGATTGGATCGTGCACTATGCCGTTCAAAAGTATTTTCACCAATTTTCCACCATCATCATCATCATCATTCTGTGAGTCAGTAGTCAATAAGCAAATTGTTCTGGATCAATCTACTTTTGGTCTGACAGTTTCCTTTCATATAGAACTAATTACTTGACGCTTTGCTGGATGGATATAAGTTTAAAAGAAATAACAACAACATTTAATTATTTAAAAAAAAAAAACAATCTCGTTTTTGAAAATATATTTTGTTTATATATGGAGTTTTCTTAATTTGCTTATTTGTTCGCCATTTTATATCCTGAATTTATTCTATAGATTTATTTATTTATTATTCGTTTTCAAGTTATCTATCTCTGTATCAATATTTTAGCAGCATTAGCATCTCATTTGATTGCACTGATTGGTTGATCAGTTTTCGGCCTTTTTTTTTGAGAAGGACGGACACTTTCTTTTTCAACGATGATTTCTAATCCGCTGATTAATTTTATTTATTTTCATGATTTCTGCCATTTCATGTAGTCGAATGGAATAAGCAGCAGTCCTACACAATTTGATTTTTGACATTAAACAACATGATATCTAAACAACGACAAGCAAGACTTTGCCAGACGCACAATATATATATATATATATATATTTTCTCTCTCTTCTTTTCATGCCTTTGTTTTGATTTGACTTAATTAATTATTTTGTTGTGTGTCTGTTATTCAACTACCAGACGACATACATCATCATATATTGTGATTGATACACTCTCTATGACGATCTCATAAAATGCTCAACCATTTTTTTTTGTTTTGTTTTTGAAAAAGATTTGACTAGAAGGTTGTCTTCGTTATCTGATATTTTGTTTTCGTAGTTTCCTTTTTTTTTGGTTTTTGTATTTTTGTGTAACTTGCTGTTCGAAGTTTTCGCTCATAATATATATATATATATATATTTCATATAAGGAACTATTTTTAACTGTCAATGATTTTATGTACAAAATTTGAAATATTCGTTTGTTTGCTATTGATATTGTCTTGCCTTTGTAATTTAAAAAATCTTTGAATTATGTTAACAATATAAATCTGTCCAAAACAAAACTTTTTTTAATATGCTCTATCATTTTGTTCATGTATATATGTATACATATATGTATGTTTGTCTGTGTCTGTGGTTGATTAATTTTCACTAGTGTTGTGAATGAATGAATGAATGAAAGCCAGCTGTTTTTGACTTGAATTACAAAATGTGTTACTCAAGTATCACTTCAATTTGACAGTGTTATCTACCTGATGAGTGAGTGTATTTAGTTGTTCAAACCTTCTCGCCCCAAGTGAGATTAAGGATATATAAACTTGTAAGCGACAAAGGGCTTAGTCTTACTACTTGAAATAGAATTACATCCTCTTGCTCTCTAATTAAGGCAGCCTGCTTAAATCATTGGGCTACCGAAATTACATTTCTCCAAAATGCTTAATTTCATCTGGATTTATCATTGTTTTAATCGTCCAGTTATATCAACTGAATTTTTTAAATTTTCGATTTACAGCTTGATTCCACACTGTATTTTTGGTACAAGTATGGAGTCTTAAGCATGGATATCGGTAGCCCAAATTTTTCAGGCCGACCATAGATATCAGGTGTTAGTCGACAGGGGATCGAACCTCGGACCATGTGCATGGTCGGCGAGAGTCCTAACCACTGTGCCACTGACGCCTATCAAATGACCAATACATAAACTTGCGCGATGATTTAACTTGCTCCCAAGTAAACGCTATACAATTCTTCAACGAAATGAAGATATACTTCAGATTATTACTTTACATGTGAATCCTGTGTGAAGAAAAAAGTACTTTGGAACTGAATACGCTGAAAATTTTTGTACCGTATATTCGCATACTGTCTTAAATAAAGCTTAACCATTATTATTAGTAGTAGTATCATATGGACACATTTGGTTTTACTTCTGTTAAGTAGGATACCCCTTTTAATAGTACTAGCTAGTTAGTCCATAGCATATACAGTGACGAAAAAAATGACTAGACAATTTACTTTCCATTATTAGTTAAACTATTTGACAGTTAAAACGCACGAATCATAAGTGAAACAACGTGTGTGTATACCTTACCTATGTAGAGGAGTAATAATAAACCGGAGGTTTGTGAATTACACCTTGGTTATCAGGTTACTAGGGTAAATGTACTGAACTCGATTTCATGTCATCTGAAGGATGATAGATTAATTATCCAGTGGTTTTTGTGTGTATATATATAACAAGGAAACAAACTCTCCCATTGTTTAGTTATTACGAGTAATGTTTTTTTTTGACTTGGTTATTCATTTCTTCACACTTTATAACCTTTTAAACAATTCTACTCTAATGTCTTTATTTTTTTTAAAGGATCCGGCAATTGTGAAAAAGTTGAACTTAGCTGTAGATATAAGAGATGATTATGCGGAGTTGTTTCAAATCACTCTCTGGACAAGTATAGCTTTGATACTAGTTGTGTGGGGTGTTTCTTGGGGCATTTGGAACATGGATCCTGGTCGAGATGGTATTATCTATCGAGGTACGCTGACAAGACCTAAACAGGATTAAAAATATCACTTGTCCGGCAAGAAATACAATGTGATCTTTCCACTATTATTATAACACAGCATAATCTGTTTTATTTATCGAATATTTTTTAAAACTTTTCTCTTCTTTTCTGCAACAATTTAAAATTATTTTATCTCTGTAGTGACTAAAATGTTCTGTGTTTTTATGTGTTGCGAAAAATCTTTCACAAAAATTATGAATATCTTTTAAATAAATGCTTGATCATCTAAATTCCCCTATGCATTGTTTTTTACGGTAGCCTACTGTTATGTATAATAAACGTTGTAAATATTGACATAATAGGTCGAAGCGTTATGTGTGCGTTTCCGCATCATGTTTTTGTCTTGTCACAAGTTCAAAATACTTTTCGCGTGATACGAAGATTTCAGTGACACCGTCTGGCGCCATACATATATATATATACATGGCAGCTTAGTGTTTGCTTCATTTTTACTTAATTGCCGAGTACTGTTCAGTCGGTATGAGTAGTTCTCCACTCAGATATTGGTAGCATGTCGAGTATGTGGTTATTTTCAACAAGCGGTTTCGTCAACTAAATCGTCGTAATCGAAAGTTGCCTACTAGATAATTGGTGATGAATTGTTCCAAGGATATGTCCAGCAGTTTTTAATGCGCATCAATACCTTAGCTTAAATATTCAGACTCAACTCAACAGACAAGAAATGAGTTGTCGTTAAGATGTTCATAAGTGATGAATGTCAGTAGTGGAAAAATCACGATGTCGGAGACAACTTATGGAAGAATAAAACGTCTACACAATCAAGTAATACGATACGGTATAAACCACTCCATCAGCGCTTGTGATGAGCGTAGTCTAACAGGGAATTACTATTATTATTATTGTTATAGAGGACGCAGAAGTTATCACATTGACTCGCAACGAGATACTGAGCAGAATACCACGAATGAAGAACAATGCTGTTACGAGGGATCTTGCGTAATGTAGTTTCTGACTTTTCCTTATAGTGGCAGTATAGTGTATCATCGTCAGTTCATATCTCACATTTTCCTCAACGAAAATCCAAGGACATATGCGACTGAATACCCTATTTGTACACCTAAGCCTTACGATTAATCCAGTACTCGTGATTTTTGGGTAGTCCAATATTCGTTTTGTTGCTGTGATATAAAAATACAGAACTACTTAATTGAAGAAGAAAAATGCCTCTCTAGATATCGCCGTGATGACTAATGAAGTTAGTGCTCCTTAGGCATTCAATAAGACTATACCAGGAATAGATTATATTTACAACAAGCAGTTAATGATCTTTGGTTCGAACGTTTAGTTAAAGATGAATGTCCAAAACCAAATAAGTAGAACTCATTGTTTGTCTGCATACAGTAATGTGCTTGTCGTCTAATTTACTGAAAGACAGCAAGCAAAATCGTTATGTTGATTCAGTTCATGTGCGTCATTAGGATCTATAATGATATTACGACCAAAATATATAAAACAACGATCACACAAATTGTGACAGCACGCTTGATAGAAACTCCAAAAGAAACTAGACGTATACAGTCAGTATGACAAACTTAGTTCGAGTGAAACAATATCACCGACACTATTGCTTGGTACTAAATTAGTAACGTCGTACCGACTAAGCAAGACGTTGTGAACAATGTCATGTTTTTCGTCTAACCTTTATGGCTGCACGTCTGTGTGGGTAAAAAGAGAAGTTTTACCACCAGAACTATGTTACAGCCAAGTAAATGAGTAACCTACAGAATTAGTGTTACTTCAACTTTTAGGTTGTTATTTCAGTAACTGTAAGAACTACTGTCCCAAAACCCACCTAATGAGGTTTCACTTACAAGATAATAATATTATTATAATAAAATAAGAGCTTACAGACTGATGATGAATAGGGGGATCAATCTCAACGGATTAGTTACAGGATTTCATCGTGAGCTGGCATCAGTTAGAGAACCATTGGGAAGACCGGACACTGGTTTCGTCCCAATCTAGGACTCTTCATTAGTACGCACCCAACGGGGTGTGAACCCAAGATCATTAAGCCACTGGGATCCGATCCAATGGCCCATGAATTCTAACATCTACTAATTCACAATATAGCGCGACCACTGGCGAGTGTCACTGATGGCGAGTATTTGTCCGCACACCCGACCTGATGTGCCCCACAGTTGTCCAACGTTACTCTAACTGATATCAGCTCCTGATAAATTCCTATAACCAATCAAATCCCTGCAAACCAACACTTGAACATAAGCGAATTACTGTTGTTCAATCTGACAAAACTCAACAAAGAACAATTCAAATGAAAAGAGAATCACAAAAATATATGCGTATGATAGAATATTCTTTATAATTGACGTTTTCATCCATAGATTTAATTATAAGTTAACTAACTACGCTTGTTTTTTATCAGTCTTTAAATATGTCTTGTAAGTACAATACATTACATAAATGAATGAAGTCTGGCTGGGGCGTTTTACCTCTCTCTCTCCGAAACACCAAATAACTATCGGTTAGCAAACTAATATTCGGTATAATATGATAAAAAAAAATGAAACTCAGCGAAAACGCGATAATCATAGTGGGCAGTATTGGTTCACTGGATAACTTTTTCAAGGCATTTCTTCTCCTTACTATTGATTATTTCATAAAACGACCTTTAATACCTTAGAGTAGAAGTCGACTGGGAGACAACGAATTGGACGTCCGAGAGTGGCATGAAGGAGACCGTGAGGAGAAAACGAAGGCTTATGGTCAGTCGTGGAGGCAGATATAAAAAGGATTTCGGAGAACCGAGTGAATTGAACATCTGCTCCAGTGGAAATCCATGGAAATAATAATAAGAGTGCTTATGGATTTTATGCTGCAACAAAATAAAGTTGTGTTCAGCTTATCTAATTAAGTCATACTGTCTAGACGAATATACATATATACTCTTCATACTGTTTTGTTTTAACACTTCACTGCAAATTTTTAAGGAAACTATAATAGAGTCATCTAAACATATGAAAGCCACTGTGATAGTTATAGTAATTTGAGGTGAATGGTAAACACCTTTCTATGAATTTAAAGTACTACAGTTAATACATAGTGAAAAACACAGATCAGCGAAGAATATTCTTTTCACAACTTACTATCAAAGTGGTGATTACGTAATCTTTGTCTTTAACAGCACCTCCTTTTATAATCTGTAATTTTGCTTGTCTCTTGTTTCTATGATTTGAGTTGAACTCAGTACATTGTTACCTAATTTATTAGTTACTCATGACCTTACTTACCTCTCGTCTTTATTACGTAACTCCTTTAACATTGTAAGCATACATTTATTTTGTTTAAACTTGAACTGCTTGTGTAAAAACTATATAAGCGCAATTTCCTGAGCACTGTTCCCTTATTGTGGAACTTTCTGTCAACTGACAACATGTAGAATTTGCAATTATGTTAAAACTTTTCTGTACGTAAACCTCATAATTTATTTAGGCTGTAAGCAGCTGATGAGAAGTAGACGAAATAAATGATGGTGCCATATTATTCTGCACAAACCACTGTTGTTCTCGCTTTATTCAAATTTATCAAGGGGAATAAATGTACAAAATGGTATAGTTGAATTGTGTTTCTAAAGCGTCTTTAGGAAACACTATTCAACTGTTCATAGCTTTGATGAGAACTTACGATATGATATCACATGAATCATAAAGAAATTATCACATCTTCATTTGTTCACTATAATAGTTGTAGGCAGCTTAGAGTGAATACGGTCTGTGGCTGGATGAAATCAAAATCTCTTGAAAATATTTTGGTGTTGATCATTCTAAATATATAGACAACTACAGGTTCCGTTCATACACAAACAATAAATGCAGGCAGTGAAGATAAGACCTTCGCCAGCAGGGTGCATTTCACAAAAACTGCTTATTGGCTGTACATTCCCGATAGTCACATGTTCCGTTTTTTTATTGATTTAATAAAAATAGTGTACGATTTTAGTTGGATTTTTGCCTTAATTATGAAAACCATTCAATCAATATCATGTGACTATTTGCAGGGGGAATTACTAAGACGACCTAATATACTCATCGATTAGTTGCACAGTTTAAAAATTGACCAGTTTATTAGATTGAGATAAGCGCCTACCAAAAACTGATAAGTGTATAGTTTTAAATACTCTTTTCAAAATAAAGTTTACACACGATTTCATATGCACTCATTTCATTTCTCCTTAGGGTCAGTTAATTCAGCAAGAAGGAGAATGATATTTGCGTCGCCATGATGCCATCGTGAGAAACTATTCCGAGAGGTTAATTTTCTCCGAAAATTGGTATTAATTCAAGTTAACTTATATTTCCCATTGACTGATTATATTGAAGAGAAATGTTCGGCCTTTGTTGCCACGTCAGCCCTTAGTGTAGACTCTTTGACGATGTCTTAAGATTCAACTGCTACCCACTTTCAACACAATTATTAGACTTTAAGGATAAGATATAGATTTTGACCATCCCGGTGTGTATTTATCTGTTTACTTGCCCGTGTGGAGCAAAGTATATCGGTCGTACGCAACGTCAAGTACACAAAGTCCACAGTATTGGCGGCCTGTTTGAACATTTTGGGCTGCAATATTCCATATACATTTTGCATCTATTTACTCATATTTTATTGGTGTTTACATATCAAATTATGCGTTCAAATCGTATTATTCACTCCCGGGATTTTATAAAACGTTTTAAACTCAAAAACTTTCATATTTGTAATAAACTCAAGAAAAAGCACCATGGTGGTTGGCAACGTGCTTTAAAATCTACACCCTTACATCACACCACTGTTCCAGTTATCATTAGTACCAACTGCCGGTCCCTGCCTAACAAAATTCTGGATTTTCAGTCCCTTTTGTCATCCGGAATTTATCACAATACTGGTATTGTCACTCTACGAGAAACCTGGCTCCATGACTTATATGATGACAATATAGTGTCTCTAAATGATTTTAATGTATTCCGACAAGACCATGTTTGTTCCAAGAAAAAATGTGGTGGAGGTGTTGCAACTTTTATTCACTCAAAATGGTCCATTTCTAAAAAAGTTTGTTTCAAATTCTCAAATGACTATATTGATTGCATCACTGTGAGATCTCACCCGAAACACTTGTCAAAATACAAATTCATTTATATTTCTAATGTTTATGTCTCTCCTGGTTGTGCCATATCGGATTTATCTATGTTTGCAGATGAATTCACCGCTTTTGCTGCAGCTTGCTTCGAGAACTCTTTATCAATAGTAACTGGTGATTTTAATTCATGCGATCACTCCTTCCTTATATCACTTGGTCATGGCAATATTGTTAACTTCGCCACCCGTCTTGGTAAAACACTGGACCTAGTATTCATCAGTGATGTTGGTATATATGAAGCTCGCAAACGTGCTCCTTTACTTAACTCTGACCACTGCATCATACGTATACTGCCTAAAATATATTCCAAATCACACAAAGGTGTCTTCTCTCACCTCCACGGTAAATTTCAACGGAGATACTACTCACAAGACAACTTACGCAAGCTCAGATGCATGTTGAAAGACACTAACTGGGACTTATTTACAGAACAAACATTGGATGACACAATCACAAACACTAATGATTATCTTAAATTCTGTTTCGAAATATGTTGTCCTAAAGAAACATTATTCATCCGATTTGATCGCTTATCTTCTCCATATCTCAAAAAGCTACGTTGAGATAAAGAACTTTTGTTCAAAACAAATGATAAGTCAGGTGTAAAAAAGTTAAATACTCTGATAAAACTCAAAATGCAAAGACTAAATGTTTTATATAACCAAAGATTCTTGTCATGTAAAACCCCTTCTAGTTTGTGGAAACTTTTCAAAGAAATTACTAGCGGTAAGCGATGTACTTCTGTCCCATCTCTTAATGTCGACACTCTTAATAAGTCTTTCATACGCTCTTCTGTTGATATCCTTCCTAATGATACAAATCATATAGACAATAATTTTAGTGGTTTTAATACCCTTGATGTGCTTAAATGTCTCCGGTCTCTTAAGCCTTCTCAAAGCCTTGGTCCTGACGGTGTACCTGCCATTGTCCTCAGGAACTGTGCTGATATTTTGTGTTACCCTCTTACTAACATTTTTAATGCTTCCTTTTCCGGTAACGTTCTACCTTTTGCATGGAAAAACATTAAAATTATCCCCATACCAAAACCATCTTCTGGTACTGATATTAAATTTCGGCCTATTGCAATTACTTCTCCTTTTTTAAAATTGGTGGAAAAATTACTTTTACTTCGTCTTGAACCTTCATTGAAACCTTTTAATGATCCTAAACAATTTGCATACAAACATGGTAGAAGTACCTTGGATGCTGCGGTTGTCTTATATCACAATGTTGTTTCTTGTTTAGACAAAGGTGCCAAATATGTTCGTAGTGCTTTCCTAGACTACACATCTGCTTTTGACTCTGTACCTAGGGGCCTTTTATTAAATAAGCTTTCGTTGACGCAAACAGGATCCTGGGCTAAGAGTTGGTTGCATTCCTATTTTTCTGATAGAATGCAGTATACTGTATATAATGGCAAATCTTCTACCTCGCTTACAAAATCCGGTGTTCCTCAAGGTGCCGTCCTCTCTCCTTTTATTTTTTCTTTCTTCCTACATGACCTGCCTCATTTAAACGAAACTAACTTTGTCAAATATGCAGATGATCTGACTGTATCACTGCCTATCACTTCCGAGTCTGACAGCTCCAAACTTAATAGCTTTCTGTTGGACATCAGCAAGTGGTCCAAGTCAAATGGTCTTATGTTAAATCCTTCCAAATGTCAGGCAGTTAACTTTACTTTCAAGCATCGACGTGACTTACATGAACTAGTTAGTTCCCATGATGCCTGTAGCATAGATGGCACAGAAATGAAACCAAGTCAAGCATTAAATACCTTGGATTAGTTCTTTCCTCTGACCTTTCATGGTCATCCCACATCTTATCTATCTCTAAGAAAATGTTTCGTCTTACCTTCTACATTAAAAAGTTAAGACAATCAGGTATCAACCAACCTTTACTTCTGCAGTTTGTAAACTCCTGTATTTTACCTATTGTACTCTATTGCTCTCCATTAATCTTTCCTGGGCTTCTCAAAAAAGACTATATCATATTACGAAGGGTATTAAATGCTGTGAGTAGAGCTTGTAGTATGCCATTGCGTGAGCTCGCCAATACTATAGTCGAGAGACATATAAATTCCTGTACAAAATGGGCAAAGCCGTACTGTCAGACCCCCTGCACCCCCTTTATTCACAACTATCCCCTTGCATTTCATCAGGTAGGACGAGAAGTCAATATAAGAAGTTATATGCTCGCACCACTAAGTACAAAAATTCTACAATACCCTATTTATCCCGTATTTTATGTGATGGAGACACTGTTAGACGTGAAATGTATAAGTTACTATGTAATTAGCAAAGTGAATCGACCCTTTCATTGTTCATCTTTCTGTAATTTTATGGTGTCACACTTTCTATCGTTTGATCATAACTTTGCTATTTTATTTTAGTTGCTATTACTATTATTACTATGATTTTATACTTTATGCATATTTTTCTCCGTATCGCATACTGTAATTTCCTACATAGCTGCTATAACAAAGTTTTATTATTATTGTGTAATGTTTATTTTTATATTTTTTTGTCGTTTTTGAGTAAATTAGATGCAATATTGTACTAAATGCTGGAAATTCCTTGCTGTATCATTAATACTGTTTTTGGAATAAAGCAAAAATTATTGTTATTTTTATCAAGCGTATTCCGGAACATTGGCCAGCCAGAGGAGAAAAGAGGAATAGTAACAGCTCCATCTTCGAACACCTTGTTAACCCTGGACATCGAGCACCCCTACATGAATGCTTCACAGTGCTACTCAGAGTCCCTCAATATCGTACAAAGGGACTTCTCATGCGTCATCTGTACTTGGCTGAATCATTAGCTATTCCGGACCTCTGCATTCAACAGCGCTACATACATTCACTCGCCCTACCGTGACCAGAGTAACATTCTTACTATAATTTTGCTTCTTTTTACCATCTTATGAAAATGAAGCGTCGAAAAGAAAATTTTCTTCGCTGTTTACGTCCTTTTCTTATGACTCAATATGAGAATTATCAGACTTTCATTGTCTCTTTAAATTGTTAACTAAACAAAATATACTACTTCAAAGTAGTATGCTGTAATGATAACAATTTCCTCAGGTTGTTTTTTGGTAATTGTGAAAACTGAAGAATTCTCTTCACTTTATCTGACTTGCTTTATACTACGAATAAGGAAAGTGTAGTACTGTTGGGCAACAAAATGCCTTGATTTGGTGAATAACCAATTTACTCATTGAAACAAAGAGACATCCCGATGTAGTTCTCCTATTGAGTTTTCCTAATAAAATAAGTCGTAGACAGTGGTGCTGTTGGAAAACAACAAAAGACTAATATTAAATTATAGGTTAATTGGTGGATGGTGACTACCAGTAGAATCCCAGATGCGCATTCCGTCCTATTTGGGACTCGTCATCTGGATGCACTGTACTAAATTGTTTAGAAAAGATTGCAAAACACACACACGCACACATAAATATGTATATATTTCAAACTGTCAATAACAAATAATTTTCTGTGAGTATATTGTTTAATTTGTTCAATGCGAAACTAGTCAACTGTAGTTTTGAAAATATTATTAATGCAATATACAAAAATAAATTGTTCAGGATTGATTTTGTCTCACATTTATATTACCGTAATAAATTGTATTCTGATATGATGTATAAACAAATGCGATGAATAGGTTTCCAGTTATGCACTGGATAAATCATCCACAAATAGACTGGTCGGTTATTTGTCTCAGTCGAACAGGCAGACAATGAAAATCTTCTAAAAAAATACCACCTAGCAGTGTCGTGAATGTTGCTTAGTCTATCTCAGAATCTTCAGTGTCATCTATCACAGACTGCTGTAAGATAAAACAATTATTAAAGATAACATGTATTAGTTAGTTAGAGAAATATAGAGAGGTAGGGAAATATTATTATTTATTTATTATTTCTTCGTCCTTGACATATATATACTACAACTTTTCGTCTGAAAAAAGAATGAAGAACTCAGATGGCATATGTGTGTGTGTGTGTTTCAGATTCAGCTATTTGTTTGTAAACTTGAGTTTTCCACAACATTGTCCTTTTTATAACATGAAAATATAAAATGTATAAAGTGTACAGTGTACTTTTAGCAGACAATAACGACGAATGACACCAGCCATAATATATATAAACAGACATTCAGACGTCGTCCACAATATAATAACTTATTTTTATTATCAGGTGAGTTTTACTTGGCGGCTAATTATTTATCAGACAGATATATACATATATGCATTTCTATGTGTGAATGGATAAATCAATACGAATTTATTCGTCTGTCCACTGTGCTTGGATGAATAAATACTATTTTTTTTATATAAATATTTTAAACCAAAAATGAATCATCAGATTAATCGAACTATTCTACACCAAAATAACAATATGATTGGTGAAGAAAAGACTAAATTACAGAAAGGCTGAAAACGACAAAAGAAAATCGATTCAAAAACACTAGATGTGTTTAGTACAGGATAAATTTCTATACGTTTGAAATAAACGACAAAAAGTGAGGTTAAATGATGCGAAAATAGGCTTTCAGATAATAGTCATCAGCATTAGTTTGCATGGCGGGATAATGTTGTCAGAAGTAAGTTTATGGCTTAGAGAGACCACGAAATCACTGATTGAATGTCTCTGTGCTGGTTTCGGGGGGACATACACTGAAATTTGGAGGATACAGAGAAGACAGACATGTCCTCGGTGCAAGATTAACAGGCGAAGTCATAAAGTGTTCCATATTTTGTGCGTCGGTAGCTCAGTGGTAGAATGCTCGCTAGCCATGCATGTGGTCTGGGATCTATTTCCAGCCGACGTACTCCTAGACATAGCTTAGCCGAGAGTAAGCTCGGTAGAGGTAGTTTGAGCATAAAGCCACCTAGCATCCCCACCCCGCATAGCGAAACTTCAGAGCTGAAGCTTAAGGCTTTATAGTGCGTCGGTGGCACAGTGGTTAGGACTCTCACCGATCATGCACATGGTCCGGGGTTCGATCCTCTGCCGACGCACACCTGATATCTATGGTCGGCCTGAAAAATTCGGGCTACCGATATCCATGCTGAAAATCCCATAATGGAACCAAGAATACAGTGTGGAATCAAGCTGTAAATCAAAAAAAAATGTTCCACTAGGGATATATATATATATATATATATAAGGTTAATAATAAAAGAGTGGCTCTTAAGGCAACCCTTGGATATACATGAATATCTTTACAAACCACCATCATAATAATACCCTCACACATTAACTCGCATAACTAGGGAAAAAGAACCTAGATATATTACTTACATTGGATTGCTTATTTGTTTAAAATCTTAGAAAATGCTCATATTGAAATGTTAACATCAGTTTGACACCATATAATTGTTATAGTAGGTGATAATATAGCCATTATGGTTAGTAAAAAGATAGCGATTCACAAAGGTAAGACTGTGTGATAAATGAGAACACAGAGGTTTCCATACATTACTATTTAATAGGACAAACACCTGTGGGTGGGGGTACTCGAATAATATTTATTCATAGCAGAAGGGCATACATCATCTCGTGACTTTCATTTATGTTTCCTACCGTACACAATCTGTTAACAAAGATAAAAAGTAAGACTTACCCAACCACCATGTTTATATACCCAGTCAGCATACCATCGTGTAAAAAATGTAATAGTGTAATCTTTTATTCGGCCCACATTAGCTCGACATCGACCAATTTCAGTGACAATTGTATCATACATGGGATTTAATGGGTCTATACCCCCTGACATAATTCACTTGACGCACGAGGAAGAGAACAACTGTAAATCCGATACAAACACAAAATATGATTAACAAACCAGAACTATTAGTCGGTTTTATTCTAATCATGTAGATAGAAGCTTTTTTTCAATTAATTTATAACTTGGCTGTAAACATTATTATCATCACTATGTAACACTTCTTGTATATTTCTGACTTGACTATCGCTGTAAATACCAAAACAAAACTGCCAATATCAATCCTGTAATATTATTTTTTT
This sequence comes from Trichobilharzia regenti, assembly GCA_944472135.2. Taxonomy (NCBI): domain Eukaryota; kingdom Metazoa; phylum Platyhelminthes; class Trematoda; order Strigeidida; family Schistosomatidae; genus Trichobilharzia; species Trichobilharzia regenti. Next base: position 59,933,157 of record OX235270.1, read on the forward strand.
TAATATTTGTTTTTTCCTGTTGTCGCGTAAATTAAACGCAATATTGTACCAATTGCTGAAAACTCTACATTGTATCATGAGTACTGTTTTAGAATACAACAAATTATTATTATTATCGGTAGTAGTAGTAGTAGTATCACTCAGACTATTTTTTTTCAATAAAAAAACGTTTTTTGATTTCTATCGATGCATTCATACTGGTTGTGAAAACATGAACAGTCATTGGTCTTCATTCCAATCTTAGACAAAATAAAAGCGGTCTGTGTCGCATTGCAAATATTAAGGCAAATGACACGTATTTTTTTTCTTTACTAATACCATTGTCACCTAGAGAACACTTATACAACATCTAGGTTAGCAAAAGTGTTATCACATAAATCAATACTGATCAATAACACCTAGACATTTTTGTCCATAATATTGTGATGAGAGCTGGCTGCTAGTCAAAATTGGTGGACAGTAATTTACGTCAATTTTTATGTTCCCAATATTCGTCGTGAGAAAAATGAGAACAAAGACTTTGCGTAGGCGGATACAGTTAGTATATAGATGATCTGATATTCAAGAAACAGCCACAAAAAGATGCAAGGTTAACTTTCTGTGAGAAACAACCACCAATCAGAAGACTGTGTATTTCTGCTAACAATAATCTATAATAATGTACATGAAAATCTATAAATATGTGTTGATTTCCATAATAAATGATCTGTTACCTGGCCCTTGTCTTCTGTTGTCACAATATAACCCGTAGATCATAATCTGTATGGGCAAGTGAACAATTCTGCTTTCACAAAAATCATGCATTATAACAGTATAAGGACTGATTAGTGTAATAGCAGTATGCATCATCAGCCTCCGCAATTGCAAGAAAGAGGCGATACCATAATTAAATAAAGATAGTAATGAGCACATCTAATATCGCATTAGGCATAATAAAGCATATTATCGAGTGCAGGCATCAAATTACAACAGGATAAAGATATAAAAACACTTCGTGAATATCCCTCTTTATTTCAAAAAGCTGAGTTTTAGTCAAAATTATATGCGGATAGTACAAACTTCGTTATGCAATACTAAGCTATAGCGCATTGTAATCATCACACTGACTAGGAGAATATTACTACTTCATTTATGTAAATGTTGATCAGTAGTCTCATATAAAGTACCACTATTCTCTCTCTCTCTCTCTGGCCAAATATATATATATATATATATATATATATATATATATATATATATATATATATATGACCAAATACTAGTTCACTCATAATCGTAAATATTTTGAGTGACTTAGCAACACGTGTTGTTCACTGTCAGACCTAGAAAACTATCTAGACATGACAAATCCTCTTGGAAAACTACGTGACGATAAACAGAAACGACCCACTTACTAATGACAAATGAACGACCATCTGATTTACACACATGTAACTTGGTAGAAACTTGGCATAGAAATCTATGCAGTGAACATTCGACTACACCTGTTTTATATGAAGGCTTACAAAATAATATGATCACCTATTATACCTTGATACAGGGAATTTGTTTAGAAGGTGAGATAGGTCTTTTAGCTAAAATCAACTAGTTAACCCGAAAAATGACGTTTTTGGTCAACACTCTGTTTAATAAATTAGAAAGTTAGATATGGAAATTTTCAAAAAAATATGTAAGTTTGTTGTGTATTTTCTCTTACCTTCCGTTTAACTGAAAGTTGTAATCTTCAGTCTCGTCACTATCGGAATTAATAAGTGCCGGATGTTGTAACACTGATGAATTTGAAGATGCTGATTTTCCTTGTATTAATTGTAGTTTTCGGATATGCAAAGCCATTATGTGTTTAACTAAACGCCTGGTTAGATAATACAAAATAGCAATATGATGCCAACTTGGTTGTCGACCTAATAATTCTAGAACATCAGCTTCGAAATTTGGATAATTTGTATGGTTTGCCAGACGTTTTAGTAAGTCAACTGTTATCACCAGCTAAATTAAGAGTTCAAACAAAAAATAAAGCTAAAATTAAAAAGGTGACATAACCTGAATACTACAAAGTCACATAAAATAAATAAATGATACTAGTTGAAAATGATATATCTGTCTAATCTTTATGGAGTAATGAATGCCTCCTGTCTTGGTCTTGCTTCCCTTATTATTATTATTATATCCTTTAATTCCCAGAGGAACATACGGCTTCAGCTGCGCGTCTCCATTGCCTTCGGTTCTCTGCCAACGTTTTCACCTCGCCCCAAGTCCGTCCACACGCCTTCATCTCCTCTTCACATGACCTCCTCCAAGTCACCCTTGCACTGACGACCAACTCGCCGCCTCCCTTTCGGGTTCCACTTGAGCGATGGCTTGTCTAGTGATGTCACTTGATGGTTTCCTCAGCGTATGGCCAGCCAATCCATCTCCATTTCTTCCTGTCTATTTGTTTCACAATCGGTTCCTGGTTGGTTCACTCATTGCCAGAGATCCCTGTTGCTGATCTTTTTTGGCCAGCCATCTGATCTTGAGTATTGAGCGAAGACAACTTTTAATGAAGGTCTGTAGTTAGTTTGAGGTGCTCTTTATGACGCGCCAAGTCTCTGATCCTTATAGTAGCACTGACTTCACATTGGAGTTGAAAATCCGGATCTTATTTTTGATGCTGAGTGCTGTTGACCTCCACACACAGACTTGAGAGTAATGAAAGCTTGTCTTGCTTTTCCGATCCTCCCTGCTTTGATATCGTCGTCAGTTCCGCCTGTAGTTGAAACAATGCTTCCCAGGTGGGTAGGTAAAGGAGGTTTTTTCTTTCAGTTTCCTCCCATTTATGCTGGCTGATTGTTGTCTGTTGTTGTTGTTGCTGTTGGTGTTGGCCAGGAATCTTCATCACCTCTGTTTTATCTATGTTTACTTGAAGTTTTATCTTTGATGCTTCTTCTATCCCCAATTTGTTTCTTTTCACTTGCATATCTTCCAGTTTGTGGGAAATCAGACTTATATCATCGGCGAAGTCACCCATTATGCAACAATGCGACCCAAAAAGTAACCTAAACCAGAGCTACAACAAGTTGCGGTTATTAGACAATACAAACACAGGATTTATTCATACAAATACATTAACTTTAAGTCTATGACTGACCACATCAACAGTTCACAGATATATAATATGATTAAAATGCCGTAGAATTTGGCGAAATAAAAATACCCCGGTACACCATAAGAAAAAGATCTTCAGTTTAAGATGAAAATTATTACGATTTAACATTTACTTAGATATGATGACGTACGACTACTGAAACTGGCAACTTTTAACCTCATATAAGACTATTATCTGAAGTTGATGCTGATGAACTCATCAAATTCGCAATCATTAATTATAAAAACCACTAAGACACTAGAATGTTATCATGGAAATATGGGAAAATTGTTATCTTACTTTGTTCCTCTGTTGTAAGCGTTTCACTTGTGCTAAACAGCAGTGTTTAAGACTTCTCTGACTCTCTTCCAATGGTGATAAATGAGGTGAATCTGAAGTCATGTTGATATTAGGAATAGAGAAACATCTTTTATTCGCCAGCCGTTGTGTTACCTCTTTCTTGGTGTTTATACTTTCTTCGGGAGAAGAAGAGTCACAAGTGTTTTGAACGGAATTTTTGCAACTTAGACTTTCAGCTTCATTACTAACAGATAGGAAGCGTTCACGTTTAACAGACTGAGTACTCTGTTTGGCTGCTTCAGTAGCTTCAGCTTCCAAAGTTCGAAAACGAAGTTCTAAATCATCTTCAGATATCTTACCCATAAGACGTTCGGAGAGTGCATCAATCATTGCAGCAACATATTTAGCATATGGATATTGTGTATTACCGTTTGTTGATGTGTCAGCATGACAGTCCCCTTTCTCTTTGTCATTTTCAATTTGAAAAGATTCTTTTGAACAATTTCCTGGATGTTTTGTTGCATCGTTAGGCTAAATTGAAGACATTTGAATGTTATACACAAAACACCATAAAAATATATTTCTTAAGAAAAAAGTAATTTTGCTAAATTCAAATTATTCTCCACTTTTTTTTAGATTGCTTTTTAAAAAAATTCAAATAGTTTGTGCGACATTAAACTCCAGAATTAAGCAAATTATATCCACTTCTGAGTATCAAATACCGGGGAACAATCAATGACATGTTAAGCAAATATATTAGTAGGAGCGATGAAACTGTATCACTGTGAAGTCTAATAAAGTAGTACGTTCAAAAACTGAAACACTTTATAGGACTGTAACAATTTTTGAAAAAAAGCTCTTTCTGTTCATTATAAGTGACGTTTTCTTATGTTTTCAACCACCAACTTCACTCACTTTCCTTAGAAATCTTAAATATTATCTTAAACGGCCACATATGTTTGATTTTTATTTTTTATTTTAATCCTTCACGTTCCCAGTGGAACATAGGTCTTCAAGCTAGAGGCTTGAAGTTTCGGTAGCAGTGGTGTTTGTTTTTACAGGATGGGCTTACTAGCCTCATGTCTAACCTTCCCTCTTTACCATTCTTATTAGTGGCTTAGCAAGGTAAAGGAGCGCGTCGGGCAGAGATCGAGCCCCGAACCCCATGCGTTGTTGGCGAGCATTCTACTACTGTATCACCGATACACGAATGTGCTAACACATGATCACACTACTTATGAATAATCCCGTTAAGCAAGTGTTCATCTGAAAGTTCAACAGAGTCGACTAAAATACGAAAGCACCTTCTTCTGGATGAAGTGGCGCGGAGCTATAGCAGTAAAAGTCAACGACTTTAGCATAAATCATCAACTGTATCTCTTGTTTGCCATACAACAAAAGGTAAGCATACTGTAATGAGAACTGTACTACTGGATAGGGAAACTCGACTGTTCTTATGAAATGTAATGATTACATAGTGAAATATTACGAAAAATCTATTGAGCTGAAGTGTTTTCTATCTGGCATATTACTATCGATCGATGAATTATGTATTTGGAATTGTTTACACGTGTTTTCAATACCAGATACACTCATATTCGGGGGTTTCCAAACACAAAATCGTTTTCATGCAAAATAAACCTAAAAACACAAGAGTATGTGTGCAGTGCAAGTATCTGATGTACTACATTTCTCATTTTTGGTTAAAAATAATGTCTCGAAAGCTTCCTCATCTGTTAAGAGGGTTTAAAATCCAGGATGAGGATGATAGTGGCTTGAAGTTTTCCGAGGCTTGCTAATTGATTACGAAAAATTTTATAACTAAACTAAGTGCAGGAGTTCAATTCACCACAATCCATGTAGCACACAAAGCAAGAGGAAAGAGTAAAGAAAGACACAAAAGAGAGATAATAAAGAGAAACATGAGGCAGAAATAATAGTAATATGGAAGAACAATATAATTTTATTGGGTATGATAAATCACAAGGAGAGGATGCTTCTGAGCCATTGAGAATTATTCTAAGCCATATCACCAATTACCTCCAGCGAATGGCTTTTAAGATCCCGAGGGACCCAACTAGGTAATCTACACCTTCCTACGTGGCTTAAACTAACTATTGTGGATTTTATTGACTGATAAGGTCATGTTTTCGTCTGACCACCACTGGCTCTTTTCCAACCTGATCTTATGTCAGTTTGAGTCCACCGTTGATTTTGTGAAGATCCCCAGGTTAGGTAGTGTTTCTCTTTGTGTCTTAAGTTAGTGCTGACTAGGAATAGATGATCATATGGACAGAACTGCAGAATATAACCAAAGTTGTTGGTTCGTAGGCAGGGAACTCTGTAAGTATCACCTAATTGCGCATTGAAGTTACCTGCTAAAACAGCTATATCTGAGTGTTTTGCTTTTTGCAGCAAACTAGACATCTTCTGTTAGAAGTCTTCCTTTGATTCACCTGAACTGCAGTCGGTTAGGGTGTAAGCGGAAACTATGTTAAGAAAACGACAGGTAACGCCGTCCTTCGTTCTCCTAATGGACCCATTCAGACGGACCGCACACATTTCTAAGGTGAATTTCGCAGATTCACCCTGTTGGCGCAGTGGGGTTAAGTGAATGACTACACTCGGGTCTTGTATGTGTGTCTCCGAAATACAATGTACATCCATGGCTCGAGATGCCAGAGTTCTGGCTAGTGATGACTGTTGTCTGATTTGGTAGAGGATCCTGACGTTGAGTGCTTCTATATGAAACTGGTGGCGTGGATTCAGGAGGTTATCGGGGGTATTTTTGTGGCTCTCATCGTTATTTGCGGTCACAGAATGAAACGAAGATGACTGACCAGCCCGCAGCATAGTAGAGACAGTAGTAGGGAAGTAAGATGATGAGACTGATAGAGATGATCAGGAGGGCTACATGTGCTTTTGAAAGTGTGTGGGCGGTTGTTACTTCCCTACTGCCCACACCATGGAAGTTGAGTTATTCTTGGGGTACCTGAAACAGAAACAGAATTTGTGTTGCGTGATAGCAGAGCCCAAGAAACAGTTGTTTGTAGCCTGTCACACATGGCCTGCATGAACTAGCTTTTAGATTTGGTTCCGTATTGGTAAACTTACCGCCGGTTACGGACCACCATAGGGTAATTGGGGATGTACAATTTTTGTGGTTGACCTTTTCTAAACCTCTCTTTTCAGAGTGAAGAGACAGCATAGCTGGCATGCTCGTCATCTGAGGGAAAAAACCTTTCTGCTGTTACATCCCTATTCCCCAACAGCAAGACGTTACCCACAGCCCCCAGCATAGTGTAAAAACATCTTAAACACTGTCTTTAGTCTAATCGCTATCTGAGTAACCTTCCTGGCATGGTAGGACCTGCAGGAACATTAGTTCCAGCCAGTGCAGCATGCTATCAAGAGAGAACCAGGAAACAAATCAAGAATTCAACATTAGGTTAATGAAGCAAAGCCACTTAAAATCAGAAAATTTCCTGTATTAATTATTATTCGTGTATCTTATTAGACTCATAACTTCTTTCTGAAATACATGGTACTGTAATCAAGTAGCCTGGTGATGAAGCTTCTATGATCACGCATTAAAAAACTCAGATGGTATTGATCCGATGTAAAATGTACAATACTTGTCAAGTCCGATGCCCAATTTCATTCGTAATCCATTTAATAATATGTAAAACATTTCACAAAGTGAAGATATGCATGCGAATATCGTTTATTAGCTCCTCTTTCAGTCTCTTTTGTTGTTCTTAGTATAATTTTTGACATTTGCAAACTGTTGAAAGAATACAGGTTAAGAATTCTTGATGAAGATGCTAATAGGCTGGAGGAGCAACATATGGAAGAAAGCAGTTCATGAACTCATACACGATCACAAAGTTTAGGCGACTTTTAAATCGCCCTTCTTCGCCATAATTGAAGAGTTTAGATGTCTTAGTGATAGAGTTAGTCAAAAACAAATCTGGAGGAAGATAAACGCGTGCTTCAAGGATGTGAGATATCCACCCACTGAAAACTACAAATCATGCATACGTTATGCATGCAAATATATATATATATAAGAGTAAGAAACCTCGCCTAGATTACTACCTTGCTAGTTTGATAGCCGGTCAGTCCCAAGCCCGGATAAAGAGGGAGGATGGGGCGTGGTACTAGCAACTCCACCAACAAAACTTAACCAAATCGCTACAGAAACTTCAACGCACAAATATATTAAAAATTCTAAAAATATAAGCAAAAACCTTATTTTTCGCTGGAATCAGGGAAGTGAAATGACACAGGCCGGTGAAAGCCTTCGGGAAGCCAATCAGCCGATGTGCCTTCTTTCGATGAAAGCAAAAGTAAGGATGGGGACGTGGAATGTTCGTACAATGTACGAAACTCGAAAGGCTTCCCAGGTAGCTGCAGAAATGAGAAGGTATGGAATAGAAGTGTTGGGAATCTGTGAGAGCAGATGGAACGGATGTGGTAGGTGCCAACTATCAACTGGAGGGACAGTAATCTATTCCGGTCACCCAGAGGACAACCACGAGCACACCGAGGGAGTGGCCATCATGATGCCACCAACAGCAGCCAAAGCTCTCATGCAGTGGGAGCCGATCTCCTCCAGGATAATGACAGTCAGGTTCAACTCAAAAGGAAGGAAGGTTACAATCATTCAATGCTATGCGTCTACAAACGTCTCAGAACAAGAGAAGAAGGAGGATTTCTACAGACAATTACAAATAGTAATGGACAACGTCCCAAATGGCAATATCAAAATCCTGGTGGGTGATACAAATGCCCAACAAATATGCAGGAGAAAGTGGAGATGGAGTAGACACTCGCTGAGGAGACCGCTGGGTGACATCCCCCGTCAAGCCCTCGAGTGGAAACAGGCCGAAAGGGAAGCGGCGAGTGGAACGTCATTGCAAGGGTAACATGAAGGAGATCATGTGAAGAAGAGTTGAAAGAGTATGGACTAAGATGGATGCAGGTGAAAAGTACAGCAGTAGAAGACAGAAGCAAGTTAAGACGTGCAGTTGAAGCCCTATGTTCTACTAGGAACCCAAGGGAACAATAAATAATTAAATAAAATATGAGTTAGAACTACACCTTTTATGATTTATTTTTATTTATTTTTTTTTAATTTTTGATTACAGCTTCATTCCACACTTTATTTTTGGTACAAGTATGGAATTTTCAGCATGGATATCGGTAGCCCGAATTTTCCAGGCCGACTATAGATATCAGGTGTCCGTCGGCGGGGGATCGAACCTTGGGCCATGTGCATGGTCGGCGAGAGTCCTAACCACTGTGCCACCGACGCACAGTGTAAAAGTGTTAGTGCGTAATATATACCTGAATTCAGTATGTTCAGTAAATATGCAAATAAGTAACTGTTTAATATGTACTAGCCGGTAAGAAAGATAAAAGCAGTCCAGAATTATTTGAATCAATTTGAATATATATATATATATATATATATATATATATGCATGACGTATGCATGATATATATTGTTCACTGGGTGTATATCTCACGTGATTATTTTCCTCCAGATTTGTTTGTGATAAGCTGTTTTCAGCCGACAAAATGAATCACTTGAAGCCTGTTCATTTAGTTGAAAACAGACGAATGAAGCCTTTGAAAGATGAATAAATGTAGATAGTCAATTTTTACTTCATCAACATACTACAAAAAAGGAACGTTTGCTAAGCCTGAAACGATGCTCCAATGGTACTTAAAAGCAAAACAGGTAAAGCTTACTCTCCGACACCTAATAATAATAATGTGTCAGATCAGCATGTCTATACAGTATGTTTTCAAGTACTGGCTTTGTAGGGATTTTGTTTGATTGCATGGTGGATACAGTATGTGTGGATGAAAGTTAAATTTATTTACATATATTATATTGGGAGATACACTCAACTGTTCATTTCAGTTTATATTTCATACAACGAAGTAGTTAGTCATATGTGAAAGATAAAAAGCACACACACGCACACACACTTGCTAGTTATAAAATCATTAGACATGAAACAGTTCAAGATGAACTGTCGTAGTTATGCTGTAAATAAAACTATTATGTGAAATTAGTCATCTGAACTAAATAAATCCTCATAAAATCCACTAATGAATACACGTAGAGTAATAAGAAAATTACAAAACACTAAGTGAGTGTGGATTAAATATCTCCGCAATCTCACACGTAAAAGTATGAAACAAGGGAGCCTTTAAAACTACTTTATATATATATATATTCTCACCAATGCTTCTTGCAGTTCTTCCCATCATCGATTTGTTAGAAGACATTCAGTAGGGAAACATGCAGGGTAAAAGAGAGAAAATAGTAACCCAAAGTATAACTTACAGATAATTCATTATTTACGAAAGATTTGCATTCTGTACTCTCAGGGGTGTTCATTGTCTCCTTTCTAGTTTCACTATTACTCAAATGGATCTGATCAGTAGATTGTGAGTAACCAATAAAATCTTTTTCAGTTGTTGTGGTTAAATTCTTAGATGTAGTATAATGAAGCGTTTTACTTGATTTTGTATACCTGACTGGCGAACTATGACTGAAGAACTAAATTAATAAATAAATAAAAGAAATTATTTTGTAAACTAATTAGAAAAGTAAACACATTTGTATTATTTATTTTTCAAGTAGTGGTTTTGCAGGGATTTTGTGTGATTGGTTGAAGGATTTTATCATGAGCTGACATCAGTTAGACAACCATCTGAAAACTGACCAGGGAGTACTGGACAGCTGTTTCGTCCTACTTTGGGACTCTTCACAGTACTCACCCACTACAGGAGTTCGTACCCAGGACCTTCTGTTTACAAGGCGAGCTAGCTCGTAGATCCAATGGCCCTTAAATTCTAACTCCTACCAATTTTCTCAGAATACAACTTGACAATTCATGCTCAGATTCCAATGAAGTGATCGAGCTTCAAATGCCAGTCATTTAATACACACACACAGACAAAAGTCTTTATTACTGAATGAATTATATCATAGGGAAGTAAAGAAAAAAGAAAATGGTGGCATTCCCGATAATATGAGAGACACAGATCATTATCATCTAACCAGGAAATTGTGATCAACATCGCTGCCTACCCACCTACTACCGTTACTGTAAAAAAAATAAGTGATATGAAATATACTGTATTCTCTAAAACAGATCAGCACTGATTTAAATAGTTCATTGTTGTGTTTTTTCTTAAAAATTTGTTCTGACAGTACTATTGAACATGAAATAAAATCTCTGAAGGATATTTTATCTAAGAATGGATATCCTGAGAAGTTCATTAATAAATACTCTAAAGAAACTACCCCCTGCAAAACAATTCAAACAGTTCCAAAGAAACCTGTCTATATCAATTTGCCATTCAAAGGAGATGACGTACAGGAAGTAGTGAAACGAAGACTCGACAAAGCCATCAAGAGAACTTACTATGTTGCAAAACTTGTTATCCTTAACACCACCAAGCGAGTGCTTCAACAATCTGAGAAAGACCAGTCGCCAATCCTCGACACTTCAAACTGCATATATCAATTTGAGTGTGTTTGTGGCAGCAAATACATAGGTCGTACGGAAAGGCGATTGTCTACTCGCATGATGGAGCATTCGCCAAAATGGTTGAAAACAGCTGAGTTCAAAGTGCCAAAATCCTCAATAACAAAACATCTTGTAGATTACAGGCATGATATCGACGCAGTCAAGTCATTTACCATTGTCAGCGAACAAAGAAACTGTTAGGAAGAGGCAAAACACATGCAATTATCAAGTTATTATCATGTCGTTGACATGCATTTGTTTCTGCTTTCTGATTGGACGCTTGCACAATTCCAAACTCTCAACCGGATTGGTCGATTTCCACTCTACCTTATTTTTGTATAAATACAGTCACTTTTGTCATAAATAAATGATTCTGGTTTTACCGCTGATTATCGCGTGTTCTGCTTTACCAGTTAAGTGAGCACTGGTCAGTAGTTAAGCAGTTACCTCGTGACAAAGATCTAGCATCATAACAGAAACAAGAAGATGCTTGCAATTGCAGAGGCTTGTGCAATTCGAATTTATAAACCAGCTCTCTGTATACAAAAGGAGATGGTAGTGACTCTGAATCTACCATGGTAATACGTTTTACTTATTATTCTCTACTTGTTATTACTATTATTCTACCTCTCCTTCTTACTATTATTATTATTATTATTATCATTATTATTGATTCATCTAAAACTGTGCTTTATCAGTAAGATTATCTTAACTCACTTCAACACTATTATTATAACTATTAATATTGATATTAGTCTGTTTGCAATTCTCGTTATATTCCCTAATGACTAATTGTTTATCTAAGTGATGTAATTGAAGCGTAATGCAATTTATCTTAATTTTGATCTCTCATACTCTCTCTCCCCTTATCTATTTGAACATGACCTGGAAAACATTCGCACGTGTCTTTCTGCATGATTAATTCAATGTAGTTTGTTTAATTATCAGTCTTATATCTCCCAATGTAATTTCAAAGGTATATATATCCGTGTATGTAGAGTATTCAACTGACGAGTTCTACCGAAATTTGATGAATTCATTAAATCCTGCTTTATTAACCTTTATTGTTTGTTTTAAAATTCTGATGTTGAAAAACCTGTATTTCAAGTGTAATTACATAGACATCTCAAAGAAGCAAACTCATGGATCTGATGAATAGAAAGGCAAGTTACGCACAAATAAATTGAATACAAATTAGGTGGACAGGTTATATTTTTAATTTGTAGCAACAGCTCATCTTCGAAATAAATATCTTAAAAAGACCAAGTAATTCTAACTTAAAGAGAAATTCCACCGGTCAAAAAGTAAATCAGCTTAGCGCACTTTGAATGCTTATTAAGCCCAGTCAATTTTTTAATTTATTTACACAATGGGATTTCGTTTCCTAATTATTTACATTGAACCAGAGTTGAGATTACTGAATGCATACCTCGTAGACAGTTTAAAAAATATTAAATAATAATGAATGAGGAAGTTGTGAAAAGGACTCATATAAATATGAAGAATGCCTAGTGTTTTTTTAATGCTATGCTATGTCCTCTAAGAAACATCTTGAAGTGGTAGGTCGATATAAATTTTTACAATAAAATGCAATTTACTAAAGACTGAGACTTCTCTTTTGTCACAGAAACCGGGATAAATTACTGTTTAAGTTTATTTATATATAAATATATACTCCTACAATCAGAAGACACAACTTAAACAAATACATTATTTTCAGGATTTCATCATGAGCTGACATTGGTTAGAGAACCATCGGAAAACCTGGGAGTACTGGACAGCATTTTCGTAATGCTTTGGGACTCTTCATCAGTACGCACCCACCGCCAGGGTTCGAACCCAGGATTCCCTGGTTACAAGGCGTGCTCATACATCATTAAGCCATTGGGACCCGGTCAAATTGCCCATGAATTCTAACTTCTGCCAATTCACGATATAGCGCAACCGCTAGCCAATGTCTTCGGCAAGTATTTTTCCTCACCCAACCTGCTGCACTCTACTGGTCACGACTTCCCACTGGAACCCCGGGTAACTACCAGTGGCTTAATGGTCTACGAGCTCGTCTTGTAACCAGAAGGTCCTGAGTTCGAACCCCGATGGGTGCGTACTGATAAAGAGTCTCAAACTAGGACGAAACAGGTGTCCAGTACTCTTTGCGGGTGTTCCAATGGTTCTCCAACTAATGTCAGCTCATGATGAAATCCTGTAACCAATCAACGAAATCCCTGCAAACCAATACTTTGTACACTATTTTCAGTTATGTCTCAAATTAGATGGCAGACAGTTGATGCCAGTGCAGTCAGTAGAATTGAAGTTCATGTATATGAATCAGTGGATCACATTATTAATAACAAGGATAAATTCAAACTAGTGTTTAAATAACATAGACGAGTCAATCATTGTAAGTGTGTAATTAGAATGTGCATATCTGTAAGGAAAGGGAGAGGGAAAATAATTACTGTCTCATAGCGATTAGATAATAGTGTTTGCTTTTATAATAAATTCTGAATTCAAGATTAAAAGAGGCAATTATAACACAGTATGATGATGATAATAATAATAAATATAACGGTACAAATAGTTATCTGACATCACTAGGACAGAAAACGATTGTAGGTTATGGATGAAGGTTACATGGGGGCGATTGACTGCATAAACTTTTTGTGAACACAGACTATCTGCCTCAGACTTAGCAATCGATTATATACAAACCTTGAGAACTAATGTGGTACCTTGTATAAAATGGTAAAGGCTGAATTTTTCACCACTCTTCTCCTCCATATTCACTAGGTATGCCAGTGTGGAGCTGCTGATTAACCTTATAATCCCTATTCCTCACCAAGCTGGATAGTACTGAAGAAAGCAACAATGGGCCGGCTAAATCGTTCTGCCTATGTACAAGTTTTCACATTGAACTGGCCAGACTCGGTAGCTAATGCTTCACCTGTACTGGCATTCAACATGTGGTGAATTTTCAGTATAGTAGTGAGGCAAAGAATGATTTAAATATTATTATTATTATTATCTCGGTAGCCTTAGCCAAGCGTCAAGTGTGATGTGCTGATATAACAAAATGAAAAACAATTGACTAAATCCGAGTTTTATTTATTTGTTTTATTTACAGCTTGATTCCACACTGTATTTTTGGTACAAGTATGGAATTTTCAGCATGGATATCGGTAGCCCAAATTTTCCAGGCCGACCATAGATATCAGGTGTGCACCGGTGTGGGCTCGAACCCCGGACCATGTGCATGGTCGGCGAGAGTCCTAACCACTGTGCCACCGACGCATCAAACTATTTTCTTATCTTTCAAACCATAGTATGACTATTTCTACCTAAAAATGAATCCAATAACGGCTTTATTTTTCACCCAATCGCTCAGTACGAAGCTGAAGCAATATAAAGATGACAATTTTCGCTCATTCAAAGATGAGAAAGCTACTAATGCTTTTTGAAAAAGGAGATCACTTAATATTTTGGTGGCGTTTATTGGGTTTAGTTAACAGTTTTCTGCCAGGATAAATGAACCTATTCACTTTGATTATACATAATCATGTGATATTGATTGAGACATTTTCAAAACTAATTATGCCAGCGAAATAGCAAGGACTACAATATTGCATGAGCTAAATGGCTATAAATCCTGGAGATGCTAGACTGCCACGTTATCAGGAAGGAAAAGCTCAACCAGTTTTTAGAAAGCATGCACCTTCACAAGCACTTTGCCTGTATATAGTCAAACGTGATATATGGAGTAATTTGTATGAAGTTTATGAACGAAAAAATGACACAGGTAAAGAGACATCAGATTTACCAGAGTGTGGTGCACCTCCGTTTCCAAAGGCAACTGATGATTACAAACCACACCACCACGGAATAATTGAAGGGATAGTACACGTCAATCCATGGCTTATGCCATTAGAATCTTATGTTTTTGCTGAAGTTTCAGCAAGATATCGATATATTAATACAGATATGGATTTATTTGATTGTGAAATAAATGAAGTTGTTTTCCAAAGGCGTAAACAGATTATACCACCGACAAACTATTTTACAGAAGGAGGCAATAGTTTAAGATGTCCACCACGTGATCTTGATACCTACTCTTTATATATCAGAGAATTATATGAAAAATTGGGAGGTCCTGTTAGTGGGAAAGCTATGCGTGATGAAAATTTAACTGCATCTGGAGTTTATTATGGAACAGCTAATTATTCACGTGCTAAAAATACTTTTGTACCACAAACACAGGCAACAAAACTCTCTGGGCACCCAGACCATCCTTATGTTACCTTTAAAATTCCGTTCCGATTTGATATTAATGGTGCCCCAGACTCCATATACATAAAAAGATTCCCAAGTTAAGCAAAGATGGAGAAGAACCTCCACCTAATAGGATGCAATTGTTTTATCAAGCTGTATTCGGATTCGCTTACCATGAATCAGATACAGATCCTGATACACCAAGTGATCTGTCTGACTCTGAAGAAGATTGCAAGTCAAAAATCAGGCATCCTGGAGAATCAATAAAAAAGCGTAAAACAAAGCCAAGTAAAAGTAAGAAGAAAAGACAATGGGAAAAAGATTTATTTCATCCGGATGCTTACCTTGGAAACCAAGACCCAAAAGAGCACCACGTGATGGAATTAGCTGGACTGTACGAGTATACGTCACTGACTCACCGTCCGGTATGCCGAAAAGTGAAAATATTGCATCTTTGAGATTTCGTAAATTATCTTACATGCCCCGAATAATTAGCATAGAACATATGGATCCACCATCTTCTAAAACTGACTATTGTCTAGCAATTGGACCTCGAGCAGGGAGAGATGCTGGTGTGATTACTTTATTAGCCAAGATAGACAGAGCTATATATTGTTATGGCGAACCCGTGCAATGTGATATTAAACTACATAATTCTTCCATTAGGTTGATTCATAGTATAGTTGCTGAAATTCATCAGTGCGTGCGTACAAAAGCTTGTGTTAATAGAATTCTGAGGACGGTGATTTCAAGTCGATCAATTACAGACTTAAGTCTAGTTAGTGGTATGCCAGTATTGCCAGGATCTGAAAATTCTCATATTAGACTGACACTAAACCCTGGCCAACAAACGATAGTGTTCAAAAACTTATGAAAAAACCTGAAGGACCTATAAGACCAAGCGGTTTAGCTAATCCTTCAGAAGCATGGGCTTTCAGGCTGCCAAAAACACCAGGTCATGAGTACGCACTGGAAGCTCCTGGTAGACATGAAAGTGTGCCTCCACAATACACGCAAAGACGTACATTAGCTCAGTCTACATTTAGTGGGTTATATGATTATCTGCTTTCAAAGGGAGACAACGTAACCATATTAAAGCCGCTTGGCGAAGAAAAAGGAGGAAGAATTATCTGGGAAGGAAATCCACATGGTCATTGTCGTTGCACACATCATGTAAAGGAACCTGGAGAAATAAGCCGAATATATCAAATACCTCCTGAAGAACCATATTCAGCAATTATCAACTGTAAAGACGTGTATCCCGAAGATGAAGAACCTGATGAAGCAAGAGCCCGAAGAAATTTACTCCAGCCACTGTGTAGACAATGTAAATTGCCAATAAATGTTGTTGATTATCCTGTACAGGTTACATATGAGGTTGTAATACAGGCAAAACTTCTACCACAACATCTCAAAAATCCTTTATCTTGTGAATCTGCAATCAGAGAAGCAGGACTGGGCTCTGGGCTACTTATTGATCCATATGGTGATATTATAGGCCCAGATGGTCCAAGAATTGTTATACCACTATTTTTGGGCTACAAATATCCATACCCTGAGGAACGTATACCAATAGCAAATTATCATGTAGACTTAAGACACGACTGCGCAGACGAAACAATGCGAGAACCAAAAATTCACGAGCCCAGTCTTGGAAAGGGTTTCTTTATTTCCAAGACCTACCCTATAGCTCCGTGTAATATTGGAGAGAAATAAACAGTTACAATTATTTCGCATTATATTTTATCCCAAGAAATATACTTTCTTTTAACTTGTATTCTATTTAACTTACAAATTTAGACAAAATAATAACTACCGGAGAAACATGATAGGACGAATTACAACTGGATACTGAACCAAAGTAACTATTAAAGTGTTTTTGTGAGTAAATGCAATATTATAATGCACTCATACTACTTGAAAAACCATGGTATTATAACAATTCGTTTAACACGTTAATAGAAAGTTTATTAATATGGTAAGGTGAAAATCAAGTAATTAAATTATGTTCTACAACAGCCCGAATTTTAAGTGAACTTATGTGTGAGATGCATTAAATAGCTAACTATTCTAGCAGCATATTATTTCCCTTTAGTGGAGTTTGCTCATGAGCATTGGACAATTTAGGAAACCGGTTAGAAGTTTGGCGTATCTTTCACTTTAGTTATCAGACAGCTTGTGGATAGAAGTTAAGTGACAGATTGTAGGCATGTTAAGTTAATATATAATCACACCGATACTATACTCGATTAGTGTATAGTACACAATATCTTTCCTCATCAGTGTTTTAAACTATTTGTGGTATTAATGAGTCATCCCTGTGAAGAAAACAATATTGTGAACCAATAGATAACTCTATAGACTGACAAAATTTCATTAGTAATCTGACATACAAAGTGAGACAGTTAAATGTATGCACATGCACAACTAGGCTTCCTATACGTTAGAAAAAAATAATTCTATATAAAAAATGGACAAAGAAGATAGAATACAACTATTAGAGTTCTTGCACTGTATTGTGTGGGCTGTTGGAATATACCACATTTATTGATTTGCCTCAATATGGGTACTTGAAAAATCTAACCTGTTAACCAATAATAGGAAAAACAGCACCAGAGTGCAACCAAAAGACGTAGTGGTAGGTTATTTTATAACCCTTGAGATTTATCAACTCAGAAAATTTCATTCTAGTTTCTGAAACTAAGACTGTTAAATCCAGGTCTCAAGTGAAGTACTGTACCTCATTTAGATACACTCACAACACAGCTAACGTAATCTCCTAAATATACTTTTTACTAATTAACGTTGGAAGATGATATCCAAAGTAGAGATTTAAGAATTCGATTTCAAAGCATATCGAGTTATAGGGGATTTCGTAGTTGTGTATTGATCATATCTTCACCCTCCGACAGATTCTAGAACATAGTCATTCCTACCGGCGTCCAACAGTCATTATATTTCTTGACCTAAAGGCAGCATTCGACTCTGTCGATCGAGAAGTTCTCTGGAGATGCTTGGCTGTAAAGGGAATCCGAGAAAATACACTGCACTGATTAAGGCACTCTACTCGTACTCATACAGCCAGGTGAGGGCTTACGGCGAGCTGTCATCTGAACTGATGACGACCAGTGGTGTCCGTCAAGGATGCCCATTATCTCCTTTTCTATTCAACTTCATCGTAGATGTGTTAATGGACTTAACCCTAAGTGACTTCAGCGACTCAGGGATTGACTTGCTACCGGGGAATAATCTCGTTGACTTGGAATATGCAGACGATATAGTCCTTCTAGGCGAGGACGCTGACGAAATGCAGAGTCTTCTAAACACCTTGAGCCGCAATCTACGAATGTTTGGCATGCGATTCGCTCCCGCCAAATGCAAGATGATGTTACAGGACTGGACTACATCGACGCCTAGTTTAAAAATAGGAAGTGAAGTGGTAGAGCACGAATACAAGGGGCTCGTTTCGCATTTTCCAGTTTACGCCGACTCTGGCGTAGACGAGATGTTCGACTATCGACCAAAGGGCAGGTGTACTGCTCATCAGTCCGCTCCGTCCTCCTTTATGGTTGTGAGACCTGGCCACTGAGAGTGGAAGACATGAAAAGGCCGACTAGCTGTCTTTGATCATAGATGCCTGCGCTCTATTTCCCGTGTAAAGTGGCATAATAAGGTGAGCAACATTGAGGTCAGGCGTAGAGTTCTAGGTAAACAGGGGAAATCAATCGACGAAGTCGTGAAGCTACAAAGACTGAGATGGTTAGGACATGTGTTACGTATGCCAAGCCATCGCCTCCCTCGACGAGCAATGTTAGCTGACATAGGGTCAGGCTGGAAAAAAGCTAGCGGCGGTCAAACCGAAACATGGCACCAGTCAATGAAATCCACACCAGTTACCTTAAACCATGTTGGGAGGTGTAGACTTCCTGACTGGTTGGGGTCCTCGGGACGGTAAAAACCAATGGCTGGATACCATCGGTGATATGACTCAAAATCGTTCTCAATGGCTGGCGGAGATGCATCCACTCCTTGTGACTTATGATTTCCAATGAAACTGTTTTGTTCTTAGTTATTACTATTCCTTTATCTCACACCTCTGTTTACTGTCTCTATTATGCATTTCTTCTACTTTCTTCTGTTGCTTTGTGTGCTACACGGAGTGTGGCGACTTGAACTGCTGCACATATGTGCAAAGTTCCATGTCGAAAACAGACAGACAGACAGTTTAAATAAACAAAGGTTTTAGTGTGTTCAAAATAATAACTTCTACTTGATTCTATATTAATCCTGAAGATGAGTATTCGTCAAAAAAGGTTGATGGATTTGCGTAAAGTACTTATAAAAATAAACAGCACTCTTCACAGTATATTCAATGGACAGCATCCGAAGAATCCTATTGTACTGACACGTGGGAAAATCCTAAACATTCTTTGACTCTACTATGGAAACAAAAGACTTTTCAGAAGTCTCCATCCAATGCCAAAGTTTGATGGGTTACAGTAAAATCATGGCTCCTTTTTGCTCAATACTTCGAATACTAAAAGAGTTCCTGATTTTATATTTATTTTTATTTCGCAAGTTTTATTAGTACTAATTTGAATATAGGATTTGTAAGAATTTCAGACCAATTCCAGTTATTAGATTTTCGACGGAAACTAACCAACATCAGTTAAAGAGAACACTGGAAACCAGGGAGCACTGGACAGCTTTTTCGTCCTATTCTACGACCCTTCAGCAGTACACAACCACGGATCAAACCTTGAACCTTCAGGTTACGCAACCAAGATCGTTGACCATTATGTCATTTGAGGTGGAATTCAGTGACCCGTGAATTTTAACTTTGTCGACTAGTGACATAGCGCTGTCCTCAGTGACTACCATGAAGAGCATCCACTTCATCTTGACATGGAGTACCCCACTGGTCACCACTTCCCACTGCTGCTTCAGGAAATCCACCGAGTGGCCCTCAGAGATTTGGAGATTTCTATTCAGGTTATAGGATTTGTGGGGATTTTGGATTGATTTCATTTGAGGTCCACCATGTCAAGGTGAAATGAATGCTCATCAAAGGTGTTGCTGGGGACAGCGCTATATCACGAGTCGACAAAGTTAAAATTCATGGGTCACTGAATTCCACCTCAAATGACTGAAATGGCAACGGTCTTGGTCTCGTAACCTGAAGGTTCAAGGTCCGACACCTGACAGGGTCGTGGTTGTACACTTCTGAGGAGTCGTAGGGTAGGACGAAACAGCTGTCCAGTGCTCCCTGGTTTCCAGTGTTCTCTTTGACTGATGCTGGTTAGTTTCTGACATAAATCTAACAAATGATTTTATTATTTTATTTACTGGTCATTTATAAAAAAAAATGGTTTGGAATTAACTGAAGGCCATATCGTATTCTGCTTATAATACTTTTTTATTTCAATCTCATGTGGGTATTAAAGTAGAGCAGTTTTGAGTGCTTTACGAATTTTCAAGATATTTCACGCTCTCAAAGTCTTTAAAGTAATGAAAATAGAAAAAGACCTTTGAAAAAGAAGTGCAGAACAACCAAGATAGTTCTATTCATTAATAAGTGATAGATAATAAACTACCGCTAAGATCGTATAAGAAGGACAAAGAAAAAGATAAGAAATCAACTCGTGACCATTAATCAACTTGTTATTAAGAAACAAATTTTTCATTGCTACAATTTACAGATATACTTAGAAACCCCACTGAATTATGGAAATGAGTAGATATTGCATGGAGGATTTCATCATGAGATGACATCAGTTAGAGAAACACTGGAATGCTCTATGCAATCAAACGAAATCTCTACAAAACCAATAATTGAAAATTAATCTGATGCTCACTAGCGAATGGCCCTATTCAGGCAGTTAACCTGAGGTTCTAGTGGGAAGCCGTGATCGGTAGGGTACAGCAGGTTGAAGATGAGGCAGTAACTCATCAAACAAGACATTGGAAAATGGTCGCTGTCTGTCTGTTTTCGACATAGAACTTTGCACATATGTGCAGCAGTTCAAGTCGCCACACTCCGTGTAGCACACAAAGCAACAGAAGAAAGTAGAAGAAATGCATAATAGAGACAGTAAACAGAGGTGTGAGATAAAGGAATAGTAATAACTAAGAACAAAACAGTTTCATTGGAAATCATAAGTCACAAGGACTGGATGCAGCTGCGCCATTGAGAACGATTTTGAGCCTCATTGCCAATTGTTTCCAACCATTGGTTTTTACCGTCCCGAGGACCCCAACCAGGATGTCTGCACCTTCCTACGTGGCTTAGACTAGCTGTTGTAGATTTCATTGACCGGTGACATGTTTTGGCTTGACCTCCGCCAGCTCTTTTCCAGCCTGACCCTATGTCAGCTAACATAGCCCGTCGAGGAAGGTGATGACTAGGCATACGTAACACATGTCCTAACCATCTCAGTCTATGTAACTTCACAACTTCGTCGATTGATTTAACCTGCTTACCTAGAACTCACCTTATTATACCATTTCACACGGGAAATAGAAAGTAGGCACTTATGATCAAAGACAGCTAATCTTTTCATGTCTTCCAAAATGGTCGCGCTATGTCGTGAATTGGTAAAAGTTAGAATTCAAGGACTATTGGATTGGGTCCCATTGGCTGAATGGTGTACGAGCTCGCCTTGTAACCAGAAGGTCCTGGGTTCGAACCCTGGCGGCGTATGCGTACTGCTGAAAAGTCCCAAAGTAGGACGAAACAGCTGTCCAGTGCTCCCAGGTTTTCCAGTGGTTCTCTGACTGGTGTCAGCTCATGATGAAATCCTCCATGCAATCAAACAAATTCCCTACAAAACCAATAATTGAAACTTAATCTGATGCTCACTAGCGAATGGCCCTATCCAGGCAGTTAACCTGAGGTTCTAGTGGGAAGCCGTGACCAGTCGAAGAAGGCATTGCGAAGTGGTCACGCTATGTCGTGAATTGGCAGAAGTTAGAATTCAAGAACTATTAGATCGGGTCCCAGTGGCTCAACGGTCTACGAGCTAGCTCACCTTGTAACCAGAAGGTTCTGGGTTCAAACCCGGTGAGTGCGTACTGTAAAAAATCATTTGATTTTTGACAAACCCTTGTGTGTTATAGAAACTGATTTGTATGGACAGTATTGTTCAAAGTACTTCCAGGGTATTGTTAGTTGATAAAATACATATTAGAAAAAAACTTCAGTGTAATATATTGAATAATGGGTTTTTGTGAGACAACTGAACACTTTATCAATCCTCTCAACTGGTGGGTACTATTTACTAAATGATAAAAATATTAATATATATGCACTCTTCTGTCACTAATTTTCCGGAAATGAACTTTCTGAAAAAAAAAAATTTAATTAGCACTTCACATTGATCATTGTTAAAGAGTCACAACTTACTAATGTAGGATTAAGCTGGTGTATCAATGACATTACAGAATGTTAAAACAATAATTTTCATAAAGTGGACAGAAAATTTGCATTATTTTAGAAAGTCAAGTGTACTCAATTAGACACAGAGGGTTCAGTGTTATTATTTTGTATTGTAGATAATTTATACCATTCTAGAACTCATATTTCGGTGTTTTGCAGTTATACTAGTCCAAATCTACTGGTTAACTGAAAAGAATGTACTGTAACTTTACTGTATTCAGTGTACGCTTTTTATTGCTTACTTATTAACGCACTCAACAATTCTTGGTGACATAGTAAGTTTCATCGTGAACCAACAACAATGAGAGGACTGTCATGATCCCGGGGGCACCAGCAGGTTGTTCCTGTTTTAACAGTACACATCCATGGCTATTCCTCGAGCTGTCAAGCGGAGAACCTTCAAGTTACGAGACCAGAGACCCATAACTTTTAACTTATAACAATTCACGATACTGTAGTACAGTCACAATCGATATCACTGGCAATTATATGTCTACACATACGAGTTGGCGGATCCAACCAGCGACGTCATCTTACTATAACCTTAAAAGCTTTGTTTTAAAAGTAGTTACTAATCAGTGAGTGATGGACTGATATTTGGAAGTTTGGTTAGTGAGATTTGTTCAACTTTATGGTAGATTTAGTAAAGTACCGTACCACCATCACTTAGATAACAACTGGAAACCTGAACATTTGATTCGTCCTGGTTTGTAAGTCTTCGTGATGGAAAAGCTATCCACTGGCCCTTAATTTGCAATAGTTTTTTTCACTGATACCAGTTCTTCGTGAAATCTATCCTGAAACCAAACAAATTATCATCAATCAAACTTCTGATCTCTTGTGTACGTAATCAGTAGCACAGAAAAACCACCTTCATATTTAAAACGAGATGACAGAGAATGAACAAAAATTTTTAAAAAGTTAAGGTAACAAAATATTTCTGTAAAAGCTGATCACGAATGAGCTGATGGATAATTAATTAAACAAACAAACTCACAGGTAAATAATCTTTGCTGTAATACTGGGGTTTTCTAATAGAAAATTGGCCCCACGTGTGGAAAGTGGATTCAATTAATTTGGCATCTTCTATTGTTTCAATTAATCCTTGATAAAGACGTGCAACTTCAGTAGCTATTTTTGAATTCGGTGAACAAACTGGCCATGTCTTAGAATTCATTGTTGGTGAGCTAGACAATTCATTTTTTGTAGGCATTGTTTTCGATAAATCATTCGGAATGTTTGTTGTAGTCGACTCTAATTGCCTGACTGTGAAGACATCTTTTTTTTCTTTATTTTCTTGATCAGATAGTTCAGATGGACGTCGTTTGGTATACAATGGTAGTAAATGGAACTGGAACAAAATAAACCAATTTTAGTACATAATTCTTAATAACAATAATAATAGTTTACTTTATTCCGAAAACAGTACTTGTGATACAGAATGGAATTTTCAGCATTAATCACAATATTGCATCTAGTTTCATCAAATTATAAATAAAAATTAACCACACAGAAAATTTTCCATATTTGCAATAGAGGTATTGTCAAAAACATGCAGCATATAAAATGGAAATAGCAATAATAATGATAACAGCTAGGGTAATAATAATAAGAATACAAGTGAAAATTGCCGTTGGATTGTGTCACACAGTATTGGCAATGTGGTATGGGAATCCTAACATGTTTAAAAATATTGAATATAATGTTCTCTTTACATGATATGGTGAGGGGAAAAACAAAGATTACAGCCGTCATGGAGATAAGTTGGTGTTTGCAATTATGAGAGTAAAACAGAGAAGTAACAGGACCATAAATATAATAGAAGTAATAAAAGTAAGACTTGAAGGTATATAAGGATGGATGGAGGAAATTGTTTATTTGCTAGATGAAAAAAGGTTAGTTAATTCTTGCCTGACATTATTTTCATCACATAAAATACGTGCCAAGTATGGTATCATAGAATTTCTATACTTAGACGTGCGAGCATACAGTTCTACCTGAGGAGATGCAAGGTGAAAGCTGAGGGTAAAGCGGATGCTCTAAGTCAGACAAAATCCCTTTAACAAATTTATTGCATGAAGTCAAGTGCCTATCGACAACGACGTTAACTATGTGGTCCACTGGGACACCACTCACCCTACTGACAGTCTTCAGTATTCTACGAATTGTGACATAGTCCTTTTTAAGCAAACCAGGAAAGAATAAGGGTGAGCAATAAAGAAGAATAGGTAGGATGCAAGAGTTTATGAACTGTAAGAGGAGGGGTTGAGTTATACCCGAATGTCTTAACTTCTTAACGTAAAATGTCAGGCGGAATATTTTACTGGAGATCACTAAGACATGGGAAGACCAAAAGAGATAAGAAGAGAGAATAAGTCCAAGATACTTAATTTCTGATTTGATTCCTATATCATTGTCGTCAATTTTACAACTGTCATGAGAATCGATGACTTCTTTTAACTGCCGTTTACATCTTAAGCTGAAATCAACAGTTTGACACTTAGAAGGATTCAGTTTAAGACGGTTAGACCTCAGACCATTTACTGACTCCCGACAGAAAGCTATTTATTTTAGTACAATCTAGCTGGGAGTTAACAGCCATAGGAACTGTTAAATCATCAGCGTACTTCACAAAGTTTATTTCATCAGAGTGAGGCAAGTCATGCAAGAAGAAAGAAAAAAGAAAAGGAGAAAGAACAGCGCCTTGAAGGACACCAGCTTCAGTAGACAATGACGACGACATTGTGGTTCTAGACACGAATGTCGGAGATTACTCAGTATTGGGGCCATAGTAAATTACAGTGTTTTAATATTTGAATGTTTAAGTGTGTAAAATTAGAACAATAGCTTTACTGTCACTTTCTAAACAATGGGTGTTTCTGACTTGCAATTCTTAAAGACAACAGTCTTTGATAGTGCCACTGTTGCTGCTCGTTCGCACATTTAGAAAATAATTTAGGAATACCCTGTTATAAACTTCATCTTTATATCTGTCTACCAAAACGATAGAAACTTTCAGTATTCATGAAGTATGACAAATTCTACCCATAAAATTCAACTGAAATCATATTTTCTTTATGAATGTTTTTCGCATATTAGTTTCTCAAACATAGGTATTATTGCTTTTACACTTGTGTTAATTTCATGGTAAGAAATACTATAAACTGGTGTCAACTGATCACTTAAACTGATGTGCATCGGTGGAACAGCGGTTAGGACGCTCGCCAACCATGCACATGGTCCAAGGTTCGATCCCCGGCCGACGAACACCCGATATCAATGGTCGGCCTACTAAATTCGGGCTACCGATATCGCATGCTGGAAATTCCATACTTGTATCAAAAATACTGTGTGGAGTCAAGCTATAATAAAATAAAATGGATCTGATGCCTTTATTGAATCCAGTCACACAATTGATTAGAGGTGAATTACCGACCAAGTATGCCTAATATTAGCAGTAATAACTACAAAAAAGCAAGTTCGTGCATTTTTGCCATAAAAGAGGTGAAAATAAAAGAAAATGCCTTACCTTTTCTTCGTGTTCATCCACTGAAACTTGATTAAAAAGTTTACCCAATTTCCTAGTACGTTGTTTATGTCGCTTTACTCGGCGCGTATTAGTCGTAGATAGTCTTTGCATTCTAAGAAAAAAACCGCTTGATACATAACTGGTTGACGATTCCTCCTGACGAAACAATCGTGGAAACAGTTGAGCAAACACATTTATAAATGGTGGGTGGTGAAAGCCGTCGGTCGCTTTGTTTATCGTATGTGCATCTGGCTTTTTGTGGTAAATTCTTATACTGTCACCATTATGGTTAGTCACCTCTCTGTTTTCTAACGATGATGTTACCTCTATTGAATTGGTACAACCTGAAGCAGTCCTAGAATCTGCGGGCTCTCCTTGATCTGACACTAATTTCTTCTCCGCATGAGGTTTAATCGCAAAACCACCTTTAGGGAGACGAAATTTAAACCATTTCTTCGGAGCACTTCGTTTAAGTTTCATACGGATACAATGATGCATATCTTCAGGGGCTGATCTGACACTGCAACGTCGTGTATAATGATTCTGCTGACAGTTAACTTCAAGTGCTGACCATTCTTCTGTTTTAGGTATAATATGACTTCTTTGTGCACATCCACTACTGACACTATGATAGCGAACAATTGAGGAAGTGGTTGAAGCCTTTTTAATCACCGATGTCTTAGACACCAACGAACTTCCATTTCTCGTGTGAGAAGCTACACGAGAAGAGTCTTCAGAGGGTGGTGAGCTAACTAGTTCTATACTACTTGAACCATATAATGAATCAGGTTGGAGATTATCTGAACCAAGATCTACAGAAGTGTCCAATGGTGGACTGAAACCGCTATTTTGTGTTGCCGGTGGAAGTGAACCATTGTTTAGATTAAAAGGGGGATATTCGTGCCCATTTGTCTTGTTCCTCAGCAAACAAACTAAAGGAATATAAGCATAGAACATAAAAAACATAATTCAATCTCGAAAGCACTTTTAACCACTCTTGTTGAGTAGATGGTTAATTGCTTAATTCTTTTAAGAAGGAATAAACAATTTTAATGTGTATGTAATATTGCCTTTATTGTAGTGGTTATTTCAAATTTATTAGATATTACAAAATGGACGGTTTAACGAGCTTACTTTTCACTTTCTTACTAAGTATGACCTTAATACCGCAGTCTAGTATTAACTACCGATTACAAAAACGAACGACATATTTCGAACTCGCATGAAAAAGAAAACATCCCCAAAAAAACACTAATATTTAGATTGATATTTGTGGTTTCTCATCACAAATAAGTAGCCTTATTACATAAAACAAGGTTTTACAAAATATACCATTCTATTTAGTCCTGCTTCAGGTTAATTGCAACCTCGCCTAGATTACTAGCTCGCTAGTTTGATAGCCGGTCGGTCCCAAGCCCGGATAAAGAGGGAGGGTTGGGGCGTGGTGCTAGCAACTCCACCAACAAAACTTAACCAAATCGCTACAGAAACTTCAACGCACAAATATATTAAAAATTCTAAAAATATAAGCAAAAACCTTATTTTTCGCTGGAATCAGGGAAGTGAAATGACACAGGCCGGTGAAAGCCTTCGGGAAGCCAGTCAGCTGATGTGCCTTCTTTCGATGAAAGCAAAAGTAAGGATGGGGACGTGGAATGTTCGTACAATGTACGAAACTCGAAAGGCTTCCCAGGTAGCCGCAGAAATGAGAAGATATGGAATAGAAGTGTTGGGAATCTGTGAGAGCAGATGGAACGGATGTGGTAGGTGCCAACTATCAACTGGAGGGACAATAATCTATTCCGGTCACCCAGAGGACAACCACGAGCACACCGAGGGAGTGGCCATCATGATGTCACCAACAGCAGCCAAAGCTCTCATGCAGTGGGAACCAATCTCCTCCAGGATAATGACAGCCAGGTTCAACTCAAAAGGAAGGAAAGTTACAATCATTCAATGCTATGCGTCTACAAACGTCTCAGAACAAGAGAAGAAGTAGGATTTCTACAGACAATTACAAACAGTAATGGACAACGTCCCAAATGGCGGTATCAAAATCCTGATGGGTGATATGAATGCGAAGCTGGGAGGAGACAACACAGGAAGAAAACTCACCATGGGTCGCGAGGCTCTTGGTGAAATGAACGACAATGGTGAACTCTTCTCAGAATTCTAGGCCTACAATGCTTTCAAACACAAGGATATACACAAGGCGACATGGATTTCACCAGATGGACACACCAGAAACCAAATAGACTTCATCTCAATTTCAAGAAAGTGGAGACGGAGCCTACTGGACACAAGATCGACAAGAGGAGCAGATGTGGGTTCAGACCACTATCTAGTACAAGGGACTTTCAAGGTGAAGCTAAAAGCCTCGAGGATAGCTGGGGATAGGCCACAATGCAAGTTCAACACTAAGAAACTGAAGGACACAACCACAAAGGACACTTTCACTGCAACTGTCAGAGCAAAGCAGGAAACACTACGTGAGATCACTGAAGAATCATGCGTGGAAGACCATTGGAACTTTCTGAAGGTGATTTTCAACGAAACGTGTTCAACGGTTTTAGGAAGAAAGAAGAGACAAGACAAGGAATGGCTCTCAACGGACACTTGGAAGCTAATAGAGGAGAGGAGAATGTTGAAAGAGAAAGTGATTCAACTCAAGGATGGACAGGAGAAGGAGACGCTGAGCTCAACTTACACAGCACTGGACAAAGAAGTGAAGAACAGTGCTAGGAAGGACAAAATACAATTCTACTACTATCTGGCCACTGAAGCTGAGAAGGCAGCAGGCAAAAGAGACCTGAGGACATTATATCAGATAACCAAATCTCTATCCGGGAAGAGATCAACACAAGCGAAACCTATAAAAGACAGCCAAGGGAACCCAATTACCAAGGAAGAAAAACAGATTAAACAATGGGCGGATCACTTCAAAGGACTCTTGAACCGACCATCACCTGCAACCCGTCCAGAAATACCAACAACAGCGCGCACACAACTGCAAGTTGACACCAATCCTCCAACGAAAGCTGAAGTCTTGAACGCAATCAAGCTTCTGAAAGCTGGAAAAGCAGCTGGACCAGATGGAATACCCCCTGAAGCACTGAAAGCGGACCCAGAGATGACAGCAGATATGCTGACTCCATTATTGCAAAAGGTGTCGAAGGAGGGAAAGGTGCCTACTGACTGGAGGAAAGGTTACCTCGTGAAACTACCAAAGAAGGGCGACTTAGGACTCTACAAGAACTGGCGAGGAATCATGCTCCTGTCGACGCCAAGTAAAATCCTGAGTCGCATCATCCTGGAGAGAATAAAGGACGCACTGGATACAGAATTCCGACCAGAACAAGCTGGATTCAGGAAAAGCAAATCATGTTCTGACCAAATTGCAACTCTACGCATCATCATCACAGAACAAAGCATGGAATGGCAATCAAACCTCTACCTCAACTTTATAGACCTTGAGAAGGCCTTCGACAGACAGCGTTGACCGCGAAGTAATTTGGAAACTACTCGAGTACTACGGCGTACAGTGCCCCAAATATTCATCAACCTTATTCAACAGCTGTACGACAACGGCACATGTCAAGTGATCCACAACGGAAAACTCAGCGAGGCGTTTGGAGTAAACACAGGAGTCAGACAAGGGTGCTTATTATCACCCACGATGATATTCCTAATTGTGGTGGACTGACTGGATTATGCGTCAGACAGTGAGTGGGAAACGAGAAGACAGGGATATCCTGGACCGACGTGAAGAACCTAGAAGACCTGGATTTCGCGCGTGGATGATTTATGTTTGATGTCACTGTCACAAAATCGAAGACTTACAAGCGAAAACCGACAAACTGGTCGAAGAAGCAGGCGGCGAAGACAGGACTCCAAGTGAACATAGACAAGACGGAGGTTATGAAAATAACCAACCAACCAACAACAACAGCAGCAACATCCAGCGTCAATCACCATCAACGGGAGGGATTTGAAAGAGGTTACTTCATTCACTTTTTATCTAGGGAGCATTGTCTCAACTACAGGCAGTCGGAACGGACGAGGATGTCAAATCGAGCGAGAATCAGGAAGGCGAGAAACACATTCATCAACCTGAAACCAATCTGGAAATCTTCGTCACTCAGCCAGCATCAACAACAAAATTCGGTCAGATTTTCAATACAAACAGTGTCAAGTCAGTCAGTTCTTCTATACGGATCAGAAACTTGGCGGGCGGGTCACAAAGAATATCTCCAACAGCCTGTTGCAGACCTACCTTTATCAACCATAACTGTCTTCGCTGGCTCTATACTGAAGATCAGATGGCCGGGCCGGGAAGAATCACCGACAAGAAACTATGTGGGAACAAACAAACAAAACAAGAACCAATCACCAACCAACAAATATGCAGGGGAGAGTGGAGATGGATTGGACACTCGCTGAGGAGGCCGCTGGGTGACATCGCGCGCGCGTCTGGCCATAGCCCGAGTGGAACCAGGCCGAAAGGGAAGCGGTGGCGAGTGGGACTTCAGTGCAAGGGTGACATGGAGGAGATCGTGTGAAGAGGAGCTGAAACAGTATGGACTAACACGGATGCAGGTGAAAAGTGCAGCAGAAGACAGAAGTGGCAAGTGGAGATGTGCATTTGAAGCACTATGTTCCACTAGAAATCAAAGGGAACAATAATATTATTATAACCAAGTTAATTGCTGGCACTTGTGGAAGTTAGTTGTGAGTTGAATTTTCCAACCACCGCAAGAAACTGCACTATATATATATATATATATATATATATATATATATATATATATATATATATATAATTCACATGATCCGCAAATTACGAATGACTCAATTTCAACATAACATTGTCAATAAAATAAAGATATGTTTTAGAAATTGTAGGAAATATTACTGAATAACAGTTGTACTTCAACTCTAGGCAATCTAAATAATCTGGAATGCTCCAGTGAAATAGTAGTTTTCTGCTTAATATTTTAACCACCAACACTTTATATTTAGTTTTGACAACTTGGTGCTACACCATTTTTTCACAATGCTAAAATGCCACTCCTGTTTTGAATTTATTTAAAATTTCAGCCAATAGTCGAGGTTACTTCCTTCAACATTTTTAAAAAGGTTAACTAATCACAATTTTGCTGGCATATGCGTTTTCAAAGAATACACACGCACCATCGTTAAGATTGGCCGAAGTAAAGTTGGGTTGAGATTCATTCTGAGACAGCTTTTTCATAGTTTCACATTGTTTTGTATCAGCAGGCATATCTAATCTTCTGTTCTCATGTTGATCGAATCTATCTATCTAAAGTGATGATAAAATGTAAAAACGAATATTGCCTTACTTTCTCAAGACCGACTTGTGGCACATCTTTTTCGACATCCTTTTCTACAGGAAGATTGTATGAAGTTTTTGGGAAAAACCTAGGCTCTACAGCTTTCAGATCACTAAACTTTCTAATGTATACTGAAGAAACATACCTTGACTTGAACTTTTGACACCTTTTCTCAGAACTAATATTCAGGTAAGCTTCTAGCATACTAAGGGCTTCTTGTGTTACATGAGACGGATTTTCCATTTTTGATTCACTTAATGTTGTCAATGTTAATTAATAAGAACCCAATAGATCCTGCTTTATACTACTACTGGTAAGAAGAGAAAAACCATATGAAGTTATACAATAATGAAAACATATTTTCCAAATAGCACAAGGAAAAATCAAATGCAACGAATGATATTTCGGTAGCATAATACTTATATTTCATATGTTTGATTTTCAGTTCACCAGTGCACTTCATTTGAATGATACCTTACACTCCAGACCTTTTCAATTCGTGCATATTACACTGCGTTTCTTGGAACTCAGTTCAAACCAACGGTTTATCTTTATTGATGTTTTCTATTTGCATCAGTAAGTAATCACACCTGACCATCCTTTGGATTTCAGAATGAACAAACAATGTTTGATAACTGAAGTGCAATAAATAGATCTTCAGCATGACTTGGATACCAAAAACTGAACAAGGCAGTCTTACAATGAATATACAAGTCTAAGCAATTCGTGTTTCAACATAAGCTGAATGCTCAATTTTTATGAGCAAGAATAGTTAAAAAGTGAGACTGACAATATTAAGGCTTCATAAGCGCAGAAAATCATGTGTTTTCCACCATCAATTTTAGTGATTGAGTGGTTTATTTTGGTTCATTTATTGCTCTTAAACTGGACCAACTACAGTGATTCTGTCCGAGTTTTATGCAAATGGTTTTGTAGTGAAAATCTAGTAACACAGTATGGATGAACTCCCATATCTATGTGTTATGCATTTCAGATAGTGATGGGTCTTTTAAAGCCAACTTTTTCACCGGTTCTAGTTGTTAACGCAATTTATTACATTTTTAAATCCTTGTAAACAAGTTAAATGATGTCATCTGTTGACGCAAACTGTGTTCTATGAAGCACTTACGCTAAATCATTTCACTTGGTAGTCTCCCTACATTTTCCTCTCCAGCTTTGTGAATCATTGTATAAAATGTGCTAACTTCGAACGCTTCGATTCATGGCAGGTTCTAGAACAATAAATTAATTCAAATCATTGATCTAATGAGATAATTTTAAGTGTAGGGAATTCATCAATTAAAGAACATGAGCTATTGAGATGACCGCTGCAGCGACAGGTCCTAACTCCACTCCAAATACATATAAGAACCTCTTGGGACAAGAAAAAAATAACTTATTTTATGTTTGTCTACATTTCAACCTTCTGTCCCTGGGGTAACTCTCACCAAAGCTTATTCACCACCTAAACACAGACTTGGAGTTTGCGAATTCACGCATTTTCAAAATGATTTGAATGACGCATAACGGCATGGAATATATTTCATTTAACTAACAAGCACAGCTTACTAAAAACGCGGTTACGCCTTGTACAAGGGATGTCCCACATACACTAATACAATTAATACAATTCAGAAAAATTTCTGAAATAGCTGATACTTACCCATACCTTTTTGGTAGACAGGGATGTTTCTTCGCATGACCACCGGCAGTTAAGAGCAGTCCTGCACCTGACACCATACATTTAGGAAAATACTTCAACAAAACGTAAGTGACGCGGCCCAACAAACAATACATGCCTTATCGAGACAGCTGATGAATTAAAACAAAACGGAAAATTACCCTATTGATTGTCAGTGGAAGAATATGTCAACTGCTGAAGGTGCATGTGTATTTAACTTTTACAGCATTAAGTAGAGCATTTTACTGATTTTGGCGAGTAATTTCATATTATCTAAATGTTTGGTACCACAAATTTGATTTAAACGGCGTGGGTTTGAAATAACCAAAAACAACGGCTTGCTGAATTTTCGCCCATTGTCCGTGTTGACAAGACAATCGTTAGATTCAAAAAATTCAGCCAACTTTTAGTCTTCTTTAATTAGCAGAATCATTTTCGGGAATCACATACTAGGAATAATACGATATGTGTATATATGTAGTTAATATGATAGTGATAATAATTTATATTTAGTATAAACGGATAAGTTGACAAGAAATGAATGCCATTTTTACAGGCACGATCAGTTGTGTTATAAATTACAATCCTGAAGTATCATAAATTAGAACTTTTTCAAAAGCTTAATTTATTGGATTACTGTAAAAGTTATCAGAACAGGTCCGTATGAGTGTTAAATTGTCAACCCTCCGGTACGATTACGATCAAAGCTGAGCGAAAACCCAAACTTCGTTCCGTTTCCTGCTGATAGTCATGGTCAACCAGTAAATAGAGTATATTTGGGTGAGGGCTAGGCCGCCACGTGATTAAAAGCTATTTCAGGAAGAGAAGAACGTCCTCGAAGATGAAAATGATATCAAATTATGGGTAATACATCATCGAAAGTACACTTACAATATATTTACAAGAAGGAGATGTCGACTCCCTGGAGTGACAGTAAATGTTCGCAATGTTTAATGCTAACCGTATTGGTCTAAGCATGGAAAATATGTTTTCGATGAAAATATGGCTTTTTTCAAACATTGGTGTTGTTTCGTTTTTCTCCCCAGAGCAACCGAACTTTAAGCAAGCGACGAATACTAATAAAACAGCAAGTTTTAGGTTTATTAAATGCTTAGGTAGTTAAGATAAAGTGTATAATAGTACGTAGACAAAAAGATTGTTTTGAAGTATATAAGTGGTATTTCAGTGGAAATTGGCCTCAAAGATCTGAATGGTTAGCATAAAATGCACCAACAAGTAGAGTATCCAATGAAACCGAGGAAATTTACCCAGCGAATTAAGGATCATTGAAACCTTGACGCCCATGGTGGGGAAAGCGTCTGAACCAACTTCTTTTAAACACATAAGTTAGTCTTCCTCTTGTGGATTCCAGCAGCATCAGCGGTATATAAAAGACTAAGTGTTAACAAAATATTATGACGTAGGTGAATTTGGAATCCTTGTTAACGCAAGTCTTCATTCTGCATTCACGAGATAAAATAGAATGGAACTATGAATGAACCACTGTTAAGAAACCCGGCGATAAGCACTTCTAATTGTACGGCCTATGCCATTGGCTCCAAAGAAGAAATATGATTGTCTTTTGCTGGTCTGAATGGAGATTTTGGCTAAACTCTTTTATTACTTTCCCTACGCGTCTTCCTCCAGAATTATAATTTTCTCCCTATTGTTCCCCTCAAGTGCAGTTTTACTGTAAAGGATCCTCTCTAGATTAACTCCCCTTCTAAAGCCCCACAGTCCGAGGTGAAACTGACAACTTTTAATGAAAAACTACTGATTCTCTCTTACTTATCAAAATCGTTCAACTTAAAATTTCTATTATGATTTCATTTCCATATCTAATGGCATTTCCCCGTATATAGAGCATGTAGCTGAATAATCCTACTTAAATAGAGTGAACTCATTAAATGCTGTTTTACTGGCATTTGTTTCCTGCTTTAAATTCATGTCGAGAAACGAGCGTTGCCAATTCCTAAAGGTACACACTTTACTGACTACAATTATTAAGATTGGTTCTGCTGACAAGGCAACTTTTCTAAGACAGTTCGGCCTACCTTTACGAATAATTCATCCAACAGTCACTTTATCCCACTCAATTCGTTTCGACCCTCATCTGCTCTTAGTTCCAACCACTTTTGCATCTTTTCATCTTAAAACCCCTTAGATTTCTAACCTCTGGCAGATTGCTACGTCTGGAACGCCCTCATGCATCGAGGTATCCGGAGAACTTCTGGGAAAAATCAGTCATAAAAAATGATAGCGGGTGAAAATACCACATAGTGTGTAACTAAAATGGTTACGAAATCGCTATCCAACTACTATAAGAGCTTCTACGAATATCTCAGAGGCTAAAATCAAAAAAGGGGAGGGGCGTGGCGCGCTAGTTAGCATTTCGCCTATATATCACGAATCTAAATACCCCCTGCTCGTGCCAGGACTATGCATATTTATTGCTGGCTCTAGATTCAAGAATCGGTCTGGATCATCTCGCTGTGCAAAAAGGATTTGCATAACAACTTATCTTTCCGTCTTTCGGTCCACCACTTTTCGGACAATACCCCTGTCCAACCTTTTGATCAAGCGCCATCCCATTCGTCCCACATACATTCGTGGGATCTTTTAGTTTAATGTCTGACCGGACTGTCATCCATGCATTTTGCTCGAGTCTTTACTCAAATCACATTTTTCTGGTCTGTTTGTGAGGTCACTTCATTTAGCGACCAAAAATTCCATCAAAATAAGTGTTCAAGTAATTAACCCACGTCCCATAATATTTAGGAGAACAATTTTGGCTTTTGAAAACATGGCTGTCAATGGAGTTGAAGATTGAACGATCAATTCTTGGTTGTTTGCTCAAAATCAACTTCCCCGATTTTCGCGGAGGCATCAATACGACAGTCATCGTCTCATCGGTCGCTGTTCAGAAAGAAGAATGAAACATCGTCAGAAGTAACAAACGATTTATTATTGTAATATTTGTTTACAGACCTTAGTTTGCTTAGTTCGCTTATTCCTTTTATATGTTGGTGTAACAATACAGAAATATCAAACGGCAGATCGGTGTTTTGGTTTTTGCGTCCGTTATAACTAAGCGTTTCTGAGAAATCTTCTAAGAACAGCGTGGGCCCGAGCGTAGCGAGAGCTGGGCATTAACGGTTTATGAGACGTGATTGACAGTTTCTGACGATAGAAACAGATCTGGCGGATTCAAACAGTTGGTGAAAGTTTGGATAGTCGCCGTTCATCTTTCCTGGTGCCGGTCAAGTCCTCTTTGAACAAGCAATATCTGGAACTTTTTGGAATTGGGTCAAGTTCAACAATGCCTGGGTCAAAGAAGGGACAGAGTGTCTTGGATGCAAACAGGAAAGTAAGTCATGGTGACTTGTCTGTTAATTGTAACGATGTGTCTGATGTTAAGCATGACATGGTTGATGTTACTGTTTCGCCGTTCAGGGATAATAGGAACATCAAACTCCCTAAATTTGAACCACGGTGTTTTGATGGAAACCCGGCTGATTATTTACAATTTGTAAAGGAGTTTGAGATCATGTTGAGTGGTTTTTTATTAAATGATGAATTGAAGTTAATGTATTTGATGAGATATTGCACTGGAGATGCTGCAAGAGCTATACAGTGTTGTAAGTTTATGAAGCCAAAAGAGGGCTACGATGAGGCTATGAGCATATTACGTCAAAGGTTTGGAAGACCTTCGATGATTGCAGGGAAATTATTCGAGGCTGTTAAGGGTAATGGTGGTCAATTACAGGATGACTCCCAGGCACTCACTGAGTTTTTAGATAATTTGCTAATTTACAAGAATGGAATGATTTCGATGAATCGCATGAGTGACCTCAACTCGAGTTTTATACTAGAAGTAATAGCAAGACGTCTACCTACTCGACTGCAAAGGAAGTGGGTGAAGATAAGCTCCCGTATGGAGGATGAGGGTATCGAGCCAAAGTTTGATGATATCCTGAAACTGGTAAATACTAGTGTCAATCAATCTATGAGCAAGTTCGCCAGTCTATTAGATCTCACCCCTAGAATAGAGCAGTCTGAGGGTAAAACGCACTCATTGATGACGAATAAGCCTCAGAGAGGTGGATATCGAGAAGACTCCATGATGTCTAGTAATGCATATAGACCTAGTGAGTGTAACAGGTTTCGTAGTACATCCTCAACAGATAAGTTACAAGATGCAAGACAAACACGGTTGTGTTTTACACGTGTGCAAGAGGTGCATACAGAAGTGAACTGTGAACCAGTGAGCAAGTTCAGTGATAAGCTAAATGTAAACTCCAGGCCTGACTCCGAATTGTGTGACGATAACGGTGTTGTGAAGAAGTCTGTAGTTGCAACTGGTAAGCCGTTGTTGAATAGAGTGTCACAGAATAGAGTTACTGCTTCAGAGTGCAGTTCTGACTCCAAAAGTTTACAAAGTATAACTAGTCAGAGTGAAGATATAAAACCTTTAATGATTTTTGAGGAGGAACCAAAATTGTCTACTTCTGTTATTAAAGAGTTTGAAAATGATGAACTTGACGGTAAATTGAATATTTGTGATAATGATCATGATAGTGCAGATTTGTCTTTGGTTGATCATTATGAGATGAGGGATATGCCTACTACTGCTAAGTTAAATAAAGGTTCTGTACAACTACAACGTGAAGTAGAATTGAACGCAGATGCAGTTCCAGAAGGTGTGCATACTTGTGAGACAGTCAGTGTAATTGATCAGCGTGTAGCCCACCTATCATCAGATGATAGTGCTAAACCCGAACTAGTAGTGAAAGACAGCAGTGGTGGTGGTCTTGCAGGTAGACAAATATTTGAAAGCCGAGCAACAACAGCTTTTGATCCACCGCTAAGTTCATCAACTGATATCAATCAGTCGTCGTTGGTGCTGTCATCCACAATGAAACAGACACCCATCAACTCAAGTATCTTGTGCAATGACTATGGTAGTATCAGTTCGTTTGAAAGGACGAATATCAATGGTCAGTTTAGTGTGGATAAGCCAAGTGTAAAGGAGAGAGTTATTGTTAAATTGACTTGCACGAATAAAGGCATTTCTAGTTTCAAGTTACTATTTGAATGTTATTATCTTTGGTGTAAATTACTCTGTTTCTACACTTGGTTGATGAGATATGTCGTGTGTTTGTTGGTCATCTATATTCTACGATACAATGACATGGGCGTGTTGCCGTTCAGATTTGAGGATATAGCTGATAGAAGGAAGTTAGCAAATGAACTCTGCGACGATTTTCCAACCTAGGGCGTCAACCTGAGAAGGGTTGTAGGCGTACTGCTGTAAGTCCTACAGTTCTTCAAAGGGTAGCGCATCAATGAGCAGTCCAATGTGCTTGGTGTATGATCTTGTACATATGTTCATATTGTATATACTGAATTGATATCATCTGTCATCTAGCTGTTGGTAATTCTGTTTGTGTCCGGACGACTTCCACTTGGATCATCAACCTGAGAAGGAATGTAGGCGTACTGCTGTAAGTCCTACAGTTCTTCAAGGGTAGTTTGTCGTGTCAGAATCCACAACATTTGATGTGTTGATTGTACATATGTTTGTGTTAAATAGTTGTGTGAGTTCCAATTGATGTAATTGTTGGTTAATCTTGTTTGTGTCTGGACATTCCACAACTTACAATCGTCAACCTGTGAAGGGTTGTAGGCGTACTGGTGTAAGTCCTGCAATTCTTCAAAGGAATTCCATCAAGACATGATCCGCGAGTTTGTTTGTACTGTTTGTATATACGTGTGGTGTGTCATATCAATTTGTGATTTTGGATTCATTGTGTTTACTTGTTGTTTTCGTATCTTGTTGTTATTGCATAATTTTGTTAAAATTTTCGTCGTGATTACTTCTGAAGTTGTTTCGAGTCTTCTACATCCATGAATGAATTGATTGATGTTAAGGACAGCAGATGGGTCGTATACGCCGGGGAGGCTAGGCTATTGCTGAGAATGAAATGCACACGGAGATAATTGTTAGCTGCGGTCCGACACGCCGGGGAGAAAGAGTGTAAACGACTGAGGCTCGCATGCGTCACCGCTACTAGAACTGAGGCAGAATGAGTGACAAGCGATTTCAGTGGTAATTGATAGTGAATAGAAAAGAGGATGCTTGAAGAGTATCATGAGGTGCTGCTATGGTCACGTTGCATTCTGCAAGAGTCATTCTAGTAAGTGGCGATTGTGTTGCAAGATGTCAAGAGGAGGTCTCTGTCTGGAGGCGCAGGTCGTCAGCGATGTGTGAGATTGTGCTGTGGGTATGCTTGTGGTGTGTTGGCTTTTCTGTTTGTTTTCCATTTCAGCTCTGTCCGTGTGACCCAGGTTCTCGCAATGGCATCCAAGTCAACGTGCATTGGTCGTGAAGGAAAAAAGGGTTGGATCCCTTTTTTGCCGGGGAGTGTCAATGGAGTTGAAGATTGAACGATCAATTCTTGGTTGTTTGCTCAAAATCAACTTCCTCGATTTTCGCGGAGGCATCAATACGACAGTCATCGTCTCATCGGTCGCTGTTCAGAAAGAAGATTGAAACATCGTCAGAAGTAACATAACGATTTATTATTGTAATATTTGTTTACAGACCTTAGTTGCTTAGTTCGTTTATTCCTTTTATATGTTGGTGTAACAATACAGAAATATCAAACGGCAGATCGGTGTTTTGGTTTTTGCGTCCGTTATAACTAAGCGTTTCTGAGAAATCTTCTAAGAACAGCGTGGGCCCGAGCGTAGCGAGAGCTGGGCATTAACGGTTTATGAGACTTTGCTGACAATGGCTGTGAGTAAATGAAGTAGGAAACCTATTCAACCACGTGGAATCGAACCGTTCAGTAGAAAAGAGAAAGCTCTATAAATCATAAAAAGTATGCAGTTCCCACTTAACTGCCCACCATGTTCATCTGAATTCCTAGACCACTAATTGTATTTGACGTCAACGTTCTCCGTCGTTGAGGCCTTATATCCCACTTTCACCAGCCACACACCTTGCTTCTCAGAAACAAGTGGTTTAAAACTGAGAGTGTCAGCATTTCAAATAATAATGATTGAATGCTTAATAACCAGGTCATTATAGCCAACATCCTGCATCGCAAAAGTTCTTTTTATTCACCTTGCCATGTGATTCCTTCTGTTTATATTGGTTAGCTACTGATAATTCACCTTGATATATATAGATATATGCATATACATATATATATAGTCTAATAAAAACTTACCATATTATGATGGCTCGGATTTGTGAGTGCAGTGTGTTGGTGCATTAATGGTTTAAAAATACACTGAGGGCATAAGGATCTCTATTGAGTGAGTATAATTCACTAACAATGTTAAGGCATTTATTCTGTGTCTTTAATAATAATAATATATTCCTTCCTGTTCATGCAGGAACATACCAGTTGTACAGGCTTGGATAAGTTATTATATAAATTACACATAATTTGATGTATGATGAATTTACAGTTTGGTTGCTCTTTTTGACATTAGAGTCAGTCAGAACAGTCTGCAACAAAGTCTGTTTGTGTAGCACATAAGGAGATATAGAAATATTGTCTTCGCATTAACAAAAAACCCAGACATCACATGAATGTAATACAGATATCTGGGAAAAAAGCTTGAAGTCAATTCTTCTCTATAA
Source organism: Trichobilharzia regenti (assembly GCA_944472135.2). NCBI lineage: Eukaryota > Metazoa > Platyhelminthes > Trematoda > Strigeidida > Schistosomatidae > Trichobilharzia > Trichobilharzia regenti. The sequence goes on from OX235270.1 coordinate 59,974,050, forward strand.
CTTTGTTGTGAACAGCACCCTTGGCTTAAAGTTTATTGATGTATTATGTTGAGATCAGTGATATATTTATTCCATTTTCAGCAGTCTTATAGTAGTTTTATAACAGGAAAGAAATTTGATCGTGGGTACGAAAACTAGATTTGGTCATATTAAGTTGTTTTACTGCATCAAATGGTGCCGAGGTCGATTCTAGAATTCTCCATTTGCGCCATTTGTGTCTGCATGGCGGACTGTATTCGTAAGTTGGGTAAAATGTTGACCAGGATATACACATATTTTAATCGATACATATTTTAACTTGTCAGTTGGGTGAACTATGTGATTTGTGCATCCTAGGTGAATATAATTCAGCTACAGTTTAACAGGTCACGACAGTAGTGTATAATCACCGAAGTATATGCTATTGTTCGTTTGCTTATAGTTATTGTTGTGTCCGTTAAGCATTATTAGTGCCAACACATTATGTTACAAAGTACTCCTACTGCCTTTACTTCACGAAATGAGTCATACATGTCATCGGGTGTATGTAACGGGTACATTCCGAAGAATGATGCTTTCTTGTCTACTTTATATGTGAGTGGCATTTAAGCAAGCTTTTGATGGATTCATTGAGGTAGTAACTAACTTGTTCCTTGCGTTTTCGGAAAGAATCAAACGTTCAGGTCGTAAAATGGACGGATCCGGCCCTATGACATAAGAGTACGTGAAGTATAAATGCAATCTCGAAGGTTGATATACCGCAAGAGGTGCTGACTCGATGAACAAAGGGTAAGCTGATGTGCATGTAAATTTAAAGTTGTTTTAGGACCAGGAGTATTTCGTGTCAGTCGAAATTTATAGTACGGTATCCAGATGAAGGGTATTAGATAACCAAATACCAAACTGCATATAACCATCGATGCGCGAAAAGTTTTACGTGTACTGATATATCCAGGCGTCGGCTGCCAATAGAGGAAACGAAGGCTATGAAACCGTTCATTTAAAGAAACACTGATGTCCATGGATTATTGACCTTAACGCATTAGAGATTCGGCAGTTATCCTATATGAAAATACTAAGAATAAGCGGGCTAGAATAAATAAACGTGGGTTTATCAAAATAAATGTGACAGTAGAATATAAATCGGTATTTTACAGGACCTGCTACGTGGATTGAGGCAGAGAGGTCCAGTTAGTATTCTGCATGGCAGTGCAGATTTCATCTCAAAAATCATTTTCGCTCATAACGATATGATCGATATCTGTCATAAATTTCCAGAAGTAGCTCGAATCGACTGTACTTATAAAACGAATAAGACGTAGCAAACGACGGTATAAGTAGATTGGATTTCTTCTCCAAATTTATTATAGATGGTTGTCAATGTAGTTGAAGATTGAACGATCAATTCATGGTTGTTCGCTCAAAACCAACTTCCCCAATTTTCACACAGGCATCAATACAAAAGTCATCGTCTCACCCGTCACTGTTCAGAAAGAAGCCAGGATAAAACCGTCAGAAACCTTAGTTTTAAAGCTTAATTTTAAAGTTGGCTATATGTTGGTGTTACAATAAAGAATTCTCGAGTGGCCAATGCGTGTTTCAGTTTTTGCGTCCGTTAGAAATAAGCGTTTCTGAGAAACTTCAAGGAACAGCGTGAGTCCCAGCGTAGCAAGAGCTGGGTATTAACGGTTTATGAGACGTGATTGACAGTTTCTGACGATAGAAACAGATCTGGTGAATTCAAACAGTTGGTGAAAGTTCGGATAGTCACCGTTCATCTTTCCTGGTGCCGGTCAAGTCCTCTTTGAACAAGCAATATCTGGAACGTTTTTGGAATTGGGTCAAGTTCAACAATGCCTGGGTCAAAGAAGGGACAGAGTGTCTTGGATGCAAACAGGAAAATAAGTCATGGTGACCTGTCTGTTAATTGTAACGATGTGTCTGATGTTAAGCATGATATGGTTGATGTTACTGTTTCGCCGTTCAGGGATAATAGGAACATCAAACTCCCCAGATTTGAACCACGATGTTTTGATGGAAACCCGGCTGATTATTTACAATTTGTAAAGGAGTTTGAGATCATGTTGAGTGGTATTTTATTAAATGATGAATTGAAGTTAATGTATTTGATGAGATATTGCACTGGAGATGCTGCAAGAGCTATACAGTGTTGCAAGTTTATGAAGCCAAAAGAGGGCTACTACGAGGCTATGAGCATATTACGTCAAAGGTTTGGAAGACCTTCGATGATTGCAGGGAAATTATTCGAGGCTGTTAAGGGTAATGGTGGTCAATTACAGGATGACTCCCAGGCACTCACTGAGTTTTTGGATAATTTGCTGATTTACAAGAATGGAATGATTTCGATGAATCGCACGAGTGACCTCAACTCGAGTTTTATACTAGAAGTAATAGCAAGACGTCTACCTACTCGACTGCAAAGGAAGTGGGTGAAGATAAGCTCCCGTATGGAGGATGAGGATATCGAGCCAAAGTTTGATGATATCCTGAAACTGGTAAATACTAGTGTCAATGAATCTATGAGCAAGTTCGCCAGTCTATTAGATCTCACCCCTAGAATAGAGCAGTCTGAGGGTAAAATGCAATCATTGATGACGAGTACGCCTCAGAGAGGTGGATATCGAGAAGGCTCCATGATGTCTAGTAATGCATATAGACCTAGTGAGTGTAACAGGTTTCGTAGTACATCCTCAACAGATAAGTTACAAGATGCAAGACAAACACGGTTGTGTTTTACACGTGTGCAAGTGGAGCATACGAAAGTGAACTGTGAATCAGTGAGCAAGTTCAGTGATAAGCTAAATGTAAACTCCAGGTCTGACTCCGAATTGTGTGACGATAACGGTGCGGTCAGGAAGTCTGTAATTACAACTGGTAAGCCATTGTTGAATAGAGTGTCACAGAATAGAGTTACTGCTTCAGAGTGCAGTTCTGACCCTACAAGTTTTCAAGGTATAACTAGTCAGGGTGAAGATATAAAACCTTTAATGATTTTTGAGGAGGAACCAAAATTGTCTACTTCTGTTATTAAAGAGTTTGAAAATGATGAACTTGACGGTAGAGTGAATATTCGTGATAATGATCATGATAGTGCAGATTTGTCTTTGGTTGATCATGATGAAATGAGGGATATGCCTACTACTGCTAAGTTAAATAAAGGTTCTGAATAACTTGAACGTGAAGTAGAAATAAATGCAGATGCAGTTGCAGAAGGCATGCGTACTTGTCAAACCGTCAGTGTGATTGATCAGCATGTAGCCCACCTATCATCAGATGCTAGTGCTAAACCTGAGCTGATAGTAAAACACAGCAGTGGTGGTGGTCTTGCAGGTAGACAAATTTCTGAAAAGCGAGCAACAAAAGCTTTTGATCCACCGCTAAGTTCATCACCTTGTGTCACTCAGTCATCGTTGGTGTTTTCATCCACAATGAAACAGATGCCCATCAACTCTAGTATCTTGTGCAATGACTATGGTAGTATCAGTTCGTTTGAAAGGACGAATATCAATGGTCAGTTTAGTGAGGATAAGCCAAGTGTAAAGGAGAGAGTTATTGTTAAATTGACTTGCACGAATAAAGGCATTTCTAGTTTCAAGTTACTATTTGAATGTTATTATCTTTGGTGTAAATTACTCTGTTTTAACACTTGGTTGATGAGATATGTCGTGTGTTTGTTCGTCATCTATATTCTACGATACAATGACATGGGCGTGCTGCCGTTCAGATTTGAGGATATAGCTGATAGAAGGAAGCCAGCAAATGAACTCTGCGACGATTTTCCAACCTAGGGCGTCAACCTGAGAAGGGTTGTAGGCGTACTGCTGTAAGTCCTACAGTTCTTCAAAGGGTAGCACATCAATGAGCAGTCCAATGTGCTCGGTGTGTGATTTTGTACATATGTTCATATTGTATATACTGAATTGGTAACATTCATCATCTAGCTGTTGGTAATTCTGTTTGTGCCCGGACGACTTCCACTTGGATCGTCAACCTGAGAAGGAATGTAGGCGTACTGCTGTAAGTCCTACTGTCAGCCAAGTCTCATAAACCGTTAATGCCCAGCTCTCGCTACGCTCGGGCCCACGCTGTTCTTAGAAGATTTCTCAGAAACGCTTAGTTATAACGGACGCAAAAACCAAAACACCGATCTGCCGTTTGATATTTCTGTATTGTTACACCAACATATAAAAGGAATAAGCGAACTAAGCAACTAAGGTCTGAAAACAAATATTACAATAATAAATCTCTGTATTACTTCTGACGATGTTTCAATCTTCTTTCTGAACAGCGACCGATGAGACGATGACTGTCGTATTGATGCTTCCGCGAAAATTGGGGAAGTTGATTTTGAGCAAACAACCAAGAATTGATCGTTCAATCTTCAACTCCATTGACACTCCCCGGCAAAAAAGGGATCCAACCCTTTTTTCCTTCACGATCAGTGCACGTTGACTTGGATGCCATTGCGAGAACCTGGGTCACACGGACAGAGCTGAAATGGAAAACAAACAGGAAAGCCAACACACCACAAGCATACCCACAGCACAATCTCACACATCGCTGACGACCTACGCCTCCAGACAGAGACCTCCTCTTGACATCTTGCAACACAATCGCCACTTGCTAGAATGACTCTTGCAGAATGCAACGTGACCATAGCAGCACCTCATGATACTCTACGCACATCCTCTTATCTACTCACTACCAATTACCACTTCAATCGCTTGTCACTTATTCTGCCTCAGTTCTAGTAATGGTGACGCATGCGAGCCTCAGTCGTTTACACTCTTTCTCCCCGGCGTGTCGGACCGCAGCTAACAATTATCTCCGTGTGCATTTCATTCTCAGCAATAGCCTAGCCTCCCCGGCGTATACGACCCATCTGCTGTCCTTAACATCAATCAATTCATTCACGGATGTAGAAGACAAGAAAGAACTTCAGAAGTAATCACGACGAAAATTTTAACAAAATTATGTAATAAAAACAAGGCACGAAAACAACGAGTAAACACAACTGATCCAAAATCACAAATTGCGAAGACACACCACACGTATACACAAACAGTTCAAATAACCTCACGGATCATGTCTTGGTGGAATTATTTTGAAGAATTGGAGGACTTACACCAGTAGGCCTACAACCCTTCTCAGGTTGACGCCCTAGGTTGGAAAATCGTCGCAGAGTTCATTTGCTGGCTTCCTTCTATCAGCTATATCCTCAAATCTGAACGGCAGCACGCCCATGTCATTGTATCGTAGAATATAGATGACGAACAAACACACGACATATCTCATCAACCAAGTGTAAAAACAGAGTAATTTACACCAAAGATAATAACATTCAAATAGTAACTTGAAACTAGAAATGCCTTTATTCGTGCAAGTCAATTTAACAATAACTCTCTCCTTTACACTTGGCTTATCCTCACTAAACTGACCATTGATATTCGTCCTTTCAAACGAACTGATATTACCATAGTCATTGCAGAAGATACTAGAGTTGATGGGCATCTGTTTCATTGTGGATGAAAACACCAACGATGACTGAGTGACACAAGGTGATGAACTTAGCGGTGGATCAGAAGCTGTTCTTTTTCGGCTCTCAGATAGTTGTCCAACTGCAAGATTACCACCACTGCTGTCTTTCACTACTAGTTCGGGTTTAGCACTAGCATCTGATGATAGGTGGGCTACATGCTGATCAATTACACTGACTGTCTCACAAGTATGCACACCTTCTGCAACTGCATCTGCGTTCAATTCTACTTCACGTTGTAGTTGTACAGAACCTTTATTTAACTTAGCAGTAGTAGGCATATCCCTCATTTCATCATGATCAACCAAAGACAAATCTGCACTATCATGATCATTATCACAAATATTCAATTTACCGTCAAGTTCATCATTTTCAAACTCTTTAATAACAGAAGTAGACAATTTTGGTTCCTCCTCACAAATCATTAAAGGTTTTATAACTTCACTCTGACTAGTAATACCTTGTAAACTTGTGGGTCAGAACTCCACTCTGAAGCAGTAACTCTATTCTGTGACACTCTATTCAACAACGGCTTACCAGTTGCAACTACAGACTTCTTCACCACACCGTTATCGTCACACAATTCGGAGTCAGACCTGGAGTTTACATTTAGCTTATCACTGAACTTGCTCACTGGTTCACAGTTCACTTCTGTATGCACCTCTTGCACACGTGTAAAACACAACCGTGTTTGTCTTGCATCTTGTAACCTATCAGTTGAGGATGTACTACGAAACCTGTTACACTCACTAGGTCTATATGCATTACTAGACATCATGGAGCCTTCTCGATATCCACCTCTCTGAGGCTTATTCGTCATCAATGAGTGCGTTTTACCCTCAGACTGCTCTATTCTAGGGGTGAGATCTAATAGACTGGCGAACTTGCTCATAGATTGATTGACACTAGTATTTACCAGTTTCAGGATATCATCAAACTTTGGCTCGATACCCTCATCCTCCATACGGGAGCTTATCTTCACCCACTTCCTTTGCAGTCGAGTAGGTAGACGTCTTGCTATTACTTCTAGTATAAAACTCGAGTTGAGGTCACTCGTGCGATTCATCGAAATCATTCCATTCTTGTAAATTAGCAAATTATCTAAAAACTCAGTGAGTGCCTGGGAGTCATCCTGTAATTGACCACCATTACCCTTAACAGCCTCGAATAATTTCCCTGCAATCATCGAAGGTCTTCCAAACCTTTGACGTAATATGCTTATAGCCTCGTAGTAGCCCTCTTTTGGCTTCATAAACTTGCAACACTGTATAGCTCTTGCAGCATCTCCAGTGCAATATCTCATCAAATACATTAACTTCAATTCATCATTTAATAAAAAACCACTCAACATGATCTCAAACTCCTTTACAAATTGTAAATAATCAGCCGGGTTTCCATCAAAACATCGTGGTTCAAATCTGGGGAGTTTGATGTTCCTATTATCCCTGAACGGCGAAACAGTAACATCAACCATGTCATGCTTAACATCAGACACATCGTTACAATTAACAGACAGGTCACCATGACTTACTTTCCTGTTTGTATCCAAAAAAAAAAAAAAAAAAAAAAAAAAAAAAAAAAAAAAAAAAAAAAAAAAAAAAAAAAAAAAAAAAAAAAAAAAAAAAAAGAGGACTTGACCGGCACCAGGAAAAATGAACGGCGACTATCCAAACTTTCACCAACTGTTTCAATCCGCCAGATCTGTTTCCATCGTCAGAAACTGTCAGCCAAGTCTCATAAACCGTTAATGCCCACCTCTCGCTACGCTCGTGCCCACGCTGTTCTTAGAAGATTTCTCAGAAACGCTTAGTTATAACGGACGCAAAAACCAAAACACCGATCTGCCGTTTGATATTTCTGTATTGTAACACCAACATATAAAAGGAATAAGCGAACTAAGCAAACTAAGGTCTGAAAACAAATATTACAATAATAAATCTCTGTATTTCTTCTGACGATGTTTCAATCTTCTTTCTGAACAGAGACCGATGAGACGATGACTGTCGTATTGATGCTTCCGCGAAAATTGGGGAAGTTGATTTTAAGCAAACAACCAAGAATTGATCGTTCAATCTTCAACTGCATTGACACCTACAGTTCTTCAAGGGTTGTTTGTCATGCCGGAATTCACAACATTTGATGTAGTGATTGTACATATGTTTGTGTTAAATAGTTGTGTGAGTTCCAATTATCGTAATTGTTGGTTAATCTTGTTTTTGTCCGGACATTCCACAAATTACAATCGTCCACCTGAGAAGGGTTGTAGGCGTACTGGTGTAAGTCCTGCGATTCTTCAAAGGAATTACTTCGAGACATGTTCGGCGAGGTTGTTTGTACTGTTTGTATATACGTGTGGTGTGTCATATCAATTGGTGTTTTTGGATTCATTGTGTTTACTCGTTGTTTTCGTATCTTGTTGTTATTGCATAATTTTGTTAAAATTTTCGTCGTGATTACTTCTGAAGTTCTTTCTTGTCTTCTACATCCGTGAATGAATTGATTGATGTTAAGGACAGCAGATGGGTCGTATACGCCGGGGAGGCTATTGCTGAGAATGAAATGCACACGGAGATAATTGTTAGCTGCGGTCCGACACGCCGGGGAGAAAGAGTGTAAACGACTGAGGCTCGCATGCGTCACCATTACTAGAACTGAGGCAGAATAAGTGACAAGCGATTGAAGTGGTAATTGGTAGTGAGTAGATAAGAGGATGTGCGTAGAGTATCATGAGGTGCTGCTATGGTCACGTTGCATTCTGCAAGAGTCATTCTAGCAAGTGGCGATTGTGTTGCAAGATGTCAAGAGGAGGTCTCTGTCTGGAGGCGTAGGTCGTCAGCGATGTGTGAGATTGTGCTGTGGGTATGCTTGTGGTGTGTTGGCTTTCCTGTTTGTTTTCCATTTCAGCTCTGTCCGTGTGACCCAGGTTCTCGCAATGGCATCCAAGTCAACGTGCACTGATCGTGAAGGAAAAAAGGGTTGGATCCCTTTTTTGCCGGGGAGTGTCAATGGAGTTGAAGATTGAACGATCAATTCTTGGTTGTTTGCTTAAAATCAACTTCCCCAATTTTCGCGGAGGCATCAATACGACAGTCATCGTCTCATCGGTCGCTGTTCAGAAAGAAGTCAGCAGTAAACCATCAGAAGTAATCTTATGATTTATTATTGTAATATTTTTCACAGACCTTAGTTCAGTTATTATTTTTGTATGTTGGTGTAACAATAAAGAAATCTCGAATGGCCAATCCGTGTTTTAGTTTTTGCGTCCGTTATAACTAATCGTTTCTAAAAACTTCAAGAACAGCGTGGGCCCGAGCGTAGCAAGAGCTGGGTATTAACGTTTATGAGACGTGATTGACAGCCTTTATATCAGTTTATTCTGACTGATAGATTTGGAGGAGTAAGAACTGTTCTATTGGCTTTTAGATGTTGGTGGATATCTCGTTCAGCAACTTCTAATTAATTTATTCTCGCGTACCAAAGACAAAGCAAAAGCCAATAATTGATCGTCCAAACCAAGAGATATATTTTGGAACCAAAACAAGCCGTTAGACGAATGATTAGCTAGCTAGTGATCGTGCACGTGACACGACGGAGTACCAAATGGCGGGGATGCTTGACCGGAAGCCTTCAGCTTATTAATACTCTTAATTTTAAATTAAATTAAATATGGGTCGCCAATCGTTGCTATCCTTTTCAGAACCATATGAAGTGGGGATGCCCATGGGCTATTCGAAGGTCGAATGATGCCAAGGGTAAGCATATGGTCAAATTCATTCCTGGCGATTCTCAGTTTGTCAGGATCTAATCGTCGTGCTTTAGATGTCACAGGTTGTCCTGTGGTAATGATGTGGTGCATAACATTGCTGGTTATGCACGGTAGGTCGTTCGACGGGCAGTTAATTTCCGGATACTTGTCAACAATAGGTTGAAAAGTCGGATCAAGAATTGCCTTTATCTTAACGGGTGACAGACTGGGGCTTATGTAGCTGATGCCTTTGATAGACAGACTAGTAGTATTGTCAATCAGTCGTTTTCGGCGGACGTATACGAGTAAATCATGATGATTAAGTAGGTCCGTGCCAATGATGGGCATTGTAACGTCAGCGAGAAGGAAAATCCATCGAATAGGTTTGCGTAAACCTACGTTCAGATAGACGTATTTCCTACCAAAGGTTGCGATTGGTTTTCCATTTGCAGCCTGTAAGTTGAAAGTAGATTCCTTCTGTCGATCTGCTGCTGTAGCAGGAAGGACGCTGACTTCGGCGCCTGCGTCGACTAAGTATCGAGTCTGGCTTATCACATCATGGATGTAAAGAAGGCGGCTAGTGCCACCGGCGACGGTTGCCGCTAACGCGTGCCGGCGGGATAGTTTCCCGCAGACTATGAGACATTTCCGAAATTACAAGGCTTACGGCAACACTTCGCTTCTTGGCCATAGGTGTTGTGGTACCAGCACCAGTAAGGGTTTTTCAGTGAATGTGGTTTGGACTTAGGTCGACCACGTGAGTTCCTGCGTTGAGGAGATTTAGGACGACGGTCGGAGGAGTTAGAATGCATGTTCGACCTAAACATCTGCTGGATGGAGTTGCATAACTCTATCATTGCAGGATCCTTACTCGAAGTCTGCTTAGTCATCGAGCATATTTCGGGAACAGACCGTTTGGTAATCTCTAGAATCCTATCTGCAGTAATTGCTTAGTCCTCTATTACAGTACCCTGAAGTGTTACAAGTACGGTCTGTACAGACTGTGGCAGCTTGGTTAAGAAGAGTTCTCTAAACAGTCCTTCGTCGAACTGACTTTGGCCGACGACTTGTTTCATTCTTGTCAGCATGCTCACGGCTGACTGATCTCCTAACTCGATGTTACGAAATAATTCATCTATACGTTGTCGGTCCGTGAGGACGTTTCTCCTGAGGAGGGATGCTTTGAGCAACTCGTACGAGTTACTTACCTCGGGACTCAACATCTGTGATGTTACGTACTTGCTGAATTCCCGCGGTAGGGCGTGAATAACTGCAAGTAGCTGTGATCATTGATCGGTTATCCCATGCTCACAAAAATCTGCTTCAGCCAGCAGAAACCACGTTTCAGCATTATCTGGCCAGTATGGTACGAGCTGAATGGTTTAAGGAGTTGAGCGGATACGGATGACCTTGAAAACTGATGCTGGTTGTACTAGCGCCGAGCTAGTATATGGCACGACACCACCACTGCCTGGTGAATTTGTTTCTCTCTCGAGCTTCCCACCAGTCGTAGATCACGCTTCATACGTCAGCAGGCTTACAAACGCAATGCGTTCAGTTAAACCTGCTCCCCTTCGTCCACAGTCCATTGATGTTTTCGTTCATCCATGTTTACCAGAAGAGAAAGGTTCACAGATTTCAAAGAAATCTTGCAAATGTCTAATAGACTTATGAGTGATACACCCAAAACGGTAAGTTTTAAGATAATTTATGATTTCTCCTAGGTGCATGGTTCGCTGCAGCTTGTACTACGGCTTCTCACGCCCCTTACTGTGAAGAAAGTAGTCTCAAACTTGCGAAAGCTTATATTCTACTTCCGTACAGTTTCACCGACGTCATTTAATTACACGTAAATTACTCACACCTTTTTCATAAACCGGAATGAAGCCAAATGTTCAGGTTGGACATATTGCGCATATAATTTACCATGTGTGCATGCTGTTGTGGCTTTCTTGGATTCAAATCTAAACCGTGGTGTGCTCCCTTTCCTTAAATGTCACTCTTAGATATTCTGAGAAATGGCGAGAGATCGACACGTTGACATAACAATACGGGCAGCACCCGTATATATAAGACCCGTCTACTGTCGTGTTAACAGCCCAATCAAGCAACGTATTTCGGTGTGCTTATGAGCGGTTAAGAATTCACTTTGTCAGCCTTAACCAACGAAATCCCGATGCTGCACTGCGGAAAACACAAGAGTCCACGAGATAGTTGGACAGTTTATTACTAAATGAGTCACGGGCAACATTACGATTACGACGCGCTCCTGTGGACCGTTTATTATGTTAGTGTCATCTTATTGTTTCTGTATATATTCATAATGCAAAACGTACTCCCGAATTATCATTATAGTTCATTTCTATTCTTACACCCAGAGGTGAAGGTTTAAAACAGACTTCAGTTAATTCTTTCATGACGAAAGATTCTTGGAGGTGAGTAATAAACCAGAGTGATCTGTATCTTATTCGCTATATCTTATCAGTCCCTAGAATATCCTCAATAACCGTAACTAATAGGATCTATGGCTTATAACGCCTAAAGGGTTAACTAGATTGCAATTACATTTCATTTTATGCTGTGAATAGTCTACTGTCTTAGCCTGATATACGTGAAGTAGCCTAATAATTGCAGGTTTACAATAAACGTTAACGATCAACTTAATAACTGTGAAGTCCAGACTGAAAACAAGATTGCAGTAGAACCCAGTGGCAGAACTTGAACTTGACACGTTATAATATGCAAGACGTCAAAATCTGTAAATTTTAGAGGCAAATGAACTCAAAAAACACGTAACCATTCGATGCAGGAGCCTTTCAACCAGGCTTCACGACTGCCCACAGACTTTCACTTCACTTTCACGATGTCTTGCAAGCAAACCTCCAATGTCCTGCTTGTCACTTTCTCTTTAGGTTCTGGTGGATCGGCAGGCGTGATGTCAGTCAACGGTCTTCTCAAAGTATGTTCAAATGCTCCCATTATCCTCTAGACCTTTCTTAACCTATTTCGCTGCCAAAGCTCCCCTCTCCTTTTCCTTTTTGGCTGCCTCATTTTCATTATCGAGACGGCTGTTGATAGAAGTCTACAGCTTATTTGAATGGCTTTCGATGGTGTACCATCTCTGCATTAATAGAAACTCGGATATCGTTTATTGTGCTAAGGGTCATATATCCCCACAATGCCTTAAGGGCAATTAATGCCTCTCTTGCTTTACAGCTTACTCCTTGCCCTCCTAGCATCAGTATCTGCGCTGCTGTAGCTAAGACTGTCCAGTCCAGGTCGTTTAAGTAAAAGTTACGACTTACTCCAAATCTCCTTTGTCAATGATAACTATTGTTTGCCGTTGCCACTTAGTCAGTCTAACCACCTCTTCCTTCTCTATGTTTATCAGAAGTAGTCTCTTCATCTTCAACTAGCCTGTTGCTTTCCGCCTCCACATCTTGAAGCTGTCGCTTCATCGGGTACATACCATGTGCCAATTCTAGATTACCTAAAGTCCTTATGTGGACCTAATTTATGTCCGTCTTCTTCTCTTCCGTGGCGTGTCCTCCACTGTAACGAAGGTGGTTGGTGATAGTAGGCCTACACTAGTCTTCATTTCGAAATATTTTCAGAAAACGGGACCGAAATTCTGTCTACAGGAATCAAACAGGGGGAACATATTCCCTGCAGGCAGCCGGAGTGCAAGCGGCCACCCCAACTTCAACTTTTATATTACATCGAAAAATAAATCAACACCTCATTAGATACAGCTTAAATTCACGTAGTAATAAAATGAAGCACTAAGAATAGAAATTATTCTTAAACAGATGCAAGTGTTAGGCACTGTGTCAGAAGAAAAATGCGAAATTGTGGCTTGATGACAGAAAGGAGTAAGGTGAAAATTAACGACAGCGGAGCTGGTTAAAACTGCTATGCATCTATATATTTATGTGTGTATGGTGGTCTCTCTTTGTGTTGCTCTCTTAGTCTGTGACCATTTCACTTTGATGAACCTGTCTCCTTTAACAGTGTATATTCCCCTTATATTATATATAATATGTGTGTTTGTTGACAGTCTGTCCTTGGTGATATATATCCATATAATATGTGTGTTTGTTGACATGTCTGCTACATTTTGCTATGTATATATGGATCGATACTCCATTATAATTAGCCAATCATGTTAAGACTGTCTATTGATTTGTTCATTTTGAATATTCGCACACACACTTGTTCGGACATTCATATATATTTTGCTCTCACACTATTGTGTGATACATATTGATTCTCCTTGTGTTTGGAATATAGAAGTATCATCGCAAACCTAGTGGTCTTCTGATTTCCGTCTTTCTTGCGTCAGGACTATTAAATTCTCGACCAGTACATAACAATAATTTGGCGACGAGTACATAAAAGAAAGTTTCTATCTCCCTATAACGTTCAAACTAACAGTGGAATATTTTATAGATTGGTCCCATATTTTCATTTGACCACTTCTATCGATTTATAAACTTAGTCCTAAATTCAAAAACACTGTTCATCCCCACCACCTCAGTTAACGGAACTTAACAGTCACCAATTAAAAAACCCTCCTTTTATAACACTAAACTAAGAACTGCTCATTGTCTTCTCTATCAAGAGCCAGTAACCTAAAATAAGACACCTGTGGACAAAACACGCTAATCCTAACAATCAATAAGAATTCTGAGGACCATTCAGCGTTGAAGACCCTGAGTATAATCCCAGGTGTCTAATTCAAAGCCGCAAAGAACACAGAAGTGTAACATAATACACACACGGTTGACAGAGAATCAGATTTTACACCTACCCCAAAGATGATGTAAGTTGGCTAATGCCAAACCAGCCGTTTGTATTCATGCCTACACTCCGTCTACAAATACATTTTTTAGGGCTCTTCCATCTATCAAAGAAGTAAGGCGGTCAACACACAATCATTTTATTGCTTATCTTCAAAATAGGAATTGGTTGAGACCAGCTGTCCCGCAGCATCCTCACATTTGGAAGTTGTGAACCACATTCCTATCACACTCAACGATATAAAAACACGGTTTTGATTTCCACGGAAAAGGAACTAGAATTTATGTGGATTTGTAACTATTTAATAGAATTGCCTTGACCATGATGGGCTACAACAGCACAAAGGTTATAGAAGTATAGAAGTATCATATAGAAGTATAGAAGTATCATCGCAAACCTAGTGGTCTTCTGAGTTCCGTCTTTCTTGCGTCAGGACTATTAAATTCTCGACCAGTACATAACAATAATTTGGCGACGAGTACATACGATTTGGCCACGGGGAAATCTATGGATCCTTCTAAATTGGAATTACTACTTGAACGACAAATGAAATTAATGGAAATGTTCGTCAACCAACAGACTGGTCCAACTTCACCTTCGCGGTACGTTTCACGTTTGCGTTACATTTTTACGTGATTCGTTACATAAAATTTATCTTGTTGTAGTACTTGCACAAGTACTATACCACTTCCATACTTGTAACCACTAACTCTTATTTCTAATAGTTATGGTTAATCAAAGTAAAAAGCAACGAACCCAATCCCCTGTAAAACTGGTGTCTAATTTAACGTCCTTGATTGCTACATCAAGCAACACACCCCCTACAAACGGCTATAGTGAGTCACATAACTCACTTGTATGCCGTAAGCGTCGAGCTGAAACTGAGGATAAAACTGTACTGACAGCTAGTATTAGCACTACTCCTAAAAATTCAGTACCCTCTGCTCATACAGAACTCCTCCCTTCACCTTATGTGCTTATGGAGAAACTCCAGCCATCAAGCTCTTTTTCAGTACTATCTTCAGAAATAGAACTTCTAAAGTTGTCTATAGGAGAACTTAAGGCTGAGTTAAGGGAAATAAAAAACAGTAAGTCAGTAAATGCTGGAAACATCGAAACCAATACCGAGATATCCAAATTATCAGATCAGATCAGCGATATCAGATCGCAGGTCTGTGAACTGACACCTCTAACTATCCTCATGAAAACTGTAAACCTTAACAAGCTTGACACAGAATCGGTAACTAAGGTAGATAACCTCATTAACTTTGTTACCACAGAAGTAACAAAACGACTCGACGCAAAACTGAGTGCTATTGTCTACAACGTTCCGGACAATGAGGCACTAAAAAAGGTACAGCGCATCTTACTTAGTGAAGCGAAAATGCCTAACTCCAAGACTAAGTGCTATAGGCTGAAGAAGAGTCAACATGAAAAGTGTTGTCCTATTCGTTTTCAGTTCGAAACACCGGCAGAGACCAGAAAATTCATTCACTCCCAACACACCCTATCGCAAGCCAGAAACTACAAACATATAAAGGTCGGGGTGGACAAAACAGTCATAGAAAGGCGCGCATACAACTATCTCACTAAGACTAATTGTGAAATAGGTAATAGGACATTGCAAGCAGCCATTATTCCCAACCCTGTGAAAGATACAGTAGACCCCACCGCATCACCCCTCTCAAAACACACAGAAATATCCCATCAGAGTGCAACACCAGCCGAAAGGCCACTAGACTGTAACCAAATAAATAATAAAACCATACCACCCATCACCGCAGAATCTAAAATGCCACTAAATAACCCCAGAAAAAAAGTCAAAAACCCCCGAAATTCGACTTTGTCCTCTCCTAGCTATAATTCCATTGGTAAAGATAAGGAAAATATGCCCCTAAATCATACCAACAAAAACAGTGGCAGCTTAAATAAGCCCACACTCCCCACGGTTAATAGTATTAGCACTCACAACGTGCTAAATCGCACCGTGGCACACACTAATATCCAATGTCACAACAATGTCACCCTCAATAGTACAAGTGGTAATAGTCAGAACTCGGCTACCAACAACTCAGGGTCTTCAGAGTATGGCACACAAACAAATTTCGACCGGATATATGGTACAAGTCTGCTGGGAACTAACCCACAATGCAGTACACACGAAACCCACACAAGGACACAACTAGCATCAAACAATAGGTGGAATAATAAGCCATGGTCATCACAAGGATCCAATCATTTTTTATCCCCCGCGTCCCTGTCAGCGTTGAAAAAACAGCTGGTAGGGATGTTAACACTCCTAAACCACTAGTGCTGGCTCCCTCCTTGCATGAAAACAGGAACGGTCTAGTGCACCCGTATCCATTAGGCACACTTGACACTTGCACAAGTATAGGCCAAATAAAGAACCCTACCCACTTCTGTAACCTAACTAAAAATAAAAATTCCTTAGTCTATAGCAAATCCAGTACTCCAACTCCTAATTCTTCACCGAAAACAGCACACACCAACTCGATAGACATAGGTGAGCATGATGCTGAAACTCCTCTTAACATAGGATCGTCATGTCCAGCAGAACTACTGGGTGCTGAACCATATTCGGGGCTGACTAACGAACTTAAATACTTCAAATGCTACTTCAACTCTCATCTTTACGTAATCCTCATAAATGCTAGATCTGTTCTAAATAAATTGCCGATGCTCAGAGCACTCACAGTAATATACAAACCCCCTGTAATTGTCATCACTGAATCTTGGTGTCATTCGGACATCCTGGATGAAGAAATAAGCTTAGATAACTACACACACTTTCGGTGTGACAGGGAAGGTGGTAAGGGAGGGGGTTGTCTCATGTACTTTCTGAATGCACTTACTGTATCACAGCTAGAAAGTAGTACACTTAACATGCCTGAGACTCTATGGGTTAATGTACACTTAAATAACGTAACAGCATTAATTGGATGCACCTACAGAGCACCTGGCACCTTTAGTAATTACGAGACCCAACTTATTAATACTCTGGAGCAATTATCCGACTTACAATACGATCATAAGATCCTATGTGGGGACTTTAACTTACCTGAAATCAACTGGGATATACCCACAGGCCCAACTAAATTTGATAAGTTCTTAGACACACTGGATATACTTGGCTGGAAACAAACTGTCACTACTCCCACAAGAGGTAACAACGTACTAGACTTAATCTTCTGCCACAATATAAGCCCCCTTTCAACGCTAGTAGGTTCTGAGTTTCCAGGGAGCGACCACAAAACAGTGATGTGTGCACTGCCAATTCCGCTGAGTAGCAATGCATCTCATACCTCCACTTCACAACAAGTAATATATAGGAACTATAGTAAGGCAAACTGGGCCTTAGTTGAATCGATGCTAAGATCCTCCAAATGGGATGAATACTTCACTACTGATGACCTATCGAGAGCCCTAACCATCTTCTACCATAACTCAAACACATGCTTAGATGCTGTCATTCCACTCCAAACACTAAAGGTTTCCCCACACAGAAAGTCATTCATAAAACCAAAGGATCGTAAGAAACTGAAGAAACTCTCAACAAGTTACTTCAAACACCACGACTTTGGCACTCTAGGTCTAATACTTAACACCCTTAGCTCCATCTCACAAGCTCAAGATTTCCGTATGAGAAAGGAAGAACGCATCGCAGTAGCCAGTCCTGCTAGAGTGTATGCACTCACAGAAATCTTAAGGAAGCGAATGAATCGCAAAAATCACAGCATTTCTCTCCTCATAGACAAAGGTAGGCTATGCACTAACTCTGCAGACATATGTGAACTATTCAACAAAACGTTTGCAGGTAACTACCTTAAGCCCTCAGTCCAGCTACTCGATATACACCCTATTACTAATATGGCACAAACTCCATCTCCACTCACACCAAACCAAATTAGCACTGTTCAATTCACTTACGCTAATATTAACCAAACTATAAGAACCCTCAAAAGTTCAAAAGGTTTCGGTACCGACGGTATATCATCTTACTTCTATAAATATGGTGGCCCTGACATTCCTCTACTGCTGCTTAAAATATTCACAATGTCCCTAGAAACCCAAACTTACCCTGACATATGGAAGACAACATTCATTATGCCTAAACACAAATCTGGCTCGAAAACTGAAGTCAGTAACTACCGGCCAATCAATATCACACCTATAGCATCTAGAATCATGGAGAGACTAGTCAAAGATAACTTAATCAAACATATGCTTAGCTGCAATATTATAAGTCCGAACCAACATGGATTCCTGAAATCCAGATCATGTTTAACATGTCACCTAGACTTCTTCAATTTTGTAACCAGCAGTCGTGACAGACGGCAACTAGTACTTGTCATCTACTTTGACATTTCTAAGGCATTTGACCGTGTTGACCATTTACTGCTAACAAATAAACTGAACTCCTTAGGAATACGTGACCCATTATTAGGATGGCTTAAATCATTCCTTAACAATAGGTCCCAAATAGTTAAACTCGGGTCTGCAACCTCCAAACCTAGCCCTATCACTTCTGGTGTAGTACAAGGTAGTGTCATTGGACCCCTCCTATTTACACTATACATCAATGACATATGCGCTTGCTTCACGCACGGGAAACCATTCATCTTTGCAGATGACCTAAAAGTAGCTTATACATTCCAACGTGATGACTTAGGGAACTTCGAGAATGTAGTACAGAAGGAATTAGATAAAATGGCTGCTTGGTCGTCCCTATGGAATCTCCAATTTAATCTGAACAAATGTGGCTGGATCTGCTTCGGTGCACCCTCAATTGACCTGAAATTAACGCTCCAATCTGCTAACCTAACAAGACTCCGAAGTGTCGTTGACCTAGGCCTGAGGTACTCTAGTGACTTGACATTCTCCGAGCAAGTAGCATCACAGACTAGAAAATCGAGGATGCTCTTAGGATGCATACTCAGGAACTTTCACGACAATGAAGCCAAGCTAATTCTGTACAAAACATGTGTCAGACCACTACTAGAATACTGTCCATTTATTATAAGCAGCACTCGCACACGTGACAAGCTAAGGATGGAAAGTATCCAACGATATTTTACCTCAAAACTGCTTGGCTACGATTGTAAGAAAGACTACATCTCACGGTGCATGATCCTAAAACTTGACCCACTTTGGACAAGGCGACTTATTATAAACCTAATATTCTTCTTTAAGGTCCTTCACAAAATATCATTTTCAGGTAACAGGGACATACAATTCGCACAGGAAGGTTCTTACGATCTGCGTAACCAAACTTCCACAGTGACAACTCATTCTTTTAAGTCAACACTCCGTGAAAACTTCTTCACAGTCATGTATTCTAAAATATGGAATAGCCTACCCCTAGATGTCAGAACTTGCTCTTCGGTTACAAGCTTCAAACGCTCTCTATACAGACTGTTTCACTCTACTGATTATATTAATAAACTATTTACTCCTAGAACGAATCAACTACTAATCTACTACAGCACCTAAAAGACGCACTTCAACACCCTTAGCAATCTGAAAACTATAAATAAACTAGCAGCATGGATGCATAAAGACATAGTACGGAACATACAGGATTAGTTTACCCTTAGAAATAGGACCTGTCACTCTACCGTAACCTTCAAACGCTTGCTATATAAACTGTTTCGGCCCAATGACTATCCCTACCAGACCGCACCACTTATTTCTAAAACGCATCAGTCATTAGAACACTAAAACGCTCAGACTCATTAATACACATTATGACACTAAATAAACTCTAAGACTTCGCATAAATACGTGAAAACACAACTGCAATATAGAAAACTATTTACTAAAGTATAACTTACAATTGACATAAACATTTATATGTGCATGAAATATTAAATGTCCTTTTCATGTTCACATACTTTCTCTTTCTGGTATTCTACTGCTTCTATTCATCTTCTGGTCGAGGTCGAACAACCCTGCATCTAAACTGAAATGAGGATTAATTCCAAACAGTCTACCGCATAACCACTCAAATTCCAGGAACGATCCAACTGTACCATTTAAAGACGCTGGCGAACATGCTGTAAATGAGTATTCATGATCTGAAATGAAGAAGCAAGTGGTTTTCAAACAGTTTTCAACATTTTTACTCAACTTACGAATACAGTCCGCCATGCAGACACAAATGGCGCAAATGGAGAATTCTAGAATCGACCTCGGCACCATTTGATGCAGTAAAACAACTTAATATGACCAAATCTAGTTTTCGTATCCACGATCAAATTTCTTTCCTGTTATAAAACTACTATAAGACTGCTGAAAAATGGAATAAATATATCACTGATCTCAACATAATACATCAATAAACTTTAAGCCAAGGGTGCTGTTCACAACAAAGTTATAGAGAAGAATTGACTTCAAGCTTTTTTCCCAGATATCTGTATTACATTCATGTGATGTCTGGGTTTTTTGTTAATGCGAAGACAATATTTCTATATCTCCTTATGTGCTACACAAACAGACTTTGTTGCAGACTGTTCTGACTGACTCTAATGTCAAAAAGAGCAACCAAACTGTAAATTCATCATACATCAAATTATGTGTAATTTATATAATAACTTATCCAAGCCTGTACAACTGGTATGTTCCTGCATGAACAGGAAGAAATATATATACCATGCTAAAATCTGTCGACGGCATTGTGAATAGTATTTCACAGTTCAATTATGATCCAGATGCTAATGTCACTTTTGACACATGGTATCAACGATATGAGGATTTATTCACAGTTGATCTCGCCTCACAAGACGATGCTTGAAAGGTGCGAGTGTTATTACGTAAATTGGGTCCCCCAGAATATGAGAGGTACTGCAACCTAATTTTACCACAAAAACCACGTGACAAGTGTTTCGATGATACAATAAAGCAGCTGAGTGAACATTTTGGAGACCACTCCTCATTATTCAACATATGTGACAATGTAGTTGAAGATTGAACGATCAATTCTTGGTTGTTTGTTCAAAACCAACTTCCCCAATTTTCGCGGAGGCATCAATACGACAGTCATCGTCTCATCGGTCGCTGTTCAGAAAGAAGTCAGCAGTAAACCATCAGAAGTAATCTTATGATTTATTATTGTAATATTTGTTCACAGACCTTAGTTCAGTTATTATTTTTATATGTTGGTGTAACAATACAGAAATCTCAAGCGGCCAATCGGTGTTTTGGTTTATTCGTCCGTTATAAATAAGCGTTTCTGAAAACTTCAAGGAACAGCGTGGGCCCGAGCGTAGCAAGAGCTGGGTATTAACGGTTTATGAGACGTGATTGACAGTTTCTGACGATAGAAACAGACCTGGTGAATTCAAACAGTTGGTGAAAGTTCGGATAGTCACCGTTCATCTTTCCTGGTGCCGGTCAAGTCCTCTTTGAACAAGCAATATCTGGAACGTTTTTGGAATTGGGTCAAGTTCAACAATGCCTGGGTCAAAGAAGGGACAGAGTGTCTTGGATGCAAACAGGAAAATAAGTCATGGTGACCTGTCTGTTAATTGTAACGATGTGTCTGATGTTAAGCATGATATGGTTGATGTTACTGTTTCGCCGTTCAGGGATAATAGGAACATCAAACTTCCTAAGTTTGAACCACGATGTTTTGATGGAAACTCAGCTGATTATTTACAATTTGTAAAGGAGTTTGAGATCATGTTGAGTAGTTTTTTATTAAGTGATGAATTGAAGTTAATGTATTTGATGAGATATTGCACTGAAGATGATGCAAGAGCTATACAGTGTTGCAAGTTTATGAAGCCAAAAGAGGGCTACGATGAGGCTATGAGCATATTACGTCGAAGGTTTGGAAGACCTTCGATGATTGTAGGGAAATTATTCGAGGCTGATAAGGGCAATGGTGATCAATTACAGGATGACTCCCAGGCACTCACTGAGTTTTTGGATAATTTGCTGATTTACAAGAATGGAATGATTTCGATGAATCGCACGAGTGACCTCAACTCGAGTTTTATACTAGAAGTAATAGCAAGACGTCTACCTACTCGACTGCAAAGGAAGTGGGTGAAGATGAGCTCCCGTATGGAGGATGAGGGTATCGAGCCAAAATTTGATGATATCCTGAAACTGGTAAATACTAGTGTCAATGAATCTATGAGCAAGTTCGCCAGTCTATTACATCTCACCCCTAGAATAGGGCAGTCTGAGAGAAAATGCAATCATTGATGACGAGTAGGCCTCAGAGAGGTGGATATCGAGAAGGCTCCATGATGTCTAGTAATGCATATAGACCTAGTGAGTGTAACAGGTTTCGTAGTACATCCTCAACAGATAAGTTACAAGGTGGAAGACAAACACGGTTGTGTTTTACACGTTTGCAAGAGGAGCATACGAAGGTGAACTGTGAATCAGTGAGCAAGTTCAGTGATAAGCTAAATGTAAACTCCACGTCTGACTCTGAATTGTGTGACGATAACGGTGCGGTCAGGCAGTCTGTAGTTACAACTGGCAAGCCATAGTTGAATAGAGTGTCACAGAATAGAGTTACTGATTCCGAGTCCAGTTCTGACTCCACAGGTTTTCAAGGTAATAATAATAATGATTTACTTTATTCCGAAAACAGTACTTGTGATACAGAATGGAATTTTCAGCATTAATCACAATATTGCATCTAATTTCCTCAAATTATAGATAAAATTAATCACACGGAAAATTTTCCACATTTACAATAGAGGTTACGTCAAAAACATGCAGCATATAAAATGGAAATAACAATAATAATGATAACAGCTAGGGTAATAATAATAAGAATACAAGTGAAAATTGCCGTTGGATTGTGTCACACAGTATTGGCAATGTGATATGGGAATCCTAACATGTTTAAAAATATTGAATATAATGTTCTCTTTACATGATATGGTGAGGGGAAAAACAAAGATTACAGCCGTCATGGAGATAAGTTGGTGTTTGCAATTATGAGAGTAAAACAGAGAAGTAACAGGACCATAAATATAATAGAAGTAATAAAAGTAAGACTTGAAGGTATATAAGGATGGATGGAGGAAATTGTTTATTTGCTAGATGAAAAAAGGTTAGTTAATTCTTGCCTGACACTATTTTCATCACATAAAATACGTGCCAAGTATGGTATCATAGAATTTCTATACTTAGACGTGCGAGCATACAGTTCTACCTGAGGAGATGCAAGGTGAAAGCTGAGGGTAAAGCGGATGCTCCAAGTCAGACAAAATCCCTTTAGCAAATTTATTGCATGAAGTCAAGTGCCTATCGACAACGACGTTAACTATGTGGTCCACTGGGACACCACTCACCCTACTGACAGTCTTCAGTATTCTACGAATTGTGACATAGTCCTTTTTAAGCAAACCAGGAAAGAATAAGGGTGAGCAATAAAGAAGAATAGGTAGGATGCAAGAGTTTATGAACTGTAAGAGGAGGGGTTGAGTTATACCCGAGTGTCTTAACTTCTTAATGTAAAATGTCAGGCGGAATATTTTACTGGAGATTGCTAAGACATGGGAAGACCAGGAGAGATCAGAAGAGAGAATGAGTCCAAGATACTTAATTTCTGATTTGATTCCTATATCATTGTCGTCAATTTTACAACTGTCATGAGAATCGATGACTTCTTTTAACTGTCGTTTACATCTTAAGCTGAAATCAACAGTTTGACACTTAGAAGGATTCAGTTTAAGACCGTTAGACTCAGACCATTTGCTGACTTCCGATAGAAAGCTATTTATTTTAGTACAATCTAGCTGGGAGTTAACAGCCATTGAAACCGTTAAATCATCAGCGTACTTCACAAAGTTTATTTCATCAGAGTGAGGCAAGTCATGCAAGAAGAAAGAAAAAAGAAAAGGAGAAAGAACAGCGCCTTGAGGGACACCAGCTTCAGTAGGCAATGAAGTGGAAGACTTCCCTTTATATACGGTGTACTGCTTTCTATCTGAGAAATAGGAATGTAACCAGTTAACAGCCCAACATTCTGTTTGACTAGCAGCAAGTTTATTTAATAAGATGTCCCTAGGGACCGAGTCGAAAGCAGATGTATAGTCTAGGAAGGCGCAACGAACAAATTTAGCCCCCTTGTCTAGACTGGAAGCAATGTTATGATATAAGACGGCAGCTGCATCTAAAGTGCTTCTACTGTGCTTATAGGCAAATTGTTTAGGGTCATTAAAGGATTTAAGCGAAGGTACAAGACTAAGTAAAAGTAATTTCTCCATAGTTTTCAAAAAAGGAGAGGTAATAGCAATGGGTCTAAATTTGACACATGCTCCAGTGGATGATTTAGGTATGGGTACAACTTTAATGTCCTTCCAAACGGCAGGCACAATATTATCGGAAAAAGATTTGTTAAATAGATCAGTAAGAGGGTGACACAGAATATCAGAACATTTTTTAAAAATAATACTAGGTACATAATCGGGACCTAAGCTCTGGGAAGGGTTTAGAGACTTGAGGCACTTTTGAACATCATTTGTGTTAAAACCTGGAAAGGGGCTATTATTAACACAAGTGATGCTGGGAAGCATGGCATTTGAGGGAGAGTAAATAAAAGATTTGTTAAGAGTACATACATCAAAAGAATATGGAATATTGTTTATCTGCTTACCACCAGTGATTTCCTTAAATAGTTTCCACATATTAGAAGGATTTTTGCAGGATATGAATTTCTGGTTATATATTACATTCAACCTCTGCATTTCAGACTTAATTAAGAAGTTAGTTCTTTTTACACCACTTTTATCTTTCATCTTATACAGTTTTTCCTTCTCTCTACGAAGCTTTTTAAGTTGAGGCGAGGAGAAACGGTCAAATTTGACGAATAGTGTTTCTTTTGGACAACAGATTTCAAAACAGAATTTCAGATAGGATGTAATATTAGAGATATTGTCATCAAGTGAATCATCATTAAACAAATCCCATCTTGTGTCACTGAGCATGTTTCTAAGATGATGTACGTTCTCATTTGAGTAGCATCTGTGAACAACTTTCTTAGACAAGTTTGAGAGGCTTTACTGTGTAACTTTCCGTAAATTTTGGGTAAGACTCGTACAATACAATGATCAGAATTGAAGAGCGGGGCTCTTTTACGAGCTTCGTATATTCCAGAATCATTTATAAATACTAAATCAAGTGAAGTATTTTGTCGAGTTGGGAAATTAACAACATTTTCATGGCCCAGCAATGTAATAAAACTGCAGTCGCTGGAGTTGAAGTCGCCGGTCACTATAGATAAGGAGTTACCAAACGAAGCAGCAGCAAAAATAGTGAATTCATCAGCGAAGATAGATAGTTCTGAGGGACTGCAACAAGGTGTGATATAGATATTTGTGACAAAAATGAAGCTATACTTAGGTAAGTGTTTAGGTCGACATTTTACAGTTATACAGTCAATATTGTCATTTGAGAATTTGAAGCAGACGTTGTTGGCAGTAGACCACTGAGAATTAATAAAAGTGGCAACACCACCACCTCTCTTCTTCTTTGAGCTGCATCGGTCTTGTCTGTAGATTGTGAACCCACTTAAGGAGACTAAATTGTCGTCATATGAATCATGGAGCCAAGTCTCTTGAAGAGTGATTACACCAGTATTACAATATACATTTGAGTATAATAGAGAATGCAAGTAGTTAATCTTGTTCGATAATGACCTGCAATTTGTGCTCATAATCACAGGAACAGTCATCTGATGCATTGGAGTACACTTTAATGATCTCTGCCAACCTCCATGATGCTTTTTCTTAACGTTATTATATACTCGTAAATCAACAGGTTGAAAACATTTTAAATAATCGCGAGAGTAAGTAATGCGACTTCGATACATAATTCAATAATTAAAACAAAATAAATCCGAGGAAATAGATGAAATATGTAGGATGGAAATTTTCGTAGCCCAAGATATAAGCAGGCCGCCAATTTATTTTACCAGTATTACCAGTCAAAGTGAAGGTATAATACCTCTAAGGATTTGAGAGGAAGAACCCAAATCATCCACTGCTGTTATTAAAGAGTTTGAAAATGATGAGGTCGACCAGGTAGATGACGGTAAATTGAATATTTGTGACAATGGTCATGATAGTCCAGATTTGTTTTTGGTTGATCATGATGAAATGAGGGGAAAGACTGCTACTGCTAAGTTAATTAAAGGTTCTGTACAACTTGAACGTGAAGTAGAAATAAAGGCAGATGCGGTTGTAGAAAGTATGGATACTTGTGAGACCGTCAGCGTAAATGATCAGCGTGTAGCCCGCCTATAGACAGGTGGTGAGGTTGAAATGCAGCTTATCATAAAGGATAGCAGTGGCGGTAATCCTTCGTTTAGACAAACTTCCATAGATCGAAAAACAACACCTTCTGATGCATCGCTAAGTTCATCAACTGGTATCAATCAGTCGTCGTTGGTGTTGTCATCCACAATGAGAAGGACGCCCATCAACTCAAGTACCTTGTGCAATGACTATGATAGTATCGGTCCGTTTGAAAAGACGAAAGATATTGCTCAGTATAGTGAGGATAAGCCAAGTGTAAACGAGAGAGTAATTGTTAAACTGACTTGCATGAATAAAGGCATTTCTAGTTTCAAGTTAATATTTGAATGCTATTATCTTCGGGGTAAATTACTCAACCGCCTACGCTTGGTTGACCAGATACGTCGTATGTTTGTTCGTCGTCTATATTCTACGATACAATGACATGAGCGTGTTATCGTTCAGATTTGAGGATATAGCTGATAGAAGGAAGCCAGCAAATGAACTCTGCGACGATTTTCCAACCTAGGGCGTCAACCTGAGAAGGGTTGTAGGCGTACTGCTGTAAGTCCTACAATTCTTCAAAGGGTAGCGCATCAATGAGCAGTGCAATGTGCTTGGTGTGTGATTTTGTACATACGTTCATATTGTATATACTGAATTGATATCATCTATCATCTAGCTGTTGGTAATTCTGTTTGTGTCCGGACGACTTCCACTTGGATCATCAACCTGAGAAGGAATGTAGGCGTACTGCTGTAAGTCCTACAGTTCTTCAAGGGTAGTTCGTCAAGGCAGAATCCACAACATTTGATGTAGTGACTGTACAAATCTTTGTGTTAAGTAATTGAGTGGATTCCAATTAATGTAATTGTTGGTTAATCTTGTTTGTGTCCGGACATCCTTCAACTTACAGTGGTCAACCGGAGAAGGGTTGCAGGCGTACTGGTGTAATTCCTGCAATTCTTCAAAGGAATTACATCAGGACATGATCTGCGATATTAGGTGCACTGTTTGTATGTAAGTCTGATGTGTCATACCAATTGGTGCTTTTGGATTCACTGCGTTTACTTGTTGTTTCGTACCTTGTTGTTATTGCAAAATTTTGTTAAAATTTTCGTCGTGATTACTTATGAAGTTATTTCGAGTCTTCTACATCCTTGGATGAATCGATTGATGTTAAGGACAGCAGATGGGTCGTATACGCCTGGAAGGCTATTGCTGAGAATGAAATGCATACGGAGATAATTGTTAGCTGTGGTCCCACACGCCGGGAAGAAACGACTGAGGGTCGCATACGTCACCATTACTAGAACTGAGGCAGAATGAGTGACAAGCGATTGAAGTGGTAATTGGTAGCGAGTAGATAAGAGGATGTGCGTAGAGCATCATGAGGTGGTGCTATGGTCACGTTGCATTCTGCAAGAGTCATTCTAGCAAGTGGCGATTGTGTTGCAAGATGTCAAGAAGATGCCTTTACCTGCAAGGCGTAGGTCGTCATTGATGTGTGAGATTGGGCTGTGAGTATGCTTGTGGTGTGTTGGCGTTTTTGTTTGTTTTCGATTTCAGCTCTGTCCATTTGACCCAGGTTCTTGCAATGGCATCCAAGTCAAGGTGTATTGGTCGTGAAGGGAAAAAGGGTTGGATCCTTTTTTTGCCGGGGAGTGTCAATGGAGTTGAAGATTGAACGATCAATTCTTGGTTGTTTGTTCAAAACCAACTTCCCCAATTTTCGCGGAGGCATCAATACGACAGTCATCGTCTCATCGGTCGCTGTTCAGAAAGAAGTCAGAAGACAACAGTCAGAAGTAATATTGTGATTTATTATTGTAATATTTGTTCACAGATCTTAGTTGTAACAGTGTTTATATGTTGGTGTTAGAATAAAGAATCCTCGAGTCGCCAGTTGGTGTTTTGGTTTTCGCGTCCGTTATTGCTAAGCGTTTCTGAGAAACTTCAAGGAACATCGTGAGTCCCAGCGTAGCAAGAGCTGGGCATTAACGGTTTATGAGGCGTGGCTGACATAGTTTAACGTTGCCTCAAGCTGACAATGAATGAAAATGATGATTTTCTTACTCACGTTGTCACAGTCAACCGAGAATGTGAGAGATTTCGACTCAGCTCCTTAACAGATGATCAATTCAAAGCCTTGATTTTCATTTTCAGTCTTCAATCTCCTCGTTTCACAGATATCCGAACTCGACTGCTCAATCAGCTAGAACAAAATCCTAAGTTAACATCACATGACATAGCTGATGAATATCACCGGCTGATTAATTTGCAGAAAGACACATACCTGGTCGAATCAACACCTTCGAGAAGTTCTGATATTCATGCATTACGAAAGAGCAAAAATCTCTCCTCATCTACTCCTGACCCACCTTCTTCTAATGTTCCGCGTAAATCTACACATACTCGTCCAACTTCACAAAATACTACAAAGAAGACCCCACCATCACCATGCTGGCATTGTGGCGCGTGGCACTTTGTAAAGTCTTGTCCATACAAAAATCATCGGTGCAGCAAGTGCAAAATCATCGGTCATAAAAATGGTTTTTGTCAGCCACGCAAACCCAGATATCATAATCCAGCGAAAGCTCGACAAACTGTTGGTCCTAAATCTCCAAGGAGATCATTGAGTCTACTCGCAACCTGTCAAGTCACAACACCAGCTATGCGGAAATATCTTGATCTTCAGATGAATGGTCATGATGCACGTCTGCAGCTAGATACCACCTCTGATATTACTGTT
The DNA here is from genome assembly GCA_944472135.2 of Trichobilharzia regenti. Lineage (NCBI taxonomy): Eukaryota > Metazoa > Platyhelminthes > Trematoda > Strigeidida > Schistosomatidae > Trichobilharzia > Trichobilharzia regenti. The sequence goes on from OX235270.1 coordinate 60,003,164, forward strand.
ATATGAGAGAAACTTTGGAATAATATTGGCAGACCACCAATCACAAATACTTCTCAGACTGCTGTCAGCGCCTGTGGTGGGCGCCTCAAACTAATTGGTGAACTCAAATGTTCTGTTTCCTTCCGCAATACCGAATTCACAGGAATTTGCTACGTCATCAAGAGTGATTTAAATCTTTTGGGACTTGATTGGTTCGATCGTTTGCATCTGGCTGATGTCCCACTAAATTCGCTATGCAATGCAGTCAAGAAGCATAAAATGTCAGACAATTCCGGACGAAGCCGAAGCCGCAAGCCCAACAGGCAGACGAAACGACAGACGTCAACAACAAGCTCGAAGGTTTCAGATAAACCCCCAGGAAAACATCCTACTAATCATCAATCTTCTCAAAAGGGGAGGTGATGTGTATGCATATGTATATATATATGGTGGTCTCTCTTTGTGTTGCTCTCTTAGTCTGTGACCATTTCACTTGTATGAACTTGTCTCCTTTAACAATGTATATTCCCCTTATATTATATATAATATGTGTGTTTGTTGACAGTCTGTCCTTGGTGATATATATCCATATAATATGTGTGTTTGTTGACATGTCTGCTACATTTTGCCATGTATATATGGATCGATACTCCATTATAATTAGCCAATCATGTTAAGACTGTCTATTGATTGTTCACACACTTGTTTGGACATTCATATATATTTTGCTCTCACACTATTGTGTGATACATATTGATTCTCCTTGTGTTTGGAATATAGAAGTATCATCGCAAACCTAGTGGTCTTCTGATTTCCGTCTTTCTTGCGTCAGGACTATTAAATTCTCGACCAGTAAATAACAATAATTTGGCGACGAGTACATGATAGTACATCATGATAGTACGAGGTATATGTGTTGCATTATACATTGCAAATGAACGTTGTCAGCCTAGGGAGTTTTCTTTTTTTAATGCATTTATTAATGATACTTGCACTTACCTATTTCATTACAATTTAATGATTCACCTCAGCACTTTTACTTTTCTAAAACAGCTTTCAATCCCTTGTAAACGTTGTACTTACCTCAATATTGGTTGGTTATCGTATGCCGACAACCACGGGATGAAAACGAAACGAAGTCGATTTTCCCGCTCAACCTGGAGGACAATTGTACAATTCAATAACTATACAGCCTAGTTCAGACAATGTGTATTTATATATATATCAAATATTTAACTGTTGAAACATTATTAACTTGTAGACAATCTACGATTTGATATTATATCATACTTGATCGTGCCTGTAAAAATGGCATGCATTTTCATGTAAATTTATATGTTTATATGAGAATATACATTATTATTATTATTATAACAAAAGCATTCAGAAAATTTACAAAATGGAAACAAATTGTTAGGGAAAAACACTTAGATCTATTTTTCCCCTGTAAGCGTGTCTACAGAACTCCTCCATCCTCTGCGTCACAAGCGCCGCGCGAATAGCCTTTGAGGATACATGCTTGCAGTCCTCTACCGAACCGAAATAAATCTGGACTGCTCCAAATAATCAAAGTCAGGCCGAAAAGAAAACCGAGGGGTTCCAATTACAGCTAACCAAATCTAAATGTAGACTGGGTGGTTCGAAATGGAATTATGTTGATAATAGAATGTTGATAAGCTGCAGCTTATCTGTCCTATCAAACATAATATGTCAGATGGACATGGTGGAAACCTTCAAATGGGGAGTTATCCGGTATCCAAACGCAATTAGTACAATAGTTTAACCCAAAATTAGTCCACAATTAAGAAAAATGTCAATTCAGGCAAAAAACTTACAACAGTCCAATGACACACGGACGGTCTAATTGACACAAGTGCAAAATGGCATATAAAATACAAGTTTAGTGTCCACAGGTGGAAATGTTAGACGTGACACTTTTAAACACAGTTCTTTGGGTTTCTGGAGTGGTTGTTACCCAAAACATATCAAAATTACATAAGGCAATCCATTTAATGACAGGAGACTGCATTGAAATGCAAGATAGAGGGTTAGTATACAGGATAACACGACTTTTTTAAATAAAATCCTACACATAACTTGGAGTGCTGTGGTTTAACTGTGGTCGGTATATAAACTGTGTGGAGGAGTAAAGTGATGATGAGAGAACATTCTGCCAACAGTCTCTGACTTTAGCCTCAGGTAGAGATGGTGTAAAGGAAGTTATCCTTAAGTTCCCATTGTTACAAAGACGCTCCACACCGATAAATACCATGTACCTTCTTCGACTTCAACTCGAAAACACAGTACCGTAGGAAGGAAGTTATATTGTTTGGCAATTAAAGTGGAGAACAGTGCAAGTCTACAAACAAATGTTTTATGCAAATTTATTTTGTACTTTTATTTGCTTTTGATAGTCTTCGTCGAACTTGTACACGATCGAACCGTCCGCGCCTTCAAATTACGCAACAGTGGTTACCAGTTCCAAGAAAAGTTCAGTGTTCACGTCTCTGACACTCCCCGGCAAAAAAGGGTCCATCCCATTGCACCATAGCGATGATAAACTCGAACTGAGATGCCAATGCGGGACCTGGGCCAACGGGGACTAGGCTAAAGTGGAAAAGCAGTACAAAAAAGGCCAATATACTGCAACCATACCCACAGCACAATCTCATACATCAATGACGACCTACGCCTTGCAGGTAAAGGCATCTTCTTGACATCTTGCAACACAATCGCCACTTGCTAGAATGACTCTTGCAGAATGCAACGTGACCATAGCACCACCTCATGATGCTCTACGCACATCCTCTTATCTACTCGCTACCAATTACCACTTCAATCGCTTGTCACTCATTCTGCCTCAGTTCTAGTAATGGTGACGTATGCGACCCTCAGTCGTTTCTTCCCGGCGTGTGGGACCACAGCTAACAATTATCTCCGTATGCATTTCATTCTCAGCAATAGCCTTCCAGGCGTATACGACCCATCTGCTGTCCTTAACATCAATCGATTCATCCAAGGATGTAGAAGACTCGAAATAACTTCATAAGTAATCACGACGAAAATTTTAACAAAATTTTGCAATAACAACAAGGTACGAAACAACAAGTAAACGCAGTGAATCCAAAAGCACCAATTGGTATGACACATCAGACTTACATACAAACAGTGCACCTAATATCGCAGATCATGTCCTGATGTAATTCCTTTGAAGAATTGCAGGAATTACACCAGTACGCCTGCAACCCTTCTCCGGTTGACCACTGTAAGTTGAAGGATGTCCGGACACAAACAAGATTAACCAACAATTACATTAATTGGAATCCACTCAATTACTTAACACAAAGATTTGTACAGTCACTACATCAAATGTTGTGGATTCTGCCTTGACGAACTACCCTTGAAGAACTGTAGGACTTACAGCAGTACGCCTACATTCCTTCTCAGGTTGATGATCCAAGTGGAAGTCGTCCGGACACAAACAGAATTACCAACAGCTAGATGATAGATGATATCAATTCAGTATATACAATATGAACGTATGTACAAAATCACACACCAAGCACATTGCACTGCTCATTGATGCGCTACCCTTTGAAGAATTGTAGGACTTACAGCAGTACGCCTACAACCCTTCTCAGGTTGACGCCCTAGGTTGGAAAATCGTCGCAGAGTTCATTTGCTGGCTTCCTTCTATCAGCTATATCCTCAAATCTGAACGATAACACGCTCATGTCATTGTATCGTAGAATATAGACGACGAACAAACATACGACGTATCTGGTCAACCAAGCGTAGGCGGTTGAGTAATTTACCCCGAAGATAATAGCATTCAAATATTAACTTGAAACTAGAAATGCCTTTATTCATGCAAGTCAGTTTAACAATTACTCTCTCGTTTACACTTGGCTTATCCTCACTATACTGAGCAATATCTTTCGTCTTTTCAAACGGACCGATACTATCATAGTCATTGCACAAGGTACTTGAGTTGATGGGCGTCCTTCTCATTGTGGATGACAACACCAACGACGACTGATTGATACCAGTTGATGAACTTAGCGATGCATCAGAAGGTGTTGTTTTTCGATCTATGGAAGTTTGTCTAAACGAAGGATTACCGCCACTGCTATCCTTTATGATAAGCTGCATTTCAACCTCACCACCTGTCTATAGGCGGGCTACACGCTGATCATTTACGCTGACGGTCTCACAAGTATCCATACTTTCTACAACCGCATCTGCCTTTATTTCTACTTCACGTTCAAGTTGTACAGAACCTTTGTTCAACTCAGCAGTAGCAGGCATCCCGTTCATATCATCATGAATTGCCAAAGAGATATGTGCACCACCATGATCATTGTCACAATTATCGACTTTACCGTTACTTGTATAATCGACTTCATCATTTTCAAACTCTTTACTAACAGCAGTAGACAATCTGGGTTCTTCCTCACAAATCCTTAAAGGTTTTATACCCTTACCTTGACTAGTAATACCTTGAAAACTTGTGGGGTCAGAACTAGACTCTGAAACTGTAACTCTCTTCTCCTGCGCAAAGTGCGAAGTCGTCTGTGATACTCTATTCAACAATGACTTACTGGTTGCAACTACAGGCTTCTTCACCGCACCATTATTGTCATACAATTCGTAGTCAGACCTTGATGACGCTGGTTTCATACTTAGCTCACCACTAAACTTGCTCACTGCTTCACAGTTTACCTTTGTGTGCACTCCTCGCAAACGGACGAAACACGACCGTGTGTGTCCTGCAGCTGGTAACCTATCTGTTAGGGACGTCCCACGAAAGTTGTCACACACATTAGGTTTGTATGGATTACTAGACACAATAAATCTTTCTCGATTTCCACTTCTCTGAGACCCTTTCGTCATAAATAATTGTATTTTGCTCGCTGACCTCTCATTTTTAGAAGCCGGATGCAATATACTGGCGAATTTAATTATAGACTGATTAACATTATCTGTCACTAATCTCAGCATATCATCGAACCCTGCCTCTAAACCTTCGTCCTGTATACGAGAGCATACCTTCATTCACTTCCTTTGTAGTCGAGTAGGCAGGCGCCTTGCTATTACCTGTAGGACGGAACTTGAGTTCAGATCGTCCATGCAACTCATCGAAATCAACGTATTCTTGTAGGCCATCAGATTATCCAGAAACTCAGTGAGTGCCATGAAGTCATCTCCTAATTGGCTACCATTGCCTTTAACAGCCTCGAATACGTTCCTTACAATCATCGAGAGTCTTCAAAACCTTTAACGCAGTATACTCATAGCCTCAGAGTATACTTCGTTAGGGGCATGAACTTACAGCACTGCATAACTGTTGCAGCAACACCAGTGAATAACCTCAAGAAATACATTAACTTCATTTCGTCATTTAATACAAAACCACTTAACATGATTGTAAACTCCTTTACAAACTGTGGATAGTCAGCTAGGTTTCCGACGAAACACCGAGGCTCAAATTTAGGAATTTTAAAATTTCTGTTAACCCTAGACGGCGAAACATTGACATCAGTCTTATCATGCTTAGCATCACACACATCATTAAATATAACAGGCAACTCAGCATTACTTACTTTCCTGTCTGCCTCCAAAACGCTGTTTTTTCTTAGACCCAGGCATTATTGAACTTGACCAAAAGATCCAGAAAATTTCCAAATAACACTCGTCGAAAGTAGACTTGCAGACGCGAGGAAAGTCGAAGTGACAACAAATAAGAAGAACAGTTCCAGGAGAATTATCAGAAACTGTCAATGTTCAGGTCTAACTACATTGGACTTCAAACTGTCCTTAAAAGAATCTCAGGAAGTATGCTCAATAACCAACGCAAAACAACCAGAACACAGATTGGTCACTCAAGAACCCTTTATTCTTGCACCAATACAGAGCTAACCATTAGGTTGTTGTACACAAAGTCTAAGGATAAATGTCGTAACAATAAATCACAATAATACTTCTGATAGTTTTTCTCTGTCTTCCAACGAACAGCGAACGATGGAACGATGACTACAGTATCGATGTTTCCCGCAAAAATATAGAGCTGGGTTTGAGCCAACAACTATGAATTGGTCGTTCAATCTTCAACTACATTGACACGAACAGATGAATAAAAATGCCTCAGAAGGCGCTCCGAAAAAGGAATAAAAACTGTCAAGGAACTTATCCCTAAGCTCTTATTGTTACGAGGACTCTCCACACCGATAAATGCCATGTACCTTCTTCGACTTCAACTCGAAAACACAGTACCGTAGGAAGGAAGTTATATTGTTTGGCAATTAAAGTGGAGAACAGTGCAAGTCTATAAACAAATGTTTTATGCAAATTTATTTTGTACTTTTATTTGCTTTTGATCGTCTTCGTCGAACTTGTACACGATCGAACCGTTCGCGCCTTCGAGTTTCCCACCAATAGCTATCAGTGCGTCGGTGGCACAGTGGTTAGGACTCTCGCCGACCATGCAAATGGTCTGAGGTTCGATCTTCGGCCGACGCCCACCTGATATCTATGGTTGGCCTGCAAAATTTGGGCTACGGATATCCATATTATATTTCATTATCAGTGACTTAGGTCAGTAACAAGTGCTTATCTAATAAGAGACAATAGAAAAGAGACCGAGTGTTACACTCCAGCTTTCTAAATAGCACAGACACTTGACTGCTTATATATGACTTAAACAGTCAGTTAAAACAATAAAGATGTGTTCTTGGTGCACAGTGATGAAAGTTGTAAACTAGTATTATAGGAGAGTTACATACGACTGTAGCCTAATTACTGTTATTGAAATTACAGGTGAAGAGGGTCATGTAGGCAGGGAAACCCCTAACGAAGGATTTGTTAGAAGGTACAGAAAACTGGAGTCCACCCCAATATCTATTCGCTTCAATTTTTCTACCCATGGGATGGTTCTTCAGCAAATTGAAGCACTCTTGGAAAGCTGTAGTCATATTATGTCACTGCTAATGAAGCAAGTCTGATGAAATCAATTTTGCGGAAGTGTCCTGCAAGTGTCCTGCCTAAATCCACGCAAGAAACTACAACGGGCCGGTTCTTTCGGAATCGGCCAATTAGTCCCAACATTAAGTCCCCCACAAGCAGACAGTTTCACGTAAACTACCCTACAACACGCTGAGGTTGTTAGATTCACTGTCAGCTGCCTATATAGCAGTGTGAGGGGGTAGAGAGGAAAAGTAGGTGAACTCCGAAATCTCCAAGCACACCTACAACTGAAAATGATCATTCTCACTGGAACGTGGCTAAACCCCACTATCGCCGACAATGAAATCAGTATAGGTGATATGGTGCTGGTCAGGAGAGACAGGGATAATAAGGAAGGAGGGGGAGTCGCTATATACTTTGATAGGCAACTTACATGTGTGCGCGCAACGGACCCACCACTTATTGAACTCCCGGACTCCATATGGTGTCATTTCACAGTAGGCCACACCAAGCACTTACTGGGTGGCATCTACCGATCTCCCACCTGTGGGGCAGAGCACAATCAGCTACTGCTCAGCACTATTACAGGGATACGAGATTTCGGCTGCGACCAAACCACCATAGCTGGAGATTTCAATGCCTCATCACTAAACCTTGGCTTGGGATATGCTAAGGGAAAATTTGGCCGAAACCTACTGCAAACTATTCGAAACACGGGACTGACTGAGAATGCTGGAGACGACACTAGGTAGGGCCCTAGTGGAAAGTTATCAAAACTAAACTATATTCTAACTAGTGACCAACTACTCGTCGAAAAGTACCAGTTCATGACTCCTCTAGGAAGCAGTGACCATGCAGTCATAAGTTTCGATCTTGTTCTCCGTCAGCGTTTGCAGTGGGATGTTACGCGACCATGTCTGCGTTACAGCAAGGCTGACTATGCTGAAATGCGGAGGCTGCTGTCCGATGCAGGCTGGTCCTTAGCATGGGATGACCTATCTGTGGATGAACACTGGGAAGTGGTAAAAAACATTATTCATATAGCAATCTCGGATATCGTCACTTTAATCACAACACAGACTAAAAGAAAGACGTCATGGTTGAAGAGAGGCACGCAACGTATTATGCAAGCAAAGCGGAAAGCTTGGTTTACGTGGCGCTTGTCTAAGAGTCAGACCGACCACGATGCATACCTCGAACTCAGGAACCGGTGCGATGTAAGAGTCGGGAGGGACAGGAGGTCACTCCAGGCTAACCTTGCCCAAAAACTCCTAGCAAACCCCAAAAGCTTGTACCGATTCATGTCAAAAAGAAAGTCGACAAACCAGGGGCATGCGCATTAGTAGGCCCAAAGGTCAATATCTCACTGGTCTGGAGATGGCTGAAACATTCAGTTCAGCCTTCGTCAAACAGCTAAAAAGCAATGTGGGTATTACAGTTACGGACCAAAATGGTGGCACCACTATTTCACAGGAGGGAGACCTAGTGGATACTCCCCAAATGAACCCCGCAATAGTACTAAGGAAGCTACAGCGACTCACACCTGGAAAGTCCCCAGGTTGTGACGACATCAGGCCATCTGTTCTGAAACAGTGCGCCAAAGCTCTCTGTAGGCCCCTGTGCGACTTGTCCCAACACTCAATTGATTCGGGGACACTGCCAAGGGAGTGGAAAAGAGCCATCCTTTCTCCAATCTTCAATGGTGGGGATAGGCAAAATGCCACTAGTTATAGACCAGTAGCTCTACTTCCAGTGGTGCCAATAGTACTGGAAAGTATTATTGACGACCACTCCAAGGAATATTTTGATAGGTCTAATATACTCCATGAAGTCCAACATGGTTTCAGAAAAGGCAGATCCTGCGTTACTAACCTACTATCAGCTTGGGACGACTGGACATCATGCTGGGATATGAGTGTTCCAGTCCATGTCATCTTCCTAGACTTTGGGAAGGCATTAGACACTGTTCACCATGACCTTCTCCTACATAAAATAAGCCAGACAGGTATAGGTGAGCCACTTCTGTCATGGTTAAAGGACTATCTAGCTGATAGGGAATTTTGCACTAAGGTTAACCGAGTCCGATCATCTTGGCACAGATCGTCATCAGGAGTGTGCACCGAAGATCAGGAACCTATACCTTACAATCAAGAAGCGAGCACAAAGAAATCAAATTGGTTTATACTAGCTCATAAAACGATATTGGATATTTTGGTAACATATATATTGCTCATTGAAGGATGTTGATTTGAATGGATGCGGTACGTCACATTAATTGCAATTTTTTTTGGTGTTCATGAATAATATTGTGTTGGGCAGTGTACAGTTAACACTTACTAAAAGATTAACGTACTCACAGGTAATATGATAAGCTGATAAAATTGGCCGAAACGTTGCAGAATTTCCTTACATGTCAATCATACTGCTGATACTTCTGGCATAAAATCCAGTCTTAGAAGGTACCACTGTATGTAATAAATGTTTGTTGTAAGTTGTTGAAATGTTAACGGTGTGATTGAAGTTCTCGAAATAAACTCGATTTAGTGTGATTTATTGTTCATGTGTGCTCACGTGTGTATATTTTCCCCCTTACTTATCAAAGGAAAATAAGCCACAAATATTAAACTACCGAAAGAAACTCAGGAATTTAATTGTCTGTATTTTCTGTGTTGTTCTCTGTGTTGTTTCCACATGGGAATTTAGATGGCCTCACTGGTACTGGACGTTTCGTTGCATCCGTTTACTCAGGTTTTCCTACAATCTAGTGCATTGCTGAAGGTTGTTTTGTCTTGCAAATACAGTCTTTGCGTTATTTTTACTTTCCTTTTTCCATGTCTTTCTTTCTTATTGCATACTGGATTATTTAAGATGTTTGATACTACCTTGTATCCATCAAATCTGAGTTGTTTTCTTAAATAATAAAGGTGGACAAATAGTCTACAAAAATCTCACTCACCTACATGACTAATAAGTCCTGTAAGAATGGTCCTTGAACATAAGGAGTACCGCCTATATTGCCTCCCTTTTTAAATATTAAAAGGGATGACATAATAAACAGTGGTCATATAGTGAACTGTAATCATTACTATAAGCATTTTCCTTATTGCAAGCATATGTTTTCATCTGTGAACCAACATCATCCCGCCCCTATCCATTTGTTTTGTTTATATTCCTAAGGTTTCCATATACAACCTCGTGAACACTGCTGTGTAATCAAACAGGTTACATTTCACTTATGATAAGTATCCTTTTTAATCTGTAGGATTTCAGTTTTCACCATCCCTTTTGAAAGTGCATTAAACATACCCTATGTGTTCTCTCAAAGTTGTTTTGGTTTTTCATTTTCGAACTCATCTTAACTGAGCTGTTGTCAAATGTCGTTATGCTTCACTAACGTCACATATTTTTCATTACAATTTGAATAGACAATAAACATAACCTATCTGGTTCATAACATTTTTCCGGTCTTCATATATGACCTCGTCTCAACTGAACTGTAATAAAATTCAGTGCTCTTTTTCAGTACCAACCACACTAGTTAGGCATGCAGTGCTTTTTCAGCGCTAAGGGCATTATTTCAGATGCAAATCCTATTTTTACCATTTTGTCGCATTAATTAAGCATCCATTACCTTTTTTAGGAACGACTAGCCTTATTTCAGCACATAGTTCACTTCAGGTAGATAAAATATTCATTTGCCATAAAAAGGCACTGTCGATGCATATGTTAGAATTAGTTTAGAATTACTGTAAGCTTGGACCCACAGACCTTGATTATAAAATGTCTTAACCTTTGTGCTGTTGTAGCCCATCATGGTCAAGGCAATTCTATTAAATAGTTACAAATCCACATAAATTCTAGTTCCTTTTCCGTGGAAATCAAAACCGTGTTTTTATATCGTTGAGTGTGATAGGAATGTGGTTCACAACTTCCAAATGTGAGGATGCTGCGGGACAGCTGGTCTCAACCAATTCCTATTTTGAAGATAAGCAATAAAATGATTGTGTGTTGACCGCCTTACTTCTTTTGATAGATGGAAGAGCCCTAAAAAATGTATTTGTAGACGGAATGTAGGCATGAATACAAACGGCTGGTTTGGCATTAGCCAACTTACATCATCTTTGGGGTAGGTGTAAAATCTGATTCTCTGTCAACCGTGTGTGTATTATGTTACACTTCTGTGTTCTTTGCGGCTTTGAATTAGACACCTGGGATTATACTCAGGGTCTTCAACGCTGAATGGTCCTCAGAATTCTTATTGATTGTTAGGATTAGCGTGTTTTGTCCACAGGTGTCTTATTTTAGGTTACTGGCTCTTGATAGAGAAGACAATGAGCAGTTCTTAGGTTTAGTGTTATAAAAGGAGGGTTTTTTAATTGGTGACTGTTAAGTTCCGTTAACTGAGGTGGTGGGGATGAACAGTGTTTTTGAATTTAGGACTAAGTTTATAAATCGATAGAAGTGGTCAAATGAAAATATGGGACCAATCTATAAAATATTCCACTGTTAGTTTGAACGTTATAGGGAGATAGAAACTTTCTTTTATGTACTCGTCGCCAAATTATTGTTATTTACTGGTCGAGAATTTAATAGTCCTGACGCAAGAAAGACGGAAATCAGAAGACCACTAGGTTTGCGATGATACTTCTATATTCCAAACACAAGGAGAATCAATATGTATCACACAATAGTGTGAGAGCAAAATATATATGAATGTCCAAACAAGTGTGTGAACAATCAATAGACAGTCTTAACATGATTGGCTAATTATAATGGAGTATCGATCCAAATATACATAGCAAAATGTAGCAGACATGTCAACAAACACACATATTATATGGATATATATCACCAAGGACAGACTGTCAACAAACACACATATTATATATAATATAAGGGGAATATACACTGTTAAAGGAGACAGGTTCATCAAAGTGAAATGGTCACAGACTAAGAGAGCAACACAAAGAGAGACCACCATATATATATATATATATATATATATATATATATATATGGATACATATCACTTTCTATTGAGGAGTAATGGTTGAAGAGTCTTCTTGACATTGGTAATAATAATTTTTGTAGTAAAACTGGTGTGTTCAGTCTTTGCTACTATCCTTCTTATGAAATTTCTGTCTGATTGTTTGATCTTCTGCATATCTTTGTCTATTGTAGCGTTATTATATTCCGTTTCTCAACTATCATGTGTGCTTCTCCGCATTGTGGCAAGTTGTTCTGGTGAACTTTTGTGCAGTTTTACGTTTTTAACTGGTGGATCACTAGTTGGAGTTAAATTTTTGGAGCCGTTCAGATCATATGCCGATTTCCGCATCTTTTCATGTATCTCAACTATTTCAAATAATTAGTGGTTGACAACACTTTTAAACACAATCATATACTTCTGAAATATTTTTCCTTGATGCCTAAAATAAATCCACTTATTGTTATAGTGATAAACATCCTCACCAACCCTCATTTAGTTGTTTTTTCTCTCATACTTGCCCATTGTAGCTTCACTCCTTATGCTATTTTCTTTTTTCATGTACTCTTCGATGTGCAATAACTTGAATTGATACATTTTTATGCGAAGTAGTCTGTCAGTTTGTCCATAGGAGTTAATCCAGATGTGAAACCAAGCGAGGAATTGTAATATTTACTGCCTAAATCTCGATTTGGTTCACACTTCTGGCTTCTTGTAAAAGGTGAAAAAGGCAGGGAGAATGTCTATCATAGTTGTGTCCATTCATTTAAATTTCATTTTTAGGTGTATGTCATAAGGCGTGTGACAACTTGCGGGAACATTGTGTGTTTTGATATTATTTTAATTTTTGAGGGTGATTTTCGCTCAGCTTCATCTCTGTTTACATTTGAAGTCGTATATAATCATGTAAGTATCGGTTCAATTCCGTTTAAATGTTGACTGGTTAGTAGTATCAAGGCAACCTATTCATGACATATTTCTTTCATTTGTTCATTATGTTTTCATTATCGGCTTCACCTTTGTTTATATCAGATGTTATGCGTTAGGGAATACAAAATTATTCAGTATCTCTCCATGTTCTTCTTTTGCGTTGTGTTCATTATTTATCACAATTGTCTTGGATACATGAGGACATAAATGGCAAAATAGGATCCACTAAAAGTTACAACAAGTTCAGTTTAAGCAGTGGTGGTACTTTGGAAGAAGCATTGTGGTATCATTTGTGACTGAACCTACCAGCTTCGATGCTGTACTAGTCTATGTACTTTTCAGACATTTCTGTAACCAGATGTTTCTTGTGGAATAATTCAAGTATTGTTGTTGCATTTGCTTTTAATAACTTTGAGTAATTTTTCACACATTTCGGTTTTAGATACTCTTTGCCAACGTTACAATGAGGATTCCTTGCAAAATGCCAAAGCTTTATACTGTTACTAGATACATTTCTTCATCTCCCGTTCTCTTAAAGCAACCGCCTTATGACAGACTCCGATCAAAAAGACGCAACCCTCCTCCATTCCACACTCTTCCTTTTTATGATGAAGCACCAGCGAAGAGTTTGCCGAAGAAACCACTGAAAGTCAGTGGTCAGTGGGGTCAACAGACAAAAAAGTCAAAGAATCAAGGTAGTTTTCTGTTTGTTATTTATTTAAACAGAAAAAAACTGATAATAGAGATATAAGTGTTTGTTCATTAAATTTTGCTTTGTTAACTTGGACACTAAAATATGCCCTATTGACAGCATCAAAAGTGACACAGATTAACGTATGTTGATTTGGATTTCATCTTACCGTGAAAAATCTCACTCATCACCTCCACCAGTATTCATAAAACTGCTTGGAAATCAGTGAACTGGGGGAAGCACAGTCTTCTGACAGAGTTATTATTTGTTACTGGTAACTAGTCCGAAAGTTCATCTATCACATCAACCATATTAGTAATGGTTGGTGATTAAACCGACATGTGACTAGTCCCGTCACCCTGGTACAGGTGCTTAGAGTCACGACTAGACTCGTGTATTTGTTATTTCATTCTCTTCAAATTGATTTCAAGACTCGAATTAAGCATTTTATTTCACAAGTCAATGCATTTTGCACTTTTTTGATACCAAGTACGCACCATGCTTGTGGATAGTTACTGTGATATCTATGGCTTTTATGTTACTGTGATGTCATCCGCTCAGTGGGAATTAAATAGTCTTCTAGAAAGCGGATCAGTATCGTCACGTACCTTTCTTAGCTATTGCTATCGCCTTTTCTATTACATGTGATTTCAGTTCTTATCAATTTTCAAGGTCATTGTTTATGATGACTACACTAAATAGTCGTACGTAACGGTTTAACCATCTAGTTCTATCAGGTAAGTAGCGAAACACGTTATTTCCTCACTCTCTTGTTACTTGGAATTTGGTGTAATATAATGAAGTAAATAAGAGAAATGTAAATGTGTTAGAAATACAGGTTTTTAGAGTGATTTTGTTCAGCTTCAGTCGTCCTTCTTTCCCGGCTTGATTACGTGGAGGCTAAGTCGAATAAACTGTCACTTATGATGCAATTTAATAATGTGTTAAATCTTAAAAATTTATATTAATCACCTTTCGTAAAATACGTGAAACATTTCGCCTGTGTCTAAGGACAAAAATATCTTTAACATATTAAGAGTAACAGTTATCCCTAATAATTGAGAGGAAGTGGTTATCGATTTCAAATTTGACTATATGATTTATTTTCTAAGATCGATAAGGAGGTATTTCGAACTCTTTGCAGGTTCCGCCATGGTGAACTCTTAAAGGCAACACCTACGTTATTTGAAAAGCTTGATGAACTCACCCATATTGAGGAGAATATGTGGTTTCATTCTATTGACATCCCTTTAAAACATCCTGAAATGCTTGGTTTTTCTCAATTTGTCACACGAACAAGACTTATACCATGGATACCAGAGCCATATATTGGCAGCAGTTCATACTTATCGAATTATTTAAATTATTTATTTATGGAGGAATTACAGTCCATGAACAGAAAACTTGTTAACATGCATGATCAAAGTGACAATGGAGTTAATTCACGTGCAGACTATCGACGTAAGAAGATATCTGTGATTATGGAAACAGTGTGCCGATCATTTTTATCAAGTGGGACAGAATCACTGGTCACTGAATTGTCTACACAAATTGATGAACACGCAACAATTGAAATGTTTTTAAAGCGATTAGTTGATCGTGAAGTATTCGAAAACACTGAAAAAGTGGATGAAGACATTTATGAGGCAGTAAATGAAACTATTATTGACCGTGAAGATTGTGTACATTATCGTATACGTTCTCAGTTAGCCTGGCAATTGAGAGGACCGTTTCCTTTGAAAGCTGTAAGTATTTCCAGGGTAATTCAAGTGTTGTGTATATTTATGCTAGAGTTATATGGAGAACATGAAAAGGGTAGTATACAAAAAGTAGATAATTAGTGAGGTATCATTTGTTTTGCATTACATTCTCTGCGGTGTTTTGTCGATAATTTCAGATGCGTATTTGTTTTACGAGTTAGACATGTTGGTTCTGAAAGACTTTGACATCGAGTCGTAAACGAAAACAATTATCCTTTTAGATAGTCTGTATATGCTCATACTTAGTTATAAGGTTAACAACAAAATGGTAGTCCGTTAGTTTCAGCCAATAACTTAAAGTTTTTGGAAATTTTCCTTCAATGTAGTAAGACTGCAAGAAATTCGTTAAACTTCGAGGCCATATTAAAACGAATATTTTAATCATTTGATGGACAGTAGAACAAACCAACGTAGAACTGTCAGTCGATTTTCGTAAGTTCGGAATAGTCCATTTTCCACAAAATCTCGAAAAAAAGCCAGGAAGTACTATTCGCCTAACTATGATATATTATGGCATCTTGGTAAAAAAATCACTCAGTGTAATTCTACTCATTCTTTAAGATGACGAAACTGAAACACAACGCCTTACTGTAAGAGGGAAATTAGGACACTGTGATGGACCTGTAATCCCATGTCTGATAAATAAGTCAGTAATACTGTATTGATTACTGAGTCACGTAATGAGCACAATTTATTTCCACTAGTCATATCAAAATAGCTAAACAATTTCAAACAAGCTGGCCTTCGTAGTTCGTCAGCTGTCTACTGTTCGCCTTCATTGATGATAAAATTTTACGTACCTTCGTAATTTTTGTTTGGCATTGTCTGTACTAGGTATTGAGTCTATTTCTCTCTCCTTTCACTTAGCTTCGTTAGTCTTAAGTAGTAAATATATTGTTTTATCGTGTTGTAGTTTCCTTACTGCATCATTTCAGTAGGGTCTGTCAATAGAGGTACTCTGGCGGTGCTTGACTGTAAAGGGGATGCCGAGAAAATACATTGCACTAATCAAGGAATTCTACTCTACTGGAACAGATGCAGTCAACCAGGTGAGAGCTTACAGCGAGTTGTCATCTGAAGCGGTGACAACTAGTGGTGTCCATCAGGGATGCCCACTATCCCCATTTCTATTCAATTTATTCGTTGATACACTAGTAGACTTCACAATAACTGACTTCAGAGACTCAGGGATTGACTTGTTACCATCAGGGAATAATCTGGTTGACTTACAATATGCAGATCATATAGTCCTGCTTCTAAGTGAAGACGCTGGCAAAATGCAGAGTCTTCTGAACGCCTGGAGCTGCAATCTACGACTGTTTGGCATGCGATTCGCTCCTGCTGTCAAATGTAAGATGATGTTACAGGACTGGACTACACTTACTCCTAGTTTTGAAATAAGGAGTGAAGTGGTAGAGCACGTTGAACACTTCACTTATTTGGGAAGTTGCACCAACTAACGCTAACGGGTTAATCACTGACGAAATCTCAGCTGAGTACGGATACAGAGGGCTAGTTTCGCATATGCCAGTTTACGCCGTCTCTGGCTTAGTAGACGTGACATCCGGCTGGCTGTCGACCAGAGGGCGTGTGTACTGCTCATCAGTCCGCTCCATTCTCCTTCATGCCAGTGAGACACGGCCATTGAAAGTGGAAGACGTGAAAAGATTAGCTGTCTTTGATCATAAGTGTCTTCGTTCTATCTCCCGTGTTAGGTGGTATAATAGAGTGAGCAATATTGAGGTTAGGCATCGGTCGAGTGCTAGGTGAGGAGGGAAAATCAGTCGAAGCGGCTGTGAAGCTACATCGACTGAGATGGTTAGGACATGTGTTACGTATGCTTAGTCATCGCTTTCCTTGACCGACGGGGAATGTTAGCTGGCATAGGGTCAGGTTGGAAAAGAGCTAGCGGCGGTCAAACCGAAACATGGCACCAGTCAATGAAATCCACACCAGTTACCTTAAACCATGTTGGGAGGTGTAGACTTCCTGACTGGTTGGGGTCCTCGGGACGGTAAAAACCAATGGCTGGAGACCATCGGTGATATGGCTCAAAATCGTTCTCAATGGCTGGCGGAGATGCATCCACTCCTTGTGACTTATGATCTCCAATGAAACTATATTGTTCTTCGTTATTACTATTCCTTTGTCTCACACCTCTGTTTACTGTCTCTATTATGCATTTCTTCTACTTTCTTCTCTTGGTCTTGTGTGTTACATGGAGTGTGGCGACTTGAACTGCCGCACATATGTGCAAGGTCCTATGTCGACAACAGACAGGCAAGTTAAGTTGCATTTATCACTTGGTTTGGGGATATGCACACGGTGAATATATTTTGATTTAAAGACTGTAGATCTCTCATGAATATTTTTACTCTATACCTTAGCCAGTAAGATTAAATGTACATAAATTGCGCTTTTCATCTAATAACTCATACACTGATGCTATAATAGGACTTGTTTATCGTGATGCCCTAATAAGCTATGCTGACTGGTCTGTTGAATTTGAGTAAAGTTAAAAGCACTTGTTGTCATAATGTAAATTGTGATTACATCACGGTGTGTCTGAGAGCGAAGCCGTTCTACTGAAAAAAAGATGCGGTAATGAGATGTTCCCTTTGTCCAATCAGTGAGCCAGGTGTGCTGCCTTCTTGCTCTGGGGAGGTGCTAGAAAATACCAGCCCTATCCCTAGGATTGTACATCCTCATTTATGCTATGGAAGTCCAGGTCGTGTGTGATGTGCCTAAAGTAGTTGTATACTGGGCTGACTGGTCATGCAAAAGTTATGCATTTTTTTGTCAGTTATTGAAAAAGAAGCCAACTTCCACGTGATGGGCTTATAAGAAATACCAACGCTCCGCCTACATTCATTGCCTTATCTTTTTATCTAACTCAAACTCCACCTGTGCTTCCTTTATACTTGTTTCGTGTCTTAACTCTACCAATATTGCTGACAACTGGAGCTATCAAAAATTTAGGATATGAAGAAAGCTGTTGTTTAAAGTGATAATTTTCACGTTCAACATCATACCATCTCTATCAGCGACTATGTAGTGTTTTAGTTTTGTGTACACAAATCGGTCTATACACTCATGCGCTTGTGACTCGGTGATGGATTGCAGAGAATTAGAAGTGGATAACCTTTCCAACCTTAGCTGGATAATGTTCACTTCGGTGTAAACTTTACTGTAGTTTCCTTGTTTAATGAGTTCAATAATTCTTCTACATTGTCTGATTTCACTCCAATTACTGCTACACTTGTTATATTCGTCACGTGTATTTATTTCGATAGGGATTCAATTTACATGGTTTGTATTTGGCTGTTTGATTGTCATTTATTTTTATGGAGTTGTGCTTCACTAGCTTCAAGTGTTCATAGCTAGCTGCTAATTGAATTTTTATTTTGAACCTTCTCCATC
Organism: Trichobilharzia regenti; assembly: GCA_944472135.2. Lineage (NCBI taxonomy): Eukaryota > Metazoa > Platyhelminthes > Trematoda > Strigeidida > Schistosomatidae > Trichobilharzia > Trichobilharzia regenti. The sequence goes on from OX235270.1 coordinate 60,021,894, forward strand.
TGATTTATTTAAACAATAATTTATTTTCTCAAGTCTCAAATATTTAGTTTGATTGAATGTGGATAAGTGTAAAACATGTTTTTCAGTTTCATTCTGTTAGTATTATAACTTGACATTTTTTAAAATAAAACATTGAGTGGAACCAGTTTAAAAATGTTTGTTATAGGACTTTATTTTTTCTTTTATCACTTTTCATCCTTTTGAAAATAGCACTTCAGTTTGGATGATCCTATATGCTTTCCTGATGAACCTATCCTCTGCAGTTATCGTCCTGAAGCGTTCGATTTAAGCCTTGTTGAGTGTTACAATTTCAATTGTTTGCCTTTTTCTCGAACAATCGATTTTTCCGAATTTGCTCGGTCTATCGCAGGTGATTAAATCTCAGTTATTGTTTTTTTGTCCTTTGCAGTTTACTGTGTAAATTTGTGAAATGATCTTTAAAAATTTTATTATAAAACTGAAATACCACCTTGTTAATATTTGTTGTCTAACAAGACCACTTACCATAAAAATTTCCAAATGTATAAGTTACTTAGGTTACTTAGAATGACTTTTTCCTGGAAGTTGATCGAAAGTTGATTATAGAACCGAAGTATTTGACCTGGTTGGCCGTTGTTCACCTGAAGACAGTGGTTAAAATCCCCTGAGTAAACACATCGTGCTTGTAGGGAATGATGTACAAAATTATGAAAATACATGTACCACATACTAGTATTAGAATCCTCATCTTGAATAATCTTGATTTGTTCAAGAAGAAAGTAGCTGCTCCTAAGGATAAGTTAAGTTTATTTACCGGCCGTCTAATATATAGCATAGTATTGGGCTCTAAGGTTTGTGGAACTCCAGTTGCTTTACTTTGTGTTCATTTACCTGGGTTACTGATTGTGTGTAGGGATTTACAAGCATATATGAATTAACTCAAGGGAGGTTTTCTCTACTTTGAATGATGTGTGAATCAGATGTTCAGTAGGTGTCTACTACCTTTCCTAGACGCTATTTAATATATTATTTGGAATTAAAAGTGCTTCTGATGCATGGTTTTTGTGCTCTTCAATTAGGTGGTTATCTTAGTGCCCTTCTGGTGCTGTTGTTCTCAGGATTTAACCGTTCACATTATAGTATTGAGTGGTAAATTTGATTCTTATCGTATCTAAAACTATCAATCTTAGGAGTATCAGTAGAGTTTACTGTCTAGTATCAGATAACATAGGTTCATTATTAGTGTCTTGTTAACAATGTCTTTTTTGTTTAGTTGTCTGATATGAAATGTAGTTGCATATGTGTCAGAGATTTCATATGCACATAGTCGTCAGTGTTTGGTGATAATGTCTACGAAGGTTTAAACCAAGCATCTATGGTTATATTGAACTGGGTATATGGAAATGGAAGTTTCCTTTGGCAGGTTGGAGATATATTTTTCATTTACTGTGTCACTGAGGAAGTTTACTGCAAATGGTTTTCTGTAGGACAGAGATATGTGCATGAAATGATTAACAGCAAGTGACTTTGTGGTGGTTACTCGTGCAAGGATTTTATATAAATGATTATTATTTATAGTTCTTCGCTACTCTGTATTATTGATAATACGGTTGGTTACTAGTAATTATGTATTGTGTCAAATGTGTAGGCTATTGGTCTCGTACACCATTTTGGGAAGGGGATCCGTGTGAGTTCGGTTTACTTGGAGTGATTGATCTAAACCGTGCAGAAATTGTACGAAATGAAATCAATCGTACCACTCTTCCAGAAGATGTCAAGAAAAATATTTTACAACGTCATGGGGTCGCTGAAGGCATTCTAACAGCATTCGCATGGACTTCAGCACAGGCGTATAATCAAGGTGAGCTTGGAAAGTATATATTTTTTTCAGACATTTTTATTTTGTAGACTAGTAGGAATGCTGATGGTTTTGGTTATTAACGAATTCGGTTAAGACTACTTGTCAAGCTGGGACAGTAGCTTGTATAGTCGTTTCATTCTCTTCTTAAAGACACCACTCACGCTTTTATCTAGCATTGCCATTTTTTGATTTATGGAAACTCATTCTGGCTAGTGGTATTTTCGTTGTGATTTTGAGGTCGTCGTATGTTACTGTCATTGCAGAGCATTTAATTAAGTCCAGCAGTGTCAAGATTTCCCCTGAAACCTTGACGTACTTATTTTTCCTGTAGTTAGTCGTGAATGTTGATGATTTACCGACTTGCATAATTACTCTGTAGTATATTTTAATCCTTTTGTGATTGTATTTTCAAGTTTATTAATTTTCCTAGGTTTCACATTGTACAATGAATTAACTTACCCATTGTGTGCTCAAATAATTCTCATGGATGAAACGCATATTCAGTTGTTGCGCTTTCAGTTGAATTCGATAACATCACTATGGAAAGCAGAAGATTCAGTGTTACCGTATAATTTAGCCTGGTATTCTCCACGTGTAGAGTTGTTCAAAGAACAGTCGGATTCAGGGTAATTTTGAGTATCGTCATTATTTTTGTGTATGAGTCAGCTGGTCGTACGACAACTAACACTTTTTGAAGATTTTTGTACCTCAGGTGGATTTTATATGTTGTTGTTTTCTTTCTACTGGTTGATTCAATCGCAAAGCTTATTATTGTCCTCTCAGATATTATCATCAGCCGTAAAATTTAGCCTAGAGAATGCAACATCAAAAAACAAAACAACAAACAATTGTTGTTACATCTCATCCAGTTTTCATTGTCAACAGGCGACGGGAAACGTTTGTAATCGCTAGAAAAGTGTTTCTTTAATTTTAAAATGATGCTGATCACGAAGACAATCGTCAATTTCACACATAATATAATATATATTATATATATATATATATATATATATATATATATATATATATATATATATATTATATATATATAATATAATATTACAAGCTTTCAAATCATGATGCCAGCATCGATTTTAACCACTGAATTTCATTTTTCATTCAAATTCTGTGTATAATATATGTGTGCAGCCTTGAGGTGTTCATATGTATTATGCGTAGTGTAGTAAAATTCTGAGTCGCATCATCCTGGAGACAATAAAGGACCCACTGGATACAGAATTCCTAACAGAACAAGCTGGATTCAGGAAGAGCAAATCATGTTCTGACCAAATTGCAACTCTACAAATCATCATCACAAAACAAATCATGGAATGGCCATCAATCAAACCTCTACCTCAACTTCATAGACCTTGAGAAGGCCTTCGACAGACAGCGTTGACCGCGAATTAATTTGGAAACTACTCGAGTACTACGGCGTACAGTGCCCAAAATATTCATCAACCTTATTCAACAGCTGTACGACAACGGAACATTTGAAGTCATCCACAACGGAAAACTCAGCGAGGCGTTTGGAGTAAACACAGGAGTCAGACAAGGGTGCTGGCTTATTATCACCCACGATGATATTCCTAATTGTGTTGGACTGACTGGATTATGCGTCAGACAGTGAGTGGGAAACGAGAAGACAGGGATATTCTGGACCGACTGACGTGAAGAACCTAGAAGACCTGGATTTCGCGCGTGGATGATTTATGTTTGATGTCACTGTCACAAAATCGAAGACTTACAAGCGAAAACCGACAAACTGGTCGAAGAAGCAGGCGGCGAATACATGACTCCAAGTGAACATAGACAAGACGGAGGTTATGGAAATAACCAACCAACCAACAACAACAGCAACAAGAGCAGCAACATCCATCGCCAATCACTATCAACGGGAAGGATATGAAAGAGGTTACTGCATTCACTCTTTTATCTAGGGAGCATTGTCTCAACTACAGGCAGTCGGAACGGGCGAGGATGTCAAATCGAGCGAGAATCAGGAAGGCGAGAAACACATTCATCAACCTGAAACCAATCTGGAAATCTTCGTCAGTCAGCCAGCATCAACAACAAAATTCGGTCAAACTTTCAATACAAACAGTGTCAAGTCAGTCAGTTCTTCTATACGGATCAGAAACTTGGCGGGCGGGTCACAAAGAATATTTCCAACAGCCAGCCTGTTGCAGACCAGACCTTTATCAACCAATAACTGTCTTCGCTGGCTCTATACTGAAGATCAGATGGCCGGGCCGGGAAGAATCACCGACAAGAAACTATGGCTGGGAACAAACAAACAAAACAAGAACCAATCGCCAACCAACAAATATGCAGGGGAGAGTGGAGATGGATTGGACACTCGCTGAGGAGGCCGCTGGGTGACATCGCGCGCGCGTCTGGCCATAGCCCGAGTGGAACCAGGCCGAAAGGGAAGCGGTGGCGAGTGGGACTTCAGTGCAAGGGTGACATGGAGGAGATCGTGTGAAGAGGAGCTGAAACAGTATGGACTAACACGGATGCAGGTGAAAAGTGCAGCAGAAGACAGAAGTGGCAAGTGGAGACGTGCAGTTGAAGCCCTATGCTCCACTAGGAACCCAAGAGAACAATAATAATAATAATAATTCATAAATATATACTTTGTTCCACATTCCGACTTTGAAACAGTCTGATAGTGTCGTTAGCTCTCTCTCACAGTGGCTTTAGTCATTCATTGGCAAGATTGTCGTGTTACACTTTGAACACTGGAAGAATGCTCGTGGAAATTATGAGTACACGAGAAGATAGTTTCTGTAAGCTTATGTACATAGATGATTAATAGAGTTTTAAAAGAATGCCAGATATTCATATTGCAATTAAAAAAACGTGCATAGCTGTTCTAGGAAGAAAAAAGAGATAGGAGGAGCAATAATTTTCTATGGAATAGAAAATATTGAAACGAAAGGTGAACTGATGCACAGATAACAGAACGAGAACGTCGTGCTGAATAAAGAAATGAAGAAGATCTCTAGGAAAGATAAAAGACAATTCAACGACACACCAGCTACTGAAGCGGGACAGGCTGCAGGTAAAAAATACCTCAGGACATTATATCAGTTGATCAGGTCTCTATCCGTGAAGGGATCAATACAGATGAAACAAATGCGGAATAGTTAAAAAAACCTAATTACTGAAGAGGAGAAGTAAAGAAAACCCGTGAGCTGATCACTTCAAAGGACTTTTGAATCGACCATCACCCGCGACTCGTTAAAGAACAACACCAACAGCGGACACAACTGCCATTGAACACCACTCCCGGAACAAAAGCTGAAATCTTGAATGCAATCAATCTACTGAAGGCCAGCTGGGGAAGGGAGCAGGACCAGACGGAATTCCCCCGAAGCAATGAAAACGTATCCAGAGACTGCAGCAGATGTGGTCACACCACTACTGCTAAACGTTTAGAAGGAAGGAAAGGTGCTTACTGATTGAAAGAAAGGCTGATTTCCCAAAATATCAAAGAAGGGGGCACTTAGGCTTCTGTAAGAACTGGCGCGGAATAATGCTCTTGTCCACGCCAAGCAATATATTAAGTTTTATGATCTTGAAGAGACTAAAAGATGTACTGGATGCAGAACTCCACCAACCGGAACGACCTGGATTCACGAAAATCAAATCGTGGGCAGATGAGATAGCAGCTGTGCGCATCACCATCGAACAAAGCATAGAATGGTGGTCAGAACTCTTCCTAAACCTCATCGACTTCGAAAAGAGCTTCTACAGCGTTGACCGCGATGTTCAACACTATGGAGTGCAGTGCCCAAATCTATATCAAACTCATTCAACAGCTATATGACAATGCCACATGTCATGTGATCCACAACGGAAAATTCAGTGACACGTTCGAAGTGAATAAAGGAGTAAGACAAGACTGCGTATTATCACTGATGATATTCTTAATTGTGGTGGACGGGATTATACCTCAGACTGTGGGGGAATGAGGAGACACAAATACGTTAGACCTATAAGAAGATCGTAGAACATTTAAACTTAGCGGGCTATTTATGTCTAATGTCACTAATACATGAAGATTTGTCTGTCTGTCTGTTTTCGACATAGGACCTTGCACATATGTGCGGCAGTTCAAGTCGCCACACTCCATGTAACACACAAGACCAAGAGAAGAAAGTAGAAGAAATGCATAATAGAGACAGTAAACAGAGGTGTGAGACAAAGGAATAGTAATAACGAAGAACAATATAGTTTCATTGGAGATCATAAGTCACAAGGAGTGGATGCATCTCCGCCAGCCATTGAGAACGATTTTGAGCCATATCACCGATGGTCTCCAGCCATTGGTTTTTACCGTCCCGAGGACCCCAACCAGTCAGGAAGTCTACACCTCCCAACATGGTTTAAGGTAACTGGTGTGGATTTCATTGACTGGTGCCATGTTTCGGTTTGACCGCCGCTAGCTCTTTTCCAACCTGACCCTATGCCAGCTAACATTCCCCGTCGGTCAAGGAAAGCGATGACTAAGCATACGTAACACATGTCCTAACCATCTCAGTCGATGTAGCTTCACAGCCGCTTCGACTGATTTTCCCTCCTCACCTAGCACTCGACCGATGCCTAACCTCAATATTGCTCACTCTATTATACCACCTAACACGGGAGATAGAACGAAGACACTTATGATCAAAGACAGCTAATCTTTTCACGTCTTCCACTTTCAATGGCCGTGTCTCACTGGCATGAAGGAGAATGGAGCGGACTGATGAGCAGTACACACGCCCTCTGGTCGACAGCCAGCCGGATGTCACGTCTACTAAGCCAGAGACGGCGTAAACTGGCATATGCGAAACTAGCCCTCTGTATCCGTACTCAGCTGAGATTTCGTCAGTGATTAACCCGTTAGCGTTAGTTGGTGCAACTTCCCAAATAAGTGAAGTGTTCAACGTGCTCTACCACTTCACTCCTTATTTCAAAACTAGGAGTAAGTGTAGTCCAGTCCTGTAACATCATCTTACATTTGACAGCAGGAGCGAATCGCATGCCAAACAGTCGTAGATTGCAGCTCCAGGCGTTCAGAAGACTCTGCATTTTGCCAGCGTCTTCACTTAGAAGCAGGACTATATGATCTGCATATTGTAAGTCAACCAGATTATTCCCTGACGGTAACAAGTCAATCCCTGAGTCTCTGAAGTCAGTTATTGTGAAGTCTACTAGTGTATCAACGAATAAATTGAATAGAAATGGGGATAGTGGGCATCCCTGATGGACACCACTAGTTGTCACCGCTTCAGATGACAACTCGCTGTAAGCCCTCACCTGGCTGCACGAGTTCGAGTGGAGTGCCTTGATCAATGCAGTGTATTTTCTACTTGAAGATTTACAGTCGAAAATCAAGTTGTGAAGAGAGTGTCTGTTATAACTGCACTGAATTAAGGTAAAACCCCGTCGCCAATTTGTTATAACTGTAGGGAACTGAATGAAGACGTTTTCACCTTATTCTGTCTGCGCCTGAACTAATCTGCCTATCTGCTTGTCGTACCTTCCGATTTAGTAAAGCACGCAAATATCAAAAGACAAAGGCTGGACTGTGACTGTGTGTTGAAGTGCAACAACGATAAAGAAAGCCATGGTATTTATACATTTTACAACAATATGGACAGCTAACAGCATTTGAAATAATTTATCTTAATAGCCAATAACAAAGTGCGTGAGAGATGATAATATACCATATGTGCGAGGTTGACAGTCAGTAACAAAATGTGTGGGAATGATAATATACCATATATACAAGATTAGCAGTCACTACCAAAATGTGTGAGAATGATAATATACCATATATACAAGATTAACGGTCACTACCAAAATGTGTGAGAATGATAATATACCATATATACAAAATTAGCAGTCAATACCAAAATGTGTGAGAATGATAACATACCATATATGCCAGATTAAACAGTCAATACCAAAATATGTGGGATCCTATCAGTGTCAGCGAATACAGGACTTCAGGTGAATATCGGGAAGACGGAGGTGATGAAGGTAACCAACCAACAATAAAATGCACCAATCACTATAGATGGAAGAAATTTGAAAGAACTGAGTTCCTTCACTTATCTAGGTGGCACCAACTACACTCTGAAATCAGTTTGGAAATCTACACTCGCCATAAGGATCAAGATTCGGATTTTCGACACCAAAGTCACGTCATTTCTTCTGTATGGTTCAGACACGGTGTGACACGACAGGCTGCTACAGATTTTTGTCAACAGCTACCCTCGCTTCATATTGAAGATTAGATGGTCAGAAAAAATTAACAACAAGAAATTCTGAGAATGAACCGATCGAGAACCTATTATTTAACAAATATGCTGAAGAACATGAAGATATATTGGGGACACACTGAGGAGACCATCGGATGACATCGCGCTCCAGATTTTCGAGCGGAACCTGAGTGGGAAACGACGCGTTTGATGTGAATCCGAGGGTGGCGTGGAGGAGATCGTGTGAACAGGAGATGAAAGCCTATGGGTAATCGTGGTGCCACCTGCATAGGACTTCAGAGAACAGGCGAAATCAGAGATGCGCCGTATGTGTCCACTTGGAACCGAAGGCAGTAGTAATAATGGTAGTCTTGTTTTGTTACATCACAATATTCTACTCATGTGTAATGAGATGCGCAGTTTTGTTGAAGGACCGTAATTTATTGTATTACTTAGCTTAGTACAACATTGTCATTAGCAGGTTCGGGGTATTGGCATCATACTAATTAATAGAAAAGACACGGTGGAGCAGATTTAAAAGCGATTCTTATCGATGATGTCTTCGGGCTCTTCAGTTATGTATCCATACCGCATAAATAATAAGTTTTTACATATAAATTACACAAAGGATTTGAGTAGCAACGAATCATCAACAGTTTGTTTTGAGAGTAGTTGTGTTTAAATCCAAGTGCTTTCGGAATTCATTTCGCGGGAAGTAATTATGTGGAAGACCCTTACAGGACATATGTTATCCAATCAGAGAAATGATATAGATAGGTGATATTTGGTCATTTCCACAGTTGTCTCCTGCGTTAATATGGGAGGAAAAGGTCAAAAATTATGAATTTGATTAATTCAAAGTTGTAATTTCTGAATATTCTAACGTAAACTCTATCGCAGATCTTCAGGCATGTACTGCAGGGAGTAGAAAAGTGGGCATACGCTGAATCGACGACAAAAAGAACCTAGCTGATCTGGATTTCACTGATGACTTGTGTCTAATATCGCACAAATGTAAAGATTTAAAAGCAAAGATCAACCGGTTGGTAAAAGAGGTGGGGAAGATAGGACTTCGAGTGGACAGAGGAACACAAGCGATGAAAATACCAGACCACCATTAATATCCAAAGGGACTTCGCTTTTATAGTTACCCAGGCCTCATCGCCTCTTGTACCTCTCCAAGAAGATTCAATGTGCACTTTTGGGGAAACATGTTATAAGAAACAAACTGGGATATGTTTATTGAAAATGTGCCAGATGATATTATCATGCATATAACATCTTTTCTCAATCTGTCTTGACATTTGTTGCCCAAGGGGAACCCTCTTCACTTTTCATCTCTTCAGATGAGACTGAGAAGCCTAAATGCTTGTACGGCTAAATTTAACAACTGAAGGATAACTTATCTGGCATACATGTTGTTTAAGCACGAGATTATTAGGTATGAAGTTACCAACCTACTTTGTAACTGTAAATAAATGGCAATTTTCATTAAAAAACAATCAGTGATGTGTTGTTGCAACCTTTCTTATCTTTGGCTTGGTCATGTGCTGTGAATGTCATCCCAGAGGCTTCCGTACAGGTCTGTGTTCGCTAGTCCTGGGGTGGAATGGAAAAGGCCGAGAGGTGGTCAGCCGATGAGGTGGCGTCGTCGTGGGGTGAAGGATATTTGTGTTAGGTTAGCATCGGTTGGTACGTCCCGACTTCCTGGCCGGAGTCCGAGTGTTAGCTCGAATCAATGGCTTCAAGCGTCATCGGATATGGTCTAGAATCGTAATCCATGGCGAACGTGCTGTAATTTCCATCTTTCTTCCCTTCCCGACGATAGTTGACGAATGCTGCTTGAACTTGTTAAATATGACTGTTTTCCTTCCAGATGAAGTTCTTTATACGTCCTCAACTTATACTTTTACTTTTAATATAAATAAATTATTTATTTATCGGTTATTATCATTACTGTTGTAAGCATCATAAGGCTCCTGTAATTATTTCTCCCTCACGTAGTCTAAAGATGCAGTATTCTATTGCATGCTGAGAATTCCATACTGTGAATTGAAGCGATAATTATTTATGTATAACAATCAAGCCAGAGGAGTTGAGTTATCGAGGAGAATATTCTTTGTCTTAATAAAGTAATGTTTTATTCCTAACATAATAATTATTTCTCATTGTTTACTCTAGATCTAATACATCTTTATCTGTAAATAAAGAGGCTGTCTCACTACTAACATCTGCTATGCTGCATCCTTTGGATAAAACAATTTCTAATGAATCACTTCGTCCTTATCTTGCTGATGGAACAGCTCCCAGAGATTATCTCATTTCTAAGCCAGCTAAACACTTGATTCCGTCTTCCCAAGAGTTTAAATTTGATAATGAGAAATACGGTGATATGTCTGTGCTTAGTGAATCTGAAATGAAAGCTTTAGAATCAACTGGGGAATTGAAGAAGAAAGAAAAACCAATACAACTCTACACCTTTAAACGTCCACATCCGAATGAAGTATTTTTCTTTAAAGTAGGTTCATTCAAATATTCAACTTTGATCTCTCATAACTTATCTACTAATAACTATTATTATTAGTAGGTTAGGTTAATATTGATCTTATTGGCGTAGTAAGTTGGCAGCTTTTATTACCGGCAACTTGACGATGATAACCACCAAGCAGCCTTGGGTGCAAGTTTTTTTTGTACTAAGTTTGGCGAAAGACGGTGTTATTTATGGCGTCATCAAAATGCACCTTAGGCTGGTGTGATGATTTCACTGTTTAGCACCTTCAATTTCGAATACATTCTAACATATTTTCTCAATATCTGAAGATTTAACACAGTTACACCTCTATTCTGTTTCGTCTGTATGTCGATTTGCTGTTGAGAAAAATAGTTGTTTATAACAATCTGTCCTTGTTAATACGTAGGCTATATGAAGAACAGTGTTATTATAGGACATAATTCGTATGCGTCGGTGGCACAGTGGTTAGAACTCTCGTCGACCATGCACATGGTCCGAGGTTCAATCCTCTGCCGACGCACACCTGATATCTATGGTCGGCCTGCAAAATTTGAGCTACCGATATCACATGCTGAAACTTCCATAACTGTACCAAAAATAGGGTGTGGAATCAAGCTGAAATAAAAAAATCAAATATATTAGATTAGTTGTTTTGAAGTTTATTCACACAGTTCATTTCCATTTTCTACAAAATAGTTAACAGATAAGCATACTCTTGTGGATGAAATTAAAGAAACATTCCCAGACCTCGGTGGACCTTTTGGTAAACTTCCTGAAGTATATCTTAGTAAAGTTCGAGAATATCAAAAGGCGAAACGTCGTACTGCGACACGGCTACGTGTTCAACCTCCTCCTCGTCGTTGGCGTTGATGAAATTTATTCACATTCTACCGATTGTTCCTTATATGAAACTGTTACATTGAAAATTGTATAGAAATAAATTTTTGAACTCATTCTGGTGTTTTAATAATTTTCGAGCTTGATTCAACTGTACTTCTCAATACATATATTGAGGTTAGTGACCTGGTTTATCACATTGAATTGAAGACATATAATTGTCTTACTTATTAATAAAAGAGTAGTATAGCTGGGATTCGGAAATTTCCTCACTACATTTAGTTATTATATAGGTACAACATTATTTTACAGACAAGTTGTAAAAATGGAAGCATAATTTTCGGTAAAATGAATACCTTTCTAAATTCTCTGATACTAATAAGAGGTGTTTGGTCAAATAACCTTGGTTTTAGAGTCTTTATATAATACACATTTCGAAATCGTCTGGAAAATTGTAAAATGTTAACGAATTACAATTCACAGTCTCGGAAGAATTTTATTTTTACTGACGAGTGACACATACGACATCTAGCAACTCACCAAGTGAGTCCTCTTTATCAGGGAATCCAAGTAGTTTGTGCTGACTGTGTGAACAAGATCTCTGACATCAGTTTTAATATGGTGTTAAGAATTTGCGGATGTTTTATGGGCTTGAAAACTACCCGAAAATATCATTTTATAAAAACGGTGCCTTCACTCATCATCTATGAGCTTTTAGGTCTTATGACTTCACATTTCTGTGTAGAAGTTGATTAATACAGAAGTTATCAGTACGATAAATTAAATCTATAACCGACTGTAGTTTACGATGACGTACTTGCGTTTGTTTCTTGTTCAGTTTTGTTGTGTATACTTCTTAAAGCGAATTGCCTCAACGCGTGGAGCGGTTATTCTGATTCAGATATTGTGTAAAAATCCAATTCAAAATAAAAGATAGTGGTTGTTTTTATTTAGCTAACCGAGATGGCTTTTGTGGCTCACTAGGTTGCTAAAGGACGCTTTAGGTTTCGAAACGATGATTGTCAGGATCGGTTTCCGCTGTAAATACCATCACTCACTGAGACGGGAGTGAATCCAGTGAGCAGTGTCAAAGTGAACGAGACGCACGGTTTGGCTTCCCCTGGTTATCCACATAGCATCAAGTTGGCCTCAAGGCATCTTCGAAGTTTTCGTTTTAGGAACTGACAAGTCACCCGAGACCAAACATTCCTTTCCTTTGAAAATAATCAACAGGAAATTTAAAATAGCGGTTGCCTATAATAAAACAAATACCAGGCAAGATAGACTGGTAAGTTTTGCCGATATAGGAAATGAGAATCTTGACTAATGTCGTAGAGTTGAAATCTATGCGCAATAATTTAATCAGTGGTTTCAGGCAAAACTTGTGTTATATTTTGATCACAATAGCGGTATCCTACTGTTCTGTCTCTCCAACCATCAATCGTAACAAGTGCGTTGGCCGGAGATCGAACTCCGGACCATATGCGTGGTTGGCGACCATTCCACCGCTTTTGCCACCGACGCGCTCACTACATACTACTGATAAATCTTATCAGTAGCACTCGCCACATGTCCACCTGTTTTTTGTGATACTACAGTTAATGAAAGCTTTGTTATCTTTAGTAGAGCAGTGCACAGAAGTCCATCTGTTCAAAATACCGTACTAAAACAAAAAAAAGATTTCTATTTTATGAGCAGTTAAAAGGTTGAAATCAATATTTAACATAAAGGTTTATTGATATTGATTTATGTGAAGACAAGTCTTGGTTAACACGGTTAATTCAGTGATATCCACTGTTTGCCAACATTATTTCAGAGTATTCAATGGTGAATTAATAAGGTAAAAACCTGCCTGTATTTTCAGTTCGCGATCCAGAACTGACGATAAAATTGTTGAATAGGTGGTATTTTTCAATACAGAAAAGGGAATCTTTTACATTCACTCTCAACAGTATGCTGCCTTTTTATCATATCAAGTTAATTTTTAATGTGAAATCATCTGAGATTTTAACACAATGCTCCGCGTTAAATAGTAGGTTTTTTAGCAGGATGTTTATGAACGCAAGATTTACATAAGGAAGATTAATTACTACGCAACATCAGTCGTGTGGATTGTTTTTCAACCCGACAGATCGGGATATTTAAACATAATTTCATCTAATCTATAAGCTACTGAAATAGATACAATGACCATGTGACAGCATTGCCATGCAGTGATTTTATTTGCAGCATCCTGTATCTGGACGCATGAAACAGCGGAAATATAGGATCAATGAAAATCCTACAGTGGTTGGTATAAGATGAAAGAAGAAAAGGGAAAGCAAAGAGAAATGCGGTATTGTGAAATAGGTTTAGTATGAAGGTATCTGTACAACTGCAGGCGACTTTGAGCCAGGATAACCGAGTTGCCAATTGTAAGTTTTGGTTAACATAAGTAGCCTGAACGCCGAGTTTGCCATGTATTGTTGTGGTCGCCTTTCAGGCTATTCCCTGTTTGACCAACACGATACGATGTTCGGAGAAGGCGGATTCACAGGCTCTCGAAGTTTATAGCTTACTTATGACTTCACATTTGAACTTTATTGCCCACGTAATTATCCCTATCAAAAGTATAGTTGTTATGTCAATGTGCTTTTGTGTTTCGTTCTGTTGCATAGCATTCCACTCAATCTTGGTTTTGATTTTCACTCACTGAGTTTAACTCACTGTTAAGGTTACAAATCTACCAAATTAAATTAAATAAATAATAAATAAAAGCAGCTCGTATTATCCTACAAATATGTTCGTTCTCTCTTTACTTAAAAAATAAGCATAAAACTTAGCGAAGGCGAACCTGGTAGGTGATTTGAAGTTTCGCCTTCAATCAACATGCTTAACAGTCATATAGTAGGGCAGATCATAGTAATGGATAATAGACTCGGTTCTTTGTTTCATGTTTTCCTGATTTATTGTTAAGAGTGTGCTGTGAAAGCCAAAAGGGACTTGTAATCATGCTGCGATTTCGTCGGTTACAATCTAGTTATATTGTAGCTTTATAAGTTGGTAGCATTTAATCCATTGTCTGTTATCGTAGAAGGTATCGACGCCGATTATAAGCCTATAAAAACAGTATGCATTTATTCACCATCTTGTTCTCAAACAGTTACTTATATTTCTCAGAAGACTATTTCACTCGACAGGTTTGTAACGTTTGATTGTAACACTGATAATGACCAATAAATTTCAGTTCCATCAATCAGCTTTCATAATAAAAATATCCTCGAAGCAATCACTTAGAAGAAAGGACTCAAATGTAGTATAGTGAAAATTATTTGATTGTTTTTGTAGTGTTCAACACCACGCAGTATTTAAACCAAGCGAAGAAACTAATATGCACAAGTCTGACACCGGAAATATTTCCCTCGTTTCCATCTGCTGGATACTGTAGACAAATGTGAGGAGCTGGAATGTCCGGTAAATCCACAGATTTTGGTAAGATTTATTACATAGAGGATTTCATCATGAGCTGACATCAGTTAAAGAACCACTGGAAAACCTGGGAGTATTGGACAGCTGTTTCGTCCTAGTTTGGGACTCCTCATCAGTACGCACCCACTGGGGTTCGAACCCTGGACCTTCTGGTTACAAGGCCATTGAGCCACTGGGACCCAAACTAGGACGAAACAGCTGTCCAATACTCCCAGGTTCTCCGTTGGTTCTCTAACTAATTTCAGCTCATGATGAAATACTCCATGCAATCAAACAAAACCCCTACAAAACCAATACTTGTAAGATTTATTAATTGAGTATTGTATGTAATTGATAGGTTATGCTAGCATCTCATTCATAATCTACAATGAAAAAATAATGAGAACGCTTACAAATTAAGAAGATAAATTACCTAGTAATCAATAAATCTTAATCTTAGGATGTTGCGCTCCGGCAGTTCAGGGGGTAGAATTCCCGCCAATCAACCACCTGATTAGGCGTTTAGTTCCCAGCTGACTCACTCCTAAACCTCGCTAAGCCGAGAAAGAGGGAAGGTTGGAGGTTAGTCTAGCAAACCCACCCCTACAACTCCCCTACTTGATGGCTCCTCACTCCCTCTTCACTCTGTGTCCACTAAAAACGACGGAAGCCAAAAAACCACCGATAGTCTCCTAAAGCCACGCCACCAATTTCATATAGGAGCATTTAATGTTAGGACACTTTGCCAAATAGGACAACAAGCATCACTAGCTAAGACCCTGGCATCCCGAGCCATTGATGTATGTTGTGTTTCAGAAACACGCATACAAGACCCAAGTGTGGTTATTCACCTAACCCCACCTGGCCAACAGGATGAATCTTCAAAATTCACCTTGAGGGTGTCAGGAGATGCCACAGCTAGTTCACGAGGATTAGCTGGCGTAGGGATAGCTTGAGTACTAGGGCAGAAAAGACATTGCTTGACTGGATCCCGGTAGATAGCCGAATGTGTGCTGTCCGTCTGAACGGATCAGTAAGAAGGAGAAAGGACTGCACTACTCGCCGATGCCTTTTCGTAATCTCCGCCTACGCCCCCACTGACTGCAGTTCGGATGAAACGAAGGATGAGTTCTACCAAAAGCTGTCTAGTTTGGTGAGAAAGGCTAAACGCTCAGATATAGTCGTTCTAGCTGGTGACTTTAACGCTCAAGTAGGGAAATTGTGTCAATCTGAGAAGGATGTCGGTGGCACCTATGGAGTTCCGTGCCAGCGAACCGACAACGGTGACCGTCTCCTACAGTTCTGTTCAGATAATCATTTGTTTCTTGTAAGCACTAACTTTAAACACAAGGAGAGACACTGTTTAACCTGGCGACCCCCATCATCAAACCAACGCTGGACACAAATAGACCACATAGCAATAAGCTATCGTTGGCGTGGGTCGGTAGGAGATTGTCGCTCCTTCTGGAACACGTGTGTAGATACCGATCACGCACTGGTCCGGGCTCGTGTGTGCTTACGACTGAACGGACGTAGGAAACAGCTGGCGGTAAAACCATCACGTCCCCAGCTCGATCAGGAAACTAAATCCCTATTTGAGGAAGAACTAGCTAAACGCATATCTGAATTCGACAGCTGTGCTCACCCTGGAGAAGCCTGGAAGAATATTCAGTCAGCTATAGATACAGCTGTAAAAGCTGTGAATAAGGCAAATCCAAAGGTGAGTAAAAACCACTGGATTTCGACTGCCTCATCCGAACTGATAGATGCTAGAAGACTTATTCCGGCGAGCTCCGAATTCAATGAGGAGCGAAAGCTGCACAAAAGGAAACTTACTAAAAGTCTCCGCAAGGACCGTGAACAGTGGTGGGTGACAAAGGCGAAAGAGATGGAAAAAGCATCGGCGATAGGCAACACTAGGCAACTCTTTAGACTCATCAGAATCGGGGGGAGAAGGCAATTCATAAGTGAGACTATTTCTGAGAAAAATGGCTCCTTAATTAGCTCTCAGGATAGACGCCTTGAACGCTGGAAAGAACACTTTGAGGAACAATTTAACTTGCCTACAGCCACACTGAACCTCCCCGCCATCCACACACACCCGAATGGGATATAGACACTGGTCCGCCGTCTGTAAGTGAGGTTACAAAAGCTATCAGTAATTTGAAACGAGGCAAAGCGGCAGGACCCGACGGAATTATTCCGGAGGTGTTTAAATATGGGGGTGACATACTAGTTTGTAGATTAACTGAGGTACTAGGCAAAGTCTGGGAATCAGAGACAGTCCATCAGACTGGGGTAAGTCACTTATTATACCGATATTCAAGAAGGGAAACAAGTCCTCGTGTGATAATCATAGGGGGATCAGCCTAACGAACATAGTCTCTAAAATCCTAGGCTCAGTAATCATGCATAGACTAAGCAGAACTCGGGAGGAACAGACAAGGGAAAATCAAGCAGGCTTTAGACCAGGTAGAGGGTGCATAGATCATATCTTCACTCTTCGACAGATTCTAGAACATAGACACACTTTTCGGCGTCCAACAATTGTCATATTTCTTGACTTGAAGGCGGCCTTCGACTCCGTGGATCGAAAGGTACTATGGCAATGTCTGACTGTGAAGGGAGTGCCAAGAAAGTACATTGCACTAATCAAGGCACTCTATTCAAACTCACGTAGTCGTGTAAGGGCTTATGGGGAATTGTCATCTGAATTGGTAACAACCAGTGGTGTCCGACAGGGATGTCCACTTTCCCCATTTCTGTTTAACTTCATCATAGATATGCTAATGGAAGTATCCTTAACTGAACGTAATGACTTAGGAATCGACTTGTTACCAGGGAATAATCTATGGACTTAGAATATGCAGATGACATAGTCCTGTTAGGGGAGGATGCTGACAAAATGCAGAGTCTTCTGAACACCTTGAGCAGCAATCTTCGTATGTTTGGCATGCGATTCGCCCCTGCAAAATGTAAGATGCTGCTACAGGACTGGACACGTCAACCCTAACTTAGTGATAGGGAGTGAAGTGATAGAACATGTTGACCACTTCACCTATTTGGGAAGTTGTATTAGCACCAACGGACTGATTGGCGATGAAATCTCAGCACGGATCCGAAAAGCTCGAGCTGCTTTCGCTGACTTACACCATCTCTGGCGTAGGCGTGACATCCGGTTATCAACCAAGGGACGTGTGTACTGCTCATCAGTTCGCTCCGTCCTTCTCTATGGCTCTGAAACATGGCCAATACGCGTTGAAGACATGAAAAGGTTGACTGCTTTCGATCATAGATGTCTGCGATCTCTGTCTCACGTTAGGTGGTTTCACAAGGTAAGTAATGTTGACGTTAGGCGTAGAGTGTTGGGCAAAGAGGGAAAATCAATCGACGAGGCTATAAAGTTACATAGACTAAGATGGCTAGGTCACGTGCTGCGCATGCCTAACCACCGCCTCCCCCGACGGGCATTGTTAGCTGATATAGGTTCAGGTTGGAAAAGAGCCAGTGGTGGCCAAACAAAAACATGGCATCAATCCATGAAATCCTTGACAGTTAAACTGAGTCAGGTAGGGAGATGCAGACTCCCGGGTTGGGGCCCTCGGGACTCTAGGAATCAATGGCTGGAGACAATAGGTGACATGGCTCAAAATCGTTGTCAATGGCGCAGATGTATTCAGTCTCTGTAATCTTTCATATTCCTTTCTACCATTACCCATTCTGTTTCACTCTTATACTTGTCAAACTCTATTGATTCTCTTCACTCATCTTCTTGTCTACCTCTGTGTGCTATTTGGAACGTGGCAACTCGAACTGCTGCACTTCGGTGCCAAGTTCTATGTTGAATCCAGACAGACAGACAGAACCCACCCCTTACAAAATGAAATCACCGAAACTTCAAAGCTGTAGCTTGAAGTCCTATGTTCCACTGGGAATGTAAAGGAATAAAAAAATAAAATAAGAATGCTGCTATATGATATTATTCAAAGAGGACAAAAATGTTGAACGAGTCTAGCATGAAGGGGTTGGATCATTTGGCAGACAAACGTCAGCCTTTATAACTGTTCATACATATCATTTCAAGTAATCAGTGGACTGCAGGAGGTGAAGCAAGTAATCTGCTTTGCGAATGGTCACCTTGTTAGATCAAACAAATTTAAATTGCGTAAGAAAAATAAGATTGCTTATATGCATAATTAATAATAAAAATGGAGTCAAGTAAGTCAACTTGAATGAGATCAGTGGCTTTTAAGGTAGATGGCTTTTTTTAAAAAAGTCTGGTGATAAATAATAGGCGATGAACTGCAAGCCTTTGGTTCTGCTTCATTATTCAGTTGGTACGTCTATCAGAATTCACTGCTTTGCCGCTTCACCCACCATGGATTGTCGTCAAGTAGCTTCTTTTGTCGTAAACAACATATTACAGCTTAAAATAAGCTCTGAAGAAATTGAATTATTACATGATCAGTTTTGCATTTTACTCCTACGACGAAAAGTATAATCATCGTGTCTAAAAAATCCCATTTGTTAATACGTGAATTTCACTACAAACAAGCAGGTACTGCTACAAGTATATACCGGGTATCTAAATCAAATTGACTGATTTGTAAAGAAGACTCTATGGTAATTCCTTTGGCGGCTGGAAACCATAACAGCTATTGAGTTATAAGGATTACCTGTTGAGCAAAGACCATCAGATATTCTCGATCTGTTCTTGCCATCCTGTTGCGGGTAGCAGTAAATGCAAGAAATAAATGTTGATGTAAATACCTTTTGTGACCATGAACCCCACTGATAGATAAGAGGTGCACATAAACTTAGTCGAATCATAGTGGAACTCTGGATCTATCCAAAAGATATTTATAAGCGCTCTGACAGCGAATAATCAATACGACGCAGTGAAGCAAACAGTAAAGCACAAAGTAAACTCAACAAACTACTCTTGGACATATGACTTCCAAAATCATTCTAGACAATATTACTAAAACTAGTGAAGTCAACACTCAACACAACAACGATGAAAATAATCACTAATGTCGTCTAATTACTCCCCCTATTCAAATTCAAACTCTGAAAACGACAATCGCAAATTTTCATTCACCCACCTATCATTATTTGTTTTAATCTCACTATCGCCAATCACTCACTATTCCAACCTTCATTCTCATGTTATCACAAACACATCACTAATTAACCACCTCAAAATATTAATACTAAGATGTACTTCAGTGTGGATTGATTAGATAAACAAATAAACAGAAGAAACGGAGTTGAATGAAACATGCATGACTAGTAGTCAATACACCAATAGATACTGATTGTGAAATTAATTTATTCTAACCATTTCTACCTTTTAAATGTGTATTGATTTTCTTCGTTAGTTATTAACCCATTGACATTTTGACACTGTTTAATTATTGTTAACAAGCTTATCGCCACTTAATTGGCGAAATGTTGTATTGTAATTAAAATGCTATATATATAGAATAGAGCCAGAGATTAGGATCTAATTGAAAAGTAAATATTTCTTCGCTCAATCTTTCTGTTTTCTGAATGTCTAAATGGGAATTTTTTCTATATTGAAATATTGATTGATTCAGATAAAGTTGAGTTATTCACGAGAAACTAAATCACTAGTAAACACGTTCGATGGCCTTTCCCAATTCACCGGAGCAATAAACAAACAGACAAGAATAATTCTCACTGAATGACAGTCTTTTGGTTTTAACAACTGTTCGGACACAAAAGTGACGACAATTCGAAAACGCAAGTTTCTAAATCCATCCATCAACTCTCCTCTGCTTAACAATCATATTCCAATGATCCGACACTCCAAGCTTCTCTTAATGTTTATATGAGTGTCTTGGTATTTGATTCGAACGTAGTTCATATATACACGTGTGAAAACTAACACGATTCATTTTAATACCTCTCAACAAACACAACACTGTTGAGAGTTGAAGCCATCTTTGGTTTCGTTCCAGTCAACAGCATGTCAGCTCATGGTGAAATCCTCCATACAATAAAAATAATCCCTACAAAACCAATACTTGAAAATTAATCTGATGCTCATTAGCGACCTATTCAGGCAGTTAACCTGGGGTTCTAGTGGGAAGCCATGACCAGTAGGGTGCAGCAGGTCGAAGATGAGGGAGTAACTCATTGAAAAAGAGATTGCGAAGTGGTCGCGTTATGTCGTGAACTGGCAGAAGTTAGAATTCAAGGACCATTGGATCGGGTCCCAGTGGCTCAATGGTCTACGAGCTAGCTTGCCTTATAACCAGAAGGTTCTGGGTTCGAACCCTGGTGGGTGTGTACTGCTGAAGAACCCCAAACTAGGACGAAGCAGCTGTCCAGTACTTCCTGGTTTTCCAGTGGTTCTCTAACTGGTGTCAGCTCATGGTGAAATCCTCCATACAATCAAACAAAATCCCTACAAAACCAGTACTTGAAAATTTCTCAGTCTGTCAGTTTGCAACATGGAGAAGAGCGCTTGCAGTCAATTACTATTACTCGTCAACTTCATCCCGTATATCCACTGTTTCTTCACCTAGAACCAAACAGCCTAACAGTGACATTCATGAATTCACTTCTCACCAGAGTAAAGGAACAGCTTCCACAAATTATCTATCATATGTACATGTGTCGAGGAGTGTTAGAAGAGTGTTGGGTGAAACAACTGTTGCAGATGAAGTGATCATTTTATCAGTTGTCGCGAATTTGTTTTCCAAAGTAAGTAAGTACAGTGAGTGACAGAATGATGATATTTAGTGGAAATTTATTGTTGTAATATACATCTTTATACGATTAAGGTAGTAATTTTCGTAAATTTTCGAAAGCTTCTATTGAATTTGAATGACTGATAATGTTACTTGATAAATCCAGCTTGTAGAATCATAAAGTGTATAATCTGATCAGTTAACTCATGTCGCTCAATATATTACCAATCATTTTTTTCAAACAGAACCTTGTGAATATATGACAGTACATATGAGAAGACCGACTGTCCTGCATTTAGTTAGAAATTTATTTGAACAATACTGAAAAGATACACATATAACTGACGCACAGTTGAAATCGCTGGTGTACTTTTGGTAGTGCGTAAATCATTTTACGTCTTTTGCTGACCGTGTATTGTTTATCATTGTCTAAGAGTCAAATACACTTTCATTCATGAAGTGACTTGAAATCACCTGTGATAATGCGTACTCAATCAGCTTAGCTCAATGTTTGTATTTTAGTTTTTTATTTCGACAAATTATTTAAGCAAACACTTGAGTCTTCTCAAACAACATATTCTGGAGATATTTTAGACACTCTTTCATTTCTTAAAATCTACTAAAAATTTAAGCCTAATCTTACTGAGTAGTTGTCAGTCCACTTTTCTATCCTGTTAAATAACCAAATTTAGCTGCTGCATCGGCCTATTTCTGGGTTAGAGCAGTAGCTTGATAAGATTGTCTAAGACCACAATCAGTCTCGAAAATCGATACATGTGCAACCGAGTTATGGTTAAATTGCGAATGAAATCGTAGTCGTAGTATTATTCTTACCACACCAAGTCAACTTTATCCATTGCTGTATTGCCTGAAACTGAAACACTAACAATGTGTTACTTCTACTTCACTGAAATCCTTACTTAGGTATCAGATGAGAGAGTAATAAGTAACTATCCAATCAAAAATTGTAATTACAAATGTTAATATCCGAGGTGTGCACTACTGAAGTAAATCATTACTCTCTTATTGAAAATATACGTATTAAGTGGACATAAATTACGAATAACTGAATGAGAATTCGTCACAATCGTTTCAAAAAGCGAATGTACATACGAGACTTAAAGTAACAAATTTTCTGCACCTCTCTGTTTTCATAATAATTTCTTATTTAAAACAATTAGTTTCCTTTATGAATTTAGATAAAGCAATAAGAAGACGTAATTTGTCTGAATCGTGTAATGTATTTGCGCAACACATTTCGAACAATCTGATTACACACGGACTTCTCATAGGAATATATATGAAATTAATAAAGAGGTAACAGGTGAGAAAATAAACTTAGGTCAAGTTAAAAGGACATATTCAAGGTCAAAATAACAATGAAGACCACTAAACCAAATAACAGAGGTAACAGTACATCTGCTATGATATCAAAAAAAATTTACCAAAGAAGGTTTAATGTGTTGACGAATTGTTTTGGACGCATAAAGGTGGTTTAAACTTTCTAATTGCTAGGGCTTCTACAAATTTTAGGATACGCCCCAAACACGTTTTTATGGATAGATTTAAAAGATCTGTTAACATCAATTTTATGTCCTGTCTCTATAATATGTTTCGCAATAGAAGAGTCTCCTGTTCTCACCAATAATGGGTTATGAAGATTCCATTTGTTTCTAAGGCCATTCAGGAATATGCTCTGAAGCCCTTACTTGCAGAGATTGATGAGTCCTACCTATGTATGTGTGTCCACACATGCATTCAAATGGTAAATACAGTGGGATATGACATCATTCTTCTCCTGAACAATTATTCCTAAGAACTTTAGTTGTAACAATTAAGAAATTAAAAAGGTCTTTTTTAAATTTATTCTTTCAGAGTAAGAGTATAGCGGAGATTAGATTCACAGTTTTTCGACTCCTGTACTTAAAACTGATATTTTGCCTACTTTTGTTTTGCTTGCTGTCTGCAGTACAACGTATACTTACCTACTTCTTTATATATCTCTTTATATATCGCATATTCAACTATATGTGTGAATTTAGATATGAATGAAGTCTTGATACCTATGTCGTAGACATTCATTTCAAGTGGAATAAGTATCGAGAAAATATAACTTAATCTTCATCAAATTCCTAAACTTCTGTCTGATTCAAACATTTTGCTTATACCATAGCAAATAAATAAGTTTAAACATTCAGTCACTTTTCAAGTTTAACTCCAATGATATTTTTAATGCATAAAGAAATTATTATTTTTTTTAAACCACACGGAAAATATATAGTCTATTGTTTCGTTTGACTATTGACGATACAATGAGGTTCTACTTAAATATTTTTAAGAATTTGATTGTCTGAATTATTATTTCAACAGTGCCTTCCTCTTCTTTTCATACCTTGTCATTCATGTCACTACGGCATTCAAGGTTGAAAGTGGTCAATGATAGGCGGGGAGAACAAAATCTGAAGACTGACTTATTGTGCCTGAATAGAAGTCTCTTTTTAAATATTAAATATAGTTAAGTAAAAAGTGGAATTTTTGAAGTTTATATTTATTATACAATTTTCATTAATTCAATTCACTTTTCGTTATTGCGAAGAGAGGGAATTATTTGGATCTGTTGTATTTTGCTTCTTTTGTTCCAGCTTCCTACATCTAATTCACACTAGTAAATCATTAAACTATTAATCAGAGTGATTACATTGCCATACCAATAACGATCTCTTAGGAAATACGGAATGGAGGTGATAACATGACCGAGTTCAAATTAGTAGTTAGTCATATGAAAATGAAATAAAGAGAAACCAGACTGTATATATTCTAAGAAGACAGGATGATGTTATTAAGCCATTGTACTTATCCAACCTCGAAGTCGACTGTAATACGTGGCGCATGTTATCAATGGAGCTACAAGATCGAACCATTTCATAAGACTTAGATGGACGTTAATTAAACCCAAGTTTTGCTACCAATCAGCATTTTTAACGTTAAAGAATCCAAGGCTATTGAGACCTTAATATGTTTCTATATTCTGCTGATCAGCTTTCTAGAAATATGCTACACAAAAGGTATAAAGTGTCTTGCTTTGCTCTTGTATAAAAAATGCCCTTATTTGAAAAAGAAAAACACAGCCATTCTCCTGAATTTTTACGCATTTGTGAATATCATTATCACTGAAATAGAAATTTGGCTGTAAAACGGTGTTTTATAAAAAATATAAAAACTTCACAAACCTCATGTACACACAAATAATTATATATA
Organism: Trichobilharzia regenti; assembly: GCA_944472135.2. Taxonomy (NCBI): domain Eukaryota; kingdom Metazoa; phylum Platyhelminthes; class Trematoda; order Strigeidida; family Schistosomatidae; genus Trichobilharzia; species Trichobilharzia regenti. Next base: position 60,046,761 of record OX235270.1, read on the forward strand.
AATGCTAGTGTACAGCTGCGTGAATGAATTCGCTGAAAAGTGTCTCTGCGCTGAACGTCTTCTCTTTTTCACATGACTCAATGGGGATTTTTAAGCTTCTAAATGGTTATTTATTTCTTAGCCATCTTATGTCTTGATTAATGCACCCATTTCTATACCCACTGGGATTCGAACCCAGGACCAGTGGGTGCGTACTACCGATGATTCCCAAACTAGGATGAAACAGCACCTGTCCAGTATATTCTTTCGAATGAATTTGGAAGTTGTATGTTACAGGGTACGTAGTGTTCGCTGGTAGGTCAATCGACTATTTATGTAGAAATCTTCATGATTCTGGAAATATTGAGTCATTTTCAGTTTAACTTAAATGTGGTGTCTGATAAGCGGCCTCAGAACTATCCAGTCGTTTTGGTGAATTTAATCATTCACATCTGACATTCGTTTGTGTTTTTTTTACGATTTAAAATGCACTTCTAGTAATTAGTAAGTTCCTGTAAATTAATTTTACTCACACTTACATTAGCCGGAATGTTCTTTTTTACTACATTTTCTAACATTTTGCCGAATGCTTCTGGCTTTCATATTTTATTTTTTTCTGCTTGTGGATTAAATATAGCCAGTAACCTCATTTTAAAAATGATATCACGCAATTAAGCTTAGTCTACGGGAACTTTTTATAATGTTCATTTAGGGGTGAATATGAATTTACCTGAAAACTAATTAGAAATCACCTTTGATGAATTCTATTTCTTCACATTTCATCTCGTCATTTAGAAGTAAATTGCAGCAGCTGGTTTATGTGTTGTATACATACACGTTTCTGTAAACAGACCAACACATTCATCACTGAGACTTCTTGAAAAAAGTTATATGTTGAAAAGAAAATAGCAAATATTTTTGCTCTGTAAATTTGACTTTCTAGTGTTTATAGTGGTATTGTTTTATTTGTTTATTCTCAATTTTGAGTTTTTCATCCATGCATACTGAAGAATGATGAAATATTTAGAACAGTAAACAAACTGGAGGCTTTATTTCTTAGTCAAGTGTGAATGCCCACCTTATGTTAATACTTATTAAAGTTGGAAGTATCTTAGGCTTTGTTTATCTAACAGTTTTTCCCATTTAAACAAAAATCATCAGAAACAGCAACAACAACAACTGTAATGAATAAACAAAAAGACAGAATATATAATATGATTTCTACTGTGTTGATGGTTCTGTGGGTATTGTATTCACATTAATATTTCCTTCAAGAAATATTTCTTAGGATAGTTTTCCAGAGCTATCCTGGTAGTTGATATTTACCCGGGGTTACAAAAAGCCTGGTAAAAGTTAGTCTGCAGAATGGGGGTTTTACAATTCCCTACATATAAGGGATACATTTGCAATTAATAGTGTCCTCTGAGCTGGTTGGTTTAGTTGCGGAGCTTTCGTCGTCTTTCTGGACGGCACCTTCAGCGTAGTATTTAGCATAAAGTTAAGTGATTTTAAAATCTCCATGAATGATGATACAATTGCGTCTCCTGGTGATCAACCATCTTCAAATATGTATTGACCGTTTTCTATTGATTGGGATTTTAAAATTTCTGGTCATCTAAAAGATTTAAGTATTGGTTTGTAGGGAATTTTTTGATTGGTTACAGATTACACCATGAGCCTTCATCAAGCCAATTTTTCCGTATACGCATAATAACCATATTTCACAGAAATATGTTGAAGTTGTGTAGTATAAGTGTTCTTTTTGATTAACAAAAACAGTAAACGGAAAGAATTAACTTAATTTTAAGTGTCCGATCAATTTTTCAAACTGTTCATGAAAAATGAACCGTTCAAACGGGCCTATTTCATTAAGTTGTCTTGAGGCGACAATATAATATTAAAAATATACACACACTTTAATTACAGGATTTCATCATGAACTGATATCGGTTACAGACCCACTGGAAAGCCTGGGATTACTGGACAGCTATTTCGTCCTAGTTTGCCCTGAGTTCGAATCCCACTGGGTGCGTACTGCTTAAGAGTCCCAAACTAAGACAAAACAGCTGTTCGGTACTCACAGGCTTTCCAGCCGGTCTCTAACCAGTATCAGCTCAAAGTGAAATCCTGCAACTAAAAGATTTATTTTGAACACAGTGAACAGTGATGAGATTTGAAATAATTTCAGACTATTCATTAAATCAATTTTCGGATATAAGAAGCAATTTATGTAAATGTCTGCTATTTAAAAAGGTGTTATTCAATCAAGGAAGCATTTGAACAAAAATAGCTTCCCGGTATTTATGTAATAGTCCCACCATTTTATCTTGTTACACCAGAAGAAATTAAAATTCATTTCAGTCCTGAGGTATTTAAACCTCTTGTAAAGCATGTTATTTGTTGGTAAAACGCAAACTGCATGAGCAGGTAGTCAGGTGGAACACTAGGCTAATGTCAGCTTCAAATTTATATCAAAACATATTATACTAATGACAGAAAATTGCCATTATTTACTAAAATGTGGATTTACTCTGGAGCAGATCCATGGAATCGAAATTACGAGTTTTGAAACATCATTATTATACTATTATTATTGTTCCCTTGGGTTCCTAGTGGAACATGGGGCTTCATCTGCACGTCTCCACTTGTTTATGTCTTCTGCTGTACTTTTCACCTGCATCCATGTTAGGCCATACTGTTTCAACTCCTCTTCACACGATCTCCTCCATGTCACCCTTCCACTGACGTCCCACTCACCGCTTCCCTTTCGGCCTGGTTCCACTCGAGCAATGGCCTGACGCGCGCGCGATGTCACGCAGTGGCGGCCTCCTCAGCGAGTCTCCAATCCATCTCCACTTTCCCCTGCATATTTGTTGGTTGGCGATTGGTTCTTGTTTTGTTTGTTTGTTCCCAGCCATAGTTTCTTGTCGGTGATTCTTCCTGGCCCGGCCCGGCCATCTGATCTTCAGTATAGAGCCAGCGAAGACAGTTGTTGATAAAGGTCTGGTCTGCAACAGGCTGGCTGTTGGAAATATTCTTTGTGACCCGCCCGCCAAGTTTTTGATCCGTATAGAAGAACTGACTGACTTGACACTATTTGTATTGAAAATCGACCAAATTTTGTTGTTGATGCTGAGTGACCAGATGTTGATTTCCAGATTGGTTTCAGGTTGATGAATGTGTTTCTCGCCTTCCTGACTCTCGCTCGATTTGACATCCTCGCCCGTTCCGACTGCCTGCAGTTGAGACAATGCTCCCCAGATAAAAGAGTGAATGCAGTAACCTCTTTCAAATCCCTCCCGTTGATGGTGATTGTCACTGGATGTTGCTACTCTTGTTGTTGGTTGGTTGGTTATTTCCATAACCTCCGTCTTGTCTATGTTCACTTGGAGTCATGTATTCGCCGCCTGCTTCTTCGACCAGTTTGTCGGTTTTCGCTTGTAAGTTTTCTATTTTGTGACAGTGACATCAAACATAAATCATCCACGTGCGAAATCCAGGTCATCTAGGTTCTTCACGTCGGTCCAGGGTATCCCTCCCTGTCTTCTCGTTTCCCACTCAATGTCTGACGCATAATCCAGTCAGTCCAACACAATTAGGAATATCATTGGTGATAATAAGCCGGCACCCTTGTCTGACTCCTGTGTTTACTCCAAACGCCTCGCTGAGTTTTCCGTTGTGGATGACTTCACATGTTCCGTTGTCGTACAGCTGTTGAATAAGGTTGATGAATATTTGGGGTACGCCGTAGTACTCGAGTAGTTTCCAAATTACTTCGCGGTCAACGCTGTCTGTGGAAGGCCTTCTCAAGGTCTATGAAGTTGAGGTAGAGGTTTGATTGATGGCCATTCCATGATTTGTTTTGTGATGATGATTTGTAGAGTGCAATTTGGTCAGAACATGATTTGCCTTTCCTGAATGCAGCCAACTTGTTCTGGTCGGAGTTCTGTATCCAGTGCGTTTACGCTTGTTATATCATCGTTTTTAACCAATGAACATACTGGTTCTTATGTTTACTGAATGGTTTATTTTTAGTTGACAGTTTACCATGCCTCGTTTTATCCGTTGTATTAGCTGGTATTGTAACTTGGATTCACACATTTTGTAAAATTAATTTTGATAGGAAGGTTTCCTGCCTTGTTCTTTCCCCCCATTACTTTTAATCTGTTACATAAAGAGGAAAGCCGCCAGACAAACATTTAATTTCTGTGATCCACTTGGTTTTCAATACTAGGAGACATTTCGTCCAAATTTCTATAACAGTACAGACTAACCTATTTTTTTTTTACTTGAGGACATTTCATCGAGAAAAATCAATCATCCTGAAAGCAATCGAAGCAAAAAGTTGGATTTGAGGAATAATACACAATTTAAACAAATTTCTCTTGTCATCAAAAAGAATTAATTCCGCACTGCTGCAGTTATTCTTTTTCGTTTTACTAATTTTTACATTCATTCCAAAAGTGGTTCACCTTTTGGTTATTGTCTCAAATTCATCATCTTTCAATCAACCAACCTTATGGTGAACAGATGACTGTGGTGCACTTTCACATGAGTTGATGAAATAAAACATATTCTTTTATGCTGCTTATTTCACTTCTCTCTTACAAGTTTCTTTCTTTTCGTGCATAGACATGTTAAAAAATCAATTCTATATCAATTCTTTTTTCTGCTTACAGTCAATTATAAAACAGATGTAGCATAAATTTGTATTCTCTTTAAGCGTTTCATTTCTATTTTACTGAAATATTTCCAAATTCTGTGTAAAATGTATGAAATTGACAGTTTAACAAGGCAATTTCATGGAAGCATTATTCACTCATACTCATAAACTGTTATTTGCCTGTTGTTTTAGGATCCAAGACAACTGGTTCGCATTGTAGATATGTATTTATTCAGCAGGGATAAGTGGACAGATTATTATGAAACTTTATGAGGGTTCTCATCAGTTCCAGTTGTTACATTTGAAAATAATGAGCGTAGAGAAAGTAAACAAAGACATAAGTATATTACAAAGGACAAGTGTATGTATAGAGAAAGAGATGGTGCTGGATTTACGGTTATCCACAATATTTAAAACTCTGAATACATTAGGTATTATTATTTTCTCCAATTTGTCCCACTGAGAGTCAAATACACATTATTATTATTTCCTTTAATTCCTGGAGGAGCATAGGGCTTCAGACGCGCGTCTCCATTGCGTTCGACCTTTCGACCTGGCTCCACTTCTGCCCACATGCTTTCATCTTCGCTTCACATGACTTCATCCAAGTCACCTTTAGACGACCAACTCGCTGCCTCCCGTTTGGCTTCCATTCGAGCGATGGCCTGGCTTGTGGTGTCACTTGATGGTTTCCTCAGAGTATAGCCAATCCATCTCCATTTCTTCCTGCTTATTTGTTGCACAATCGATTGCTGGTTGGTTCGCTAATTGACAGAGATCCCTGTTGCTGATCTTTGCTGACCGGCCATCTGATCTTGAGTATTGAGTGAAGACAACTGTTAATGAAGGTCTGAAGTTTGTTTGAGGTGCTCCAAATACATATGCATTCATAAAATCTCAGTTATACTCATCATCCAACCCTCACTTTCCTAAGTGGCTTATTCCGCTGAGTGAGTTCATCAACTATTGGCCTATCTGACTACTTTCAGTATTTTTCTCTTCTTTGTATATTCTACAACTACAGTGACATGGTGTTCTTTCATGATGCATGGTGTGCATGAATCAGTGTATTAGTTAATTATTAAGTATTAGCACAACATAAGTACTAAATCATGCTAACGGAAATTGTTTATGCTGTGAACCATTGGTTAGAGAATGAGTATAAATCTCATAACTGCTGTTAAAATGTTAATGCAGATTTTATTTTTACATTTTTACTGGGATAAATTCAACATATGACAGTTTTAATATTTCTCTACCACTGTAATCCTGTTTTGTGGTGTTATTTATTCAGATTATATCCAGAAACTGATGGACAAATTTGGTATATTTCTTGTTGTACCTTTTGTGTAATACCCCTTTAATGAAACTGTAATTCTGAAGTAAACCTAGCTTGTGTCCTTTTTATCTGAACATCCTATTCAATTGTGATGCACTACTTTATACCAATTTACTGACTAAATGATAATGTGCTCAAGTCGGAACCTAAAGATAATGGGTTCACTTAAAAATGCAATCATGTTGCTCACACCATAAGAATCCCTAACAGCTGTCCAGCATCTCGCAGTCCTCACTAGTTCTCTAAATGATGTTGATTCGTGAAGAAATACACCTTGAAACCAATCAGATCTGTGTAGAGGCAACCACAACAACAACAACAACAACAACATAAATACATGAATAAAAAAATATTGCAATTGATTGGATAATGCGACAGACAACGGCAACCAACGAGGGAACAGGCATAAAATGGACTGACACAAAAGACTTGGAGGACCTGGATTTCGCCGATGATATATGTCTGATTTCCCACAGATAAACTGGAAGATATGCAAGTGAAAAGTAACAAGTTGGCAGAAGAAGCATCAAAGATAGGATTTCAAGTGAACATAGATAAAACAGAGATGATGAAGATTCCTAGCCAACATCAACAGCAACAACAACAGACAACAATCAGCATAAGGGGGAAGAACCTGAAAGAAACAACCTCCTTCACCTACCTGGGAAGCATCGTCTCAACTACAGGTGGAACTGATGAGGACATCAAAGCCAGAATCGGAAAAGCAAGACAAACTTTCATTACTCTCAAATCTGTGTGGAGATCAACAGCACTCAGCATCAAAAATAAATCCGGATTTTCAACTCCAATGTGAAGTCAGTCAGTGCTACTATACGGATCAGAGACTTGGCCGGCGCGTCATAAAGAACATCTCAAACAAACTTCAGACCATCATTAACAGTTGTCTTCGCTCAATACTGAAGATCGGATGGCTGGCCAGAAATGATCAGCAACAGGGATCTCTGGGAGCGAACCAATCAGGAACCGATTGTGAAACAAATAGGCAGAAAGAAATGGAGATGGATTTGCCATACGCTGAGGAAACCATCAAGTGACATCACTAGACAAGCCCTCGAGTGGAACTCGAAAGGGAGGCGGCGAGTTGGTCGTCCAAGGGTGACTTGGAGGAGGTCATGCGAGGAGGAGATGAAAGCATGTGGACAGACCTGGAGCAGGGTGAAAAAGTTGTCAGAAAACCGAAGTCAATGGAGGTGGGCAGCTGAAGCCCTATGTTCCTCTAGGAACTAAAGGATACAATAATAATAATAATAATAAAGCCAGGTCCCCATTTTTAGAAGTTAGTAGTCTGATTACATGATAAATAGCAGTTTAACTTTTTAAGTTTAACTGGATGAAATTCCCCACTTTTTTACTTGTCAAATATGATTATTAGCGACTCACATTCAGCAATAATGTGAAACACTTAGGATATATAATAAGATGAGCTATTAGCCGACATTAGCTAATTGATATCTGTAGTTCAAAGCTTATGTAAATATATTTATACATGACAGCCGACGTTATTTAACGCATAACAAAGTTGTAAATGATTTTGATATGATCGTGAAGTCTAGGAAGTACGTTTTAACTGTGAAGTTGACAGCATCTTCAACTTTAACTTCAATTTTCATTTCAAAATTCAAGATTAACATGTTTTCTGGAAACACAGTGGAAGCTTCACAAATAAGATGCCCAACTAAGAGTACGAAATTATATATATATATATATTCATCTTGAAATTCAGTGAGTATTACATGATTCAACACAGATATGTTTTGAACAGGTTGGGTAATGGAGAAAGTTCACTTAGATTGTCGAATAATTTCAGTAGACAAGAATTATTTATTTGAAAGATTCATAATATATGACTCCTAAACTGATTGCGAATTAAGGCAGTCTAAAGATTTTTGTCTATGCAACTGTTCATAAAATTTCTTAAAACAAGAGCTAATCGAAGGAGAAAACTTTGGCAACCGACTGTTCTTTTTACTCATTCGGAAGTTTTCTTTGGAGTCACAGTTTAATTCGACTGGGAAATTATAATTCGCGTGTTACTGCCTAGACCAAGGAGTGAAATTATAATGTACACATTCATCAAAAGGCTACATAATCCCAATAAATATTGTTTTTTAAAGAGTGGTTACTGAACAAAGAATACTCTTTTCGATAACTTTATCATCAGGCTCTACAGTTATATATACATAACAGTAGTGAATGGACTAGCGGTGTGAACAAAATTAATGTTTAAATAACATCGAATTAATAATATCAATAGATTACAGTTCAATAGCATCAATATAACAATAAACTGAATGTCAGAGAAATTAGAAAAGACAATAATACAAATTTATGAATTTCTAGTCTCTACTGAAGGCCAGTGGAATAGTAGTGGTTGGCCGGAGCACTGGTTGTTTCATGCGAATCGCAATTGCCTCTGCTGTTTGTAGCTTGCGATACCTCGATGTTTTTAGCAATTTATTTGTCACCCGGTAAATGATAGAGAAGGATTCTTTAATGTTGGCTTTGTGGCCAGTTTGGACCAGGTGATCGAATATCAAAATGTTGATGGTTTTTACTACACCTTTACTTAGCCATAGTGGGAGAAGTTCTCGAGTAGGAAAAATCAAGTTCCTAGAATAACGGCCAATATAACTCGCTCCACAGGCGCAGTTGAATTGGTAGATGCAGTTGGAAGTGCCTAATCTAGGTAATTCATCTTTCAACCGAGGAATCACCATCGGTCGTATAGAAAATAAGACTTGTAGTTTGCCAGCATCACAAGTTCTTTGAACTGATTTTCTTAACTTCTTCGAAATTAATTCGCTAGGTATATCACCTTTGAATTGCAGTTGTATATCAAGAGGCTTCTTGTTTATCGATAGTGAGTGGTCCTTTTCCGCTTTTGTATGTAGTGTGTTTCTTGGTAAATTTGTCAGGATATCTATTTACAATCAAGGTATTATATACAATCCTTAGTTCACCTTTAATTACTTCTTCTGAGCATATAGCTTTAACTCTGTGGCTGAGGGTCCTTTCTAAATTTCTTTTGTACTTTATAGGAACGAAGCTGTGAAAATGTGTATATTGTTCTGTCCGTGTACTTTTTCTATGCAAATTTCTCTTTATTCTACCATCTGGTTCTCTTGTAAGGAGGACATCCAGGAAGGCAATTCTGTCTTGGGATTCTTCTTCACACAGGAATTTTATAGCAGAATATTCTCTCTTCACTTATCATTCTTTTGAAAAATTTTAATGGGAATTTTTAATCAGTTCAAATAATTTTTTAAAAGTATCATGTTCACTGACCCTAACTGACCAGGTCTTATGCATCCAACCCATATAAGGAAATTGTTTTACAAACAACGTTGATTAATGTTTTGCCTAACGTATATAACATTATATAATTTCAGGTAAACGAGATTTCTTGAGATTTTATACTTTTGTTGCATACAAATGAAGGTGGACAGCCACTGCTCTGTTTTACATTCTAAGTACAAAAATGTTAGTTTCATTTCGGAAACAACAAAAGTTCAAACCAGTAGGGTTATAGTGATTGATATACTCTAAAGAAGAGTTCCTCCACAAAGCTTCTCATTTATGTTCAGAGGCAGTGATTTATGAAAAAAGTAGAATAGAATTGATATTATATGAACACTGCTTATCTTCAAGTCAATCCTATAATTTTTCTCATCAGTGACGCCAGCCACCAGTGTGTCGGTAGCACAGTAGTTGGGACACTCGCCGACCATATACATAGTCCGAGGTTCGATCCCCTACCGACGCACACCTGATATCTATGGTCGGCATGCAAAATTTGGGCTACCGATATTACATGCTGAAAATTCCATACCTGTACCAAAAAATACGGTGTGGAATCGAACTGTAATCAAAAAATAAAAAGAGTAAATTAAATTTAAAATACTTGAGTTCTCTACTTCACGGGTACTTTTTTATTATGCATAAATCTGAACGCTGTATAAGAAATCAATATGAACTGATAGAGTATCGAGTATTCGAGTAAATAAACAAGGCAGTATAAAATTTGTTAAAGACATCAGGAAATCTTTCAGAGAATTTTATTTTGTTCATGGTTAACAAACTGAGAATTGAAAACTACTGAGTGGTAACAAAGAGTAAAAATGAAGTTCATTTGAGAAACAAAAATATTTTAAATGCCGTTAACAGCGAAACATCAGTGTTTCTAGTTGAAAAATAGTGTAAGTGTAAATATTATTAACTTTGATTAGAAGCTGGCTGTGCTAAGAGTGAATTCAAAATTCTTAGTTTTCTTACTGGTGCAAAACAATTTATTGATGGGGTTGAAATTAAGTGGTTTGTAATTTTAAGGATTTACTAATTCATTTTATTATTTCTATTTCCTTAAATTCCTAGAGGAACATAGGTCTTCACCGCACGTCTCCACTGCGTTCGTTCTCTGCCAACGCCTTCACCTGGCTCCACGTCTGCCCATATGTTTTCATATCCTCTTCACATGACTTCCCCCATGTCCACCTCACACTGACGACCAACTCGCTGCTTCCCGTTCGGGTTCCACGAGAGTGATGGTCCGACGTGTAATGTCACTCACTTGATGGTTTGTTTTCTCAAAGTATGGCCAATCCACATCCATTTCTTCCTGCATATTTGTTGCACAACCGGTTCCTGCTGATTTGGTTCGTTCATTGCCAGAGATCTCACCCTGTTGCTTATGTCTTCTGGCCGGCTATCTGATCTTGAGTATTGAGCGAAGACAGCTGTTGATGAAGGTCTGTAGTTTGCTCGAAGTGCTCTTCGTGACGCGGCACCAAGTGTCTGATCCATAAAGTAGAACTGACTTCACATTGGAGTTGAAAATCCCGATCTTGTTTTTCATGCTGAGTACTGTTGACCTCCACACATATCTGAGAGTAATGAAAGCTTGTCTTGCTTTTCCGATCCTCGCTGCTTTGACATCCTCGCCAGTTCCGCTTCCCAGGTAGGTAAAGGAGGCTGTTTCTTTCGGGTTTTTCCCATTTATGCTGATTGTTGTCTTTTGTTGTTGTTGTTGCTGTTGGTTTTGGTGTTGGCCAGGAATCTTCATCACCTCTGTTTTATCTATGTTCACCTGAAGTCCTATCTTCTCTGGATGCTTCTTCTGCCAGCTTGTTGCTTTTCACTTGCATATCTTTCAGTTTGTTTGTGGGAAATCAGACATATGTCATCGGCGAAGTCCAGATGTTATCCTCCAAGTTTTTGTGAGTCCATTTTTTACTTTTTTCCTCATTGTCCGTTGTCTGTCCAATTATCCAATATACTGCACTCAGGAAAATCACTGGCAGAAGTAGACAGCTAGCCTTGTCTCACCCCGTGCTCACTTCGAAGGCTTCCGTAAGTGTCCCCTTGTGGATTACCTGGTATGCAGTATTGTCGTACAACTGTTGGATGAAATGTATAATTGCCAATGGGACGTCGTAGTAGCGAAGTAGTTTCCAAATCACCTCTCGATCGACGCTGTCGAAGGCCTTCTCAAAGTCGATGAAGTTGAGTGAGGTGGAGAGGTGACTGCCATTCCAAGCTTTGTTCAATGCTGATCCGTAGTGTGTCGATTTGATTAGTACATGACTTACTAATTTATGATATAACCCAATTTCCGTTTAGTATCGTCTGTTATCAATTGTTTACGTGCAAGACTTCGCTGACGCAGCGTTCATGATTTCTCAATAGAAATTAGACAGATCCATCTGGTAACCGGTCACTAATGAACAGTGTTTTGTTGGTAAGTTTTATCATCAGTTAATAATAATGTGAAACAGTTACATTTTTCCAGTTAAGTGCACTTAAGTAATGAACACGCGATCGTCTATATCTCGTCTACTAGACGTTGGAGATTCCCTGTCAGTGGTGAATACTGAGAGAAAATTAAAGGTTACTCTGTCAGGAATAATGTATTATATAAGTTGTAGAACTACTATCATTTCATCCACAGTAGAAAACCTGTGACAAAAAAATACATTGTTTGTAACTGTAACTGATATTATTGTATCCTTTAGTTCCTAGAGGAACATATGGCTTCAGCTGCCCACCTCCATTGCCTTCGGTTTTCTGCCAACTTTTTCAGTCCCCTCCAAGTTTGTCCACATGCTTTCATCTCCTCCTCACATGACCTCCTCCAAGTCACCCTCACACTGACGACCAACTCGCCGCTCCCTTTCGGGTTCCACTCGACCAATGGCTTTCTAGTGACGTCACTTGATGGTTTCCTCAGAGTATGTCCAGCCAATCCATCTCCATTTCTTCTGCCTATTTGTTTCACAATCGGTTCCTGCTGAGTTGGTTGGCTGATTGCCAGAGATCCCTGTTGCTGATCATTTCTGGCCAGCCATCCGATCTTCAGTATTGAGCGAAGACAACTGTTAATGAAGGTCTGAAGTTTGTTTGAGATGTTCTTTATGACGCGCTGGCCAAGTCTCTGATCCGTATAGTAGCACTGACTGACTTTACATTGGAGTTGAAAATCCGGATTTATTTCTGATTCTGAGTGCTGTTGACCTCCACACAGATTTGAGAGTAGTGAAAGCGTAACTGATTTAGCGTACAGATTTAAGTATTCGATTTTTCGGCATACTTTGTTATTATTACTTTAAATTCAGTTATTTTTGAAGTAAAATGTCTGGCCACTAGTGTATTACTTTAGCGAATTCCTCTCTACCTCCACTAAATCAAGTTGGTTTTACCACCGAATCTCTTAATCTCTTAATTTTACCAAATGGTTCTTTGGTTGTTAATCAAATATTCCAGTTTAACATTTTTTTGTATTATTTTTGGTTAACTGTAATATATTTCACATAATTACATTTATCATAAAATGCAAGTCTATTTATTCCAGACTTATACTACTTCTTGTATGATCTGAACTAACTAAATTTTAAAGCTTTTACCTTGATATACAGATTGGTTATACTATTCTATATCATTTACTATTGGAACTGTAGAAGTAAACAGCAGAAATAAAAGCCTAAAAGATTTAAAAATTGCGCGTAAAAATCTTAAGCCTTGTAAAACAAAAGTTTATGACCTATAGTTTAAACAGAAATCAGTGACTGAAAAGGAAGCTTTTAAAAAAGTGACTTAAATCAAAATCTAACACTTTAAATTGTAAAACACAGGTTTGTTTGTCTGCTTACTCAACAGACCAGGATAAAATGAAGACTTAGGTGTGGTTATTGGCTAAATCACCTTGATGGGGCAATATATAAATATCAGGGCGAATTTTTAATTCATGGTCTAGACAATAGATATTTACTATTGTATGCAATTTCATGACGTATTCTGTATTATCAGAATAGGAGGATTCATATAAACTTATTTTAGAATTATGAGATGTATAGAAACTAGTTGGGAGAAGAAGCATCAAAGAAAGGACTTTAGGTAAACATAAAAAAACAGGGGTGATGAAGATTCCTGGCCAACAGCAACAACAACAGACAACAATCAGCATTAATGAGAGATATCTGAAAGAAGAAATCTCCTTTAGATCTGAGGCCCTACGTAGGATTCTCAATAAAGCAGGAGTTAGAGTGGCATTCAAACCTACAAACTCACTCAGAGACAAGCTCTGTAGGATACAAGACCCGGTGGACCCAATTAAACAAAATAATATAATTCACAAATTACCTTGCAGTGACTATGAGTTAAGTCAACTACACACGTCAAACTAGTAGATCAGGAGTAGTGGGAATATCGGAACATAAAAATTTAGCTAAGGTTAGAATGATTGTCCCACGAAGATAAGTAATTTAGAAAAAAAGCTCAGTGCTACATTGCACTGTATGCATTAACACACAACCAAACAATAGGGTGGGAAAGAGTCAAAACTCTAGAGAGTGAAATAGGTCGGTGGGAAGAGAGATTGATTACTGATTCCTGGTTCATCGTGTCCGCACCGAACACATGCAACAGAAATGACTCAATGCAGATACCAGATATATGAAGGATATTATTACAACCAGTCAAATCAGAGGATAATAAGTAATGTTTAAACGTATACAATTCACATTATAACATTCTAACAAGTTATTTATTTTACTACAATAATATCTTATTTCCAATCTGATTGTATTTAACTGATAACATTAATATTATTTATGAATGTACTCTATCTCATAATGATTTTATTCAAATGTCTAATCAGTTTTACTCATATATGTAAATGAAGCAGGAAAGTTGTGTGAGTGACCTGATATGATTATGAGCAATAATTTGTGCTCGAAACGTCATCAGTAAATAATACTGTGCAACAGTGTATGATTATACAAATAAAATCTTATCTATAATGGAGTTATCCTCTGCCACAGTTCCCAAGTTTTATACTTATAGCAACCTCCTTTACCTATCGACCTGGGAAGCATCGTTTCAACTACAGGCGGACGGAACTGACGAGGATATCAAAGCAGCGAGGATCGGAAAAGCAAGACAAGCTTTCATTACTCTCAGATATGTGTGGAGGTCAACAGTACTCAGCATGAAAAACAAGATCGGGATTTTCAACTCCAATGTGAAGTCAGTTCTACTTTATGGATCAGACACTTGGTGCCGCGTCACGAAGAGCACTTCGAGCAAACTACAGACCTTCATCAACAGCTGTCTTCGCTCAATACTCAAGATCAGATAGCCGGCCAGAAGACATAAGCAACAGGGTGAGATCTCTGGCAATGAACGAACCAAATCAGCAGGAACCGGTTGTGCAACAAATATGCAGGAAGAAATGGATGTGGATTGGCCATACTTTGAGAAAACAAACCATCAAGTGAGTGACATTACACGTCGGACCATCACTCTCGTGGAACCCGAACGGGAAGCAGCGAGTTGGTCGTCAGTGTGAGGTGGACATGGGGGAAGTCATGTGAAGAGGATATGAAAACATATGGGCAGACGTGGAGCCAGGTGAAGGCGTTGGCAGAGAACCGAACGCAGTGGAGACGTGCGGCTGAAGACCTATGTTCCTCTAGGAATTAAGGAAGCAATACTATTTCCAATTATAATGAAAATTAGTTTATCTAAGTCTCACTTTTCAAAATGAAATAAACCAACAACATGTTTCTAGGTCATGATTCGGAGTGAACTAGCATTTAGATGCACACATTCTGATGTTTCCATTGGGCAGTTAATGTGTCTGATACTGTTAGTCTACAGTAATGAATTTATCAGCCACAAACGCATCTTAAAATCAGCATGTAGTTTCCTTTTGAGTTCCGAGTGGAGCGTAGAGCTTCAACATGACATCTCTTTTTCACTTTAGTTATCTACAGTCCTCTTTGGTTGGCTCCATGGTTGTTCATACGCCTTCATCTCCTTCTTACACGATATCCTCCATGTCACATTCGGACGCCCAAGTCGTCGTTTCATATTCGGATTCCATCCCAGGATCTGATATCTGATATCACTCAACAGTATTCTCAGAGTATGTTGAATCTAATTCCATTTCATTCTGCATATGTTATAGTCATTGGTCCCTTGGTTGGTTTGTTGCGCTGTATAGCTCCTTGTTGCTTATCCTTTCTGGCTACCTGTGTGATCCTCAGCACTGAGTAAAGATATCTGTTGATAAAAGTTGGAAGTCTGTTGAAAATGCTTTTGGTGATATGCTCACACTCTGAACAATATAGAAGCATTGACTTGAAATTAATATTAAAAATTAGGATCTTATTTCGTGTACTGGGTGCAGCCGATTTTCACGCTGATTTCAGAATAATAAAAACCTGTCTAGCTGTTCAGATCCTGCCTCTGACACCAATAAGTAGCTAGAAGAGCCCATATATCACTTCATTCACTACATCAACGATATTTTTTTTATTCCCTGAAAACGGGCACCGAAAGAGGTGATAAGATGATTAATACGTGATTAATCACTAAAAGTTACTGATTTATGTAGCTTTTCTGTCATTCATTGCAGTACATTACTACAAAATTATGCATGAGTTATTAACAAGTATTATAGTATAATTTTCTTTTTCTTAGGTAATCATTAATTACCGAAGATAAAGATAATTTGTGAACTATCCATATAAATGATAAGCTTTAATTTCTTCTAGACTTTTATCCATCAATTTATCAAGTGGTTTTATGAAATGAAAATGTATGAGAATTTCTACACCACCAAACTCTGGTTAACTTATACGTTGACAGTGTTTCTACTCACACTTGTAACTGGCAATCAAACTACTTATTTCAGGGCCTTTATTTAACAAAAATGAAATGATTAGACGGAGAAGAAACTATCTGAATTTTTAAAATAAATAAATGCATCTAAAAGTGTCATAAAAAAGAAACTGCTTAGTATATCTCACAAAATGCGGGTGGGAAACATCAGTTCATAAACTGGTCAATGGATCATTATTATATTTTAAGAGATGAGCATGTTCGCTGAACGTATTCGATTGACTAAGAGTTGACTCAAAACGGTTGTATACCCAACTCAATAAATGCAATACTATATCGAGGAAATCATCAATTCATGAGGTATTATGCGATATAAAAGGACAAGTTTCAAGCCTAATACGCTTTATTGGTGAACTGCATTTAACGCCAAAATAGTTTATCTTGAAGTGGATTCACTCATTCAAATGTAGTTGTAATCCTGTTCTTAGACAGAGTTGATAATAGGAGCACAGTTCAGAGTATCTGTTCAGGACTTGGAACATTGATATGAATTTGGAATCTCAAAGTTGCAATTAAATGCCTGGAATTCAAGTGCCTAATAAGGTACTCCGTTGCTTTAAAAACTATGCAAGGTATCGTATTGTTTAGGTATACACTAAGATAATATGCAAGTTTCAGTATACCTTTGAAATTCCCTAACAGATAAAGTTTAATTTATAGAATGGCATTTCTCAATAAATAAAGATTTTCTTCACAACATGTAGATTTTTACATGTTTGACTTCAAACAGCAAAAGTATGTTTAAAAAAGTAAAAGATATATCTTTCATTTAGAAATGAGTGAAAACTACTCCTATTTAACTATTTGGAAATGTTGTATTCATTTTAGTAGACTCTTTAAATGTCTTTTAAAGAACGAAGACACTTCAAAGAGACAGCTTGTAAGTAAAGCTAGACCTAGGCAGCATAATGTACGATTTTTCTACTAACAATTAAGTAAAAAATCGAGAAAATTAAGTGTAAGCTCTTCATTCTGCCGTAGCTAGAAAATGTTTTGACGATGTTACCTGCAAGCGATGCTGAAGGTAACTTGGTTGTTAGTCCTAGGTTAATTTGTAACAACAGAAGACAAGGGACAGGCAACAGATGGTTTATTAAGGAAATAAACACATATTTATAGATTATCATGTACATATTATAGATATTGAATTGAATTTTCAAACGTTGGTTTTTGGGGATTTGATTGGTTACAGGATTTCATCATGAGCTGACATTAGTTACAGGACCATTGAAAATCCTGGAAGTACTGGACAGCTGTTTCGTCATAGTTTGGGACTCTTCAGCGGTACGCACCCACCGGACAAATACTCGCCGAAGACATTGACTAGCCGTCGCGCTATATCGTGGATTGGCAGAAGTTAGAATTCATGGGTAGGCCATTGGATCGGTTCCCAGTGGCTTAACGGTCTACGAGCTAGCTCGCCTTGTAACCAGAAGGTCCTGGGTTCGAATCCTGGCGGGTGCGTACTGCTGAAGAGTCTCAAACTAGGACGAAACTGCTGTTCAGTACTCCCAGATTTTCCAATGGTTCTCTAACTAATGTCAGCTCATGATGAAATCTTATAGATTATTGTTAGCAGAAAAACACAGTCCTCTGATTGGTTGTTTCTCACAGAAAGTTAACCTTGCATCTCTTTGTGGCTGTTTCTTCAATGTCAGATCATCTATATGTTAACTGTATCCGCCTACGCAAAGCCTTCCTTCTCATTTTTCTCACGATGAATATTTGGGACATAAACATTGACGTAAATTACTGTCCACCAGTTTTGGATAACACCAGCTCTCACCCAAAGTCACTTTCAAACGGCTTTGTTTTATTCTAATTAATTGATAATGCCTGCGGTAATTATTATGAAACTGTTACAGTGGAATATCTTGGCTTATTATAGTCAAAGAAGATGTAGATTATTGAAACGATTCAGATGAACAGTATATGGTTCAATTTTTATGCACGGAAGAATATGATTCCTTGATGCAGGTAGATGTAAAATGCGTTTAATATGAATACGTTTAACTAGATAGTTTTCTAAAGGTAATATCATTCTAGAGCTTATCTTCTAGTTTCTGAGCCAACTGTTTGAACATTTCCATACACTAGTTTATTTATTTTTGATAGTATTCAACCATTAGACGTTTTCTTCCACTTAAATCACATTAAAGTAAATTCAAATCTGCAGTTTATGATTTACACATTCCGAGATGAAATTTCACCAGAGTTTTCTTTAGAAACCAAAGTGCGTCGGTGGCACAGTGGGTAGGACTCTCGCTGACCATGCACATGGTCCCGGGTTCGATCCCCTACCGACGCACACCTGATATCTATGGTTGGCCTGCAAAATTTGGGATACCGATATGCTGAAAATTCCATACCTGTACCAAAAAATACGGTGTGGAATCAAGCTGAAATAAAAAAATTCAGATCACAAGATGCGATTTGCTTGATAGCATAAATAGTAATCAGGAAACCAAGCCTAAATGCACAAATCTGTGTACTACTGTGGTGAGTGCTGCTTGCATTCCAAAATTATAGACAACAATTTACATCAATATTTACGTCCCGAATCGGGTTCATGACAGAAAACAATAATAAAGCTTAACCTTAAGGAACTCAAACCAATCACAGCAGACTTAGCGTGTGCGAATATGATTTGTAGACATATGGCCTAACTTTTTAAGAAACGGCCACAAAGAGATGACTTTCAGCAAGAAAACAACTAATCAGAAGACGTTGCTTGTTTGCTAACAGTAACGCTAGTAATATTGTACATAAAAATCTATAAATATCCCTTGATTTTCTCAATGAATGATCTGTTGCGTAGCCCTTGTCTTCTGTTGTTACACTAATAATTGATTGAGATGGTTGGTTACGTATCACTGACATCGACCAGTAGTTCTTGCCGGTAAGCCAAACTGAAGGGATCTAAGCACTGAACGACCATTTCGCTTGTTTTGAGCCAAGTCCATAAGTGGTTTACCCGGTCTGAACCAGTCCAGAGAACTGAATCATTTCAAACCACCCAATTTCCTGGCACATTTCACAATGAAATAAAATGGAGTTAAGAATTAGTTCACTGGTTTATTTTATATGAAGTTCCTTGAGATTAGCTTATTATGGTTGTGTTAATTGCATTGCAAAGGGAGGTTGAACTATCACTGTACAAATTATCCGCAAAAAAGCAGACGTGTGGGTTTTTTCAAAATTTGAATTTGTTAATTTAAAGGTTGCCTTGATTGTCCTGATTTCATATAAACAATGAGCAGGAAATTGTGAGCAAAGCTTTTATCTGTGTAGATTGTAGAACATGTACAAAGCACTTATCAGTATAAAGTATCTGTGGCGGATAGGAAAAAAACCCTACCTGAATTTATCAGTTATTTTATTATTCTGATGAAATTTAACAAAATACTGTATCCGAAAACTAAGTTCTGACTTCGTACAGCTGTTTCGTTTTATAGTTGTTTGTATAACAAATGTTCAATTGTTTTTTAGAAAGATAAAATCTAACTGAAGTATAGATTTCATTTTCCTAACAGATTTCCGATACTTATTTTATATTCAGTTTTTTTATGCAAAAGACTTTGACAAAAAGCTGCTCTTGAAAATCTTAAGATAGATTTGCGTTACACACGCTTCTAGGTTAGCTATCCATGTCACGGGAAAACAGATAAGGTAAACCACTACTTTGGAGATTGCGCTTTGTCAGAGCCGGTGGGAAAACAATCACTTATTTTAGTAAATCTGCTGTATAATGTAGTTAACTAGTTCATAAAAAAATGTATTTGTCTTTCAATTTTAATAGCGTAGTTTTATACACAAAACAAAAAGAAACATGATATTGTTGTTAACAGAAAACAGTTATTTAACCAAGGTGTAAATTTTTGTCATATTCTTGGTGTGATTGGCGTTGCGGTTGGCAAATGAAGTGCTTGTTTCAGCGCATTAGGGATGCATTGCTCACAGTCTCCAGGTAACATTACAAGTCATATAATGAATTATTCAAGTCACCTGTTTGGTTTTATTTCAAAAGTAATCGATCGTCAGTATGTAACAAAAAGTGAAAGCGCTCTAAAAATCAGTCACACATTTAACATATGTAAGTGATTGCATGCATCTTTGCGTTCATTTGATATTTGGCTCATGATGTTAAGCCAATCATTCCGAAGACATAACAGAAAACAAGATTTTAGATCGATCAGTAGTGACTAACTAACTGTCATCTTGAAAAATATCGGATAATTCCTAGCAGGGCTTTAAATTTCTTCCTAATTATCAATAATGAATTTTCTTTAGAAAGAAAACAGATGTTGAACTGTGGGATGGATGAGCTTTTGAAGATCCAGATCATTCTTTTAAGTTCTATCTTGAAAAAAATCAATGTGACGCTTATTATTATTATATCCTTTAATTCCTAGAGGAACATAGGGCTTCAGCTGCCCACCTCCATTGCCTTCGGTTCTCTGCCAACTTTTTCACCCCGCCCCAGGTCTGTCCACATGCTTTCATCTCCTCCTCGCATGACCTCCTCCAAGTCACCCTCACACTGACGACCAACTCGCCGCCTCCCTTTCGGGTTCCACTCGACCAATGGCTTTCTAGTGATGTCACTTGATGGCTTCCTCAGAGTATGTCCAGCCAATCCATCTCCATTTCTTCCTGCCTATTTGTTTCACAATCGGTTCCTGCTGGGTTGGTTGGCTCATTGCCAGAGATCCCTCCCTGTTGCTGATCATTTCTGGCCAGCCATCCGATCTTCAGTATTGAGCGAAGACAACTGTTAATGAAGGTCTGAAGTTTGTTTGAGATGTTCTTTATGACGCGCTGGCCAAGTCTCTGATGCGTATAGTAGCACTGACTGACTTCACATTGGAGTTGAAAATCCGGATTTATTTTCGATTCTGAGTGCTGTTGACCTCCACACAGATTTGAGAGTAATGAAAGCCTGTCTTGCTTTTCCGATCCTCGCTGCTTTTATATCCTCGTCAGTTCCGTCCGCCTGTAGTTGAAACGATGCTTCCCAGGTTGGTAGGTAGGTAAAGGAGGTTTTTTGTTTCAGGTTCCTCGTTTCTAATATCAGCTCAATTAAAGCGTTACTTTTATTAGAAAGAATAGCAGTCAAATCTCTGCTTCAAATTCATCAACTTTGTTTATCCATCGACAGCGCTGACTGTGAAGTAATTTGGAAACTGACTTAACACTACGGATTGTTGCAAATCTTCATCAACATCACTCTGAAGCTCTGTGATGATGTTACATGCCAGGTGATTTACATGGAAAAACTCATAAAAGGCTGTGAAGTGAAGACAAGACAAGTAAGCCAAGACTGCCTGCTGTCACAGATTACATTACTGATCGCGGTGTACTGGATCAGGCGACAGACAGTGTGGAACGAGAAAGTAATGAAACAGATATGAAACAATTATAATAATGGAAAGTAGTTCCGATCGCCCTTCTGATGAGTGTTAATTATTTAGTAGTACATTGTGCCCAACAAAAAGTTTGCAGAAAAATCGATCACCACAGAACTTTAACCTTTCTTCTGTTGTTCACTTAAACTTAAAGCAAACAAATGACTAATGAAGCTACTCATTTTCATATCACTAGAAAGCCATTATTGGTCCAGGAAGTAGCATCCATGACTGAACCTGCCCTACAACAGTTCACCGATAAAGAATCACAATCTGTTCGTCAAAAGATGTCACACATATTAATGACCTAACGAACTGTACCATCTAATTTTACCAAACAAGAATATGAAGCCTTGAGAAATTTGAAGAAAGACAAAAGCAACGTCATAACAAAAGCCGACAAGGGAAACGTCACTATGATAATAAACAGAAAAGATTATGAAAAGAAGGCGAATGAACACCTATTTGAAAAGCCATACTAACTCATTGAAGAGAAGAAGAAATCCATCGAATTCAACAAAATGAAACAAGCTACAAACAGACTTCTTCAAGAAATGAAACCTAAAATTGGAAATTCTCTCTGCTTTAAACTAAAACCAGAATTTTACATACCTTCGGGATTCTACAGTCAACCAAAGATACATAAACCCACAGTTCCATTAAGACCAGTAATAGATTTCACCAACTCACCGACATACAACCTTTCTAAATACTTACTCTCGGTACTACAACCACTACAAAAGGATACTCAAAATATTGTAAGAAACTCATAGGATTTCAAATCCCAAATAGAACACTGAGAAATTGATAAATAAGACATTATGGTGAGCTATGATATTAACTCATTATATACTAGTATCCGAATTACTGAAAGTCTTGATATCATTTCCAGTCTACTAGGATCAGATACAACGCTATCACAAAGATGTCCACTGGACACCAGTGAAATAATTAAGAGCTTAAAATTCTGTCGAGAAAGTAATTATTTTACGTTTAAAGGGAGTTTATATAGACAGACAAATGGTGTTGCTATGGGTTCACCAGTCTCCCCAATAGTCGCCGATCTTTACATGAATAAATTCGAAAATAATATCTTTTCAAGCATACTCACTCCTAAAATATGGTTAAGATATGTGGATGATACATTTGTAGTACTAAAACGAGATCTACACAATTCATTCCTGGAGAAAATAAACTGTGTATCTCCCAAAATCCAGTTCACTTCGGAAGCAGGATCAGACATCGGTGAAATACCATTTCTAGACTGCCTGACTAGTTGAGAGGAGGGAGAACGGGCATTTTAGTATATCCATATTCAGGAAGAAAAAAAAAGAAAACCCACTTCAATAAATATTTAGACTTCAAATCATCACACCCCATCAGCGCAAAGATTTCAGTTGTTTCAAGTCTTCTTAGACGAGCACATTCTCTGATAACGGATGAGAAAGAAAAAGAAGAAGAAATATCAAACATCACTGAAACTCTCAAACAAAACAACTACCCAACGAACTTCATCAACAAAATCAACACAGACATTAGGTATAGCCGAAAACGCATTCCGAAAACATGAACATCAACAGTCATCACTCCATATAGAGCAGAGACGTCAGACGATATCAGAAGAGTACTCTATCAGCTCGACATAAGAGTTTTCTTCAAAATATCAGACACACTTCAAAGCAACCTTGTCCATATAAAAGAACAAGTCCCTAAAGATTCTCTATCTAAATGTGTCGATAAAATAAAATGCTTGGAATGTGATGCGATATACATCGGATTAATATCTCGAAAAATCAAAATCAGAAGAAATGAACACCGTAGAGCATCTCTTCGACCACCGAGAAATCCCGTTGAACTAGAAAAACTTGAAAAATCACCAGCCATAGCTTGTCTACATGCTAGAATCAGACCACAAAATTGATTTTGACAATATTGAAATCATCCAGAAAACTTCAGGAATCACAAAGAACGTCTAATATCAGAAGCACTCCATATCAAGTGGAATCCTAATTGTCTGAACAGGAATGATGGACTAAAACAGAATCTGACCTGGTTACAGCACCTCCCTCCCCTCCCCAACGAAGTGACAAAATCAACATGAATGTTATAAGCAAGTTCACTATGTAAACACACACTACTTTCATAATTTAACACACTGATCAAATCCAACAATCTACACTTGATTTTGTTATCTTTACCAATTGACCATCTTGACAACGAAAAATGACCCCAGACTGACGAACGATGATCAAGTTAGTAAACTTTATTTTGATATCATAACAGACGTACTTTTACCTTGTTATTTGGTTTGCTGATCTTCATTGCTATTTTGACTTTCAATATGTCCTTTTAATTTAACTTGACCTAAGTCTCTTTTCTCACCCCTTAACTCTTTGTTATATATATGCTGAGATTATATATGTCCAAACCAAGTTCACTTTTAACAGTTTGAAAAAATTTGGGCATGCTGAGATTTTGTAAATTCTTGTTTTATAATACTTTGATATGGCTATCAGCATTAAATAGGGAAACGTCAGTAAAAACAATATCGCTTTGTTTTTCATTCATTAGGAAATACAAAAACCTTTATTATAGTAAATATCATATACCCAATGCCCAAATTTTTTCAAACTGTTAAAAGTGAACTTGGTTTGGACATATATAACTACTCATTACGTGTTATCACAATTGAAAAAAGTGTCTTTACTTGTGTCGACAAAAAATTAATTGAGGAGGGTTTATTTGGTTATCAGAAATGTAAACACAAACCGCCTGTTTGTGTAAAAGCTGTCGTCCTACTCTTTAACTTTCTGATTACTGATAGTCGTTCAGTAAATTTAAGAAAAGAATACCTACTTTGTTGCAAATAGTGGGTTGTTTCTGTCAATCAACTGATGGTAATAAATTCCAGTTTTCCTAAGCTTGTATTTGGTAGCCGGAATTCCAACAAAAGCTTATGTTAATTTTAATAAATGACTTTTTTGTTTACTACTGAAAACTTTGCCACAAAATGATGGTGATGGGATTCATAGGAATTACTTCCTATGTTAGTAATTTTTTTGTTTATAACAGATAATATATTTCCTGAGTAAATTAAATATGCAGTGAAGTAAACCATTTTAATAAGTAGAGAGTAAAAAAGCATTGCACATGGTCCGGGGTTCGATCCCCGGCCGACGCACTCCTTTATCCGCTAAGCCAGAAATAATGCTGGTAAAGAGGTAATGCTGACAAAGAGACTTCAAGCTAGTGGCTTGAAGTCCTATGTTCCACTGGGGAACGTGAAGGAAGGAAAAAACAGTGACTAGTTGTAGTGTTAGACGTTCATTCACTTTGTTTACAGGTAAATTTTAGTAACAACCGCCCAGCATCTTCTGATCTCAAGAGTATTCACAACATTTTCGAAAATTTTCAGGGATTGATTTGTAGGGATTTGCTTTGTTTTTCAGGTTTGACCACCGACAGATATCCGTTAGAAAACCAATGAAAACCACGGAAAACAGGAGAGCCATTTCGTCTTACTATGGTGCTAAAATCACGAATTGGAAGAAGTTAGAGTTCATGAACCATTGAGTCGAGTCCCAATGGCTGAATCATCTACGAGGTCACCTTGTAACCGGAAGGTCTGGGTTCGAAACCCACTAACTGGGTAATGATGATAAGTTCCAAAGCGGGGCGAAATAGCTGTCTTGTTTTTAGTCGTTCTCTAACTGATATCAATCCATAGTCAAACTTCTGAGTATTCTGAGTTACGAGAAAACTACCCTGGAATGCTCAGTTTAACAGAATTTTCAAACAAACTGAGAAATGATTTCAAAAAATTTACGATTAAACACCTTATAGAAAAGAAAGGTTTCTTTTCTACACCTAAGCACTGCAATGCATAATAAAAGGCTCATTCAAGTCTAAAAAACTCGATTAAGTTAACCAGCCTTTTTAAAGCAATTAATTGAATATGCTTTCTAAAATGGGCTAAATATATTGTAGAATGATTTTTTCTTAACATAATGAGATTAGTAGTTAAATTATGTCTAGGCTGCGTATGAATACAAGAATAATAAAGTATATTGTGACACTTAAATTACTATTTGTGAATAATTTAAGTCTACTTAAGCATTTAACTTTTTTTTAAAATGCAAATGAATAAATAGAAACATAAATATCTCTAATCATTCCTCATAAAAATATAATAATTAGAAGACACTTGTGAATGTTATATACTTTAGCGGATATTCAACTGATTAAAGCTGCTAGTGTCTATCACCATTCATTCTGAGCATCTGATTTCAAAACATTTCATAATACAAAACCTCATTCTAAATTATTCTTAAGGTTTAGTTTCTCTAGGGACACCATCTTCATGCATAACTGTAGTATTCATTAATTTATTGTAGGTGCCAAAATATGTTGTCATACTGTATTTCAAAATGTATATCAACTTAAGTTACTTCCAGCTGATGAGCTGTACAATAATTTCAACTATAGCATTAGATTTTGTTTTTTTTTGTGTAGTAGAAGTAACTTTAAAGGATGAAATACACTTTTCGTACGCTTAGGCTTCCTTCATCTTTGCTTATTGTCTTCAATTACCTTTTGACTGTTGAAAATAACTTTCTGCATTTTCACAGTCTTCTGAAGTATATATATATATATCTTTCTACAATTTGTATTTCAGCTGACTTGAATTCTGTCCAGTGAAGAAATATTTTCTTCATTTCGCAAGCTGTGCAGTGGTTTTTATACTATCTAAATAGGCACTTTTTATTTCCTTCATGTTCGTAGTGGAACATAGGGCCTCAAGCTAGTGGCTCGAAGTTTCTGTAGCAATGTTTAATTTTACAGGATGGGGTTGTTAGCATCATGCCCAACCTTTCCTCTTTAACAGCTTATTTGTGGCTTAGCGAGATGAAGGAATTAGTCGGCCGGGGATCGAACCTTGGACAATGTGCATAGTCGGTGAGTGCCTTAACCGCTGTTCACCGACGTACAAATAGGTACTTAGTGGCACTAAATATTGCTCAGTCAGTACACATAAGATAAAAGTAACTGGCAAGATTTCTATAGTCAATAGTTTGAGACAGGTGAAACACAGAATTACAGAAGGTTATTAAAGAAGTAGAATGATATCTAGAGACCTAGAGGGCGGGGGTGTTCAGTGAGGACAGAAATTTAAATCTTAATCATAATAGTAATGAATACAGGAAAACAAACTAAAACGGAGTGAAATTAATCTGAACAAACATTACTGTAACCAAATATATAAAAGGAGTCGAACAAAAATATTTTTGAAAACATAGGTTGCCTTTTTCTATTCTTATATGATTACCGCTTTATCTATGCATAAATAGTGAAAACGTTGTCATTTTGAATGGTCAAATTTTAGCCCACAGTGGTTAATTAAATGATGAATCACGTACATCCAAATGACATGAATCAAGATGATATTCACAAACACAAAAGCTCATCATTCTGTGTTAACCTTTCATCAAGTAAAATGAGTAATGTTCAGCTAGGCATTTCCTGAGAACTTGTCCGTAATGCCTTATGCTATAACCTCTGAATATGCCCATGAATGATAAGATGCACACAAAAGAAGACATTAGCTGTAGTTGATTCTTTGGGTACTATCGAATCGCTCCTCGTTTTGATATTATCGGTGTAAATCAGTGGCATGGAATGTTCTATGTACTAAGATATGGGGAAAACAGATTGGCTTTTTAAAATAATAAAAAAAAATAATTAAAAAAAATGTTAAAATAGATTATCCATTCTTTAGGAATTCTGCGCAAATATTTTCAAGCTCTTTGTTAACTGAACCCTCGGAGTAGATTTTCAGAATTTTAAGGCCTAAAAATGCATAAAAATGTCTATTTCTGTTCAAGTGTTAAAATTTTAGTGCATTGCTCCAAAGACATTATTTATCGGTAAATCGATCTTTGAAATTAGTCGTCATCTTTAACCATAACATCTAAGAAGTGTAGTGTAAAATATTTAATTCTTCTCTGGTCGTGACTGAACATATATTAGCGCCACTTTCTTTATTTCTTTCTTTTTTTTTGTAACGTGACAAAAGTAAGACTGCGCAGCTTTTAATTGAAGTCGTTCAAAGGGAATATCTCCCCAGTGAATAAATCCATTTTGTTATAATTCTGAATAAATGAGCATATAGCTATATATCGTCATTTAAAGAGTTGCAATGATCTCAATTTTTCCTTCATGTTTTGATTATTCACATATGAATTAACATAAATAGAATTGATGATGTTGATGATGATGACATGCATATTACTTGTTCGTGCTTTTCTCTTGTGCTTTACGCATGTAAATTGCTTTTTATTTTTCTATTATAAAAATGACAAATTATTTCAGCTAATTTATTTTGCATAACTTGAAGAACTATTACTTTTGAAATTAGTCGAAAGTATTAGCCGAGTGAACAACTCAATGAATGCATAAAAAGTAGAAGAAGATGAAGAAGACGAAAGAGACGAAGAAGTTTGAGTATAATTAATAAGGCGACAGAGGAATTCAGAGTAAGCACTATAATATATAATAGAAGAAAAAGGCTTTTTTTTTGCAGCGGTACTCAGAAAAAAATACAGCAAAAAGTTACATAAATGTCGACTAGGCGTAACGACAAATCGCTTTTGTAAAATCAGACACTCTGTAGAGTTTTTTTTTACCGAAAAGCTAATTGCAAAGCAGTGTTGTTACACTTTTGTGAGTATTTCATTTTACAGAAAACAGTTTGATTACAGTTGCTTTTATTATTTTTCAAACTGGTTTCATTGCACATTTGTAGATGACTCCTCCATCTTAACGAACATTCTTAGCAAAATATTTATGTAGTCTGTGGCAATGAAAGGATGAATGCATGGATTCTATATTCCAATCACTACATACGTCATCAGAACAATAAAACAAGAACGTAGGCTATTGTAGGCTGCAGACTTTTAAGTGCGTGGAAGAAAAAGTATGGAGAATACGTATTGCTGTTTTTATTGCGAAGTGAGAATTCTTGTTGGTTTGTTTATATGGTGTAGATGAAATCACATATAAGAAAAACAGAAAAAAAATTCAAAATGGAAAGTATGAGCACATATTTGTTTTCGCGATCTACATGTTCTGCTCAAATGTCTACTGAAAAAAATTATTGTTTCTAGCGGAAGGCAGTTCTTTGAAACACTGATTCTTTAAAATATCAAACCATCAGGATTTTGTACGCTTCTGTTTTCATTGAAAATCTCCAGTGGTATGCTTAAATGTGACAATGAACTATATGTGAATATTTAAACCCAAGTGAAATGGAGTCTTTTTAAAGAGTTGTAGGAATAAGTGAATTGTCTCAGAGTTATCTAATTTATTCAATAAAGTGAATGCTAAAAAGTAGAAACATCGCAGTGCATATTTTCAAGATTTTTAAGCAAAATACATTTGATAGTGACTATCTGTGAAATTAACAAATTTATTCCTTACAAGAATCAGAAAAACTCCTCACTTCAAGGATGGATGACGCTGGCAGGTGAAATCCTTCAAGAAACCAGTTGGTTAATATGTGGGCAATGTTGCTCAGATTGTAGAAGAAATCATAACATAGGATACTGAAGTGTTAGGAATCCGTGAAAGTGCATGGAGAGAAAGTGAACTCTATAAACTGTCAACTGAAAAGTAAATAAGAATACAGTAATAGGCTTGATTTCTGAAATTTGAAAGCTAATATATCCGATTTTGTGTCAACAGGCCTTATATTCGTTTATAAATCGTCCACTATGTACACTGAACGTTTTTTCTTAATGTTGGTGCAGTAATGAGGGTTCATTGTTTATTTTCTATTGATTTTTGAAAACCTCGATTATTGTGCACTAATTATTTTATTATTGTTCCCTTGGGTTCCTAGTGGAACATAGGACTTCATCTGCACGTCTCCACTTGTTTATGTCTTCTGCTGTACTTTTCACCTGCATCTATCTTAGTCCAAATTGTTCAACTCCTCTTCACACGATCTCCTCCATGTCACCCTTGCACTGACGTCCCACTCACCGCTTCCCTTTCGGCCTGGTTCCACTCGAGCAATGGCCTGACGCGCGCGCGATGTCACCCAGCGGCCTCCTCAGCGAACGAGTGTCCAATCCATCTCCACTTTCTCCTGCATATTTGTTGGTTGGTGATTGGTTCTTGTTTTGTTTGTTTGTTCCCAGCCATAGTTTCTTGTCGGTGATTCTTTCCGGCCCCGCCAACTGATCTTCACTATAGAGGGAAGACAATTGTTGAGAAAGGTCTGGTCTGGAACAGGCTGTTGAAAATATTGTTTGTTTCTGATCCGTATAGAAGAACTGACTGACTTGACACTGTTTGTATTGAATTGACCGAATTTTGTTGTTGATGCTGGCTGACTGACGAAGATTTCCAGATTGGTTTCAGGTTGATGATGTTGATGTGTTTCTCGCCTTCCCGATTATCGCTCGATTTGACATCGTCGTCCGTTCCGACTGCCTGTAGTCGAGACAATGCTCCCTAGATAAATGAGTGAATGAAGTAACCTCTTTCAAATCCCTCACGTTGATGGTGATTGGCGCTGGATGTTGCTGCTGCTGTTGTTGGTGGTGGTGGGTTGGTTATTTTCATAACCTCCGTTTTATCTATGTTCACCTGGAGTCCTGTCTTCACTGGCTGCTTCTTCGACCAGTTTGTCGGTTTTCGCTTGTAAGTCTTCGATTTTGTGTGTGTGACATCAAACATAAATCATCCACGCGCGAAATCCAGGTCTTCTAGGTTCTTCACGTCAGTCGGTCCAGGATATCCCTCCCTGTCTTCTCGTTTCCCACTCACTGTCTGACGCATAATTTAGTCAGTCCAACACAATTAGGAATATCATTGGTGATAGTAAGCCAGCACCCTTGTCTGACTCCTGTGTTTACTCCAAACGCCTCGCTGAATTTTCCTTTGTGGATGACTTGACAAGCGCTGTTGTCGTACAGCTGTTGAATAAGGTTGATGAATATTTTGGGCACTGTACGCCGTAGTACTCGAGTAGTTTCCAAATTACTTCGCAGTCAACGCTGTCGAAGGCCTTATTCTGCACTAAGGATGCATTTAATTAAGTTATGCTGTTACCTTGTCAATGAATTATCTTCATAACACTTTTAGATTTTCACTTTTGAAGCCCCTCGACAAATTTTATAACTTTTATTCATTCTACGTTCAAGTGTAAAGTGTTTTTAAACGCAAGATTTACGCGAATTTAAAGGTGTAAATCTATATGAATAGGATTTCTTTATTCTAGTTTCAGGTATTTTTTTTCGAATATAAAATTCAATTTTTTTTTGAGGCATTCGTTTTTTTCCACTCGTGGTTGTATTATCCTTTTTATTTGGTCATCTTGTGGATTATTACAATAGCATTATGTATTTTTAATTACACGATGTACATATTTCCCATAAGGAGAGAACTGACTTGTTTCTTTTCAACTGAGATTTATCCAGATAAAATACACTCCTTGTATATGTATACATGCTAAAGGAAAGATGTGTTTTTGCGGATTATAACTTAACATGCACTCAGAAATTACACATAAACAACACCTCCAAAAAATAATAGAAGCTGTATGAGAATTTGAATTAGCTGAAGACTTTTTTTTAATATACTCATGTTTTGTGTTTCATATTATGAATGGACAGCAAAAAAAGCAACAACAAAAATTTCCAAAAACTGTAAAACATCTAGTCTAAATATACAAAACCTGCTATTGTTCCTTTTGTTTGAATTGAAGTTGTGTGTAAATTAATGACACTTTTGAGTGAAGAGCGAGAAATCCCCTTTTTTGATTTACACTAAGCAACGGTGATTGAAGCGTTGATTAGATGTGTTTTTAAGGATGTGATACATATATATATATATATAGTTTTAGACTCATTATGTCATTGACCGATATCTGCTGGATAAAGCTTCATGAAAAGTGATGAGCTGAAAATGTTCAGATGTTTTTGTGGAGACAAAGCCGCAATATATGTTTTCTGGTTTTCAGTACGCATCTCAGTTTATACTGGTTCATGACAGAATCCATTTGAAAATCAACATTATTATCTACAGATATGCTGACTGATACACGTTTAAGAATTTAAAACAATTAGTTGTCGTTATTAGTTTCCATAAAACAATGATAGTAATTTTCCAGAAAAGTTGATAAGGAAATATAAAGTGATCAGAACAGCAAGACCTATTCTTCAGCTCACAACTAAGAAAGAAGTTTATATCAAGCTACTCTACATGGAAGATTATACCAGCTTCGTAACTAGTCAAAGATTGAACACTGCGGTTAAAAGGATGTATTATGCAGCTAAGGTCAGGATTATTGAGAACGTGAAGCTTATATTAGCCATCTAATGATGATGTAAAGTCCTACTCTATCTACCAAGTTAAATGTATGTGTGATTAGACACGAAAGGGGGAACTCACTGGTCTTAAGAAGTAAGGGCTTCAGAGTATATCCGTAAATGGCCTGAAGAACAAGTAGAATCCCCTGAATCCATAAATGAATGGTAAAAAGAAGTGACTTAGCTCTTCTATTGTGAAACATATTATAGAGACAGGACATTAAACTTTATGTATATACCTCTTTTGAACTTGTCTATTAAATGTGTTTAGGGCGTCTCTTTATTAAAGCCCTACAGATTAGGAAGCTTAAACCAAAAATCAAAAACAGTTCGTCATTATATAAAACTTTACTTTGACGGACATTTGTTGACCGGAATTGTTCTAAAAAAATCATTAATCTCAGGACTGACTGAAGAATTTGAGCTGTATTCAAAGCCTAACATTTCACTTCCAGTTATCAGCCATAAAACTTTGTCTCTGTTGATACTCGAAAATAGGGCAAAGCTAGCATTTCTACAAAATGAATATTTAAAAATTGAGCATCATAAATATCAAATAGCCTTTAGTGTTACTAAAAGAATGTTAGAGAGTCTCTTTTTCAAAACTGAAGCATTTTATGTCAATATATACATTTTGAAATGTAATTCGCCATTCGTTTGCTGCTTCCGACTGCTTCATAATCTACTTACAAAATACCTTCTATTCATAAAAAGGAAAATAAGCAAGAAGAAGAAATTGAACACTGTATTGTTATAAATCTCTTTCCGATATTTCATTTTTTAAGGAAATAGAAATAGTATATGAATTAATGTTTAGTATAACGGCTCTATTGTTTGAATTTTTTCCGCAGAATGAAGTGTCTGCTTTGCTTAGAATCAAATCAATCAGTGAAACACAGACATCTGTAATCTTGCTGATTAATAATGTACGAAATTACAGTATTGCTTTCTGAGTGATAGGAGTATGAACATTGGAATTCATTTAGTGTGACACAGAAACCTTTTCCAGTTTTTTGTTACTCATTTATTGGTATTTACAGTCAGAAAGGACAATACTTATTTAAATTAGTCTTTTTACCAATTCACTTTACTCATACACAAATATCGTTTAATAAGCGGTGGTTTTCACTTAGTAGTATCACTCACTAATAATTTTGTTATCCTTCTTGTCGTATGCAGAATCGTTTATTTATATGTAGAAGTCTGCATCATTACACCCTGAAAATAATAATAAATTTCCTCTTTTAATTCATATGAAGTCAAAAATAATTATCACCTTTGATTCACCTTTAAAATTATTTCTTCAGTTATCAAATATTAGATTTTTTTTTGGGCATACGTTGTAACTATTTTCTAATCCTATGAAATCTTGTCTCTAAGCCTCTTGTAATCTATATTCGTACCTTCAAACTTTCATATCAAGTTGAAATTATTATCATCTTCGTTACTATGTGAAATTAAACAAATAATAATCGTATCCATGTGAAATAATCTATATAAATGCGATTGTACAGCTTTTGAGAATGAAATCGCCGAAAAGATATCTTTGCTGAACTTCGTGTTCTCTTCTTTCTAATGTCCATATGGGTATTTTCCACGAACTTAATAAATTCCCCTCCATTATTGTGTACTACGACCAAATAACAATATTTTTATTTTATTTTTGATTATAGCTTGAAACCACACAGTATGTTTAGTACAAGTATGGAATTTTCAGCAGGTGATCTCAGTAGCCCAAATTTTGCAGGCCGACAAAGTGATATCAGGTGTGCTTCGGTCGAGGATCGAACTTCGGAACATGTGTATGGTTGGCGAGTTTGCTCACCAATAATAACAATAACCTGGTTGACTTCAGAGGCTTTTCATTAATCTCTTGATTCCTTCTAAGTCCAAAGAAGTAAATAAACAAACTTACAAAACCATCAATGGTGATTCTTTTATTTATATTGATTAGTCGTAACAGTTACGAATACTGAGTTACATTTCACACGGTGTCTTAGAATTATTCATACAGAAGCTTTAAATTATTTTATTGCTCAAATGATTTACTTTTAATCATTCATTTGGATAAGTCACGCAAACTTAGGAAAGTGATTTTGACTATCAAAAAATCCACTTTTAACAAGTGGTTACATGTAGCAGTAAACCTTTTTTTTATAAGCAAAATACTCTGGTAGATTAGGTCATTACTTAGAAGCCATGCAGACTTTAGTCGATGGCTGATTTCATCAAAAACAGATATTCATCATTAGTGTTGCGATTATTTTTTTAAGTAATAATAATAACGACACTATTTCAGACAATATATTAACGCATAGCATGGAATTTTCAGCATATTTAAGTTGAAAAATATCTCCTCTTTGAACAGGATCTTCACGTAAAACGGTATTCGGTGAAACATCGTCCATATCATGAAGATATATATATATATATATTGAATTATCTACGATATTTTGCCTCACTTTCTTTCGTAAGAGCTCTGCACCACGTTAACAAGTAACTAAAATGTGTGCGAGTACATATGACGATCTAAAAGCATAATTAGACTATTGAAACAACAAGGAATGGGGAAGAGTTTATGTATTTTACTTGATGGAAATTTAGATTGCCAGGCGAGCTATCTATGGATCTATTACAAATACACCTGCTAACATTAATTCATTAAAGAGCCTCTTGTAAAAATATTTTATATAACACTTGTTATAAGTTCTACTTTGTAGATGTTATGCACTGTTTTCGAATACCTGACTAAGGGAAAAAAAGCAATCTGTTTCACTTTATGTATAGTTAACTTGTTAGGTAATAAATATGTTGAAGATGAAAACCAAAATCGACTCTATCTTAATAAGCCAGAAGTAGCAACAATGCCAGAATGACTAATTGACTAAATAAATTTTCTTTTGAGTATATAATAAAAACTTACAAGGTCATGTTATTATATTTAAAACCACTGTGCAAAATGAGGTATAAGCAAATACATTAGCTAAAGGAACTCAGTCTGCTTTCGTCTAGTGTGCTAACCAAAAAGATTGTGTGATAATGAGAATTCCACAGTAATATGTTGAAGTTCATAACAAAGTGGAGAAACTAAAAATTATGGAAGACTGAAGTGAGCTAACACAAACACCAAATAGAAAGACATCTATTTACTATGGAGCT
Organism: Trichobilharzia regenti; assembly: GCA_944472135.2. Lineage (NCBI taxonomy): Eukaryota > Metazoa > Platyhelminthes > Trematoda > Strigeidida > Schistosomatidae > Trichobilharzia > Trichobilharzia regenti. Next base: position 60,081,876 of record OX235270.1, read on the forward strand.
AAGCACATGAGCAATATTAGCAGGACATTGTCTTACCGCATAGAAACACCTCAGACGACACAAAAGGAGAGTTCAAAAGCTAAGAAGAAACTATACCACGGCGCAGTACTGGTCCTTACACTTGTTCATAGACTTCTGGATCCGGCTTCAAGAAGAATTGGGGTTAGTGTCTTCAATTGCCTCATTCTAGAAGAGTTTGGAGAGGCATGGTAATTTACTGGAAAAAGATTAACTCGGGCTTCAAACTTTCCGTCCTAAAAGTGATTAATATGCATCTGAAATGAAAAATGGCAGATCAGACCGGAAAACCCCTAGGTTTCTTATGGTTAGTGGACAGTTTCTCCTGCATACAAAATCAATTAAGTCTAGGTCCCTATAACAAAGCTCAATGACATTATAGTACAGTATGAACTCTAAGTATTCTTCTAAAATATTTCTAGCCGTGTGTGTAGAAAAGAGTGCTTTGTTCCTTCTACTAAACGGTTTTTCACACGTACAATTATACTGATGTAACTTTTTTCTTTACTTTATAATGTTTCAGATATCTTTGCCATTGGAGTGACTAATTCTGAACCGATAATCATCTTAAGCTTGCATATAGTTAAGGCTACCGGTTTTCATAACTTAATGATTTTCTTTTCTCAATTATTGTTCTATATACTTTTCAACAGCTTGAATTATTTCTTTGACATCTGTATACTGGTATTTAAAAATTTTTAAATTATATTAGTGAAATACTTTCTCTCAACCTAGATCAAGCCATCAACATTGCCTCAAACGATATCATCGAATCACTATTTCAGTGCTTCCAGATTTCTATTTAGATGAATAAGAATGTGATATGGACATCTTGGAAACGGTAATACTTGTGTAGATAGCGCCTTTACCACTTCTCTTGTCACATCCTTTTTAATGGTATTTCATCTACATATTCCATTACTGGTTCATAATGTATCACAATGAGATGGTAAACAAATTTCATTCGGATACAAAATGTTCCTAGTCGCTATTTTTAGGTTAGTTGGGACCAGACTAGTTTAAAGCAGAGATCTTCAGACACTGACTGTTTAGGAAGTTATACAGATGTGTATTGTTAAAACGAACAGTTGAAACATGCTGAAGACTGCTTCAACTTCTGTTTACTTGGTTAGCTTAATTCGGTTTTCAGTATTCCTAGAATTTAGTTTATTAGAAACTTGGAAGCGGGAAATGTGATATTTTGCAGTTGGATATGGCGCGTTTGTTAAAATAAGTTGGCAATCAGCTATTAAACATCAGCTGTGGTATAAGTCAGATTCTTCAAGCTTCTTTTTCTTTCAATTACTCAATTAACAAAGTTCTCAGTCATTCAATAGAATTTGCGTTCTACATTTCAGTTATAATTAGCTGTTTGTATCGTGTGAAAAAATGTTCTCCTCGACATGACCCTGATTTCTTGTTTTTGGTTATTTTAATCTTTGAGAATTAGGTGAAGTTAGTGTTCTTCAGTGCACGTCAAAACAATTTAAAATCTTTTATGAATGTATAGATAAAGAACATCTTTTGCAAGTTTTCCAATTTTCTGGTTGACAACATCAAACTGATTACTAGAATCACTCGTTGTCCAAGAACAAAACTCTTAAAAAACAAAACACAATGACAGACAGTCAGGTGATTAATGATGACAGAAATCAGTTTTTGGGGAAGAGCATAGTAGTATAGAGCATAGAGTATAGTAGAGCATAGAGTATTACTTATACCGTTCACACAAAACACATTCTCATTTACGCTAATTTACAAAATTCATCAAATGTGTTACTTGATATGTGAACAAGGAAATACACACCAAACTTTTATTCAATTCCAATGAAGTTTTTGAATACAGTGTAAAACACAAGAGACATAATTTATGAAAATGACTTCACATTAATCAACAAAAGTTTTCTTGACTTTTAGAATCGGAAATGAAATGTAAAACAAATGAAATTCTCAGTAGCTTAAGTTACAACGCTTCAGAAATTAATTGACTGTGTGTATTAGGGAAGCAGCATAAAAGATTTTAAAAAGGAATAATATTTGCTAGTGACTAAGAATATGGAAATTCATTTTAAAAGACTGAATGTCAGTTTTTCATGCTGGAATGCAAAGACAGTAAGTGTAACTTGATCGCATTCGCTAGCTAGAGTTGACTGAGTAAAAAGTGACCGTCATCTTATGAATGTAAAAGGAACATGTCAACAAACAGAATTATTTTATTCATTTGTAGCTTGGTTCATAGCTGATATCATTTTCAGCCTATACAACGCGACTGTAGCTGAATAATCTACGAGAGTTTTCAAACCTTGCAGTAGGACCTGGAATATAAACTGGTTTAATTTCTTGGACTAATAATGCCTACCAGATATATCTTCGCTTGGAATTCATCTTTTGTTTTTGAAACATTAAACTTTTTATACTCAAAACTGTAATTTTAACACTTCCGAGGAGAATGATTTCTGAAGGAACTGCAAAAATGCAGCGAGAGTAGGAAATTGTAAAATAATTTATGTATAGAACGACAATATTGATGATAATCGCTATAAGTGTCTGGCGTAGTGCTGATAAAAATTTACAACGTGACCATGCGACACGTGATTATCGTTTTTAGTGACTTCATACTTTATTACACTTTTATGTTAGCTGTTGTGCTTCATTGTTTTCAGAAGCTGAAATTTATTTGAGAAAAAGTCTGTTGATCTTAACACATTCGCATAAATAAGTTGATTGGATTATTAATGAAGAATAAGCTTTCTACAGATAACATTTTATTGCCAAAATTATCAAACATTGTGTATACTAAAGTGAATAACAAACAATGTGCATTAACGTTCAAAATGCCTTTTACAAATTAATATATGTTAGGTATTAGGTTATGAAGACATCTGGCATTTGTTCAAGGCGATAATGTTTCTTTGTTAAAAGGTTTTTATCGCTGAATACTCAATTCCATAAGACACTTTCATACAGTACAATATTTCTTAGTTACGTATACTCAAGACTGAAAACTGAAATTCATAACATATTTTCACATTAACTTGGAAATGACACAAATACAAAAAGGAGTCACGATTTTTATCGTGGTCAAATGTACTCGACGACATATAAAGCTGACTTCAGGAAGTGTACAGTGTTATGCAAGAAATGCATCTAACGTGATTAGCTGAACTTCCTCATATCCTTAGTGTATTAGAAATACTACTGAAAAGAAGGGACTATAATTCATCACAGTTGGTGATTTGTGAAAACTGACGCTTAATAGAGATTCCACCATATTATAGAAGAGTAAAATTTCTCATGCATGATTTGAACAGATGTAAAGGTTAGCTTGCGTCGGTGGTATAGCGGTTAGGGCGCTCGCCGACCATGCTCATGGTCCGGGGTTCGATTCCCGGCCGACCCACTCCTTTACCTCGCTGAGCCAGAAATAATGATGGTAAAGAGGAAAGTTGAGCATGAGGCTAGCAACCCCATCCTGTAAAAATAATCACCACTGCTACAGAAACTTCAGGCTAATAACTTGAGGCCCTGTGTTACACTGGGGAACGTGAAGGGAAAAAAAGGTTAGCTTAATGCGCATTGACTTGTCACCTTTCATGCTTTGGAACACTTCAGTGCATAGGAGGCCGTATGTGGAGTTTCTGAAACTACTCCTACTACCAAATAACAAAGAAAAAACAAATTTTTCCATCAGATATGAAAGTGCGGTGAAGAGCAATAAATAAATGAACTTGAGGTAGGCACATGTGAAGGCGATACCTGCTGCATTAACCCTTAGTTTACATACTTTTGTATCTATTTCGTTTTCTGGTTTGATTTATAGATAAAGTTGTTTTGAAGAGATCAGCTAATGATGAGAATATAGTGTGGCATAATAGAAGTTATTTAGCTTTTGTCATCTGATAACTGCAATATATCTGTTAAACTTGGACAGTGTGGCAGTTTGTAACCCAATATTGATTTTTTTTAGTGAGTATGTCACACGTGGAAACAATATTACATCCTGGACGATGTTTTCAGCATAATTTATTGTTCACAAACATGCTATTTGTAATATCTGGAATCTGTCAGTTCGTTATTACTATGCTTACGTTTTTTAATCTACTTCGTGACAATATAATTACACGTATTGTATACACTTAAAATAAAAATGTACCTTTTTTAGATCAAGAGAAAACGTTGGGAAATATCATGGAGATAGATTTCCAGTACATTGAATAATTCTTAAGTGAGTAGATGGCTACCGGCTAGTTAGACAACAGTTTCCGAAATATGTTATATAAGTAACTGGATTATTTGTTTATATGGATAGGGTTTGTGGACTGTTTAAAGACATCGACTAACAAAGATTGATTTGAATTAATATTCTCTCCTTATGCCAGTATTTCTCATTCGTATTTTGACTTCACTGTAGTAAAGTGTAGTACCAATCTGTCTCTGGAAAGATTAAATCTTGTTATCGACTCAGCGCTCCCTATGCTAAAACAATTCAGTCATTTGGGGAATGGTCACTAACAGTGGAATCCAGGATGCACATTTCGTCCCATTTGGTACTCATCATCTGGACGCTCATCCAACTGACTTCAAGTTACATAACGAGACGTCGTCGAAGCATTTGCACAAGGAGCCGATGTGTCAACTTGAGATCAAGCACTTCGGCGCAATCAGTCGACAGGAAAATCAAAAATTGAATTAAATAGAATAATTTAGGTTTCAGAATTTAAGACTTCGAACACTAAAGAGGGGGAGAAAATTACAACTTTCACAGAAATATTATGGATCGATGACATAAGAGACTAAATATCTAAGCAGATAGCTGGAAGAATGAATTCGCAAATGGGTTATGTGACACCGAATGGTTCGATAGAGATGCATCTCTATAACCGTGAACGTACCTTGGCTATACCTTCAACTTCTGTGATAATGACCATCGGTATTCTTCAAAAAAGCAAATAAATGAAAAGATGCACACAGATCGGTCTACTTTTCGTCTCGAATCCTCTCCAATTCTTCTAAGGCATCAGACAACACCATGTTGCCTTTCAAAACAATCACTGAATGCAAAACAAAAATGCAAACATCAGCAGTTCCTCAATTGTGGGTGGTATTTACAGCCAAGTGAGTGTATAAACCACAAACAGCGAATAAGTTGAAGTTCATTTACTTGTCTTATTCCTTTTTGTTAACCAGTTTTCATTTTATTTTTCAAAATTATGAACTTCACGTAACTTATCATAAAAAAGCTTAATATTTATTCACGTCAAGATTTATACTGATGGGTTTATGTATGAACTGTAATATCTTTTCATGATAAATTGTTTGAATATAAGTCAATTATATATGCGTGAATTTCTTCAGATTTATTAAACTTAATTTCCATTCAACTGCTTAATATGTATTTTCAGTGGGTTTGTAAACCATTTGCATATAATCTGTTCGGTTAAAACATATCAGATTTATACTGGAGGTCACTTAGCATAGAAGTGTAGAGCCTGTGAAAACTATTTAAAAAAAAGATAATGGAGATTTCATCAGCTTGAAAGCAGTTTCATTCGGCAAATTTTCTGCTACCATTAAATACAGTTAAAGAAAGGAAATAAAAAGGTTTTTGTATATAAATGAGCTATCTCTATCACCAAATTAGACTTAACTCGTGATAAGTTTGTCAGTGATGGTGTCTAGTTTACATTTTTCTACTATCAATAATTTATGTGATTACTTTATAATCTCTAAGGTGTCCTGATGGTGGCAAAGTGCAAACACTTACTGTGAAATATGTGAAGAATGATTCTTTATAAACTAATAGTGAAATGTATCCTTATTTAACATTACCGACAAGAAAATGCAGATATATGCGGATGTGTAGGGAATGAAGTATTCATCAAACTGAAGTAATCATCTACTCTTTTGATTACTAGATTAAAACTATGTCCCGGATACAATTTTAATATCAACGTTTGAGTCAACTGCTTGAAGTCCTTCTTAAAGATTTGTCAACGAATAACGAGACTGTTTATTATGCTTTCATTTGTTTTTATACACAAAGGACTATAACAATGGCCAAAACGATTCTTTTTCGATATTCTACGGCTTTTGTTTGAGAAACATGAATATATTTCACAAACGGGTAAACCATTGTTAAATGACACACTCCATTACCTCGCTAAGCCAGAAATAAAGCTGGTAAAGAGGAAAGGTTGAGCATGAGCTAGCAACCCCATCCTGTAAAAATAATAAACACTGCTACAGAAACTTCAAGCTTCTAGCTTGAAACCCTATGTTCCACTGGGAACGTGAAGGAATAATAAAAATTGTTAAATGAAACCACTAATGAGATAGGAATATGTCTCCAAATATAATTCTTTTAGAAATTGAAAAATCATGGCTTATTCAAGTGCATACTCTATATAATTTCTTATCTGGTTAGACGGTTCCCTATTAAAATTATTTGTCGTGAGCATTTGATACCACTGTAGTGAACAAAGTAAGCAGGTGAGTTAGTTTGATATTCACGAACTAATTAAAGGACTCTATTGATAGGCATATGTGGAAGCATGGTATACGTCTAATGAATGCATTAGCGAAACAATCACCAAAGCATTTATTACCTCCTTATTCCTAAAGTTGATGTTAGATGGTTGGCGGCAGTCGACAGGAGACCTTGGACCTAGATTTTGTGCTAACTGGCACTCACCAGCAAAGCGTAACTTCTCTGACTGCAACACACCAACTTGGGTTCGATTCACAGAAGGCACATGAGTTCCTTCAAGTTGAAAGACAAGCTTCGCTGGCAAATGCCAACTAGCACGAAACCTAGCTTGGACGATTCCTGCCAATTGCCCCTAACTACCTAATGTCAACATCTCACGGTACAACGTGATGGCCAGCCACCTAGAATGGCGGCTACATTGCAACTCAATTATGGATAAGATTTAATTTTGATAAATCACACAGTGTTGTACGGTAGTATTAACTAATGACGCTTCGGGCACAAATTAACGCCCATAATCATGCCCATAATGGAGTTACACTTTATCACAGTGCCCAGGCTATATTGCAAACTTGAATGATAGGATTCTGTCTTCATCAACCAATGGACTAGACATATTACACTAGTTTCGATCGCATCCTTTCTAGTTTTATTTTGAATTAACTTTAAATAGAGATTCTGTCACGCGATGCGAAGTTTGGTCAAATCTCAGTCCACTCATTAAGAAAAGAAACTGAGTGGTAGTTTGAACGTGTTCCCACTCAAATAAAAGATCCATTTACACCCTCCTTTTTTACAAATCGAATACTTCAAAGCTTTACTTGTTGAAAGTCGTTATCGTTTCACTGAATGAGGGAGACGCAAAGTCATCCTTTCCAAGGTTCAGACCAAAGTTTCTACATAACAAAGTTGGAAAACAGAGGTGAGTAACTTAATTATGAAGGTGAAGAGCATTCCATAGGATAATTTTTTATTATTAAAAAATTTTTTTCCTTCACGTTCCCCACTGGAACATAGGGCTTCAACTAGTGGCTTGAAGTTTCTGTAGCAGTGTTTATTTTACAGGATAGGGTAGTTAGCCTCATGCCCAACCTTTCCTCTTTACCAGCTTTATTTCTGGCTTAGAGAGGTAAAGGGGTGCGTCGGCTGGGAATAGAGCCTCGGACCATGTGCATGGTCGGCGAGAATTCTAACCGCTATGCCACCGACGCCCATAGGATAATACGTAATTGTAAAAATAACCTAAAGCTAAAAAAGAAAAGCATTTTCCAAGACATTTAAAGCTTTTTTAATCAAGTAATCTCTTTGGAGGCTTTCAATACCTCGAACCCATAAGAAGAAAGGTATTTAGAAGGTATAGGCTGTTTAAAATGAACAGATATGAATTACTGATTGGTCTTAATTTGAATGTTTTCAGATCTAAGTATCAGTAGTAAGCGGTTGGTCCTAAAGGACGAAGATATTGATCTATGTGAATGTTATTTATATACTGACGGCCGTCCCCTTAATGAAAATTGTTACTTTTGTCATGCAAGAGGTATACAGTCTCACTTTCATAATGAAGTTGATGAACCAATAGAGGAAGGGGAAATGCGTCTCCCTCTGCCATCTTACGGTAGACTGGAAAGTGAATTACTGAACCACTGTTCTCTTGTTAGTACCTGGATAGTATGTGCACAAAATCAGTGCTGATATTCTTCTAGAAACATTCAGTATGGCTCACACATAAATAAAGTCGTTTGTGAAATATTGCCTAATGTGTACTAGCATCGAATAGGCAGATGACTGCAACAGGCTGCCACTTCATTCCCTGGGTTTTAAGTGCCGCCAACCGCCAGTTATCATCTCATAGCTATGTACTTAGATTTTAGTTCATTATCTTCATCATCTAGCTAGCAAGTGAGCTGTAATGACCCAATACCGAGAAGCTCAAGAGTCTTCTATTGTTTATTCTATGAATATTATGACACCATCTTCTCGAGTATGCGACTGTGTCAATATATATAATTTAGATTTTTCAAGAGTGAATGAAATATCAGGCATGGGCATGAGAAGATATCGCTCAGTATACGCTTACTCTTGTATAAAAAAAATAAATGCATTTTTTTTCAATAATAAACAAAGTTGTTTACTGAATATAAACAATTGTTTGTGTTTATTTTGAATTAATTAAAAGTGAAAAGAAATGAGTGATTTCTAACTGTAAGGTGGTGAATTCATAATAATCAAGCTAAATGTTTCAGGAGTGAAAATAACCAAAAGTGAAGGTGATCGTGGCATTCGGACTACAGCAAAACCTTCTTTTATTAATTACGGAAAGTGAATAAAAGAAACTTTAGAAGAGTAAAGTGGGTGCGCACAGCTGTAAAATCACCCCCCCCCGCAGGTTTTCAGTGATTTTTTAACGGAAATCAGTTCGTGACAAAAACTTGCCTAAAAGCAACTGTGTTTACTGAGGTAATTTCCATTTGCTTCTTGAAATCACTGAATAATATTCCACTTTTGAATACATTTCTTCGTTACCACAAAAGGTGTTGAAATACAATGGGGCTATATTTATTCTTGGTGATTCACTGGTAGCATACTTGCCAACCACATAGGAGGTTTTGGTTTGGATTCCAGCCAACGCACTACTAAATCATATCTAACCAGTAGTAAGCCAGTTATTTGGTGATTGATGGCAGCGTTTTCAAACACAAGAATATACACAAGACGACATGGATTTCACCAGATGGAAACACCAAAAACCAAATAGACTTCATCTCAATTTCAAGAAAGTGGAGACGGAGCCTACTGGACACAAGATCGTGAAGAGGAGCAGATGTGGGTTCAGACCACTATCTAGTACAAGGGACTTGCAAGGTGGAGCTAAAAGCCTCGTGGATAGCTGAGGATAGGCGACAATGCAAGTTCAACACTCGGAAATCGAATGACACAACCACAAAGGACGCTTTCACCGCAACTGTCAGAGCAAAGCAGGAAACCCTACGTGAGATCACTGAGGAATCAAGCGTGGAAGACCATTGGAACTTTCTGAAGGTGATTTTCAACGAAACGTGTTCAACGGTTCTAGGAAGAAAGAAGAGACAAGACAAGGAATGGCTCTCAACGGACACTTGGAAATTAATAGAAGAGAGGAGAATGGTGAAAGAGAAAATGATTCAATGCAAGGACGGACAGGAGAAGGAGACGATGAGCTCAACTTACACAGCACTGGACAAAGAAGTGAAGAAGAGTGCTAGGAAGGACAAAAGACGATTCTACGAGAACCTCGCCACTGAAGCTGAGAAGGTAGCAGGCAAAAGCGACCTGAGGACATTATATCAAATAACCAAATCTGATCAACACAAGCGAAACCTATAAAAGACAGCCAAGGGAACACAATCACCAAGGAATAAAGACAGAATAAACAATGGGCGGATCACTTCGAAGGACTCTTGAACCGACCAACACCTGCAAGCCGTCCAGAAATACCAACAACAGTCCAGTTGTACGCACAACTGCAAGTTGACACTAATCCTCCAACGAAAGCTGAAGTCTTGAATACAATCAAGCTTCTGAGAGCTGGAAAAGCAGCCGGACCAGATGGAATACCCCCTGAAGCAATGAAAGCGGACCCAGAGACGATGGCAGATATGCTGACTCCATTATTGCAGAAGGTCCGGAATGAGGGAAAGGTACCTACAGACTGGAGGAAAGTTTACCTTGTGAAACTACCAAAGAAGAGAGACTTGTGACTCTGCAAGGACTGTCGAGAAATCATGCTCCTGTCGACGCTAAGTGAAATCCTGAGTCGGATCATCCTGGAGAGAATGAAGGACGCACTGAATACAGAACTCCGACCGGAACATGTTGGATTCAGGAAAGGCAAATCATGTTCTGACCAAATTGCAACTCTACGCATCATCATCACAGAACAAAGCATGGAATGGCCATCAATCAAACCTCTACCTCAACTTCATAGACCTTGAGAAGGCCTTCGACAGATAGCGTTGACCGCGAAGTAATTTGGAAACTACTCGAGTACTACGGCGTACCACAAATATTCATCAATTTTATTCAACAACTGTATGACAACAGCGCTTGTCAAGTGATCCACAACGGAAAACACAGTGAGGCGTTTGGAGTAAACACAGGAATCAGACAAGGTGGCTGGCTTACTATCACCAATGATATTCCTAATTGTGGTGGACTGACTGGATTATGCGTCAGACAGTGAGTGGGAAACGAGAAGACAGGGATATTCTGGAGCGACCGACGTGAAGAACCTAGAAGACCTGGATTTCGCGCGTGGATGATGTATGTTTGATGTCACACACACAAAATCGAAGACTTACAAGCGAAAACTGACAAACTGGTTGAAGAAGCAGTCGGTGAATACATGACTCCAAGTGAACATAGACAAGACGGAGGTTATGGAAATAACCAACCAACCAACAACAACAGCAACAAGAGCAGCAACATCCAGTGCCAATCACCATCAACGGGAGGGATTTGAAAGAGGTTACTATGGGAGAAGACATACAAAACAAGAACCAATCGCCAACCAACAAATATGCAGGAGAAAGTGGAGATGGATTGGACACTCGTTCGCTGAGGAGGCCGCCGCTGGGTGACATCGCGCGCGCGTCAGGCCATTGCTCGAGTGGAACCCGACAGAATTGGAAGCGGCGAGTGGGACGTCAGTGCAAGAGTGACATGGAGGAGATAGTGTGAAGAGGAGTTGAAACAGTATGGACTAACATGGATGCAGGTGAAAAGTGCAGCAGAAGAAGGAGGAAGCAAGTGGAGACGTGCAGTTGAAGTCCTATGTTCCACTAGGAACCCAAAGGAGCAAGAATAATAATAAGTAAGCCAGTAAAAACGGGAAGACTGTGTGTGAGGACAGTAGCTAGTCTTTTAAAGCGACAGACTAGTGCTACTAAAAATATGAAAGCCTAAAGCGTCAAGTTCAGTGTTCTTCTGGGGACGAAAAGAATCGGAATTTTCATTCTCAATAAGCACGGCATTTTTAACCCGTCGGTATTTATTGAATTCGCAAGAAAGTTATTGCTTTGTTGTAAAGAAATTATTCATAATGAGAGTTATTCAATTTAAATTTATTAACGATATTAGTTCAATTTTCAAGATTCCCACTGGGTGAGAAAACGATTTATTTCATTCTGATGTACTTTATATCTTTTATTTGCACCGGAACCCGACTGGTGCATTTGCACATCGCAAGTTTACTAGAACAGAAGTTAGGCAGACAAATCAGTGATGACATATGCGTCATTTGTTTAAATAAACAAGAAAAATATCTCCGATGGAAATATTTGACCTTTTACTTTGCACACATAGTATTGCCAACAAAATAAACTTATGGAGAAGATTATTACCGAATTTCGTCGTAAGCTGACACTTGTTAGAGGACCACTGGAAAACCTGGTAGTACTGGACAGCTGTTTCGTCCTAGTTTGGGACTCGACAACCCCGGTGGGTGCGCACTCATGAAGAGACTCAAACGAAGACGAAACAACAGTTTTTCAATGGTTCTCTAGCCAGTATCAGCTCATGATGAAATCCTGCAACCATTCAAATCCCTTCAAACCAACACTTGAATAATAGAGAAGATATTTGAAGACAACAAATTCACAAGAGAAGAAGAATTAGATAACAAAATCCGATTGTTAGGTGTCTTAATCAGGAGAACTAATACAGGAAATTTGGAAACACAAATATATAGAGAATCAACTCACACAGATCAACTTTCGTAGCAATAACTTAATTATGCACAAATGAAACTGTGCGCAAACATTATTTAAAGGAATTCAAACACACTGTAGCACTCCGGTGTTGAAAAGGATGGAAGAAAAATACCTACTCACTGTATTCAAAAAGAATGGTTATCCACAAATTTCATTTAAAACTGTTTAAGGTTGAGTACAACACCGACAAGAAACCATCATCAAGGACTGCAAGAAAATTCATCCCACCATACATGAGAAACATCTCTGAAATAACAGCTAAAATATTTAGACCGTTTGAAATACATATAACACACAAGCCAGTCAAATCACTTAATTCGATATTGTGCAAACCGAAAGATTCAACGGAAAAAGGAGATAAAATTAATACCATTTACAAAATAAACTGTATGAACTGTAACAGACATTATATCGGTCAAAGTGGGTGTCTCATTCAAATCAGAATCCAAGAACACAAATTAGCTGTAAAAGGCTATGAGCTATATACTTTCGTATCAATGCTTATGGATAATTATAGACACCAATTCGATTGGGATAATGTAGACACTTTAAATGGAGGAAACACCAAAAATGCAATCAGGAATTTCTAGAGGCCTGGTGCCTAAGTGGATCAGCGATTAATAAACACATTATTTTAGACCAAATTATCAGCTAATAAAAAGTAAACCGTGTGACGAGAAAGTTTAAAATCTAAGTAAATAAAAAATGATCAGTCCAGATATAAATCGACTACCAGTCATGAGGATGGTTATCAGAAGACGCAGTTCTATCATTCATGGAGAATTTAAATCGGTTCACTTTATGCTAAAAATTGAGCTAATGATATTGTCCAGAAGGACGACGAAAGCTCCTCAATTAAACCAACCAGCTTCTCAGAGAACACTACTAACTGCAAATGGAATAAACTGTACGAAACTCACATCATACATTCTACTTGTTAGGCTCAAAAAGAGAGTGAGAGAAAATCAGCCCCAGTTATTTGGAATCAGTTAGCAGTATAGGACAATTTCATAGGTTTCTACTCATTGTTCGTTCTTATTCTCCAGCTTTTATACAGTTTCTCTGTCAAATAAACTGTGAAACCTACAGATTTAAACAAAAGTGAAGGAACACTCTTTTGCACGTTTCTATTTAACTTTAGATTGTATTGTTACCTTATGCGAAAACCTGACACGATATATTGATTATATTCTGCAATTTAGGTATTTAGCTTATTCCATCATGAATAACTAGAAGTTAGTGGGTGCAATCATTGCAACTTCGGACTTCAAAGATATTTAAAAACTATAATATTTACCAATGGTACTTTAGGAGTAATTACGATAAACGGGAGTTCATTCTGTAAATCATTTTTGTAAATATCTAAGTTATTTCATCTCTCTACAATTAATGTACTGAAAGTCATTGCTACAGCAATTATTTTTTATGAGTGAAGACATTATTCCTCAGTTTATTAAACCTAGTTACTTCTTTTGTATAAGCTAATATTATGGAGAAGATTATGCAGTCTGTAGTTGTATAATCAGTAGGCGAAGTGATGAATGATTTAGTGGACTTCTGCTGTGCAGTTTGAAATATACCAAAGTGGAAAATGTATAACCTTGTTACTGCCACTGTAGAGTCCTAAACTTGGACGGAACAGCTGTTCAGTACTCCCTGGTTCTTTCTCCAAATGATTTCTACTCGGATTAAATATGTGAGCAATCAAATCCCTGCAAACCAACACGACATTTAGTGACTATGTTAGCGGATCTTGCTGTGTCATTAACTCGGACTTGTCAGTAAGAATTCCACTTGAAAACTCATGTAAGTGGCTAAAATCAGTTGGAATGCTCGATAACGCAAACGTTTAAGCGAGAGAATTAACAAAAAAGTTAATTTTTGAGGAACGGACAACTTACAAAATTATTTTATTTAGCATTTTATTTAAGAATGTATCCTTTAACTTTGAATAAAAATAAAATCTTTCCATCAGTTTGTTCCTTCTGAATGTCCTGCGTTCTTAGTTTGGACATCAGTAATGGCAGGTTTTTCAATGCATATTTGTCTTTTCTCATTAGAAAAGTTTAAAGTAATTCTGAAGTAAAGTCAAAAGTCAGGGACAGTAGATAGAAAGCCGACTGAACCTAATTCGTGCTTGTTGACGTTCGTCAGTAAGGCATATCTGCAATTTTGAAGGTACTTATTTCCCTCCTGGAATTCAAACTCTGGTAACCCGGTGTTGCCGTTTGAGATGTTACCAATAAGCTATTCGGACTCGTGATTGACCTCATGTGGAACTAGGTACTAACTGATGTCATGTGTCCAGTCATCAGTTTCCTGAATTCTATCGATCAAGTTTGCCATGAGGCCACAATGCTAGTCGGTTCGCCATCATGGTGCATTCTAATATTGGTTAGTTTGCGCCAAGCGAGGGGCTAGACGGTTGACAATAGTTGCTATTTAGTATCCAGTCAAAATCAGAAGTGTTGTGAGATATTGCAGTCAAATACACATGGATTCATCTGACCAAATGTTTAGATGGGATGATATCTCCAAGTAGATGTTTGTAAGCAGCCAATGTTTTGCCAGTAGGGTAACAGTACGCTTTTCACCTTTTCACTACTTAATATATGACATTTATAAACAAATAAAAACTTTAAAATGTCTAGATTTACTGAGAAAATCACATGCTGACATGAAAGATCAGTTCCATTCAGTTTTACTCTTTTTATGAGAATCAGTCATAGTTTGTTTCGATTAAATAAGCAAACTTGATGATGTTTGTGAACTTGTTTTCAAAATGTGTGTGAATATTTCTCAATGAAAAAATGTAATGAATTAAATATGCAATCATATATGTTTTCTAAAATGCATAGGTTTGATCATCGCCTACAAGAGGTAACGGCAGATATGAGACTTGTAAGAAGAAAAACTTTGATCAAGAATTTCTGTATTTCATGCTGCATAAATTTGCTGACAGCTTCTATCTATTGTAAATCGTGCTTTAACTACAAATAGGAACTGCTTGCAGTTATATTTTATAGTTGCTCCGACAGCTGCCGGTTCTTTTAAAAGTATGAAATGCAGATATTTATCAAGCTACATGCATTAATTCAAATGTTCACATATTGTTTCATTAACCGCTATCTGATGCCTTTCATTTATTTACAAAATGTACAGTTCATAGTAATTCCAAGTGGTGAAGCATCCGTGTGGAACAGTCGCATAGTTATTACTATTTATTATTGTCTTCTGTAGTTTCTAGAGGAATATAGGGCTTCAGCCACACATTCCCATCGCGTTCGGTTCTCTGCCAACGTCTTCACCTGGCTCCACGTCTGCCCACAAGCTTCCAACTCCCTTCAGATGACCTCTTCCATGTCACCCTCACACTGACGACCATCTCGTCGTCTCCTATTCGGGTTCCACTCGAGAGGGAGCCTGTCGTGTGATATAAGTATAAAACTTGGGCACTGTGGTAGAGTATAAACTGTCGTGTAATATCACTTGATGGTTTCCTCAGAGTATGGCCAATCCACCTCCATTTCTTCCTGCTTATTTGTTGTAAAATCGGTTCCTGCTGGGTTGGTTCGTTCATTGCCAGAGATCCCTGTTGCTGATCGTTTCTGGCCGTCTGATAATGAGCAGTGTTGAGCAAAGACAGCTGTTGATGAAAGTCTGTAGTTTGTTTGAAGTGCGCTTCTTGACACGCAGTGCAAGTGCCTTACTGTATAGTAGCACTGACTTCACATTGGAGTTGAAAATCCTGATCTTGTTTTTTCATGCTGAGTGCTGTTGGCCTCCACACAGACTTGAGAGAAATGAAAGCTTGCCTTGCTTTCCCTTTCCCTGATATCCTCGTCAGTTCCGCCTGTAGTTGGAAAGGTGCTTCCCAGGTCGATAGGTAAAGGTGGTTGCTTTTTTCAGATTTCCCTCATTTATGCTGATTGTTGCCTGTTGTATTTTCTGTTGGCCAGGAATCTTCATCACCTCTGTTTTCTCTATTTTCAGTCACATAGTCAAGTATGTGCTATCAACTCCAAATATAAATATGGGGAGCAGGAAGTAATATAATTGATTATTATTATTCCACTGAATCTCAAACGCACCATAGGACTTCAGAAGCACACCTTCATTTCATCTTGTTCTCTGTGGTCCTGTTCACCTGACTTCATTACTGACAATAAGCTGCCACCTACTCACAAGATCTCCTCCACGTCATCCTCGGACATCGAACTGGAAGTCTTCCATCCGAGTTTTACTCTACGGCCTCGTACGCGGTGTCACTAAATGGTCATTCTCGGTATTTTTCCGACCTATCTTAATCTGCGTCTGCATATTTGCATACTATTGTCAATGAGATAGTCAGAGTAAATTCCACATAGAGATGAGCTGTGTTATTCAACCGTGTGAACAACAAGACCACAAAACCTTTCAGTTCTACAAAGTGCATTCTTAGTTGTACGGTTTCAATGGAATTTTCATCTGTTACATAGCTGAACATTTAGTAGTACACTTGCATACTTGAATTTACTCATCTTCACCCATGTAAATGTATAGTTAACATAAAATTTAGATGAAGCTGTGTTCACACACAGATCATACTATAAAATTTAAAGCGTAATAGTGCATTTCAACTGTAGACACTACCAAGCAGAAGATATTTAAATTTATTGATTTGCAAATTGTTTTCCTCTATAGTCAGTTACAGTTTGAGCAACAGTTTCAGAAAAATTTTTAATTATCAGATGGGTTTTATTTCAACTTATTCTTAATTTAACATAGTCACTTCTTTTTACATCTTTTACAAAATATTAATTCTTTCTTTTTTTGACTAATAATAACACTTGAATGAATTTCAATAATTAAATCAATTTCTCATCTGTAGTATTTCAAGCAATAAAATGTAGGCTCATAATTTTATTTCTTCTTAATAAGGAAAGTTGAGTATTGATAACATAAATATCTTTTTTTTCGTGCTGATACGTTTTTGTATTGTGTTGTATATAATTAGTTTTTAATCAATGGCTGCAAAGTAAGTGCTAAAATGTAGCAGTAAGACTGCTATTCATCCTGTGAAACAAATGCTAAAGTGCACAATGCTTGTTGAATTGAAGGACATATAAATGATTCTACCACTATTACCACTATTATTACTGATAAACACCAGAAAATTTTGTGCGTCGGTGGTACACTGGTTAGGACGCTCTCCGACCATGTAAATGGTCCGGGGTTCGATCCCCGGCCGACCCACTCCTTTACCTTGCTAAGCCAGAAATAATTCTGGTAAAGAGAGAAGGTTAGGCATGAGGCTAGCAACCCCATCCTGTAAAATGAAACGCTGCTACAGAATCTTCAAGCCACTAGCCTGAAGCTCTATGTTCCACTGGGAACGTGAAGGAAAAATAAAACACCAAAATATAATTGGTTGCTATTGAATGTTTCCTTGGATAAAAAGAACCACAATCAGTTCGTCATAAAAAACCCAATGACAGTTATGCAATATTATCAGATTATGAAATGAGGCGAGGAGTTGAAGCTAAGCTGCGTAATTTAACTATAAGCTTTCATTATCCTTCTGGACAACATCTCGAACCCAAACTTTAGTGTGAAGCAGACTTATTTGAATTCTCTCCTGTATTGTGATTCGCTGTACATCTGCACCAGTATTGATAGCTTTTATTAACTCGGAATGCAGTTTTTTTGGCCTGTAGGTTCGATATCTTCAAATACCTTGTTCTTTTAATCATGTGTCATAAATACAAAGTAACCAGATTTATGGTAAAGCTATTGTTTCCAGTCTTTGTATAACTGTCTCAATAAACAGTCATAATACTGGTGATTCCATTAGTGTTCTTTCTCTATATTCATATGTTCCCTCATTGAATTGAAAATATGCTATTAGACTTAAACCTATGAGTTCTGTCTAGCTCCAACCTTGCGTTTTGTGTGCTCACCAACATAGAGTGATCGTTGCATAGTATCTTTTGTCAGGTTTTGTCCATTTGAAGTGTATAATTCTATGACATCAAAGGATATCATGATTATACTGCCACCTAGTTGTTAAAGCCTAGAAGGACACTGACAACTTCACAATTAGGCCACCCAGGTCACAGAAACCAACCACATAAAATTTATAGAATAGTTATGGGAAGATGTTGACATTTTATTTACTGGTGAAAAGACGCAGAATTTCTAAAATCAAGCCAACATACAACGAATATATGAATATGTCCGACTGCAAACGAATAAAAAAAAGTGATAGGATCCTGCATAAAATAGCATATCATCATTTCTCACGCAAATTGTGATTGATTATACGATCAGTTATTTCAAATGCCGTTAGTTGTCTTCACCGTTGTAAAAACGTATAAATAAATACCAGGTATTGTTTTCCTAATAGTTGCTATTACAACATACAGTCACAGGTCAGCTTTTGTCTTGTGATATTTGTGTGGCTCAATGAATCGGAAGGTACCACAGGCAAATAGTCATTACCGTAATAAAAACAATTAGCAGGCGCAGACATAACAAAGTCACTATGGTTCTCATTCAGTTCAGTGCATTTATAACAGTTTTAAAGCTAAGAGAATTCTCAGGATCATAAACCACATAAAACATGAGGTTTTTTGACTGCACCAGCACCTACTAAGATAACGGCACTAATTTTTTTCTAACACTGTATAAAGTGTTACTATCAAGAATAAAAGAAAAAGCTTATTATATTAGGTGAAACCAGTTCAGCTCAATACATTTAAAGCTTACAAATGAACCAACAGCATAGTTTCTATTTCCAAATTTAAAAAATACAATAATTTTGAATACTGCTTAGAAAACCCTTGGAAAAGTTTCAATAAAATGGCAGCTCCATTCCAGTTTCATATTGTAAAAATTCATTGGCTTATTCCCTTAATTCTGCTTATTTCGTACAAGTTGCTTAAAGTTTTTAATGTTTCTCTCATTCCACGACAGTAATTACTTTATGAAGTTACAAGTAGGCAATTAAAATAAGTTTAATAATTCCCATTTTGGCATTAGAACACAATATTCAGCGGAAAGACTCTTTGTAGCGAATTTATTATCAAGCAGTGCAATCGTATATATATGGTTTTAAAAAAAATATATCTGGTGGGGAAGTTAGATCGAAAGTGTCAACACATGAAATCAGCTTGACTATTCCTTAATTTCTTTTTTCAGCGTAAACACTAAACAAAGCCTATCTAGCCTCCTGATCAATAATTAGCTTGACTTGTGTAAACAATTAACTCGACATCTAGATGCAAAATAAGGATGGCATTTGATCGGATCTGTGTGACAGAATACCCAGTAGTCAAAGGTAATGTTTTGTCAAGGGAAATATGTTAAGAATGTAACGTAAACCTAGTCACCACCTGTTTTTCTTTAAATAATGAAACTCATTCGATTGACACTAATTTTAGAAGTTCTAACCTCACCATTATATGAAGAGAGATTGGAAATTAGATTCTTTGTATAATTTGGAAAGATGATATTTCTTAGTTCTACAAAATAGTATCTAAGCCGATGACACTGGGTACTATTCAGAACACTAAAATGGATTAGATTTAATTCGCAGATTTCCGATAACATGTCACTATGATGAATACTTATCTGGTTTGCAAATTTTGGTCATATGTTCCGTGCGTCGGTGGCACAGTGGTTAGGCCTCTCGCATTGTTGAGGCATTTAACCTTTACGCCAAACTACTTCATATGCGAATACAATTTTTTTATCCAGGATTTCATCAGGAGCTGACATCGGCTAGAGAACTATTGTGCGTTGGTGGCACAGCGGTTAGGACTCTCGCCGACCATGCACATGGTCCGGGGTTCGATCCCCTGCTGACGCACACCAGATATCTATGGTTGGCCTGCAAAATTTGGCTACCAATATCATATGCTGAAAGTTCCATACTTCTACCAAAAGTACTGTGTGGAATCAAGCTATATAAAAAAAATCAAAAAAGGTTACATGAGCCTGGCATATTTTGAAGAAGAAATTAATTTTACGCAGAGACTTGACAGAATGTACCATTGTTAACTATGTCTAGGGTCAACTTTGTATTCATGAAACGTTTGTCATTTGCATGATACTGAAATATTTCAGCTTATAGGACGAATTACAATATTTTTCAACTATCCAATAACTTTAGTGTGAAAAAAACCCACTTCGTCAGTTTAGCGAATGGAGGCAATAAATGACTTGAATTCAAGATAAGCATCTTGACATGGTATGCTGTATAATTAGTTTAAAAAAGAATATAGTTTCTGACTAACAGAGTAGTATATATTATTGATACCTCGATGTGATTTGTGCATTGCCGTAAATAATTTGGGGAGTGGTTACTCTAAATGGAATAGCTTTCGAATTACAGTTATAATAATCTACAATGCTTGTTGACACAAATTAAATTTCCTCTACTTTAGGAAGAAAATTACTGTATGAAGCTCCTTATCGGCAGTAATAATCTTTATATAGTTGTACTCTCTGTATCTATGGCGATGTTAGATACAAATAGTTAAAAAGATTTACTTAAACTAGTAGATTAGTGGAAACCGAACTTGTTTGATCACTTGTTATTGTCAGTGACTGTTTTTTTTTCATTTGTTAAACTGTTCGTTTTGCTTATTTGGATTTTTTTTATCATATGAGCTAAATAACATGAAGAGATAAGCTCTGATAACAGTCAAAATTTGACTCTAAATTTCCAATCAAACATTTTGCATGGTGTAATGAAATAGCATAATTTCGAACTTCCCGTTACAAAGTTATCTGGGAATCTATGTTAGGTTTAATATGTGTTTTTACTCCCTGAAAAATCTTCTTTTTAGCAAATTATTTTGTGAGTGAGAGAACGTCACTGGCTAAAAGGATTTCGAATGGGACTGATGATATGGAAATGGAGAAGACGGTATGCTTTGTGCCGCTTTTGGCAAGGAATAAACTTAAACGAACAGTTATTATACCCAGATATCGTCGAATCATCTGCATATGAAGCCGACATGTCAACTTGAGACCAAGCACTTCGTCCAATCAGTCGACGGGAAAATCTCAAATTCAATTAAATTAGTATGACCCATTGCACAAGAGATGGTTCTCGTGGCCCGAGTGGTCTAGTAAATAATGCTTTGGCGCTTGAAACTAAGGGCACTGGGTTCGAGCCTTGGTGGGAACATCATCACTCACTGGGAAATGCAGCTGACGAGTTCCGAATAGGGCGAAATGCGCATCCTGGATTCCACTGTTAGTCATCATCCACAAATTAAATTCTAATTATCCAACCTTGTTGAAGATTTTTTATTGCATTTTGGGATATGATTTACAATACTTAGCGACACTTGATCTCCTAGATTTACTTGGTTAATCAATCAATGTCTCGTTTCATTTTTAACGAAAAGAACCACTGTGAAAATCAGGTGAACAATTGTGAGAAAGAGGGAAAATGTTTAGATATGCGACTTCCGACATTTGATATTTTAGAGATTTCCACAGGCTGTTTTTTATAGTGGTCGTTTAACGTTATGATTTCATTGGAATAGTGATTTGTCCAAGTAATTCATCGAGTATGCCAACAATTCTAGCTGTTATTACTTTCAACTACTCTCTGGCTTAATATGCGTTTGTCTAGTCATTTAGGTTTTTATTTGGCAAGTTATTTACCTTTCCAATGGGTGGTTAATTTCTTATTCATCCTCAGATATTAGGAAGAAGTAAATACTCTACAGATGGGATTGAGGGTGGACTGAATTTCTGATAGAACATCCTAAAAGAATTGCAAAGGGAAGATCATGTCCGTGAGTTATTAGAAGAAAAAAAGACCATATAACAATCTAGGTTAATTTAGAGGCATTTTATGCATTGAAACCTGATCTCAAAAATTACTTAATCGCGTTTCATTTTATTATTCATCAGTTCTTTCTACACAGATTATATTAATTTTGTCCTAAAGAAGTAACGTTTTTTAACCTGGAACACTGGCCATTTTGAAACGAAAAATGACTATTACTTTGATTAGGCTATTAATTCTCACAGAGAATAAAGCGTATATTAAACAGTAGTTGAAACGAATCCCTAGTGCATATAACAATCTACTTAGAGACAACAACTATTCTGTGAGAAAAAGTTCGAAAAGACGAAAATCATTCAGTTAAGCTTGATATAAACTAAAACATGCGTTCAAAAAATGCAGTTGTATTCACGATTATTGATAGCCTGGACTACGTCGGCCTTGTTCAATGTCTAGACGTTTTTCCAAGCCGTTCAATTTAGACAGAACGCGCAGAGAATACTGAATGTGAACTATCTGATGTTACACTTGGTCATTCTATTGAATATTAGCTTAAATACTGTTCTGTTACGAAAACTTGGTTGTTAAATGAGTGCATGGATTTACATCTTGAGAAGAACCGAAGCGAAATATCAGCTTCAGTAAGTAACCAACCAGTAAATAACAAAATGTTGGACTACCCTTCTGTTCTCAAGAGTCTTTTTGTTTCAGTTTTGATCACGGAGTGATAACAGTTGGGCAGCTATTGCAAATCAGGAACTACAGCACAACTGTTTTATCCTAGTCTGCGAGTCTTCATCACTACTCAACCATGATGGTTGATTACTTACTATGAATGTGATGTTTACAGTTCCTAAAGATCCAGAAGAAAAAAGTTGAACAATGAAGAAATGATACACCAAATCTAATCTGATTTTCCTGCTTTACTGTACTACTTATTCATAGTTTTTAAATGGCTGCTGTGTTATTTTACATGGGAGAGCATTCGAGTACGAAAAATATCCTATGTAGGGCAGTATTAAAATTACTTTTTAACGTGAGTATGCAAGCTAATTACAAAAATTTTACCTTGAAAAATTAGGATCCCATTGTATAATTTGGCATTAATTGTTTCTGACAAGAATGTCATCAAATTAAATATTTGCTTTAGTATAAGCATAGCTGCTTTAAAAGCTGCTTGAAACCACTCAAATATAAACAATAAAGAATGAATTCGATGTGAACATGTGTACGTTTCACTTGTTGTTTGCTTTTCAGTTTTAAAACAAATAAATCTCTAATGGCATTTCTTTGTTTTGGGGACATAAAATTGTGTTTAGTTTGATCATAGCAGTTTTTACAAGGAATAAATCGAGTCAACATTAAACATAATGATGAATTTGACTTTGCTTGAAAGACACGCCTTAAGATACTTATACAAGTGAGGCATAATATAAATAACTTATTACCAGTTGGCTCAAGTTGCAAGGTAGACTTTGTACGGTCTAAATGACTTATTTCTCTTAGTTCAGTCAAACTGCCTACACCACTGAATGCATTCTGAGTCAAACAAGAGAAATGGAGGTTGCCGTAAGTGGTACTCAAAAAAAAACAATCAAAAGTATAAAGAGGTGTTAAACCACAAAGTGAACGAAAGGCAAACCTTATATGTGACTTCAAAGGCCTTAATAACCTTTAACTATATATGCTACTGAAAATGTGCTATAGTCCTTGATTTGTTTATATTGTAAACACGGGAGACATTATATACTACTTATTTAAGCCGTCAGGATACCTTTGGACCGCGCTTTTCGATTAGTGCGCTAGAATTGCTTAGTTACATAAAACTCTCATTTCTCTGGTATTTTTGACCACGAAGTTTTGGAAATTATTGCAGTCCATTTACTTTCGAACACTAAACCTGTGGATATAATCTTGTTGACTACTAATACCTATAACTAACTGTTTGCCACTGTGTGATCTTTCAGCACTAACTCATATCTGTAATTGTATATATTGTTGGATATATATGTTCAAGTTGGCCCCAGCCAGTGAGTCTATGGTTTTGGTATCATTTTAGTTAACTGTGATAAACTGTATTGTATGTTTTTATATTGTATTGTTGTTGTCGCTTGTTGCCCTTTTTGCTGTGAATTATTTTCCTTTTGCTGGTGTTGTTATGATTGTTTTATCCCCTTGTTTTCCGATTTTAAGGGGAGCAACCCACAAGATCGCTTCTCTTTAAACTTTATCTTAATGTAACAATCCCTTCCTGAGGCGTGAGGCTAGCAACCCCACCCTGTAAACAAAGTTGCTACAGAAACTTCAGCACGACGAATCTCTTTGCGCTAAAAGTAAAAGTCTGTGTGGGGACATGGAGCGTCCGCAACATGTACAAGACTGGCAAAGCTGCCCAGATCGCAAACGAGATGATAAGATACGGTATCCAATTGATGGGAACATGTGAAAGCAGATGGAACGGGAATGAACTCACCAAATTGTCAACCAGTGAGTCAGTGATCTACTCCGGTCACCCGGAATATAAACACACGCACACCGAGGGCGTGGCTATCATGATTTCACCAACGGCAACGAAGGCGCTGATACAATGGGAGGCGATCTCGTCCAGCATAATGACCGCCAGATTCAACTCCAAAGGAAGAAAAGTGTCAGTTATACAATGTTTTGCACCAATAAACAACGCAAACCTCGAAAAGAAAGAAGAATTCTACAGACAACTACAAGCAGCAATGGACAATACTCCAGCTGGTGACATTAAAATACTAATCCACAACGGGAAAATTACGGAAGATTTCGAAGTGAGGATGGAAGTGAGGCTTTTTTAATATCCAAGAGATTTCACAAATTCAGGGAATAGTTTTCAATGTTATTGAAGCTCCTTAGTACAATTCATGTTTTAAAATGTGATTTTTATTCCATCCTGTTGTTTTTTCAACAGAAAACTAGTAAATCATGTGGTGAGATGCTTACTTTCTTAACTTAACTTAGTCGTGGTATAGCAATTGGTTGAAACGGAATTAATTAGAACCACGTTGCTTTTTATCGCATATCAAATAGGTGAACTACAGCTATTTAAACATATATATATATGCATGAAGAAGGACATTATAACAATGCAAGTAAACATATATCATTCCTAACTAAGTAGAAATCTGCTTTTGAAGAAAGTTTAGTTTACTAACTTTTATTGCAATTACACAATGGAATTATTAAACTGCCTGAAGACGTATGAAATTAGATTTTCTATCACTGGCTGTGAAAAATAAGGGTGAAGAGTTTTGTATGCAAATTACTTTTTTTCTTTCACGTTCCCAGTGGAACATAGGGCTCCAAGCTAGAGGCTTGAAGTTTCTGTAGCAGTGTTAATTTTTACAGGGTGGGGTTACTAGCCAGCCCCATGCCCAACCTTTCCTCTTTGCCAGTTCTATTACTGGCTTAGTGATGTAAGGGAGTGCGTCAGTGGCCGGGGATCGAACCCTGGACCATGTGCATGGTCGGCGAATGTCCTAACCGCTGTGCCACCAACGCGTATGCAAATATTAGGGCTGTAAATTTTAGAATATATTAAGTAGTACTTGTTTCAGTGTCGCCTAAATGAGAATGATGAATGAGAGCTAGGAAAATACCTTTTTTTCGAATACTTAGGCATAAACACAGAGCTTAACAGTAAGACAAGAACAACTGAAATTTTACAAAAGATTCAGTAGCACACTATAAACTCCTTATCTGTAGATATGCTAGTAAATAACTATGAAATCATTGTGAACATGGCTGACTTGTTGAAAGAAAACCTGGATTGTTCGTTGTCGAGGAGAAAACAATAGAATTCGGAAGCATTTAAGTTTGTGTAAAGTATGTTGATGGACTTTAAAAATGCCGGCTATTTTTTGCTTCTCCATAAAAACTTGAATTACCATTCTCAGCAGCTAGTCTTCATTTGTGGAATTTCATATCTCGTTAACTTAAACTATCTATATTAATTTCTGCACAATTTGCAACATTTATCACTCAGTGTTCTAAGGCAGGAAATTTAGGTGTTAATGACATTCGGTGTGTTTTCGAAAGCTGTGTATAAGAACGATATCTTAGTGGGACTTAAGATCCTAAATATACTTATGATTAGAAATGTATGCAGTGATAAGCACCATAACATTGTTGGGATTAAAAAGATGTTTCTCAAGAATGAATGACCTATTCACATAAAATGAAACATAAATCACTGTATGACAGTCCATCAGTGTATGTCTTCAGACCGATTCAATAGAATTAAAGTCATGAAGCTCAGTGTGAAAATCAAGATTTGTTTTAGAGCTGAATATGAAGCTGAAGTGAATCACTTTCATCTCATAGTATCTTAGATTATGAATACAAAGTCCAATCATGAATGATCTCAGGTTTAACTGACATAAAAGTGGAAACTTCTTCAGGAATCTAATGGATATCATGTTAAATATAATCTTGCTCATAAAAGTTGAGTAAATTTCTTGTTTATTCCGATAAAAGCATCTGCTAATACTTGCATATGTTGTGTTCATAAAGTCTGAATGTGGCAGACGCAACAACACTGAAATAAGGCTCCTGACTACAATTGATTCTATCGATAACTTCCTTAAGAATGGGGTGGACTCATATGAACTGTGAACAAGATTTGACCGGATAGTTGCAAAATAATTGAGCGCCGAGTGAGAAGTAGACATTTGTAAAATTATAATTGCAAAATCTCAGCGAAATTGAAATGATTAATTCCAAAGTTTCGTTCAGCAATCTGATCCGAACTTCTTCAGGGAAATTAATCGAAATTAACATTAAGGAGGTTTATATAAAAAGGAACATCTTTTGTTTTTTAAAAACGTTGTCCACTCATGAGTCATGAAACAGATGTCAACATGTGTATTAAACAAAATTTTATGTTTATATATAATGTTTTCAATGAAGTGGACTGCTTTTACTCATTAATGTTATGGTGCATTAAGGAAAAAAGCTTCAGAACTGACTAATGTGGGTTAACATTCTCATATTTCGATAAAGAACGAAAGACCAAATTTACAGTATAAAATGTTATCATTCTATTTCACAGTCTGTCATCAGCTGCAAACTATTTGAAGCTGCAATGGTTATGAATAATGAAATATGTTTGAAAGGTAATAGAGCTACAAATTAACGGAGTCGCCATGAGTTCACCTCGAAGACCTATTCTAGCCGACATCTTCGTGGGTTGTCTCGAACAGACGCAATTGAGTAACGCTATCAATGAAACAACATACTATCGTCGACATGTTAGTGATACGTTTCTAGTTTGTAATGACATGCCCGGGCATCCGTATTATTTGACCGCTTTAATGAGATCCACTGAAACATTAAATTCACCTTGGAATATGAAAACAATGGCGAGTTCAATTTCCTGGACCTAAATGTAAAAAGAAGAAATGGTCAAACAGTTGAAAAGTGCAACTACCAGAAACCTCATGGATACGAGTCATTTTGTCGAGAATTCCTAATCATCCTTCAAAATACTAGACATACAAAGGACATCGAATCTGCTACGATTTGCTGAAGCAATTTCAATTATACTTTTCAGACCAAACTTATGCACACAGAAACAGAGTGTAGTAAATCTTTCACTCCCTTGGTAACCGTATTACTTTCATTACGCTGATTAGCCATACACACTAGTGAGCTCAGCTCATTAGGCAAGTTTTCAATTTGATGGACTCTAACCTTCTTGAGTTGCTACATTGACGTACAAGCTAACATTGCCAATGAGATTTTTCTGTTTTCTGTCTTCCCTTATCCCCCTCTATTTTTCCATATAAATTGAAAGTAACGTAAACTCGAAATTATTATTATTATTGTTATACCCTTTGATTTCTAGAGGAACATAGGGCTTCAGCTGCCCACCTCCATTGCCTTCGGTTTTCTGCCAACTTTTTCACCTCGCTCCACGTCTGCTCACATGCTTTCATATCCTCCTCACATGACCTCCTCCAAGTCACCCTCACACTGACGACCAACTCGCCGCTCCCTTTCGGGTTCCACTCGACCAATGGCTTTCTAGTGATGTCACTTGATGGCTTCCTCAGAGTATGTCCAGCCAATCCATCTCCATTTCTTCCTGCCTATTTGTTTCACAATCGGTTCCTGCTGGGTTGGTTGGCTGATTGCCAGAGATCCCTGTTGCTGATCATTTCTGGCCAGCCATCCGATCTTCAGTATTGAGCGAAGACAACTGTTAATGAAGGTCTGAAGTTTGTTTGAGATGTTCTTTATGACGCGCTGGCCAAGTCTCTGATCCGTATAGTAGCACTGACTGACTTCACATTGGAGTTGAAAATCCGGCTCTCATTTTCAATTTCATGCTGAGTTCTGTTGACCTCCACACAGACTTGAGAGTAATGAAACCTTGTCTTGCTTTTCCGATTCTTAATTTGATATCCTCGTCAGTTCCGCCTGTAGTTGAAACGGTGCTTCCCAGGTGGGTAGGTAAAGAAGGTTGTTTCTTTCAGATTCCTCCCATTTATGCTGGCTGATTGTTGTCTGTTGTTGTTGTTGTCGCTGTTGGTTTTGGTGTTGGCCAGGAATCTTCATCACCTCTGTTTTATCTATGTTCACCTGAAGTCCTATCTTCTCTGGATGCTTCTTCTGCCAGCTTGTTGCTTTTCACTTGCATATCTTCCAGTTTGTATGAAATCAGACATATGTCATCGGCGAAGTCCAGATGTTATCCTCCAAGTTTTTGTATGAGTCCATTTTTTACTTTTTTCCTCATTGTCCGTTGTCTGTTGCATTATCCAATCTACTGCAATCAGGAAAATCATTGGCGACGGCAGAAAGTCAGCCTTGTTTCACTCCCGTCCTCACTTCGAAGGCTTCCGTAATTTTCCCGTTGTGGATTACTTAGCATTCAGCATTGTCGTATAACTGTTGGATGAGATGTGTAATTGTTGATGGGACACTGTAGGAGCGTAGTAGTTGACAGATGACCTCTCGATCGACGCTTTCGAAAGCCTTTTCAAAATCGATGAAGTTGAGATGGAGAGGTGACTGTCATTCCAAGCTTTGTTTAATGATGATCCATAGTGTGGCGATTTGATCAATACATGATTTGTTTCTCCTGAATCCAGCTTGTTTCCGGTCGAAGTTTTTCATCTAGAGCTTGTTTGATTCTCTCCAGGATGATGCGGCTTAGTATTTTGCTTAGAATGGTCAGGATCATAATTCTGCACCAGTTTTTACATTGGCTTAAGTCTCCTACTTTGGTAGTTTGAATAAGTATCCTTTCTTCGAATCCTCGGGTACTTTGCCCTCTTTCCACACCTTCTCCAGTAGTGGTGTCATAAACTCCGCTGTTGTCTCTGGGTCCATTTTCAAAGCTTCTGCTGGGATTCCATCTGATCCTGCTGCTTTCCTAGTTTTTAGCATCTTGATTGCATTGAGGACTTCTGATTTCGTCAGGGGGTCGATGATCACTGGTAGTTCTCCTTCCGTTGTCGGTATTGTTGGGCGCGTTGTAGGTGGCGGTCGATTTAGAATTTTTCTGAAGTGTTCAGCCCAGTGTTTTCTTTACTCCACCTCTTTGGTGATTGACTTTCCATTGTCATTCTTTACTGGCGTAATCTGTGTTGAACTTTTGCCAATAGGTTCCTAGTTGTTCGGTAGAGTGTGGCGAGGTCTCCTTTGCCTGCAGCTTGTTCTGCTTCATTTGCCATGGTTTCATAATATTTTCTTTTGTCTTCCCTGGCACTCTTCTTCACTCTTTTGTTCAGCGTGTTGTAGCTTGTATTCAACTCCTGTTTTTGTTGCTCGTCGGTGCACTGGATAATCTTTTGTTTCACTATCCTCCTCTCTTCTATTAGTTTCCAAGTGTCCGTAGTGAGCCACTGTTTGTCCTGTCTCTCCTTTCTGCCTCAAAATTATAATACTTCTATTCCGCATGCGTCTATTTTATAATGTTTTCTCTATTACCTTTCAAACGTTGATGTATGAAATGTCATTATTTATAACCACTGTAAATTCAGGTAGTTTGCTGCCGATGAGAGCCTGTGAAATAGAATGTTATCACCTTATACTTTAAATTTAGTTTTTCTTTCTCTATCGAAATTTATCAAGGCAACGAAATGTATGACGTTCTCATATTTCATTGAAAAACGCATCATTTTTTAATTCTGATAGGATGTATTAATTTCTGGCTGTAAACCACATTTAATGTTGCCGCTGTCTAACTTCCATATCTCTTACCTGATAGTGTTTCCAAATTTCACTGTCCTAAACTATTTTAGGTTACAGTTAACAGAGGCAGAAATCATCAAGTGGTTTTTTTCATGTCGTCAAGTGTGAGGATTGACAGAAAAATTTCAAGTATCCAGTGTTCACTGAAATGATGTCTCTCTCGACATCTAGTACCTTATTCAGATTTAGACTAACAATATTTATTGTAAATGCAATTCTTCAAACATTGCACTTTTCACTTAAACATAAATCATGATGTGAAGAGAAATTAACCTAAATTGTCTAAAAGCATTAGAGTTATGGATATTTGCTCTTTTGTTATGCCATCTGGTAACTTTAACAATTTGTTTTAGCCTATCAGAAACTATGCAATAAAGAAAACTGCATCAAGGAAAACGAAGTTTTTTTCCTATAAATGTCCCTTCCATATTTCCACTTCGAATAAGAGATATTACCGGATAGCAGTGGCAAACTAATTACGCTGAAGTAGTTAGGTTTAATTTTAATGACGTCGAAATTTTTAAAAACTTTGTATTATGTGTAGTATTCTATTTTGTCGATAAGAGCTTTAAAAAGATTCTTCTCCCTTACATACTTATATAGTGAAAGGAAATAACGTCATAGAATATCAGTTAATAGCTCGACTTCGTGCATTTGGAAAGTGAGAAGTACTTAAAAATTCAAAGGCTGTTTTATATCTCAAGTGATAAAATATATACTTCATCTGATTCGCTGCTGAAAACGTTTTCATTTTACTACTCAAGCTTAAATAATTCCATCTCAGATGGAAACTCTAAGTAGTATTTTAGCTTAGCAGTTTTGGACTTAGACATGTCAAGAAGTAAATAACCTCTGAAACCAAAGGGGTTTCATTTGGTTGACTGCTGTTTTTCTTTGATTGTATGGCTAACATGCAACAAAGGTGATTGTCTTATCTGACTGCACTACTGATGAAAATTCGACCAACCACCCTAGTAAAATGAAAATGTACCAGTAGAATTCGGAGGCTTTCTTAAGGCGTTTTCAATAAGGGATTGCTAAAACTACCTAATGACTGGTATTTATCACCACAAAATTCGTATTATTAGTGAATGTTTACAAATTTGAACTTCATGAGCATCTTCGCACTGAATCAGTTAGGATTCATGTCTATTCGAAGGATATAATTCTGCGTAAATATAGCAATACACTGACTGCAGAGAATGTTGTTATATGGATATAGAGTCACTTGCTCAAGGAGCCCATATGTTGAAATGATGTTAGTAAATACGGTCCTGAAATTAAAGCACAAAATCTCAGGTGTACATAAATAAATTTTGTATTTCCCAATGGATGAAAAACAAA
This sequence comes from Trichobilharzia regenti, assembly GCA_944472135.2. Classification (NCBI taxonomy): domain Eukaryota; kingdom Metazoa; phylum Platyhelminthes; class Trematoda; order Strigeidida; family Schistosomatidae; genus Trichobilharzia; species Trichobilharzia regenti. Next base: position 60,113,485 of record OX235270.1, read on the forward strand.
ACGATATTTGTTTTTACTGACGTCTCGCTATTTAATGCTAATAGCTTTATCAAAGTATTTTTAAATCGGAATTTACAAAATCCCAGCATATATATAACAAAGAGTTAAGGGGTGAGAAAAGAGACTTAGGTCAAGTTAAATTAAAAGGACATATTGAAAGTCAAAGTAGCAATGAATATCACTAAACCAAATAACAAAGGAAATACTACGTCTATTATCATATCAAGACAAAGTTTACTAACTTGATCTGGGGTTGTTTTTCGTTGTCAAGTTGGTCATTCGGTAAAGATAACAAAATCAAGTGTAGATTGTTGGATATGATCAGTGTGTTAAATTATGAAAGTAGTGTGTGTTTACATAGTGAACTTGCTTATCACATTCGTGTTGATTTTGTCACTTCGTTGGGGAGGGGAGGGAGGTGCTGTAACCAGGTCAGATTCTGTTTTAGTCCATCATTCCTGTTCAGACAATTAGGATTCCACTTGATATGGAGTGCTTCTGATATTAGACGTTCTTTGTGATTTCTGAAGTTTTCCTGGACTATTTCAATATTGTCAAAATCAATTTTGTGGTCTGATTCTAGCATGTAGACAAGCTATGGCTGGTGATTTTTCAAGTTTTTCTAGTTCAACTGGATTTCTCGGTGGTCGAAGAGATGCTCTACAGTGTTCATTTCTTCTGATTTTGATTTTTCGAGATATTAATCCGATGTATGTCGCATCACATTCCAAGCATTTTATTTTATCGACACAATTAGATAGAGAATCTTCAGGGATTTGGTCTTTTATATGGACAAGGTTGTTTCGTAGTGTGTCTGATGTTTTAATTAAACTCGCCTACCCTGGACTGCATGACCTATCTTAATATGATTTCATTAGTATGTGTTTTTATTTAACTGAGTAATTTTCATGAACTTTATTTATCATTGTTAACCATGTAGTTGTAAAGCGTTGTAAAGAAACTACGAAATGATATCATCTCGCGAAATTTGTCTTCTTAATGCCTTGTTCAAATTTATCAAAGGACTAATTGTTTTAATTAAACTCTTATGTCCAGCTGATTGAGTACTCGATGCTTAAATGTTTTCAAACCGTTAAAAGTGAACTTGGTTTGGACATATAAAGCCTACACTTTTCTTTCAAAGAATAATATTTTCCTACAATGAAGTAAAGATGTCTTTTGAAGCGGCTGTAATGAAAGGGCTTAAAGAAGACTAATTCATTCAACTATTGCAGTATACATCATTAGGATTTTAATCGTCTAATTAACTAATCAAGAAATTAACCGGTATTAATTCTCGTTGTTGAAATTCATAGATTTCTCTTTTTGAGAGAACAGTGTCTACTGTCAAGTTTATGCATTCTGGACTTCCTTTTGTGTAGTCGCTAAATTGTCAGCTTCAAACATTATATTTTGATTACTCATTTATTTTAAAATTGAAAATGTCCTCTGAGTGGACTCATAGTTTACAAAAGACACCTTGATGTTGATACAGTTTTATTCTTTCGTCATGTTTCATTTATGCCTTTTAAAAATGTTTACTTTCTTCCATATGAAAGAATGTCTAATGACCACAAATAAAGAAGTGTACACTGATCAACTCTCAGATAGAGAAGCAGATTCCATTCTAAAGTAGTAGGTAAATTTGCTAGCTAAACACCTACTTTGTGTTAACAAACCTGCTCAGGTTAAATGATCGTCCAATGCAATTACATGCGGATAGGTTAGATCACAGAAACCGACATTACCTACGTCGACTGAACATGTATGGTTTCCTGTTTAGCTTAGACTTGTTGAAGCTGGTGTTACCTAGAGAAGATGGATGTCTGCCAACTTTCAACTTTCGTTAGATCCAACTCTGTATATCAATTAGGATTAAGCTGGCAAAGCGAACATAGAAAAAGGATCTATCTTATATGTTCTGAAGACACTGGAAAGTTCAAGATTAAGAGGTAGTGAATCTTTGACTGGCTCAATCATCAGACATCCGCTGGATACCAGTTATCAATCAGACACCCTGATTCCTTCCAAAACAATGAAAAAACAGTCAAGTCTAAGTCCCTTGAAGTTTGATGAGGCCATCTCTATAAAAAAAATAAAAGCTGACATATATTCCAAAAGAAACCATAGAAATACTTTCTCCATTTTGGTGGCTCATCCTTTTAAAATTAATCGGTCATATCAACTTTTGCCAAATGTAAATACCGATTTCCACTCACTTTTCATTAGTTGTACAATACTTTTTTTCAGTGCCATGCATAATACGTCAAATATCTAACTAAATAACTTGAATACACAATTTTTTCGTATCTCATTTTCGCATTGATAACATTGCTGGGAAATAATTGCATAGTCTTATAGAACATGTGCTTCAATATCTCTTTGTCACCTTTGCTCCCCACTTTTTGTTTTATTCGAGCAACGTCGATCACATCATACTTATAAGTACAGTAGTATTTTGTAATTTAGTAATGCAATATTTCAATTCATCTAACCCTGATCATTCTTAATTATTGCACCACATTTTGTTTCCATTTGTATGCAGCTGATAAAACGTCGACAAAATAAACACTGGATCCTTTTCATCTGCACCGTGTGTAGTTATAACATTTTATTTCAACCTAATTATGATAATATACGATAATTCATATTCGGCTATTTTTTATATTTGATAATAATTTTTGTTAACCAAATGCATGAGTGACTATATTTACGAGTAAAGTTTGTATCACCATGACCATGATTCCTGAATCCCTAACTCTTCATCAAATTGTACTTAGTACCTTCAAGAATCTAAGGTTATTGAACCATTCAACGTCTGCCTTTGGATAATTTTTAAGTTTACACCAGACTTATTTAGGCGTGAAGAAATGCAGTGAATATTTTTTTTTTTTTATTTTTTTGATTTACAGCTTGATTCCACACTGTATTTTTGGTACAAGTATGGAATTTTTAGCATAGGTATCGGTAGGTATACAAAACCATATGAAATTATGTATTTGACACTGTCAAAAACAAACCCAAAAAAAAGGTTACTGAACGAAGAATATTCTTTTCGATAACTTCATCACCAGGCTCGACAGTCATATATACATAATAGTACTGGATGAATTAGTGCTATGAACAGCATTAATATTTAAATAACTGTGAATCAATAATATCAATAGATTACGGCTAAATAGCATCAACATAACAATGAAGTGAATGTCAGAAAAATTAGGAAAAATAATATTACAAATTCAAGAATTTATAGTCTCTACTGATGGTTAAGACAGTAGTGGTGGCTGGCTGGACCTGTTTCTTCTGCATACACAGCACTGGTTGTTTCATGCGAATCGCAATTGCCTCTGCTGTTTGTAGCTTGCGGTACTTCGATGTTTTTAGCAATTTATTTGGCACGCGGTAAATGATAGAGAAGGATTCTTCAATGTTGGCTTTGTGGCCAGTTTGGACCAATTGATCGAATATCAAACTGTTGATGGTTTTTACTACACCTTTACTTAGCCATAGTGGGAGATGTTCTCGAGTAGGAAAAATCAAGTTCCTAGAATAACGGCCAATATAACTCGTTCCACAGGCGCAGTTGAATTGGTGGATGCAATTGGAAGTGGCTAATCTAGGTAATTCATCTTTCAACCGAGGAATCCCCATCGGTTGTGTAGAGAATCAGTTAAAAAATAAAGGCTATCATTCTGTGGCGAGAAAAGTTAAATTGTTTTGCGATGGTATAATCTCTTGTTATGAAACAGCATGATGATAGGCCTTGAGAATAGTATATTTCATCTGTACTCCTAAATTATTCGTCGTCAATTATCATGACAACAGCAAATTAAATGCTACTTTTATGTCTTAAGTGTCTGTGACGATTAGATCGTATAATAAGCAGTAATAAATTCACAACTGTTAAGTGTCTCGTAACAGTGAAAAGTGACAATGAACATTTTCATTCGTTTAAAATTCCAACTGTTCTTTGCAGGTTATTAAGAAGGATTCTTGATATTCAACCTTCCACAATTTTCACAGCAAACCAATTTATTTTTACTTGAAATAATTAATAAAAATGTATTTGCAAAGTGATTTCTTCATCAATACCATGAAGAACTCTAAATAATTTGCAAATCTAAAAATCTTAAGCTGAAACGGCTGTGTTTTGGTAATCCCATTTTCAGGAGACATAAATCTACACATTCTCGGAGAAACCAACTGTGGAACGGACAGCTTACTAACTCCCACAGTTGGGTACCCCTATACACCAAACGAAGCCTGATCCGTTCATTCAGCTACGGAGTTCGCAGAACGTGCACCCTGGACACCATAGAAGATGAACTGGACAATATCAAGAGGATCCTTGTCGAGAATTGTTATCCAGAACAATTTATTGCAAAATCTATGAATCCTAGGCCACAAAAGCCGCCGGCGCTTAACGTCCCGAAAAAAACTGCTCTACATAAACCTTCAATTCAATGGAGATATATCTGCGGAAACACTAAAAAATTGACTGTCGCGCTCACTTTAGAAGACCTTCTTTGCAGCTGAACTGCGACTAATCTTCTCCACAAAACCTATGATTTATGTGAACGCGAAGGAAAAGCTACCATTTCTGGCCTCACAAATGTGCAACTACCGATTCATCTGCTCGTTTGGAGCTAGGTATGTCGGCCGTACCTAGCGTTTGCTTTCCAAACGTATCACCGAAAACTTACCAGCATGATTTTACAAAGGAGGAAAACGGTGCCCCGCAGCTCTGTCTTAGAACATCTGATAGATTCCGGACACCAAGCGACACCCCGAACAAACTACAAAGTCGTCTACACAATACGAAGCAGTCTTCCCAAAAGTATACGAGTCAAACTTCTTCAAACTGCAGAAGCAATGGCAATTTATTTGCTAAGTCCTGAACTCTGCATACAGAAGAAGTTCGTTGAGTCACTACACTTGCAATGGACGTAATCTATCTTACTACCCGACAAGTAAATTCTGTCTAATCTCTTTTTTTTCTGTTTCTTCATTCGTATTATTTTTTCTTCTCAATTGTAATATTTTACATTTTCAACTTTCTTGTTCTCTGCCCCCACCCGATTTAATTTCGATACCTCACTACCACTGTTACTGACTTGACCAACGCCAATTTCTAGTCATTTATGTTACATCATCCAACTTATTTGCTGAATTTCAGTTCTAATTTAAATGACATTATTCTCCACCCCACTTCTACTTAGTCTCTACTTGTAATTACCTCTGTTGCTGCCCTGACCTAAGTTGGAACATTTTAGTCAATTATATTACGGCATCTAACTTACTAACTCAATCTTACTTTAGTTGCTGTCGAACTAACCTTGTTTCTATATTAGATGATTCTTGTATTACCTGATCAATTATCTAAACTTGACAAACCTCATGTACACACACACATACACAAATAATTATATCTAAACGTGATTGTACAGCTAGCTATGTGAATGAATTCGCCGGCGAAAAGAGTCTCTTCGCTGAACGTCTTCTCTTTTCCATATGACTCAATGGAGATTTCAAGCAACTGGAAATTGTCCAATCTGAAAATTAACCATTGCTGTAAACAAAATTATTAATGATCAACAAGAAGCTGAGTAGGAGCTTAGTTCAACAAGATATCTTAGAGAAAAAACACAAGTGATTCTGTACACAAACACTACTTATGAAAGTGGCACTTACTACTGCCGTAAAACCTAAGCTCTAAATAATTTCGTTACAATAGTGGTTCTGGTAATTTTCTGCTTAAAATATACGATAACGATCGAGAAACCTTAAAGCATTACTACATAAATGCGAAAATGGGTTGTTAGTCAAAGTAGAAATAGGAAACCAAAAACAAACAGAAATGAAGAATATTTTAAAAAACACTAGGTCAGATTATAAAAGTTTACTAACCTTCCAGAGCTGATGATGAACAAATCTTAGTGTCTATCGATTTTCATGACCTAATTTTATTCAGTTCACAATTCTTATCATTTTAAGTAATATCGTATTACTTTGCAGTGATGCATCTTAATTAAAAAAAAAAAACATTTTAAAGCTGAAAATTTTGACCACAGAATTTTATCATGAGCTGACATCAGTTACAGAACCACCGGAAAACCTGGGAGTACTGAACATCTGTTTCGTCCTAGTTTGGGACTCTTCACAGTATGCACCCACACCATGGGGTGTCAACCCAGAACCTTCTAGTCACCAGGCGAGCTCGTAGACTATTGAGCCACTGGGACTCGATCCGATGGCCAGTGCATGAATTCTAACTTCTGTCAATTCACGACATAGCGCAACCACTGATCAGCGTCATCGGGAGTATTTGTCCTCACAACAGACCTGTTGTACCTCACTGGTCACGACTTCTCAGTGGAACCCTGGTAGCCTTCGAACTGTTTTTAAGTACTCCTGCTTAATCAAACCTAATTCAGCCCATGATGAAATCCTAAAAAATATACAAATTAAATGAGTATACAATAATTCCTATGGTCTCTTCAGTGTCCACATGTATACATTGGGACATGCTTCACCGAGACAGTTCATTATGTATATCGTGCTGCCAGTATCCCAGAATCTTTCCTTAACGTATCTGCAGGTAGGTAAAGATGTATTCAGTGTCACAAAAGACAACTTACGAGATAATTATAATCTGCAGTCTTTATAATATTTTAGCACTTGGTGGAAAAAATGAATTACAATTCCAGATAAATATAGGTTGTCTGTAGTTTCCTTGTGATATATTATTTTATTTTTAAGAAACAAAACAGATCTTATATAACTTCTCAATTTGTATATAACTCTTAAAAATAATTTTAGAATGTTTAAGTAATATATGTATATATATAGTTACAATACTTTGCCTGTCATTGTTATTAAACAGAATTTGGTATAAACGTGACCCTGAGTGACTCAAAATTAAGGAATTTATAGGAATGTATCAAACACAATAAGTGAAATCCTATTAGCTTCTTCTAGTCATCATGAGATATGAAATCAAGGAAGTTTTTTAAGCTTTAAATATCATAATAAAATGTACCAAAATGTATACATCCCCTTTTCAAAGAATGTCAGTTTATCGTTAGAGAAGAACAAATTTTAGGAACTTATAAAAGACCCTGCATTTTAAGTAAAATAACGCACCTGGAAATAAGTGCTTAAAGCCAAATAATTATATGTCGGCAGTAAAAATGGTCTGTTGTTTTTCGGCTTCATATGCCTGCTAACGTTCTTGTTAAGTTTTAAACCTGTAAGTAGAATTCTAGGTGGTTATTTGAATACACGAGGTTCAGCCGCCAGAGTAACCGCTTAAAAACTCAAAAAGACCCTGATACAATGGTGTCTTACCAAACAATCTTGTGTAGAGTGAAGGGACTCGGAACAATCAAACTAATGGAAAATTTTCCAAGTGGAAATTAAACGGCTTATTGTTGTGTAACCTCCTTCTTCGTTTGAGAGATAAACTAACAGGCGGATTTGTTTGGTGATCATTTTTGACAACTTGTACAGATGGAAGCAAAAAATCAGATACCACATTAGGCTGCTTCATATTCTATTCTCTGATCCTCGGTTAAAAACAGACAACTAGGGAATATTTCAACCAGGCCGAATTGAGCAAAGATTATTTTAAAAGACTACTGTACTATATCATTAACCTCAGCGCATCATCGACCGTATTCAGAAAGATTTCTGCTAATCTTCGTATGAAAGCTGGGGACCAACTAGCACAGAGGAACGTTACCGTTATTTCAACGGTGCAATGTCTCAGTTCATAAAATTTCCTTGATATGTTTTCAGTAATTGTATATGACTGTCACTATGTGTGCTGTGTTGATTTTACACTAAGTTTCTTTCCTATTGATTCATTTATTCTGTGACTGCATTATTTAATTGACTAAACGATGAAAATTTAGCCTATAATCCTTTTAAATAATATTTATCTTATGTGACAGATATGGCACTGATGCTTTTAACTAGAAACAGTACACCAGAAAACTTTATGTTTGCACTCACTGCACTTCAAAACGTTAAAACTAAAGTCACTGAAAATCGACCTGCTGTGTAAACAGTTATATTGCGCAGAACTCTACTTACTGGTTTATTCTTGACTGTGTTTTGAAATTACAGCTTTCGCATTTTTAACAAGTGTGACGTAGTGAGCTTCAGAACTTTAATTCAGGTTTAATTTCTTCCAAGATGTTGTTTCTGAGCCATGGTTTAATTTACGGTGTACTGCTTTTTCCTAAACTCGCATGAAATCATACATTTTCGGAATAATTGAATGTGAGAAGTCGTTTTAATACTTAATTAGGGATTTCATTCTTCGAATAAAAAGATATTTTATGTTAGAGACTTGAAGATAAAAAACAGTGACTAGATCTTTTGAAATGCATGTTAACATTTCTACAACTTTCTAATTTTTATTCAAACACGTGTACTTTTTGTTAATCAGCTAAATGTTAACACAATACAGTGGAAAATTTCGTCTTATAAAATTAAGCTGTGAACAAGAATAAGACGAACAAGTACAGTACCTTACTTAAGAGGTGCACATTTAATATTGTAACTTTGACAATTGGCGAATTATATTGACTATAAAAAGTACTAAAGTTCTTACAGCATTTACTTTTCGTCATTAGATAATTTATGAATCTAGATGCTGATTCCCAAAGATAAAGGCTGAGACACTTGGTAAACTGATAAAAAAACAAAAGGCTTGGGATAAAATTTACTATTTGCAGTGGAAGTTATAGTCGAAATATAGAAGTAACTAAAACATTCTTCTTCACGTTACCAGTGGAACATAGGGCTACAAGCTAGAGGCTTGAAGTTTCTGTAGCAGTGTTTATTTTTACAGGGTGAGGTTGCTAGCCTCATACCCAACCTTTCCTCTATACCAGCATTATTTCTGGCTTAGTGAGGTAAAGAAGTGCGTCGGCCGGGATCGAACCCGGGACCACTTGCATGGTCGGCGAGTGTCCTAACCGCTGTGCCACCGGCGCACATTCTACTGGTTCCTTACTCTTGTTTTTATCTGACTTTGTGATGTGGCTGCACTCTCCGAGGTGGATAATTTAATTGCGAAAATTGTATCGCCTTTCTAGGAAAGCGTACTCAATCTTTACTCCATGCTGAAAACGATGAAAGTTCCTCAGTTAAGCTGTTCAACTCAGGAAACCTGACCATACTGAAAACATCCGCTTGAGCTACAAAACGTTTGCATTATTTTAAACAACTTGAAACATCTCACCAAAAAAAGAGTAGTTCTTTAAAAATCGTGATCGTTTATCCATTCAAGTAACTAATGTCTCTAACTTATTTTGAGTTGTCGGTAGCGGGGATCATGTTCAAGTGTAACCAAAAAACTGGGCTACATAATTTCTACTTAATAGTATGTGAAATTGCATATGATCTTTTTGGGTGTATGAAACAAAAATAAATTAATTTCCGGAGGTATTATTGAAGAACCTAACGTTTTGAGACATACTGTTAAGACACCTAGCAACCGAGCGTTTGAAATAGACGTGGAACCCCGAAAAGTAATAGATGCTTTCAAAACCTAATGCTTTTAGTATGGTTTGGACGCTGTAAACCATATTAACAAGAGTACATTTGCCTAGCAACCTGAACTCTGTCATTTACAGATTAGTGGACCAAAAATCTCTAAAACTTCACTTTTGATAATTACATAAGCATGAGCTGACATCAGTTAGAGAACCACTGGAAAACCTGGGAGTACTGGACAGCCGTTTCGTCCTAGTTTGGGACTCCTCAGCAGTACGCACCCACCGGGAGTCGAACCCAGGACCTTCTGGTTACAAGGTGGTTACAAGGCGCCTTGTAACCAGAAGGTCCTGGGTTCGACTCCCGGTGGGTGCGTACTGCTGAGGAGTCCCAAACTAGGACGAAACGGCTGTCCAGTACTCCCAGGTTTTCCAGTGGTTCTCTAACTGATGTCAGCTCATGATTAAATCCTCCATGCAATCAAACAAAATCCCTACAAAAAAAAAACAATACTTGAAAATTACATAACCATCAAATGTCACTGTGCTTAACTGTGACACTTTTATTGTTGTTGTCGCTTGTTGCCCTTTTTGCTGTGAATTATTTTCCTTTTGCTGGTGTTGTTATGATTGCTTTATCCCCTTGTTTTCCGATTTTAAGGGGAGCAACCCACAAGGTCGCTTCTCTCTAAACTATATCTTAATGTAACAGTCCCTTTCTCAGGCATGAGACTAGCGACCCCACCTTGTAAACAAAGTTGCTACAGAAACTTCAGTCCAATATATCTCCTTGCGCCAAAAGTAAAAGTCTGTGTGGGGACATGGAACGTGCGCACTATGTACGGACTGGCAAAGCTGCCCAGATCGCAAACGAAATGAAACGATACGGAATTCAAATGAGAAACAGTATCACTATAACATTTCAATTAGTGAGTAATTGATATTTGTGTGGGCAATTCAAGTGGTTTTCTAGTAGTAACCGGAAATTCAGTTCCCCTAGAAGTATGAGGCATAATTTTTATTTTTTTTTAAGAAAATAAATGTTTTTGCGGTTTCAAAATTATTCAGCTACTTAATTAGGCATTTTGTTACGTTATACATTAGAATCCAAGGCACGGGAGGTTATTTTACTGCTAAATTTTGGTTACTATATTTAAAACTGTTCTTGTCAATAGTTTCTGTGATATCCTTAATATTCCACACCACTGAAACCAATAACTATAAATTAGCAAGTAACTTTAACGTATAAAAATTTCAAGTCTGTTTCATCGTGAAAAATGCCAACTGATGCGTTAACAATCATTCTTCATTTGGTGGCAGGATTATCATAACATTCTAAAATATTAACTCCAAAAAGACAAACAGGCAGTAAATAGTTCCAAAATATTTGATTAAATTACTAATCATGCCATTTAGTGACAAAATATTTCGGTAACAAATAATCAGACTTTAAAGATAACACTTCTCATCAGTATCATCGAATATGCTTATTTAAGCTTGAGTTTAAACGTATTTCGAGGTAAAAACGATGCACACCAAATCCAACTGAAATGTCAAATTATCAACCAAAAAAAAAAAACAGTAACATGATTTATTTGCATAAAAATTTATTATTTGAACTGTACTGTGACAGAATTTATAAGTATTACAGATCAGAAGACATAACTATTTATATTATAATAATATGTACTGTGTAAATTTGTTGTGTACTGTGATCTAGTCACTCTAATAGTGATAACTTTCAGCGGGAAACTGAAGTACCTAGGGTAGAATAGAAGCTGATGAATAACTCTAATTCTTGTTTACTACTTATGTTTCTAATTTCTCGTTTTCTCTTCTCCCTGTCCTTTAAGCAGAACTGAGAAAAAGCATTTTAATTAATAAAGTGTATTCAACTGTAAAAGCTGAACAGGAATACAGAAGTAGCAGGAGAAGTTAATGACCACAAGTGAAGAGGAATAAAGCACAAAAATATCTAATAAACAGTAATAAATGTTTACTTACTTTCAGTGAATAACTGAATTAGATTTACTTTTTGTGTTTATTTATGCTAAAACAAGCCTCTGTTTAGGCTAAATAAAAGCTTATAAGAACTGTTAAAGAATTGAATTCATTCACTCTTGCTATCAAAGAAATGATTGGTGAGCATTATTACGTTAAACAATAACAAACACTATTTATTCAAAGCGTTATTGCTTTTCCTTATTGTGACATTGTCTTCTTAACACAGTTTGCCACTTACAGATTGTGTGATTTATTCTACAGGGTCAAAAGTCCTGCAAACCTCTGTATAAACACTATAATGTTGCATACAAACCACCAGAACACTCTCCAGTCCTCTAGTACTCATCACCGCACAGAAAAAAGATAGCTTAATCCATGATAGAAATGCTCTCTAGGGTATTGCTAATTTCCATCAATCATAATAAGGCTCAGTTTCTGAATTTGTGAACTCCAAACTTCAGAAAGAATTCTATGTGAGAAATAAATTTTGGTGAAATGTGATGTCAACTCTTGTGAATACACGACATTCCTGTGAAATACTACCTGTGAATCCATTACCACTTAGTCTTTGTGTATCGGAAGCAGAGTGGTTACGCCGCTCGCCGACCATGCACATGGTCCAGGGTTCGATACCAGGATGACGCACACCTGATATCAATGGTCGGCCTGCTAAATTTAGGCTACCGATATCACATACTGAAAATTCCATACCTGTAACAAAAATACGGTGTGGAGTCAAGCTATAATGAAAAACAAATTCGTTGGAAAAAAATATTCCAAACTTGTTTCGTCAACGGTAAACTTGTAATCATTTCTGAGTTTTGAAACTGCACAGCTGTCAGTAATTGTCTAACATTTATGTGACTTTGGTTACAGTGCAGTAGAAAAGTCGGAGGCTCAAGTATTGGTTTATAGGGATTTGATTGATTGGATACAGGATTTCATCATGTGGGGACATCAATTAGAGAACCATTGGAAAACCTGGGAGTACTGGAAATCTATTTCGTCCAATGAGATGCTGGCTAGCAACTGGCCTTATTCAGGTAGGTAGTTCTAGCGGGAATTTGGTTGCAGCAAGTCGGATGTGAGGACAAATACTCGCCGAAGACATTGGCTAGCGAATGCTCTATGTCGTGAATCGGCAGGAGTTAGAATTCGTAGGCCATTGGATCGGGTCTCGATGGCTTGCTGGTCTACGAGCTCGTCTTGTAACCAGAGGGTCCTGGGTTCGAATCCATGTGGTGGGCTCGTACTGATGAAGAGTCCCAAACTAGGACGAAACAGCTGTCCAGTACTCCCAGATTTTCCGATGGTTCTGTAACTGATTTCAGCTCATGATGAAATCCTGTGACCAATGGCGGATTCCACAAGTTATTCCATCTTAAATTCAAATGACGTATGCTTACATTCATGAAGATATTTTTTTGGAGAGTTAATTATTTATCAAGTAAAATAACTTATTTGAGCTACTTTTCAGTAAATATAAAAATACTGCAAGTCCATGACTTTCTATCTCTTTGATGGGCATAATCATGTGGGCTTTCAGAAAAAGTCAAAGAGAACGTATTTGAGTGTAACACTACCAGGAATTATTTAAGGTTCAGTAGTTTGCGTGATCATCTTTAGTTTCGTAGTTCATCTGTTTTCTTATAACAGTCGTATATATGCTCATGTCTATACGTATGTACATAAACACAGTATTAGAATTAATACCAATTTATTACCTATAACGTGAAACTTAACACAAGAAGACAATGGAAACATTTTCGAATTAAGATAATCTCAAAAGAAAAGCAACTTTTTCCCACATTTTCATTCATAGTATCAGTTAATTGTTATCAACCAGAGTTTGTGTCAACTTTCTTTCTTCTTCATCAAGTGTGTCTTCAGTGCATATTCGTTGGATTATACTGAAGAGGCACTTTACGACAGGGCAGAAACTGTGGTAATTAAGATACTGTCTCGTCCAGGTAGGTTTTCTATAAATAGATCTTTTTATTGACCCATCAAGCTGTCGACTAAGCAATATGTCCAGGAAAGATATACAATTATCTTCCTCTTCTATAGATGTAAGTGATATGCTATTCTGAACTTCATTCATTCGATTTAAAATTGAGGTGGCAGAACAAGGTTTATCACTGATGACTACGATATCATCTACATACCTTCTATAAAGTGGCACATTTTCGATTAAATCCTCCGATAAATTCTCAATGTACGACATATAAATATCTGCTAAAAGGGGCCCTAACGGGTTTCCCATAGCAACACCATCAACTTGGCGGAAATAACTGCCTTCAGATGTAAACCTAACATTGTTAATACATAGAAGTAATAAATCCCTGAGATAAGATATGGAGAACGGGATGAAAAAATTGTTTGTGGAAGCGTAATCATACAAAATGTCAGCCGTTTTGAGCAAAGGCACACTAGTCAATAACGAGTTTACATCAAAAGAGCACATATTCTTATTCATAATACTGATATCGTCAAAAAAGTCAGCCAATTCAAATGTATCTTTTAACACATACTTACAGAATTGTGTTTTGTCTGGATACAATAATTCTACCAACCATTTAGCAAGTTTATGCGTTAGGGATTTGCACATTGACAATATAGGACGTAGAGGATTATTGGGTTTATATATTTTTGGCAAACCATGCATATATGCGGGAATTTACAATCTGATGGTTTTAATGAGTCAACTTTATCTTTACTTATAGCATTTAGGCCATGAAGCTTCACTACAGGTTAGCTGTCAATGTGCCGTGCAACATAAGCTGCGTAGAAGCTAAATAATCGAAATAACGAAGTATGAGAAAAGTCAAATGTATTTCAGACATTGGTAGCACACAAATATAACACCGATTGTTTGTACGAGGCTAATATCGCACCTTGATAACGACTGTCTTTTACCCTTCACTATTGTTTGTCAAACTCAGTCTAAATTTTTTTTATTTTTTACGTTTTAGGCCGTTATAATTGCAGTCACAGTAACCTTATCGAAAATCATAATTGTTCAGGACCATGGCAATTGTTCAGGTCTCCTTCATCAACTATTCAATTATATGCAATTTCCTACCAAACTGTCGCTCAACAGATAATGCGTTAACACCGTATTGTGACTGAATTTGCAGCTAGAACAAATATTGCAGCAGAAATACAATCGATAACGATTGACAACAAAAACTGTATGTTGAACAGAAAGCATCTCATGGTTTAATCAATAGTATCTATATTTAGTGAGAGGCTATTGATAAGAATGAAAAGCCAAGTATATTATTCATTAAACACATGCTTTGTTTCACTGTTGATCGAAATATTTAGCTAAATGTTTTCCATGAAGTATAGTACATACATCATAGTGACTCTCTTCAAACGCTTAATTCAGCCTTTTGTTTATTAAATAATACTATATATTTGCTCTTCAAAAGTTAGACTAAAAGTTTTATCATGTTAATTTTAGTTGTAATCGGCAGATGTATCTAGTACAACGATTACAAAGACACGTTACTAAGAATTATTCGTTTGAGATTTTGATGAACTTTGAACTTGAAACCTTGAAACCATACATGTCTTCTAAATATTTGAGTTTCTCTCAGAAGGTGTATTATGCCTTTCTCATATCTTTAATACACAATTCAGTGAAAGAACTATGTCTTGAAAATTTGTGCCTCATCAAGAATACCAGTGTATATTTAGGTTGCATTTTAAATATTTCATCATAGTCATACTAAACTGGTATATTAGTCTGAAAGCAGTAAATTCAAGAAATCAAAGGTGTTTAATTGATGGATGGTGACTAGCAGTGGAATTCAGGATGAGCATTTCGTCCTATTTGGGACTCGTCATCTGGATGTACCTGCATTTCTCATTGAGTGATGATGTTCGTAATTAAATCACAGGTGCATTATATGATCAAGAAAATCAAGAACAGAGTTAATAGTACCTGTCATAGACTGCGACATTTTGTCGCATAGTGACCTAGTTATCTACATGATAATTTCCTGACTCCCCGACTGTATTCCATAGTCAGTCTAAACTGTTTAAGTTTTTCACCCTGTGTTGTCACACCAACTACTCTGCATTATAGATCCATGTATACAACACTTCAATCATTCGTCGACCTTTGAAGCCATGTTTGCTAAATTCCAGTTTCATCCAGAACACTATCACTCTCAAACGTGTATTCGTCTGATAGATCTTATTCACAATAAAGCACCTCTTCTGGGTTTCAGAGACTCCCGCCACTGACCGAATGAAATGAAATCTTGTAAATAATCAAAATTCTGCCTTAATCTAAAGTTTTGCGTAAGTCGATGTTATGTAGGCTCAAGTTAGATTAGGAGACATAGATAAGTAAAATGTGTGATTGCCTGTATTGATAGAACTGTGCAATTTGAATAGTGCTACCGTCTCTGATGATAATGATATCAAACATGGTAACAACAGTAGATCATGAAGGGATTCAGGGGGGGGCGAGTTATTTGAACAGTGTGTAAATGTTGAAATACGTTGTGTAGAATGACGGTGTTCGCAATTTCTTCAGTAGCAAGGATCTGCTACAGACTGCAAAGATTTACTTTTAAAATCTACATAGTGAATACATTCTTAATTGAATTTTGTGGAATGAAAACAGAATACAGTTACTGTAAAGTGAAAATGTTTCCAAAACTCATTTTCTATTGACTCATCTGACTCCTAGCAAAATGATTGTTTGTATGCAAGTTTATGTGTATCACAAATTTTTGTGTCATTCACAGCAGAAATGATGTAAATTGTCGGACTAAATGTTTCTGTAAGACAAATCAAATGACTACGAATCTATGTATGTCTACAGTTTGACATCACTGACACAAGACTACAGTTTCATCTGAGTAAACGCCAGGGTACCTGTGAATTAGATAGCATAGCATACATACTGCGGTGCATTCGTATACACACTGATATATAGGTTAACAGATTCAGAAATGGTTTGGATTATGTGTGAACGTCAGTTATCACAATTTTTCATTCAATATGTAGATTATAATTGTTTTGAAGATTTCACCATGAGGTGACATCAGTTAGATAACCAATGAGAAACAGCTGTTTCGTCCTAGTTTTGGATTCTTCAATAGTACACATCCAAAGAGGGTCGAATCCAGGACCTTCTGGTTACAAGGTGAGCTAGCTGGTAGACCTCTGAGCTACTTGGACCCGATCCAGAACTCTTAAATTCTACCTTCTGCCAATTCATGTTATAGCGTCATCATTTCGCAATGTTTTCTTCAATGAGTTAGTACCTCAACTTTAACCTGCTCATGATGAAATCCTCCAACCAATCGCACAAAATCCCTATAGAATCAATGCTCAGAATATAATTGTATACTGGAATAAAATTTCACTTATGAACTAATAACATTACCATTTATTAATTCATAGATCTAGATATATTAATAATACCTATTATTAATACCTAGGTAATAATAAAATCAAAACACGTTTTTTAGAGAAGATTCTCTTTTCGACGAATTCATTTTCCTACCTGTACAATCGCAAATATACACATATATATATGGGTTATTTTGTGTGTATGTGTACATTAAGATTGTATGGATGATTTCAACATGAGCTGACATCCATACAACCAAACAAAATCCCTACAAAACCAATACATTAAGATTGTCAAGCGAAATACAATATGGTTATGGTTATTTTCGATATAAGTATAAAACTTGGGCACTGTGAAAGAGTATAACTCCATTATAGATAAGATTTTATTTTGATAAGTTACGCAGTGTTACGTCATCAGTTAATATTACTGTGTAACACTCAGTAACTTATCAAAATAAAATCTTATCTATTATGGTTATTTTCACTAAACACGTGAAAATCAGTAAGTTTTGATTGCAATTATTATTATATTATTATTGTATCCTTTAGTTCCTAGAGGAACATAGGGCTTCAGCTGCGCACCTCCATTGCCTTCGGTTTTCTGACAACTTTTTCACCCTGCTCCAGGTCTGTCCACATGCTTTCATCTCCTCCTCGCATGACCTCCTCCAACTGATTGCAATTACGTAATATAAAAACGGTCCAGAAAATCGGGCGTTAGTGAGACTAGTGTAGTAAATAAGTTGATGAGTTGTCACAAACAGTTGCTAAAATGAAGTTACGTAATAATATGAATAGTGTGATGACTGAGTTGTACTTAGGATACACAGTGAAACAAAGTAGAGAATGCAAAATTACGTAAGAGGTCAAAATGAATACAAGATTTATAAGCGATGAAAGAAATGGGCGAACAAACAAAATTAAGTCATCAAAAATCCACAAAGTTGTTACTATGACAGTTGAAGTGGTTGAGTAATTCTCTTTTGTATGCACAGCTCTTCAGTGATACAAAGAAGACGAAACCCCGTTGTCTCTGTTAGGTTATTCTTAACCCAGTAGATAACTTTCACAATTTGGAGAAACGGACTGTCGTATTTCCAATAACAAGCACTGTATATAAATGTTCATTAGAAACGTAAGTGATTGTGTAGGATTTTCTGTGTTTAGATACAAAAAATGTAAATCTTGAGTGACACAGACATTCATTGCACCACATTTTTGAGTGTTGTGATTATGACCCTCACTGACGCGTCATGCTTATGTCTGTGCAAATTCTAAAATATATGTAGGCTACAGCAGGCTGAAGATGTAGCGGTAACTCATTGGAGAAGACATTGCGAAATGGTTGCGCTATGTCGTGAACTGGCAGAAGTAAGAATTCATGGTACTGGATCGGGTCTAAGTGGCTCATTGGTCTACGAGCTAGCTCACCTTGTAACCAGAAGGTCCTGGGTTCGAACCCCGTTGGGTGCGTACTAGTGAAGAGTTCCAAACTAGGACGAAACAGCTGTCCAGTACTCTCTGCAGGTTTTTCAATGCTTCTGTAACTGATATCAGCTCATGATGAAATCCTCCATCCACTCAAACAAATCCCTACAAAACCACTACTTGAAAAAATAAGTTAACATGATAACTGAATAATTGCAGGAAGACAGGAGGTCTTTTAAAATAAACCGTATATTATTCAGGTTTTACACATTTCATACGCATTTCAATGAATTAAATTATTCAAATTTAACTCTTTTTGGAGTTTCGCAATTGATAATGTTCTCTGAGTGTGTGTGTGAACACACAATAAATTGTGTGAACTGTAACAGACATTACATCGGCCAAAGTGGGCGTCCCCTTCGAATAAGAATCCAGGAACACAAATCAGCCGTGAAAAGACATGATATAAATTCTTTAGTATCAATACATTCAGACGATCATGGACATCAATTTGATTGGGATAATGTCAAAATCTTAAACAGAGAAAACACCAAATGCACCAGAGAATTCCTAGAAGCCTGGTACTCAAATGAAAACGCAATTAATAAACATGTTAATATAGATGAAATATACCAACTAATAGGAAGTAAATCAGGTGATCAGAAAGTTTAAAATCCCAATCAATAGAAAACGGTCAATAAATATCTCATGAAGAAATTTAAATCATTTCGCTTTATCCTAAATACTGCGCTGAAGATGTCGTCCAGAAAGACGATGAAAGTTCCGCAATTAAACCAAGGAGCTCAGAGAACACTATCAGGCAAAGTTTAAGAATAGAGTCCCAAGCGATGCGAACGCACAATGACCTTGAGCCGACCAATCAGAAAATAGGACGATTTTTGCATAAAATTTTACGTATATTTACACAAAAAAGCATTAAAAAAACGTTATACAGGATATTTCTGTCTGATATGAGATAAAAAAGTCTCCCAGTTATATTGAGGAGTATCAGTTTTTAAATTGAACCAATTTCTATACATATATTCGTCTAGATGACTAAAAATAACTTCCTTTTGAGAGCCGTTTATAGCTCTGATTCTATTTTTTACTCTTCCCCAGAAACCCTCAATTGAATTGGTATGCGTACCGGTTCTAGGGTCCACAAAGTCATCAGAATGGCTCACCCGTTGGTGTATATATCCCAAATCTGATAAACGGTTATACCCTGCCCATTCATCCGTATGAATGGTCGTGCCTGGCAATACCAGTCTTTGAATAATAGGTAGCAGAGTATCCGCACTCCTATCTGGAATAAGTTCGATGAAACCTTTCTGAATCTCCGTGTCGTAAATGCCAAGAACCCAAACGTTATTGGCCCTCGCACGACCCCGGTTATACTTCCTTTTTATGAGCACAGTTTCATCGATATGAACAACTACACCCACCCCGCCGAGCACTTGCGTGATGCTATTTATCTTCCACGACGCTAAATCTCTACAAAACTGGAACCATTGCACTGTGGATGGTAAGGTATTGTCTGTCTGGGCTGCAGTTGATCTCACTCCTGTCTTCAAAACCCAGTAATGAGATAGAAACAGGATATTCGTCAGAGAAAGTTTCGACTTTTCGAAGAAAGTTCCTAAAAAATAATCAACTGAGAATGTTACTTACCAGTGCGAACACTTATTCGCTTCCTACACTGTGTACACCTGAATATATATCCATCAGTGGCCTGGGAATACTGCTGCAGGTTCATAGAGGCACCGCAACTACAAATCCGAGCACGTCCTATTAACCCATTGTCCAAACAGTACTGAAAAACATTCTCTGGCTGAAATTTGCATCTGAGCAAATGCACAGGCGTCATTTTCGCGGTAGAATAATAGAAGGTTCCTCAACCAATGACTAGCATGCGTTCAAGGTCATTGAACGTTGAAGCTTTTGGGACCCTATTCTTAAACTTCGCCCACTATCAATTGCAAATCATCCACCTGAGTTACAAATCTTTTCTATTATTTCCTTTTGGAGTGTTGGATTCATTGTCTTGCTACAAACTATTTATTTGCAGTAATCGCGAAAAAAACAAGTTTTTCAGTAAGTGGATAAGAAATAAGATATAAGACTGAAAAAAAAAATAGCACAGCAAACCAAGTATGATAGTAGTCGTATTAGTATAATCACAGTGAAGTGCATTGAGATTCATTATCCAGAGAATGCAGTTGGCATATATATGCATAAAATGAAAATTACTATTATTATTATGCTGCACTTAATCGACGGCAAATGACTAAATAGGACTGAAATCAAGAAATAACCTGAATGTTATTTTGTGGGTTTTCGTGGATGCTGTAGCTTATTACGTTTCATTGCAATATTCTCCTTTTCTACTTGTAATAAATCCAATTCAGAAAAGATGAAAAAGGAGGAGACGTTAATCTCCACATAGTCTCTTCAGCTGATAAACCAATGATTTATGAACATTCATAAGATATCATTATGCATCACATATATAAATGTTTATCTACAATTATCATTGCTATGGTGGTACATATTCATTAAAAGTGTAGTCGAAGTTCGTTTTTAAGGAAACATATGAAAACTACTCAATATATTTTGTTGTTGAATTAGGTAGGAAATAATGTGATAAGATAGTACATTCTACTGTTCGACATCAACAGCTGAAAACCTCTGATGTCAGACATTACAGCTTGCTAGATAGTGCTGTTAGATCGGCGAAATCTTATCCATTCACATGTTTACACATTTATTGTCTTAGTTTCTTGAAATTCAGTGCAAACTGATTGCAATAACATTTTACTGAGTGACAAAGAAAGGTGTCCGACAGTTAAAAACATAACAGCGTCTATAAAGAAATTATCGAATAGGTTGTTTTTTGATAAATTCCTATTGGACAGTTTGCAGAAAGTTAAGGTGAGTCACATCTTCAAGAAAACTACCGTTTAATAAGGCCGAAAACACCTTTAACGTAATTCATTTTTGCCTGATGTCAATAAAAGAAAATACACTATTGGTTTTTCTATCGCTGTGTCGGTGGCTTAGTGGTAGAATATTTGCCAGTCACTCATTTTGGTCCGGGGTTCGATCTCCAGTCACCGCACGTGTTTTTACTTCGGTAATCCGGTAATAACGTACGTCGGTGGCATAGCGGCTTTCGAACCAAGAGAGAGGGCTCAGTTCAATAAACTTGTTCGTGCTCGCAACCAGAAGATTAGAGACTTTATTTTTCAGATTCAGATACAAGCTTCACAGTGCAACTTTGAAGATCAGCTCCATACTCAACCACGAGATCGTTTAATTGCTGGAATCAGTATTCCGAAGCTACAGAAAGAGTTGATTCAGATTCCTTCCTGCATCTTTCAAACTGCTAAGGATTTATGTATTACATATGAAGATATCAGCGGTGAATACCCAGATCCCACTACGTCAGTGTCTGATGTCATGCTGTCCAAAGTTGATAATACAGATGCTCGTAAGAAGAAATCCAAACTGTCGTCCATATATAATGAAATGCAGAGAGGGTGCAAAAATATTATACTGTGTTTTTCCTGTGGAAAGATTCCCCTATGAAGCACTTGCCGTTTTCGGGGTGCTAAGTGTCATAAATGTGGTAAAATTGGGCACATAAATTCTGTTTGCGGAAGTTAAAACTCCTATGCTACCCATGATTCTCCCAATTTGTCTGGTAAAATGCAGTCAATGTCTCTTTCAACTTTTCACAATACTCAATCTCATCTAATGAAAACTTTCACCACAAGTTCAGGGAAGTCTCACTGTTTTATAATTGATACTGGGACTACTGAATTTATAATTTCTAAGAAAGATTTACTGTCGCTTTGTAAGCATGTCCAGGTAGACCCTACCACTAGTTCCATTACAGGCATAAATTGCAATAAACTACCTTTTATTGGTAGTGCAAACATTGGTTTGAAATCAGACAGTGGTAGTTTTGTGAATATCCCCTTTTGTTAGTGAATACGGTCCATCTCGATTCGGATAAAGCCCTTAGATTTTTGAATCTCGAAATTTCACTTTGTACTGAGTTGTTTGATGAATCTTTGTTCAGAAAACTAGTTCTCAATGTTCAAAATGTGTAGGTGGCATGAAGATTCAGATCATCCATCTTGAATACAGGGTGATCCTGTCTTCCTATAGCGCCAATTAATTCCATACCGTTTGTGAGATGCAGTTAAGAAAGAGTTTGACAAGTTGGTTGATCAGGGCATACTTACTCCAGTTGAGTTTTCGAATTGAGCTACTCCCATTGTGACGCCCCTAAAGGCTGATGGAGAAACACCGAGAATTTGTGGTGACTATCACCTTACACTTAATAGTCGTCTACTAAAGCAAAGCTGCACTACTCTAGAAACCGAAGACATTCTCTACAAGCTACATAGCTTAAAATACTTCTCCAAAATAGATCTCAAAGATTCTTATTTGCAAATTCCTCTTGACGGAGCTTCTAGTGAATTAACAACCATTAATACTCCGTTTGGATTGTTCAAGTATTATTTCCTGCCTTTTGGTTTAAAGGTTTCACCTACAATATTTCAAAAAGTAATAAATCAGATGATGGATGGATTAGATGGTGTTGAGTCTTGCCGAGACGACATTATATTTCATGGTCCGAACGTCAAATTGCATAATGAACTTCTCTTAAAACTGTTCAGGAGTTCCTGTGAGAATAATGTTCTTGTTAATCCATCTAAATGTCATTTTACCTTGTCATCTGTATCATGCTTGGGATACTCAGTAGACTCCGAGGGTTTCAGGCCTGGTGCTAGCCGTTTAGTACCTCTGAATCAAGCACATTCAGCTAATAATATGTCGTCGTTGAGGCCATGAATTCGTACTCTTCAGTTTTACCCCAGATTCATTCCCCATTTCACTCAACTGTTATCTCCGCTTTTTGAGATTGTCTCCAGTAAACAATTTAAGTGGAAACAACAACATGAGCATATCTTGCGAAAAACTTTGGAGTTTCTTAATAAACAAGCTTTCTGAAGACCTTTTTCATCAGAAGAAAAGTGTGTTCTCACTACAGGTGCTTCTCCTCTGGGTATAGCTGCAGCACTTGAGCAAAACGGACAACTGGTTATTTGTATTTCAATACGTCTAAGTAAGAGTGAACAGAGGTACTCACAAACCAGAAAGAGGCTTTGGCAATTGTATGGGCAATAGGACGCCTGCACAAGTATCTCTTTGGTACTAAGTTTCACATAGTTACTGATCCCCAAGCTTTGAAATTCATTTACAATCCAGAAAAATCTTTGAATAAATTATCTGCTGCTATGGTTCAAAGATGGAGTTTAGAACTAAGTGCATATGATTACACTATTGAACACAGATCGCCAAAGGATATGCCTCATGCAGACTTCTTATCTCGTTATTCATTATTTGAAAATGCTGCTAATGATACGGATTGTTCGTTAGTCCAGCCGTTACCTGTGGATAGAGTTCGACTTATACATGATACTCGGAAATATTACGGGTGCATTATAAATGCAACAAAAAGAGGTTGGAATATTCAGTGTAAGCGAAGATTTCCGGACTTTTATAAACAAAGAGATGAGATTTCAGTCCATCCTGAAGGATTTCTATATCTAAATGAGAGACCTATTATTATTCCTCCTCCATTAAGGTCTACAATTTGGATGATCTTCATTCTGCTCATCTGAGAGTTGATAAGATGAAATCATTAGCACGCCTAACGTTTTGGTGGCCGGAAATTGATGCTGACATTAGCAAAAGATAAAAGAGCTGTTCCAGCTGTTTGCATAAAACATCCTACTGGAAGTCATCGTAAAAACCATGGCCTGCGTCTTGTGAGGTTTGGTAACGTATGCATGTGGATTACTGTGGTCCATTCTTGAATTCATACTATGCATTAATTATTGTGGATTCTTATTCTAGATTGCCAGGAGTCACAATTAAAGATAGTCCCAACGGCAAATTCGCTCACAGAGCATTGAGGAAGGTTTTTAGTCGAGAAGGAATTCCAAATGTCTAAGTTACTGATAATGATATTCATTTCATCGAGAAGAACTTCCGTGATTGGCATAAACTTATAGGTTGTCGTCATCTGTGCACAGCACCACATTTCTGTGTTGTTGGTTGATTTCCTGTAATTCGGTCATTGCGAAATACTACTATTACAATTAATTGTAGCAGTTATCAATTAGAGATATTCAGACTATTCGAAACTTCGAAAGCCAGTTGATTTTACTTTGAAAGGATAAAACGCAGCCTTCTAGAAAAGGGTTTTCTGGTCATCCTCTTTTGTGTTTGAAATCTCATGATGTTATAAATGGACTTTGATAGTTTAAAATAACACAGCTTACACAGATGAAATTATAGACAATGTCAGAACGTGAATTACTGTATATTGACACATCGTAAATATATAACATAGTCATAGCATCTGAAGACATAAACTCATTAATGAGCATGTCTTACGTTATCCGTGAATAATTTCCTCCTTTTTGATATAAAGGAGAATATTTTATGACATCCGCTGGAAAAATTACCCTCAGTAATCTTAAGCACAGAAAATGGCAATAAAAGAGACTGAATTTGCTCACAAAAATGAGAATTCGATTATTAGCAGTTTTTTTCAAAATACAGAAACATGATGAGTCCGCTCTGGATAATAATTCCAATTATGCAAGCCGATGAACATCAAGTAACAGTAATTGAGAATTGAAGTTATGCTCCTGCCTAGTAGTATATGTGAGCTACAGAATCCTACTTTGTGACTTCATGAGGTGTATTCTACATATTTTTGTCTGTTAAGATTAACATAATGCATATTGAGCTATTTTACCTAACCGAATGAGCTCATTATTATGATTTATTTCTTGACTTTGAAACTCATAGACTTCAACAGAAAACATGTGAAAATTTTTACAAAACTCTTTCGAAATCCCTGACAAAGGAGAAATCGTGTGACGTTTTCCCAGAAAATCCTGAGGAGTTTATCTGTAATCTGTCGAGTCTGAAGTTAAATCGCATTGAAATGGAAGCACTTTCTCTTGGATTTAACTTTCACATCCCAAATAAGTTTGTCGAAAGAACTGATGTTGCAGTCCAATTCGAAAACTTATTCTATCAGTTGAGTGACCTCACTCCAGTTGATGATGACAAGAGGAGCTGGTTCAAATCGAAGCTCGTCGACGTTGCAAATCAATACCTCATTTCTCCAATGTCATATTCCAAAGTCTTTTCTGAAGAGCATCTAAGAGCATTGAAAGCTCTCAAGAATAATGACAAAATTGTTATATTGAGACCTGACAAAGGCTCAGGTGTGGTGCTGATGGACAAAGAGGACTACATCGCAAAGATGAAAGCTGTGCTAAATGACCCGTTGAGATTTAAAGTTGACAGTTGCCAGAAAGATAAGACAGATGCAGTCGAAAAACATATCACAAACACCTTGAGAGATCTTCTAAAGAAGAAATTGATTGACAACAACACGTACAATTATTTGAAAACCCGAAGGTCCCGCTTGCCACACATGTATGGCCTTCCAAAGATACACAAAGAAAAAGTCCCCCTGAGACCCATACTTTCGATGATCAACTCGCCCCAACATAAGATGGCACGTTGGCTTGCGGAGAAGTTGGAACCTATTCGTCAACGGCTAGGCGTGCACACGGTGAAAGACTCATTTCATTTCTCTGAAAATGTGAATCACATGAACGTTCTAAATAACTTCATGGTGTCATTTGATGTAACCTCCCTATTCACAATGGTTCCAGTCAATGAAACCAATGAAATCATCTGTCAGCAGTCCGATCTTCTCCCACTCCCAGAGTCTGAATTCAAACGCCTACTGCTTATGTGCACCATGGATGTGCAATTCCTATTTGACAACACGTTTTACCGCCAAATAGATGGTGTAGCTATGGGCAGTCCACTTAGCCCTGTTTTAGCAGATATATTCATGTCTAACCTTGAAAGAACAAAGCTGAAGCATGCAATCGACGAAACATCTTCCTACTGTCGTTATGTTGATGACACATTTATAGTGTGCAAAAATAAAAGTCATGCTTCACACTTACTAAGATTATTCAATGGTGCACACGCCAATATTGACTTCACTATGGAACACGAAAGTGACGGAAAGTTTCACTTCCTCGACATAGCCATGGAACGCCTAGAAGACGGTAGTCTTCAAAAGTCAATTTATCGAAAGCCCACATGGAAAGGACAATACTTGCATTTTAATAGCTTTTGTCCACATAGCTTTAAACGTGGTCTAGTCAAAACTTTGTACTATAGAGCGAGGAGAATATGCTCTACAGAGAAACTAGAGGAGGAGTTTGAGTTCCTTGAAAATATATTGAAGAGAAATGGGTATCCTCAAAGGTTCATCAACAAGTATGGAAGATCTGAAGTCACAAATGTAAAACAAATCACAGTGGAAAAAAAGCCAGTCTACCTTCAGCTTGATTATAAAGGTGAAAATATTGCAGCGATGATCAACAGAAGGCTGAGTACATCACTAGCCATAGCGTATCCTGCAGCTAAGCTCGTTCCCGTCTATCGAACAACTTGCTCTTTGGTGCAATCAAAAATCGATAGATATCCTTCTCATGTTACCTCCAACTGTGTATACAAATTTACATGTATCTGCGGGAGCAGTTACATTGGAAGGACAGAAAGAAGGGCATATCTACGATTTTCTGAACATGTACCAAAAAGCTTACGTCTAAAGGGAACAAATGCTTTAAACAGTGCCATCACCAGGCATCTTCTCGACACGGGTCATGAGGTGGACGTTGAAAAGTCGTTCAAAATTATCAATAAGCAAAATAGCTCAATTCTCCTTAAGTTTGCTGAAGCCATTTCCATCAAGCGCCTGAAACCTGATTTATGCGTCCAGAAAGAAGCGGTTATCAGCCTTTCTTTGCCCTGGTAACTGGATAATTTCACCTCTCTTTCCTCCGAATGTGAAATGCTAAAAGTTTCCATTGTGTTTGATTATTATTGTTCGGAATAGTGGTTAATATTGCATATTTATATATGTATATATTTTTAGTGTATGAGTATATTGATCGATTGATTTTTGTTTAAACTGAACTCTGTGCAAGTATGTTAAAATTGTTGTTGTAGATATATTTAATAATGTCTTTGCCATGTAAGCAGCTGACGAGAAGGCAACGAAATAAAAGATGGTACCATTTTATTCTGCTAAAACTGTAGTTCTTGCTTTGTTCAAATTCAGTTACTATTTGATGACCAGGTTCTACGGAAAATTCATTCATACGGCAGGAATGGTGATTTAAAATTTACGCAATAACAGAAATACAAGTAATCGAAAAAAATAGGAATTATGTCAAAGTTTCGTGTAGGGTGTGCTCGTGAATTTTTAATAAGCTTGATCGTTATACCAGTCATAAGCCCACCACATTCCTGTCATATATTGAAATGATAAATGATCTTTGGTCCTACCATATTTTAACACATCTCAAAAATCGAACTACTTTGTTAGCAGATAGAATAGTCACTGAGGTGTTCAACTTCATTTAGATTGATTTTGCATGTCTATACTTTTATTTTATTGAAAAAGAAGAATTATACTACAAAACACCTATCTTAACAAGGAGGTAGGACGTCCGTTAAGTAATTATGTGTAATTAAACAAAGTTAATTCTACGATGCATTCTTGAAGGCAGCATAAAACACACTGTACCTTGCATAGAAAAACTTCAGATCTATTCAATGTTATCATTTTCATAGCCCTACAATTGTATATATATATATATATATATATATATATATATATATATGAATTATAATAAACAGTAGCAATCATTCTTCTTGTGTGTATATGTGTGTGTTAAAGTTAGAGAATTAATGGAAATACTAATGTGTGGTAATATTGGCGTGTATGATTATGATTACAAGCAAAAACCGACAAACTGGTCGAAGAAGCAGCCAGTGAAGACAGGACTCCAGGTGAACATAGATAAAACGGAGGTTATGAAAATAACCAACCCACCACCACCAACAACAGCAGCAGCAACATCCAGAGCCAAATCACCATCAACGTGAGGGATTTAAAAGAGGTTACTTCATTCACTCATTTATCTAGGGAGCATTGTCTCAACTACAGGGAGTCGGAACGGACGCCGATGTCAAATCGAGCGATAATCAGGAAGGCGAGAAACACATTCATCAACCTGAAACCAATCTGGTGGGAAATCTTCGTCACTCAGCCAGCATCAACAACAAAATTCGGCCGGATTTTCAATGCAAACAGCGTCAAGTCAGTCAGTTCTTCTATACGGATCAGAAACTTGGCGGGCGGGTCACAAAGAATATTTCCAACAGCCGTGTTGCAGACTTTTATTAACAACTGTCTTCGCTGGATCTATACTGAAGATCAGATGGCCTGGCCGGAAAGAATCACCAACAGGAAACTATGGGAACAAACAAACAAAACAAGAACCAATTGCCAGCCAACAAATATGCAGGAGAATGTGGAGATGGATCGGACACTCGTTCGCTGAGGAGGCCGCCGCTGGGTGACATTGCGCGCGCGTCAGGCCATTGCTCGAGTGGAACCAGGCCGAAATGGAAGCGGTGAGTGGGACGTCAGTGCAAGGGTGACATGGAGGAGATCGTGTGAAGAGGAGTTGAAACAGTATGGCCTAACATGGATTCAGGTGAAAAGTACAGCAGAAGAAGGAGGAAGCAAGTGGAGACGTGCAGTTGAAGCCCTACGTTCCACTAGGAACCCAAGGGAACAGTAATAACAATAATAATGATTATGAGTCACAAAATGATTGGATGTATGAATGAATCAATATTATTATTATCCCCTACCGAGGGGAACATAGGCTTCAGCAACACATCTTCACTTTTTTCTATTTTCTGCTGTCCTCTTCATCTGCGTCCAGTATTGCCCACGCTCTTTCATCTCTTTCTCACACGACCTTCTCCATATCACCCTCGCACCGGCGACCCACTTGAGTGATCGCTTGCTGAGAGATGTCATTCAAAGGTTTCCGCAATGTGTCAATGAATCAATAAATAAAGATCAACCTGAAGCTCATTAGGCATGTGTGAAATAGGTGATAAAAAATAAAGTACATTCAGAAATGGAAATATTTGAATATAATACGATGGAAATATATAGTGAGTGAAGCGCTGTCAGAATAGTAGACTTAATAAAATATTAGAATGTGATAACATAAAGTGGAATAAAATAAAGGAAGAATGGAACATGAAGTAAAGTTTTTGTGAATCATATGGTAAAATCAAGACCATAGTAACGAAAGTGATCGTACAAATTTTATTTTGAACACAAAGTTCTGGTTTTATATACTGTATTGTTAAAGCCTCTTCTATACAAAGCAGATGCACTCCTGTCCCTTCCAGCAAACTTTGTCGGACTTTACAGACTATATTAAACGATGTCGCAGATGCAGCGTGTTGCGTATCTACTATATGCTGCAATATGGATGAATTAATACCTCTACTCTCTTGTTTGCTCAGCCAAGCAGACAGGTGCTCTTAAACGCTGTCAGATATGTTTTACAACAAAAGTTCCACGTATGTAGCTCCTCTAGAATAGGTGAATATATAAATACACATGGAATTAGAGAATCAAGGTAGCATTTCCTTGACATTAAGGTGCACCAGTGGACGGCTAGAGTGGGTTATTTGTAAAATGTCAGCAAAGAAAGTTTTTCTCAATGATCTCGTCAGACGATTTTTAGGTATTTCACTCAACTTTTAATTCCAAGTTTAGGGTAACACTTTTTTAGCTACCTTATAAATCTCTGTATTTCTTCCACGTACTTTGCTATTGACCTCTACAAAGCGTAGTGGATACCTGTTCTAAATGAAGGTTTCTTTCAGCTCGACACTGTCTTCACTCAAAATTCTCCAGACCCATGCTGAGGGAGAATTGAATAGACTCATTTTTCTGTCTATGGGCATAAAACTATAAAAATCGATCACTTGTCCTCTCCGCGTCGACTTTGTGTAAACAGATCTTTTCAAAGACCTATCAACTATCCTTGTGAGTAGCACATCAAGGAAAGATGTTTTTCCCTCAGTTTTTTTAAGGTGAACCGGATGGCAGGGTAACTGTCACTGAATCTTTCAGGATCTAATCCAACTTTCAGTTCTCGTTGCATATAATGAAAGTGTCATCCACGTATCTTTTGTAGCAGTTAAGCCCCTTTATAGCAGGTGTGAGAATACTGCTCTCCTAACTAGCCAAAAAAAAATTCAGATAGCAATGGACCAAGTGGCGAACCCATAGCTACCCCATCTCTCTGTCTGTAGATTTCCTCGTTGAAAAGAAATTGGACAGTGAGAGTACATTAAAGTATAAACTCTTTTAGTTATGATGGGGCTATATCTGTGTTCACACTATGTAAGTTGATGGAATTACAAATAAAGCTAACTATGGCATTTAATGGAACATAGGAAAATGGCGAGCATAACATAATTTTCCCAGTAACATCAGTGTCATTAACGCAATTATTAAGTCCAAAAGTATCATGCAAAGAATAGCTACAGACTTGGCGTTTTAGTGGTTCCAAGAGTTCTGCTACCCATTTTGTGACTTAATGATACAGTGGACCGGCTATGTTTAAATAAGACGAATTGATAGTCTAGATTTATAGATTTTCGGCAGTCCACAAAGTCGATATCCAGATGGTTTTAACCTTTCGTCTAACTTAGATGTCAATAATAAGTCATTCTTCATTCTTTTCAGTTTCTGTGTGATTTGTTGCTCTATCATTTCTGTCATGTTCTCCTCAAGTTCAGTTTATGAAATTTTTCACTGACAGAATGTTTTGCATCTTGTCAATACAATCTTTCTAGTTCATTATTACAATCTCAGCACCTTTACCTGGTCGTGTTAGTAGGATTTTCTCATTTTTCCTGTATCCGTTAAGTTGAATGAAATGTTTATTAGTGAGATGCTGGAGCAGTTTTGGTTCTGATTTCACAGTTCAGCATTGATGACTTGTTGTGATATAGGTCTTCTCCTATAATTCGCTGTCGGATCCTCAGTATGCCTGATCATGCAAAGTATTTTCATCCTATTAAGTGTATTCTTTTTAGTATCTGTATACCTTTGCAGCTTGTCTATTATGATATTTTCTCAAGATTGTGGAGAATATAGAGTTGTAGTCTTAGAGTTCTAACAAAGAAATGCATATCGTCGAAAAAACAAGCTGTTTGCCTAAAATCAAATGCTAATTATCAGGAAGATCGTTAACTTACTGAGAAAATTAAAAGTTGAAAACATTATTAACCCTGAATTTCAACATTTTAATTGCCCTAGTAGTCAGGTGACATTTCACCCTCTTCGTCTTTTTACTTATGTCGAAGGTGTGTCTTGAAATCATATCCTCTCTGAAATTCCAGCCTGTATTACTTAGTGTTGAAGTCAATTACATAGACCGTGGGTAGGATGCACTTTACAACCAGTAAAGGCATCGCATCAAGATTACTAAGGTATTCAGTAGTGTTAAAAAATTCAAAGCATCTAAGCAGAGACTCGCTATAATCATCAATTGATAGAAGTTGAAATTTATGGGTCATTGAATCATATCCCAATGGCTGAATGATCTACCAGTTTGCTTTCTGGTCGGGAGGCCCTGGGTTTGAACCCCGATAAGTACCTACTGATATTATTATTATTGTATCCTTTAGTTCCTAGAAGAACATAGGGCTTCAGCTGCGCACCTCCATTGCCTTCGGTTTTCTGACAACTTTTTCACCCCGCTCCAGGTCTGTCCACATGCTTTCATCTCCTCCTCGCATGACCTCCTCCAAGTCACCCTCGCACTGACGACCAACTCGCCGCTTCTCTTCCACGTTCCACTCGAGCGATGGCTTGTCTAGTGATGTCACTTGATGGTTTCCTCAGAGTATGCCCAATCCATCTCCATTTCTTTCTGCCTATTTGTTTCACAATCGGTTCCTGGTTAATTCGCTCATTGCCAGAGATCCCTGTTGCTGATCATTTCTGGCCATCTGATCTTGAGTATTGAGCGGAGACAGCTGGTAATGAAGGTTTGAAGTTTGTTTGAGATGCTCTTTATGACGCGCCGGCCAAGCCTCTGATCCGTATAGTAGCACTGACTTCACATTGGAGTTGAAAATCCGGATCTTATTTTTGATGCTGAGTGCTGTTGACCTCCACACAAACTTGAGACTAATGACACCTTGTCTTGCTTTTCCGATTCTGGCTTTGATGTCCTCGTCAGTTCCGCCTGTAGTTGAGACGATGCTTCCCAGGTAGGTGAAGGAGGTTGTTTCTTTCAGGTTCTCCCCACTTATGCTGATTGTTGTCTGTTGTTGTTGTTTTTGCTGATAAGTAGTTCAAAACTAGGACGAAACATCCATCTAGTACTCCCTAGCTTCCAGGGGTTCTCTAACTGACATCAATCCGTGATTAAACCTGCAATAAATTAAATTCCTGTAATCTAACCCCTGAAAGTAACATAGAATCACACAGGACAAGTAAAGTAGTATTTCGTGCTTAGCTGATAAAAACTTAGAAACTAATTATGATCTACAAGTTGTTTGCAAATAGGATAAGGAACAGAAAACAGTTGTGGAATATTTAATTGAATAAGATGGTTCTTCCATACATGAGAAAAATTAAAATACTAATCCTAAAGACATTCATAACATAAACATATTGTAAATTATTTGTATTTTTAATGTTTTTCCTGTACGTAGAAGTTTCTGTAGCAGTTTAACTGATTTCCGGGTAGGGTAGAGTCCAACCGTCCTTCTTTTCCAGAGCATGTAACCAGCTAGAAAACTAGCACGCTAGTAAACTAGGCGAGGAAAAGATGACAGATTATGGGCAGTTGTCGGCCAAGCCAAAGAGGACAGCAGAAAATCGAACAAAGTGGAGATATATTGTTGATGCCTTATTTTCCCCTCGGAACCCAAAAGAACAATGAAAATAATAAATTACGAATATAGTATAAGTTCATGTTTTAATATATGTATAGTTGTCATAGGAGGATCTGGATTTCGCCGATGATATATGTCTGATTTCCCATAAACTGGAAGATATGCAAGTGAAAAGTAACAAGTTGGCAGAAGAAGCATCAAAGATAGGACTTCACGTGAACATAGATAAAACAGAGATGATGAAGATTCCTAGCCAACATCAACAACACCAACAGACCACAATAAGCATAAATGGGAAGAACCTGAAAGAAACAACCTCCTTCACCTACCTTGGAAGCATCGTCTCAACTACAGGCGGAACTGACGAGGACATCAAAGCCAGAATCGGAAAAGCAAGACAAGCTTTCATTACTCTCAAATCTGTGTGGAGGTCAACAGCACTCAGAATCAAAAATAAGATTCGGATTTTCAACTCCAATGTGAAGTCAGTCAGTGCTACTATACGGATCAGAGACTTGGCGAGTCATAAAGAGCATCTCAAACAAACTTCAAACCTTCATTAACAACTGTCTCCGCTCAATACTCAAGATCAGATGGCCAGAAAAGATCAGAAACAGGGATCTCTGGGAGCGAACCAATCAGGAACCTATTGTGAAACAAATAGGCAGAAAGAAATGGAGATGGATTGGCCATACGCTGAGGAAACCATCAAGTGACATCACTAGACAAGCCCTCGAGTGGAACCCGAAAGGGAGGCGGCGAGTTGGTCGTCATTGCAAGGGTGACTTGGAGGAGGTCATGCGAGGAGGAGATGAAAGCATGTGGACAGACCTGGAGCAGGGTGAAAAAGTTGTCAGAAAACCGAAGTCAATGGAGGTGCGCAGCTGAAGCCCTATGTTCCTCTAGGAACTAAAGGATACAATAATAATAATAGTTGTCATAATGACTGAGTGATGAATTTCCTCATAAGTCAGGTAAACCAAAGAATTTTGAATAACTAAAAGACTTTTCCCTGTCTTTTTTTTCCCTGTGGAACTTTATAAATAAACTTAGGTCAATCTTATATTCTTAAGCTAATGTGTCTCGAATGAAATGTGTTAGCAATATTCCCTTGTAAACTATTTACATCCAGAACAACGTTCATAAACTTTTAAATTAAATTTGGTTTTATTAAACATGGAAATACTTCTCAACCTAAGATGAACGATAAACTCTTATCCATGAAATATGTTTTACCGATTTTTTACGCTATTTAATGTATTTTTAGATTGTTTTAACGATGATTTTTGTTTTATCGTTGAAGTATTCATGCATGCGACAGTACAGGCAGTCATAACAATATTTTAAGTAAAGGAACTATAGGTATGCTTAATCACTGATTACGAGCTGATTCGTTCATGCAGAATAAAATAATCAAAGCCGATGATTTTTAAATACTGAAAATATTGTGTGTTGGTATGCTGTACACCCTCCACTTCAATCTATATTTATCCAGTTATATTTTGGCTGTTGACGGTCTATACGTCATACAGTTTATTTCGAGTATTCTGAAAGTGTTGACTTTTTACTTGTCTATTTTGACACTATATTATCCTTCCCCTGTCCACTTGAGAACAGCTTATTATAGGAACTTAACTTTTAGCGAATATGGTTTTGTTATTGCATTCCACTTCACTGGTTGGCCAAGTAAAAACAAAAGATAACAGTTTCAGACAGTTTCTTAAACAATCAGAATCTCTATTAGTTGTGATCAACCTGAAGGATATTTATGCAATAAAATGTCCACGAAACTGCCAGTAGTTAGACATGATAGTAGTTTAATCCTTTTTTTTATTTTATGGAAAGCGTGTTCAAAGAAAGTTGTGTCTGCAACTTCCGAAGAGAGAAATATATCTTACAATAAAAATCATTCCTACGGTCACAAAAACACATCAGTTAGAAGATTTCTCAATAGCGATGTTGAGAAATATCTAAAAATACATTACAAATGCATTGGAATTCGAATTAGCACTTTAAATTTGACGTGCATTGGGATCATCATCATCATCAGGATTTTTAAAGTGATGCAAATGAGTCAAAATTTATATATTTCACAAAAATGTTTAGCTGAATTTCAAATTATGGTAGGAAATCAGCACAATCTGTCTAGGCCGGATGTACTTTGCCTATTTTCTTTCTTTAAGCTTTCCTCGTAAATATGAAGCGAATTTTAATCTTACCAATTAATTGTACGATATTGTTAAAAGGCTTATAATTGACGGATTTCCGGACTTGAAAGCAGTGAAAGTAAAAATTTATGTAGGCTTTTGCAGTCTAAGAAACAAAAGATGCTGCATGATTTCTTGTAAAAAATTAAAATCTATTCATGTGCTTTATGTGAGGTTTTTTTTTCCACAGAAAGCTAAAAAGGTAGATCCAGAAGTAGATTTTGAGTTTTGCATTCATTTATTCGAATCTGTAGGAAGAGAAAAGACTTATTTTGTTTGCATCACTCCTCATTCATTTTTACAATCAGGCTATACTGCACATATATATTTACCTGTTTGACATTCGCCAGCTTCACTACTGACAGAAGTAACAATATATCTAGGCGTCTGCCTTATCACACTCTCATTTTGTATGATTTTCAGATATGACTGATCAAAATAGAAGTGTTTGCGTAGCATAGACTGGATAACACAAGTGGTGATAAATGAGGAAGTAGTTTAAGTTAGTGCAAATAGATAAACACAACCGCTGAAGTCGTAGGTCATCATCTGGAGTCGAAATTATATCAGAATAAAGTGACATAGTACTGTTTACTTACAATATCTTGAGCAAAATATTTGCAACACCTATTTAATTTGATAGCTGCATGGAACAAGTAATTTGATAATGTGAGTAGACTGCATTATAATATCCGGTCTGTTAACTAAAATATAACCTCAACGAAACTTATTAAAATAAGCCCACCTGAACGGTTCACCGCGTCGGTAGCATGTACTCCAGCGTTCGATTCCCGGCCGACGCATTTCTTTACCTGTTTAAGCCACTAATAAGACTGGTAAAGAAGGAAGGTTGTACATGAGCTCCCACCCTCCGCATAAAAATAAACACCACTGCTACCGAAACTACAAGCCTCTAGCTTGAAGCCCTATGCTCCTTTGGGAAGGTAAAAGAATAAATACAGAGGAACGGTTCAGTTTTCATGTACAGTTTACAAAATTAGTCAGACACTTAAAATGAATTTACTTCGTTCTGTCTACCGTTTTAAATGGCCAAAAAGAACACTCATACTATATAACCTCAACATGTTTCTGTGAGTTATGATTATTATGCATATATGGAAAAATGGCTTATTAAATGAAATGAACAGTACTCTAAAACACATTTTTTTTAGAAAATTCTATTGAAACTGGGACAATATTTCAAAAGAAAACACGTGAGTAACTCACTGCTTACAGCAAAGAATCAATAATGAGCAAAGCTCATCATTCTCTAAGAGTTTTTTCCTACTATCAACAATCTGTTTACACCAGTTGACATGATTTAATATGAATCTGTTTGGAAAGGCAAAGATAAGAACGATTTTTTATACATAGATTGGTTTAGATGCCACTGGAATTGACGTAAACAGCGTAATTGTTCTGCATTCATATGTAGATTAATAAAATAACTGAAAGTAAAAAACCAACTCATTAAGCGATCTCAAGTGACAACACTGATTGCAATGGGACACTTGTGCATATAACGCTTTATTTCATGAGTACTGTAAAAAACATGCAAGTGATTTTAGTATCATAAGCATTCATTGGAATCAATACTGCAAAGTGCGCACTTAATCACTGATGACGTTATGTGGAATGTTCCAGCTGTTGTTTTTTTTTCACTTTGTAAACATAACTAACCTTCATTCACTGTTTTGCAGAATGTGGAATAAATTTTCTCCAGATTTTATTTTTATTTTTTATTTTTGGTTACAGCTTGATTCCACACCGTATTTTTGGTACAAGCATGGCATTTTCAGCATGGATATCGGTAGCCCAAATTTCACAGGCCGACCATAGATATCAGGTGTGCGTCAGCGTGGGCTCGAACCCCGGACCATGTGCATGGTCGGCGAGAGTCCTAACCACTGTGCCACCGACGCAGATACTGACAAAAACTTACTGTATTTCCTTTGACTGCGTTGAACAAACAATACTCAGAAAATATCAATGGATAAGAATTTGCGCCTCTTAAGTTTTAAGAGATTGTCATATTTTAATGTTTCATTAATTCTCTTTAGCCATCTTTAATATCATTTCCAGTCTGTCAAAAGAGCCTTGTGGTCTTATCTGTTTTATGCTTAGTAATCCCAAAAAGAAAGTTGCAGCGCAGAAAATTTTCTTTTGACGAAGTCATCAACTAGGCTGTACATTCGTGTTTTTATAATAAATGAGTGGGAAAGTTCCAGAATAATTTCCAATCAAGGATCATATTAATAGAATTACAATTAGGAAATAAAATGCCATAATAGAAGGGAGAGACGGATAAAATTCAAACAAAGTAGCATCATAATTATTTAGATTATTGACATATTGTGCAATTAGTAGTAAGAAATGTAGAAATAACAAAAATATACAGGATGTTAGGGTGAAAAATCTAGTGGGATCATAACTAATTTGAGAAATAACTGTTTATGCAAATAGAGATTAAATATGTAGAAATATTAAAATAACAAATTAGACAAGAAGTTCGGATTTAAAAATATGGTAGCGTAAATAGTGACTAAGAAAAACTTAAAAATAACATGAATAAACAGGAATTTTGGATATGGGAAAGCCACTATTAAAAGAATTACCTGTTTAGATAGCCACGGCAGGGACAAGTGCTGTATGTACTTCTTTTGGATACATAGCGCCGGTTTGAGCTTTTGGATGGCTAGTGCTTCGGCTATGCCCAGATGTCTTAATCTTCCTCCATTTGATAGGTTTGATCGAATTTTGTAAATGATTTTGGAGGATTTTTGAATGGCGCTGCATGTCCTGAATTCACCAGATGTTCTGTCACTGAGCTATATAAACATGTTCGCTCTCCTTTTACTAGACAGGTCGGATAGTGTTCGCGAGCACGTTTTTCAAGTTGGTGCGTGATATGACTGATGTACTCAGCTCCTCACGAGCTAGTGAACTGGTATATGCACGTTGAAATGGCCCAGGAAAACGTCAGTCGCAAGCTTGCGGTGAAGTATGTTTTCATCGGAGATTTGCAGAGGCGTTTACCAAAGATTTTTGCTTCAGTGTTACCTTTGAATCCTAGATTACGCAGAAGTATCTTCTCCGGACAGATTGGACTTGTTCAGGGGTCTTCTTTGATTTCAGAGTCTTCTCTAGAACGTAGGCAGAAAACCGTTTTCCATCAAGGTTCCATATCCTCAGAATAATCGAGGAAAGACCGTATGAATGGTTCCTATTTCTGCAAAGGGGCACGAAGCTTTGAAAATTGATGAACTGTCTATTACATGTAGGCTTAGTAATGCGACAGCGCACGCCTTTTTATCTATGACTTAAAGCAAAAGTAAACATGCTTCCAAAAAACAAATTTTAAGATAGATAGATAAGATAGATAAGATAAACTTTATTCCAAATCAGTACTTGTGATACAGAATGGAATTTTCAGCATTTTGCTACAATATTGCATCCAGTTAGTACATTAACAATAAATATATTTCCACATAGATTAAGGTTATCTCAGTCAGTAGAGTTTGTAAGAAAGAGAGAAACAAAACAGCACATAACAAAAATATATACAAAAAAAAAAGAAATAGAGAAAAAACATTGTACCTGTAAATGATGTGACTTGGAAAGACGAGATCCATTGTTCTACTGACTATTTAATAAGTTAAAGGTTTCCCGCCTAATGCTTAATTTATCGCACAGAACTCGAGCTAGGTAGGGTATGGATCAGTTTTTGTACTCACTATATAATCTTCTGGTTTTCCCTGAAGAGATACATGGGGAGAGTTGTGAATGTAGAGGGTGTTGTGAGTCAGATAAAATGGTTTTTGACCATTTTTCACATGAGTCCATGTGCCTGTCCATCATAATATTAACAAGCTAGCTGAGTGGCAAACTGCTTACCCTGCTGACAACCTTTAACATCCTGTGTAATAAGGTATAGTCTTTCTTCAATAGCCCAGGAAAGACTAAGGGGGAACAATAGAGAGTAATAGGCAGGATGCAAGAGTTAACGAATTGTAGGAGTAAGGGTTGGGTTATTCCAGAATATCTTAACTTCTTGATGTAGAAGGTAAGACGGAATATTTTCTTAGAAATCATCAAGATATGAGACGACCAGGAAAGATCAGAAGATAGAGTGACGCCTAGGTATTTAATTTCCGACTTCGTTTCTATTTCAGTGCCATCTATGTTGCACAGCCCGTGAGTCATAAACAGTTTGTTAACGGAATTTCGAAAAAAAGGAAGACGAAATTTCCAGTATAAAATGATATCATTCTATTTCACAGGTTCTCATCAGCTGCAGACTACCTGAAATTACAATGGTCATATAGATGATAATAACATACTTTAATGTTTGAGTGGTGGTAGAGAAGAGATACTACAAAATTGACGCATCTAAATGAAAGTATTACAATGTTTTTAGTTTAAGTTTTCATCATCAATTTATACGCTTTTAAAGTTGAAAAGAGGGGGAGGGGTAAGACAGAAAACAGAAAAAATTGATTTACAGAACAGTGTTAGCTTATAGGTTCACATAGCAACTCAAGAAACAAAACCGGTTACAGTTTATGAGATTAAGATTTGTTCAGTGAGTTGAGATCACTGGATTAGATGACTAATCAAAATCAAAATTCTGTTACCAAGGGAGTGAGAGGTTAATCACACTCTCTTTCTGTATGCATAAATCTGGTTTAAGTTGTTTGATTGCGATTGCTTCGGCAAATCGTAGTAAATTTGCTGTCCTTTGTCTATTTAATATTTTGAAGGACTTAGAAATCTCTACGAGATGTCCGGTATCAATAATGTGTCTGGTAATTGCACTCTGGGAATATCTGCTTCCTTTCAGGCACAGGTTTTTGGGAATATGTTCAGAAAACCGGATAGAAGCCCTTCTTTCTGTCCTTCCAATGTACTTGCTCCCGCAAGTGCACGTGAATTCATAAACGCAGTTGGAGGTGACATCAGCAGGGTATTTATCCAGTTTTGAGTGGATTAAAGAAGGAGTGGTGCTGTATACTGTTATGAGTTTTGCTGCCGGGAAGCCTCTATTTATTGCACCTTTCAATCTTTTGTCAATCTTTTGTGACACTGCATCTCCTTTGTATGGTAGACAAATAAACACTTTTTTCTTTTCTACAGTTGGATGCTTTTCTTTCTCATCTTTTTCTCTGCTGTACTTCTGTATAAATCCCTTAGGGTATCCATTTTCCCTTAGGCATTTCTCGACGAAAACTAATTCTTCTTCGACCCTGTTTGGTGAACATAGCTTCCTGGCTCTGTCATACAAAGTCCTCACTAATCCACGTTTATAGCTTTTGGGACAAAAGCTGTTATAGTGAAGATATTGTCCAGTCCAGGTTTCTTTTCTATAGATGGACTTTTCGACCGTGCCTTCGTTTGTTCTTTTTACATTTAGATCCAGGAAATTGAACTCATTATTATGTTCATATTCCATGGTGAATTTGGTATTTGGATGGATCTCATTTAGGTGATCATATGATGCCGATGCGTGATCCATATCGTTTCAAACAACAAATGTGTCATCATCATATCGGCGATAGTAGGTTGTTCCATTGATAGCAGAACTTAGTTGTGTCTGCTCAAGGTAGCCCATGAAGATATCAGCCAGGATAAGTCCCAGAGCCTTTATCAGGTCAAAGCTGATTATATACATAAAATGATGACAATTCTAAACGACAAAGAAAAATTCAAAGTAGACAACAAAAAAGATGCCACAACGTCATTTGAAAATAAAGTTAATAAATGTCTCAAAGAACTTCTAATGAAGAAACTAACCAACAGCGAAACATATAATAAACTGAAGTCAAAAGGTGGACACCTGCCGTCTACGTACGGCATACCAAAAATTCATAAAGCAAATGTGCCATTAAGACCAATCCTGTCAATGATTGACTCACCATGCCACCAGCTAGCTCGATGATTATCTGATTCTATAGAGCCCATTCGAATTAAATTTGCAACCCACAGCCTGAAATATAGTTATCAATTTTCCAAGGAAGTTGACAATATCGAAATATCGAACAAACTCATGGTATCGTATGACATGACCTTGTTTACAAACGTACCACTGATGGAAACAATTGATATAATTTGTAAACAAACGGATCTACTACCATTCCCGGAAACAAAGATGAAGCGACTTCTGCTGCTCAGCACAAAAGATATACAAATCAAATTCAGAAATCAACTTTACCAACAAATCGATGGGGTCGCGATGGGTTCGCCTCTGGGACCTATCCTGGCTGATATCTTCATGGCTACCTTCAGCAGACACAACTAAGTTCTGCTATCAATGGAACAACCTACTATTGTAACAACAGAAGACAAGGGCTGGCAACAGATCGTTTTATTACGAAAATCAACACGTATTTATATATATTTTATGTGCATTAATAAGGCTTATGCAAGCAGAAAAAGGCAGTCTTCTGATTGGTTGTTTCTCGGAAGTTAAGCAGACAAACACAGTCTTATGATTGGTTGTTTTCGATATTTCTCGGAAAGTAGAGCCATCTATCTGCGAATCATATTTGTCCACATTTAAGTTTGCTGTGATTGGTTGTTGAAACAGCCTTGTTCATATTTTCTCACGGCCCATATTAGTGACCTAGACATTAACGTAGATTAGTGTCAACCAATCGGCTAGCAGCCTGCTCTCACCACACTCGTCCCCCCGTCAAATAGCTTCGTGCGCAGACGTTCCGACCTTCTGGGTGCTACATCCTCTAGTTGAGGATTGTTACTGACCGGCTTGTCCCACTGTACCCATCTTTGGAGCTGACTGGCGTTAACTCGTTTCTGTTTATCACCTCTTCGGATGGTATATACTTGACCCCGTCTTTTTGTGATTGTGTATGGTCCTTCCCACTTTGGAAGGAGTTTCCGTGAACCTAGCCCGCCTCCAACTGTATATCTCCTGTCTCTACACTTCACTTGGTCCCCGACTGCAAAGGTAATGCACTGCGTCCTTTCTTTCATCTGAGACTTCGCGACATCACTGCGCTGCTTCCGTATTACATTCTTGACTGCCTCTTTCCTCTCTGCTTTTAATTTCGTCGTACTCCACTTTTGGTGCATGGGCCAGGTCTCATTGT
This sequence comes from Trichobilharzia regenti, assembly GCA_944472135.2. NCBI lineage: Eukaryota > Metazoa > Platyhelminthes > Trematoda > Strigeidida > Schistosomatidae > Trichobilharzia > Trichobilharzia regenti. Next base: position 60,156,028 of record OX235270.1, read on the forward strand.
GTACCGGTAATCGTGGTTTTCTACCATACATCAGTTGGAAGGGTGACTTCTTCGTTGTTTCCTGAGTGGTAGCCCGATGTGTTAGTAAAATCAGTGGAAGCTCCGTTTCCCAGTTCCCGCCCTTCGAGGCCAGCCACTCCTTCAGTGTACGGTTGTTTCTCTCCGTTAGGCCATTCGTTTGTGGATGGTATGGGGTCGTTCTGATCCTCTTGATGCCCAGCTGTTGCAAACGGGAAGTAAACTCTTCACTCTCGAAACAGGGACCTTGGTCTGTCAGTATTGTCTTCGGTACGCCGTGGTCTGCAACAATGTGTCTAACTACTGCATCTGTCACGGTTCTTGCACGTTGGTCTGGGATTGCTACGGCGTCTACCCATCGTGTCGCGTGTTCCGTCATCACCAAGAGGTACTGATTACCATTGGATGTCTGAGGAAATGGACCCATGACATCTACGGACCACAAGTCACCTATCGCGGTAACTGGAATCGACTGAAGTGGTGGTCGTATATACCGGTCACCTTTCATCAGCTGGCACCGTGGACATCCAAGTACGTATCTTGCTACGTCTTCTCTCATACCTGGCCAGTACATACTTTGTCTTAGGAGGTCGGTCGTTCTGGCCACGCCTGTATGCGCTAGCTGGTGACATTCTTCTATCATGTCGTGGCGCGACGATTGAGGTATGACAGCCAGCCAGCTTCCGTCGTTCTCTCGCCAGGTCAGAGTCCCGTAGGCATTCACTCTGAGTCGATCCCTCTGTCTGAGTAGTGTGGTTAGCTCCTTACTCGCCGTAGTTTGATCCACTTCTATTCCGTTGGTGATCACCTGTATTACTGTATTCAGCGTATCGTCCAACCTCTGCCTACGTGCAAGTCTTAGTGGGTCTTGTTCTACTGCATGCACTCCGTAAGCGACCTCGGGCAACTCAGACTCATCTTCTGGTCTCGATAACAAATCTGCCAAGACATTTTCACTTCCAGGAACGTGTGAGATCGTAAAATCGTACTCCTGAAGACGCAACATCCACCGTGACAACTTCCCCCGTGGGTCTCTCGCTGTCTTCAAAAATTGTAGCGGCTTATGATCAGTTTCGATGTGGAACCGCCGGCCGAGTAAATAAGGTCTCCATTTGTCGACTGCCCATACCATTGCTAAACATTCTTTCTCTATCGTTGAATACTTTCTCTCTGTGAGGGTCAAAACCCTACTGGCATACTCAACGATTCCCTCGTCCTGTCTTAGGACCGCACCTATAGCGTAGTCACTGGCATCTGTGCACACTGTGAACTGTCTTCCTGGTACAGGTAGTTTTAGCGTCATTTGTTGGTGGTCGAGCAGCTGTTTAATTCTGTCGAATGTCCTCTGCGATTCTTCCGACCAAACAAACTTTGGCTCACCTAGTAGCCTGTATAGAGGGGCTGCTATCTCATTGAAGTTCTTCACGAAGCGACTATAAAACGCTGCTCTACCCAAGAATTGTCTCAGTTTTCTCTTTGAATTCGGGGCTGGAATCGTTTTAATCGTCAAAATTTTCTCCGGCAGTGGTTTAATCTCACCATTTCCCACTTTATGTCCCAACAGAGTAACATTCTTTTTGGCTATCTGAGACTTGGTTTTGTTGACGCGTAGTCCAAACTCTTCGATGCGTCGCAGCACGGCTTCTACATGGTTGACGTGATCGTTTTCGTTTTGACTGTATATGACGAGATCATCACCATAAACCTCCACGTTTTTCAAGTTCCTAAGTAATAGCTTCATCAGTCGTCTGAACGTAAACGGTGCACCTGCTAGTCCAAACGGCATGCGTTTAAATCGATATTGTGTCTGACCCACGATGAAAGCCGTCTTATCTCTATCACCTTGTTTTATCGGTATCTGCCAGTATCCTGAGCGAAGATCGAGAACCGAAAACACATTCGCACCTTGTAGGCGATCTAAAGTTTCTACCACTGTTGGCATGGCACACGGTCTTAACTCTGTCATACTGTTTAACTGTCGAAAATCAACACAGAATCTATACTTCCCATTCGCTTTTTTTACTAACAGCACTGGAGAGTTGTACGGGCTATCAGCTTCCTCAATAATATCATCTTTTAACATCTCTTGCACTTGTCGCTCCACTTCGCCTTCCAGATGACATGGAACTCTTCGCGTTAAAAATGACCTTACTTTCGGATCACTTAACGGAATTTCATGATTCACCTTATCGCAATAACCGTATGGGTCGCCATCTCCAGTGAACAGATGATCGTATTTATTAATTAACTCTGTCACATTGTGTACCGTCGACAGCTTAATCGCTGCTATCTCGCTGGTCTCATACATGTTGATATGCCCGTATTTCGTGATCACCACGTTCGCTTGCGTGTCGATTATTGCACCAATCTCACGCAGAAAATCCGCTCCTAATATCGTTCGCTGTAGTTCGGGTACAACAATGAAAGGAAACGTCACCTCGCAGCCACCAACAACGACCGTACAGTTCGATCTACCCGTGATACGCAACACATACCCGCCTACTGTTTGTACTGTCAATGAACACGGACTAACACTCTTACATAAATTCTTATCTATTAACGACACGGCCGCCCCTGTATCTATCAAACATACTACTTCTCGATCATTCACTCGCAACTTCGAATACAGAGCCCCTTTCTCAATAGCCCCCACTAAATCTAGGTTCATACGAAAGAAAGAACAAGCATTATACCGTCTGAAATTTTTTCTTTTTCGCCTTTCTGGGCAGTATCTTCTCCAGTGTCCCGGCTTACCGCATTCAAAACACCGGTCTTTTCTATCAGCCAACTTTAACGCCGCCACTTCCCGCTGCAATGCTTCAATTTTCTGCTCATATTCGTTTGGTTTTGGTTGGTCTATAGCGGCTACCGTTGTGCTCAGCAGCTGTCTGGTCACCTTCGCCAGCTCACTAATATCCATCGGCTGCGTTGCGTTAACCAGTTGTAATCGCTGAGAAATGTGGTCTGGGACACTCTCGATGAATTGGGAAGACAGTAACTGCGCTTCTGATTCTTCATCTAAAGTGGGAAGCGCGCGTCGAAGTAGATTAGTCAGTTTCACCGCCAACACTAGCGGGTCTCCATCAGGTCCAAGCTTCATTGACCGGAACTGCTGCATTGCTAGCTGTCTGTCTGTTTCGCTGTCAAACTCGGACACTAGTCGTTCAACCAATTTCTTCCAAGACGCTGTGCCATTTGACCTGTCTACGCTGTCATATGCAGCCTTCGCTCGGCCTCTCAACAGCGTCCCCAGGACAACTGCCTTCGCCGCCTGCTCCTTGACACCCACCAGCTCAGCAACGGCCTCGAAGTCACGTAAGAAGCTCCGTATGTCTCCTTCTTCAAACGCAGCTGGCCACGGGATCTTCATCTTTTTGGAGGCAGCGACACCAAATGTAACAACAGAAGACAAGGGCTGGCAACAGATCGTTTTATTACGAAAATCAACACGTATTTATATATATTTTATGTGCATTAATAAGGCTTATGCAAGCAGAAAAAGGCAGTCTTCTGATTGGTTGTTTCTCGGAAGTTAAGCAGACAAACACAGTCTTATGATTGGTTGTTTTCGATATTTCTCGGAAAGTAGAGCCATCTATCTGCGAATCATATTTGTCCACATTTAAGTTTGCTGTGATTGGTTGTTGAAACAGCCTTGTTCATATTTTCTCACGGCCCATATTAGTGACCTAGACATTAACGTAGATTAGTGTCAACCAATCGGCTAGCAGCCTGCTCTCACCACACTATCGCCGATATGATGATGACACATTTGTTGTTTGCAACGATATGGATCACGCATCGGCACTATATGATCGCCTAAATGAGATACATCCAAATATCAAATTCACCATGGAATATGAACATAATAATGAGTTCAATTTCCTGGATCTAAATGTAAAAAGAACAAACGAAGGCACGGTCGAAAAGTCCATCTATAGAAAAGAAACCTGGACTGGACAATATCTTCACTATAACAGCTTTTGTCCCATAAGCTATAAACGTGGATTAGTGAGGACTTTGTATGACAGAGCCAGGAAGCTATGTTCACCAAACAGGGTCGAAGAAGAATTAGTTTTCGTCGAGAAATGCCTAAGGGAAAATGGATACCCTAAGGGATTTATACAGAAGTACAGCAGAGAAAAAGATGAGAAAGAAAAGCATCCAACTGTAGAAAAGAAAAAAGTGTTTATTTGTCTACCATACAAAGGAGATGCAGTGTCACAAAAGATTGACAAAAGACTGAAAGGTGCAATAAATAGAAGCTTCCCGGCAGCAAAACTCATAACAGTATACAGCACCACTCCTTCTTTAATCCACTCAAAACTGGATAAATACCCTGCTGATGTCACCTCCAACTGCGTTTATGAATTCACGTGCACTTGCGGGAGCAAGTACATTGGAAGGACAGAAAGAAGGGCTTCTATCCGGTTTTCTGAACATATTCCCAAAAACCTGTGCCTGAAAGGAAGCAGATATTCCCAGAGTGCAATTACCAGACACATTATTGATACCGGACATCTCGTAGAGATTTCTAAGTCCTTCAAAATATTAAATAGACAAAGGACAGCAAATTTACTACGATTTGCCGAAGCAATCGCAATCAAACAACTTAAACCAGATTTATGCATACAGAAAGAGAGTGTGATTAACCTCTCACTCCCTTGGTAACAGAATTTTGATTTTGATTAGTCATCTAATTCAGTGATCTCAACTCACTGAACAAATCTTAATCTCATAAACTGTAACCGGTTTTGTTTCTTGAGTTGCTATGTGAACCTATAAGCTAACACTGTTCTGTAAATCAATTTTTTCTGTTTTCTGTCTTACCCCTCCCCCTCTTTTCAACTTTAAAGCGTATAAATTGATGATGAAAACTTAAACTAAAAACATTGTAATACTTTCATTTAGATGCGTCAATTTTGTAGTATCTCTTCTCTACCACCACTCAAACATTAAAGTATGTTATTATCATCTATATGACCATTGTAATTTCAGGTAGTCTGCAGCTGATGAGAACCTGTGAAATAGAATGATATCATTTTATACTGGAAATTTCGTCTTCCTTTCTTTATCGACATTTACCAAGGGAACCAAATGTATGAATTTACCACATTGTTTTCATTATATGCCAACTTCTTAAAATTTTTTCTTTTTTATTAAGAAAAATTATTCCAATCTGTTATCCAGACATAATTTATGTTCAGGATACTGAGAATATGAGGTACCTAGTTCGAAAATTGCTTTACCATTTCTGTAAAACCTCTGAACTCTACAATATTTGAAGTTTAGATGATGAATTTTGTGGGCCTCAGAGTTTAACAAGCTGTGAAACCCGCACAACAATTTTTTATATTTTTTTAAAATTTTGTTAGATTTTATTTTGGTTTGTACTATTTTCCTTGGAAAATAAAATCTAAGAGGCATCAAATGTCAATGTGTGTTAGATCACACACAGTTTTTGAGAGCGTGTATTAGAGTATACGAACTAATACACTTTTTTGCACTTTAATTTATGTAGTGTTTGAATTATTTAGTGGTTATGCTTATTACTTACTGCCAATGAAAATAATCATCTTACCCAAGTATTCTGAGTTTTGCAGACCTACAGGAGACTGGACTGTTTCGGAACAAAATGAGTTTGGTGTGAAAATGATTAAGTCAGTACAGGGATTTCTACTTATGTGATCATGGTGTAGTGTATCAAAGATAATTAAAATAAATATATTACAAGCGTCCCCTATGGTTTCTGAGCGTCTCATACTGTCTCCTTACATAGATTCTTCTCTAGAGTATAAATTTGCTGATGAGCTTCTAACGTCAGATTGAAAACGACATTCAGTAAATACGGTCATTAATTTGAAATATCGTTGTGATAAAGGCATCAGAAGTGGGTTCATTAAAAAGATGTTTCATGTTTAAAATAGAATCGGTGCACATCTTGACACTATTATATTATTTTGAATTATTTTTACGACACACTAGTGTTTTCTATATTTAAGAGGCAGTTACTCAGTTTACTCAGTTCAGTCTGCTTATTTGTTTCCCCCAAAAAAATGAATTAATGCATCTGCAACATAATGGCCGCACAGTTTCTGAAGCATCATCTGACATCTTCTATAGGGTCTGACAAAATTTGCCGATACGACTACGTATGCACTTATTTAAAGTAGAAGCTTTTGTATACAGTAACACAAAACCACAAGATTCTGTATAAAAACGATTTGTATGATTCCTGTCGTTACTGCAGTCTTGATTTTATCATGTGAATGACTTCTTTGTTTTCGTTAATCCTACGTTGTTCCATTTTTTTTTTGTTTTATTCCATCCTAACATTATATTTATTTTATTGACGACAATTCATTCGTCTTATATTGCTATCTTATTGTATTTAAACCTGACAGATTTATATACCCACATTACCGAATGCACCTAATCTTTCCATCACCTATTCACGCATGTCTATTGAACCAGTAATCTAAATATCCATCTTCATTATTAATTTTATGATATGATTCGATGGAGCGAGACACTGATCACTAAATCTTCGCTAACTGAATCAACGCGCAACACGTGCAATAGGAACGGCGCTATTCCAATGTCAAAGATAAGGGAAATATTGTTACCAATAAAATCAAAAGATATATTGAGACTAAGTAAGAAAAAAAACATTTCAGAGTGAGTGCCTTCATATGATTATCAGTAATAAATGGTGCCTAAAACGCCATCAGTCAATAAGACTGTATCCGTATGTTTCTGATCAAACAGAATTAATTTAAATTAGATAGTAGGAGGTAGTCGGCAGGAAGCCTTAGGCCTAGGTTTCGTGCTAGTTGGCACTCCTCAGCAAGGCGTATCTGCAACCTTGAAGGAACTGTAAACTTTTTCTTCAACAGTTTCGTCTCTAAATTTTAATCGCCGTAAATGCTTTCACCAGATCTTTTGCCAGGCAACATTTATAACTTTGCAATGGATCATTTAAGCCTACTTTTTTCCGATAGAACCAAAAAATCAAAAGTTTTTGGTGTCAGAAATCATATTTTTTAAGTAAATTATAAATGCAACTTTAATTATTAATGTCTTCTATGGAACAACGAAATAAGCTGTGCGATTGTTTTAATTGTATTGGATTTATAAATCTCAGTCTTTTCCTTTTTCTCGGCTGTGCTTAATTCAGGCAAAACAACACTAAGCGATAAAACTTGAAGAACACTGGCATGAAATCAAAGATTTTAGGATAAGACTACACACTTTCTTGGTGACAGATAAACTGACTCAACAGATACGGAAACTTCTACCTTCAGGTTAGAAGCGTGTCTAACAGTCAACCACTCGTTTCAATTCTTTTGGCATAAAAAAATTCTGCCTTCGTCAACTGTTAATTTACACCAAATGAAGTTCTGATGAGAATATGTCACCAGGGAAGTTAATGGCGTTATTATTCTTGATTGAGTCATATCACTGTGTAATATTACTGTGTAACACTATGTGACTTATCAAAATAAAATCTTATCCATAGTGGAGTTATGCTCTACCACCGTGCCCAAGTTTTATACTTATATCAATAATACATTTGAGTCATTTTTCTTTTCTTATTGAAGTTTATTCTCAATGGTCAGTTCCCATTATTTTAGTATGCATTACCTTCAACTACTTTGGAATTAAGTAGCATCTTTTTTGTGATCATATTAAAAAAATTGCTGTTTATTCACAGGTTAACCGATTTGTTTGTTTTATATTATTTTTTTGGGGTGAATTTCTATGAAAATGACAAAAATTGTGCTTGACAAAAAAAACATTTACGAACATAATGGTAATTACTCATTTCCGGGAATTCGATTTTCAGGCAAACTGTTATTGTTTGAAGGTGCGAAATTTCATGGAGAAAGACTTCTGAATATAAAGTATTCCAAAGGAATTCAGGGTGTTTAGAAAATATGTTTTTAGACTGAAAGGTGATAAAGCTGATGACAAAGATCTCACTGCTATGTATAAACATACACTTTTATCATGCAAATCTCCAATCAACATGTCGAAACTTTTCAATGAAATTACTGGAAATAGTAAGCGATGCAATGTTTTTCCCTCTTATGATGTTAACGCTCTTAATCAGTCTTTTATACGCTCTCCTTCTGCTATAATTAATTCTAACATTACAAATCATGTGGCTGATAACTTTCATGACTTTAATACTCTTGATGTCCTAAAATGTCTTAAAATGCTTAAACCCTCACGTAGCCTTGGCCCTGATGGTGTACCTGCATATGTTCTAAAACAATGTGCAGATGCTCTATGTTCTCCACTTACTAACATCCGAAATGCTTCTTTCTCCAAAAAAAGTTGTACCTGTTCCATGGAAAGACATTAAAATAGTCCCTGTCCCTAAACCTGGTAATAGCAATCACGTAAAGTTCAGACACATCGCCATCACTTCCCCGTTTCTAAAGCTTATGGAAAAACTAGTGCTTCTTAAACTCGAACCCTCCCTTTAAAGCTTCGAAGACCATAAAAAATTTGCCTATAGACAGGGTAGGAGTACTTTAGACGCTGAAGCCGTCTTACACAAGAGTATCGTCTCATCATTAGATAAAGGCGCCAAGTACGTCCGCTGCATGCTTCTCGACTTCACTTTTGCTTTCGCCTCTGTACCTAGATGTCTCTTGCTAAATTAGCTCTCTGTGACGCAAACTAAGTCCTGGATCACGAACTGGTTGCATTCCTACTTTTCAAACAGAATGCAGTACACCGTACACAAAGGTAAATCCCCCTCTGCTGTGCTCACTGAAGCTGGTGTCCCCCAAGGTGTTGTACTCTCCCCACTTCTCTTTTCTTTCCCTCTAAATGTCAAATAGTCAATTTCCCATTTAGGCGTAAATCTGACCTAAACAAACTGGTTAGCACTCACGAGGTGTGCAACATAGATGGCACTGAAATAGAAACGAAGTCGGAAATTAAATATCTTGGCGTCATTCTATCTGTTGATCTTTCCGGGTCGTCTCATATCTTGATGATTTCTAAGAAAATATTCCGTCTTACCTTCTACATCAAGAAGTTAAGATATTCTGGAATAACCCAACCCTTACTCCTACAATTCGTTAACTCTTGCATCCTGCCTATTACTCTCTATTGTTCCCCCTTAGTTTTTCCAGGGCTACTGAAGAAAGACTATACCTTATTACACAGGATGTTAAAGGTTGTCAGCAGGGTAAGCTACCTGCCACTTAACCAGCTTGTTAATATTCTGGTAGGCAGGCACTTGGACTCATGTGAAAAATGGGCTAAATATATTCTACCTAACTCACACCACCCTCTTCATTCACAACTCTCCCCATGTATCTCATCAGGCAGAAGCAGAAGCCTATCTAGCAAGTACAAAAATCCAACCATACCCTACTTAGCTCGTATTCTGTGCGATAAAGAAAGCATTAGGCTGGAAACCTATGACTTATTGAAAAGTCAGTAGAACACTGGATCTCGTCTTTCCAACTCATATCATTTGCAGGTATAACGTTTGCTTTCTTTCTTTTACTTTTCAAAATCTTTTTTTGTTATGTGCTGCTTTGTTTCTCTCTTCCTTACAAACTCTATTTACATCATCTGTCTTCTTTCTTTCACACTCTGTATATCTCGACCTTTTTGTTACCGCTTACGCCAGTAAATATGCAAATAGTATCTACTTTTCTAACACCTTCAAACACACTGTTTAAAATTTTGGCTTTGCTACCGACATGCTAATATGTTGTTGTCATAATGAACTGGGATACCCTTAATCTATGTAGAATTTTATTTATTGTTAATGCGCAAACTGGATGCAATACTGTAGTAAAATGCTGAGAATTCCATTCTATATCACAAGTACTGTTTTGGAATAAAGGAAATTATTATTATTAAAAAATCAAAAGCAGACTGAATGGAGTTTAGAGAGCATGTATCCGGTCATTGAGCATGTTTTTATTGCGTTCAACAAACTCCTTGCTAAAGCGTATAAACGTCGAGGATTTTTATTCTATGATTAAATGGAACTGGTATGCTGGTTCACTTACTGATTTAAAAATTTATGCGCAAAACCAGGAGAATAAGACGTCTTATTTGGGAAATTTTGGCTGAATTAAGGGATGAAATTAACTTCATCCACCATCACCTAAGTGGGAACAAGGTTGATGCATGTGGTTTTTTGTCTTTTGTAGTCATCATCCGGAAGAGCTTGAACTTGTGGCAATTGTCTATTATTATTTATCAGCTCAGATAAAAACTGTTGGCCCAACAAGGGTAATTTTGTAACCGTATTCTAAAATATTATTAGGTTCGTTTTCAAACAAAACCCACTTTTTATTTCTATTTACCTGATCATCTATATCAGTGTGAGTTTTTGAAAATATTTTTATAAATTTTGATGGATTGAAAATTTCCCACCATTTGTTACCTTTCTTTCCACAATTTTAATTTTACAGGTAAAAATCTTTCAATGACACTTGTAAATTCCTTCATCTGACATTTTTGGTTTTCATAACGGTATGTCAGTTCATCTAGTTCAGAAGAATTCTTTTCTAACAGCTCAACAAAAGTTTGCAGACATTTTCCGACAGCTAAAAACTTAATTGTTGTGTGCTACAAGGAATTAAGAAGTCTCCAAATAAAATTATTATATTATATCCGAAGAGATATTCTTGTTACATTTGCAAATAACACTCTTTTTTCCTACATAGTTGAAGTAAACACTCATGGGTCCCTTTTCGGAGAGGTTCCGATGTTTCTTCTCTTTGAAATCATTGCAACACTTATTTAAGATACTAACCTTATTCCTTTACATTCATAAGTTCAAAATCTGTGCCTTTTTTTCCTACTTACATAATTTTTGACAGATTCTGTCTGATTGTTCCTAACACTTAAAATAAAAACAGCTTCATAAAATATCAGATAACAAAATCTGCTGAAAATAATATTGCACAACTGTGTTCAGCACTAGATTTTATCCCATTCAAAGCAAATATTGTATCCGGCTTACTGGTTTCAGTGGCAAACGTCGTCAGTCATTGAAGCGAAGTAACCATAGTAACTATTGCGTTATATCAATTTAATGCAAACAAATAAATCCGGAATTCATGTTGTCAATTAGACAAAAGTCTGACATCAAAGAGTAGGAAACTTCAAAATGTAGAACAGGATGAAGGTAACAGCTTAAACATCTAGTAATATTTAATAAGATAGATTTACTCTTTAATTTGTCTTCAGCAGTAAGAAGTGTATATTTTATGTGTCACTATTGAGATATTTTATTTCCATTACTACTGAATGAATACCAGACGTTTCAACGAAAATCCATGTTTCATGAAAGCAAAAGCAGAACATTTGTTTGGAACCAGATAAAAATCGCTTCATCATACCACACTATCACAGTCTTGCTTAGGTGGCCTACATTACAAACAGACTGAGAAGAGAACACCAAACTGACTGAGAAATGTGAAGTGAGACTGATTCTAACAAATAATCGTGTTTATGTAAAACTCTATGACAATTCAGTATTCTTCCTATTTCTTTTAATGAATGGGTTCGTGGCTTATTTTGATAAGGATATTACTTTCAAAATATGTAGCTAAAACATGATGTCACATTATTTTGAAGACAAATCACACAAAACATATATTCGACCAATATTCAGTTTAGTTGTATTCTTTTTGACCTTTTTGGCCTGTAATATTGCAAGAAAGAATACTGTCATATTTGATTTAAGTGTGTACAACGTGTTATCGCAGCTGATTTGTGCACGTAACCAGTCCAACAGATCACCTTTTATTTAAACAAATGATCCCAGGTGGAGTAATGTGATTTTAACTCTCTAAAATAAATACATGTTCTTTTGGGGCTGTCTATTTACTGAATGTATCTATCAGTATCAAGAAGTATACTGTCTTAAGCAGAGGTTTAGTGTTGAGCAACTGCTAACATTGCCAGCTAAGTTGTAGGATGACGTACGAACTGTCATACTGGCATTAACTTTTGTTAATAATTATAATGTTAAAACTATCAACTAACTTTATGAATATTAAGCAGGATTCTGATGATCTGGTCAAGAGCTTAGCAACTAACTTATTTAAACCTCGACTGGTCTAGAAGAAATACCATAACTTATGTTTCAGCGTGCATTCACTAATCTACTAAAAACAAATACTTTGTTTAAACTCTATAGGTATTTTATTGTAAAAGGTGACTAATAATGATTCAAGTTCATGAATGATTAGTGTGAATTACCAACAGACTGCATAACACTTGTTGTATTTTTTTCCTTCACGTTCCCAATGGAATATAGGGCTATAAGCTAGAGGCTTGAAGTTTCTGTAGCAGTGTTGATTTTTACAGGATGGGGTTACTAGTCTCATGCCCAGCCTTTCCGCTCTACCAGTTCACAAATGGGTTAGCGGAGTAAAGGGGTGCGTCGGCCGGGGATCGAACCCCGGACCATGTGCATAGTAGGCGACCGTCCTTACCGATGTACCACCGATGCTGAATTTCGATCATACTCAATAATATGGAAAAATGTAACTACGCTCGGTAAATAATATGGGTATTAGCGATGGTAATAATAGATTTATCCTAAACAGAGCATTAATATACATCACAGAATGCTCAGCATATTTTATAGCTAAGTATTTATTCCTCACAAGGAATCTTTCAGTAATAATAACAATCAGTAATATATCTCTAGAGACGCTACTGCTCTATCCGAAGCAAAAGTAGTTCACCCGCGATAGCTTTCAAACATTTCAGAAAATACGTATCGATAGATTGGAATCTATTTTTTTAAAACAAAAGTACAGATTATTATTCAAAGATTTAATCATACGGTTAAAATCATGAAACGGAGTAAACTTCAGGCATCATTATTCTCTTTTGGCAATTAGATGACTCAGTGATTTGAGCATCCATTATTATTAAGATGATATACAATAAAAATTATTGCCCGAATTTCAGATAATTGAAAATAAGTTAAAAACTTACCATTAAAAAGCAACGGTAATTTGTGTCATTGTAGAAATTAAACTGTTATAACCGAGACAACCATTATAGACACAAATATACACTTATATGCATTTAAGTGACAACTAAAACAAACAAACTATTATTCTACTTCACACTTATATCCCACAACAATTTCTGGTATAATTTTGATATATCTATATTGTTCATTGTATTCTGACATTCATGGATTTATAATTGTGTAGCTTAAAGAAGTTATTGAAACAGCTGTAGGCTCAAGCATTTCTTGTTCTGAAAATACGAGTAGATATATAGCTTATGATTTGATGATTTCAAAAAACAGAAAATTCATAATTTGCATAAATCTTTACAAAGATGAATAAATATGGTTTAATTTCAATGAAGTCTGAAAAAATCCTACAGTAATCTCTTGAACATGCACAAATTATGCATTTATATTTGATTTACTTTGACGGTCTATTTTTGTTAGATTGACCGTGAGACCATATGTAACCCAATGTGAAGGGGGCTACTTGTTCACTGTCCAGGTTTACACTTGTGTGAAAAACAGTGTAATTGTACTGTACTCTACTTCTTAGTTGAAGAAAGGAAAATTCTTAAATGGTTTCACATTACATTAGTTGTATACAGTATCTTGACAAGAAGAAACAAGATGTCTGTGTCTTACCTACTGTAATTTTAACCAGCAACAGAGGCATCTTACTCTACCACAATAACTGGTCTGAAATTCTTTCTATAGCGATCTGTTAATTGTATTAATGTTTATTTGAATATTCCAACTGATTTCATAATTATTACCCTGTTTCTTCCGACCTGTACATTTGCGTGTCTTCTTTCTGCTTGAGCTTTGTTATTTGTTTATGATTCTTACTTACAAAGCTTCTGTTTACTGTAGTGCGGTGGTGGAATTTCGATAATAATGTGTTGTTTTGTGACCGAGTTCTTGTTTGAACGAATTCAGAATTACGCTGTAGAGTGACTGTTTGTACCTGGACTGCCTGCAGAAATCATGTTTTATTCTTAAAATGACAGAGTTTCGACCCCATCTTGTTTTCAATATTCTTACTGGTTCTCAGGTATTTTACGGTTGTAGTTGGTTAAATAATTTTGTTGTACAGCATATATTTTGAAACTTAGAAAGTTTTGAACTGCATAGTTGCCAGACTTTATTGTTTAGATAGTTTGTATTTTTGATATACCTTATTTTTGTTCACTAATACCACAAACTCTTCCACGTCAAATCGTGTTTTGATATAATTGGAATATAAATTTTGACTACGTGCTACTGGTACAAGTTCGGCTAGCTATACAGAAGCAAGCAACGATTGGTCTTCTGAGTTTAGACCAAAATGCTTTGGTTTTTGTCACTCCATTTATGTGGCTAGGCTGTCAGTTGTGACTAGCAAATTAGTTTCAGATGTTCTGGCCTATATCCATTCCAGTAAGGATTCAAACAAACGAAAATGTTGAAAGCTTTACCGAACCAATGAATCCTTAGTTCACATTTTAACTTTTTCTTCACAGTGCGTATACCTTATAAAATGAAATGGGTTCTAAATCGAACAAATCAAAGAATACTGAAATTCTACTTTGAGCATAACATGAAGTAGTGGATGGTGAATGTAAAGCAAACTGGCGCTTTACCGAATCTCCCCTGAAATGTTTCTTCACTCACATGGCAAGGACAAATCATGAGCTGGCATGAGCTGTGCGTCGATAGCACAGTGGTTGGGATGCTCGCTGAACACGCAAATGGTCCGAGGTTCGATTCCGCGCCGATGCATACCTGATATCAATGGTCGACCTGCTGAATTCGGGCTACCGATATCGCATGCTGAAAATTCCATACTTGTACCAAAATATTGTGTGTGTGGAATCAAGCTAAATAAAATATAAAAATATAAACATAAATATATCTTCCAACCACTTATTACTTTGTATATTAGATAGGTTTATTTGATGCATCACAGAGTGATACAATATTAATAACTTAGTGACATTCCTAGCACAGTTTATTGCTCATTACCATAAGGGTAATACATACTACAGTGCCTGAACTCCAATCTTACATACTCCTGTGACAGGGAAAATAAATGTGGAATGCAAGCAGTTTTTAGATTAAAGTATTTTAATTCTGATTCTATTCCATCCACTAGAATTTCAGAAGTTCTATAGACGTGTGTATTCATTTGTACTGGCTGGTAAGAGTTCACGTCTTGTGTTGTCACTTCACTATAATATTTTTGTAAATATTCTTTTAAATAAATGGAAATACAACACTACATTGTTTACTTGTGATAACAAAATTACAGTATCAGTTTTGATTGTCATTTGTACAACAGAGTAGAAATAATAAATAACTTTTGAAAAAAAAATATATTTATTTTCCTACTGACCAAAAAATGCATTTCCACTAGCGAGTTCAACGCCATATTTTCATTAAATTTTTAATAATGTCTACACATGCAACAACTCAAGCTCTAATATTATTTTAGAACAGAACACCTGAATACTAAACTAACTAAAATATTCATTTAAAAAATTCCCTATTGAATAAACAATCATATTATATGCAAAATAAAAAAGAAGACAGCTTTTCACTGGAATTTGTCAATGCTTTTATTCTGGGAATTTCCAGTCAAAATACTCTATATGCGAAATTTGTGAATCTTTATCTTTACAGTTTGACCATGGATTGATGTCATTTAGCGAACCACTGAAAACCTGGGAGTACTGGACAGCTGTTTCATCCTAGTTCAGGAATCATCGGTAGTACGCACCCACCGCCAGGGTTCGAACCAAGGACCTTCCGGTTAAAAAGCAAGCTCGAATACCATTCAGCCACTGAGACCCGATCTAATAACTAATGAATTCTAAATTCTACCAATTCGTGATTTAGTGCAACCACCAACCAATATCCTCACACTTGACTGAATGGATCTCACTGATCATGACTTCTCACCAGAACTCTGGGAGATTTCGTCCTGTAGCAAGTCACTAGCAAGCATCCAAATCCCAATGGGTGTGTACCGCTGGTGATTTCCAAACTGGGATGAAACAGCTGTCCAGTACTCCAGTGCTAGTTTTCAATGGTTCTGCAACTGATATCAATCCGTGATCAACTCGTAAACCAAATCTAACCCTTACAAACCAACTATCATAAATCTAGGTGTTAATTAATGGAAACAGAATATGCTTATTAGTAGTATAAAAATAAATAAATAAAGCCTGACAAAATAAAACCTGTACAACAGATGAAAGTGGTAAATGAGAAAATCATGCAACAAATAAAACAGTTGAAAAATGCGTTTCGTCTAAACTGTCTTTCAGAAAATGATCGTGTTTGTCCACGATCTTTTAAAGAAAGAAAAGCTAATCCTAAGTTTACATTTTCTTAAATCAATAGACATTTTCTGGAGTGATTAACTAATGACAAATTAATGTTTGTGCTGGTTTGGCGGTAGAAGTATTAGTGTGAGTGTATGTGGAGTAGTGAGATTGCTGTTTGTGCTGGGCATTGGTGGCACAGTGGTTAGGACTCTCGCCGACCATGCACATGGTCCGAGGTTCGATCCCCTACCGACGCACACTGATATCTATGTTCGGCCTGCAAAATTTGGGCTACCGTTATCACATGCTGAAAATTTCATACTTGTATAAAAAAAATACAGTTTGAAATCAGGCTATAATAAAAAAATAAAACATAACAAAAATAAAATTCGATGCTTTGATTAAAAGTTTTAATTTTTAATTTTAAGTTGCACCAGAGTGGATTTTTGACGTTTGTAAATGCTGAATGTTAAGCTTTTATTCACTTATAAGAAGTTCTGTCGATAATTGATACTCACGCAGTAACGATTCTCAAGAGTACAGGTACTAGTTGAGGAGAATAGGGAAAACGCTGACAGAACTAAAGATAATAGGTGCAGTGATTTCTATCTTTGCATCTTCAGTGCTCACTATTATATAATTTTTAAATTCCTCATGAATGATATTGTTGTCTGTCTTAATGATATTAACTGTGTATTTGGTTGCCTTCAGAGGTTACCATATCATTCTGTTTATTTGTATTGCCATTAACCATTTCTTCGGCCTAGGGCTATGTTCATGTGATTAAGGGACCTCTTAATGACATATTCAAACCCACTAATGTCCGCTTTGTAAATGTTTGTTGATGCATAGTCAGCTTGCAAAGACGTATATATTGAGTAATAGGTACATAACCCTTTGATTTTACCAAGACATATGTACATATAATCGATAACGGCACTGAAGTGTATAAAATATTTCAGAGTTTATCAACATATTATACAGGTGAAGCAAAGAAATAGAGAATCACAACACCACCTCTATCCTTTTTATTCGGTAAAGCAACTTTTGATTAAGATTGTGAACGGCCTATTCGTTCATCGGATTTCAGTAATTGTGTGTTGTTCTTTCAGTGACTATAATGTTGTGTTGACTGCATTTTCGATTCAGTGATAACAGTCTATTTCTTCTGTCTACAGTGACTGATAGTGACGGAGTAGGTTTGCAGAATATTAGTCTCTATATCGTGAAGGATAAATGAACAGGCATACACAGATGTGACGTTAACTACTTTAATACAGACATGTAAATTTACTATGAGGTTTACTCTGTATTAATAATTTTAGTAAAAACTCTTGCGGAAGAAATGCTAGCAGTCATGGTAAGCTGACATTCTGGGTATCAGAATTTGTTCCCTACGTTATACATCCAGTTTTAATTTATTTTCGCATACACTCATTTAATGATGGCTCAAGGGCGTTTTTCATCGCGAAATAGAGAATTTCTCAAAATTATTTTCATCAAGGTTGCTTTGTCCCAAGATGAAATGAAGTAAGATCTGTGAAAGAGAATAAATTTGCCATCACTGGTTTTTACCAAAACTTAGAGCCTTTAGCTCTGAACTTTCAGTTGTAATAGTGTTGTTTTTATGGAGTGAAGTTTCTACTCTTACGCATAACCTTCACTCTTTTCCGGCTCCATTATGCGCTGAGTGAGGCTCAGTTGTGCGTGCACCAGAAACCAAACTCAGTCCTCTCAAGTGGCTTGTGGATGTCCAACCATGGAACCACCAACTTACTGAAAATTATAGTACTTGTTTTGAAATGATGGAGAAGATCTGAAGCCCAGGTGGATGATTTTGATTCACTTGTGTTCTCTGAGCTCGACTTAGTTGCGAAGCTTTTGTTGTCCTTCTTGATAACAGTTTTAGCGCAGGTTTTATTATTGTGTTATATTATTAAACGTAGCAAAGCGAAATCCATACTCACAGAGGGAAAATTTTATTGTAAACATACATGAATTGTTAGAAGCCACATGAAGTCAAAACTCTTAGTAACTAGAAGGAAGGTATTCGATAGTATATACCTGTTACATCATCGATATTCAGAACCACAGTTGTCATGTAAAGACTGGAGCAGGTCATTACTGACTTAATAGCTACGAATTGAATATTCAGTGTGGTTCTTGGTGCTAAGATGATTTCATCTCTTGACATGATCTACTATTAAGTCTTTCAAATCCCACAAGCCGACGATTTGAATCTCCCTATTAGGTACAATTTACGAAAATCGTTTACCAATGTTCTTAGCAGATAAGATGAACATTCGTTTACAAACAGTAAGTTAACAGAACAAGTAACAATGAAAAACATTGAACAGTTTGGTATTACGAAGGTGATAGAAGTTGGGATTTATGAACGTTTGGGTTTCTACACATTCACTGATTTTAAGGTGCCAACAAACTTGTGTGACGATCCTGGGGTCGACTCCTGGTGTTTTAGAAATGTGCACTGATGTACGGTTTATAATTGTAAATAAACAGCTCTTCACACTTCGCTGATTATCAGCTCTTGTCATTTCCTGTCAATGACGAGATCTACCAAGAAACATTACTGCTCGAAATATTTTCCTCTTATTCTGAAGACTTTTAAACAGAGGAGTGAAACGAAATTTCATCTATACTCAATATTCATACACGTGTAAGAGACCGAACAATGATCTCGGTAGGTGCACAAAATATCTGAATAAAATCCAAGTCAAAGAAAGAATACTGAAACAGTATATCATAGACATAGATATAAACGGATTATGAAAGACAATTGCTAATCGGGAATACAGTTGTAGTGCACTTCAACAAATCAACAATATAATCCACAGATACGGTTCACTGGTTGCTAAAGATTCTTTAGATGAGATGTTCTTTAAGTTCCAAATATAACGACACAGTATTAACGGAGTGAGTAGACGGTAGAAGCCAGTGAAAAGACGAAGCGATGGACAGGAAGACTACTTTTTC
The DNA here is from genome assembly GCA_944472135.2 of Trichobilharzia regenti. NCBI lineage: Eukaryota > Metazoa > Platyhelminthes > Trematoda > Strigeidida > Schistosomatidae > Trichobilharzia > Trichobilharzia regenti. The sequence continues at coordinate 60,175,366 of OX235270.1, forward strand.
ATTCCAGCCTGAATGTTATATGTGTTCGACAAAGAAATCGATTAAACAAAAATTATGCATTATGTGTCCATTTTTAACTTTTCGCAAAAACTGTACTGATTTACTGTACAGGACTCCACAAATACATAGGTCTAAATGAGTAATCATCCGTGATAAGGAATAGAACAAAAGAACATGTCAGGATAAACAGATGAAGCAGCAAACCGTGTTCCATATATTAAAGTACTACTTAAAAAAAGAGTGACGTACATAAACCAAGACAACACCTTTATTTACCAGTTCAAATCATAAAATTCCCTGAAATTTTCTAATTGTACGTTGAAAATGAAGAACAAAGTCTCACATACTTATATATAACTGCTCCAATACTTTATCTGGTCAAAAAAGGTATTTCCTTCAAACACACTCATGTAAAGTGTATTCAACTGTTTGTTTTGTAAATTATCAATGAAGATTTCATGTGACGTCATTAGTGTTGACATAAACAGATTCACAGACATCAACGAAAAATCTTTGAGAGTGAACTTGGAGAAAAAGATATCAACAAAAGAAACATCGCTTGAAATTTCTACATACAAATCACTAAATTTCCCTCTTCTTCTTTACTTTTAATTTCTGTTTGTCCTTCTTTATTATTGTCATATTTATGTGCTTCTACTTTCTGATAATTTGTAGTTTAGTTTTCATAGTTGACTGATTTCCAATTAACAGACAAGACATTCTGTATTGATTTCTTCTGATTAAACAAATGTGAAAGACTAAAGGAATCAGAACACAAATGCCTAATATTTAAATCAAAAATGCAGCCAAATCTTTTATTTGTTCATAAATTTAACTTGTTTGAATAAATGATATTGCTTTAACAAAAACACAAGTCATTTCCAGTAGTTATCAAATTTTGTTATATCTTTTAGTATCAAAACGTTTCGCTCCTCTAAGGATTTGAAATGAATACACTGTTTTCCTAAATGATCCGTTTTCGTTGTTCTTTTGTAGGTATTTAAATATATATATATATATTCGAACCAAGCTTAAGATTTTTATAGTTTAAGCGGAAAAGTAAGATTTGATAAACAGGGGGATTCATTTCAGGAGTTTATCTTATCAATAAATATTTTTCTTTTCTGAGACAAGACTATTTCAATAACTTTAAATTGAACACTCCAACCGAAAGAAAAAATGTGTAATGTATTTGGGAATTATAATTCGAATGGTCTTATCATATATTTCTTCATCAAGCCAACTTACATAAAGATGAAAAAAGGTGAAAATTAGCCGAATAGTAACAGGATGAGAAAGAAAAAGAAGAAGAAATATCAGATATTATTCAAACGCTCAAGCAAAACAAATACCCAAGAAATTTCATCAACAAAATCAACACAGGCATTAAGTATGGCCGAAAACATGGACATCAACAGTCGTCATTCCATATAGAACAGAGACGTCAGACGATATCAGAAGAGTACTCAGTCAGACACACTTCAAAGCAACCTTGTCCATACAAAAGACCAAATCCCGAAAGATTCTCTATCTAATTGTGTCGATAAAATAAAATGCTTGGAATGTGATGCGATCTACATCGGATTAATATCTCGAAAAATCAAAATCAGAAGAAATGAACACCGTAGAGCATCTCTTCGACCACCGAGAAATCCCGTTGAACTAGAAAAACTTGAAAAATCATCAGCCTGATGTTGTCTACGCGTTATAGAATCAGGCCACAAAATTGATTTTGACAATATTGAAATCACCATCCAGAAAAACTTCAGGAATCACAAAGAACATCTAATATCAGAAGCACTCCATATCAGGTGGAATTCAAATTGTCTGAATAGTAATGATGGACTAAAACAGAATCTGACCTGGTTACAACACCTCCCTGTCCTCCCCAACGAAGTGACAAAATCAACATGAATGTGATTAGCAAGTTCACCATGTAAACACACACTACTTTCATAATTTTACACACTGATCATATCCAACAATCTACACTTGATTTTGTTATCTTTACCGATTGACCAACTTGACAACGAAAAACGACCCCAGACTGATGAATGATGATCAAGCTCGTAAAACATAACTAATCCTTACAAACCAAAACTATAGAAAGTTAATCTGATGCTCGCTAGTGACTTGCTACAGGTTGGAGTTTCCTGAGTTCTAGTGAGAAGTCGTGACCAGTGAGGTCCAATTAGATGTCACGTGTGTGGATGGATGTCCCACCAACGACAATGGTTGGGGTCGCGCTAAATCACGAATTGGTAGAAGTTAGAATTCACGAGCCATTGAATCGGGTCCCAGTGGCTGAATGGTATACGAGCTTGCCTTGTAACCGGAAGGTCCTGGGTTCGAAACCCATTGGGTGCGTACTGGTGATGATTCCCAAACTAGGGTGAAACTGCAGCTGTCCAGTACTCCGTGGTTTTCAATGGTTCTCTAACTGATATCAATCCGTGATCAACTCGTAAAATGTTTATATCTTCAGCACGCATTTCTGAAAATGTTTGTATAAGTCGTGAAAGCTTCTCAAATAGTGGTACTAACATACATTTCTCTCATGTGATTTATTATAGAGGAGAATTGCATTTATTCATGTAAAAATAGAAAAATTTAGTAATTTCATCTTTCTTCACTTAGATCTCTTCTGGCTGTGATGCACATGACTTAACATTTAATAACAATACTGGAATATGACTTCACATATTATTATTCCTTGGATTCCGAGTAGAATATACGGCTTCAGTAACACGTCTTCACTTTGTTATATTTTCTGCTGTCCTCTTCAGGTGGGTCCACGGTTGCCTATATTCTCTCATCTCCTTTTCCCTACACGATCTCCTACATATCACCCTCACACCGATGATCCACTAGTCGTTTCCCATTCGGGTTCCGCTCCTGCACGGGTTTACATTGCACGCGATGTCATTCGACCATCGCCTAAGTGAATACCCAATCCATCTTGAATTTATTCTGCACATTTTTTGAGCAATCAGCTCATGGTTAGTTTGTTTCCAGGGTTTCTTGTTGCCAATTTAGTATGGAGCCAGCGAAAAGGGGGGCAGCTGTTGATAGAAGGTTGAAACTTGTTGGAAATGCTTTCCGTAACAAAAGGGTCAAGTTTCTAAATCATATAGAAGTATTGACTGACTTAACTTCGGTGCTCAAAATCGAAATCTTCTTCTTTATGCTGAGTTAGAGCAGAAGATTTCCAAACCTATTTCAGATTGGTAAAGGTGAATCTTACCTTTCGTATTCAGGCTTTGAGATCTTCATCCGTGCCATCTGCCTGTAGTTGAAATGACGCTGGCTGCCTAGATAAGTGAAGGAAGTAACCTCTGTTAAATCTCTCCTGTTGATGGTGATAGGTGCTGTTGGTGTTGACGTTCGTTGGTTATGTTCACCACATCCATTTTGTCTATGTTTAACCGAAGTCCGGTCTTCACTGACAGCAGTACCTTGAAAGTATTCAGGATTTCTGCTTTCTTTGAAGGATTGGTATCAACTGACAGGCAGTTCTATGTGTGCTGTTGATGGTATTTCTGGGTGAGTTTCAGGTGATGGTTCAAGATTCAAGAGTCCTTTGAAGTGATCAGCTGATTGTTTACTTCTTTTTCCTCTTAATATTAAGGTTTCCTGGAACGTCTTTAATTGGTTTCACCTGTGTTGATCCCTTTGCGGATTGAGGCCTGATTACCTAATATATGATCTTCAGTTCTTTTATCTGCGGCTTGTCGATTCTGCCTCAGTTCCCAGTGTGTCGTCGATTTATCTTTTGTCCTCCCTAGCACTCTTCTTCACTTCTCTACTCAGTGAGTTGTACACTGAACTAAGCTTTACCTTCCGTTGTCTGTTTTTGCATTTGTTCATCATCCGTTTCTCCATCCTCCTCTCTTCTGTTAGTTTACAGGTGGTGTTCGTTGAGAGCTACTTCTTGTCTTACCTCTTCTTTCTTCCTATTCACATATTACCCCTCTTTTAACACTGATGGCCTATGTACCTTTAGATTCTTCTCAAAATTCTCGGCTCGCTTTTCTTTATCAGCACTTTTACAGCTTCATTACACTTTCCTTTAAACTCAGTTTATTTGCATTTGTAACATTTGATTATCTCTCATTTTTTCATATCCGTCTTTATAATTACGCTGTTTCCACTGCTTTATTAGCAAATGTTTCACCATTTTTCATTATTGGTACATAAATACAATTACATTTAAACTATGAACATTTATGTCACGTCTAGTTGTAGTCTTTCAGGTATATATAACTTTGTTGATGAACTCACTGTTTCCATCGCCACCTTAATTGGTAACACCTTGTCAATAATGACTGAGGATTTCAATTTTTCGGACTTCGATTTCCCAGCATCATCATATCATGAAAATATACTATATCTAACGTTCACAAATGACTTTGGCATATATCAAGCTCACAAACCAGCTCTACTTTTAAATTCCGATAATTGTATTATGCGGGTTTCACTGGAATTATTTGGAGAGTTAGAAATGAAAGCCTTCCCTTACTTCTACAAGATAATTCAACAGAGATAGAAGAGGTTATATAACTCTGAAGTGCCGAGATTAAATGTAATATATAACCACAGATGTTTTATGCAAAACCTCAAAAATGTGAACAGTATTCACGGAAATTACTAATGGAAAGCTAATGAATAATTCCTGTCCCTCATATAATAACGACATCTTTAATAAGCTCACCATATTTTGGCGTGATTGTGTTGAGTAAGCCGGATGATTTGATTGCAAGACTTTTATTGTCTATTTAGATAACATCTACAGCTCAAAGTACAGTATGAATAAAGGTTATTTGAATTCGCAGAAAATGATATAACTACTTCAATTGCGGACTATGGTTAAGATCTGTTGGTGATTTACGTTAATAGTGAGTGTAATAATGGCTTGAAATTTGACTTTCTTCTTCACGTGACTGATTTTTAACTAACTTGGAAATTTGACTTCAGTTACCGTGTCTACTGATGACTCGTTTGTCTAAGTACCAGGCTTCTACTAGTTCCTTGGAATTTCCGGTGTTTCCAGTGACTAACATTTCCATACCTTCCTATTCAAATTGGTGTCTATAGTGGCCTTCAGGCGTGTATGTAAAAGAATTCACGTCGCGTCTTTTTAGAGCTGGTTCGTGTTGCTGGCTTCAGAGCCGAATGAGATGCTCCATCTGACCAATACAGAGCTTATCATAGTTTAGGCAATTTATTGTATAGATGGTGTTGGTCTTCTGTTCTTTTTCTGCAGTATCTTCTTCTGTATTGGTTGAATTGGTTTTTATGAGATATCTGGTCTGGATGGTTTTTAGTATTTCAACAGTTATTTTAGAAATTTTCCTCATATATGGTGGGATGAATTTTCTTGTGATTTCTGTGGATGGTTTTTTGTCGATAGTTGGATTTGTATTCAGACATTCTTTGATCGGATTGTTAGGGTATTTATCTTTCTTGAAAACGGTAAATAGTTATAAATAGACATACTAATGCATACATATTCCTTATCAGAAATGCATCATCCATATATCGACAGTAGAATTCCAACTCATTGATTACTTCTTTCAGTGGTCTATTCTCTAGTATAGAGACAAAAACTTCAGCTAGAATTGCATTTAATTGATGACTGATAACCAAAGCATCAGTTTATCTAAACTTTTCGTTACTGAGCACAAATGAACATTCGTCGTTCATCTCAAAATAAGTCACTTCATGTCAGAGACAGAAATGCCTATGTTTACTTTTCGCTTAATAATTTCATCGCATATAAAATACACTGTCTCAGTCAATGGTATATTAGCGAACAAACAGGAGCCATTGGAAGATATCATAAATTCCATTTAAATATCTTATTTTTCCCCAAATTCAAAGTTTACTTTTACACTTTGTTACGAAAAGGCTTGAGGAAATTCACCAACCACTTTGTTGTTGAGTGACTGAAGTAGCAAACCATTTTTATGTACTTTTGATAGCCTATACATTGAGGATACAGTTAGGCAGGTTCATCACCGTATTTGCGAACATCATCCTGCATGGTCAAGTATGGGACAAACATGATATTCTTGTAGCTCTGTTTTAGCGCAGCTGGTTGACAACGAGCATAAAAGCAAATATTAATATAGCTTTTAAAGTTATTTATCGCACTCCTACTGATCGTAGTTTTGATTTACGAGTTCGTCTTCTACATACTACTGAAACCATAGGAATCCACCTGAAGAAGCTAAACTAGCGTGTTCAGAAAACATTTCTGCATCTATTTTCCTTAACTTGACCATCATTACATGAATTTAAGAATCTGACTGGAGTGCTGTAGTGTGTTTTAGTTCTTTCAAATAATGTTTGTGTACAGTATCCTTTGTGTGTTGTTGTAGCTAAATATGTAGTCTTTGTGGGTTGGCTTCCTGAATACTGGTGTTTATAGATTTCCAATGCTTGTTCTCTTAACTCTGGCATCTAAGAAGGGAATTTTTTGTCAGACAACATGAAGTCAACCCACGCAAATCTAAGTCATCTACTGGATCAAGTGTTAACTTTGAACATATTATCATTAACTCAAACTTTTCAAATGTATTGGAAAAGATATTCTTACTTAATCTTGAACCTTCATCGAAGACTATCACTGATCTTAAACACTGTGCTTGCAAGCATGATAGGTCTGTTTTTGATGCTACCAATGCCTTCCATTGCACTACTGTTTCCAGTTTGGGCAATGCTACTAAATATATTATATGTGTCTTCCTGGATCACATGTCTGCTTTTTACTCCGTGTCTAGGTTATTTCTGTTAAATAAGCTTGGTTTGACACGCACTGGATGCTAGATGGATAATTGGTTGCATTCTTATTTCTCTGACAGAAAGCCATAAACTTAAGCACAAGGGGAATTCTTCCACTATGTTGCTTAATGTAAGCAGTTTCCCTTAAGGCACTATTCTTTCTATTTTTTTTCTTCCTTCTCACCTGACTTGCCTTATTCTGTTGAAACTAATTTCGTTAAGTATGCTGAAAATCCTTCCAGTACTGCGCTTATTCACTTGTTCAAAATAAATAGCTTTTCATCAGATATTACACAGTGGTCCCTGTAAAATGGTCTTAAGCTAGATTATTTCAATTGCCTGTTTTTGTTAATTTTAAACTTCAAACACAAGTGAGATGTACATGTACTGATTCGCTCCCATTATTCTTGTAGTACAGAGGCCACTGAAGTAGAAACTAAGACCACCAGTGTTGAATACTTCTGATAAAGCCTTTTCTGGCAGTCACAAATCCTCTTAACTCCTCCTAGAAAAATATTTCCTCTACATAAGGAAATTAAGACAGCCTAGTATCATTCAGTCTCTAATTTTACAATCTGTTAACTAATGCAGTTTGCCCATTCTTCTTCTTCATTACTCCTACTTAATGCAAAAATGAGTGCTGATGAAAGTAAGTATGCTATACAGAGGTGTGGGGAATAAGGCGAAGAGTAAGTTATTCTATCCAACTAATTCTTCTGTGTCAATAATCGCTCTTCACTAGAGGCCAAAATATAATACATAAATATCATTTCGGAAGGTTCAGATAATAAGTTCAAAATAATAATTATTATTATTATTTGATTTATACAAACAAAACAATAAAGTTATAAACAGATGGCATGTTTAGAATATCCGAAAGCTATATTCTCGATAAAAGACATCAGTGATGACATGGAAACCCCAGCAGCATTGAAGAAGAAGACTTTTCATAGAACCATTCCAGTAACAGACGCAGTGATTCAAACATATTCAACAAATTCGATAAGACTATATCAGGTTAAATGGATACATATCACTCAGTACTTTCAGTAATAACGGGTCGATTTGAAATAAGAAATGATAAGTCCATACTTTAAACTTATTTATTTTATAGATAAATTCAAAAACTCTTGTCACGATCCTAACAGCTTATTGAATAAATCTTTTTGATATTCTGTAGTAATGAAAAAAAAAAGATGAACAGTAGTAATAGGCTGTTCAAAGAATGAGAAAAGCAACACTGGCAGTATGCATAAGTGGTCATCGCGCTGAAGCTATAGAATGTTGATCATCAGATGGGGATTGATTGATTAAATATTAAGTGAGAATCGATAGCTGGGATTTAGCAGATGAATTTATACAAATTGGGAATATTTTGTGAAAAATACAGTGTAAAAATATCAGAAAGTGTAAGTTAATGCTGGAAAATAAAGCTTTACTACTCGAAGAATTTCTTGGATTTTGATCAAAAGAGTCTTCAGCTTCTGTACTTCTCATTTTGGAACCTAAACATCAACAAAAAAAGAAGGTAAATTAGTCTCCATAGTTAACTAAAAACTAAGTTCAATTATAATCACGCAAACAGGCTAATTAACAGTAGAAAGTTTTCTCGCAGGGATGAGCGAATTTAAACCTTTTTTAAACTTCAGATGAATTCATCTCCATCAACGTTCACTGTAACACACAGTGATATAATTCAATTTACAAAAATGTCAGGTATTACCATGATTCTAATAAAAAGTTAACTTATTTTCTTAGTTGTGTTTATCAGTCAGCAGGTGAGGTAATCTTTTTTTTGGTATCCAATTTATTTAATGAACATCAGGTCCCGTTTGCGCGCTCAGCAGATTCTGAATGCTTCATATATAGTATGCATGTTGTCTGTCTGTCTATCTGTCGGTTTTCGACATGGAACTTTGCACAAATGTGCGGAAGTTCACGTCGCCACACTCCGTGTAGCACGCGAAGCAAGAGAATAAAGTATAAGAAAAGCATAACAAAAACAGTGAGCAGAGATGTGAGACAAAGGAGTAATAAAGAAAAACAAAACAGTTTCATTGGAGATCATAAGTCACAAGGAGTGGATGCATCTGCGCCATTGAGAACGATTTTGAGCCATGTCAACAATTGTTTCCAACCATAGAGTTTTACCGTCCCAAGGACCCCAGCCTGGAAGTCTACACCTTCCTACGTGGCTTAGACCAACTGTTGTGGATTTCATTGACTGATGCCAAGTTTCTGTTTGACCGCCGCTAGCTTTTTTCCAGCCTGACCCTATATCCGCTAACATTGCTCGTCGAGGGAGGCGATGGCTTGGCATACGTAACACATGTCCTAACCATCTCAGTCTTTGTAGCTTCACGACTTCGTCGATTGATTTCCCCTGTTTGCCTAGAACTCTACGCCTAACCTCAATGTTGCTCACCTTATTATGCCACTTCACACGGAAAATAGAACAAGGGCACCTATGATCAAAGACAGCTAGTCTTTTCATGTCTTCCACTCTCAGTGGCCAGGTCTCACAACCATAAAGGAGGACGGAGCGGACTGATGAGCAGTACACCCGCCCTTTGGTCGATAGTCGAACATCTCGTCTACGCCAGAGTCGGCGTACACTGGCAAATGCGAAGCGAGCCCCCTGTATTCGTGCTGAGATTTCGTCAGAGATCAGCCCGTTGGGGCTGATGGTACTTCCCAAATAAGTGAAGCGGTCAACGTGCTCTACCACTTCACTTCCTATTTTTAAACTAGGCGTCGATGTAGTCCAGTCCTGTAACGTCATCTTGCATTTGGCGGGAGCGAATCGCATGCCGAACATTCGTAGATTGCGGCTCAAGGTTTTTAGAAGACTCTGCATTTTGTCAGCGTCTTCGCCTAGAAGGACTATATCGTCTGCATATTCCAAGTCAACGAGATTATTCCCTGGTAGCAAGTCAATCCCTGAGTCACTGAAGTCACCTAGGGTTAAGTCCATTAACACATCTATGATGAAGTTGAATAGAAACGGAGATAATGGGCATCCTTGACGGACACCACTGGTCGTCACCATTTCAGATGACAGATCGCCGTAAGCCCTCGCCTGGCTGTATGAGTACGAGTACAGTGCCTTAATCAGTGCAATATATTTTCTCGGGATTCCCTTTACAGCCAAGCATCTCCAGAGAACTTCTCGATCGACAGAGTCGAATGCTGCCTTTAGGTCAAGAAATATAATGACTGTTGGACGCCGGTAGGAATGCCTATGTTCTAGAATCTGTCGGAGGGTGAAGATATGATCAATACACCCTCTTCCTGGTCTAAAACCTGCCTGGCTCTCTAGTGTTTGTGCCTCCCGAGCATTACTTAGTCTACGCATGATTATTGAGCCTAGGACTTTAGATACTATATTAGTCAAGCTAATCCCTCTGTGATTATCACAGGAAGACTTGTCTCCCTTCTTGTATATAAGGATAATCAGTGACTTACACCAACCCGATGGGACTTCTTCTGATTCCCAGACGCTTCCTAGTACCTCAGTTAATGCGTATTGTAGTGAAACTAATTAACAAAACTTTTGTCTTAGTGCACTGCAATGAAGTATCTATCTTCGGTTCACGAAGTATTTTCCGACGTCAGTCACAACATACAATTACAAAAAAGCAGACTAGTACATGTTAGACAGATTTACAACTTTTAAGTAATAACAAAAGTAATCAAGGTCATCTTGGGTTTCCTCATTCAGCTCTACATCTTCACCTCCTATATTATAGATGAATACTTTTATGTGACTTAAAGTCTTATGGCTTTGGCTGTTACTAATGAACACAGTGAATATGATTTGATAAAAATATTTCATGTTGATATCATAGACAAACGTTTCCCTCAGTATCGCACAAGAGGGCTTCGAATACATCATTAATGCATATCCGAATCACTGGCTATTCCGGATCTCAAACTGAACCTCTATGGCCTTGCCAATGGCCAAGGTAACATTCTTCTCATAATTTGGTTGCATTTCACTGTTTGATGATTAATTTATCCTTGTATTAATAATGATTTTATTTTTACGAGTTGACCACGGATCGATATCAGTTAGAAAAGCATTGAAAACCAGCACTGGAGTACTGGACAGCTGTTTCATCCTAGTTTGGGAATCATTGGCAGTACGCACTCACTGGGATTCGAACCCGGGACCTTCCAGTTACAAGGCAAGCTCGGATGGAGTTCCCTGGAGTTCTAGTGAGAAGTCGTGACCAGTGAGGTCCAATTAGATGTCACGTGTGTGGATGGATGTCTCACCGACGACAATGGTTGGGGTCGCGCTAAATCACGAATTGGTAGAAGTTAGAATTCATGAGCCATTGAATCGGCTCCCAGTGGCTGAATGGTATACGAGCTTGCCTTGTAACCGGAAGGTCGTGGGTTCGAATCCCAGTGGTTGCATACTGGAGATGATTCTCAAACTAGGATGAAACAGCAGGTGTCCAGTACTCTAATGCTGGTTTTCAATGGTTCTCTAACTGATATCAATCCGTGATCAACTCGTAAAAAACATATCTTACCCTTACAAACCAGACTATGGAAAAGGATTTTATTATTTATTAGTGTTAAAAACGTTGCATTTCTAATGCGAAATTCATTGAAACACTTCACTGTCTTTTCTATCCATTTCTGTCCATTCAAACAGATTAGGCGTTTTTAAATTTATTACGCAACTGCAACTTCTGTTTCTTGATTCCTACTTGCTGACTGACCTCGAGACTATCTCTCCCATTATATCAAACATATTTTATTATACAATTACCAGTATTTGACTGGTATTATGAACTATCTGCTGAATGTAGTTACAACTGTACACCTGGAAATAACTCGAAAAAAGAATTTTCTTTGCCACCACACCATCTTTTCTATGCTTCAAAGTTGTTTACTCTGTAGCTTACATAAACTGGTGGACTGTCGTCGTATGTATCTCCAAACCGCAATCTTATATCTCAAGCACTCAGTACACAATAAGATTCACGTAACGCTATGTTCACTGGGCACTGTTTAAATACAGATAACATTATATTATTGGGGTAGATTTCTTTAAGGTTATCAGAATTTCTATACCTGTTGTATGTAGGTTGATTGAGCTTTCTTCTACTGATTCCAACTGTGTACCGGGAATTTTCCGACATGACCATATCCCTGAATTATATTTCGTTAGCTTGCCAATATTTAATCTACTCGCTAATGTTGTCTGATTGATCCATTTTGTCTGTATATCTGTGTATAAATTTTTCAATTTTAAATGATTATCAAGAATAGAAAGTTTTGAATTCTCATAAATCTTGATATCCATTTTAGGATATATTCTGTTACCATTATAATACCATTGAATAGATGATGTTGATGTTGGATGACTGAACTGAACCAGACATGTTAATGAATGAAATTGGCCAGGATAACTAATAATATGGACACCTGAGAAAACAAATAATCAAACAGTAGTTTGTAGATACTTTTAAGTATAAAAAAGTACATTTACCAAAAAGTATTTAACATTCTTAAGACCAGAATTAACATTTAGTGTATTTAAAGGTTGGTGTTCACTTCAATGAAGCTAATACTAACGGGTATTTCATTTTCGCCCTATTCAAGTGTACATATAAATGGTTAGTACACTGACTGTGACACTTCTGTAAGATACTGATTGTATCTTAGTGCTATGGAAGATGGACTACACTTTTCAACTCTTCGAATTCCCGCATGCATTTATCCTATGAGGTGTTTACTTCCAAAGATGTTTATCAAATGAGATTAACTTTTTATTTCATTAGCTGTCTCAGAGAAGCGATGTTGATGATTAATCTATGTCATGGTAAAACCCTGATTATGTCATTTGTAGATTTTAATTGGCATACACATTTAATGATGTCACAATTGTGTTCGTTGAAAGTTCTGAAAAATGTTGACAGATATGAATCCCAAACGATGATATAATGGTATTGATAATGTACAGGTATTGTGACCTGGCTTCGTCCTACAGTTGCTTCGACTCTATATAATATAAAACTAATCCCTTTACAGCCGTTCTTCACAGTGAAGACATGTAAGACAGAGTGAGAGAACAAACATTTACTTCTCCTGGAAAAAAACCTAGGACAATTTTTAATTTTTCTTGTGTAGAATCCTCAAATAAATAAAACATACTGAGGTATTCTTAAGTTTCTATCCAGTTTGACTTCTGATCGACACTGCCTCAGACATATCGTTGACCTAACAAAAAAGTTGCCATCCTACTGAATGTCCACCAGCTTCTGCTACATCTCAGGTTAAAAGAGTTGATTCTAGAGATATTCAAAAACGAGTTCGTAAAATTACTTCTGATGTTCTATTCATTTCAAAGAATTTCAAAGGTTTTTGTTATCTAACAAATCATCATGACCTGGCTGCTGATTGGATTAACAGACCATACCTTCGCGGAGTACCCTTAAATTCGGTTTGCTCACGTGTATGTATTTTTCGTTAAACACCCCTCGACAGACATGTGTGTAGCCAGATTAGTGTCCTAAAGAGTTACGACAGGTGTGGAACGGCCGCTAAGCTACCAAAGAAAGTCTAATCTCAGAAAGGTGTGACGACCTTTGCAAATTATCTTCAAGTGGCTCATCAGTTGAAAACTAAATTTGAAGAAAAAGATTTTGGGACAGTAGGTGACATATTATGAGTCAGTGTTTCCTACGTCGTGTATGACATATGGCTGAAGTTCATGTCATTGGATTTCGCTTGTGCATGGTATAGTTTTCACATTTTAAATTTGTAGTTTATTAGTAATGTGAAGTAAGTGTATAATTAGATACACTTTCTGGTCTTATTACCTACTCTTCGAGTAACAAATTTTTGGGAATATTAGTCAAGTGTTTGGTTGTATGTTATTTTGTGTTGAAGTAACAATAAGAACAAAATCAAGCTCAATACAGTTTTGCGTAGTCTGAAACTGTTCAGCTAGTTTGAAGTTTTTTCTGTATTGAAACAGTAGATAATGATGAATTTGTGCACTTGACTTATCATTCTATTTGTGAAGTTTTATTAACTATGATATGAAAAACGCTTGGTAAAGTCTCAAGACAAAATGCCTTCACATACTTCTGGAGAGAGAGAGAGACTTGTATACATAACTCAGATTAAGAGTACCATGATTCAACTTTCAGTTTCTTACTACAGTACATGTAAAATGCCATTTCAGTGTACGCACTCAAACATACTGACTACAGTGGGCAGTGAAAGACTTTCGAGTGGTTTACTACCATCATCATATTGTGTGTTTTTTCCTTCACATTCCCCAGTGGAACATAGGGATTCAAGCTAGTGGCTTGACGTTTCTGTAGCAGTGTTTGATTTTACAGGATGAGGTTGCTAGTCTCATGTCCAACCTTCCCTCTTTACCAGCATTATTTCTGGCTTAGCAAGGTGAAGGAGTGCGTCGGCTGGGGATCGAACCCCGGATCATGTGCATGGTCGGCGAGCGTCCTAACCGCTAAGCCAACGACGCACATCCTTTTGTGTACAGCACCAATAATAATTCTTTAGTGTAACAACTAAGCACAAATCACTCACTGGATAAAAAGCCTGTTGACCATATTATTTAGAGTGAGTGGAGTATGTTTCAACTATGTTGAGGCAATCCACATCCTAACAAGTGTTTGTCCGAAGATAAACCAGTTGGAGAAAAGTTAATATTTACCTACTTGCGCTTTATTTAAACAATAATTGGGAATTTTACGGCTCGTTTTTATAGTACTTGCACAGACTAAGCATTTTTATTTATATGCCGATTCCTAAAACTTGTCATATATAAACATTATTAGATAAGAAGAATTTAGAACAGGCTAACTTATTTAAAGGAAAACATTCAGTGTAGGAAAGGCGGTGAACACTGAACTCCAACAGCGCTGATAATTCATTCTTTTTGTATTATTTATTAGACTTTGAACTGAGTGAAGTTCATCTTAATTCCACTTTTTTGAAATAAGTTGTGTCAACTATTTTCTCTACGTTGAATAACTTATGTTTTATTATTGATGATTCTCAAGTATTGGTTTTGTAGGGATGTGGTTTGATTGTATGGATGTATTGATGATTCATTACTGTTTATATTTTTTACCTCACTGTGACAGTGGTAGCTGCAAATTAGGCAGAATAAGTATTCAGCGCTCTTCATGAGACTATCTTTATTGACAATCTAATGACTTACAGAAGCAGATATATTCAGCATGTCTGTCAGTCAATTAATTTTTACTTAAAATAAACTATTATTAAAAACAACTGTACTTTATACTGTCAGTCTTCTTGTAGAATTAAATAATATTTATTGGGTTCTTCTAACTGTATGGTTGTTATTGGATACTGGTAAACAGTTTACCTTCAATTTGTTCACACTTCTGACAGCCAGAAATAATCCTTATTTCATGTATGTAAATGTTAACTGTATTATCATTATTATTTATTACACCTCTTCATATTGATTTTCACAGTTTGTCGACCACTTCAGTTTTACTTCTTCGTAGAGTGGAACAACTCAAGCGGTCGATTAAAGTATCTTTTTGAAGGATTTATAGTACAACACTATGTCAGCACAGATTGCCTGCTGAGTGTTTTGAATATTCGATGCTTGCACATTTACACAAAATCATGTTTTGTAGTAAAAAGGCAATAAGAAGTGAAGTTAATCTACATTAAGCGTCACTTGTAATGAATAACAAGTGTGATAGAACTGCTGTCGTGGTAGGAGTTCCCCTTTGTCTAGCGGGTAGTTTAAAGCTACTAGATAACTCCATAGCAAAATAAGTCAGGCAACGGAGTTGTTTATTTCAAGGATAGAAATTGTGTTGACATTCCGCTCAGATGACAGTAATTGAATTTTGAATATAATCATAGAATTTATTGGATGCCTCTCTAAACATCAAGATAACCAGTAATTTTCAAACTGTCTATAGTTAGAAATAATTGCTTTGTTTAGCAAGTAAATGATTTCAATCCTGACAGATCTAAAAACTAGTCACTTGAACCAAGTTAATCAGTCGAATATCCTGACCAAACTAACTGAAATTAAGAGAAAATTTATTTATTTCTTAGGACATGGCGACTTGAAAAGAATAATAATATTTGACAAAGAACTCGGTTAGTTATTGTTCATTCATATTTCATCACTTCATTGGCTATATGTGTATATTTTTTTGATTATAGCTTGATTCCACAAAGTGTTTCTGGTACAAGTATGGAAATTTCAGCTTGTGATACCGGTAGCCCAAATTTTGCAGACCGACTAATTGATATCAGGTGTGCATTGGCAGGCGATCGAAACCTGGACCAAATGCATGGTCGGTGAGAGTCCTAACCACTGTGTCGACGACGCACAGAGACCAGTTAAAAACAAATACCAAAATAACTAGCATTTGCAACCAAGTTATTATGTCAAGAGGTGGAAATCTAAAAGTAAAGGTTGATAATATCATAAAGCTTGATGGTAAAATTTTAGTAGTCAAATACCAATAAGCTAACAGTATACATAGCATTTCTGGCAAAGAGTAAAAATCATTTTGAATAAAATAATACCTATGTGCAGACCTTTATTAACAACTGTCTTCTCTGGATCTATACTGAAGATCAGATGGCCGGGCCGGGTTGGAAAGAATCACCAACAAGAAACTATGGGAACAAACAAACAAAACAAGAACCAATCGCCAACCAACAAATATGCAGGAGAAAGTGGAGATGGATTGGACACTCGCTCGCCGAGGAGGCCGCCGCTGGGTGACATCGCGCGCGCGTCAGGCCATTGCTCGAATGGAACCTGGCCGAAAGGGAGGCGGCGGCGAGTTGGTCGTCAGTGGAAGGGTGACATGGGGAGATCGTGTGAAGAGGAGTTGAAGAGTATGGACTAAGATGGATGCAGGTGAAAAGTACAGCGGGAGAAGGAGGAAGCAAGTGGAGACGTGCAGTTGAAGTCCTATGTTCCACTAGGAATCCAAGGGAACAATAATAATATATACAGTCAAAAAACAGCACTTTGTTTGCTTATGATGATAGACAAAAAAATGGCAGTGAACATTAATTACAACAGAATTATTAACCGTCTTACTTTTTCGTTTACTTGACGCTCTCCAAAGAGTATTTTGCATCGTATCATCTTTAACGTATTCATCATTCAATTTAGTCGCATCCGGTTCGGTTTTATGAGCTGATTTTTTTAAAAATTTTGTTTCAATTCACATACATTTAAATAAAAAGTGTTCAGTTTGTTTTCGTCCAAAATGCGCATTCACAAGAAAGTTGATGTAATTGGCATTCATGCATAAATTAAGCATTAGACAGGGAGAAAAAAAATGTTGAAAAACGTAAAAATCAAATGATTTTTCAACTATAGCCGAATTAAAGTTATAAAATACGATGTCAGGATGTTAAGTAAAAAGAATTTGTCCAACTATTTTAAGGATAATTGTAAATTAAACATTCCGAATTTATTTGGATTATTTTGTTTTAAATACTACGCTAAAACGTTTAGCATTACTTAAACTTTTATTATTTCATTCTCTAATCAAATTTATGTTTTATCGGTGAACACATGATATGCATACTATGTGGTTTGTTTGTTCAGTCAAGAAGATTTTCTTCGATTTCATCTTCTTTGATAATGAAATTATATTCGAAAAATACCAGTCTTTGAGAAACCCTATAACCAGGATCTAGAACTAATAAGCAAGTGCAAACATCAACAGATCGTCAATGAAAAGATATTTTTATATCACGCTGACATCAGTATCTGGGTAAATTTTTTAAGAAAATGAAATTGAAACTCTGACGACAGCATTTTTTTGAGATAGGGTCCGGAGGACTACCGTTTTTATTTACCGAAATCAAGTAATGAACCTCCCAGCCTAAACGCTGAAGTAATCGTGGAATCTTTAATTTTAACTGTTCAGACTGTGAGAAATTATCAGAAATTATTTGAAGTCCAGCGTAAATGTACACAAGTAAATATGGCTATGCAACAAGACCAATGAGGAAAATGCTGGTATATATATCGCCAGTAGGCACAAGAACTGAGTGGAACACTCAGTGAGTAAAATAAGTACAATTTTCTGTCAGGTTAAATATAACCATTTGGCTTTTCGATTATAAGCATTTTGTTGTGATGCTAACACAATTTTAGCGCCGGTATTATCGTTTTGTTTATGGGCAGCACTATAACATATATTGCTGAAATTAAAGCCGGAAGACAAAGCGAGAAAATGAAGTCTGATAATAAATGATGTTTTTTTCATGCAGTTCCAAGAGTCTTTCTGAAAACACCAGTCTATTGGTTGTCAACAAATCGCCACGCACTTAAAACTAGAGTAATCTGTAAATATTCTAATATACATTCGTTATTAACAACAGAATTTTCCATCATCAGTGTTCTCGTATGACGTTGTTTCAAACAAATGTGTTTTCAGCTAATTGTGGGATATTTAAAGCTGTTTTTATACACTGGAAATCAGTCTTGTTGATTTCGGTATTAACGTGTTTGCTTACAGTTTGATTTGCTAGAGGAAACTGATTGAGTTCCTCACTTTAGAAACATCAAAATACAGAGTGATATGCAGTTGGGCAGTGCCTAAATCAAATAAATTATGCACATAACTGAACATTATGAAACAGACCAAACAATTAAAATCATCGATTAGCACACAAACTAACCAATAACTTTGAGGTAGAAAAATTTCTCTTTGATGTCAGCCAAATTAATCTGACAAATATAAGTTCCACTGTCAGCTTCTGTGACTTGAAATATCATTAAAGTCCAAGATTCAGGATTTGTTCGGTCAATTTCATAACGTGGAAGAGAGATTTCATTTCCTACTGTCAATGGCATTGGTAAGTCTTCTTTCCACCATGACATCTAGAATTTTGTGTTTAGGAATACAGACTGCTGAGAGTAATAATAATACTGTTTAATGAAAAAATAAAATAAATCGTGTGCATAATAACACTAATATCCAGAATTTGTTATTAGCTGTAAATGGACAGAAGAATATATCGATTGTCTCCTTCATAACTGACGTGACCACTGAAACGTTCTGAAAGATTTTTCAAACTTCCATATACAAAAAATACATAGGCTTAGCGAATTTACATCCTACTTTAACAAACAATGGCAAAGATTTCAAAAAATTACCTCATTCTTTTCCTCAATCAACTTGAACAAAACAAGGACGAAAAAGCAGTGCAGGAGTAAATAACATCCTTTTGTCTCTTTAGTTCTTATAAGCTGCATACAATCGAAAATAATTTGAACATCAAAGTGAAAATAAGAGTTGGTACACTTCAATTAATTAACTTGAAAAGTAATGGACAGCTACATTACATAATTATAATGCTATTAGAGTTGAATAGATAAAATTATTTTGTAATCGATTTGTATACTCTGATTTGTTGCATTCTTACCTAATCTATATTATCTTCTTATTTTTTTGCTCGTCATTCTAATAATTTTGCCAACTCCGAAATCAACATATACATATAGCGAACTAATATCTCTTGTAATCTTATAAATTCAACTATCAGAGTAATGGAATTATTTACCGTTGAAACCCCTCTTTCTTGAAATTAGATAATTGAAGCAAGCGAACTTTCCTTGAATTCTGATATCTAAATTGCTCAGCTGTATATACAAATCAAAAGAATCAACGATATTTCATAGGTGTCAGCATTATCATGTCTTAGCTACTGTCACCACACAAGCCGCCTACCTGATACACTAATATTCTTTAAAAATATTTGGCCTAAGGAGAAGAAGTGTCTATGTGTATCATTATCATTTTTCATCATTTAGGTTTCTTTTCAGTGATGCTGTGTGTGAGCGAAACAAAACCAACTGAAGCCCTTATAATGGCGATTGTAAAGGACGTATAAAACTAACAATCAAATAATCCCTGAAGGATGTTGAGGTCACGTAAACAATGGCACTTAATTCTGTGATTTGTGTGTTGGATCCACAGGTTTGTAGATGTTCATAATAAAGTCAGTGATTAAATCAACTAGTTAAATTGATCCTGACAATTAATTGCATGGACCATACAAAACATATTTCATGGCAGTGATTGTAATAAGATGAATGCTTTGCCTAGCAGATGGATCCCGAAGATAGATAGTTTCTGCTGCTCTAATAGGCAAGCTTTCACTTTCACTTCGGATATCAATCATCAAATCAATATCAATCTGTGAAACCAAATTACGTTGACTGATAAACATTTGACAACCTGATCAGTTATTGTTCACGTTATTCAGTTATTATTCTACGCATTGTACGGGTGTTCAGATCAATCTTTGACTAAATAGACGATGAATAGTCAACCAGAAAATTTGAACATGTTCACAACATAACAAAACCACTCCTCCAAAGCATTGATAGACAATGCAGCTATACTGATAAGTGACAGGAGTTAGTATCCAGATTCCATTGGATCCCAATAATAGAATGAAACTGCACCATTTTGCAAATTAATGAATTCACGCCTATGAAACAGACTGATTACCCATCAAATGAACAAGAGGTTTTGATATTATCAGTTTTGAAATAACCAACTCTCCTGAGAAGTTGGCTCTGTTGATAGCTTCTCAACAAAACCACACGTCTCACAGAACACTGCAAAACCGAATATTTATTTGCAGCAATGAGAAATAAAAATTTGCTTATGATGTTTTACTAAGTAATTTGGTGAGAGTTAAATCGACAAAAACTACTTTGTACAAAGAAACTATTCATTTCATGATAAATCTTATTTTATCGCTTAACTTATGAGTAATTAAAAGTAGATCTCAGTTTCACAATTTGCGCAGAAAAAAACTTCACAGTGTAAATGTATTCATATTTCAATTATTCCACTGTGAAGTATTTTCTGCTGTATACATCAGTTATTATGCTCAGCTACTTTTTACTGAAATAAACAGACATGAAACTGTAGCGCGTTTATGCAGCATACGTGTGTAAGACCGTTCACTGTGAATATTTGCCGAGACATGCATGTGCATAGTATATCGACCAGGTCTCTTCATCAGTAAAGTTAGGATTCCCAAAAGACATGTTCAACATATATATATATATGCTAGCGAATCAACATTCTGACTACTGAGATTTCACCCTGCTAAACTCGGCATTTTAGTCTTAACGAGTATCAGTCATTAAGAAAGACGTTGTAAAATTAAAATCCTCTCCTTTTCTTTCTTCTGCACTTGTCCGTGATTAGGCGAAAATATAGATTCTATCTCATTTTTTTATAAAGACCTGATATCGTGAACAAGTTTTATGCTTCACTTAACCAATTCTCTCTCAAAAACTTGTTTTCTAAAAGGAGACATAACAAATTCACTTCTGTAGACAATGCAATTGCTTGCATTTGCTAAGATATAACGGAAAAATTAGGCGCAGTTGCAATAGTGTTGTCTATGTAGAAGAAATATTCTCTCTCTTTTGGATTCAGAGGATTTGAGTACCTCAAAACTAGTGTATTTTACAGAAAAAAGTTTTGTCTTTTTTAACCATATCTTGTTTCCCTAAGATTCATGGTATACGCCTTAGATTTATGCATATATATTTAAAAGTTCGCCATATACGTGAATTAAATTTATATATATATATATATATATATATAGCATAGAGGGCGCCAAATCAGAAGCATAGTCAAGTATTAAATACCTTGGAATAGTTCTATCTTCTAGTCCTTTTCGTTCAACCCATATCTTGTTGATTTCTAGGAAAGAGTTTCTTCTAACCTTCTTCCTTTTGAAGACGATTAGGTATCACTCACCCGCTACTTTTGCAGCTTGTTAACTCTTGCATCTTACCTGAAGTTCCTAATTGATCCCCCTTAGTCATTCCTGTATCACTCAAAAATGACCATGTGATATTGCAAAGGATATTAAAGCTAGTTTAGTGGAATATGTGATGTACCACTCAGTCAGCTCGTTACTACTGGTAGTTGACAGACACCTGAGCACCTATTGTCTGACTGTCAGCACCGTTTTTGTTTACAACTCTCCCCTTGGATCTAGTCAAGTAGAACTAGAAGCCATTATAAAAGACTATATATGTGCTAGCCTAAATAAGTATAAAAAAATTTGGCTGACGTTCTAAGCATGAAACTAATAACATAATATGTAATTAGAAAAAAGATAAATGGCTCTTTGATCTTCTCCGATTTGTAATTCATAGCGATGTTACTTCCATTATCTTATAATTTAAGTTAATAATGTATTTATTATCATTTTATACATTCGCTAGTGATTACGTCAAAAATTACTATTATCACTTCTGGTTACCAAAACCATGTAATTTTGTTGTTGTTGTTGTTTTTGAGTAAATCGTATGCAATATTGTACCAAAGTCTGAGAATTCTATGCTTTGTCATGAGTACTGTTTTGGAAAAGCAAATCACAATTATTATTATTATTATTTTATTCCTTTACGTTCCCAGTGGAACATAAGCTTCAAGCCAGAGGCCTGAAGTTTCAATAGTTTCAGTGTTTATTTTTACAGGATGGGTTTCCTAGCCTCATGCCCAACCTTTCCTCTTTACCAGTCTTATTACTGGCCTATCGAGGTAAAGGAGTGCGTTGGCCGGGGATCAAACCTCTGACCACATGCGTGGTCGGTGAGCATTCTACCACTGTGCCACCAACATATATACATATATCGTGATCTAAGTACGTGCCGAAAAAACGATAAAACACCACTAAGAATTTATCGGAGAACCTGCTGCGAAAATCACACCGGTGTCTATATACACAATCAGTTTGACCGTATAATTGGATACATTAGATTTGTTTCTACTTTCCATTCGGTAAAATACCAAATTGGAAGTATGTATTTTATGAGCAGTAAATTCTAGGCAGTTTGATTATCCTTACTGACGTGTACTTGGTGTGTTGCTTTTTTTTCATCTTTACACAACACTTCAACTCACTTATGCTTCAGTGCTTCAGTCCGATAAGTATTTGTCTAAAGGCTTTCAATCATTTTACATCGTTTTGTGACGTTTAGGTTTACTTAAATTTTTGGTTAAATGGCTTTTTGTTTGATTTTCAAGATATAAGTATTTACGGATGTTACTCTTCATACACGCGAAAGAAGATAAATTGGTGAGTAAGTATCAATCTTATCTTATTTATGCCTAATCTATACCTAAGAGATTATTTGTTATCATTTTAAGCACATATCGATTAGAGCGTTGATTAGAACCATGGTACACCACTGGAATATGCAGTTACCTTATAATCATATAAGCTGCACCAATACCATTATTTTTAACAAGAAGTAGTCCCAACGATTATTATTTGTGTGTGAGCAACTAAATGCTTGACAGTCTGGCATTTGTAATGAGTGACACTGTTTCCAATATCAGTGCTAACAAATTTAGTCCAGAGGATGCTTTCAATATTAGGACAGGCAGTTGTAGCAGACTTCATTTCTTGTTAAGCCCATCTAATCTACAGATTATTTACAGTCATTTTTGTTTCAGCCAAAAAATACACTAACATTTTATGAAAGTGAGTAATTCACATTTACTTCTCACATTCTCCTGAAGAATTAAAATATATTTATGACTCATTTATTTGAAAGGTGGATTTAGGCATCAAATTCATCCAATGTCAAATTTTTTGTGAACATCAGGCAATAATAGCAATGACTATCTTTTAAACTCGTTTCCTGATCGTAATCATAAGTCAAGCAGTTATATGTTGTTTTACTTACTGCAGGCCAAAATCTCACATATGCACAGAACTATCAATTTTAATCCTTTTGTTTATTCTGTTGATTATTTATTCGTTCCGATTTTCCAAAACGGAATACTACTGTCTGGTAGACAGATGGATATTGATACTTTGACAAATTTGTTGCAGTGAGTTTTGTGCAGTGATTACCGAAACTGAGTCTGTCCAGGATTGCAGCCACTGCAACCATCTTGTAACACTCCATGAAATCACGATGATGATAATGATGATGATGGTAATAATAATTATTATTATTGTTCCTTGGATTCCTAGTGGAACATAGGACTTCAACTGCACGTCTCCACTTGCTTCCTCCTTCTTCTGCTGCACTTTTCACCTGCATCCATGTTAGTCCATACTGTTTCAACTCCTCTTCACACGATCTCCTCCATGTCACGTTCGCACCGAAGACCCACTCGCCGCTTCCCTTTCGGCCAGGTTCCATCGAGGAATGGCCTGACGCGCGCGCGATGTCACCCAGCTGCGGCCTTCTCAGCGAGTGTCCAATCCATCTCCACTTTCTCCTGCATATTTGTTGGTTGGTGATTGGTTCTTGTTTTGTTTGTTTGTTCCCATAGTTTCTTGTTGGTGATTCCTTGCGGCCCGGCCATCTGATCTTCAGAATAGAGCGAAGACACTTGCTATTTTCTTCAATTCAATTTTAGATTTTCCCGTCGAATCCCCGGTGGGAACATCATCACTCACTGCGGAGTGTGCGTACATCCAGTGATTAGTCCTAAATAGGATGAAATGAGCATCGTGGATTCCACTGCTAGTAACCATCCACAAATTAACTTACTGTTTTCATTCCAGCATCAATAACTGGAGCACAAATTATTTCTGGACCATTCACACAACCTGATGACTTGCTTTATATATTCTTATTACCTGCTATTTTTTTTTAAATACAGTCTCAGTCATCTTGACACGAGGCTACAAAGTGCCTGGCACAGTTACTTCAAACCCTGGTTGACAGGCTTGTGAAGCATTGCATCAAATATATCTTTCTATTTATCTCGTGATGTTTTACGCTTAATCACTACACACCTCTCGTGGAAATCTTCTATATATATATATATATATATATATATATATATATATCAGTGAAGGATGTGGCGTTTTTTTCTGTTGCACGCGTCCAGTTCTGATTAAACGACCAAGAATTCATTGACTAACCTCTCTTTCTACATAACTAAGTTACTTTTTTACTAGAATATCAAAGTAATTCGATCACTGGAGCCAGAATGATTGATAAATCCGGTAACTTGTTAAAAGTCACAACAGGGTTTGAGAGGGTAAGAAAGTTAGGTGGAGAGGTCGACATCGATCTATTCCTGATACACAGAAATTGTATTAAAGAATAGCAGTGTGTGAGCCTGTATAAACCAAGATAACAAGTCGTATGCAAACATTGTTATAATTATGAGCGATTAACTGTGCTCAAGTTGATTGGCAGTTATAAATAGTATATCAGTTTGCTATATCAAATGAATTTATCTAGTGTGGAAGGACTAATACCATTATTACTAAATGTACTGAAATGTTTACTGTGTGTTAAAACACATCTGTTTTATGAATATTTAGACAAAACGTTTACATGCTTCTTCGCGAAATGGTGAACAGTAAGTAAACTATTAGTGAAAATAAAATTACTGGCTGTGTATAAGAGATATATGCACTCGTTGGTAGAAAATGATTTCTTCGAAATGACTAGTCAAGTGTTTGATTCTATGTTTAATACTAATAAACAAAATGGGGCACATATTATTATTATATCCTTTAATTCCTAGAGGAACATAGGACTTCAGCTGCGCGTCTCAATTGCCTTCGGTTTTCCGCCAACTTTTTCAACCCGCTACAAGTCTGTCCACATGCTTTCATCTCCTCTTCACATGACCTCCTCCAAGTCACCCTTGCAATGACGACCAACTCGCCGCTTCCCTTTCGGGTTCCACTAGAACGATGGCTTGTCTAGTGATGTCACTCGACAGTTTCCTCAGCGTATGGCCAATCCATCTCCATTTCTTCATGCATATTTGTTTCACAATCGGTTCCTGGTTGATTCGCTCATTGCCAGAGATCCCTGTTGCTGATCTTTTCTGGCCATCTGATCATGAGTGGCGTTGAGCGAAGACAGCTGTTAACGAAGGTCTGTAGTTTGTTCGAAGTGCCCTTCGTGACGCGCCAAGTGTCTCATGCGTATAGTAGCACTGACTGGCTTCACATTGGAGTTGAAAATCCAGATCTCATTCTCAATTTCATGCTGAGTTCTGTTGACCTCCACACAGACTTGAGAGTAATGAAACCTTGTCCTGCTTTTCCGATTCTTATTTTGATATCCTCGTCAGTTCCGTCCGCCTGTAGTTGAAACGGTGCTTCCCAGGTGGGTAGGTGAAGGAGGTTGTTTCTTTCAGATTCCTCCCATTTATACTGGCTGATTGTTGTCCGTTGTTCTTGTTGTTGTTGTCGCTGTTGGTTTTGGTGTTGGCCAGGAATCTTCATCACCTCTGTTTTATCTATGTTCACCTGAAGTCCTATCTTCTCTGGATGCTTCTTCTGCCAGCTTGTTGCTTTTCACTTGCATATCTTCCAGTTTGTTTGTGGGAAATCAGACATATATCATCGGTGAAGTCCATATGTTATCCTCCAAGTCTTTGTGTGAGTCCATTTTATGCCTGTTTCCTCATTGTCCGTTGTCTGTCACATTATCCAATCTACTGTAATCAGGAAAATCATTGGCGACAGCAGACAGCCAGCTTGTTTCACTCCCGTCCTCACTTCGAAGGCTTCCGTAAGTTTCCCTTGTGGATTACCTGGTATGCAGCATTGTCGTACAACTGTTGGATGATGTATAATTGTCAGTGGCACCCCGCAGTAGCAACGTAGTAGGCAAATCACCTCTACCAACGCTGTCGAAGGCCTTTTCAAAGTTGATGAAGTTGAGATAGAGAGGTGACTGCCATTCGAAGCTTTTTTCAATGATAATCCGTAGAGTGGCGATTTGATCAATACATGACTTGTTTCTCCTGAATCCAGCTTGTTCCGGTCGAAGTTTTTGGGGCAAATATATAATGCTAGTTTATTCATAATTATGGGTGATCACAACTAGAAGAAATACTTATGGAAGATTGAATCTTAATCTACAAGTTTATATTTTATTCATAGCACGTAAGTGTTAAATAGGGTTGACTAAAAAATTCTGAGAAGTAAATATCACTTCGTTCCATATGTAATTATTCTGTATGAATAACTCATATAATTAAAACATGTATATATTTAAAATAGTTCGCCTGAAGTTCACTAAAAACACTTTCTAACTGACATATTATTATATTCTGAATGACCCTATTCAACCCTGAAAGAAATAATCATATCAAAGAAAGAAAATAAAATAAGTGTGGTTGCATGTCTCCCTTTAATAATACATATATTAAAACATTATCTTAGTAACGACGAACTCCTATGGTTTTTGTTGTCAACAAGTGCTTCCTATAATTTAACTTCCTCTACATAAGCAGTGTGATTCTCTGTGTGTGTCCTCTTTGCATGTAATTACTGTGATGCAAATGTCTTAGATAATTAATCTCTATCTCAATTCATATACGACTGACTAACAGTTCTTATTTAATTAGGTCATCTCTGGTCATTCTTATTTTCACCTCTTGTAATTACACGAAAAATAGAGTGCTGCAAAGCAGAATAAAGATGGGCAGAGAAAATATATCTATAACTGTATATGTGCTTTCAAGACAATAAGGTTTTTACATTTAGATTTCAATGGATATTTCATGTAATTTATCGACAGATATTCAGTATCATATCCAGGAATTTTACATCGGTGCAAAATTAACTTAATTTCAGAAAATGTTTTCTGCCTTAGTACAGTTTAGGTTGAATCTTCAAATAGACATTCATTGACTGAATAGCTAGTTCTGATAACATATGTACTGAACCGATTGGTATAGATAAGTGAATGGAGAATAACTAAAAGGGAGACAGTCACAGAGCTTTGATTTCATGACCAATACTTTTCACACGTACCACACAAGAGAACAGTAAACTTTACAACCAACAAACTTACTACTGTAGAGGAGAAATCAATATTTTTTACTTTACAAGGAAGTACAGCTGTGGAATTTTTGACACAGGTTATGTACACAGGTTGGTCATGGTCAAAGTCTGGCTCATCCGTAAATTCTGCAACAGATGATGATGGTTTTGATGGTAACTTTGACAGTGAAGAATAAGAGGAATACGATGTTTTTGAAGAGTTTGGAAACAAACCGTTTGTACTCAAAGAAGAGAAGTTAGGTCTGAATGAACTAAAATATGAACTAGATGGACTGTAAAATTCTGGCTCTTGTATTCCTGGTTGTTTGCGAATGTTTCTCAATGCGGAAGAATTTCCATAATTCAGATTAAATAAAGACTGAATTGTCCCTTCTGAATAATTCTGAGATGCTTTTATTGGACGTTTCCTTCTCTCTATCATGGTCAATCTGGTTTGATTAAGTTTAGCTTGATAGTTTAAATTGTGGTAGTCTGATGTCATTAACTGTTGTTTATCTGGATTCATTTTGGTGTTATTCAGTGACTTTTCATATGAAATAAAAGGCATGTAAATAACTGTTAAGGTCACAAGGTAAACATTTAAACTTCTTGAATAGATCGCCATCCATATGAAATTATTTGAAATAAAGGAATTATGTTGTTGAAATTTTGACATTTGAGCTCCTACAAAAGTAAAATTAATAAACTGAATGATTTAATTGAAAATTTAGTAGGAAATTTCACAGAAACAAATAGTTGGTTTTCAAATTAAGGCTCAAATAGAAGAGACAAATTTATTTTATTATTTCTTTTTCGACTTCAGAATCTCACAAATGTCAACATTTGAGATTAATCTCAGCCATCGTATTCACACAACTTCTATAAACGTTGAATAACTTTGTGTACTGAAAGTACCCTAGGTGATATAAGATTGGAACTCCAAACATACCAGAAGTGAAAATGCATTCTTATTAGTGCTTTTAACAAGAAACTACTTGCTTGATAATTTGGAAGTTAGAACAAGACATATAAGCGAACAATATTGTTTTCAATTAGATCTTCTTCAGGCTTTACTCCAATTTACATAGACTTATATATATAAAATTTTAACCAATGACGGTGATTTAGTGGATCAAATAATAATAGTAATCATAATAATAATAGTAATAATAATGTGGTAAATGTTTTGAACGAAGTTAATAGCGATGATTATAATAATAACAAAATATTGTTAATAAGGCTTATATAGGTGATAAGAATAACAAAGTTAGTATATGCATATATGACAAGAATGAAATGTTAAAAAAGTTTAACGATGCACATCCATCGCTTATCTTCACTTGTGAAGAAGAATATGATGGTGGACTACATTTTCTTGACGTCCAATTGAGCAGAAGAGAGGATGGTTCACTAAAGAGAGATGTATATAGAAAACCTACATCTGTAGGACAATATACACATTTCCTCAGTTATGTACCAATCCGTTACAAAATCAATTTGATCAGATGCCTGATGAATACAGGAAGACGCATCTGTACAGATGACTCTCTAGAGAATGAGCTAGGATACATCCAAAATACGTTAGTCCAAATGGGTTATCCTAGTAGATTTGTCAGGAGACACATGAATGCTAAGTACAATAAAGAGAAACCGACAACAGTTAAAAAGAAACAACTGTTCATGAAACTGCAATTTAATGGGGACGTGGCTAGTGAAGTCTTACATCAGAGATTATCGAGATCGATAAAACGGACTTATACTGCCGCCACCCTCTGTTTGTCATTTTCCAGCCGGCCAATTTTGATTGCTCAAGTGAAAGATAAGTTACCTAGTTGTGCCACTTCCATGTGTATCTATAAATTTAGTTGCTCCTGTGGAGAAAGCTATATAGGCCGAACAACTAGACAGCTTAACAAACGCATTAATGAGCATCTTCCTCCATGGTTCGGAAAAGGTCAAATAAAGTCCATACGAAGTTCTATTTTGGCTCATTTGATTGATAGTGGTCACCAAGTGGACAAAAATAGTGCTTTCAAAGTCATTTACCGCATTCCATCAAGTCTTTCGAACGGAATCAGAACCCGTCTTTTACACTTAGCCGAAGCTATGGGAATTCGAGAGAAAAATCTTAGTCTTTGTATACGAAAGAAATTTGTTCTACCTTTGTCTCTCCCTTGGCCTAGGTGAATTCTATTCAAAACCCTCCCACCCTTTCTTATCATCCCTCTCCTTCGTACTTTTATGATATTTATGATATTTATTTAAACTCTGATTATCGTTCCATTTGATTTGACCTAATTTATTTATTTATTGAATTGTCTACATATATGCATATACTAACTTTGTTATTCTTATCACCTATATAAGCCTTATTAACAATATTTTGTTATTATTATAATCATCGCTATTAACTTCGTTCAAAACATTTACCACATTATTATTACTATTATTATTATGATTACTATTATTATTTGATCCACTAAATCACCGTCATTGGTTAAAATTTTATATATATAAGTCTATGTAAATTGGAGTAAAGCCTGAAGAAGATCTAATTGAAAACAATATTGTTCGCTTATATGTCTTGTTCTAATATTATAAATGGGAATATTTAAAAATTTGGAAGTTATTTTCTAACAATAGTCACCAAAAAAGTCTGTTTTTTAAAAAAATGATCAGCACCTTTTCTGTTCGCGTTTTACGCAAATTTCGTTTTCTCAATGCAGAGAGAAATGTAATGAGCATAAGCTGAGAACTGAGCATCATGCTGTTGCTGTTCAGCATTTGTATTTTCCAGGCTTGGGTTATCCTTCAGAATAAGCAATACACACTAATATATTCAAGCAGAGATTATCATTTGGAACTGCTGTTCACGAATTCACAGTTCACATTTTATTGTAGTACTGTTTTATTTTGTTGAGATGGCGAGTTTATCAGCACTTACAGAATTGTT
The DNA here is from genome assembly GCA_944472135.2 of Trichobilharzia regenti. Lineage (NCBI taxonomy): Eukaryota > Metazoa > Platyhelminthes > Trematoda > Strigeidida > Schistosomatidae > Trichobilharzia > Trichobilharzia regenti. The sequence continues at coordinate 60,205,925 of OX235270.1, forward strand.
TTTCAAATAAAATCCCCTCTGTAACTTAAAATTTCCCTCCAGAATTTCGAATGCTTTCCCATCTTCAGACGAATTGCTATTATGCTATTGCTATTATGAAGTCCTATACCCTCAATAACTAAAACGCTGTTTTTATTTTGATATTAGCATGTTCATTTTGAACTTAGTAGATGGTATTACCTTTTTGGACTATAGCAACTGGGAAGAGAGCATTTATTTTATTAATAACACTTAAAGACAGCTGACTTATGCACAAACTAAATTTTTGTATTCCCCTGTCACTTAACAGCGTCATGTTTGCTCTGCTTATTCAGCATTCTGACGTCTCTCTTGTTTGACCAGGATTGGATACATTTCCGTCTTAATAAAATTAATGTACATTTTAGTCTTATTAGATCTGAATTTAAGCATAAAAGTACAAATGTTGTCATTTTATCTTAATTTGATGAGAAAAAGTAATACATTACACGTCCGTTGTAATAAGATTTCGTTCTAAGACAAATGAAATTACGAAAATTGTGTAAGACGCATAAGCCCTTATTCAACTTTTTACTTTATTTAAATAAAATAGCCTAGCATATGCGAACAACGGCTTAATGAGTTGAGACAATTTTACTCGGAAGTGGTCCATTTTTGCTGTTTCAGTTAAGATATAGAGAATAACAGTTGAGAAAAGAGTTCCTAAAATGAGTAAGCACTTGCTGATTCTAGATAAACGGTTACAGGATTTCATCATGAGCTATTATTGTTTAGAGAACCATTGGAAAACCTGGGAGTACTGGACAGCTGTTTCTTCCTAGTTCGGGACTTTTCATCAGTACGCACCCACCACATGGCTTCGAACCCAGAACCTTCTGGTTATAAGGCGAGCTCGTATACCATTAAGCCACTGGGACCCGATCCACTGGACCATGAATTCTAACATCTGCCTATTCACGATATAGCGCGACCGCTAGCCAATGTCTTCGGCGAGTATTTGTCATCACACCCGACCTGCTGCACCCTACTGGTCATGACTTCCCACTGGAACCCCAGGTAACTACCTACCTGAATAGGGCCAGTTGCCAGTGAGCATCTAATTGATATTCAAGTATTGGTTTGTAGGGATTTGGTTGATTTATTACAGGATATCATGGCCAGTATTACTGATAATCCGTATTCCCTTGCAAAGTATCTTAATACAGAAGCTAATTGAAAGAAACTTAGGTTAAAAGTGGGATACAATGAATATGCGGAAATAAAGAAAGCTAAAAAATAATGAACTTCGTTTGTTAAAAGTGGTTCAGAATATTCTGTAATTTCATAATACGTTCCGTAAAGAATTTTATGTGAAAATTTTCAAAGTGTATCTCAGTCACCAGTAAAATTGATCTCAAGTACTTAATGTGTACTCTTTTATAATTGGAGGAGAATATTATAAGTTCTGGGAAGTGTACCAAATGCTAACATATATGTTTAAATATTTCATGAACTCGTTAGGTTTGAATTCCTGTAGGCTTAAGTATTGAGTCTATGCTAGGGGCTTTAGATGACTGAAAGTAAATATCGCGGTTAGCAAAATCTCTATTCTTATTAGATTATTGTTATAATTTCCTTTAGTTCCTTGGGGAACATAGGGCTTCAGCTACGCGTCTCAATTGCCTTCGGTTTTCCGCCAACTTTTTCAACCCGCTACAAGTCTGTCCACATGCTTTCATCTCCTCTTCACATGACCTCCTCCAAGTCACCCTTGCAATGACGACCAACTCGCCGCTTCCCTTTCGGGTTCCACTAGAACGATGGCTTGTCTAGTGATGTCACTCGACAGTTTCCTCAGCGTATGGCCAATCCATCTCCATTTCTTCATGCATATTTGTTTCACAATCGGTTCCTGGTTGATTCGCTCATTGCCAGAGATCCCTGTTGCTGATCTTTTCTGTCCATCTGATCATGAGTGGCGTTGAGCGAAGACAGCTGTTAACGAAGGCCTGTAGTTTGTTCGAAGTGCCCTTCGTGACGCGCCAAGTGTCTCATGCGTATAGTAGCACTGACTGGCTTCACATTGGAGTTGAAAATCCGGATCTCATTTTCAATTTCATGCTGAGTTCTGTTGACCTCCACACAGACTTGAGAGTAATGAAACCTTATCTTGCTTTTCCGATTCTTAATTTGATATCCTCGTCAGTTCCGTCCGCCTGTAGTTGAAACGGTGCTTCCCAGGTGGGTAGGTAAAGGAGGTTGTTTCTTTCTTATTATATGGACTGCCCTAATATCTGAAAATATTCTGTATGATCTTTTCAAAATGACAAATGATAAAAAACAGATATACAACTACTTTATCTACATTAGTAATGATAACGATAAGAAATAATAATAATAATATGCAAGACTACTAGGAATATGGAAATAGTCAATAAAAACTCAAGCAAAAATGTGGGTCACATCAAGTTAATATGATTTTGATCTGTATTCGCTTATTTCAAAAATTAAGGAAACCCTTGAGTAAACTTATTCATTAGCCTTTCTCACTCCACAAGATACTTTTTCTATTTATTAAACTGTATGCGCTTTGCATGTTATTTGCAACATAAATCAATGTGCACAAGTCACATTACACTAGGGTGATTGATATGAATTCTACCCCGCAAAAAAATAAATTTGGATATTCCAAGTCCAAAACCTAATTAAATGTGACAAATGAAAGGTTTGAAATTAAAAGTAATATGAGTATACATACATTCAGAAAGTCGATATTATTTTAGCCAGGTTATTTTTAAATTTTCATACACAATAATTTTCAGTTAGACATTTTATGCTTGCTTACATACTATGAATGAGCATTTGAAGTGTCTGAGATGAGAATCCTCAGTTTTCAGCATTTATTCGTATGTCGGTAAACTTGTGAAAAAAATGATCCTTAGAAAAACTTAACGAATATGAAGAAGAAAAGGTTTAGTGAGGGTAAAGGGCTAATTTGCGCAGTGACTTATCTGCAAGTCATTCGTTGAAATGTGAATTTATTTAAAAAGATCCGACTCTGTTTATGTTGGTTTCACCACTGATTAATAATTCAGTATATACCAAATGGCTGGCAAACTTAAAAATGGTGTCATTATGCAGTTGTTGACAATTCATCTGGGTCAAGGCAGACAGTTACTCCATTCGGTTGTAGTTATGACACAACGCAAACTGTCGAAGTTAGAGCGTAAGATCTGTCTGTTGTGTAACATTTTGACACCTTGTGAAAGAATCAACTTTAGAATGTGTTGTGGAGCTTCTGACTCTAAAATACAGTGAATTACTAAATCACTACTGAAAAGTATTTACTCAGGGAAGAAATATTTCTTTGCAACAACTTCACTTTCAAGCTGTTACAGTCATATTTATATTACAGACAAAGGTATCAGCCAAGATATATACGACAATGAAAAAAAATGCCTAATAGGATTTTTAAAGGAGGTGGATTTAAAGCGGATGAACTGTGAAAGTTTAAAAAATTACTAAACAAGTGAATTGCTGTAAATAATTTTAAAGGAAGCTGATTATTGGCAACAGTCAGAAATGCGAAATTCATAATAAAGTATGCGAAGATGATGTGTGAAGTGCAATGCATTCAGGCGATAAAATAAGACAAAAAAGATGAACAATACTATGACCAAGTTAAAGAAAAGAGTTCAGCATGTGGACAGACCTGGAGCAGGGTGAAAAAGTTGTCAGAAAACCGAAGTCAATGGAGGTGCGCAGCTGAAGCCCTATGTTCCTCTAGGAACTAAAGGATACAATAATAATATAATATAAGACTTTTTTTGATTAAATGGTTTAAATGTTTATCCACGTATGGCCTGAGTTTCTTCTTACTTCTGATTTGATCAACTTCTCATTTATTTAGGATATGATAAAGACTTCAACAGCCTATTGGTATGTATTATCCACTTACGCTTTCTGACACCGTGAGATACAGTGATATGGTGACTGACCATAATTCCTTGTGAAAAAGAACACTGAGTCATAAACATGTAATGTCTTGAATAGGAGAGCCAGTAACAAAGACAATTCTAGCATACGCAATGTAGTTGCGTATATTTTCGTACGAGTAAATAACTGTTTGGTAGCTGTGGACATATAGATGTTATCTGCTGCAGTGTGTTATAGCTCATTTCTTTCCGAATCCTATAGATGTTATCTTTAGAATTTGAACTTTATTCCCGAATAAGCTAGTAAAGTGTTTAATTTTGATGAAATACATCTCGGTGACAGTTGGTTATTATTATTTCCTTTTATTCCCAGAGGAACATAGGGCTTCAGCTACGCGTCTCAATTGCCTTCGGTTTTCCGCCAACTTTTTCAACCCGCTACAAGTCTGTCCACATGCTTTCATCTCCTCTTCACATGACCTCCTCCAAGTCACCCTTGCAATGACGACCAACTCGCCGCTTCCCTTTCGGGTTCCACTAGAACGATGGCTTGTCTAGTGATGTCACTCGACAGTTTCCTCAGCGTATGGCCAATCCATCTCCATTTCTTCATGCATATTTGTTTCACAATCGGTTCCTGGTTGATTCGCTCATTGCCAGAGATCCCTGTTGCTGATCTTTTCTGGCCATCTGATCATGAGTGGCGTTGAGCGAAGACAGCTGTTAACGAAGGCCTGTAGTTTGTTCGAAGTGCCCTTCGTGACGCGCCAAGTGTCTCATGCGTATAGTAGCACTGACTGGCTTCACATTGGAGTTGAAAATCCGGATCTCATTTTCAATTTCATGCTGAGTTCTGTTGACCTCCACACAGACTTGAGAGTAATGAAACCTTATCTTGCTTTTCCGATTCTTAATTTGATATCCTCGTCAGTTCCGTCCGCCTGTAGTTGAAACGGTGCTTCCCAGGTGGGTAGGTAAAGGAGGTTGTTTCTTTCTTATTATATGGACTGCCCTAATATCTGAAAATATTCTGTATGATCTTTTCAAAATGACAAATGATAAAAAACAGATATACAACTACTTTATCTACATTAGTAATGATAACGATAAGAAATAATAATAATAATATGCAAGACTACTAGGAATATGGAAATAGTCAATAAAAACTCAAGCAAAAATGTGGGTCACATCAAGTTAATATGATTTTGATCTGTATTCGCTTATTTCAAAAATTAAGGAAACCCTTGAGTAAACTTATTCATTAGCCTTTCTCACTCCACAAGATACTTTTTCTATTTATTAAACTGTATGCGCTTTGCATGTTATTTGCAACATAAATCAATGTGCACAAGTCACATTACACTAGGGTGATTGATATGAATTCTACCCCGCAAAAAAATAAATTTGGATATTCCAAGTCCAAAACCTAATTAAATGTGACAAATGAAAGGTTTGAAATTAAAAGTAATATGAGTATACATACATTCAGAAAGTCGATATTATTTTAGCCAGGTTATTTTTAAATTTTCATACACAATAATTTTCAGTTAGACATTTTATGCTTGCTTACATACTATGAATGAGCATTTGAAGTGTCTGAGATGAGAATCCTCAGTTTTCAGCATTTATTCGTATGTCGGTAAACTTGTGAAAAAAATGATCCTTAGAAAAACTTAACGAATATGAAGAAGAAAAGGTTTAGTGAGGGTAAAGGGCTAATTTGCGCAGTGACTTATCTGCAAGTCATTCGTTGAAATGTGAATTTATTTAAAAAGATCCGACTCTGTTTATGTTGGTTTCACCACTGATTAATAATTCAGTATATACCAAATGGCTGGCAAACTTAAAAATGGTGTCATTATGCAGTTGTTGACAATTCATCTGGGTCAAGGCAGACAGTTACTCCATTCGGTTGTAGTTATGACACAACGCAAACTGTCGAAGTTAGAGCGTAAGATCTGTCTGTTGTGTAACATTTTGACACCTTGTGAAAGAATCAACTTTAGAATGTGTTGTGGAGCTTCTGACTCTAAAATACAGTGAATTACTAAATCACTACTGAAAAGTATTTACTCAGGGAAGAAATATTTCTTTGCAACAACTTCACTTTCAAGCTGTTACAGTCATATTTATATTACAGACAAAGGTATCAGCCAAGATATATACGACAATGAAAAAAAATGCCTAATAGGATTTTTAAAGGAGGTGGATTTAAAGCGGATGAACTGTGAAAGTTTAAAAAATTACTAAACAAGTGAATTGCTGTAAATAATTTTAAAGGAAGCTGATTATTGGCAACAGTCAGAAATGCGAAATTCATAATAAAGTATGCGAAGATGATGTGTGAAGTGCAATGCATTCAGGCGATAAAATAAGACAAAAAAGATGAACAATACTATGACCAAGTTAAAGAAAAGAGTTCAGCATGTGGACAGACCTGGAGCAGGGTGAAAAAGTTGTCAGAAAACCGAAGTCAATGGAGGTGCGCAGCTGAAGCCCTATGTTCCTCTAGGAACTAAAGGATACAATAATAATATAATATAAGACTTTTTTTGATTAAATGGTTTAAATGTTTATCCACGTATGGCCTGAGTTTCTTCTTACTTCTGATTTGATCAACTTCTCATTTATTTAGGATATGATAAAGACTTCAACAGCCTATTGGTATGTATTATCCACTTACGCTTTCTGACACCGTGAGATACAGTGATATGGTGACTGACCATAATTCCTTGTGAAAAAGAACACTGAGTCATAAACATGTAATGTCTTGAATAGGAGAGCCAGTAACAAAGACAATTCTAGCATACGCAATGTAGTTGCGTATATTTTCGTACGAGTAAATAACTGTTTGGTAGCTGTGGACATATAGATGTTATCTGCTGCAGTGTGTTATAGCTCATTTCTTTCCGAATCCTATAGATGTTATCTTTAGAATTTGAACTTTATTCCCGAATAAGCTAGTAAAGTGTTTAATTTTGATGAAATACATCTCGGTGACAGTTGGTTATTATTATTTCCTTTTATTCCCAGAGGAACATAGGGCTTCAGCTACGCGTCTCAATTGCCTTCGGTTTTCCGCCAACTTTTTCAACCCGCTACAAGTCTGTCCACATGCTTTCATCTCCTCTTCACATGACCTCCTCCAAGTCACCCTTGCAATGACGACCAACTCGCCGCTTCCCTTTCGGGTTCCACTCGAGCGATGGCTTGTCTAGTGATGTCACTCGACAGTTTCCTCAGCGTATGGCCAATCCATCTCCATTTCTTCCTGCCTATTTCCTGCACAATCGGTTCCTGACATTTTATAGAATACTAATTCTTCTACTTCACAGTGAAATCCCCATAATACTGTAAGGGAATATTCATATCATATCAACCTTTTTAAAAGTTTGTTGTAGGCCCACAGTACTGAAAATAACAAAATATAGGTAATACTTCGTCCATTTTATTTTAAAACGGGTCATTCGTGGGTTGTGCGTTCGCGATGCAACAGTATAACGCTTGTTAACCACGACTGTATTTCGAGGCTCGATCCTCGGTCAACTTACTCCTACTACTGAAACTTCAAAGGTCAACACTGAAACCTTATGTTCTATTAAGAACACAAAGGAATAAACAAAATTCTTATATCACCTTAAATAATATTTTGTATTATCACTAAGTTCACAACCGTTTTCTTCGACTTCATGAGGTAGACGTATAGTAATAATCTTTGAAGAGACACCTTCTTTTGTAGGAAATAACATAGACTGTCACAATGAAGTCTATGAGTTCTTGACTAAATCTATTATAAAAATAATATTCAATACAAAATAGTAAAGCAAATTGAAATTTTATTTCTAGACAGGATCAAAATAATACTCGGCTAGATAATGCCATCAAGTAAACTCGTCTTTGTGTTTAAGACAAGATTCAGGCGATATTAGCTAATCCATTGAACCAGTAATTGATAATTAATGAAATGGAAAGTATTATTTCACTACGTGCCATAATGAAAAATTTCTGTTTCAACTTTATAAATTCTCTTCTCTTTATCTTTCCTCATCTTTTTTTTAAATATTAATCGTTTACCTGCATGCTAGTCTGCCCTTTTTTCTTATTCTTACTTCCTTAATCTTGTCATTATTCCAAAATTCTATTCAATTCAATGCGTTGTAGGCTTTGTGAAATATTATCCCTTTCTCTTTTTTCCTTTCAATGTTTATGAAAATGTCCTCTGTCCTCTATATGCATATATATATATATATATATACTAGAAAAATTCTAGTATTAGTAGTACATACATGTTTTATGAAAATTATCCTAGATGAAAATGCTTTTTAATATGATCAACAAAATATTAGTGCAAGAGGAGAGTAGAGTTAATTCTTTATTCTTCTTTTACTTGTTTTTAATACTCTTCTTTATTCTTTTCTCGGCCATTGAGTTTAGTTCTGTCTTCTTCAAGATGTGGGGTAGGCTGAAAAGCAATCCTCATTGTTACAATTTTCTCTGTTATGGTTGATTATGAAGACACGTATTGTTAGACTATTTAAACGGAAACTAGGGTTCATTTCGATGAATGATAGATAGTTCAATATGCGATATGTGTTTCTCAGTGTTTATTGACCGGAAAGTGGCTAAACATTTTAATACGCAGAATAAAAGTGTTATTGTTTAAAAAACGGAGTTTTTCTAAATAAGTGTGAAGTTGTACAGCAAAGACAGAGACATATATAAGGATGTTATACAATAAGTATAGACATAGGCACTACAGTAAACAATTTGATCATCAACTAAACTAATAATATTTTGCCTCATTAGGTTGCCAGTACTTTTCCGTGACTGTCTTTCCATTCAATAGCAATGTTAATTCACTGTGTTAGATTAAAACTTGGTCTTACAGAGATTAGCGCTCAGATATTCACAAATATGAACAGCAAACATCAATATGATTGACTGAAGTTGTAAATAAACTATTACATAATCCTATAAATAGAACATGTTGACCTATATATGTAACTAGACACCCATCCGGAGAAACAAAATATTATTTATCCATTGAAACTTCTGTACTAAAATGCCATCATAGTGGAAAGCTTTCATCAATTCACTACGCCTATGTTTATTTGCAAAGAAATAGGCTGATCACATGCGAATTCATATAGCGGACAGTTTGAAGGGTAACATTAGGAGCTAGTTAGTGATAAACGTCTGGACGTAATAATTTGTCATAGTCCACTTGAAACCGTGCTATGCACTTTAATCACATTAACCAATAAACGCAATTTGCCTTTTGTCAACTGTCACTCTGCACGGCAGAAACATTTTCTATAGTAAATTTATTCAATGAGTAATTGACTTCCTTGATATTTAAATAATGCATAAAATATTTCTTCATTTAGTAAGCAGTTTGATACTCGGCGGTTATACTTGTATCATGGTGACTCATAGAGAAAGCTGATAAATTTATTGAACATTAAAACACAAAATCATATCGTTTTCTGTTTGAAGTATCTGTTAACCTTAAATGGTCAATAAGTTAAATATCTATTTTGAACTACTCCATTAGCAGATCGATGTTCGAAGGTTTTGTCAACAGGTTAGGTAGGTACAAAATTCAATTGAATTTCAGGTTTTCCCGTCGATTGATTGGACAGAAGTGCTTGGTTTCAGGTTGACATGTCGGCTTCTTGTGCGGATGCTTTGACGATGTCTGAGCATTTAATTAGAATTTAATTGGTGGATGGTGACTAGCCTAGACATCATCGAAGCATCTGCACAAGAAGCCGACATGTCAAACTCAGACCGAGCACTTCGGTCCAATCGATCAACGGAAAATTTGAAATTAAATTAAATTAACGTGCCCCGTCGCAAAAGAGGTGGCTCAAGTGGCTCAAGTGGTCTAGTGGATAATGCTTCGGCGTTTGAAACTATGGCCACTGGGTTCGAGCCTCGATGGGAACATCATCACTCGCCGGGAAATGCACGTATATCCAGATGATGAGTCCCAACTAAGACGAAACGCGCATCCTGGATTCCACTGCTAGTCACCATCCACCAGCTAGGTACAAAATTCGAGTTTATCAATGAACTCCAAAGGAATCAGAATGCGTTTTTAACACACAATTTAAGTGCGAAAAGTTAACGACAACTGCCTATGATATGCTTACTGTTGGAAGGTGCCGAACTCTGAAGAAATGTAGGAATACTCTTAAAGAATTGCCAAAATTTAGTGAATCAAAAACCGTTTAGAAAATGATTATTACAGTTTACTTCTTTGCCATTATTACTGCATCCCGAGAAACATCTAATGGAACTTATTTTTAGCTCAAAAGTGCCAATCAGACTTCTTTGTGCCTTAGAGCAACACATGACTTGAAGTATCTTAATCGGAGAAATATTGGCACACTATAAAAGGTCACATTAGGTGATAATTTCTGTTCCTCTCGAACGTAAGAGAGATTAGGATTTCAAAGTTAAACAGGTTTTTCGAATAAACACTGTTGGAAGTGTTAGTATTTCGTCGATATCACTGTGATTACTGTAGGGAATCAAAGTGGCATAGGTCTTTCTAAAAATAGTTTAGGGATGCTCTATTTATGTGCTTGTGACTTCTTAGGCTTATTACATTCCAATATTCGTTTGATTTTTCATGGTGTCGTTACAGGAAGTCCGTGTATATAATTTAAGCATTTTTTGAGCTTAAATATCCTCAGGTAAAAATAATTTTAGTATGCAGGGTTTTCAATCCGACCACAAGTGGACTACACCCATATAGTCAATAGAATGACCTAATTCTCACTGTACACGAGTGCACTGATGTTAAACTTTGTGTAAATATTAAAGTATTATTACTAAACCTATGATGACACGAAGAGGTTTTATTTCTATACTGGCGTTTCACATTTTCTGGTAATATTTGGACTTTCTCACTAAAATATCTTAAACCTGGCACCAACTAAATTGTTATTATTTTTTTGTGTATCTAGACATGCCAGTGTTAAACAGTGACTGCAAAAACCATATTAAACATTTTAGGATTTGAAAAAAGTTAGATTACAAAGCAGTCAATAGATATTCATTTATCCCTAGGTACAGTAGTCTAGTTTTAGGTGTGTCATTATTCATTTGAAGATTGATGGTCATTTTTGATAAAAAGCTGCTTTTCCTAATAATTCTTTTAGTTTACACAGTTTGTTTAAAATACCTATGCTAATTATAGCTACTATGATTGCATAAAATTACTGCTGAATATCGATATTGAACTCTACATGGTTGCGTTTGCTAGACAATGTTTATAGTCTACTTTAGACTTGAAGATGGTGGATGAATTAAAAAAATGTTAAATTCCGATAGCCAAAGACGACTTTGAACTTTGGAGAATCCAGAGTCATATAAGCATTCATATGCATCTTAGTGTACAAATGTTTACTTATACTGTGAGCCTGTTAAATTAATGGAAGCTGAGAATTAGAGCATTGTGGTAGAATATAATTATTTCATATTAAATGAAGTCGGGTCATCGCTATGCATTCACTTGAATGTAGTCACAAAACAGAGTAATATAATTAAGTGACCAGGGTGGTTAATCGTTAAATCTTTGTTCACATGATCAAACACATGCAGTCAAAATAACACAACGCCGATACTGGATATATAGGAAATGACATAAGAAGGCAGCAAAGAATAAGGCCATAGTAAGCGAGTTATCAAGTTGTGTGAATGCACCGTTATGATTATGTGAAACAAATTGTGCTCGAAACGTCAACACCTTAGGAATCCTGTATCAGTGTTTGATATAAAACAAAATTATCTGATTCGGAGGCCCGAAAGACTGTTTACTAATTGAAAGAAACTCTTTTTCCGGATTGAACTGTGTGTGTGTGTTCCAAAAACTAGTGTACGTGCCATGATACATGAGATGAAACTGAAATTCCAATGTCCTTTTACGCAGTTTGTGTGCATATCAAATAGGCTTGAAATAGTTGGCTGGATTTGTTTGTTTAAATCGCTGATACTTTTCACGTAGAAGAATTCGATGTGTCAAAGTTACATTTTTGCCTTTTGGTTGCATATTTAATTGAGATGAATAAATAAATGATGAGCATAATTTTCACCAGCCTTTAACTCGAATGGAATTTGAGGCAAACACTAGATGCAACAGCAAAAAGATGCATGTATCTGATGTGCTTCCAGACATAATACTTTCATTCTAATTCCGCACCTATGAATTTTTGGCAAGAGTTGATAACCGTCAAGGTTAAATGGGAAATATTTAAAACTATTATGTAGCATTATATTATTATTTCCTTTGATTCCTAGAAGAACATAGGGCTTCAGCCGCGCGTCTCCATTGCGTTCGGTTCTCTGCCAGAGTTTTCACCTGGCCCCAAGTCTGTCCACATGCTTTCATCTCCTCTTGTATAGCACTGACATCCAGATGTGTATTACATTTACATGAAGTGAAGAAAGAGAGTAGAACACACAAGTGACTGAATTCAAGTGTGAATCACAGTTCTATAGGTATTCGTTAAACTAAATTATTACTATTCGGTTATATTGTAAACTGACTAAAATCAAAATGGAGCTGCACCAGATTTATAAGTCATAGCAATACATTCGCTCTTGTGAGATAGCAATAGTTTCAGATTAATTTGAATTCATCGATTCAGTAAGTGATGCTAATGTGTCCGGATGAAAATGATGTCCATGGATGTGACACCCTTTTCACAAATGTTCCTCTCAATGAAATTATTTTGTCTATATGCAAATTCATTGAGGATAATCATGTAAACGTATGTGTTCCGATCCACTACTTAAAGGAACTACTAGTGAGGTGCACTTTTAATGTCCAAGTCAAGTTCAACAACACGCTTTATAGACAAAGAGTGGCAGTGAGATAACCATTGGGCTCTTTACTTGCAGACTGCTTCTTGGCAAGTTTGCAGAATAGTATGTTACGGCCTACTGTCGATAGTTTCCACTGTACCAAGAATACATGGATGATACTTTGATCATGTATGACGAAAATATCAACATCGAATTGATAACTAAAGAGTTCAACAACTGCCATCATGCCATTCAATTCACTTCGGAATCAGAGATGAACTCGGAATTCCATGTTTTGTATGTTTTTCTGCAAAGGAGATCTGATGGTTCTCTTCAAAGATTGATCCACAGGAAACCAGCATGGAATGGTCAGTACAAGAATTTTCCTAGTTAGGTCCCTTTGAGAAGAAAGAGGAACCTTATCCACTCCTTATCCTCAAGAATAAGAAGGGTATGTTCTAGTGATACAGACGACGCGGAACTATGACGATTCGGACGAGTCCTCATAGAGAATGGATATCCTCCAAGATTTATCGAGTAAACCATGAAGTTAAAGCAGAGGCCTGAAAGAACCTAGAGGACGCCGAAGAAACTGTTATCTATGAGCGTCGAATTTAAAGGTGATACCACAGCTGAGATACTGAAGAAGTGCTTATGAAGATCACTGAAGAACGCCCTCTTTACGGCTGAGCTACGGATCGCAGCCAACAAATGATCAATGTGTGATCAATGTGCCGCTTTGAGCCCCCTCAAAGTATGTTTATAAATTCATCTGCTCATGTGGATCTAGTTATGTTGGACGCAAAAAGCGCACACTTTTCAAATGCATCTCTGAACATTATCTGGCATGGTTAGCAAAAAGGCCAATTCAAGATAATTACTAGCTCAATTGTCGAGCACTTGGTAAACTCAAGCCAAGTAGCTCCATCAGTCATCTTTCAAGATCATCCATGAGGTAAGGCCGAATGGTACAAAGGATGTCAGGTTTCGGCTTTTGTGTATAGCGAAGGCGCTGACAATTCGTTAATACAACCCCGAACTCTGTATGCAGAAAACGTTTGTACAGTCTCTTATTTTACCTTGGTCTTAACCTCTTCATTTTGTCCTTCACTGTAAAAAATTTTAGTTTTTTAATTTTCAATTTTGCTTTTAGTTTGTTTTTACTTTAATTATCAATTTACTATTATCAGTCACTTTCATATGTTCCTTTTGCATATTTTCACACCCTCTTCGCCCTTGTTAAATTGACACTCAACTACCTATATCCTCACTCAATAGCAATATTAACCATATCAAATCTCTAACTTTGTGCATTGAGCACCACGTAATTTACAAATTTTATTTTCTACCTCTGAAGCTACTTCTGAGTAATTATATCAATTATGTCACTTTCTATTACTCAGTAATAGATTAATTACTATTCATTTTTGGTAAATATAAATACAACTGTACAGATTCTGAAGATGATTTTGTCGATAAAGAAAATTTTCTTCGCTGAATTTGTCTTTTATTTTCTTCAGAGCAATGGTTGTAGAATAATTTCTATTTAGCCTGTAATTTCAGAGATTGTCAGTATGTACTTAATGACAGTTTCAAGAATACACAGTTATAATGGTCATCGTAAATGTGAATACGGATGGAAAAAATTAGGTGAAATAATGCCTTAGGATAGATATAATGTACCAACATACACATGAGATCTAATTTCACTTCACTCAGTGCATCTTAGTTTACTGTCCTCCAGAAAACAGTGTCATAAATTTCAGTCACTGTTTTATGCATAGCTGGAACTGTCAGAGACTATGACTGTCTTCACTCTAACTAGAAGTTTAACTCTATTTGTTATTATTATTATATAATAAATACTATGGAACAAATCGACGCTAACTGATAAAAGTGAATTAATCTTGTCAATAAATTTGATTTGTTCTTAAGTGGTAAATACTTTTTTGTCGGTCTTGTTTATCCACCTTACACTTTTCTGTACCAGGAAATTATTTACACTTTAAAACTTGTGCATGAAGTAAATCTGTCATGCATAGTATGTCATTTAGTGCTTCAGATGAAAGACGAAAAATTCAAACAATCGCAGTTAACACAAACTGACATTTAGATGTTTATTGGATGAACAAAGCAGTTATTTTTTTTAAAGTCAGTCAATCATGATATTAATTGTGATTTATGGAAACTTTTTTTTTTCTAACTGGACTTCAGTTATGAACACGAAAGTAATTACTTCTTGACAAGTTGTTTTTTCTCTTCATATTGTTTGTCAGTTTAAAATGAATCTGAAGGCAAGCTAGTGGGTGGTTTACGGCTGTAGAATATTCAACTTTTCATTGGCTTTACAAATAAAAAACACTGTTAGCGTTTAAAAAACCATCGATACTGAATAATGTTGTGAGTTAATTCATGGCTGGCTGTAATATTTCTGATCACAAAATACACTTAATTTAATTTTATTCCTTCACATTCTGAGCTACAGCTTTGAAGTTCCTGCAGAGTGGGGTCGCTAGCCTCACATTCACCTTTACCCGTTTTACTACTGGTTTAGCTAGCTTTTAAGAGTGAGTCGGTCGGGGATCAAACGCTGACTCACGTAATTGGTTGGCAAGTAATCTGTCAACGAGCTACTAACACACGAAATCCATTTAAAGCATATGTAAATACCGCTTAGACTGGTGTTTCTAGATATCATTATTCAGACGGTTGTGACTGTTATTCTCAAAAATATCAGAAATAACAAATGTGAAAGTGAACTACTGCATACGCTTTAATTCCCATTTCAACTAAATCACCTGAAAGTACCTGATATGACCATTTCGTTGAATTCAAAATATATAGTTTTGCGCTTTAGTCAATGAAATAATCCAAGTCAGAATTACATTGGGTCACGCTATTAACACTCCAATTTCATGTATTTTTCTGCCTTTTAAATTTCAATCCAGAAATACTGTTGTCTATTTGTGAATTAATAGAATTTGTAAAATACCTGAAAGTATTTCTGTTTCCTGATATCGGAATCACTTGACAAGTTAGTGAGTTTTTGGCATTCTTTGTGTTCCCACTGAAAAATGTGCTTTGAAGCTTATGCAGTTTCAGTGGCAGTGGTGTTGCTTTTACATGGTGGGAAGCTAACCTCAAACCTTGCCTCTGTCTACAGACTTATTACCAATCAGGCGAGATTACGGAGGGAATCGGCCAGCATCTGAATATGGAAAGCTTACATGGACGGTGAGTATTCTACCTCTGAACCATAGACATAAAAAAGGCGTCATACTTTAGGCTACCGCGCCAATAGGTCAAAATATCGATTGTTAAAGGGGCTTGCATCTAACGGATCAGGCCATCACTTCAAAACAGTTCTTAGATGGATGTATGCTGCACAGCATTTCGCGTTAATAGTGGGATAGTTTCATTTCGGCTACACTCAGTCTGAATTGTTGGCATCAAGAAGTACAGTGTGTTCCAGTAGTTACAGTTTTAATTTTCTACAGGCTCCATCTAACAAACTTAAAATTATCTTTACATCTGTTATATTAGCGGATAAGATATAATCCGTATGTCCAAAGCCGCGTTCATTAATTTCATTTATAAAAGATCACATTTAAAATTGTATTGCTAAGTGTTGGTTTTAATTTAACCATAGTCAGATGATAAGAATAAGTAAAGAAGTATCTTAAGCACTGTTAGGCAAGGGCGTGACGGGAAAAAAAGCCTCTAACTAACTGATTGCTTACTTGATATAAATATAACAATAAGTTAAGTATAATATACGAGGACATTGGAGTTATAATGTTTAATTTAATGACAAAATGTTCTATTATCGTGTAAATAATAGAAACGGAACATCAAAACCGGAAGACAATAACTACAGAATGAAGTACCTATTTAAATTTGTGACTAAAACAAACAAAAAATACTACATAGATTTTGTCAGAAGATATTAAAACCCTAATTTAGCAGTAATAGTAGCCTATCACTTAGACACATTTGATTTCGGTCTACCATCCTTACATTTTCGCTCTATTCTATTCTGACCATAAAGCTTCACATATCCCTCAAGTTAGTTGTATTTTATTCAATGACTGTCAAAAAAAATGTTATTACCGACGTAACAGTGATCTTATCAATTCACCGTAAAACATTAGATGTTCATTTGACAAAGGGTAAAGTTTCATCTTTCTGTCTTCATTTTTTTTTTGTAATTTTATCTGTGCTCTTTCAAAATTTCATTTCTAATCATCTGTACAAATATTTGTCTTTACTTACACAAATGTTATCAAGAATTAATAAATTTAAAACCGTGTCCATATGTATATACACACACATACGTGTATAGGCGTATATCCGTGGAAAGTTATTCTTCATGACTTCCATTGTTTAGTGGAATGATGCATAGAAGAATAGTAAGAAGATGAAAAATAACAAACACAGCATAAATGGTGAATGAAACACTAATGATTCTTTTTGGTCATCGTAATTTTTTTTCTAAGGTATATATATATGCTTGGAAGCGGAACAGAACCAGAGATAAATCTAAATTGATAAATTCACCTCGCTGAGTGGGAATTATAGGCTTTAAGTGAGAGGGGAGTGTGTGCGTCTTAGTAGCGAGGATCATTGCTTACGTAGAATACACCACAGTCTTGCTTGTGCGCATAAACAAAATGGTATACATTCCTAAGAATGGTGAAACTTTATAGATCCTATCAATGTGTTATTGTGGTTAACAATTCCGTAGCTATTTAAAATGATCCTGCTTTGTGTTTTACATATCAGCATGTTTATTGCATCAAATCTGTGAAATATTCTTTATCTTCGATGAGAATATTCATGAGTAGTATGATGGAGAACTATTTAAATAAAAGCACAAAATACAGCGATTATACATACGGCATTTCCCAAAAACAGTATCTGATCCTTACTAGTTAAATTTACCGCATATAATCTCTATGGTGCCAGATGTCAGTACAGCCTCACTTAATAAAAAATAACTGGAATCATACAATAATAACAAACAACACACCACTACTGTTAACTGGCAAGGAAGTGTAAAATAAGGTCATGTGACATCGGTATATATAGAATAGTTACATGTCCATTTGTAGTGACTCGAGATGTTAGGCAAGAAGACTGACTACTCAGAATACTGGATATTGCTGTACATCAGCAGCATGAAAAATTGTTTCCAATATTGTGTTGTATAGACATAAAAAGGAAAAGGCTGAAAAAGGAGGATTCAAGGACACTACCTAGCACGGTTATAAAAAGGCAATATGTGAGATAACCGAACACCTGGTCTCAACAAACGCCTTCTTTAAAGTAATCTGCAGAGTCAAGAATAACCTACCAAAGGCAATACGGTTTTGTCTTCTTTGTGTCGCTGAACCTCTGCCCATTCAAATAGAAAAACCGGAGCTGTGCATTCAAAAGAGAATTACTCAACCCTTTGTACTATCATGGTAACAACTTTGTTGATTTTTGGTGACTTAATTTTGTTTGTTTGCCTGTTTTTTGCATTGCTTAAAAATCTTGTATTCATTTTCACCTCATACGTAATTTCGCATTCTCTACTTTGTTTCAATTTGTATCCTGAGTGCAACTCAATCATCAAAGTATTGATATTATTATGTAACTCTTTTTTAAACAACTGTTTGGGGAAACTCATTACGTTTTTTACTACACTAGTCTCATTAACACCTAATTTTCTTGACCATTTTATATTTTTATATTTTTTTACATTACGTAACTGCACTCAAAACTTACTAATTTTCAACTGAAATAACCAATTGTATTTTTGTTTGACAAATTTAATGTACAAATACACACAAAACAACTCATATGTGTGTATTTGCTATTGTACAGGTAAAAAACTGAATTCGCCGAAAAGAGACTCTTCTTTGAACAACGTGTTTTGTTTTCATTAAATGACTGGATGGAGATTATTCATGAAAAGGAGTCACATATATGTATATATATATATCTTATTGTCTCTAGCCCCACACTAATTTATCATCCAAACTATTCAACCTCATTTTATCTGTATGTTGTAAATAATCTTTTGTCTCATGAGACAACTTGACTGCAATATTCTTTTTTTTCACTTCATCACAAGAAGACCGATCCTCTGATACCTCCACATAACATATATTTAAACGACAATTACTCCTCAATTCCCACCACAATAATAATTATTTTGGCAATTTCTGAATAGTCAGTTGTTCCATTCTTAATCGAAATAGAGAATCATATAGTGACAATATAATTTTTTTATTTCCTTCACATTCCCAGTGGAACATAGGGCTTCAACCTAGAAGGCTTGAAGTTCCTGTAGCAGTGTTTATTTTCACTGGATGGGGTTACTAGCCTCATACACAACCTTTCCTCTTTATGAATCTTATTACTGGGTAAGTGAGGTAAAAGAGTGCGTCGGCCGAAGATCGAACTCCGGCCCGTGTCCATGGTCGGCGAGCAAGCTAAACGCTGTGTCAATGACGCACGAAAATACATTGGATCACTAAATATGGGTGGCAGTACTTAGTGCTCTGCAACAATATGACATTCAGTGGAATGAGGAAGTTTCTCAAATATTTCCACTACAACTGATCAAGTGAATTGTTTTTTGCAAACTCATCGCAAAACTGATAGAATGCCTTAATTACAGCAAGTTTGTTGCAGAATAATACGGTAAAATCCAACTACTCATCTTTTTCAATTTTTATTATTGCATTATTTTTAGGTTGATTGTTTCGGACATATTCAAAATATCCTATTCAGACAAGTGTGTTGTAATTGTGAATAAAATCAGCATAATGCACTGTCTGTTTATCATGATACATAAAGGCTATTTACATTCTAGAAAATAGTGGGAATTGTAAAGCATTCCATAAGGAACTGTTTAACTGAAAATAAGGATGTCATGTTTGCTTTCAAAGACAATAGCAGATTTGATAAATTTCAGGGGACAGAAATGTGTAGAAGATATAAAAACGAACAACAAGGATTTAAAATTGTGTTCTACTCCATTGTAAAATTATCATACTTTGATTGCAGTCATATTTTTATGGATAGTAGCATATACTCATGTTACAGTCCCACATGACCACTACTAAGAGGAAACATAATTACACATAAATGAAGTCTGGCAACATTTTATACTATAATTCATTTTCCTTGTGATTATGACAACAGACAGTGTAGTCAAAGATAATTCTACACATGCTTGAAAGAACTGACGCCATTATATATCCCATCAGACATATTTTGAGGGAAACCCAAAAATCCAGAAATGTCGTGTTAAAACGGAATGTGCACTTTAACAGGTTTACAAAGAAAGCACCATGTGAGTGGAATAAACATTGTTTTAGCTAATAATTGTGTAGATCTATTACAGGTTTGTAGAACACTTGAAATATACAAACATCTTGACACTTAAAAGGCGTTTAGAGTTTTCACTGGCTTATCCTTCATCATCCATCACAAAAACCAAATAGTTTTGCTCCTAAGATATTCTAAAAATCTCTTCCATTTTGTGTAAGCTCACTTATCTACATCAACATAGTGTTTATCAATGATCTACGGGGGTAACCTAAATAAAAAGGATTTTAGGTAAGTTGTTGTACACAATAATATACGAGTATTCACAAATGCACTATATTCATCAACTCATTACCAAAAGCAAAGTAGGTTTTGAGTGGTGCCAGTGGCCGCAATATATTTAATTGACATTTTTAAAAGTCTTCAATATAGAAAAACATCTCTATTTAGACATTTAGAAAACAGAAAGATTGAGCGAAGAAATATTTACTTTTCAATTAGATCCTTATGTCTGGCTCTACTCTAATTATCGTTAACAAACATATCACCACTTGATTGGTAAATTGTTGTGTATTGTAACCAAAATGCTATATGTATTAGAGTAGAGCCAAAGATGAAGATCTAATTGGAAAGTAAATAATTCTTCGCTCAGTTTTTAGAAGTTACATGCAAACACTTCGCAGCAAAAACAAGTTTTCTGTAGAATATAAGTGAAGTAATTGTTCAGAAATAGTGGCATCCAGATACAAGGACCAAAATCATCTTCGGTTATTGTACTTCTGTGGCTAAACAAATACTTGAATTCGAATTAAAGTGGAATAGTCTGCTATTTGCTAGAATAAATTGCATTCTGTCTCCTGTGATATAGCACAATTTAAAGATGATAATCTTCACAAAATATAACTCCAAATGGTATACGAGCTTGCCTCGTAAGCGGAAGCTCCTGGGTTCGAACCCCAGTGGGTGCGTACTGCCAATGATCCCCAAACGAGGATGAAACAGATGTCCAGTACTCCAGTGCTGGTTTTCAATGGTTCTCTAACTGATATAAATCCGTGATCAACTCGTAAAAACATAACTAATCTTTACAAACCAAACTATAGAAAATAACCCCGAATATTAATTGAAAGAAAATCTGAAAATCTAGCAAAACCGGTTTCTCGCCGAATTCATTCAGATTTAAATTATTCTTAACCGCCAGCCAGACGAAAACTGTATATCCAAGATCTGATTTGAATTGTTTGAATGACACAGATTAGTGATATTAATTGTGATTTCTTTAAAGGATATATATATAAACACTGTAATAGCGGAACAGTTTTTTAAATTATTGTCCATGATTATTATTGTTTAGTGAATCGACTAATGTTAGCGGGACTAGCTCCTGTCTGACGAAAAACACTGGAAATTTAGGATTTTTAATAACACAAAAGATTCCCTGCACTCCTCTATATTAAAACCATGCTAAGTAAACAAATGCATGCTGATAGCTTTTCCACTAAATATATATATTCAAAATTTGTCAGTGTATTGTGAAAGCATTACCAAATTTAATATTAGGATTGGTAAGCACACTGCACATTTTAAAACGACATTTAACTTGTCTGCATTGAAATCATTTGTAATATACAGAGTTTTTTTTTAATGATTCTCTGTATGCAAGTACTATCGTCTGCTAGATTATGCAACCACAGATACTTGTTGTTGGATAAACTTTTTTCTACTACTATGGTATAAAATATACTACAGCTCAACTTGTTACCAAATTAGTTTACACAACTTCAATTTTATTGCTTCTTTTAAAATTAACCAAATATTTTCAAGGTTTAAACTAGTACTCAGATTCAGACAGATTGATTTAAAGGTGAGAATAGTGTTATCAGATTGTTTTCGTATAATTTCATGTGAAACAAGGTTTGAACATATCGCTATAGTTGTGTTCTTAGAATTGATTGGTTTCACTTAAAAGCTTTCATGTACTTTAGAAATAACACCGTAATTAAACTATTCAGCTTAGACAGCATATCTACGCTTAAATCATTCATATGTGCTACAAATTTCCTCCATAATTCTTTATTTTTGATTATATTGAATACTAGGATGGCATATAAATTCAGAGTTTTGGTGTATAGAATTGTAAACGTTTATCGGAGGCTAACTCTGTGTGTGGGTGTGTGAGGTGTGAATAATTATTATATAATTCAAGAGATAAGACAACTTTATGTAATGTGTACTTCATATTTCTAATTTACGTATATATATATATATATATATATATATATATATGCATCTACGTTCTTGTCAGTGTTTATACAAAGCAGGGTGATAACTGAATAATAAGAGAGATTGTAGGTCATCTTACTGTGAACAAATTAATTCAGCATATTTAGATACTAAAATAAAGATTCCCTACTGCATGATTATAATCCACGCATAAACAACTAACTGTTTACTTTCTTCAGCTTAATTGTAAAGTTTAGTTAATGCATTTACTTTTATCTAGAATTCTCAGATTGCTTAGCTTATGAAAAGCTGTCAGATTGATAACGAGAAATGGCTTTGAATTATTAGGGGATTAATTACTGTAAAAACCTTTCACGTTGGGCGCATATATTTACTCATACTATTTATATTGTATTCATTTCATAGGTTACTAGTTAATTACTGTGAAATTACTCATTTATTCAGAAAGTTGATCGTTTGGTGAAAATTGCTTGTGAGATTAAATCAGCATTGTAAATTAACTCATGCTAACTGAAACAACACCTGATAAACAGAGTTTTCGGGCTCTGAAATGTTTTTCTTGAGATTAATTAGAAAATTTACACATTTATATTCGATTGGTTGTGTTCTCTGATCTGGTTGATTTAATTGCAAAGCTTTCGCCGTCCTTCTAAACCCTACACTGAAGATTTTGTCTAGAAGGACAACGAATGCTCCACAATTAGATCAACAAGCTCAGAGAACGCAAATAATTCAGTATCATCCATCCATCTGAGCTACAAATCGTCTCCATGCTTTAGCATTTACATATGCTTAATAATGAGAAATATCGTTTAGCATTCATAAAACTCATTAGTGGTCATATATAAGGACAGGCACCTGCTGACTGCATTGGTTTGTGGTGGCGCTGTATGGTACAAACTGTTAAATGTAAACTTGAAAACTGTCAGACTATTGGCAACAGCTATTCGAAATGCTTACTAGAAAATTTGACATTATTAGTGTTTTCCTTTTTTTCCTTCACGTTCCTGGTGGAACATAGGGTTTCAAGCTAGAGTCTTGAGGTTTCTGTAGCAGTGTTTATTTTTACAGGTTGAGGTTGCTAGCCATATGCCCAACCTTTCCTCTTTACCGACTTTTATTACTGGTTTGACGAGGTAAAGGAGTGCGTTGGTCGGGGGTCGAACCCCAGACCATCCACATGGTCGGCTAGTGTCCTAACGACTATGCCACCGACGCACAGTGCTTTCCTTACTGTATACAAATAGCCTGAAGATCTCAAACTTACTGGATATCATCCCTGAACCACAATTCCAATCACGCAACCCTTCTCCTATCATTCAGCTATACGTTTCGGTAAATATAAATAAGATTGTACAGTCTTTGAAGATAACTTGGTCGACCAAGAAAGTTTTCTTCTCTAGATTATATTTAAGTTTCTGTGTTTCCGATCATTTAAATAAAAAAAATCACTAAAAACGATCGAACAATGTTCAAAAAAAATAAGTTAATTAGTACATATATGCGACCCAAATTTGTTAATTGCTCGATTTGATTTGATAGAGCCAGAGAGCATGTGGCAGTAAAATAGTTACAGTAAGAAAACCTCTGTCATAAAAGTGGCACTCTTTAGATTGATAACAGAGTTACCTGTCTTTGTGGAAACTGATATAGTATCTAGTCTGCAGAAAAGGTGGTATAAACTAAGGAAGAAGTTCTATGAAGCCCATCTGACAAGTAATCTGGAAAGCAATAGTTTATAAAATTAGAAACAAGTATTCACATGCAATAGTAAGGAATGTCCAGCTAATGAAGGAAAGATATATGATTTCTGACTTATTTGAATGATATTACATTATTGAAACCAGTATTTTAATAAAACGGTTTTCTATTATAGGTCTTTAGAGGTTTCAGCGTCTGATTACACTCCATCCAGAAGACTCTATGACGGCTAGCAGGTTTTGTGGAGACAGTTACAAAAATATGAATTAATCTGAAATGTGATGACGTTCCACTGAATCCATTCTAACCAGTTATAATGTGGAAATACATTTTTCTCATTACAAGTATTTTTGCTTAGGATGGAGGATTTCATCATGATCTGAAATCTGTTAGAGAATCACTGGAAAACCTGGGAGTACTGGACAGCTGTTTCATCCTAGTTTCAATCAATGTGTCGAAGTTTCAGGTTGGTGAATCTATTTGTTTCATGTAACAGGTTGAGTAACAGAAGATATGACAAAAAATGTATCATTTCTAGAGAAGTGGGATACTTTTTCACTATCTACATAAAATGTATTCTCAAAAATCTCATTAAAAGTTTCAGAATTGCTTCATATAACTTCATCATTACTCAGAAACAACGGCTGCATTTTGAAGAATGGATATACTGTTAAGTAATAAATCGGTTATTAAAACTTGAATGAAATTTACCAGTTCATTAGGTTTAGGTAGCTAAGTATTACTTTGTCATCAAATATTTCAGCATCACTATCAGAATGTATTTGATTACAGACCTACAGCTAACCCGGCTACTAAAACTCATAAACAAGTGATGCGAAAGTGTATGATGATGCATAATATAAAATTATTCTGTTCACAGATTTTTCTAACTGACTAATAGTTTATTGTTGCATTTAACATCCTAAAAAGATCATGAAGCTGATTCTTCGGTTAACGAAGGTCTTATCTTTCTCGAGTAACACACTAGCATACTCTCAGACTACTTTTAATTAAGGTAAAATGGAAGTCTCCTGAATAAAGTGGCAATTATGAAGCATGACAATGCGAACCTTATTATTTATTTCATTTATTTTGGTTCCAAGCGGGATGCAAGGCTTCAGGCTTGACCTTTGAAGCTTCAGTAGAGGTGGTCTTTTCTGTTTACAGGGAATGGGATTACCAGCATCACACTCAACTTCTCCTATTTACTGGGCCTATTAGTGATTAAGTGAGGTTAGGGAATGCTTCGCCTGGAGATCGAACTCCGAACCACCAATACTCATACAATAGGGACTTAATCCACACTTATTATAAAGCAATCATAGCCCTATGCAGTTTACCGTTGTCTTTTTGTATAAACAAAGTTTATGTTTTTTGCTGTTGGGTTGACGTACATTGAACAAAAGACGGTTTTTACCACATGGATAGACATTTTATATTCTTGTTTCCCGAGAAAGCATTATTTTATATAAGTTAAAATGCTGTTTATGACGAGTAAATTGCACTGCTGATACATATTATGGAATGTGTCTGACTGCTTTTCGATATTTCATTTAGTACCGTTAAACTGCCATGCTAAATCTTTAAGACCAATATCAGCCCATGATGAAATCCTGAGACCAACCAAATCCCTAGAAACCAACATTTGAATATCAATGAGATGCTCACTTACAGCTGACCCCATCTAGGTAGGTAATTACCTGAGTTCTAGTTGGAAGTCGTGATCAGTGGGGTACAGCAGGTCGGGTGAGAGGACAAATACTCGCCTCATATTACATTGGCTAGTTATCGCGCTATCTTGTGAATTGGCAGAAGCTGAAATTCATGGGCCATTTGATCGAGTCCCAGTGGCTTGATGGTCGACGAGCATGCCTTGCAAACCGAAAGGTCATTGCTTAGAACTTCGGCGGGTACGGAATGATGAGGAGTCTCAAAAACTAGGACGAAATGGCTGTCCAGTACTTCCAGCTTTTACAATAGTTCTCTAGCCAATGTCAGCTCCTGATGAAATCCTGGATAAAAAAATTGTATTCGCATATGAAGTAGTTTGGCGGAAAGCTTAAATGCCTCAACAATGCTTTTAGTATGACCCATAACTCAGCTTATCGATAAACGCATCGTGATAGTAGGACGGAATGAAATTTAGCGTGCAAACAGTATTTCAGGTAACGTGTCAATGCTATTTTCACACGAAACATTATTTAAAATATTTAAAAAACTGGATATGGTCATCAGTGGTTCTACAGAATGAATGGAAAATAAATCTAGAAGTTAAAAGTTTGGTAAATGTTCTCACATTTGAAAGAATAAACGCTAAAGTGAAAAACAAACAAACAAAAAGTATTAGATTATCCACACTTAAAAGCATACAGTGTTCAGTCCCAACTGACTTATATACAGCTATTGATATATCATTTAGATACTGTTGTAGTAAAGCTTCAGTACATGATCGTGATCGAGAATACGAATACATCTTTTGAAATAATCTACTGTAATACAATGAGTTACTATTGAACCAACCTAATCCGGTCATAATTATTCTACCTAAATCTTTAATCTGTAGGAAGCCTATAGTTTATTCAAAACAGGTTAACCATAAGTTAACGCCTTAACGCATATCATTTACTCAATAACTCATAAACAGTTAACTGATTAACAGGAAACAATAAAAATACACTAAAATGACCTCATATGTGGCAAAATAGGTTGAACGATGAACGTACACAAACAAGTCAGGCATGTGTGTTTAACTAATGAAACGCAATTTAAAAACTATAATTTAGGGAATAAACTCTTTTTGACTAGATTCTATGTTACTTATTCATGTGGTTGCATTTCACATGTAATGAGCGTTTAGCCTTATGCTGAAAATCCATCATACCTTTTCTGATTACGAGCAAAAAAAATAGCTTTTGGTAATAGTTTCAACTTTTTGAAAGGTGTTTAAAGAGTTCTCCTGACTTGACGCAAAGAAATGAAGGCGTGCAGGAGAAAATGGAGGTGGATCGGGCATACAATGAGGAGGCTACCAAATGACATCGCACGCCAGGCCCTCGACTGGAATCTCGATGGGAAGCGACGAGCGGGTCGTTTTAAGGTGACACGGAGGAGATTGTTTGATGAAGAGATGAGAAATTTGGTCAATCGTGGACCCAGCTAAAGAGGACGGCAGAACAAAGTGGAGATCTGTTGTTGAAGCCCTATGTTCCAATCGGAAGGTAAGGGAATAATAATACAATAATTTCTTCAGTTTTAAACCTCAAGTAAGCTACTGTACTAATCACATGAGTCGCTTCTCCTATTCTCAGTAGTTGCTGGGATTTGATAGGAATTAAACCAAATAAAACGTCTAATAAAACTAAATTTATCTACATCAGGTGCATTTTTGTTTCATTCGTTAAAAGACAACCGATTCTTAATGACCAGATAACGTAAGTTTTAGCAATCGTTTTTCCACATTGAATTATAATAACTGAGTAACCTATGTTTTTTGAAGCTCAGGTGTACACAGTATGCATGGCAATCACACATTTAACTGTAGTCAACTCGGGTTGTTTACTTTCCATTCTGAATTAAATACCTTTTAGAATTAACATTCCATTAGGCAGTATAAAGTCTATGTGTCTGAATGATGGATGAAAGAAACTTTCTTCTAAACAGTGTAACATTTTATAATTTTACGTTTTGATGTCGTTTGACATGTATCAATCCACGCGCGTTTCCAAATCCAAATTTGCAAAACAAATGACATGATAAAGCTGTTAGTTAACTAAGTATAAAACATGAATAATGTTGTGAATTATAGGTTACGTTTAACTCACATGCTTACACTCTCTGATAAGATCAGTATATTAATTTTTTTTCATTTTTACCCTCACTGATCGTCTGTGATATAAATCTTTGTATGAATAAAATTACATCAATAATAACAAACTTTTCAAGTATTAGATTTGTAGGTTCTTTTTTGATTGCATGTAGGATTTCATCATGAGCTGCGTACTGATGAAGAGGCCCAAACTAGGACGATACAGTTGTTCAGTACTCCCAGGTTTTCCAGTGGTTCTCTAACTGATGTCAGCTCACGATGAAATCCTCCAATAACAAAATTGTTCATAACCGAAAGTTTACAAAATGTTTCTCTACTATACAATGACCACATTCGTCCACATCAATTTCGACCCCGCCTTCTGATTCCATAGTGCACTTTTATTATATCTAGTTAGAAGTAGAATATACACATTTGTTTATAGACCCTGAGATCACTCATAAGATAGCGTACGGTTTATTTTCTCTGATATATAAGCATATATTTTAGACACTGAGAGGCAACTTTTGTTGCACACCTTTTAAAGTAAGAGTACCAACCATACTGATATTTCTGTCGATAGAGACTTTGGTAAAACACTATGGTTTTAATTAAAGTCTAGACTCTCTCCAATAATCTCAGTGAAAAGAACGGAAATCGGAAAAAATTTTAGAATGGATGTTACAGCTTTCAAGCATAAGTGTCTTCTTTCCTTCTAGTCATACTACAAGAGGATTGGTCTACTTGTATCAATATTTCACCCACAATGAAAAGAAATGAGCTAGCTAAGAAGATGCTACTTCAAATTAAACAAACTCCTGTCCGGCTGACTTCTGGAAAATACTAACGCCGACAAATTAAAGTGTGTTTCATTTATGGAAACCTTAAAGAAATGATAAGAGAAAAACAATTTATTGAGCATCCCTTCCAGACCGGTCTCATAAGTTATATATTATAGTCTCAAGCCAATATTTACTGACAAATAATCAAACTAAAATATGTGACAAAATGGTGTTATGACTTCTAAATTTCTCAGCTAAATGACCGTTAATTCCGTTCTAGGTGTTTGGCTTGCAAGATGACTCAACAAAACTGGTCTCATAGTATTTTAACCACAGTCAACCCGGACTTAAATGTACAGACTCAAACCCAGATGAGTTTAACAATGATGACAATAATTTGAGATTATATGGAAACGAAATGAGTCCTTCAAACTCCTACTGACGTGTTTCGTTGTATTGACTGATTGTAAGTAAGGACATCACGTATTAGTTTTCTATAAGTCACCGTATTTTAAAACTACCATACTTGTAGGAGACTGTTTGAACAAACTATACGTATTCTACCATTATAATACATAGAACAATAGCTTGTTTCTTCAACCAAAAGTTGATTAGTTCATGTGAAAGCAACAAGAAACAATGCGAATTTATTCCAGTTCACTCATATATAAGTACTTTTTTTAAACAACTGTCATTGGATATCCCAATAACCACGTTCTTTTCTATACACTGATAGCCGAACTGAGACTGTTATGTAATATTTCGTCTTGAAATCTAGCCCTAACCTTCATAGGTTCTATATAGTTCTGCCTAATCCCATAAAGAAACACTATCATCGCCACTGAAACTTCAAAACTAAAGACTCTTTGTTTTACACGGAACACAAAGTAATGCAGAAAAAGGCTGGCGAACCACTGGTATGTGCGAAATTAGAAGAACACGTAGTAGATTCTTGTAGTTTGTCTCTTCATCTGTGTAAAGCGTGATATTTTAATTTATGTGGCTTGAGTCTCCAAGTTACAGGTTAAATTCAGACTTCCGTATTTTTTCCGTTTAATAATAATAATTAATTAATATTAATTAATTAATAATGCGCATTGTACTTGCTGGAATAGCACGTGAATGAGACCACCAACCATCTAGACTAACCAGTTTACAACAAAATAGGTATTTCTCAATTTCTAAACCAGTATAATTTCTTTACATAATGCAATTCTTAACAATCCCACATATTTATCAGTTGTTAGTTTACTTGCCGATAGTTTTCAAAACACCTGATTATAAATGAAGGACTAATTTTGTGATGTATCATTAGTGAAATTGCATTTTCAAAGTTATTCTGAGTAAGCTCATTTTTAAAAAGCTACTCATGACAGCTGAAACAAATGATTCTAGTCCCTAACTCAAGATACCGAAGATAATCAATCTTTATTGCTTTTAAATAATGTATTTTCATTTGAAGGACAAATGTCTAGGACACCTATCAAAAGAAGGGAAAGAACAAGAGGACGGAATTTAATTATTTTTTTTCTCAATTTTTTTGAAGATGAATAGAATCCAGTCCCTGTAAGCAGCAATAAACTGGATAATTGATTGCAGAAATATATTTTTTTGTAATTTAATCAGATAATGTTCTGCTTTTTTAAATTTCTACCTGTCCTAAAGATATCCATCTAGACTGATAAATTAGCCCTTAGATACCGTATATGCTTACTACTGTTCACTTCTTTTGGACAGGAACAGGTTACATACACTGTTAGATATAAATGTGACCGATGTGAATAATTTCAAGAATAAAGCCGTTATAAAAATGGACAAGACTTACGTGAATGGATGATTTCATAAAGTCTTTTATAGGTTGAATTACAAGTCCGCATATTGCATAACCCCAGGACCACATTATGTCCAAAATGCACTAATTATTTTGTTATTCTTAGTAAAATATCCAACATATTAGACTCATACAGGGGAAAGTTATTACAATTGTACAGGTAATACATGTTTAAAATATGTCTTTCTTAGTAAATAAATACTGCTGTTAGTTTATTAGTAAGCTAAATACCTTATTATTTTACCCAGTTGGTACAAAAATTTATGATTGGTGCATACTGTTTAACCAATCAACAGTAAAAAGAAAATTTGTTCATTTTCCAAACAGCCATTAAACATATTTTTCACTGTATTTAGTTTATTAAGATTTAGTTTAAATATGTATACAAGCATTAATAACTATAATAATTGCCAGCAGTAATTGTACAATGTCCGGTTGTTACTTGCTTTCTTTGTTTCCGTTGTGTTCCCGAGTGGAATACAGGCCTTCAAGCTTCAGCTTTGAATTTTTAGTAGCACTGGTGTTATTCTTTTTTACCGAGTGTAGTTGCTATTCTCCCTCTTAACCTCCCCTTTTTGCCGGCCTAACTACCTAACCTAAGCGTGATTAAGAAGTACGCCGGTTGAGGATCGAACCATGGACCGTGTGTGTGGTTAACAAGAACTCCACTAGTGAACCACCTTCGTATAAACCAGAGAGTGCTGGACATTTGTTTTGTCTTGGTTTAGGACTCTTCACTAGTACGCACACAATGAGGTTTGAACTCAAGATGTCCCGATCACAAGGTAAGCTCGTAGGATATTCAGTCAGTGGGGTCCCGTCCTTTGTTTAAACAGTTAACTTCCTGGGAACTGCAATGCCCATCTGATTTGCATAGTCTTGCTTACTGTTTAATACTGATTTCTCTCATCTGACTTATAGTGCTTATTATTATCATCATTTCAGGAATAGAAAAAGTTTTCGACCTCATTTTTACCAACACATTCCTAGTGATTTAAGGCTAAGAAAGTCAACTATTGTACAGTAATCCAACTTGATGCCGTATGTGAGATAATGCACACAATTTAAACAGTTCCAGCATGTTCAAGGTAATCGGTAAACAGAATGAATAGAGCTCATTTCATTGTTTCTTGCTTTAACCATGTCGTTAGCTAAGTTAAATTTCTCGCCAGTGTTATCCATTCGGTCAATATCTGTCAGAGATATTCTAAACTTGATTAAATCATCCTTAATGCTTTCTGTCTTATACATGGTATAGTAATGACGCAAAATAATAAAAATGATAAGTTTAGTTCACGGAATCATGATTATTAAGTATATTGGATGCTATTTAGAAATGTATCTCATATTTTCGTTAAGAAAATATTCGAAGAAAGAGTTATACGAAAATGTTCAGATAACTAAACTTAATGTGCCTAACAGGCATTTAGCTTGATAATATCAAATTCTAAAAAGTACATATTATTGGTCAAATATACAACTATGTGTGAATATCTAGATGACACAAGAAAATATGTATTCCTCACTCACTGTATCTCCGACTCTCACGCATCACTGAATATTTCATTTCTCAATTGATAAAAAGTTGCTCATAAATTCTAAGATCTGAAGAGAGGAGAAGGAGAGAGTTC
Organism: Trichobilharzia regenti; assembly: GCA_944472135.2. Classification (NCBI taxonomy): domain Eukaryota; kingdom Metazoa; phylum Platyhelminthes; class Trematoda; order Strigeidida; family Schistosomatidae; genus Trichobilharzia; species Trichobilharzia regenti. Next base: position 60,237,946 of record OX235270.1, read on the forward strand.
AGTGAGCCAAAGAAAGCCCTAGCTACACTTTCTTTAAGTTGCTTCTTCACTTCAGTCCTTATTTCAACCACTTAATTTGCTGATGTAACACAGTGGCTATTTTTACTTTATAAAAATGAAAAAATGACATGATTTACAAATTTTCTATAGTTTGGTTTGTAAGGATTAGTTATGTTTTTACGAGTTGATCACGGATTTATATCAGTTAGATAACCATTGAAAACCAGCACTGGAGTACTGGACAGCTGTTTCATCCTGGTTTGGGGATCATCGGCAGTACGCACCCACTGGGGTTCAAACGAGGGACCTCCCACTTACAAGACAAGCTCTTATACCATTCAGCCACTGGGACCCGATTCAATGGCTCATGAATTCTAACTTCTAACAATTCGTGATTTCGCGCGACCCCAACGATTTTAGTAGGTGGGACATCCATCCACACATGTGACATCTAATTGGACCTCACAGATTTACTTACTCACCACTTATTCAAACTTTCAAGTAGGTGGAAACATCTTTATCTCTATACTTTCTGGAATTAAAAAAAAACATTCCACACTGAAATTCAATGTGTCCTTTATTCAGTATGTGCAACGTTTAAAGGAAAATGATGTATGTACATTATCACGGATCTCATTAATTATAATAGCATGGTGCGAGGTGTTATTAAGATGTAATTCAATCATAAGGTCATATATCCAATCATATAATTAGATGTGATTAGGTGAAATCTTGATGCTTTCTCCATTCATCGACCTAATACTGTCACTGATTTATAGAAAAATTCAAAATCATTTTCCTCTGCATTGTTCAATAGCTTTATGGAATTTTATTGCCAAGCTGATCGCCGTTAAATAATCTCGAAAAAGGATGTGCTTGATTTTTTGCTTTAACGGGACAAGATGAAGGCATAATGCTTATCTCTGTCTATTTCAGATAGTTTTGTCTCAAGTAGTTTCGAATAAATTTTTAAAAAACACATTATGAAAATTCTGGAATGAATGAAAATAAACAAAGAAAGCCATTCTTAAATCTGCAGATGTGGAAACCTTTAATTCGATTGCGTATAAGTCGTAATGCATTCTGTTATTTTTCATAACATACTGCATACATTTAATCGAAATTTTGGTATGACATCCTTCAGGTAGGTCAGACATTTTGTGTAATTCTCAGATGACAGAAAATAATTTGCATTTAGCCTGAACGGAAATTTATGCTTGAAACAGAAAATCTACAACAAATCATTATTATTTCATCAGATTTAAATGATAAAAGCTTGTGTTGTGAAGTATGTAGACTGCGGAAAAATATCACCTTGTCACAGGCTAGGAAAAGTGTAATATTTAAATATGCTTAAATTTCAAGAACATTAAAGTACACTTCACAGTAAAACGTTTCAGTTAATAATAACCAACATTCATGATTTTTATACATATTGTGATTCATGAAATTTAAAGAGTTCAACAGACTTATTCCTTTTTCCGTTACTTTTGGTCTTAATAAAAGATATGAAGGAACGTAAATTAAAACAGTACCATTGTTATAACGAAATGACCTCATATAAAGAACCACAAAAGTTCAAAGGGTACTGAACAGCTGCTTTGCTCTTGTCTGAGACTCGTCGGCAGTTCACAACCATGATCTCCCGGGGTTTGAGTCGAGGACCTTCAGGTGACAACGTGAACTCAATTACCACTCTGCTACCATGAAGAAGTCCAATAACCCACCAGTTCTAACTTCTAACAGCTTACGATATAATATCACCTCTATCTGGTGGCCGAATGGTATGCCAGTGTGCCTTGTAACCAGAAGGTCCTGGGTCCGATACCTGATGAAGTCTTGGGTGCCCATTGTCGAATAGTTTTAAACAATGACAAAGTGGCTGTGCAGTACCCTCTGGATTTCAGTGGTTCTCAAACTGAAGTCACTTAGTGATAAAAACTGAAATAAATCCATTCCCTGCAAACCAACACTAAAAAACATTATAGTTACAGAGATTATTATTTAAAAATTCCCGTTGAGTCATAAAAAACGACGTTCAGAGAAGAGTTACTATTTTCCCCAATATCGACGAATTTCTTTTTTATTATTTATTATTCTTCCCTCTGGTTCTGGGTGGAATATGATACTTCAACAATACGTCTCAACTTTGTCATATTTTCAGCGGTCCTCTGTATCCAATCTTAAGATTACCAATAGTCTCTGATCTCCTCCTGTCACAACCACCTCCATGTCACCTTCAAACGCTCAGCTGGCCATTTTCCATTCGGGTTCCACTTCTGTACTGGCCTGCATTGCGCACGATGACATTCGACAGTCTCCTCAGTGTATGCCCAGTCTATCTCCACTACATTCCGCATATTTGTTGAGCGATAGGTTCATGGTTGATTTACCCACACAGTTTCTTGTTGCTGCCGGCCAGGGTGCCTGCCATTTGATCTTCAGTGCAGAGTCAGCGAAAGCGTCTGTTGATGAACGTCTGTAACAGGCTGTTGGAAATGCTTTCTGTAACAAAAATGGCGAGTTCATGACTTAGAAAGAAGAACTGACCGACATAACTTCAGTGCTGAAAATCCGAATCTTCTTCTTTATGCTGAGTTAGAGTAGAAGATTTCAAAACCGATTTCACAGTGATGAAAATGGATCTTGCCCGTCCGATTTTCGCCTGCTTCAAAATCTTCACCAATGTTGTCTGTAGCTGAAACGATGCTGGATGCCAAGATAAGTGAAGGAAGCAACCTCTGAAAAATTATTCCACTGATATTGAAAGGTGGATGCTTATTGGTGTTGCTCTTGGTTGGTTAGTTGGTTAATTGGTTGGGTACCTTTATCACCTTCGTCGTCCCCATGTTCACTCGAAGTCCCGTCTTCGCTGACAGCCTCTTCTACCAGCTTGTTGGTTTTCATCTGTACATCTCCCAATTCATGTGACATAAAACGTAAGTCGTTCACTGGGCCTAGATGTTCTAGAGTCTTCCCATCGGTGGTCCAGTTTATTCCTGTCTTCTCGCTCTCCACATTTTGTTGAAGGACGCAGTCCACCTCGGTCAGGATTATCATCGGTGGTAGTAGACAGCCTTCTCTTACAACCACTCACTGTCTTCACTTCGAAGGCCTCAGTGATTTTTCCCTTGTGGATCACCTGACCCTAACACGTGGTGTTGTCATATAGCCAGCTAGTGATCGCGGTTGATAAAGATTTGGGTCAATCAACTCCGTAGTATTGAAATAGTCTCCAAATTAATTCATTGTCAACGCCGTCTGGTGAAGGCCACTTCGAAGTCGGTGAAGTTTTGTTAGAGGTTTGACTGACATCCGATGCTCTGTTCGATCATGATGAAGCACAAAGTTGGAATTTGATCCACACATGATTTGCCTTTCCTGAATTCATCTTGTTCCGGCTGGCGGAGTTCTGCATCCAGTGCATCTTTTAGTCTCTCAGGGATGACACGACTCAATATTTCGCTTGGCATGGACAAGAGCTTGACTCCACGCCAGTTCATGGGAGGCCTAAATCGCCCTTCTTTGATAGTTTTACAATTCAGCCTCTCTTCTAATCGGTAGGCACCTCTACTTTCTTCCAAACTTTTTGCAAGTGATGTTTTCAGTGCTTCGGAGAATTTCGTTTGAAACTGATTCCTGCAGCTCAAGATTTCCGCTTCATTGAGGGATTGGTATCCACTGGCAGGCAGTTTTGTATGTGCTGTTGGTGGTATTTCTAGATGAGTTACAGGTAACGGTCATTTCAAGAGTCCTTTGAAGTGATCAGACAACTGTTATACTTCTTTTTTCTTCTGGTATTTAGGTTACCTAGAAAGTCTTTATTGGTTTCATCTGCGTTGATCCATTCCCGATTAGAGACTTGGTCAAATGATATAATGTTCCGAGGTTTCTTTTACCCGCGGCCTGCCAATTCTGCTTCAGGCCGCAGTGTGTCGTAGAATTATTATTTTTTTACTATGGCTTGATTCCACACCGTATTCTTCGTACAAGTATGGAATTTTCAACGTGTGATATCAGTAGCCAAAAGTTTGCAGGCCGACCATAGATATCAGGTGAGCGTTGTCAGGGATCGAACCTCGGACCATGTGCATGGTTTTTCTTAACACTTTTCTTCACTTTTCTATTCAGTGTGATGTGCGCCGAACTCAGACTCTCCCTCCACTGTCTGTCATCGAATTTGTTCATCTTCGATTCCACTATCCTCTTCTCTGCTGTTGGCTTCCAGGTGGTGTCCGTTGAGAGCCACTACTTGTCTTGTCCCTTCTTCTCTTGTAAGAGAGCTATTCAGGTTTTCTTCATTACCCCTTTTCAGAGTTGCATGCCTCAGAATTCGCTGTGACACCCGCAATGAAAACTTTCTGTGTATTTTCATCCTTGAGTGTCTCAGTTTTGAACTTGAATTGTGGTGTATCTCTGGCTTCTTTGAAGACTTTCAACTCGGCCTTGAATGTTCTTTGCACTAGATAATGGTCTAAGGGAACATTTGCTTCTCTTCTTGATTCTGCGTACATAAGGCTGTCTCTCCGCTTACTTCACATTGACGTGAATCCTATCGGAGTTTTCTAGTATCTGTCAGCTGAAATCTATGTCACTTCGTGCACACCCTTGTGTATGTACACGCTACGTTCAACTACCAAATCGACGAGGATGCAGAAGTCTGCAAAGAGTTCTCCTGTGCCACTCACCGCATCACTGACAGCCTCTCAGTCCTCTATGAATTCTCTCCCTGTATTGTATGCTTCCAGGTTAGCGACCATATCACCCACTAGGATTTCGATACCGCCACTTGGTGTCTTGTCATTTACAGTTTGCAGTTTTCTGTAGAAATTCTCCCTCGTCTCTTGATCTGACTTGTTTTTAGACGCGTGGCATTCGATAGTTGGAACATTCCTACACTTTGAGTTTATTCTTGCTGTCATTGTCCTGGAGGAGGCTAGGATCCAATGCGAAGGGACTTCGGATGTAGGTGGTGACACCATGACAGTCAGACATATATCATTGGCGAAGTCCAGATCCTCCACGTTTTTTGTGTGAGTCGATTTTATGCCTGTTTCCTCATTGCCCGTTGTCTGTCCAATTATCCAATCTACTGCAATCAGGAAGATCACTGGCGATAGTAGACAGCCAGCTTGTCTCACTCCTGTCCTCACTTCGAAGGCTTCCGTAGGTTTCCCATTGTGGATTACTTGTCATACAGCACTGTCGTATAACTGTTGGATGAAGTGTATAATTGTCGATGGGACCCTGAGGTAGCGAATTAGTTTCCAAATGACCTCGATCGGCGCTGCACTATCGAAGGCCTTTTCAAAGTCGATGAAGTTGAGTGAGGTGGAGAGGTGACTGCCATTCCAAGCTTTGTTCAATGATGATCCGTAGGGCGGCGATTTGATCAATAGATGGTTTGTTTCTCCTGAATCCGGCCTGTTCCGGTCAAAGTTTTTCATCCAGGGTGGCGTGTTTGATTCTCTCCAGGATGATGCGGCTTAGTATTTTGCTTGGAATGGACAGGAGCATAATACCACGCCAGTTTTTGCATTGACTTAAATCTCCTTTCTTTGGTAGTTTGAATAAGTATCCTTTCTTCCACTCCTGGGGTACTTTGCCCTCTTTCCACAGCTTCTCCGACAGTGGCGTCATCAAGTCCGCTGTTGTCTCTGGGTCTATTTTCAAAGCTTCTGCTGGGATTCCATCTGGTTAGTCAGGCAAATTTTACATATCGCGCCAAAATCTATTAGAATTAGGCAAACAAAAATTAAAGTCAAAATAAAGGTATGTATGTGTATTAAACACATTCATTAGATGTGATGAAAAACAAAATTGAACAAATAACTTATCTTCGACGGCATATCTGCTTATTTATCATGTTGTTGTTTTTCTTTCTTATTGAAATTTTGCTTAAAACAACTTAAACAAATTATTATTCTTATCTAAAAATAATTTAGCAGCATGAATGACAGTAAATAGTTACAACTGAGATTAATAACAACACTGGAAGAAGAATTTACAGCAATCGAATCAACTCCAGCTATAAATATCTGTCACCTGGTTGTCTTACTTAATTAAAAGAGGATTGGATTAACACTTCGAATATATATATCATTCTTTTGCCTTTGGAGTGGAACATACGGCTTCAGACCCTAGGTTTCGTCAGTGTTGATGTTATGTTTACGATGTGGGATAGCTTTCCTTCTGCTAAGCGAGGTCCAGGAGTCCATTAGCTGGTAATTTAACCTGATGCACTTGAAATAAATAGTTAAGGCCTTAAATTTAAAAAAGTATACGGAAACTAGTCAGTACATCTGATTACTTTGTATTTATTATGATCATCTTACTATATGATCTGACGATAATTAACTCAGTGCTGAACAGAACAGGATTTATTTCAGACGTGACATTGGAAAAGTGTCCAGCAGCTTGAATAACAGAAATCAAAGGACATTGAGAAACAATTTCTCAACACTTTACTAATTAATCTTGTCATTCAGACCGAACTAATTTAATTGTGTCATAATTCATAATTATGAGAATAAACTATTGCCTACTAGCTGCATTTATATATGAGCATTTCCTGCAACTGATTAACATCCGGTAAGTGATTTATACGCATATATATATACATATATTCTTTATAATACGGAACATCTAGCGGTATAAGGTTTTCCACCAGTTGTCTTTCTTTGCATTACTTTCTGCATTACTTTTACCAACTTATTCGTTCATCATTTTCCCGTTGATTTTATGTATACTACGATTTTTAGCCAGTGGAAAAGAAAATAGCAGATATTTCGTTAGTTCGCAAGATGAAGATTTTTGCATGGCCACTTGCCTCCATTTTGTTTCATTTTAGGAAATAATTAAATCAATCTTGAGAATTGTTGAGCTCACTGAAAAAAATCGTTACTTTTATGACCAACTCTGCATAAAACATTGTATACTTAAAGTTATTCCAACATGCTTACCAACAAAAATTCACTGATGAAATTATTCGCCCTTAATTTTGTGATGCCATTAATTCCACGTTATATATTAGTTTTAATTTTTCTGCATAACTTTAATGTGTTTTTCTTTTTTTTGCCAAAATATCATGCGTTTATGTAGGCTTCTCAGTGGGGACCTGCACTGCATATCACGAGCAGTCAAGCAGGTTTCCCAGTTAACACTGTCATTCTATGGGAAAAGATATTTCAGCCTTATTTTCAGTCCATTGAGAAAGCAGAACACTTCTGATGACTAAATTTTAAAAAAAAAACAGCTGAATATTTGCTGATTATTATGTGTTATAAAAGGTGGCATAGCGGTTGGAATGCTCGCTGACCATGCACATGGTCTGGGGTTCGATCCTCGGCCGACCCACTCCTTCACCTCGCTAAGCCAGCGATAAAAGCTGGCAAAGATGAAAGGTTGGGCATGAGGCTAGCAACCCCATCCTGTAAAACATTGATACTGCTACAGAAACTTCAAGCTTCTAGCTTTAAGCCCTATGTTCCAATGGGGAACACTAAGGAATAAGGAAATAAATATAAGGTACTGGTTCCAAGTATCTAGTATAATGGTTGCTTAACAAGACAAAATGATGATAGTAATTCAAGACTGTTAGCTTCATGTTGTTTTAATTTCCTTTAATTTGAAATCAAGTCAATAACGCAACACGTGAATGAGGAAGACTTGTTTAGTCTCAAAATTTTGAAAATGTACCATACAGTTAGGTAGAGAACTTTTGTTAAGTTTCACATCTCTCCAGGAAACATTTTGTCAAAATGAATATTAGTGTAATAGATTACTTTGACTACAATTTACTCCCTTAACGAAAAATATTGAAATTTATTCCGTTTGTTTTTCTGAAAAATATTATATATATACGTCAACAGACACCTTTCTATGTTCAGATGCTAGACGTCATAGTGACTACTGCTTCCATTCAATCTCATATTGATTTCTCAGCCCTATTATTAATCAGGACAGTATCAATCACTGTTGATCTCAAAGAGACACTTCATCTCGTATAAAAAAAACGAATAACTCTTTCAATAAGATCAAAATGATGATTTGTTAATCAATAAAGTTATCTGGCTTGTCAAATTTCTTTCTGTTTATTGTTTGTTTGTAAAGAAAACGCTTTTTCGAGTTTGACCACGGATTGAGAACTATTGAATACAAGGTAGTACTGAACAACTGTCTTGTTCTAGTTTGCTACTCATCGACTGTACGTACTTACTGTATTTTTCGGAAACACGGAGTCAAAGTAATACTTCGCAATTATCAGCGAACTGTTACACGCATTCATATGTTGCAAATTAAGAGTACCAATTAACACATATATATATATATTTCTAAACATTTTCTGTATAGTGAGTAGAGAAAGATTTTCCTAATTAGTTGGACCATCGACAGAATACCAGTCTTCTTCATTATTAATTCAATACTTTTTATTTTGTTGCACTTAGAGCAACAATATGTTCAGATGACATCACAGTCATTGATTCTGTTGCCGACAAATAAGTGGTTGGTTGATAAGAATACCAATCTGTTTTTTCATTCCATTCCAGATTAGCAACAATGCTTGCAATTCTCAGTTTAGTAGATGCTGTGTAATTATTCACTAATGTCTATTCAAGTAAAGCATTAGCTGGTTTTGAACCAGAAAAACTGAGAAGGTCGAGCATGGGACTAGCAAATTTAAAAAATCTGAAATCAACGTTGAAATCTGCCGTGCTCAACATAAAGAACAAGGTTCAGATTTTCAACACCAGCGTTTAATCACCTCTTCTATGCGGTTCAGAGTGTCATAAAAAACCTTTCCAACGGACATCAGACTTTCATCATCAGTTACCTTTGGCCTATATTGAAGGTCGAATGGCCTTTCGAGGTTGATTAGCAACAAGGCACCAATTACTTAAAAGATGTTCAGAGGGAAGTGGTGATGGATTAAGAACACGCCGACGAGGCTTGAAATCGCTGGGCAGGTATACCAGGAGAACCCAAATGAGGAAAGACGATTTGGCTGCTGGTCCGAGGGTGACACGGATGAGACCGTGTGGGAAGGAGATGAGAACACACGGGCACTTGCGGAACCAGCTAAAGGAACCTGAACAGATATGCTGCTGGAGCCTTATATTCCCCTCGTAACCCAAGGGAATAATAATAAATAATTCATCAGGATCATATTACCCTTAAAAAATATAAACCATTGGACACCTAGAATGTAAACTGATCTCATTTGAATTAGTTTTTGCGAAACTGAGACACCATATCCCGTATGTCTGGATTTTAGTGTACTCAGCTGCTTCAGCGGATATGACGCATCAAGGGCAGATTTACACTCTAAACTCAAAAAGAATCATTAATGTTGTTTTGGTTTTACTAATTAATTTGATCTAGAGACGCCTCTGAATATTATTCATGCGGCCAGTTACTAAACGTATTTATCAAAATAGAATAATCAAGCAAACTAGGGATCTAGAATTCAGTAGGTTTACAATTAATCATTCATATGATAATGCACAATCTTTTTTCTGATAAACATGAATACCGAACTAGAAAGGAAAGCAAAACTCTCTCATTTTCTAATATACTACTAACGCACATTTTTGCAACACTTCAACATTTACATTCCCTAGGCAGTTATATTTTGCTTAGTTCGGCTTCTTATGTTACTTATTTCAAAACTTAAAGATACTGCTATTGAAAAAAAATAGACCACCTTTAATTCCGTTCATCAGTGAAATGTTTGCTCGAATATTTCATAAAAATATTGCAGTTATTTTATTCAACCGCATAGTTATTAGTATTTAACAAAATATTTTATCTTGACATTTTAACTAATTTGTTGCGTTTATAAAGGTTGGGTTTTTTGTGGATTTTGTAAGAGTAATTTTATCTGACTTGAAAATCTAAATGAGATCGGATTTCTTCCTGTTTTTGTGATGCAAAGTTTCATCTAGTGTGGAATCCTGCATTGTAGCCTTCAATAATTCACTAAAGAAAGTGACCTGTAGCCATCTTTCCTCGAGTTTCAGATTTTTCCTACTCAATTCCTGTACAGAAATCTTCACGCCTAACCAGACTGAGAAAAACTTTATGTAGACTGTATGAAACTGTGTTGACAGACAGCACTAAAAGGTTCGTAAATATACTGACAAACATATGATAATTTTTCATACTTATCTTCATACTTATACTAGTAATTAACCTTCAATAGGTGTAGGATTTTATTTCTTTTGATTCCAGTACTTTAAAATATTGTCTGTCACTACTTTCTTATTTTCACTAGTTTTCGGATTTGCAAAGGCCTAGCTTGAAATGACTGAAATCTCATCACTTTTTACATCTGACTACCTTTCAGATGCCACTTTGTTTCTAATAACCTTAATCAACGATCGTGATTGACGGATCATATCTGACTGGGTGTGATGCGAAGGTACTCACTGACAGTTCTGAGTGTTCCTGCTATATTCCAAATACAGTCATATGCGGCTTGGTTGATAAAAGGCTGGAAATAGGATGAAGAAGTTTTACATTTGTGAAAGCCTTTTTAGGTAAGTCCATTCAGCCCCACGTGATTTACCCTTTAAAGTTATCTACAGAGCCAAATTCAGTCACTCTAAAAGTTTATATTTTATCCATTTATGTATGGTGAAGCTTTAGTGATAAATGAACATAAAATATGTAATAGGAGATGTTGTGTTGAACCTCTGTATTTACGTTGGTGATGGTGAGGCATCATGCTCCTGTCGACGCCAAGTAAAATCCTGCGTCGCATCATCCTGGAGAGAATAAAGGACGCACTGGATACAGAACTCCGACCAGAACAAGCTGGATTCAGGAAAGGCAAATCATGTACTGGATTATGCGCCAGACAGTGAGTGGGAAACGAGAAGACAGGGATACCCTGAACCGACGTGAATAACCCAGAAGACCTGGATTTCGCGCGTGGATGATTTATGTTTGATGTCAAACAAAATCGAAGACTTACAAGCGAAAACCAACAAACTGGTCGAAGAAGCAGGCGGCAAATACATGACTCCAAGTGAACATAGACAAGACGGAGGTTATGAAAATAACTAGCCAACAACAACAACAACATTCAGCGCCAATCACCATCAACAAGAGGGATTTGAAAGAGGTTACTTCATTCACTTATCTAGGGAGGGAGAATTGTCTCAACTACAGGAGGAACGAATGAGGATGTCACCTAAAGAATCGGGAAGGCAAGCGAGAAACACATTCATCAATCTGAAACCAATCTGGAAATCAGCATCTGGTCACTCAGCATCAACAACAAAATTCGGTCGGATTTTCAATACAAACGTCAAGTCAGTCAGTTCTTCTATACGGATCAGAAACTTGGCGGGCGGGTCACAAAGAATATCTCCAACAGACTGCTCCAGACCAGACCTTTATCAACAACTGTCTTCGCTGGCTCTATACTGAAGATCAGATGGCCGGGCCGGAAAGAATCCCCAACAGGAAACTATGGGGACAAACAAACAAAACAAGAACCAATCGCCAACCAACAAATATGCAGGAGAAAGTGGAGATGGATTGGACACTCGCTGAGGAGGCCGCTGGGTGACATGGCGCGAGCGTCAGACCATTGCTCGAGTGGAACCAGGCCGAAAGGGAAGCGGTGGCGAGTGGGACGTCAGTGCAAGGGTGGGTGACATGGGGGAGATCGTGTTAAGAGGAGTTGAAAGAGTATGGACTATGATGGATGCAGGTGAAAAGTACAGCGGAAGAAGGAGGAAGCAAGTGGAGATGTGCAGTTGAAGCCCTATGTTCCACTAGGAACCCAAAGGAACAATAATAATAATGACAACGTTCACTTTTATTTATTCCTTTAAGTTCCCAGTGAAACACAGGGCTTCAAGCTCAGGCTTTGAAGTTTTGGTTGTAGTGGTATTTATTTTTACGGAAGGTGAGTGAGGTTGCTAGCCTCATGCCCAACCTTTCCTCTTTACCATTTTTATTATTGGCGTAACGAGGAAGAGGAGTGCATCAGCGAGGGTCGAACCTTTGGCCACTTACGTGGGCATTCTACCACTGTGCCACCGATGCTTATTCCATTTTACCATAAAAATATGTTCCACTTCTTTTCATCTTCACCTTCTTTATTGTTATCATTATTATACTTTTCCTTTTTTCGGCAAAACTTAGCCTACTTTTAAAATCCTAATACCAGTTCACTTATTTAATAATCTTTTGAAATTTTTTAATTCATCCACTTCAACTCCATCCCCTTAATACATAATGTTTGTTATGGTGGGATTCACCTGGAAACTTATTTAACTGAGTGTTTTAAGATATAAGCACCACTAATAATCACAGTATGACACGGTGAAGTTTTTAATATCCGATTATAAATATATATATATATATATATGTATATATCAAGATTTTTTCCAGCCATCATTCCTTAAAAAAGTATTAATTATGCATTATGCATAAACTTATACAACTTTCCGAAGTCTATAACATGAATTTCTTTATTTTAGTAATAATCCACAGGAAATATTCAACATTCGCAATGAAAAAAAAATCAAAAAATCATCCACTAGCATATAAAAGTCTTGTTAATTATTTATCTACAAAACAATAAACAGTATTACATAATCGTATGCTCCAATGAAATTAATTATTAACAACATTTTTTATAATAAAGTACTTCTGTTCAAAAGTTTGCTTTCTTAAGTATTCAACACATTTCTTGTCGCCAAACTCATGCACAACCTTCCCTCTTTACAGGGCTTACCAATGACTTGGCGAGATTAAGTAGTGCATCTAACTGAACCATATATATGAGACTGGCACTAATTTCAGGTTGAAAAAAAGCATTTCATCGTAAAATACACACCTGACTAAATGTGATTTTAGTTTTAGTTTTACAGACTCCATTTCGTCTACAAAGTTAATTAGATGCATTACGTGGGATATGAGCTGAGTGAACTGCACCATGGACCATGTAATACACTCGGCTGGAAACCATGAGGAGTGATGTGCACACTGTGTAAAATACCACGCATGTTGGATAAATTATACTTTAGAATAAATTATACTTATGCACATTTGTAGGCTAAGTGACAATAATAAACATAGTTTAAAAATAATAATATTAATAATATAATAATAATTTGGTTTATTCCAAATCAGTACTTGTGATATAGAATGGAATTCTCAGCATTTTACTACAGTATTGCATCCAGTTTATACATTAACTATAAATAAAATTCTACATAGATTAAGGTAATCTCAGTTCATTATGACAACAACATATTAGCATGTCGGTAGCAAAGCCAAAAAATTAAACAGTGTGTTTGAAGGTGTTAGAAAAGTAGATACTACTATCATATTTACTGGCGTAAGTGGTAACAAAAAGGTCGAGATATACAGAGTGTGAGAGAACGAAGAAGAATGTTTTAAATAGAGTCTGTAAGGAAGAAACAAACAAAGCAGCACCTAACAAAAAAAAAAAAAAAGAGAAAAGGAAAAGAAAGCAAACATTATACCTGTAAATGATATGAGTTGGAAAGATGAGATCCAGTGTTCTACTGACAATTTAATAAGTCATAGGTTTCCAGCCTAATGCTTTCTTTATCGAACAGAATACGAGCTAAGTAGGGTATGGTTGGATTTTTGTACTTGCTAAATAGGCTTCTGCTTCTGCCTGATGAGATACATGGGGAGAGTTGTGAATGAAGAGGGTGGTGTGAGTTAGGTAGAATATATTTAGCCCATTTTTCACCTGAGTCCAAGTGCCTGTCTACCAGAATATTAACAAGCTGGTTAAGTGGCACGTAGCTTACCCTGCTGACAACCTTTAACATCCTGTGTAATAAGGTATAGTCTTTCTTCAGTAGCCCTGGAAAAACTAAGGGGGAACAATAGAGAGTAATAGGCAGAATGCGAGAGTTAACGAATTGTAGGAGTAAGGGTTGGGTTATTCCAGAATGTCTTAACTTCTTGATGTAGAAGGTAAGACGGAATATTTTCTTAGAAATCATCAAGATATGAGACGACCCGGAAAGATCAACAGATAGAATGACGCCAAGATATTTAATTTCCGACTTGATTTCTATTTCAGTGCCGTCTATGTTGCACACCTCATGAGTGCTAAGCAGTCTGTTTAGGTCAGATTTGTGCCTAAAGGTGAAATTGATTATTTGACATTTAGAGGGATTAGACCGTTTTCCTTGGACCACTGGCTGATTTCCGATAGAAAGCCATTTAGTTTGGAGCAATCACTTTGACATTTGACAGGCAAAGACACAGTACTTATAGTACTTATTAATATTTTGTACACCCGTATTATGAATTCAATCATGAATTTCTTAAACATTCGAAACCAACTCACTTTTCAGTTTTATCAGATTAAGATAACTAAAGACGAACAGTGTACAGACAAGTAGAAATCAGTTCAGTTAAAAGGTGAAGACACTGACGAAACCACTTCTGTAGAAGAAGACTCAATCTAATCATTACGTGAATTTCTCTATATTTCAAGGAATGAAATCTTTGCAAACAAATAATAAATGAGCCTACTTGAAGTCATTTTTTGCTGACAAAGCTTTTCTGAAAAGAAACAACCATTGCTAAATTTCACAGTTGAATACATCTGATTTACAACTCTTTTTTCTTCTCATTTATTATGACAGGTGTAAAATCTGTACTTAAAGTTAATCACTCTTGTCATTAAAAATGCTGACGTGACAAATAATTAGACTATTTGTTTTTTTGAAGCGGAAAAGCTACACGGAAGTTTTAAGTACGCAGCAGAATAAAGATTTTTCTACTATGACAGCGCATTTCTAGATAAAGATAAAACTTTTTCGTCTAAATTATATTTAGATATGCATTAAATCACTAGCTTTTATTCTGGAAAACTAAAAGGTTGAGTGAATAAATGATGAAATATGTTGTACAAAGTATCGCATGTACTAGTCAGTAGAGCATAATATGAGACAAAACAACGATGTGTTGAAATAACGAAAAACTTTCAACTCTACTGAATCTAGCAACACGCACGTCTTTATTCAAATAGGCCTAATTCAGTTCTTCGTAATTTATCCTTTTGGTAACCTGCTTAAATCACTGGACTACCTACATCTTCTGTTCACTTAAATGCGTCGTATTTACTCCATTTCATATTGTTTTAATTATACAGTTATTTAGGCACATTTTCAAATACGTTTCAACCTAGTGCTAATCATTCCGGTCAGGAAATGAAGGAGAAACTTTATGAGTTATTAGGGGTTGCGTCGGCAAAAACAACATCTCTTCATCTGATATATTACCGTTTATTATATTCCTTAGGCATTTTGTACGATCGATAAATACCTTGTAATAAGAAAGTGGCTGGAAATTCTGTATTGTGAATAAATGCATTTTACAGAATAAGGATTCCTACCATTATTATTTTGCACATAAATGTTCACAAGGAATTTAAATGCATTTTTCGGTTGACTGATCAATTGATTTATGCCCTAATCTTAGTTAATACGCCTGACACAACCAGACTTTTAAGAATTATTCAAGGGAAAAATTGAGTTATACTTGTAGTCTGAAAAAAATTTACTGAGTAGGTAGATAAAAACAAACTTTGCGGTGTCTTAATTAACAAAAGTTATAAATACTCAAGACTAAAATTAATTAGACCAAAATAAACTTTGTCATTTATGGTTTACGATGTCAAGGAATTAACTGTTTCAGGTAAATATACTTGTAAATATTATGATGTATTTAAATACCACAGTGTTTAAGGGAATGTTATTTTTGTTACAGAAAACTAAAGTCCTATCTTACAATGATTTTGTGATGTTGATGATGGTCATAATGATGAAAATTAAAAGGTTTGTGCAGAAAATAAATTCTGAACTTCAAAAACATGAGAGGGTTAGACTGGAAATGTTGTGTTTCAAAGAGTTTCCAGAAATTTTACCTGATGTGTTTTCTTGGAGCAACACTTTTTTCCATCTTGCTTTTTATTTGTAGCTTATCATGTAGGAGTTTAATTCGGAAATGCTCTCTGATCATTTTCCTGATGTTATTTTAATTTTATCTTGGGTTCTAATGGGAAGTCGTAACCAGGAAGGCATAGCAGGTTGGACGTGGAGACAAATACTCGCCGAAGACACTGGCTAGTGGTCGTGCTATATAGTAATTTGGCAGAAGTTATAATTCATAGACCATTGGATTGAGTCCCAGGGGAGTGGTAACCAGAAGGTCCTAGGTTCGAACCCCTGTGGTAGCTGCGTACTGCCAACGAGTCCCGAGGTAGGACGAAACAGCTGCCCACTACCCCCTGCAGGTTTTTCAATGGTTCTCCAACCAATGTCAGCTCATAATGAAATCCTGTAACCAATCAGTCAAATTCCTAAAAACCAATACTTGGATGTCGTTATATAGTTAAGTTCATATTTCCCATTCATCCTGGGCCACAAGAGGCGTAAATGAACCACTGGGTTACTTAAATCTCCATCTGCCATAATTCATAATCTATTCTGCCTTTCTTATTATTTTATTCATTAATTATATTTTTAGATTACCACGTGAACTCTGTATAAAGTAATGCGGTACATTTCTCGAAAGAAATGAGAGGAAGCCATCGTAGATTACTGAATATTGCTTCAGGTGGGTTACATACAGCGTCATACGGTGTACTGTTGAATATAACTTTGCTTGAGGAGCCTGTACGAATAGTACGTATTTTGCAACTTGAATATACTGAAAATTCTGTACTATGTGTTAACATGTCGTCTAAAACATAGCTATTATTTTGTTTTTTCAAGGAATCTTAAAGTGAATTCAACATCTCAGTGGTGTCTTCTCTAGCATTATATTTAGTTAAGAATGAATCAACAGAATACAGTGATTACATATAACATAAATTCCATCATTCTTGTTGTTTGTAAGTTTGTTAGTGAAATTAGACATTTTATTATTTAACTTGTGCTCCTATTGTATGAAACGCCAGGAATTTTGTTCAGAATTACAATGAGTTACAACTCATTCTATTTATTTTGCACCAGAAGATCAGTTCCTGTCATAAGTGTTCTTTATATCCCGGTATTGTTCTGACTACATATAAGGCACGTGTAACATTTTCATTGCATACGAAGGCATTATGAGTCACTAGGAGAGATTTATCAAACAATATAAACTTTCGAGGTCACTATGAACAGTAGGACATGCAGCCATGTAGTACTTATTACACTCATTACAATATAATGCTTGAAATAACATGACTAAGTAGTCCAAACAGACCATTAAGCTGGCACTGAAGGGTCTTTGTCATTAGTAGAATACCAAATAAACTGCACAAGACTTCCAAATACCGAACACTTGAGCAAGGAAGCCATTGTAATTCGTTTAAAACAACTGAAGCTTGGAGCCAAAGCTCTGAGTGCCTAAGGAAAAGGTTGAGTGACTGTTGATAACCTGGACTTCAGTGAAACCTATAAATTAATAAATCCTGAAATACCTCCCTTTGTTCATCTGATATTCACTTTAGCATTATATTGATGATATCATAATGGCTATGTTATTTAAAACACTAACACTCTTAATAACAACAGTTCTTTAGCTGTTATGGTTGCATAACTGTAGAAACGGTTGGAGAAGTTATCGGAGAGAATATTGATTGTTCACTAATCAGTCATTTGGGAATAAATACGTTGTATTTTCTTACTATGTTCTAGCATTAAGAAGTTTGCTGAAAAACGCGACGTGTTTCCCCATTACATCTCTAACAGCCTTATAATACATTAACCTGTCAAATAAATTTATACAAACAATTAAAGGACAATTAAAATAAATAAAATAATACAGGACTTTAGTATAATAAAAATGATAAACGGCACCACACTCAGTGATATAAATGAACAAGAATTACCAATGTGGGTTGAGTGGAACGGTAAATTCTTTTATACAAACAGATGGGGCAACTTTACGGTTGACTGTCGCTTCGGTAAATTTCAAAATGCCTCCCTGACCATTTTTATAAAAAATCTTGAAAGCTGTTTTAATCTCAATGTGTTCTGTAGGTGACAGACTACCAGTGTTGTCTATTGCAAAATCCTTAAATGATATAAATCACAAGATTGATATTAAAATAACCTCGAAAATCCAGAAAACACTTTTAAATAACTACACTACAGAAGAAAAATACTTTTTCCAATTAAAGTGTAGTGGAATTACTATCTGTGGTTGCAGTATTGTAGAAACCACCTTTAATCGTGAGAAGATAGATGAGGCAAGCATGCCTGACCTCTTCCTTAGGTTTTACATTACTCCTGGCTTCATTTAAGTTCCGATTATCAACAAAATTAGTGTTGGGTATTTATTGCTACTCATGTTTGTACTGGTTGCGTTTGCAGATGCATTTCCAACTTTCATACAAACTTAAACAAAGCAAGAACAACAATTGTACCAGGATAATATGAGCTCATCTTTTATTATTTAATCGAGGATTCTTCTCAACTGGCTCCAACCTGAACGTTAAAAATACGAATTACATTAAAGATATGAACATACTTTTCCACTATCATAATGAGTAATTGTTAGGAATTAAAAGTAACATTAGTCCGGAATGATTTAACTGATTAGGATTTACAAACACTGACTATTTATAGAATAATTAGACAATTAGGCTTGGAAACAAAAGAAACAGGGTTGCGTATATATGTGTGTGTAGAAACCAGGTTTAGCTAGGAATAGCATAACAAAAGGTAGATTACGTAATCAAAGAAAATGCTTTATCTAATAGCCAATAGAAAAAAGGAAAGAAAAGAAACAAGGTAGGGTGAGTCATGTTTAGATGAGTGAGTAGAGTTTTCTAAACATGAAAAAGGTAACTCCTGAAAGCTGTATATTTTTTTTTGTTATCACCAGGGAAGTGCAAGATTCACCACTGTATCTTTCTGCGTACATAGATTTGGTTTAAGTCGTTTGATGGCAATTGCTTCAGCAAAGCGTAGCAAGCTAGGTTTCTTTTGCTTGTTGATTATTTTAAACGACTTTAGGTTGTCTATAATATGATCAGTGTCCAATAGATGACGAGCAATCGCACTGTTTAATGCTTGCGGACCTTTCAGTCTCAGATTCTTTGGTAGGTGTTCATAAATGCGGACACTAACCCTTCTCTCTGTCCTTCCAATGTATGTGCTTTGACACATACATGTAAATTGGTAGACACAGTTGGAGGTAACATGAGGTGGGTATTTGTCCACTTTTGATTGTCTCAAACAACTAATTGTTTGATAAACACATACAGGCTTGGCGGCTGGATATGTTCTTTTCAGGGCAGCGTTCAGTCTGCATCTTATTCTACTAGTAGTATAATCACCTTTGAATGCAAGCTGCAGAAAGATAAGCTTTTTCTCTTCTGTGCTGTTTTTACTTTTTCAATATGGTGTATTCCATACTTGTCAATGAACTTTTGTGGGTAACCGTTGTCGCGTAGGCATTTCTCCACAATGGATAGCTCTTCCTTAATCTTTTCTTTTGAACACAGTTTCCTCACACGATCAAATAATGTTCTCACTAATCCCTTTTTGTAACTTATAGGGCAAAAGCCTTTGAAGTTAAGTTAAACCGCCCTCCGGGTCTCTTTTCTGTGTATATATCTTATGATTTTGCCATCTTTATCTCGTTGGATACCCAAGTCAAGAAAATGGAACTTCTCCTCTTTTTCATACTCCATTGTAAACTTAATATTTGGGTGGGCGCTGTTCAAGACTTTTAATACTTTAGATGTATCACTGAAGGAATTACAAATAACGAAAGTGTCATCGGCATACCTGGTATAGAAGTTTGTCTGGCTGATTGAGGATTTTAACCTTGTTTGTTCTAGACTACCCATAAAAATATCTGCCAGAATCGGACCCAGGGAGCTTCCCATGGCGACTCCGTCAATTTGGCGGTATAGAGTGTTGTTGAACTGGAACTGTACGTCTTTGGTGCACATAAGTAGTTGTTTGAGTTCCTTTTTGGGTAGAGGAAGAAGTTCGGCATGTTGACATATAATTTGTATTGTTTCCTCCAATGGGATCTTTGTAAACAGTGAAGACACGTCGAAGGACACCATAAATTTATTTGAGATGTTTAGATTCTCTAATTGTTTAGCGAACTGGAATGTGTCTTTCAGGCTGTAGACTGCTAGTTTACCTTAGATTGGTTCTAACATCTCTGCCAGCCACCTAGCTACTTTGTGATACGGCGAATTAATCATAGATAATATTGGTCTCATAGGGATGTCAGGCTTATGCATCTTTGGTAAACCGTACAGGTAAGGCAAGTTTATTAATGGGAAGAATTGCATGAAATTTTACAAACTATTGTACCACTTCTACTTGTCAATTTCT
The DNA here is from genome assembly GCA_944472135.2 of Trichobilharzia regenti. Lineage (NCBI taxonomy): Eukaryota > Metazoa > Platyhelminthes > Trematoda > Strigeidida > Schistosomatidae > Trichobilharzia > Trichobilharzia regenti. The sequence continues at coordinate 60,258,303 of OX235270.1, forward strand.
CTTTGAAATATTACATGTCTTCACATTTTCAATAGCTTTACCATATTCTTTAGGTGATTTACTTCAGTTTGTTGTGAGAAAATCAGTAAAGTATTTACAGTTTCTATACTCGTAAAAGTGAAATCTTCAGTGGCAATTTTACCAGCAGTTTTAAGTGTCTAAAATGGGATGGATTCAATCAAAGTATATAAAAAAATCATTAGAATTTACAGGCGTTCAGAAACCCAAACCTCAGTATTTTTTCATCCAATTTCGACAGATTTATCAAAAAATTAATTCTTCAATATAACTACGGTTTAATGTCATCATGATAGCCTGGACAATGACTTATTTACTAAGGCACATACCTTATTATTTATTATTATTGTATCCTTTAGTTCCTAAAGGAACATAGGGCTTCAGCTGCGCACCTCCATTGCTTCGGTTTTCTGACAACTTTTTCACCGCTCCAGGTCTGTCCACATGCTTTCATCTCCTCTCGCATGACCTCCTCCAAGTCACCCTTGACGACCAATCGCCCCTCCCTTTCGGTTCCACTCGAGGGCTTGTCTAGTGATGTCCTTGATGGTTTCCTCAGCGTATGGCCAATCCATCTCCATTTCTTTCTGCCTATTTGTTTCACAATCGGTTCCTGATTGGTTCGCTCCCAGAGATCCCTGTTCTGATCTTTTCTGGCCATCTGATCTTGAGTATTGAGCGGAGACAGTTGTTAATGAAGGTTTGAAGTTTGTTTGAGATGCTCTTTATGACTCGCCAAGTCTCTGATCCGTATAGTAGCACTGACTTCACATTGGAGTTGAAAATCCGGATCTTATTTTTGATGCTGAGTGCTGTTGACCTCCACACAGATTTGAGAGTAATGAAAGCTTGTCTTGCTTTTCCGATTCTGGCTTTGATGTCCTCGTCAGTTCCGCCTGTAGTTGAGACGATGCTTCCCAGGTAGGTGAAGGAGGTTGTTTCTTTCAGGTTCTTCCCATTTATGCTTATTGTGGTCTGTTGGTGTTGTTGATGTTGGCTAGGAATCTTCATTATCTCTGTTTTATCTATGTTCACGTGAAGTCCTATCTTTGATGCTTCTTCTGCCAACTTGTTACTTTTCACTTGCATATCTTCCAGTTTATGGGAAATCAGACATATATCATCGGCGAAATCCAGATCCTCCAAGTCTTTTGTGTCAGTCCATTTTATGCCTGTTCCCTCGTTGGTTGCCGTTGTCTGTCGCATTATCCAATCAATTGCAATCAGGAAGATCATTGGTGATAGTAGACAGCCTTGCCTCACTCCCGTCCTCACTTCGAAGGCTTCCGTAAGTTTCCCGTTGTGGATTACTTGGCATGCAGCATTGTCGTATAACTGTTGGATGAGGTGTATAATTGTCGATGGGACCCCGTAGTAGCGAAGTAGTTTCCAAATGACCTCTCGATCGACGCTGTCGAAGGCCTTTTCAAAGTCGATGAAGTTGAGATAGAGAGGTGACTGCCATTCCAAGCTTTGTTCAATGATGATCCGTAGAGTGGCGATTTGATCAATACATGATTTGTTTCTCCTGAATCCAGCCTGTTCCGGACGAAGTTTTTCATCTAGGGCTTGTTTGATTCTCTCCAGGATGATGCGACTTAGTATCTTGCTTGGAATGGACAGAAGCATAATTCCACGCCAGTTTTTACATTGACTTAAGTCTCCTTTCTTTGGAAGTTTGAATAAGTAACTGTTCTTCCAATCCTCGGGTACTTTGCCCTCTTTCCACACCTTCTCCAGCAGTGGTGTCATCAAGTCCGCTGTTGTCTCTGGGTCTATTTTCAAAGCCTCTGCTGGGATTCCATCTGGTCCCGGTGTTTTCCCAGCTTTAAGCATCTTGATTGCATTCAGGACTTCTGATTTCGTCGGGGGGTCAGTGTTCACTGGTAGTTCTGCTTCCGTTGTTGGTATTGCTGGACGTGTTGTAGGTGGCGGACGATTTAGAAGTCTTTTGAAGTGTTCAACCCAGTGCTTTCTCTGTTCCACCTCTTTGGTGATTGACTTTCCATTGTCGTCCTTTATTGGCTTAATCTGTGTCGAACGTTTGCCCGAAAGGTTCCTAGTTGTTTGGTAGAGTGTGGCGAGGTCTCCTTTGCCTGCAGCTTGTTCTGCTTCGTTTGCCATGGTTTCATAATATTTTCTTTTGTCTTCCCTGGCACTTTTCTTCACTCTTTTGTTCAGTGTATTGTAGCTTGCATTCAGCTCCTGTTTTTGTTGCTCGTCAGTGCACTGGATAATCTTTTGCTTCACTGTCCTTCTCTCTTCTATTAGTTTCCAAGTGTCCGTAGTGAGCCACTGTTTGTCCTGTCTCTTTTTTCTGCCTAGAATTTCTATGCAGGTTTGGCTCCACACCGTTTTCAAGTTGTTTTAGTGCTTTTCGACGCTGACCTTTTCGCTGGCGCATACCTTACATCTTATATTTTCAGCGATTAAATAAGAATTTGCCTTAAGTTTGATCACGGACTGATATCAGTAAGAGAATAGCTGAGAGCCAGAGAGTACAAAACAGCTGTTTCTTGCTACCTTGGGACTCATTGGCAGTACGTACTCATCAAGTTTCGAACCCAGGACCTTCTGATTTCAAGGTAAGCTCGTAGAACATTCAACCACTGGAATCCGACTCTGCTATGCATGAACTCTAACTTTCACCAATTCGTGATTTTGGGGCGACCACTAGCCAGTGTAATCGGTGAGTAATTGTCCTCACTCCTGACCAAGTGGACCCCACCTCCCTAGCTTACAGTGATTTTCTAATTGATATCAATCCATGATCAAATTTGAAACGAATAAAATCCCTACAAACAAACCCTTGAAAAAGGATTTGATCATTGAATTAGATGATTTCTCGTAAAACAAAAATGATATGACACTCCTTACAGAAAAAGAAAAAGAAATACAAACAAATACAGCATATCTCAAGAGGATGCCACTATGTTATAATGACCGCTAACAGTCAGTTGAGTCATAAACATCCTTGTACTGGTATCAAGAATGGCAGATAGAATATAAAACCGCACACTATTACAGCAAAAGCTTTTTTTGTGTACTACTGCCACCTCACACTCCAAGTAAAGGTATAGTTAGGTAGTGCTCAGTCCTCAAAACTATGCTTATGCCTGAAACCTTTTTCATTTTACTTATAGAATGGATGAAAAAATTATTCTAGTCTAAAAAGACTTTCCTTCTACTTGTATCTAACGCGGAAAATCGTACATCCCGTCCAAGGGTTTTTCCTAGAATGCCAATCCATGATGATTTTCACTGGTATGCTGTAAGTTACATCTACCTTTTGCTTATATCATAACGACTAAATTTAAAGTGAATAACGAGTAGGTTTTATCTTGAATTACTTTGACCCAATCAACTAAAAATACTTGACCCCCTTGGAAGTGGATATATTTGGCTGTATCGATATTTTATTTGAATAAGGATTACATACCAAGTTATTGGTAATTAAGCTCGCCTAGTTAACCAACCCACTAGTTTACCACCCTGTCCTAAGCTCCAAGAAAATCGGAAACTGTGCGTGAGGCAATTCTGTTTTGGGATTCCTCTTCATTCATGGATATGATAGCAGAATATATTTCAGTGAATCATTTTCACCGAGAATGAAGGTGTCATCCGTATTTCGGCAATAAAGTGAGGATTTTCTTACAAGGTTTTTCAAAGGACCATTTTGTAGTTTTCTTAGAAAGAAATATGCCAACATGGAACCCAACGAGGAGCCCACTGACACGCCATCCATTTGTCTGTAAAGTGTGCCATCAAATTTGAAATTTACATTCATGGTACACCTTAATAACAATTCTTTCTGGATTTCTGTTGGGATGCTAATATTTACTGACTGGTTATACACTTGTTCGCATATGTAGTTGACCGTTTCTACTAGAGGTACATTTGTGAATAAAGATTTTATGTTCAATGATACCGTAGTTTTATCCTTGGTATTAATACCTTTAATTTTATCTACGAAATCAAATACACCTTTAATGTTGTTTCACTATCTGTTCATGCAAAGGTTTCAGAATAGTCACTAACCATCTAGCTAAAGCATGGCAGGGTGAGTTTTACATATCAAGTGTTTGTACTAACAGTACCTTCAGTTTATGTACTTTGGATAAGCCGTGTAATCTTCGCGTACATGTGCCTGGTGGTCTGAGTTCTTCGTGAAAACATTCAGTAAATATGTGTTCTGCCCTTAGTTTCTTCAAACGCCAAGAATCAAACATGAACTTCCATAAATTTCTAGCGTATGCACACACATCTATTCAACCTTTATTGTTTGATACTGCAAATCTTTTTATAACTACTCCAGAAAATTAGCTTCAAAGTGTCCGTTTCAAAGATTTAGGAAAATATTTACATGAATTTCACTTGCTAAGAGCCAAGTAATAGCACTGCTACTCTCCTTTTATCATTTTTGATAATGTATGCCGTCTTTCTAGCATATCCAAACCTCATATAAATAAACCTGTATTCAGTACATGGGTGTTGAAAACAACCATAAACCTTTCGTGAGAGCATTTTTCATTACGAATTTTTTTTATCCGCTAATTCAAAATGTAACGGCATATATTAAATTCTTGATACTCTCGTTCACACTATTCACCATACATTTAAAAGATTTCACATAACTAAGTATGACTGAAAAATTCAGTATTATATACACAGTTACAGAATAGTTTAAAAGTTTAATTCAAATAATAATACACTCATCTGATGGTGGAAATCATGAGAATTCAGGGTGCGCGTTTCGTCCTAGTTCAGACTTGTCAGCTGGGTTTACTTTTCCCTCATTGAGTAATGGCATTCCAAATCTACCCAGAGCTCATTGCCTCAGCCACGAATCACTGTCCACTAAACCACTGGTGCACAACAGCCACTTCTAGCACAACGGGTGCTGCTTGGAAACCATTATTACTTTTTTGATTTCCCATTGATATATGTGATCGCATTGGTCAGCTTCAGTTTGTATGTAGGCTCTTTGAAATAAAATCCACAGTTTCCTGGTGATTAAGAAGCTCATACACCAAAATCAGGTTGACCAATTGGGTTATAGCATCTGTTCACCGACGTGAAAACGTCTAAAATAGGTTGTCCATTTTGGTTTTCCTCCATGGAAAATAACTGATTTGAAGAAAATTCTTTTCCTTCACGTTCCCATTGAAACGTAGAGCCTCAAGCTAGTGGCTTGAAGTTTCTTGTAACAGTGTTTAATTTTACAGGATGAGGTTGCTAGCCTCATGCCCAACTTTTACTCTCTACCAGCATTATTTCTGGGTTATCGAGGTAAAGGAGTGCGTCTGTGGTCAGTGATCGAACCCTGGACCATGTGCATGGTACGAGTGTCCTAACCACTAAACGACCGACGCACATGGAGAAAATTATTATTGTAGAAATAACTGTGCTTTCATTAGGATAAATACTACTGATTTCTTAAGATCTATTCCTTGACTTCTCATTTTTCACCTGTTTTTGTGTTTTCAGTTTTGTAATTCACCAGTATGCAAGATCAAATGTTTTGACTTCAGTTCCAAAAATACACACAAATATTCAACAAATCAGTTTTGCTGCACCTTCTTGCATGCTTGATGATTTGTTTCTCACCAACACTTAGAGGTGGTAATAACAATAATAAATTAAAGAAATAAATGCCACATTTTCTTTATACCAGCACGATAGTTCTATTAATTATCGAATATTCTCATTGCCTAGTCTGTATTTACGCTAAACAAAAAAAACTTCATAATAATGCATACAAATGGATGACGTGTATTTTAGACTGAAGTAATGATTCTCATTTCATTAAATCAATGTATTTACACATCATGTTGATCGTTATTAATAATGGACCATTTACAGTTAGATATCTGATAAAGTGATGCTATTTGCATAAAAATTAATTTCTGTAGAAAATTGTTTTTCTGTCTAGTGAAAGAAATATTAGCCCTAAAAATGAATTAATTTTACGTGATCACTTATTCTAAATTGTTTACACCGTCACATTTTTAATCCCCTTTTTATTCATTACAGAAATAAATGAATGTATTGCTTAGTCCCTGCACTAAATAATATAAAACATTTCATTCAAACAACCGAGTGTTTATTTCTAAAAAATGGCATAAATTCATCAGAACCATTTGAAAGTGAAACTGCATATTACCGTATTATATGAAATAATCAGTTTCCATTTAACCTTACCAAGCCAAATCAATAGTCAGATTGTAGTTACCAAAGTTATGTTCCGTATTGACTAAGTGGAAATTTATTTGTGGAGAAAATGTATATTTTTAACAATGAAGATCACTAAACCAAATAGCAGAGGTAATAGTACATCTGCTATGGTATCAAAACAAAATTTACCAAGGAAGGTTTAATGTGATTACAAATTGTTTTGCAAGTAAGGGCTTCACAGCATATGCCTAAATGGCTTCAGGAACAAATGGAATCTTGAGAACCTATTAACGATGAGAACAGGAGACCTAGCTCTTCTATTGCGAAACATATTATAGAGACAGGACATAAAATTGACGTTAACAGATCTTTTAAATCTATCCATTAAAACGTGTTTGAGGCGTATCCTTAAGTTTGTGGAAGCCCTAGCAATTAGAAAGTTCAAGCCACCTTTATGCGTTCAAAAACAATTTGTCATCACATTAAACCTTCCTCGGTAAATTTTGTATATTTCTAAATTATGAGTCATCCTTACCAACGATGATAAGTCAGTGTTTTACTTTTGACATTCTCTGCTCGCTGAGAGAATCCAAATGAAATAAAAGTCAGTTTATTCGACATTAAGCTAAGGTATTTCATTTACCCCGGTGTTACTGTGTATGTCAGACTTTGTCCACTTGGTCTCATCAACTCCCTGAAAGTTAAATGATTTTTTTGTAAATCTCACTTTATGAAACAATCTGGCCATTAACACTTCTACATTGGTTGTTACGTCTGTGCAAATGTACATATACACGTGTGCATTTATAATGGATTCTTAACAAATTTCTATCTTAAAACATTCAGTAAGAATGAACAAATCAAAGTGGATGAATAGATGAAATTATACTCAGTCTGGTCAGTCATACAGACTTGAGCAGTAATACTTTATTTAGACAATCTAAATATAATTATGTGTTTCTTTATAATAATGTGCGTATCGAGTGAGATTGTCTCCTCTGCAGTGAATTACAGTCCCATTGGCGTAAAAAATCATGTGAATATACAGAGAGCAAAATGACACATTTTTAAAATTACAGCTTGATTCCACACCGTATTTTTGGTACAGGTATGGAATTTTCAGCATGTGATATCGGTAGCCCAAATTTTTGCAGGCCGACCATAGATATCAGGTGTGCGTCGGCAGAGGAGTGAACTCCGGACCATGTGCATGATCGGCGAGTTTCCTAACCACTGTGCCACCGACGCACAACATTTCAATGTATAATACAAATTTATGAAAGTACAAACAAAAAGTAGTATTTATGAACTAATCAAACACGAAATAAAGGTTTACCAGCTGAATATAAAAAATAGAGGAGAATTTAAACTCAGGGAGTACTGAACAGCTGTCGTGTCGTAGTCCAGGACTCAGCAGCGTTGCACATCCAACGAAGTTTGCACTTAGGATCTTCAGGTTACAAGTCAAGCTCGTAGACTGATATCAATCCCTGGCCAAAGTAGAAACACGTCAAATCCGAAAGAAGTAACTCTCGGGAAGTAGAGAAAAAAATGGACGGAAGGCTACATAGGACATTGACAGCAGGAATATTCACAAATTTGCATCTAGCGTGTGAACTGTAAACTGCAAACGGAAAAGGAGTCTTATAAAAGGCAAATAGACTTCAGAAAATGTCTAAAGTCGAGCCTGTTTTCTCTTCTAAGGGTTATGCGAAGAAGAATACAAGACATCAAATACTATTTAACAAACATTTCGACCAGTTATTTAGCACTTTGAAGTGTCAGGGCGTATTTACGTGGCGAAACTTATAAGAGTCCATTTAAACAGTGATCACTGAATTTCCATGATGCCCGTTTGTATCAAACTTGGAGGCTTAAATTCACATCTCAACTTCTTAGTTCAAAACCACTTTAAAGTATTTGCGTTACATTTTACTTTCTTCATTAATAACTATTCAATGGAGGAATAACCCTTCGAAACACTCATTTTCTAAAATAACCTGTCATCTTTGAAAAAATTCATCTGAAAAAGGTATGTTGGATTGTGAATATATTATCGTAAATGATTTAATAGTGTGAAATATTCCCATATCATGAATTAAAGTCAATCTGAACGAAGAATATTCTTTTCAGTAATTTCTCTTCAACTTCTTACAATTATAAAATATAATATTTGTTGTCGTTACAATAATAACCAGTTATGCGGTGGATACATTTTTCTACATAATATAACAGATTAGTTATGGTGTGGCACAGACGGTTAGGACTCTCGCCGGCTATGCACATTGTCCGGGGTTCGATTCCCGGCCCTGATATCAAAGCTCGGTCTGCAAACTATGGGCTACCGATATCCATGCTGAAAATTCCATAACTCTACCGAAAATACGGTGTGGAATCAAGCTGTTAAAAAATTAAATAAATAGTCGTATTTGTGCGAGAAACGTGCTAGGCTGAAATCGATTACAAAATATTGTAAAATGGGAGACAGCGGTGGTGATTAGTCATAATACATTTGTAGTGTGTGGGTTGGGAAAGTTGACAGTCAGTTCAAGGTTATACATGGTGTCAAGTGAGTGGCCAGTACAAAATGGTATGAACTAAACAGGAGTCAGTAAGAGTGCAATGAGACGAATGTGTTAAATTGAAACAGGTGGAGGCATTTATTGAGAAAAGAGATAATATCACGAATAATAAGTCCGGATAGTATAAATGGAAAATTCGATAGTATTGAGAGAATGTTTGCAGAAGGGCATAAATTATGACGAATCCTAGTAATTGTAATAATAAGCAAAGACAGAAAACCAAGAGGGTTAAGGGAAGAAGCGCTCTTTGTAAGCAGCAGAATAATCAGTCCAAGTTTGGCCATTGTAAAAACAGCGTCTGGAGATGTTTTTTCTGGTTTAGTCGATCTTATTGCAACAGCTTCAGCTATGTGTAGGAGACGTAAGCGAACTGTACGTGATAAAGACTTCGGAATTCGGTATATAACCCTGAAAATTGTGTTGACATCGATACGATGTCCAGTATCGACCAAGTGTGACAGGATCGAGCTTTTTATGCACTTAATTTCCCTCTGCTGAACCAAGCTGGTAAATATTCTTGAACCTTTAGACGAACCTGCCTAATCGTGCGCCCTATATAACTTGAACCACAGGAACAGTTGAAATGGTATATGCACGAAGAAGAGCTAAGGCTAGGTAAGACATCTTTGAGTTGCTGGGTGAACAATGGACGGCTACTGAATGATAAACACAGACGCGCAGAGTAGAAAGTTTTCTTGATCGCCCTGGTTAAACGTTGCGATAGAATCTCCGCAGGAGTATCTCCCTTGAATTGGAGACGTTAAAACAGAGGCTTTTTCTCCACCTCTGCCAGTTCATATTTACGACTATTGTAACCTATGTTGGCTTTGATGAACTTCTCTGGATGTTCGTTCTTGCTTAGAATGTCTCGGATGACCTGAAGTTCTTCCTCTATGCAGTCTTCAGAAGAAATAGACCTCGCTCTAAATGCTAAGCACCTGATTAGATTATGTTTGTATTTCATTGGTTCGAAGCTAAGGAAGTGTGTATACTGAGCTTTGGTCTCTAGCTTTCTCAATATGGTTCTTTTGATGGAACCATCCTCTCTTCTCGTTAGTAGGACGTCGAGGAAATGTAGGGAGTCGTTGTATTCTCCTTCATAGGTGAAATGGACCGCTGGGTGGGCATTATTGAAGTTGTTTAAAATCAAATCACTATTTAACCCTTCATCCTACACTACAAAAGTGTCATCCATGTAGCGACAGTATATTTCCATTTTTACTATTTCATCTTTCAACGGAATGTTTTCTAGATTTGTTAGAAATATTTTCATGAAAATAGGCCCGAGTGGGGATCTCATGGTCACTCCATCGACCTGTTTGTACATTTCATTATTAAACAAGAAGTGAACTTTTGTTGTACATTTAACAAGTAGTTGTTTCAGATTACTAATAGGAATATCAATGCACAATTTCCTTTCCATAATCTGTTCTCAGGTATAATCGATGGTTTCGACTAGAGGCGCATTAGTGAATAGAGGTGGAACATCAAGTAATGCCATGTATTTGCCAGTGTCGTTCAAGTTTTTTATCTTGTCAATAAATCGAAATGTATTCATGACTCTATGCTTCACTAACTCGTCATGCAAGGGTTGAATTAGCTGTACCAACCACTTTGCCATTTCGTGATAGGGTGAATAAGTCATATTTAGTATGGGATGTAGGAGCACTATATGGAGCTCCGTGTGAGTTTTATGTTTTCGAAAGTTTTTGGTGACAAATACCCTTTTCCTATCAAATCCTTCAATAAGTTTGTTATTTCTCTCTACTTTTCCCGTTTGATCTTTCATTACTTTCTACTTCTGAAACTTGCTGCCGTCGTCTAGTATGAAGTTCATCTTGTAAATGTGATGCTGCCTGTCTATAATTACTATCCCCGATCCCTTATCCGGTCTGGTAATAACTATTTTCTCGTTTCATCTTAGTCATTTAACACCTGTCGATGCTCTTTTGTGAGTTACTATGGGTCTTATTCCTATCCTTCTGCCTATGCTGATAGCAACAATATTTCGTAATCGATTTCAGCCTAGCACATTTGTCACATAAATACGACTATCTATTTTGACACCCATAACTACTAATCTGTTATTCCACGTAAAAAAATGTATCCACCGCATAACTGGCCATTATTGTAGCGACAACAAATATTATATTTTGTATGTACATAACATGTCATGAAAAGTATTTTGTATGGGATAATTGACAGACTTATCTGTTTAGTGATTAACTGAAACTTACTTTTAGATCCCTAAAAAACTAATATATACATTCACCGATCACATCACACTAGCAGTATACATCAACACCTAATCATTTAGTGGAATTGCGATGAATGAGCTCATGATAGTACTTAATCGTAATAATCAATAGGTTCATCCTCATAGACAACAGGTAGTAGATCAGCAGACTTATATATGTTTAAATTAGTGACTTTCAGTGTTTTAATTCAGTAGCAGTTTGTTGAACAAATGTACTTTCTGAATGCATACGCAAAGACTCTAGTAGATACCCTTCTAATGGAGTAGATACATGTCTTACTGCACAATCAGCTCACATTACATTTATTTCAAGCCATCAGTTTAAGCATTTTGCCATTGAGTTCTACCGAGTTTGGCTATCATTGGAAGTAATGACATTACGTGCTCACTTTAGCACATTTTCGACACCAACTGTCTTTTTTGTTCTTTATAGAACCTTTCTCATTAAACAATTAACAGTAGTATTGTAACAACAGAAGACAAGCGCTAGGCAACAGATCGTTTATTTAGGAAGTCAACACATGACCAAATATTAGGGACGTACACATTGACGTGAATAACACTCTATCAATTTTGGCTAACAGCCACCTCTCACTACACTCATCCCTCCGTCAAAGACTTGTAAATGAAGTTGGTTCGGTCTTCTTGATTCTAGGGGCTTTTTTCGTTCGTCTTGCTGTCTGAAATCTTGGCACTCGCTGATGTTCACCTATTTCTCTTCGTTTACCATTGGGATTGTGTCTGCGTAACCCCATCTCAAAGTGACCATATGTGGTCCCTCCTACTTTGGAAACTGTTTACCTGACCCTGTCGAACATTCGTCAGTATTTCGCCTTACACTTTCATATGCTGCTTTCTCCCAACCTCCCAGCAGCGTCCCAAGTAACAGCCTCATCGCTGAAAGATCTTGAACGCCACTCAACTGTGCAGAAGCCTCGAAGTCCTACCTGAAAGTGCATATGTCTCCATCAAAAACTGCAGGACATAGGCTTTCCATTCGTCGGTAGGCAGCGACACCAAATGTAACAACAGAAGAAAAAGGCCAGGCAACAGATCGTTTATTTAGAAAATCGACGCATGTTAAAATATTGGGGACGTACACATTGACGTGAATAACTCTCTACCTATTTTGGCTAACAGCCAGCTCTCACCACAGTATAACCAAAAAAACCAAAAAAATACAGTATTACTCTGTGTGTTCAGAAAACATAAATATAAAAGAAATAATATTATTTTTCTTCCAAGCAGCTGGCCTCAGATACAGTTTATTGGTAAATATTATGGTATCCTTTCTTTTCTATAGAGATCGTAACAAAAAGGAAGTAGAAGGCATAAAGGTACAAAACATGAACAAGTCTCCATTGAAATTGGATGGAATAAGAAGTTTGGAGACACTAAAGGTAATCACACTGAGTGAAAATATAAAAAGACTATTAAAATCAATTACAATGAACATATTATGTTTGGACTGAAAAATTATACAGTCGCCTGTATAAAATAAAAAAATATATATGGTGTAAACGTTATTATCCAGAAGGATAGCGATCTATCCATTATCTAGTTTGGCAATTGTTTTCCTATGGAATATAGTTAATAAGTTATAACTTAGAAATAGTGAAGTTAACATTTAGAATGAAAAGAAAAACAAGTTCCAACAAAAAAATACAGTATACAAATATTTGTTGTATATTGTCATTTATCAGTTAAACAGTATGACTGTGAACCTCTAAAAATTCCTCTAGAATCTAAGAACTATAAAAAGTTGTGTGTACTGTGATTCCGATTATCATAAATGAGCGAATGCTAGAATAGCTAATCAAATCCAGTTCTCACTGAAAACAAGGTAGTATTATGCAGTTTCATAAAGGATTTATTGGCTGATATATAATGTACTACCGAAATGAATATACAAGATATCGAATGATGATACAACTATTGGTGATACGGTGTGACATTCAAACTCATATTCCTGTCTTTTTTATTATCTAATTGTATAAAACACTGAGATTTAAATGTCTGGAGTTTTTACGTCCCATTCAAATGTTTGGAGAATTCTTAATCTACAAGTAATCTTTTCAGTACATCTACACGTCAAATCAGTAGCGGACAAGTGGAAACAACAAGCTAATTTAAAGATGATACACAGATTTCTCAAAAGAATGTTCAATTTCCCAATTATCAACTCTAACAATGACTCGAAGCAAAGTGATTCATTGATTATTTCCTATTAATTTATCGTTATCACGTATCCTAAACCCTGTAATATTACTGAATATCTTTGTCTCCTATGAATTGCTCTAAGAAGTATAACAACTTGAAATGATATAGAGTTACATTCATTTTTCAGACAGTTCTGTGCACCTAAACTTTCAGTCAGTGAGTAAATACGACTGTACAGCTTGGAAATGAAGTCGTTGAAAAGAAATTTCTTTGCTGAACAAAAACTGTGTTTTTACTTATGAATAAATGGGTATTTTTCGAGATTTAAAGGCGTGCAAGGACCGATTGACAGTAAAGGGACTTAGTGAGTTTCTACGATATTCTGTCAAGCTTGCGGAAGCGAATGCTAATTCTGATACTCTCAAAAGCTGCATTAAGAATGGAGAATATCCAAAATTTTACTGGAAAATTTTACGCCGTAATCATATTTATCCAAACGGTCGAACTCTTAAGCGTCATGCGTTGAACCTGATCGATGCCATACAAACGCGTCTTCCGGAACTTGAGAATAACGTATCTCAACGTAGGCATTTCTTGTTTGAACTGACAGAGACAGAATGTAGCCTGTTTGAGGATTATATTTCTGACGTTATAAAGAAACGATCTGAAGATGTTAAAATAAATATACTGAAAAGTTGTAAAACAATCGAATCTCACTTTAAGTTTCCGGATTCGCCAGAGAAATACGTTTTTAACTATTCTAATTTAACTTTGTCGGATATTCAAATGCAAATCCTATCTCTGGGTCTGAAGTTCTCTACTGTTTCGTCCAGAGTCAACGAATTAGACACAAAAGTTCAGTTTGAAAATCTCATGAATCAAACACATGACTTGAGTCCAATGTCTAGCGAAGATGTTGAACAATTCAAATCTTCATTACTTCATTGTTATTACCAGTACCAAAGAACGCAAGGCAGACAACGACAAATGTTATCAAAAGAACACAAAAGACAACTAAATGAATTGCTTAACAACAAAAACATAATACTGATTCGTCCAGACAAGGGATCAGGTATTGTTATTCTTAATCGTGATGATTATGTCAATAAATTATGTACCATCCTGAGTGATGAAGATAAATTTCTAAAATCACCTGATCAAAAGGACAAGACAGATAATATTGAGAAGGAATTATCTAAAACTTTGACGAAATTGAAGCAAGAATGCATCATTACTCCATATATGTATGAACAGCTTAAACCATCTGGTTCAACTATCCCTCGTTTATATGGTCTCCCAAAGGTGCACAAAGATGATGTCCCTCTGCGACCTGTATTGGATATGCTGAATTCACCGTATCACTCTACCGCTAAATGGCTTGCGGAAATTCTGGAACCAGTTAGATTGAATCTATGTAAACATAGTCTTTCCGACACTTTTGACTTCGTCAGTTGTGTTGATGAAATTAATGTGACTGGTAAGCATATGATTTCGTTAGATATTTGTTCATTGTTCACAAATGTACCACTAGTAGACACTATCTGCTATCTATGCGAGTATATTGAATCAAATAGCATGAACATTGGCTTACCAACTGATTATCTTAAACAACTACTATTGAGATGCACACTGAATGTGCAATTTAGATTTAATGATGTCATCTACAACCAAAGGGATGGAGTCGCCATGGGGTCTCCTTTAGGACCGCTCTTAGCGGACGTTTTCATGGCTAGCTTAGAGAATGGCCCACTAAAGGAAACCATCGATAGTCTGTTTATGTATAAAAGATATGTTGATGATACCTTCATTGTATGTGATGAAAACACTTCAACTGCCGAACTTCTTAGAATATTTAATGGTTCTCACCCATCTTTGCTTTTCACGATCGAAGAAGAGTCGGATTCTTCGTTTCACTTTCTTGATGTTAAGCTAGATAGAAGAGAGAATGGAACGCTTCTAAGGTCGATTTACCGAAAGCCAACATTCACTGGGCAGTACACTAACTTCAACAGTTGGGTACCTTTAGGGAGAAAGAGAAATCTTATTCACTCCTTATGCTCCAGAATTCGTAAAATCTGCTCTCCAGAGACAATCGATAGGGAACTAGATAACCTTCGATCAAATCTCCTTAACAATGGTTATCCCACAAGGTTCATTGAACGTAACATCAAGAAAGAATCCACCCCGAGACAAGTCACAGTACCAAAGAAAAAGCTGTTTATGAGTCTTGCATTCAAAGGTGACACCATTTCAGAATTGATTAAAAATCGTTTATCTAAATGTATTAAACGCACTTTTCCTGCAGCTGACCTGCAACTAGTTTTTACCAGCCGAAATATGATCAGACAATGCGTCAAGGATAGATTACCGCTTTTGTCCACATCTATGTGCATTTACTCTTTTACTTGCTCTTGTGGAGCTGTTTATATTGGACGTTGTAAGCGTAATCTCCGAAAACGTGTAGCTGAACACTATCCGGTTTGGTTAATGAAAGGCGAACGTAGAACTGCAAAGTCGTCTATTTGTGATCACCTGTTAGAGTCTGGTCATTTAGCCCCACGTGATTCATCTTTCAAAGTTATATACATGGCAAAATCGAATCGATCCAAAAGTTTACGTTTTCTTCACTTATGCATAGCCGAAGCTTTAGCTATACATGAACAGAAACCTAAATTATGTGTTCAAAAGCGTTTTGTCAAACCCCTTTCTTTACCTTGGTCATAATAATTTTCTTTCTAGTTTTTATTTTATTTTACCACTTGAATTCTTTCCACTTCACTTCACATCTTCATTCTTATCGTAATCGTACTCCTAATTTTCAAAATTTTTAGACAACACTTGACATTTTTGTTATAGAACAATCTTTAATATTTTTGTAATTTATCCACTTCAACTCTACCCCTTATAACTTTTATCACATATATACGTACATTGACTGAGCAATTATTTAGTGCCACTTAATAACCTTTTTCTGTAATATAAATACGACTGTACAGCTTGAAAATGAAGTCGTTGAAAAGAAATTTCTTCGCTGAACAAAAACAGTGAGCAATACAACAACAAAACTATTTCAGTGGTCATGGAACCATTGGAAAAATTCGATATCATCAAAACAAAACAGAAAAGCACCTGTACACAAATTGTAATAGACTTACTTTTTCCAAAACATTTCGTAATGAAAACCATTCATCTCGAAAAACATAAAGTCATCAACATTTGCTTATAACAAACGCCAGACTACAAAAATGCGCATATTTTTAAAAACAATTAGATTATTATGAAAACATAAACAAAATCATTTAAATATGCAAAACTTAGCATTCCTAGACTTTATATTGCCTAACAAATATTTCGAAGTAAATAAAGACGGAAAAGACGCATACCGAAGAAACTGTCAAGTGACATCGCTTGGCAGGCTAGTGCTGAAGTGGAACCCGAATGGGAAACGACGAGTGGGGCGACCGAAGGTGAAATGGAAGAAATCCTGAAAGGAGGAACTATGTCACAGACTATGGGCAATCGTGGGGCTGGCTAAATAGGACCGCAGAAAATAGAAAAAAAGTGGAGATGTATTGCTGAAGTCCTAAGTTCGACCTGGAATCCAAGGGAATAATAATAATATGGACTTTATATTCGTGTTTTTTTTTCCACTCATTGATGATATTACAAATCTCACCTATGCATCATTGTCAATGATTTCAGTCTTCCTGGAAATTCTGCGATACTGCAACATTTTGTCTATTAGCGGGAGTCAGTTAGGCGCTAATTAAAGACCCGTAAATGTTCCCTATTGTATAAACGTAAAATCTGTTTGCTCTCATCCTAGTACCAGCACTACAGATTAAATATCTTTTGCTCCTTACTCACACCTTAATATAATCAAATGCCATCGACTGAATGTGTGAGTCATAGGATATCTCACCTAATACAGATCATGAATGACCATTTCGCTTTAGGGAAATATTGCATCATACATTCCCACCAATATAGCTCAGCATAGGTTTCTATACTTTTTAATATCCCAAGTTAAAGTTCAGACAAGTGGTTACAAAGAAACTTCATATAAGCTGTTCCTGTTGTGACCTTTAAAAGCCTCAATAAAATAAAGCGCAAAATATCTGTTTGTTTATGGCGAGACAGTAGATCAAAAATACTAGATAGTTGGAGGCAATCGGCAGGAAGCATTGAACCTAGCTGGCACTCACCAGTCAGTCAGCAAGGCGTATCTGCAACCTTTAAGGAACTCATGTCCTCGTGAGACTCGAACCCGTGTCACCCAGTGCTGCAGTCAGAGACGTTACCACTGAGCTATTCAGGCTCGCGATTGACCTACTGTAGGACTAGAGTGGGCAATTTGATTGGACACTAGTAACTAGTGTGATGTGTCTAGTCCTCTCTTTGGTGCAGACTGAATTCTATCAGCCAGGTTTGCAATGTGGCCACCATTCCAGGTAGCCCGCCATCACGGTGCCCATTGTTTTGGTGATATTAGATGGTTGGAGGAAATCGGCAGGAAGCCTTGCACTTTCTGAGATTCAAACCCACGTCGATCAAAAATAACTGAATTCTTCCGGTTTTTCATTTGACACCAATCCTGATTGCCTTGTATTTTAGGGTTACTTAACGCATCACATTCTGACTAGTTCATAACAAACAAGCCTTCTGTTTAAATATATATATATGCAAGAGTCACTTCATTTCGCGCTTCTTCACACACCACATTTATACACTAGATTGTTGAAATCAGTGAACAAGAAGTGCTCTGTCCACATTTCCTGCTTGCTTATATTCAGTTTCGTACATTAATTCAAGTTTGCCCAGACATTAGTACTCACCTCTGTGTGATATGAAGGTAAACGTCAAGTTGAAAGTAAGTAGAATAAGCCAGTTTAAACCATTCACTATTTTCAAGATACGTAGAGTTGTCATTTTTCTTGCATTCTAAAACAGCACACTTCTACCCGACGGATGTCAGCCTATTGATGGTCATATAGAATTTCTCTTTAAATGTTTCAAACGTTCACCTATATCCTTTCACAAATAAATTCTATTCATTCTCAGTATGTGACAGTGTGAGTTTTAATTTCTGAAATTCCCTCCAACCACCAAAAAAAAAATGAAACAAGTTTCTATATCTACTGTCGTTATGTGAATTTCTGAAAAAGCAAGAAACCAAGAAGTTATTTATAATCCTTCTTCTAACTCAAGTATTCTGAATAATGTCACATATATATATATATACATTATTTTATAATTCAACAATGCTTATGAAAAGTCCTATTACATAATGAGTTGAAAAGTGATGCCTAGAAAGATAAAGCCAGACTAGGGATGTTAATAGACTATTCTCACTCCGAAATGTATCGTTATTATTTATTCTACCATTCAATGAAAGTCTCCATTGTGATTTTATTATATCGCAGGAGTTATACACGAATGCATATACGTATATATAGTTTCTGGAAAGCAATAGGCACACGCAAACATCAATTTCTGTCAAGTAGAGCAACAAAACAATTATCAGTGCTACTCGAAACTCGACTACTTAAAGGAAACCAGTAGTAAGAAAGCTAAACATTCATATTGTGTTTAAATAAATTTATTACATTATTTAGTTCTTATTTTAAAAATTTTTTTGATTCATCAAATAAGATTTATAAAGCAAAGAGTTGTTATTGAGTCTTTTCGATATTACATACACTGTAACATTCATATTCTGCCAATGAATCACGCGAAATCAGTTTTAAACTACTATTATTATTTAAAGCTTCATAAAAAAAAATAATTAATTGGTTTAATCTACTCAATCAGGTTGAGATAATGCAGCCGGTAATCTCAATCGTATATTATTCAAAAAAGTCTGCATTCATAAACAGTTATAATTAACAGAATAATAGGCGAGGTTAACAGGATAATAAACTTGCTGTAGGTGTACCCATGCTTCATACTCTAGCTGATTGCGATTAAGAGTCTATGTATTTATTTATTTTTGTTATAGCTTGACTCGATACAGTTTGTTTTTTTTTTGCTACAAGTATGGAATTTTCAGCATGTGATATCGGTAGCCCAAATTTAGCAGGCCAACCATTGATATCAGGTGTGCGTCGGCCGGGAATTGAACCTTGGACCATTTGTATGGTCGGTGAGTTTCCTAACCGCTGTGCCATCGACGCACACTTTTACCAAAGAAGATGAAACTAAAATATACTATCTTTCTGATATAAATATTTTAAGATTGTTTATTGACGTTGGTGTATACAGTGCATTTGCATTTCAGCTAAATCATCTAACAAGGTTTAATTGTTTGTTTTTCATTAATTCAAAGCAGAACAACTGACATGGTGAATGAATATATACATAAAAATTATTTGAAGTGTCTCTACGGGTGGCTAATTTACCTAAAACAGTACTATTAATATTCATTTTGTGGTTCTTTGATCTCCAGTGCTTTTTCAAATTCTCAGGAGACATAACTACACTTTTATCAGCCATATTTTAGTTTAAAATAGCAGTAAAATACGAAAAACATGGAATCGACTTTCCATGTCAACAGTGTCTCATCATAGATGTATACGGAATGCATAACCACGCTTATACTGTGCACTAAAGTACTGAACCTAGTTTATAAAAAATAATTACTCAGTATCTGTCATCATTTATCAGTCTGTGGCTGTGAGGAGCAAAGAAAGCTAATTAATCAAATAAGATGTTAGATTAATTAGATCGAAATTTAATTAAATAGGTTTTTGTTATTTGTATTATAAATGATGCGTTGAGTTTCTGATACATTATTGTGAATTTATCTACACAAAACTTAAAGCGATTAAAACAGCACTTATATTAGTTCACATTTATCAGAAGTGGCATTACACAAGACTTAAAATTCGCTTAAAACCTGGAAAGAATGAGAGTCACTTCCATATTCCCCTTATATGATTTCATGAATGTCGCCGTTTGATGCTCAACTGCGCCTGATTATCTAGCGTAGCGACTTGAGGTCTCTGTTACTTGCAGTGTGTTCTGCTTCAGTTGACAGCGTAGTGTAAAATCATCTGTTGTCTTTTCTTATAGTCTTCTTCATAGTTTTTCACATTCCTACACTGGTTCGTCTTCTGTCAGTTTCCAGGTACCCAAGGAGAGCCATTCCTGACTATTCATCCACTTATTTTAGGTATATGCATTTTATCTCTTGAGTCAAAGGTGAATTCATACTACAGTAAAATTCATTTTTCTAATTTACGTAGACGTTTTATCTGTATGGAAATAAATTCAGACAGCATTTATAAGAAAATGATTGGATCAGCACGATTAAAAATAAAACGACTAGGAAAGATCTGTTTCTCTATGGAAAAACCCAAGCTAGTTCCTAATGTTTCTAATATGTGTTTTTTTTATTCCTCCACGTTCCCAGTGGAACATAGGGCTTCAAGCTAGTGGCTTGAAGTTTCTGTAGCAGTGTTTATTTTTACAGGATGGGGATGCTAGCATCATGCCCAACCTTTGCTCTTTACCAGTTTTATTACTGGCTTAACGGGGTAAAAAAGTGCGTCGGCCGGGGATCAACGCACTGGATCGAACCCTGGACCATGTGCATGGTCCGCGAGCGCCCTAACCGTTGTGCTACCGACGCTTCTAGTATGTAGAACCTGTATAAGCCTAACACATTCATGCCCTTAGGTGTTTATCCAGTTAGATTTCTGCTTAGCACTGCCTACAGCATAATTTTGACCACCCGAAGAACTTGGCACTCTATTTGACTTCCACCACTTTCCACTACACCCTGAGTTGATGGATTTGCTTCTGAGATTATTTTAAAGGTTGTTGGTGAGGTAATATGTGACATTAAATCCATTCCAAAGAGTTACAAAAGTCTTTTTTAATCTTACGAATCATCATGATCTCGCTATTGATTGGATCGATTAACTGTCTGTTTTGGAAATACTCTCAAATTATAGTTCTTCACCAGTATGTGCGTCTCTTCAGACGCTTGTTGATGAATATGCGAATAACCTAATCGACGTTCTACATAGTTATAGCAAATGTGAAAAAGCTGCTAAGCTGCTGGTAAAAGATGAACTTCACTCAAAAGTACTGGGAAACTGCAGAGAGCTACGCAGCCCGCCAGGTATCTTCAGCTGATTCCACAACTGAAAACTTATTTTGAAAAATAAGTTATCACCACAGGAGAAGACATGATTTAGTGTTGCTCAAGTGATATGTAAATAAGACCTGTCAATCAAAATTAGGCTGAACTTCATGTCATTGAATTAGTATTGCTGTACACCATTCAGTCAGAACACAGTTTTTAAACCCTTAAACTTTCAGTTTATTGATCTTGTAACGTAAGTATACAGTTAGCTGTAAAATTTGGTTTCCCCACCTTTTCTCTAAAGCAATAAGTCCTTTCCTCTGCAGTCATTCTTCGGTATCTTTCTGCATATAGCAGTTGTAGTCCATTGATTAGTCGTATATTTTTTTGCACTTAAGTAACACTAAAATGAACCCACACCCATTATTATCTCAGACTCTTTTCATGAAGCACTTAGAAATCATTCCTATCTTGTTGCGTATTTCACAATACAAGTCTGAATATTTAGAAGGACAAACTGCCGGTAAACATTAATCACGCTGTAATTTTAATAGTCAACATAAGGTAAAAGTGACGTTCGAGGGGACCATAAAAATTCCTCGTTGTTTATATAACCAGTATGTTTGAACAACTTATGCAACCAGCAAAGTGAACTCACTAATATTTTTCAAAATCAAAATATGATACAGGTAAAAACAGAACTTCTCATTCCACCTTAACAGCCTTATGGGATTAATAAATCAACTGGTAAAGTTGTGCTGATTCTTCGATATACAACTTCATATACATTAACTGTTAAAATACTTAGTTTCATATAATAAGTCGCGTGATAAATCGGACTCATAGAACGGCAGTCAAAAAATGACACAAATCTCAGTCCTGACCAAAAGTAATTAAACAAGCAAAAAGGATATTTAAAGTGTTGGTTTGTAGGGATTTGATTGGTTACAGGATTTCATCATGAGCTGACATCAGTTAGAGAACCATTGGAAAACCTGGGAGTACTGGACAGCTGTTTCGTCCTAGTCTGGGACTCTTCAGCAGTATGAACCCACCGGAGTTCTAACCCAGGACCTTCTGGTTACAAGGTGAATTCGTATACCATTAAGCCACTGGGACCCGACCCAATATCCCATGAGTTCCAACTTCTGCCAATTCACGACATAGCGCGACCCCTAGCCAATGTCTTCGGCGAGTATTCGAACTCACAACCGACCTGTTGTACCCTATTTGGTTACAGGATTTCATCATGAGCTGACATTTACAATTGGAGCTGAATTTGCTTGAATCAAATAATGATGCCATCTACTGTGTCCTAAAATCTTTTCTAGGGATACTATAAGTTAAATAAATTGCAACTAAATCGTTTTGTCAAGTGTTGTCATTTTGTCAACCAGCGCATAGCAGAACCAGTTAAATATACCATTCTTATACTTTTGGATTGTAAAGGAAGTTTGACACACTTTTATAAAAGATAACTGAAACATCTTGTAATATACATTCACAATATAAGTACTGAAATTCAGTATTACTATAAATTCTCCCCTTTCTATGAACGTAAGGGCATCTAGGATGGATTTTTATGAGTGCATAGTTGACTGGAATAAATTGTTCGTATATTAATAACGACAATCAATTTTTAACCAACACTTTTACAAAATGAACCTGTGACTCTAAAATATTAGAATCGCGCCTTCTGAGTGTGAAGTTTTGAGCAATTAAACATTTGAAAGAACACAGAAGAGATTAAATGCATGAATGATAAAGCTTTTTTGATCAAACAAAGGAGGCTTAAATATTGAATTCGAAATTATCTTATTCTCTTACTTTCATAATGTTAGTGTATTGAAATTCTTTCCGTGATACGTGAAGAGGTGCACTTCTTGTATCATCAAGCATTCTGTTGTAGTACTTGATTACGGTGCTCTACGTTTCACAAGTATATGAGAACATGTAACTAATAAATGCAGAATTAATTGTTGATTGGCAACGATTTGATTCGTTACAACTTTGATCACGAGTTAGCATCACTTAAAGAACCAGTGGAGAACCAGGGAGTACTGGAAAATCATTTCGTCCTAGTTTCTAACTCTTCAGAAGTACACATCCATTTAGGTTCAAATCTGGTATTGGTAGAATCCGGAATTCATGGCTATCGTATCGAATCTTAGTGATTAGATGGTCGAAAAGCTCGTCTGTCCTGGGCTCGAACCCCGGTAGATGCCTACTTCTTGAGATTCCTAAACAACGACTAAACCCCTGCCCAGTATTCCCCAGTCTTCCTATGGTTCACTGACTGATATCAGTCCGTGATTAAAATCTTTACCAGAACCATTTATTCACTTAGAAATTATTTTATGTATTCTTGAAAGCAATCGCAATGAAGTGATGTCTAATTTCATTTTAAACCTTCACATCTGGCTACCTAAATGTGAATACCATGTATGATTCTGGTGTTTCTAAAATCATTCTTTCGTTACAAACATCTTGTAGTTAGGTTGGAAGCTGATTTTTTCATATCATACCATATCAATGTTTAAATTATTTTCCATTTATCATTCTTCAGGTCATTTTGCTTCAGTACCTTTTGATTATCTTAAAGTACATACTTGCGCATAAATTTTGAGAACTAGAAACAGAACTAAATTGCTAAATAGTGTAAGTATTACGAATCTCATTACCTACAATACATAGTCTTCAGCGACCTGCTCGACGCAAATAGAACTATGATGAATAATGTATCGCAGCAGTAGATTACCTTCGAAAAACACTATAGTTTAAAAATCTGAAGGCATAATAGTATTTCACTTCACCTAACGTAATTTAAGTTGGTAATATGATCAAAATGCACTGCAGTTAAAAAGACACCAATGTACTAACCCCTAAGATGAACTACAAGAAGGCTTCTAACCATAATTCGCATCTATTTTAAACATTTATTAAATAACACTTAGGAGAACAAAAATAGCAAGTGAAAAATAGAATACTATATTGTGTGCTAAAGCACAGACTGTGAAGTGATATTAAGTCTTATGAGACTGAGTAGGCACCTTAACTACTCATCACCTTCTTTAACCTTCCGTTTATTAGAATGAAATCTAAATACTTGTGAGTGACAGCAGTTATTCTGGTGATTTGAGTCAGATGAATCAAGAACTTCATGCTGTGAGTAGCCGAATTCAGCTAGTTATGTCAATGTTTTTTTAGAAACAACATGGTTTGAAAACTAAAAAAGTACCTCTTTTATCTCCCTTTTTGCCTAAAAGTAGATCTTTAGAATTATAAGCACTGGAAACAACTTTCTCTGTTTCATGTTACCAGAGGTCTTTTCAGCGAATTTGACCACACCTATGCAGTCTGGGTCTTGTTCAAAGTTAGATCTGAAATCTGTTCACATTCGTTACCAGTCTTAATTTCAGTTGTTCTTAAAAGGCTTTTAAACAGATAAATTCATGAAAAGAATTCTACCTCAAAAGCAAACTTATATATATATATATAAAATTATATATACGTTAAATCTAAAATTATTTTAAAAGTGCGCTTACTACTTGACCACCTGGCCAACACGTTACTGAACATGTCCCACTGTGGTTTGACAAAGGATGGACAAAAACAATCCGGAACTCCATTTTCTCACGTTTACTTGATAGTAGTCATGTAGTGGCGAAAACGAAGAAATTCAACGTATTTCATCACATCCCACCAAATCTCTCCAGCAGACTTCGTATTCGTCTACTGAACACAGCTAAGGCGATAGACATTCAAACTATTAACCCTAAACTATGCTTTCAAATGAAGTTCGTACAGCCACTATCACTCCCTTGGTCTATTAAGACATAACAAACTCACGACTTCTCCACCACCCGTAACTCATAGTTCCAGCCTGTTTTGTCATCCCTTAATCTTATCACATCTTCATTAAAACGCATTTGATTTACTCCTCTTACAATCAGTCTAGCATTACTTAATCGCTCCATTTGTTTTTACTAGCTTTTATCGGCTGCTACGTCTACCTGAACATTTGTCTGTTTAATCATGCTGTTCTTCGTTGTTCGTGTTATCACAGATCGTCTCACTGTTTCCATTCTTGTTATTGATAGAACTATTATTATAATTATTATTGTTATTGTTATTATTATTATTATCACTACTCTCGTTATGAACAACTGCACAAGTGACGTGGACAATCTTATTATCCCATTGACAAAACACTGTGATTAGTTTATATTTGAATTTTTATTTGTAAACTTATGTATAATAGAGTTAAGCCTGATGTAATCTAATTGAAAACAATATTGTTTGCTTAAATTTGTTGTTCTATAAGAACTAATGAGAGTTATGTCTTAATAATCTTATTTAAACAGTGGCTATAAGGTTAATTTTTATTACAGTCTCCCTTTCCCAGTATTCAGCATATTAGGTTGAGTGTTTTGTTCAATAAAAATAATGCTAACAATGAGATAATCTGTTCATCTAACAAACGTAGCACTGTGCAACAGGACAATAAAATCCCAATTAGTTTGCCAGTTTTTTTCCCTTTAAATCTCACTGACTAAGGATGTTATTTATTCATGTAAAAATAAAATGCAACACTGAATATGTAACTGTACTTTTCACCGACTAATAATTATTATAATAACAATAATCTAGCTATCAAATACCACTGAGTAATGAATTTATAAACAACAGCCAATCTCACCAGGTATCTAGATATAATGCATTTAGTCTGCTCACTGTTTGTAATAACATGGCGCCAGTGTCCGGTTGTAGATGGTATATATATATATATATATACTGGTTTATGTCTATACGAATGTTTATCATCACTGTGAATTTATGAGTCATGTGATAGGCGATTCCGAAAAGTTATGAAGACTTAAACAGGATTTATATGTGACTAGACTTTAACGTAAAATCAAATTGGAAAATGATTAAAACACATTGGACAAAAATTTCTGTGCATAGCTTAGCTTTTAGCAAAAAAATAAAGTGGACTGTATATGGTTGTCAAAAGATTAATCGCATGAGTACCTAAAACACAGTCTTGGAGACAATTCATCAATGTAGTTTGAGAAGAGTTACCAAAAGTGCAAAAATACTCTTAGAACAATCCAGTGTTTATATCGTCTGTCGAACACACAAGAGTGTTTCAGATTAAGCCTTGCTGCAAAAATATGTCCGTTATTGTAACCAAACAGTGTGAAACCACCATCATTATCCTACTTTATCCAACAATTTGAATATTTGAGAACACTCAGTGCTGAAAAAAATAATCAGACAACAAATGAAGTTACACAGAGCTAATGCATAAGAATCAGAACTTAGCTGGATATTAAGTTGGCATTATGGTTACATATATATGTCACTTTTAAAATTTTTCTTTACTTCAGATATTTGGCATAAAATGAACGCGTACAAAAAACGTGGAGGATCTGGACTTCGCCGATGATAAATGTCTGATTTTACACAAAATGGAAGATATGCAAGTGATGAAAAGCAACAAGCTGGCAGAAGAAGCATCAGAGATAGAACATAGGTGAAAATAGAGAAAGCAGATGTGATGCAGATTCCTGACCAACAGCAATAGCAACAATAACAATCAGCATAAAAGGGGAAAATCTGAGAGAAGCCACATCCTTTACCTACCTGGGAAGCATCGTTTCAACTACAGGCGGACGGAACTGACGAGGATATCAAAGCAGCGAGGATCGGGAAAGCAAGGAAAGCTTTCATTGTTCTCAAGTCTGTGTGGAGGTCAACAACACTCAGCATGAAAAATAAGATCCGGATTTTCAACTCCAATGTGAAGTCAGTCAGTGCTACTATACGGATGGATCAGAGACTTGGCCAGCGCGTCATAAAGAGCATCTCAAACAAACTACAGACCTTCATTAACAGTTGTCTTCGCTCAATACTCAAGATCAGATGGCTGACCAGAAAAGATCAGTAACAGGATCTCTGGCAATGAGCGAACCAACCCAGCAGGAACCGATTGTGAAACAAATAGGCAGGAAGAAATGGAGGATGATCGGCTGTACACTGAGAAAACTATCAAGTGACATCACACACTAGGCCATCGTTTTAGTGGAACCCGAATGGGAAGCGGAGAATCGGTTGTCACTGTGAGATTGAAATGGAGGAGGTCATGTGAAGAGAAAATGAAAGAATGTGGGCATGCGTGGAGCCAAATGAAAACGTTTGCAGAGAACCGAACTCGATGGAGACGTCCGGCTGAAGCTCTATGTTTCTATAGGAACTGAAGGAGACAATAATACTATATTTGGAAACATTAGATGTGTGTCTATACAAGGATCAGCTCGAAAATTAGTATGGCCAATACTTTTCATGAAACACCTTTCAGCATAATTAGCAACACCACTTTCCTTGGAATTCAACAACCATCCACTTTATGATGCTTTTTGTGTTGTACTGTTATTATCTTTTATGCAGTAAATGCAGCAGGTTGTCTCCTATTCTTTTGTGATATTAACAATGAAAATTTTCTAAATAGGCCTTAACTACGACACTGATTGATTTAATCTTCTTAAACCTTCTAAAATGTCTTTTTTATTCCTTTGCGTTTCCATTGGAGCACAAGAGTTAAAACTTGAGCTCTAAAGTTTCAGTAGCGACGTTGTTCTTTTACAGCACCTGGTTGCTAGCCTTACGCCCAACCTTCCCATTTTACCGGCCTTACTACTGGTTAGGTAAGATTTAAGAGTGTGTCGACCGGGAGTCGAACCCTTTTACATGTGTGTATATGTATGTTTGGTTGTAAAGTGTCCATCGATGTACACTAAGAGGTTTAATCCATCTTATGAATTAATGCTATTTGCATCTCTGTTTGTCTTCCTAGTTCAACTCCATGGCATTTAGTTCTCTTTGTTTCGAGTCTTGGTGTATTTTAGCGTCTTCTTAACCTATGAGTAAAAATAAATGTCTGGAAAAAAAGAAAGAAACTAAACTATCTCGAAGCAACTGTCTCCAAGCATTCATACTTGTATATATACTACTTATATAGTACTACTATACTATACTACTACTACATACTACCTAATTTTCTGTTGTTATTTTTAGGTTAATAAGTCAAATTCAATAAATTTTCATACATTACAGTTTATACAGACGTGTACATAAACCTTTTACTTTTATATGTGTAATCATACACCAGATACCAATCAGTTCATTGTTCAATGACTGATGCAAAATCATGTCGTAAAACGTATGTCCATCAATTTCAATTCGCTAATTTTCCTGTTGTTTATACTTTTTAAGTACTTTCCTTGTGAAGAAGCAATGTTTCACACAATAAACAATTCTGTTTAAATCCAATCAGAATAATTAGCGGGCTAAATAATATAAATGGGAAAGTTTTTTTGTATTTGTAAAGAAATCATTCTACGAAAAGGAAAAAGGATTCAAATATATTTTGAAAAATTCAAATAGTTGGGTTAAGTAAGTTCTTATTAGTTGGCAAACTACTGAAAATCTAGTTATGGCAGGTCTCGCCGACCATTCATATGGTCCAGGGTTCGATCCCTGGCTGACACACTCCTTTACCTCACTAAGCCAGAAATAATGCTGGTAAAGAAGAAAGGTTGGGCATGAGGCTAGCAACCCCATCCTGTGAAATAAACACTGCTACAGAAACTTCAAGCCACTAGCTTGAAGCCCTATGTTCCACTGAGGAACGTGAAGAAAAAAAGAAGAAGACTTTGCTGTAATGTTTGTCAAATACTGGTGTACACTCTCTTACTGTTTTGGAGAAAGTATACTAACAGCTTTTCTCATTCTCATCAGGCTTAACTCTATTATACATAAGTTTACAAATAAAAATTCAAATATAAACTAATCACAGTGTTTTGTCAATGGGATAATAAGATTGTCCACGTCACTTGTGCAGTTGTTCATAACGAGAGTAGTGATAATAATAATAATAACAATAACAATAATAATTATAATAATAGTTCTATCAATAACAAGAATGGAAACAGTGAGACGATCTGTGATAACACGAACAACGAAGAACAGCATGATTAAACAGACAAATGTTCAGGTAGACGTAGCAGCCGATAAAAGCTAGTAAAAACAAATGAAGCGATTAAGTAATGCTAGACTGATTGTAAGGGGAGTAAATCAAATGCGTTTTAATGAAGATGTGATAAGATTAAGGATGACAAAACAGGCTGGAACTATGAGTTACGGGTGGTGGAGAAGTCGTCAGTTTGTTATGTCTTAATAGACCAAGGGAGTGATAGTGGCTGTACGAACTTCATTTGAAAGCATAGTTTAGGGTTAATAGTTTGAATGTCTATCGCCTTAGCTGTGTTCAGTAGACGAATACGAAGTCTGCTGGAGAGATTTGGTGGGATGTGATGAAATACGTTGAATTTCTTCGTTTTCGCCACTACATGACTACTATCAAGTAAATGTGAGAAAATGGAGTTCCGGATTGTTTTTGTCCATCCTTTGTCAAACCACAGTGGGACATGTTCAGTAACGCGTTGGCGAGGCTGCCTAGTACTATGCCCGAAGTAACTGTCACTGAAGGTGCATTTGAACTGATATATGCATATAGATTTGACGAAACTATCTAGCTTATCCTTTGTTTGCATCCCAATGATTTGTCGGCTAGAGAATTACAAACATAGGTTTTTCTGCGTGAAAATGTCCTTCGTGTACTTCGTCTATGTTTACATTCCCATCAGCTAAGACAAATGCATCATCGACATATCGGTAATGCATATCAAACTCCTTGATTATGTCTTTCAATTTCCTGTTTGCAAGTTTTGCGAGAAATAAGTTAGCTAATATTAGGCATAATGGTGAACCCATAGTTATTCCAACTACTTGTCGGTAGTATGAATTATTGAATGAATATGAATTATTGAGTGAACATTCATTTTGCATTTGAGAAGTAATTATTTAAGGCTACACAAGGGGATTCCTAAGTCCAATTGTCTTTGGGTGATTTCTTGACTATAAGCGGTGCATAAGTGAATAGTGTTGATACATTCATGGATAACATGCGTTTATACCTCACATTAGTCTCGGGTATTTTATAAATGAAGTCGAAGACACGACTAATTCTATGTCGCACAGTTTCTTTATGCAAAGGTCCCAGATTCTTCACTAACCACTTTACTGTCTCGTGATACAGCATTCTCATTCTGACATGAAAACAATCCTTGAAACTGCAATCGATGATCAATATGTCCACATAATTCCTGTGTATTACTTTCCACACAACAGTTTTTGAGTCATAAACAGTATTTGATTAAGACTTGATAAATATGTTTATTTATAACCATTTAATGTTAACTGAAACTTTGAATAACTAATTAATGTTGTCAATAAACTATTAAAAAAGGTTTTCAGAACAGTTTACTTGGACTTTCGTACTTGTTTATGGAAAGGTTAAGTGAAGTAATAGCCAGTTACTCCATAATTTACAGCTGAGCTGATGACATTAACTTCCGTCTCAGTTATTCTTAAAGTAAACAAGAATGGTGGTTCGCTCCCTATGTCTACACAGCTAAGTAAATGGTTCATTTTACCTGTTGACACTTATGAAATCGAAGTTTAATTAACGACCGTAGTTCAGTTGAATCACAGATCATCGGCAATTGATCAACACTAAAAGATAATATACCAAAAAATTTTATATTTATTAAGCAAATAACTATGAGGTAGGACAAAATTGCAGTATTCCAAGGAATGGTTTGAATGTAACAAGCCAGCAGAGAGATTAATTTTGATGTGGTTTTGTTCTCTGAGCTGGATGGTTAGTTTGCGAAGCTTTCATCACCTTACTGGGTGACATCTTCAGCGCATACTTCAATTTGAAGTGAGCTTTTAGATTTCTCCACGAGTTTATTAATCATCTCTCCTGGTGACCTTGGACGTGATTGGTTGTTTGTGTGTGTTTTCACACCTTCTAGGTTACTTGTATTGGAACCGGTTGTTTCTTTGACTTGAACTTTGACCCTTTGTGTGTGAAGTTTCTTTCTTATTGGTTGATAAATTTTGTCTATCTCGATGTGTCTATTGATTGATGATTCACTGGAATGCCAAGCTTCTAAAAATTCTCTAGCATTCTTGTTATTTCCTTTGTCTAATATTTGAACGTTGTCCCAGTCGAATTGATGTCCGTAGTTGTCTGTGTGTAGTGAAATGAGGGAGTGGATATCATGTCTTTTGACGGCTAGCTTATGTTCGTGGATACGAAGACGAAGGGGACGTCCACTTTGGCCGATGTAGTGTTTTTCGCAGTTGTTACAGTTTATTTTGTAGATGATGTTGGTTTTGTCTTCTTTCGCTGTTGAGTCTTTTGGTTGACATAGAATTGAGTGCAGCGACTTTGTTGGTTTGTGTACGACGTCAATTCCTAAAGGTTTGAAGAGTCTTGTAGTGATTTCTGAGATATCTTTTATATATGGTAAGGCAATTTTCTTTGTGTTTCCTTGGTGGCTTTTGCTTTGGTAGGTTGGCTTGGGGGTATATGTCTCTTGATGAAATTCCGTGGATATCCATTCTTTTGGAAGACGTCCATGAGATACTTTTCTTCAATTTTTCTTAAGGTGGGAGTGCTGCAGTGAGTCCTTGCTCTCTTGAATAGTGTTTGTATGCAATTCCTTTTGTGTGTTATTGGGTTGTTGCTGTTGTAATTCAGTATTTGGTCTGTGTGAGTTGATTTCCTATAAACTTGAGTTTCTAATTCTCCTGTAGTTGTTCGCCTGACTAAGACGTCCAAAAATGGTATTTTGTTCTCGGATTCCTCTTCTCTTGTGAATTTGATGTCGTTGAAGACGTTGTTTATTAAGTTGTGAGTTTTATCTAATTCGTTTCTTTTGATGATTACAAATGTGTCGTCGACGTAGCGTATCCAAATCTTGGGTTTGATCTTTGGTAGAATTATATTTTCGAGTCTTTGCATCACTGCTTCTGCAATCAAACCTGATATTGGCGATCCCATGGGTGTTCCTTTGACTTGTTCATATATTTGGCCGTTGAATTGGAAGTATGTTGTTAGGCATAGATTTATGCATTCCATCCAGCTTGTGTGTTGCATTTTTGATTGTTGTGGCAGTTGTTCGTCGTTGCTAAGTAATTGCTCCATGGTTTCTTTTGCTAGGTTTTGTCCGATGGATGTATATAATGCTGTCACGTCGAATGATACCATTATTTCTTGTTCATCTATTTGGATGCCTCTGATTTTCTCTAGGAATTGGATAGCAGAGTTGATGGAGTGATCGCAAGATTCCGTTAGGTGTTTTAGTTTTCTGTATAATTCTTTGGATAAATTATATGTTGGAGTTCCTGGGAGTGATACAATTGGTCGTAATGGGATATTTGCCTTGTGTATTTTGGGTCTGCCGTAGAATCGGGTAGGACTGGTCCATTGGATTTCATTCGCCATTGGTCTTGTTTTGTGATCTGTCCAGTTTTGGTGAGCTTGTTTAAGGTCCTTTGGATGCGGTTATCCAATGTTTGTATGGGATTTGTTGGGAGTTGTTGATATACATCTTCATCTTTGAGTAGTTCTTCAGCTTTCTTGGTATATTCTTCTCTGTCCATGACTACTGTTGTTCTTCCTTTGTCGGCTGGTAAAATGACGATGTCCTTCCTATTTTTCAGCTTTTTGAGGGCCTTTAGTTCTTGAGCGTTGAGTTGTGTGTGTTGTCTTTTCTGTTTGACCATTGGTACAATTGTTTGGCGTATCTCTTCCTGTGTTTCCTCGTTCAAGTTTGATGATTTGAGTAATGATTCAAAGGCAGCGAAGAAATCAGTTTTTGAAGCATCTCCGGTGTTGTAGTTTAATCCTTTTTGTAGTAGTTGTTGTTCCATTTTTGATATCCACGAATTTCATCAAGAGACATATACCCCAAGCCAACCTACCAAAGCAAAAGCCACCAAGGAAAGCACAAAGAAAATTGCCTTACCATATATAAAAGATGTCTCAGAAATCACTACAAGACTCTTCAAACCTTTAGGAATTGACGTCGTACACAAACCAACAAAGTCGCTGCACTCAATTCTATGTCAACCGAAAGACTCAACAGCGAAAGAAGACAAAACCAACATCATCTACAAAATAAACTGTAACAACTGCGAAAAACACTACATCGGCCAAAGTGGACGTCCCCTTCGTCTTCGTATCCACGAACATAAGCTAGCCGTCAAAAGACATGATATACACTCCCTCATTTCACTACACACAGACAACTACGGACATCAATTCGACTGGGACAACATTCAAATATTAGACAAAGGAAATAACAAGAATGCTAGAGAATTTTTAGAAGCTTGGCATTCCAGTGGATCATCAATCAATAGACACATCGAGATAGACAAAATTTATCAGCCAATAAGAAAGAAACTTCACACACAAAGGGTCAAAGTTCAAGTCAAAGAAACAACCGGTTCCAATACAAGTAACCTAGAAGGTGTGAAAACACACACAAACAACCAATCACGCCCAAGGTCACCAGGAGAGATGATTAATAAACTCGTGGAGAAATCTAAAAGCTCACTTCAAATTGAAGTATGCGCTGAAGATGTCACTCAGTACGGTGATGAAAGCTTCGCAAACTAACCATCCAGCTCAGAGAACAAAACCACATCAAAATCATCCACCTGAGCTTCAAATCTTCTCTATCATATCTAGATTTTTCAATAAATGATGAAAAATTGTAGAGAGTTATAAAGCTTTAGAGAACTTTCTTTGGTTATTTCATGTTTACCGGAGAACAACTGAAAATCAGTTACTTCCAAATACCTGATTCATCTCAGCCTGAAATGTGTTGCAAATCTTAACTGAAATTAAGATATAAACTTCTATTGCTTGGAAGTGACACACTACCGAGCATCCATCGTCTCGGAGTTACAACTCTCGTAACCGAGCCTTTTTGGCTGGCACATGGTCTGTTCTTAAACCTGTGCCGGAAACTATTTTGAAATCTGTCAGTTTCTTACAAAAACTACAGAATGAATGATACAGACGGTACAGTGAACTGAACTATCTAGGCCAAAAAGCAATGAAACATATTCCCTCTTATCTTTGGGAAATTAATCTTAAAAACATCTTCAACATTTACTTTCAATGATCGTTTGCTCTTTCAAATCTTTACTATTGTTTCGTGAATGCTTTTAAATATTTTGGGTTGTAAATTTTCATGGTGTGTGTAACTCTGTCGTATCTAGTTGAATGATCAAGTATGGATAACGTTTTCATTGTCTATTCTGTTTCATCCTCTTTATGGATGTATTGATTTTTGATCAGGTGTCTGGTGAAAGTTTTAATGTATATTTACACCGCGACTACTTTTGTAACAATGCTTATTTAACTTTTAAAAAAAAAACGATTAAACCAGAATATTGACAATATTCACCTTTCTACAAAAACCACTCGAAGTTGCATGCATGAATGTTTGCAAGACTTTTCGAAAGATGTAAAACGCAGGAGATAAACATTTGCTTATCACCATTATTCTGATTTGTAATTTTAATTCATATCCTAGATTTTTACTTCTCTCATCGATCGGATGATGGTAGATGAAGTGTGACTACAAACCACTTAAATGAAACCAAAGCCATACCTAAAAAATGTTTCATCATTCTTCTAAGTGCAAATTTCCGTTTAAGCAACTACAAATATAACATCTGGCTGCAAACAACTACGTGATACAAGTTTACCTACGTTAATAATTCTCATTTATTGAGCGCAATAGTGCTCAAGTTTAATCCTAAGGTCTTTAAATGGACTAACATTACGATTTCATAATCTGAGGAATTATATCGGAAAGAAAGAATTAAATTATAGATATATCATTATCATTGTTCCCATGAGTTGCAGGTGAAGTACACGGCTTCAACAACATATCTACACTCTCTTCTATTTTCTGACATCCCCTTCACCTGTGTCCACCACTCCACACAGTCTCTCATCTCCTCCTCCTCCTACTCGCCACACGATCTCCTATATGTCACCATCGCATCAACCACCAACTCGTCGTCCCCCATTCGGGTTCCACTCCACCACTGGCCTGAATCGGGAGCCATGTCATTCCATTGTCTCCTCAGTCTATTCCCAATCCATCTCCACTTTCTTCTTCTGAACATTTGACTAGCGATCGGCTCATGGTTGGTTTATTGACGGAGAGAGTTTCTCGTTGGTGATTCTTTCTGGTCGGCCAGTCAGCCAGCCGGCCATCAATTTCATCACCACTATGGAGTCAGCCAAGAGATCAGCTGTTGATGAAAGTCTTCAACAAGCTGTTGAGAATGCTTTTCGTGACGGGCTGTGTAAGTTTCTGACCCACATAGAAGAAGTGACTGACTGGCTAACTGATTGACTGATGACTGACTGACTTCACATTTGTGTTGATAGTCCGAGTCTTCTTCGTTATGTTGCGTTAGAGTAGAAGATTTTCCAACCGATTTCACAGTGATGAATTAGCATCTTGCCCTTCCGATTCTCGTCTCCTTCGAAATCTTCACCTATGTTGTCTGTAGTTGAAATGATGCTGGATGCCTAGACGAATGAAGGAAACAACCTCTCAAATTTATTCCATTGATGGTAAAGGTGCACGCTCATTGGTGTCGCTCTTGGTTGGTTCGTTGCTTAATTGGTTGGATACCTTCATCACCTTCGTCCTCCCCATGTTCACTGACAGCCGCTTCTACCAGCTTGTTGGTTCTCGTCTGTACATCTCGCAATTCATGTAACATCGAACGAAAGTCGTCCACCAACTCTAGATGTTCTAGAGTCTTCTCATTGGTCCCGCGTATTTCTGTCTTCTCGCTCTCCACGTTCTGTTGCAGGACCCAGTCCACCTCACTCAGGATTATCATCGGTGGTAGTAGACAGCCTTCTCTTACAAATACTCACTGTCTTCACTTCGAAGACCCTGGTATTATTATTATATCCTTTAATTCCCAGAGGAACATAGGACTTCAGCTCCGCATCTCCATTGCTTTCGGTTTTCTGCCATCTTTTTCACCCCACTCCAAGTCAGCCCACATGCTTTCATCTCCTCTTCACATGACCTCCTCCAAATCTCACAGTGACAACCAATTCTCCGCTTCCCATTCGGGTTCCACTAAAACGATGGCTTGTGTGTGATGCCACTTGATAGTTTTCTCAGAGTACAGCCGATCATTCTCCATTTCTTCCTGCCTATTTGTTTCACAATCGGTTCCTGCTGGGTTGGTTCGTTCATTGCCAGAGATCCCTGTTGCTGATCTTTTCTGGCCAGCCATCTGATCTTGAGTATTGAGCGAAGACAACTGTTAATGAAGGTCTGTAGTTTGTTTGAGATGCTCTTTATGACGCGCTGGCCAAGTCTCTGATCCATCCGTATAGTAGACTGACTTCACATTGGAGTTGAAAATCCGGATTTTTTTTATGCTGAGTGTTTGACCTCCACACAGATTGAGAAATGAAGCTTCTTGCTTTCCGATCTGCTTTGATTCCTCGTCAGTTCCGCCTGTAGTTGAACGATGCTTCCCAGGTAGGTGAAGGAGGTTGCTTCTTTCAGATTTTCCCCTTTTATGCTGATTGTTATTGTTGCTATTGCTGTTGGTCAGGAATCTGCATCACATCTGCTTTCTCTATTTTCACCTATGTTCTATCTCTGATGCTTCTTCTGCCAGCTTGTTGCTTTTCACTTGCATATCTTCCAGTTTGTGTAAAATCAGACATATATCATCGGCGAAGTCCAGATCCTCCAAGATTTTTGTGTGAGTTCATTTTATGCCTGTTTCCTCATTGCCCGTTGTCTGTCCCATTATCCAATCAACTGCAATCAGGAAAATCATTGACGATAGTAGACAGCCAGCTTGTCTCACTCCTGTCCTCACTTCGAAGGCTTCCGTAGGTTTCCCATTGTGGATTACTTGGCATTCAGCATTGTCGTATAACTGTTGGATGAAGTGTATAATTGTCGATGGGACCCTGTAGTAGCGAATTAGTTTCCAAATGACCTCTCGATCGACGCTGCACTATCGAAGGCCTTTTCAAAGTCGATGAAGTTGAGTGAGGTGGAGAGGTGACTGCCATTCCAAGCTTTGTTCAATGATGATCCGTAGGGCGGCGATTTGATCAATAGATGGTTTGTTTCTCCTGAATCCGGCCTGTTCCGGTCAAAGTTTTTCATCCAGGGTGGCGTGTTTGATTCTCTCCAGGATGATGCGACTTAGTATCTTGCTTGGAATGGACAGAAGCATAATTCCACGCCAGTTTTTACATTGACTTAAGTCTCCTTTCTTTGGTAGTTTGAATAAGTATCCTTTCTTCCAATCCTGGGGTACTTTGCCCTCTTTCCACACCTTCTCCAGTAGTGGTGTCATCAAGTCCGCTGTTGTCTCTGGGTCCATTCTCAAATCTTCTGCTGCTTTTCCAGCTTTTGGCATCTTGATTGCATTCAGGACTTCTGATTTCGTCGGGAGTCGTTGTTCACTGGTAGTTCTGCTTCCGTTGTTGGTATTGTTGGGCGCTTTGAAGGTGGCGGTCGATTTAGAAGTCTTTTGAAGTGTTCAGCCCAGTGTTTTCTTTGCTCCACCTCTTTGGTGATTGACTTTCCACCGTCATCCTTTACTGGCTTAATCTGTGTCGAACTTTTGCCCGATAGGTTCCTAGTTGTTTGGTAGAGTGTGGCGAGGTCTCCTTTGCCTGCAGCTTGTTCTGCTTCGTTTGCCATGGTTTCATAATATTTTCTTTTGTCTTCCCTGGCACTCTTCTTCACTCTTTTGTTCAGTGTATTGTAGCTTGCATTCAGCTCCTGTTTTTGTTGCTCGTCAGTGCACTGGATAATCTTTTG
The DNA here is from genome assembly GCA_944472135.2 of Trichobilharzia regenti. NCBI lineage: Eukaryota > Metazoa > Platyhelminthes > Trematoda > Strigeidida > Schistosomatidae > Trichobilharzia > Trichobilharzia regenti. The sequence goes on from OX235270.1 coordinate 60,296,403, forward strand.
CTTCACTGTCCTTCTCTCTTCTATTAGTTTCCAAGTGTCCGTAGTGAGCCACTGTTTGTCCTGTCTCTTTTTTCTGCCTAGAATTTCTATGCAGGTTTGGCTCCACACCGTTTTCAAGTTGTTCCAGTGCTTTTCGACGCTGACCTTTTCGCTGGTGTTGATTTGTATCTCAGCTTTGTCCTTTATGCTTGCAATGAAGATGTCCTTTGTAGCCTGGTCCTTCAGCTTTTGAGTGTTGAACTTGGCTTGTGGTCTATCTGCAGCTCCTGTTTCCCTGAAAGCTTTTAATTTGATTTGGATTGTCGCTTGTACGAGATAGTGGTCTGAGCCAACGTCTGCTCCTCTTCTTACTTTTGTGTCCAGTAGGCTGCGCCTCCACTTCCTTGAGATTGAGATGAAGTCAATTTGGTTTTTGGTTCTCCCATCTGGTGACACCCATGTAGCCTTGTGGATATCTTTGTGTTTGTATACACTGCCACCAATCACTAGTTCATTGAAGCAGTAAAGAGTCGGCGAAGAGTTCTCCATTTTCATTCATTTCTCCGAGAGCTTCTCTACCCATGATGAGTTCCCTTCCTGTGTTGTCTGGTCCCAGTTTGGCGTTCATGTCTCCCATTAGCATTTTAATGTCACCAGCTGGATTATTGTCCATTGTTGCCTGTAGTTGTCTTTAGAATTCACAACAAAGTATCCGAAGACCCTGGTGAGTTTTCCATTTCGGATGTATACCTCGTGTAAACTATGCTCAAGAAATAATTAGACGTTGAAGTGCTGTAAATCAGACTCCTGATTTCATTGACAGAATTTGTAAAAGTGACATCATTCAGACTCTAAACGACTATCATTTGAAAACAATTTCTCTAAGCTTCGGGAAGTACCCGAATTTCTAGAGCTTCACCTTTTCTTAATATAGACTTCGACGTAGTTTTTATACTTCTCCTAGGTCTAACTAACACGAAATAATGCCTATAGAAAGTATTTTTTTCAGATATTTAATGCACATTACAAAGATAAGCTAATCAGAACAGTATTTGAAAAACCGACATACTACAAGTGCTTATTAACAGTGTGTCATGCACATCAACAAACTCAACTGAAGCATAAAATCAGGACAATTCTAAATAAATTATGTATGTCTCTCACTGAGACGTGAAACTACTTAAGTGTCTGACCTGAACATTCTTGTTAATTTTTTTTTTAACTCGAAAATGTTTGTTAAATCGTGTGAATGAAACGCGCAAAAACACAACGAGTGTTTTCCGTTTGGGAAAATTATTGCTTTATTAGATTGTAATGGAAAACATTCACGATTTTAAATAGACTTACAAGCCTACCAAGCCTACAGACAAAAGTAGTGCATAAGTAAACATGAACATGATGATAGTAGATTTACAACATGATTAGGTATTCTTTACATAATCAACCTCTAAACTTTAATTTTGTATGGAGATCTAACGGGAATTACCGTAGATCCGATTTCTTTAATTTCTGTTCCATTTGTCAGTTGGTTCATTTTGACAAATAGTTTTCTTTATACAGTTTGACCATGGGTTGTTATCATTTGGAGAACTATTGAAAACCAGAGAGTATTGGATAGCTGTTTCATCCTAGTTTGAGAATTATCGGTAGTACACACCCGCTTCCAGGGTTCGAACCCAGGACCCTGCGGTTACAAGGTAAGCTCGTATATCATTCAGCCACTAGAATCCGATTCAATGGCCTATGAATTCCAGCTTCTACCAATTCGTGATATATGAAGGGACCACCAATCAATGTCATCGGGGTAACTCCATCCTTACACTTGACTGGATGGATCTCACGGTCACGACATTTCACTATAACTCCAGGAAACTTCGTCCTGGTTTTCAATAGTTCTCTAACTGATATCAATCCGTGGTCAAAGTCATAAAAACAAATTTATTCCTTACAAACCAACTCTTCAAAATAGTGTTTTCTCATTATTTTACTAGCGCTGAATTCCTGCGTTTCAGTAATTGCAATATTACTCGGCAAATTATTAGTTTTCTGGTGAACCATTTTTCGTCAGTTATAAATTCTATTCAAGGTCATTTTATCCTAATTTAAACTCTGTCATCAAGTTCACCAACATCAGTGATTACTTGAATGTAAGCCTTCATTCACTGTTTACATATGTCACACGTATTTGTATACATTCATGTTCCAATTGATGAAGGGCATAATCTAGTATGCGCGTCATTGGCACAGTGGTAGGGTGCTCACCGACCACGCAAGTCTTTCTGGGCTTGATCCCAGGCTGACGAATTCATCCACCTCGCTAAGCGAGTAATAAGACTGGTAAAGAGGGAAGTTTGGGTATGAGGCTAGCAACCCCAACCTGTAAAAATAATTACAACCGATAGAGAAACTTCAAGCTAGAGGCTTGAAGCCCTATGTTCAACTGGGAACCTGAAGGAATAAAAGAAATCCAGTATAATGGCTTCTAATTAGATGGAAGACAATTTAGTTTTCTTTGACTGAGTAGTTGTGAAAATTAAGCAGCCATATGTACATGCTGTTTATTCAGTTAGTCAATATGACATTCTTGACTTTAACATGCGATAGGTATACAATACAGGCTACTACAAGAAAAAATAATAACAAGAACAAAACAGCAGTGCAGTGTCACTTGATTTTCGTTGATTTTTCAATTGGCTTTGATGCATGCTAAAATTATTCTCTTCTATTCTCCGGGAGGACTTTAACTTTCACGTAAAATTGACAGATCAATACAATAACTAACTCCGCATCAGGAAAACTGGGAACTCAGCTGTTTCCCAAGCAGACTACCTTCATTTCATAGGAATAAAAAATTTTGATAGAGAAAGAAAGACCAGATTTGCAGCCTAAAATGATATCATTCTATTTCACAGGTTCTCATCAGCTGCAAACTACCTGAAATTACAATGGTTATAAATAATAACATTTCATACTTCATTGTTTGAAAGGTAATAGAGAAGACATTATAAGGTGAACTTATCTGGAATATAAGTATTATAATCTAAGTCACCATCAATTTATATCCTGTCAAACTATGAAAAAAGAAAAAAAGGGGGTGAGTGAAGACAGAAAACAGAAACATCTAATAAACAATGTCAACATGGCAACTCAAGAAGGTCAAAATTCATCAATTTGAAAACTTGCTTAATGAGTTGAGCTCACTAGTGTGTATGACTAATCAGTGTCATGAAAGTTATATGGTTACCAAGGGAGTGAGAGATTGACCACACTCTCTTTCCGTATGCATAAGTTTGGTCTGTGACGTTTGATTGCAATTGCTTCAGCAAATCGTAGTAGATTCGCTGTCCTTTGTATGTTTAATATTTTGAAGGATTTGGAAATCTCGACAAAATGACCCGTATCCACAGGGTGGGTGTCTGGTAATTGCACTTTGTAAATATCTGCTTCCTTTTAGGCATAAGTTTCTTGGAATATGCTCTGAAAACCGGATAGAAGCCCTTCTTTCTGTCCTTCCAATGTACTTTCTGCCGCAGCTACACGTAAATTTATAAATGCAGTTGGAGGTAACATCAGCAGGGTACTTATCCAGTTTTGATTGGCTTATAGAGCATGTAGTACTGTATAGTGTCACCAGATTGGCTGCAGGGAAGCATCTCTTTATTGCTCCCTTCATCCTCTTTTCAATCTTTTGCGATACTGTTTCTCCTTTGTATGGGAGGCAAATGAACACTTTCTTCTTCTCAACTGTTGGAGACTTCTCTTTCTCATCTCTTTCTTTGCTGTACTTTAGGATAAATCCTTTTGGATACCCGTTTTCCTTAAGGCATTTTTCAACAAAGCTTAATTCTTCTTTTACCTAGTTAGGCGAACATAACTTCCTGGCCCCGTCGTATAGTGTCCTCACTAATCCCCGCTTATAGCTCATAGGGCAGAAGCTGTTGTAATGAAGGTATTGTCCAGTCCAAGTTTCTTTCCTGTAGATGGACTTTTCGACCGTTCCATCGTTTCTTCTTTTTACATTTAAGTCCAGGAAATTGAACTCATTGTTGTGTTCGTATTCCATGGTGAATTTAATGTTTGGGTGTACCTCATTTGGGCGGTCAAATAATACGGATGCCTGACTCAGGTCGTTACAAACAACAAAAGTATCATCGACGTATCGACGGTAGTATGTTGTTCCATTGATAGCGTCACTCAATCGCGTCTGTTCGGGATAGCCCATGAAGATATCTGCTAGAATGGGTCCTAGGGTGAACCCATGGCGACCCCGTCAATTTGTATGTGGAATTGGTTATTGAATCTAAATTGGATGTCTTTTGTGCAAAGAATTAATAGCCGTTTCATCTCTGACTCCGGTAATGGCAATACATGACCAAATCTTAGCAATTTTAAATGAACAAAAAGTAATCAATGCATGCAATTGCAGTAGTATTGATGAAATAAAATATTATACCATTAGCTGCTACTACTACCAGTAGGAGCAATCTGACGTATTAGTCAAGATTTTCTATATCTTCAGAATGTTTCTCTGTAACAGGGACACGCTTCCATTGCCAAATTACACAGACGACTAAGCATTAGATTTTCGTATGTAAAAACTCTACAACACCTTATGCGGTTGAATTAAATTTTTGACAGATGAATAAAAAAGAAAGAAAGATTCCACTACTAACCAAAATTTAATATTCATCCAAATTAAGCACAGAATCCTTAGCTAGCTGGTCAGTTTATACATCTACTTTTGCTTAGACACTATATAAAAGCCTATGGCTAATAGTATTACCCATTAGGAGTTGAAAAGAACTCTGAAAATTGCTAAAGCCATTATTTATAATACTCTCTGAACAATCGCCATTTCTCTTTTAACAAAATTATTACTTGAATTTGTTCAACTGATATGTTGCCTTGATATACGGTATCGCACATAATAATACAATACTATTCACTGGATAACAATTTAAACAAATTTTTCGAGAAACGCACCAATTTATACCTCTGCTTTAATATTTCAACAACTGTTTATTATTTCATTTCAATGGTGTGTAAAGCTTTGCATCCACACAAAACAATTATCAAAATATTTCTAAGGTTATGAAGGTACCCAACCAACCAAGAGCAACACCAATGAGCATGCACCTTTCACTACCAGCGGAATAAATTTGAGAGGTTGCTTCCTTCATTCATCTAGACATCCAGCCTCGTTTCAACCACAGACAGCAAGAATCAGAAAGACAAGATGCTACTTCATCACCGTGAAATCGGTTGGAAAATCTTCTACTCTAACTCAACATAACGAAGAAGACTCGGACTATCAACACAAATGTGAAGTCAGTCAGTCAATCAGTTAGCCAGTCAGTCACTTCTTCTATGTGGGTCAGAAACTTACACAGCCCGTCACGAAAAGCATTCTCAACAGCTTGTTGAAGACTTTCATCAACAGCTGATCTCTTGGCTGACTCCATAGTGGTGATGAAATTGATGGCCGGCTGGCTGACTGGCCGACCAGAAAGAATCACCAACGAGAGACTCTCTCCGTCAATAAACCAACCATGAGCCGATCGCTAGTCAAATGTTCAGAAGAAGAAAGTGGAGATGGATTGGGAATAGACTGAGGAGACAATGGAATGACATGGCTCCCGATTCAGGCCAGTGGGGGAGTGGAACCCGAATGGGGGACGACGAGTTGGTGGTTGATGCGATGGTGACATATAGGAGATCGTGTGGCGAGTAGGAGGAGGAGGAGATGAGAGACTGTGTGGAGTGGTGGACACAGGTGAAGGGGATGTCAGAAAATAGGTTAGAGTGTAGATGTGTTGTATTCCACCTTCAACCCAAGAGAACCATTATAATAATGTAATACTTGTTGATTCATTCACCAATCTCCTGCTTTGCATACATCGGATTTAAGTATTTATTTTATTTTTTATTTTTATTTTTGATTACAGCTTGATTCCACACCGTATTTTGGTACAAGTATGGAATTTTCAGCATGGATATCGGTAGCCCAAATTTTGCAGGCCGACCATAGATATCAGGTGTGCGTCGGCAGGGGATCGAACCTCGAACCATGTGCATGGTCGGCGAGCATCCTAACTGCTATACCACCGAAGCACACTCCAACGCGTACTCCTGTATGTTATCTTGTTTAAAGATAGACCATTCGCTATTGAATGCGCTGTAAAATACAAGCTCTTTTTGAGACGACGTATATTATCAGAATTCATTATCTTTTATTCTCTTAAATTTTCGTGTTTTGATTAGTCTGAATTATGTACAAGCAGATATATAGAAAAATACTATTCAGTTTCTCTCCCTATGCAGCAGACAGCTTGAAAACATCAGACAGTTCTTTCGCTCTATCTGTGAAGTCTTCACTACTGTCTCCAGCAAGATAACAAGTCCATCAAACTTACAAAACTTCATGTGTTTTTCTGCTTCCTTTTGGACATAGATTCAGATGTTAGCTTTAGATTCTAATCGATGCAACTGATATGCAGCAGCACATAATGGACATTGTACTCTAAGAATCAGTAAGTATGCGTCGGTGGCACAGTGGTTAGGACTGTCGCCGACCATGCACGTGGTCCCGGGTTCGAGCCCTCGCCGACGCACACCTGATATCTATGGTCGGCCTGCGAATTTTGGGCTACCGATATCCACGCTGAAAATTCCATACTTGTACCAAAAATACGGTGTGGAATCAAGCTGTAAATCAAAAATCAAAAAAAAAAATCAAATATTCCCCTAATATAAATACTAATCGGAAATGCATATTTTCCATATTTTGTAGACAAAAATATACAAGTAAAACTTAGGAATTGTGATTAGATATCTGTTTCCAAGAAAATGCCATATATGAACCTGAAATTCAAAAGTGACTTAGCTGCCGACATCCTAAAATAAGGAACTATCAGCCCCTGAAAATGCCATTCTCTTTAACACCATCGACAACAGTGTCTCCCAGTCAACCATTACTGCTCAACAAACTGAAGGACAAGATGCCATGTCAGCGTGTGTTTACCAGCTCAGTTAGTGCCGCAGAGCTAGGTGTATCTGTTGTTGGACGTGAATTTCACCCAAATGAATGCAAAAGCACCATTCTGCATGGTTACATAAGGGTGGAAATGGAGAAATAAGAAGCGCCATATGTGAAAATCTGGTCAAGACAGGTCATTTTGTCACTACAATTTCTTCCCCACAATGAGAAAAATAACCAGCCAAAATCACTGCGTGTCCGACCCATCTGTATTGCTGAAGCCTTGGCCGTTGAAAGTGAGCTATTTCGCATCTGTTTACTTATTATTTGAAATTCGTCAACATCAAAACTCATTTATATAAAACAAGAAGTGGTTCTATAAGAATTACAATACTTTATTATGCCTACTAACATATACACTATATTTTACACTGCATAAGTTATTTTTTATGACATGTGTAATCATATTTCTTGAAAATTAATAACTGCTCATTAGTCTTTAAAGGGGAATAAATGCTTCAAGATAAATAACAGAAGGGTTATTTCCCTTCTTAGCGATCATTAAAAATGAAGAAAATCCAACATAAACTCTCCTTATTCTAAATATTGGATTATATTTTGACCGAATATACTGTACTAAAAGTATACATCCTGTCATCACATTAATAAGGACGACTTAAATTGACTCATTACCTACTGATTCTGCAAACCTGTGATTCCACACCGGAGAAAAATATTTTATCATTTATTACAAACACTGTAACTGAATGCTCCGTAGATTTTCGTACCAATCAGGCACGTTCCAGACGAGGAAGGCCGTGATTTTCTGTTTTGGAAGCTGTCTAGAGGAAAAATTCCATGTGACACAAAATCAAACGTTTTGGCTGTGTTAAGGCATCATTCCATTGTAATTAAAATTTATTTTTGATAATTGTTCATAATCAGTAAATACTACTGTTTAACACTGTGGGACTTTATCGGAATAAACTTTACCCACAATGGCTTTGGCTAAATCTAGAAACAATACATGAACTAGGAGGTTTTGGTACCGATAGTAGCAGCCTACTAGAATAAAACCGACTGTTTGATCAGGAGGCAAAGGAACATATGTGCAGCAAACTGGGGCTAAACATCCTGCCTATAAAGTTGTATAGACTATACTAGGGTGGCCAGGTATCTTAAGGTAAACCATCTCCATCAACAGCAAAACCAGTTTCTGCTGGTGGCAGTGAGAATTTCCCTTTACTCTTCAAAGTCTTAACGATAGAGAGGTCTCCAAACATAAGAATAATAAGCTACAGACTTACTTTGCCTATTCATTTAATTACTTTTGAATTATTACCTTATTTATTCGTCTACTTGTTCATTGATTTCTCTTTTTAGATCAGCATATTTGGTACTAAATGTCATCAATATTTCACTTTTCGAGAATACTGGAGGGCTAATGGGTGAAAGAACTAACTCTGGTCAAAGCAGTGGAAATATATTAACACACCTCATACAACAAATCAAATACAATTAAAATTCCATACAAACAACTTCTGGGTCTGCTGAAGCCACAACAGGAGCAGGTTACCGAAGATCAGGAATCGTTACCTAACTACCAAGAAGCCAGCTAACAGATAACAGTTTGATTTCTGTTAACGCATAAGGAGTATATTGGATTAGAACGCCTTTCTTCTTGATCTGCATATTCATGTGTTATTTAATTCTGACCCTGGATCGTTTCAACACGGCTTTATTGCTACTTGACTTGGTAAACTCATCTTTATGTATACAAAGATTTAAGAAATATCATGCCTTCTTCCCATTGGGACAGAAAAATCCAGCCATGCTTTTCCCTTAACGATTTCGAATAGCTAGTTATTCTCCTAGAACCCTAGAAATACAAGTAGAATTATTGTATTGTTGGATTGTTCACCTATAATATCCTTTCTGCACGTCAGGACCAACTGAAAATAGATTCACATAGTGTTACAAAGTAGGTATCTGTTTTTCATGTCATCAATACGTTTCTCCTATGTGCCTATTTCTCAAGAGTTGTTTCGCTGAATACCTTAAGATTGTTGTGCTATGCAACTCGTTATGAACTTAAAGTAGTTGATCCTTGGCAGAGCACCACGTATCTTACTAATGCATATCTTTACTTATACAGAGCTTGGGAACTATAAAGAGTGACACTCAAAGAGAATGACTCACAAAATAACTTCAAACAATCAGTCAGAACAGTCTTATGATAAAAATAGCACAAGCTGATTAAAGAATTACGTCCAGGAGGAATAAAGGAGTATATATCTTTATTATCATTATTGTTCCCTTGGGTTGAAGGTGGAATACATGCCTTCAACAACACATCTACACTCTAGCCTATTTTCTGACGTCCTCTTCACCTCCGTCCACCACTCAACACAATCTCTCCTCATCCTCATCCTACACCTCCTCCTCTTCCTACTCGCTCGCACAATTTCCTACATGTCACCATCGTACCGACCACCCACTCGTCGTCCCCATTCGGGTTCCACTCCACCACTGGCCTGAATCGGGAGCCATGTCATTCCACTGTCTCCTCAGTCTATTCCCAATCCATCTCCACTTTCTTCTTCTGAACATTTGACTAGCGATCGGCTCATGGTTGGTTTATTGACGGAGAGAGTTTCTCGTTGGTGATTCTTTCTGGTCGGCCAGTCAGCCAGTCGCTTGTCCGACCAGCCGTCCGTCCGTCCGTCCATTTCATCGTCAGTATGGAGTGAGCGAAGGGGTAAGTTGTTGATGAAAGTCTTCAACAAGCTGTTGAGAATGCTTTTCGTGACGGGCTGTGTAAGTTTCTGACCCATACACAAGAACTAACAAATACCTTTTCATATAATATAATATATGTATATATATAGATATATAATATACCACGAATTCTTCAGATTCATTTATTATTGTCATCCTCTTTTTGAAGTAATCAGCTGCTGATATAGAAATGTTTGGGGGCTGACAGGTAGGATAGCTGAACTCGAGAACCTTCAATCCCACCTAACTTTTAAAATAACAATAACTTACACAATGAAATGAATCTGGGGACGAATCTCATCACTTTGCTTTTTTTAAACGTTGTATGAACCGAGTAGACTGATGGTTGAGTTGATGTCTTAACTAGGTGGGTAATTACGTTTGAAACGACCTAAAATGGACAGCTCTCAAGAGATAGTGGAACGTAAACAGGACATGTATATCAGATACTGTTGAACAATAGACGGATAATTTTTGATTTCTCTTGAAATTTAGCTCATTTAATGTATATTTTATTTGGTCTTTTGCAATCACAATATACAAAATGTAAACTCATACTACTTACTTACTGGTAATAGGTAGTATAATTGTAAAATTAAAAATTAGTAACAGAGGAGAGAAAAGAAGGAAGTAGCACATGTCATTAAAACTTTTGAAAATACCTACTAGTAATTGTTTCCAATATACAAATATTGACTGTCAAATGAAGTGAAATGTCTCATTTATTAAATTTACCACATGAAATACCGTGGATTAACGAGGTGATGGGTGTTAAGATTCTACGGAAAAACATTTTATGCTAAAAGTCGAAGCAGCTGTTAGATCCCAAACCAGTAATCTCCGGTCACCTTGGCTTTTCGCCGGAGCAACAACATCCTTGCCGTCTAAGTTAGTCGTCTACGTCTTCTCAGTGTTAGAAACAGCAGTCGAAAAATTCACTTGTATATTTTCCTGCGCTTAAGTAACAGTAGAACAAACCCGGTTTGTTTAGAAATCGATCTATCTGTAATCACTGCGTATCATCTAGTCCGTAAAACTCGTCTAGTTAACTAGTCGGCTAGTTTTCTAGCCGCTTCCAAGTCCGGGAAAAGAGGGAGGGGGCTAGCGACGGTACCTCTGAAAACCAACCAAACTCCCACAGAAACTTCAACGCACAACAAAAATATTAAAATTGCGAAAAATTCAAAAACAAACTTATTCTTCGCTGGAATAGGACAGACGAAAAATCACGGGCTGGTGAAAGCCTTCAAAAAGCCAGTCCGCCTATATATTTTCTTTCGATGAAAACAAAAATACGCCGGGGGACGTGGAATCTTCGTACAATCTACGAAGCTGGGAAGGCTGTCCAGGTAGCCAAAGAAATGATGAGGTATAGTATAGAAGTGCTCCAAATCTACAAGAGGAAATGGAATGGATGTGAACTATCAAAATTGTTAGAGAGTCACTAATCTACTCCGGTCATCCACAAGCACATCGAGGGAATAGCTATCATTATGTTATTAACAGCAAACAGACCTCTAATGCGGTGGGAACCAAACTCCCACGTCAATATTCAACTCCAATGCTAATCATTTGCCAGCAACTCAGACCAAGAAAAGAAAGAAAATTGCTATAGACAGATGCAAACAGTAATGGACAACATCATGAATGGAGACATCAAAATACATATGGCCAGTGTGAATGCCAAAAAAGACTTTAAAAGGAAAAATGATCAAAAGAAGACTACGTCATATTTCCTAGAACCCTAAACACCGTCATTAAAGCGAGTGGTGTCCAGCTGAGCCATATCGTTGACATCGTCTTTGAAAGTCAGTTGATTTCATACAATAAATTTGCTAAAGGGATTTCGTCAGACTGTAAGCATCCACTTTACTCGCAGCTGCACCTTACATCTCCTCATGTAAAACAAAAGGTCATTTCAAAAGACTATTCGCTCAAGTCTAAGTATTAAAAACTCCAGGATACCATATTTCATGTGACGAAAATAGTGTCAGGGACGAACTAACTAATGTTTTTTCCCCTAGTAAACAAACAAATTTTCCCATTCTCATACCAGCAAGCTTAAATGTTATTATTCCTCATACATTTATAGTCCTGTCATTTTTTCTTTATTTTTCCATAAGTATAAACATCATTTAAGATCTGCAGTAATTGTTATTTTTTGTTTCTCCAATCACCATGATATTTCAAAAGAACATTAGATATAGCACCATATATTGACAATATTATTTGACACAAACCCACTTTTAACATTACCATTAATATTATTAATAAAGCTTTTATTTGCACTTTATACTTTAAAAACTTTCACATTATCCTTATAATAAATGTGGACATATACTTGTAGTCAATTTTACCTAATTCTTGAATGATATAGATGCAAAAAAGTGAAAAGTCCTAAAAATTCAATGCAGAATTATTATGGAGGATTTAATAATGAGCTGACATCAGTTAGAGAACCACTGGAAAACCTGGGAGTACTGGACAGCTGTTTCGTCCTAGTTTGGGACTCCTCAGCAATACTCACCCACCGGGGTTCGAACCCAGAACCTTCTGGTTACAAGGCGAGCTCGTAGACCATTGAGCCACTGGGACCCGATCCAATGGTTCTTGACTTCTAACTTCTTCCAATTCACGACATAGCGCGACCACTTCGCAATGTCTTCTTCGATGAGTTACTGCCTCATCTTCGACCTGCTGTACCCTACTGGTCACGGCTTCCCACTAGAACCCCAGGTTAACTTCCTGAATTATTAGTAAAAGTTTTAGCACAAAGCAAATTAATATATTTATATCATTAAACCTGGGAGCAGATAATAGAGGGAGAGAAGTCATCATGGACTGAGGGGCTCTCCACGAAGTGGTGAGTGATACTAGAGAACTCTTTGCAGATGGACAAATGCCAAAAGAGACAATGGAGGGAGTGTCAGAGTTCAGTGTACATCTCACTGAATAAGAAAGTGAAGAAGAGTGCTAGGAAAGACTAAAGACAATTCTACGACACACTGGGAACTGTAGCAGAATGGGCAAGCCGCAGAAAAATGGGACCTCAGAACACTATATCATTTGACCAGATCTCTATTCGGGAATGGATCAACACAGATAAAACCAATAGTAGATGGTCAAGGGAACACATAACTACCAATGGACATCAATTTTCCGATGAAAGCAGAAGTCTTGAATGTGATCAAGCTACTTTAGTCCGAGAAGGTAGTAGGACCACACGGAATTCCGCCGAAGCACCGACACTGAAAAGTGACCCAGAAAATGTGGCTGACATACTGACGCCATAATTGCAAGAAGTTTGGAAGGAAGGAGAGGTGCCTACCAATTAGAAGAGAGGCTGAATTGTAAAACCATTAAAGAAGGGCGATTTAGGCCTCCCAAGAACTGGCGTGGAGTCATGCTCTTATCCATGCCAAGGAATATATTAAGTCGTGTCATCCCTGATAGACTAAAAGATGCACTGGATGCAGAACTCCGCCAATGGGAACAAGCTGGATTCAGGAAAGGCAAATCATGTGTGGATCGAATTGCAGCTCTATGCTTCATCATCATCGAACAGAGCATCGGATGTCAGTCAAACCTCTAACAAGCATTTGGACATTCAAATATTTCAAATGCATGCGGAATCATCCCTGTTCCAAGTTTCCAGTAAATACTCAACTAGTGAGGTCTTTAGTATTGATATCGCGTTACACCTAAAAAGATAAACTTTGTTGTCATCTCTTCACCAATGTGTGTAACTTCTTTGTATTCATAGCTGCTACTGAGCTATCTAAGTTATCCTGACCAAACTCAACTACAAGAAATTATTTCTCCTTAGTATATTTTATTTGTTAAATGTAACCATAACTAATGCGTTACTGTTTATTGAAAACTGTCATCGACTACCTAATGAAATTTCGATAAAGTCTACATATTTCCTGTATCATTGATGAAAGTGAGATTCAGCAAAATTATAGTGGATTCCTTTATGTACGGCGGGACAAGCAATACCTAAGATTTAACCATGTCTTGAGATGATCATTTGATGGCGAGATTAAATGAGAAATTCTTGTTTTGGCATACCGGTATAGCTGTAGTCGGTCATTACAAACAAAGTTAAAATATGGATTATAGGAGGATTAAAAGCCAGTGGCCTCCGAAATTCTAGTCAAGGCTGGTCTTCTTGTGACCCAGATTGTCATACGATATTCAAACATAACTGACCACAAAAACGATATTATCTATTGTCCCATTGCAATCATACAGCTACACTTCCTCACAGAGAATTTGTTAAATAAACATAAAAACTGACTGCAGCGACAAATTCAGTTATCAGAAAAGCAGTACAAAATTTTACGTTGCCAGGTAGTAAAATTAAACACAGCGATTATAATTTCCTCAAAGAACAGTGAAGCACCTCAAAAATCCACATCCAAAGGTGATGAAAGAATAAGTAGGAATTCAAAGGAACTATATTGAACGGAAATGTACAGGAGAAAGGATGAGTATAGGGAGAATAGTGGGAATGTGATGGATCTAGAAGTGGACAAAGCGTGAATGTGTCTGAGTGATTGACAACGATTTTGAACCATGTCAGTGAGAACAGTGTGCATCCATTGGTTGTTCACGTCTCGAGGATCCCAGCCAGGTGATCTACACCCGCCTATGTGTCTCAAACCAACAGTCAAAGACTTCATGGATTGATTCCAGGTTTTGATTTGACCACTTCTAGTTGTTTTCCAGCCTAGTCCTATGTCAGCTAAGAATTAGTCGACTAGGAAGCAGGTGGCTTGGCGTCCATTGATTCTCCCTGCTTACCTAACACTCTACGCCTGACTTCAGTATTACTCACGATATTATACCACTCAAGACGAGAGGTAGAGCGTGAACACCTATGGTGAAACGAAGAGTGTTGGTCTCTTCAAGTCTTCCACTCTCATCGGTTATGACTCATAGCAAGACATGCGTGCATGCATGCACACATACATGCTGGTAGCCAGCCAGGAAAGCATAACGAAGGAAGGAGTGAATGGTGCACAGTACACACGTCCTCTGATCCATAGCCGTATGTCGCGTCTACACCAGAGATGACGCAAGTGGCTGGCAAATCCCACACGAGTCTTTTGTATATGTGCTGAGATTTCGTCTGCAGTCAGTGCATTAGGGACGTAATTCTTCCCAACCGATTTAACTATGGATGACATTCTTCACACGTCTTTGGAACGAGTGTTTCATTTGTAGGCATATTTCACATAAATTTTATATCTTCAGTAGCATCTGATACAGCCAGCCTATTTGAATCACTTCCACTCAGTGAGCAATTAACGCTGATAAACGTCTCATTTGATTTGTGCTTTGACATTTAGATTCAAGTGGAAATGACTGATTCATATGGCTGTATTTACTTCTAAAACCGAATAATCAGAATTTGTTGAGTGGGTGCGTCGGTACTCGTAATAGTTCATGAGTAGTGATATTCAATTAGAGTGGCGACACACTGGAATTCGAGTCACTTTAACCACGACACGATTCTTGTTTGTGTACGACGACAGATTGAGATATTAGTGATTGCTTAGTTATGGATTCGGTCAGTTGAGTTTCTTATACAAACTGAGTTGAGAAGCCTTCATACAGATGGTTCTTCATTAGCTGTGAGTGTCATCGGGACAGACAGCCAAGTGATCAAGTTCTGCACATGCATATCAAACGCTAGACCCTGAGGAGTGTCAGTGAAGCCGGATGAGATATTACTAGTGGTGTGTGTGTGATGACTAATAACTAGGCTGACAGACTGCAATTGAGACATGAGAGTCAGACGCGATTATGTGGTGTATAGTCTGCGAAGAAAGAAGAAAAATCCTATTGTGATATGGACAGAGGAGAGTGGATGATGATACGACGCCTTATTGGAGGAAGCTAAAGAAGAATGAATTGAGGAGAAGCGAGCCAAGTTGTTGATGTATGCAGATGGAGATGGAGATGAAGGGTTACTGGAATAGTTGTGAACGTTCACACGCCTGATGGCTAGCAGGACCAATTGTGTGCGAAGTAATGATACAATCTGATGAAAGACACTTTGAACTCGTGACCGTCTGGTTGAGTACTCTAGTAAGTGAAGTGGTCAGCGACAGCTAAACTATTGCTAATCGTCAATATAGAGACGCCTAGTCAGTCTACATTTACTCTGGCTTCACACTTCCTTGTGCTCACAGCTAGTGGTAATGCGTTTCCGTGCGTAAATTAACAGAGAAAAAACCTAGTCAAAGAGAATTATTGTTGTTAAGGTAGCTTTAATCTAGCTTCAGTGGGATAATTCTACCAGAACAAAATTATTTGTGACAACCTAAAAAATATGCAGTTATTCAGCATCCTCTTGCATTTTTAATCATGGGCTGAAAAATAGAACACCACCTTATAAATAATGTTACTTTAACAACTGAGTAACGGAAATAAGTAGGTTAATAAGTTAACTAAGAAAGTCACTGTTCAGTTTCAACCATCAGCTAAATTAACAATCACCAAGGAAATAAAAGTGTAGCTTCAACGGTTCTGGAAATACTCTGACGTCTATAGATCGTCTAGGTTGATAAGGTGATGAGATTAGACAGGGTTCGGTAAGAAAAGCAGTATGCGTTGAATATACTCATCAACGCATTCTTAATACTGAAATCATACAAACACTAATATCTTTACAGGATTCCATCATAAGCTGACATCAATTAGAGAACCATTGGAATACCTAGGAGTACTGGGAAGCTGTATTGTCCTAGTCTGGGACTCTTCACAGTACACATCCATCACAGGGGTTCAGACCGAGGACCCTCTGGTTACAAGGAGAGCTCGTAGATCATTAAGCCACTGGAATCCAATGGCAAGTCCATGAATTCCAACTTCTGCCAATTCATGATATCACCGAAGACACTGACTAGCGGTAGAGCTATATAGTGAATTGGCAGAAGTTGGAATTCATGGACTTGCCATTGGATCGGGTCCTGGTGGCTTAATGGACGAGACAGCTTTCCAGTACTCCTAGTTATTCCAATGGTTCTCTAACTGATGTCAGCTCATGATGAAACCCTGTAACCAATCAATCGAATCCCTACAAACCAATACTTGAAAAACTAACATCATTACTTTTGAATGAGAAATCAACTAGGACAACATTACCTAAACACAAAATTATTGATATGATTCCCTCGGATTCCGACTGGAGTATAGGCCTTCAGCAGCACACCTCTAATTAATCCTCTTCTCTACATTCCTCTTTACCCTGCTGGACGTTTGCACATAATCTGTCATCTCACAATATCTCTTCCATGTTATCCTCATAGGCCTAACTCACCGTTTCCCATTCGAGGGCCTCAAGCGTGATGTCACTCAACGGTCTCCTGAACATGTGTTGAATTCATCTCTATTTGCTTCGGCATATCTACTGGGCTATAGGGTCTTAGTCAGTTCATCCCCGATGTTACTCATTGCTAACGCTTTCTGGCTATCTGATCCTCAATATAAAGGCAAGACAGTTGCTGACGAAAGACTCAGGGACCTGTTAAGAATGCTTGTAGATGATGACACAAGTTTCTGAATCACATAGAAGCATTAGAGTTGACAATCAGGATGTTACCCCCTATTCTGAGCTAAGATTTCTAAACCGATTTCACGGTATCTTTCTGATTCTCGCCTCCTTCGAAATCATCTCCAATGCTATCTGTAGTTGTGTCTTGTCATTTACAGTTTGCAGTTGTCTGTAGAAATTCTCCCTTGTGTCTTGATCTACCTCGATTTTAGACGCGTAGTATTCCATAGTTGTAACTTTCCTGCATTTTGAACTAATTCTTGCTGTCGTTGTCCTGGAGGAGGCTGGGATCCACTACAAAGGGACTTTGGATGTAGGTGGTGACATCATGACAGTCACTTCCTCAATATACACACGGTTGTCATCTGGGTGACCGGAGTAGATTTTTCCCTCTCTAGTTAACAAATAGCATAGTCCACATAGTCCATTTCACCTGCACTGACAGATTCCTAACACTTCGATAGTATAATTTCTAACTTATTCCGCAATTTGATCAGCCTCTTTGGCTTCAAACATCGCGTAAACATTCCATGTCTCTATGCCTACTTTTCCTTTTATCGTAAGAAGACACATCGGCTGACTAGCCTCCTGAAGGCCTTCAGTAGGTGGTGTCTTTAAGTCTCTCCAATATCAGGAAAGAATAGGTTTTGTTTTTATTTTTCTTATCCATTTCATGTGCTTTGAAGTCTTTGCAGCGATTAGGTTGCTTAGACCCATGCCCAATCATGTCTTTTTCTGGGCTTGTGAACTAGTTCTCAGTCATGAAAACTAACGCTCTAGTAGCCCGCTTAAGTCTTCCACATCATGATTCTTCTGCTAATTAACAGTAACAGAGAAGGATTAAATATGATCAACCACTACCACAGATGTTAATTACTTGTTTTATTCATCTCAAAATGAGTAAAATTAGTTCCAGCTTACCCAAACTACACTTCCCACCGTTTACCAAGGTATTCCGTATAAACTATTCTGTTTAGCAGGACTGACTCAACAATTTTATGAACAATTGGATCTGAATGAAGCTATACTTTCCTCCTAGTCAGTAACACTGGAATATTCGTAATCATCGTATTAGGAAGACTTTTAGCATTCTCAGTGTTTAAAATCCAGCGTTTTCGAACACCAGGTCGGATTGTAATTCTTGAAAAGATTGTGAACTGATAGTCAGTTCAAAAATAATTACAACTAAGTTAGTCAAAATAACTTGGTTCACTTGCCAGACTCCAAAACTATCGATCGAATTTTGCAATACCTAAGCTAAATCAATTAAAGATAAAGTTTTTATTTCGTAGAAACCAGTGAATAGATTCTTGATGACACGAATCTTTTGGTTTAAACATAATTATAGGTTAAAGTCCCCAAAGGAATATGGATTTTGACGTACATCTTATTACAATACATCCAACCGCATTCATACATATATAATCCACAGACAATTTGTGTGAACAAAACACTAACAATTAAATGAATAATCATCGTCAAGCGGAAACCGTGAGCCTTGGTATCGCGCTTATTGGTAATCTTTAGTGATTCAAGTCGGAAACAAAGAAGCATTTTAACATCAACTCATATTAAAGCCCTAAAGGAATTACGTAACAGATCCGATTTAGTTATTTTGAAACCTGAAAAAGGGTCTGGTGTAGTTGTAATGGACAGAAGTGATTACTAAACAAAAATGTTATCCATCCTTAATGACAAAAGTAAATTCATAGCCGATGTTCTTTCTGGTGATATCAAAAAATTGGAAGGAAAAGTAACTTCTCACTTAGTAAAACTTCGTGGTATGGACGTTATCGATAAACAGGAGTTTAATTCCTTGAAACCCATAGAATCTGACTTTTCAAACCTCTATAGACTACCCAAGATTCATAAGGTTGATAATCCATTACGTCCAATTCTATCAATGTGTCACTCTCCTACGCATAAATTAGCAAAATGATTAGCTGATATTTTAAGTCCAGTACGCATTGAATTATGTAAGTTTACTTTGAAAGATACATTTGAACTTGTTGACTGTCTTGTAGATATGAACATAACATAAAAGATAGGAAAATGTATTCATTTGATGTTAATTCTTTGTTTACTAATGTACCATTGGTTAAAACTGTTGATATTCTTTGTGACTATATATCTTCTAGTTGTTTTTCATTTCCTTTAACTTATTTGAAAGATTTATTACTTTTATGTACTGACAACGTCCATTTCACGTTTGAAGGTAAACATTTTCGACAAGTGGATGGTGTTGCTATGGGGAGTCCATTAGGACCTTTGTTAGCGGACATTTACATGTCTTATGTTGAGAACTTGTCTCTTGATTTAATTTCTAAATTGCCCTTATATAGGAGATATGTATATGATATCATTTTGATATGCGACGATCATGAAGATGCAAGTCGTCTATTAGACAGACTTAACTCTGTGCAGAATCATATTGGTCTTACATGCGAGGAAGAAAGTCGCAACCAGCTTGCATTTTTAGACATACTTTTGAGTCGAAGAGATGATGCTTCAATAAGACGATCAATCTACAGAAAGCCCACTTGGACAGGGCAGTGCCTTAATTTTCACAGTTCCTGCCCATTACAGCATAAGAGAGGCTTGGTGAAATGTCTATTTAAGAGGATCCAACGTATTTGTACGGCTGAAGTTATAGACAAAGAAAATGAAATATTGATGCATACTCTTGTTGAAAACGGATATCATTTAAAATTTTTAAACAGGTGTAGAAGTCAACTAGTCTCTGGCGTAGACGAGATGTTCGACTATCGACCAAAGGATGGGTGTATTGCTCATCATTCCGCTCCGTCCTCCTTTATGGTTGTGAGACCTGGCCACTGACAGTGGAAGACATGAAAAGACTAGCTGTCTTTGATCATAGGTGCCTGCGCTCTATTTCCCGTGTAAAGTGGCATAATAAGGTGAGCAACATTGAGGTTAGGCGTCGAGTTCTAGATAAACAGGGGAAATCAATCGACGAAGTCGTGAAGTTACAAAGACTGAGATGGTTAGGACATGTGTTACGCATGCCAAGCCATCGCCTCCCTCGACGAGCAATGTTAGCGGATATAGGGTCAGGCTGGAAAAAAGCTAGCGGCGGTCAAACAAAAACTTGGCACCAGTCAATGAAATCCACAACAGTTGGTCTAAGCCACGTAGGAAGGTGTAGACTTCCAGGCTGGGGTCCTCGGGACGGTAAAAATCTATGGTTGGAAACAATTGGTGACATGGCTCAAAATCGTTCTCAGTGGCGCAGATGCATCCACTCCTTGTGACTTATGATCTCCAATGAAACTGTTTTGTTCTTCATTATTACTCTTCCTTTGTCTTACACCTCTGCTCACTGTTTCTATTATGCTTTTCTTGTACTTTCTTCTCTTGCTTCGCGTGCTACACGGAGTGTGGCGACTTGAACTTCCGCACATTTGTGCAAAGTTCTATGTCGAAAACAGACAGACAGACAGACAGACAGTCTCTAAACCTACAATCCATACCACCCCTAAGAAAAAGGTTTTCATCAAATTACCATATAACGGGGATTTTGAGACGCACGTTGAATTCGATCATCCATAGAATCTATTATGCAGCCCAGCTTGTAATTGTCGAAGAAGCTAAAAATAGGCTTCACTGCAAACCTCAAAAGTGTACAAGTGATTATGTCATATCCCACACTATTTACCAATGTTCGTGTGTGTGTGTGTGGTTACACATACATAGGAAAAAGCAATCGCGCTTTGCATATGAGGGTGGGAGAGCATATCCCGAAAATGAACTGTGAAAAACCAATAGATGCAGGTGTCAGACTATCAACTTCATCTATAGCTAAACACCTAATCGAGATGAACCATAGGATTGCTGTTAACTCAGCCTTTAAGGTCTTCTATAAAAACGGTCAAGGACGCTAATTGAAATACGCCGAGGCTATAGGTATTCATAAACAATTTATTATTACTCTTAACCTACCTTGGTAATCCTTATTTGATTGGATTACCAAACGTTCTGTTAATCATTCTTAAATCCTATTTTGTCACTTTGTTTAATTTAACATTTTCATATATATATATATATATATATATATATATATATATATATATATATATATATCGAATTGACAAGTAAATATGTGATCAGATTGTTCGAAGTGTATAGCGCAAATACATCATATTTTTCAGATAATCTCCGTCTTCTTATAACGCTATCCAAATTTATAAAAGGGACTAATTGTTTTAAATCTTTAGTGAATGGCATTTCCAACCTATAGGGAAAAGATAACGTACTTACGTCACCCAGACGTTACAAACCAGCTACTTCAGTCACGTTTAACTTCCAATAGCATTACTTCGGGTATAATCATTGTTTATTGGAGGACAATCTCTGTCATATCTAATCGTAAACGTTGGATAAACTGCCCGTTAAGTTCATCAAGTTAACAAGCACTTATAAACACAAATCCTAATCGAAAGATTCTTATCAATTGTTCATCAATTTTAAGCATATTGTGATGACGAGACTCCTAATTTGGTGTATTGAGTATTCAAATCCCGAACCCAAGTTAACCTAAACACCAATTGATGTTAACCCATAAAAACGTGTTAGAGTCAGCAAAAATGAAACAATATTTAACAGCCTAACTATACTCTGCCCTTTTTACATACACTCCGTAAATTTACGGTTACTTAAGATGGGAAAACTTATCTTAGAATTGACTGGTGTTGTTTCAGAACGAAGATATACTTAGCAAATAAATATATACGTAACATTTACAAAATATCGTTATTTTTATACAGTAAAAAGTTTGAAATTTTGCAAGAGAAATATCTTATGAGTATACACAAGGTAGAATTTCACCCAGAAAGATTTTCTTATCACTACCAACAGATAAAAGTATCGGTTCTGTTGGGTGGAACGCAGTTTCATTTACAGAGGCTGTATGACCGGGCAGCTTATATACCAATTGGCGCGTATTTACATCCCAAACGTGAACATAACGATCACCACTGCCACCAGTTATTCGACGACCATCTGCTGACCATGAACACCGAAGCAGATTCTTTTCAAATGTGTGCTGGTGCCCTGTGAAAATCTGCAAGGATTGCAAAACATTGATTAGTATGCAAATCAAAGAGTATACAAGTGAAGCGACCAGTAGATTATTTAGGAGACTTAAGCATAAACCTGACCACCAATGACAGTGGAACCTCGGTATCGATAAGAAACAATAGAATTCATTCTACACTTTTAAAATATTTTCATCTTAATGGTGTGAATCTGCAACAGGAAGAAAGATCAATTTAAATAGTTAATATTGTTTGTGTAACAGCACACCGTACTTTTTTTCCCTTCACGTTCCCAGTGGAACATAGGGCTTCAAGCTAGAGACTTGAAGTTTCTGTAACAGTGTTTGTTTTTACAGCATGGGGTTGCTAGCCTTATGCCCAACCTTTCCTCTTCACCAGCTTTAATTCTGGCTGAGTGAGGTAAAGGAGTGCGCAGGTCGGGGATCGAACCCCGGACCATGTGCACGGTCGGCGAGCGTCCTAACCACAAGGCCACCGAATACTTAATTGTTTGTTTATGCGAAATCAAAAGAAACTTAAAAGACTTTTCAGATTTTCAACAGACAAACCAATCATCAAGAAAACATTATTTCCATACATGTCAGAATGGACAGAGATACATTAGTCAAGGGTTGCGAATACAAGACCTAATAAAGTAGTCCCTTGCATAAAACAGTGCACGAACAGTAAAACAAACTTACAGAAGTATGAGACAAGAGGATATTTTAATGGTGGTAAGACTACATGAGATAATCTTACAGATATAATTGGTGATGCTTGAAGGCGAAGTGAAAAGTCAAGACAAGAATCGAAACAGCAGCTCTCAAATCATTAGTTGGCAAAACTACAAAATATAGTGATAATGCGTTATCACTAAAGCATTTGAAAAATACACCATGACGAATAGAAATTTGGAAGTCCAACAGTTATCTTTAGCTATCTGTGTACATTGATTCCCATATTTTGAGCAACACTATCACGACTCGATTCTGTCGACCAAGAGGTACTCTGGCGATGTTTGGTTGTAATGGTCTGTCTGTCTGGATTCAACATAGAACTTGGCACCGAAGTGCAGCAGTTCGAGTTGCCACGTTCCAAATAGCACACAGAGGTAGACAAGAAGATGAGTGAAGAGAATCAATAGAGTTTGACAAGTATAAGAGTGAAACAGAATGGGTAATGGTAGAAAGGAATATGAAAGATTACAGAGACTGAATACATCTGCGCCATTGACAACGATTTTGAGCCATGTCACCTATTGTCTCCAGCCATTGATTCCTAGAGTCCCGAGGGCCCCAACCCGGGAGTCTGCATCTCCCTACCTGACTCAGTTTAACTGTCAAGGATTTCATGGATTGATGCCATGTTTTTGTTTGGCCACCACTGGCTCTTTTCCAACCTGCACCTATATCAGCTAGCAATGCCCGTCGGGGGAGGCGGTGGTTAGGCATGCGCAGCACGTGACCTAGCCATCTTAGTCTATGTAACTTTATAGCCTCGTCGATTGATTTTCCCTCTTTGCCCAACACTCTACGCCTAACGTCAACATTACTTACCTTATTAAACCACCTAACGTGAGACAGAGATCGCAGACATCTATGATCGAAAGCAGTCAACCTTTTCATGTCTTCAACGCGTATTGGCCATGTTTCAGAGCCATAGAGAAGGACGGAGCGAACTGATGAGCAGTACACACGTCCCTTGGTTGATAACCGGATGTCACGCCTACGCCAGAGATGGTGTAAGTCAGCGAAAGCAGCTCGAGCTTTTCGGATCCGTGCTGAGATTTCATCGCCAATCAGTCCGTTGGTGCTAATACAACTTCCCAAATAGGTGAAGTGGTCAACATGTTCTATCACTTCACTCCCTATCACTAAGTTAGGAGTTGACGTGGTCCAGTCCTGTAGCAGCATCTTACATTTTGTAGGGGCGAATCGCATGCCAAACATACGAAGATTGCTGCTCAAGGTGTTCAGAAGACTCTGCATTTTGTCAGCATCCTCCCCTAACAGGACTATGTCATCTGCATATTCTAAGTCCATAAGACTATTCCCTGGTAACAAGTCGATTCCTAAGTCATTACGTTCAGTTAAGGATACTTCCATTAGCATATCTATGATGAAGTTAAACAGAAATGGGGAAAGTGGACATCCCTGTCGGACACCACTGGTTGTTACCAATTCAGATGACAATTCCCCATAAGCCCTTACACGACTACGTGAGTTTGAATAGAGTGCCTTGATTAGTGCAATGTACTTTCTTGGCACTCCCTTCACAGTCAGACATTGCCATAGTACCTTTCGATCCACGGAGTCGAAGGCCGCCTTCAAGTCAAGAAATATGACAATTGTTGGACGCCGAAAAGTGTGTCTATGTTCTAGAATCTGTCGAAGAGTGAAGATATGATCTATGCACCCTCTACCTGGTCTAAAGCCTGCTTGATTTTCCCTTGTCTGTTCCTCCCGAGTTCTGCTTAGTCTATGCATGATTACTGAGCCTAGGATTTTAGAGACTATGTTCGTTAGGCTGATCCCCCTATGATTATCACACGAGGACTTGTTTCCCTTCTTGAATATCGGTATAATAAGTGACTTACCCCAGTCTGATGGCACTGTCTCTGATTCCCAGACTTTGCCTAGTACCTCAGTTAATCTACAAACTAGTATGTCACCCCCATATTTAAACACCTCCGGAATAATTCCGTCGGGTCCTGCCGCTTTGCCTCGTTTCAAATTACTGATAGCTTTTGTGACCTCACTTACAGACGGCGGACCAGTGTCTATATCCCATTCGGGTGTGTGTGATGTCGGGGAGGTTCAGTGTGGCTGTAGGCAAGTTAAATTGTCCTCAAAGTGTTCTTTCCAGCGTTCAAGGCGTCTATCCTGAGAGCTAATTAAGGAGCCATTTTTCTCAGAAATAGTCTCACTTATGATTTGCCTTCTCCACCCGTTTCCCTGATGAGTCTAAAGAGTTGCCTAGTGTTGCCTATCGCCGATGCTTTTTCCATCTCTTTTGCCTTTGGGAATGTCGAGAAAATACATTTCACTGATCAAGTCACTCTACTCTATTTGAACTGATGCAGTCAACCAGGTAAGAGCTTACGCGTAATTGTCACGTCAAGTGGTGACAACTAGTGGTCAGGGATGCCCATTATCCCCATTTCTATTCAATTTTATCATAGATGCACTCGTGAACTTAACCCTTACTCACTTCAGAGACTCAGGGATTGACTTGTTACGATCAGGGAATAATCTGGTTGACTTAGAATATGTAGATGATATAGTCCTGCTTCTTCTAGGTGAAGACGCTGACGAAATGCATTCTTGCGAACACCTTGAGCTGCCATCTACGAATGTCTGGGATGCGATTCGCTCCTGCTGTCAAATGTAAGATGATGTTTCAGGACCAGACTACACTGACTCGTAGCTTTGAAATAGGGAGTGAAATGGTTGATGGAGTGTGTTGACCACTTCACTCATATGGGAAGTTGCATCAGCCCCAATGGGATGATCGCTGACGAAATCTCAGAAGGGATACAGAAGGCTCGTTTGGCATATGCCTGCCAGTTAACACCATCTCTGGCGTAGACATGATGTCGGGCTATTGACCAAAGGGCATGTGTACTGCTCATCAGTCCACTCCGTCCTTCTTCACGTCTGTGAGGCCTGGTCATTGAAAGTGGAAGATATGAAGAAGCTGGCTAGCTGCATTTGATCATAGCGCCTGCGTTCTATCTCACGTGTAAAGTGGTATGATATTGAGGTTAGGTGTCGTGTGCTAGGTAAGGAGGGGAAATCAATCGACGAGGCTGTGAAGCTACATCGAATGAGATGGTTAGGACATGTGTTACGCATACCTAGTCATCGCCGTCCTCGATGGGGAATGTTAGCTGACATAGGGTCAAGTTGGAAAAGAGTTAGCTAGTGGTGGTCAAACCAAAATGTGGCGTCATCAGTCAATGCAATCCACAACAGTTAGTTTAAGCCAGTTACGTAGGAAGGTGTAGACTTCGTGGTTGGGGTCCTCGGAATGGTAAAGACCAATGACTGGCGACAACTGGTGATATGGCTGAAAATAGTTCTCAGTGTCTGGGGCATATGCATCCACTCCTTGTGACTTATAATATCCAGTGAAACTATATTGTTCTTCATTATTACTTTTCTTTTTGTCTTCCATGTCTGTTTACTGTCTCTATTTTGCATTCCTTTTTACTTTCTTCTCTTTCTGTTGTGCGCTGCATGTCTGTCTGTCTGTCTGTCTTCGACACAGAACTTTGCACAAATGTGCGGAAGTTCAAGTCGCCACACTCCGTGTAGCACGCGAAGCAAGAGAAGAAAGTACAAGAAAAGCATAATAGAAACAGTGAGCAGAGGTGTGAGACAATGAAGAGTAATAATGAAAAACAAAACAGTTTCATTTGAAATCATAAGTCACGAGGAGTGGATGCATCTGCGCCACTGAGAACGATTTTGAGCCATGTCACCAATTGTTTCCAACCATAGATTTTTACCGTCCCGAGGACCCCAGCCTGGAAGTCTACACCTTCCTACGTAGCTTAGACCAACTGTTGTGGATTTCATTGACTGGTGCCAAGTTTTTGTTTGACCGCCGCTAGCTTTTTTCCAGCCTGACCCTATATCCGCTAACATTGCTCGTCGAGGGAGGCGATGGCTTGGCATGCGTAACACATGTCCTAACCATCTCAGTCTTTGTAACTTCACGACTTCGTCGACTGATTTCCCCTGTTTATCTAGACCTCAACGCCTAACTTCAATGTTGCTCACCTTATTATGCCACTTTACACGGGAAATAGAGCGCAGGCACCTATGATCAAAGACAGCTAGTCTTTTCATGTCTTCCACGAACTTACTACATTAAAGCCAAATAATGGAGATAACAAGTTACACACATACTTCTTATCGTCTTCAAGAACTTGGAAAGCTACAATAATCATCATCCAATTACCCAAGAACAATATAATGATGCCACATGTCAAGTGATTTACAGCGGAAAACTTAGTACAGCCTCTGAAGTGAAGGGAGAAGTAAAACAAAGGTGCTTACTATCACCGATGCTATTCTTGTTTGTGATCGACTGGATTATGCTACAGGCTTATGAGAAGTGAGAAGATAGGAATACATTGTGCCGACAAGAAGACTTTAGAAAACCGGAATCTAACGGATGATTTATGTTTAATGCCAAGAAAACTCAAAGAACTACAAGTGAAAATCAACAAATTGGTAGAAGAAGTAGCAAAGACAAAACTTCAACTGAACACAAGGAATGCAGAGGTGACGAAGATAACCAACCAACAACACACACCAATCATTATCAACTGGAGAAATCTAAAGGTCACCTCTTTCACTTAACTAGGCATCACCGTTTCAACTACAGACGGCACAGATGAGGATATAAAAGGTAGGGTCGGAAAAGTAAGATAAACGTTTATTGCTCTAAAGTCAGTGAGGCAGCCTACTGCATTTAGCATAAGGAACAAGATGGGTATTTTCAACATCACCGTCGTCAGTTCTTCTATATGGTTCAGAAACTTGGTAAGGCACGAGAAACACTTATAAAAAGCTTCAGACTTTCATCAATAGCTGTCTTCATTGATTAGATAGTGAAGACCGTATAGCTCTCTGGAAAGGTGTAGCGACAAGGAACTCTGGAAACGAACCAGCTGAGGACCTATTGCCCAACACATAATCCGAAGAAAACGGAGATATACTGGACACGCTGAGGAGATTATTGAATAGTACTGCGCGCCAGGACCTCGAGTTGAACCCGAATGAGAAACAGAGAATCGGTCGTCCAAGAATGACATGGCAGAGATCATGTGGGAAGATGGGAGCTTAAGGGCAATCGTGGAGTTAGGCAAAAAGGACTGTAAGAAACAGGGTGAAACTGAGACGCACTGTTGAAGCCGGAAGTTACACTCGGAACTTGAGGGAATAATTATAATAAATTTTTTCCGTGACATTCATGGAATGCCATGAATGTGCGCTGCATGGTGTGTGGCGACTTGAGCTGCTGCACATCGGTGCAAAGTTCTACGTCGAAAACAGACAGACAGACTACTATCGATGAAACTTTGCAGTATTTTATTGCCAAACACCGGAAGTCAATTTAAACTCTAAAACTGTGATTTTGTTGACAGAGAATTAACGATTAGCTAGATTTTGAGGTTATATTCATTCCTTTAACTGAGATCATAGATTACTACAACTGCATCTCAATGTGTTTATTGGATGTCGTACGCAATGATACTATATTCAGCAAATAAAATTATATAAATATGTGGGACATCAAAATAACAGAAATGCGTTCTACCACAGTGTTCAGGTTTTACATTTATACTGCTACAGTATATAGAAGTAGTAAGTATTAGTAATACAACTGTGCAACTAACCTTCGTACAACGATCTGCTGGAGCAAATGGACGGATATCCCACATACGTAATGTGTTATCCATTGCATTAGAAAGCAGAAACGAACCATCTGAACTGACGGACAAACCAGTAACTGTATCTGTATGACCACTGAGTAACATACTGGCTTCTAACTTGCGTAAGTCCCAGCCTTTGACAATATTATCAATACCGCCAAGAAATATCACATCTGCAGTGTCATTGAAAGTAACGGACAGAACCTAATTAAAAAAGATAATAGAGTTAAAGCGATCACAAATATTAGGTGTATGGACTCTGACAAATACAACATATTGCATTTGTTTGTGGTAAAATGTTTCCTTTCGCTAGTAAAAGAATGGAGGACTCACGAATACATACCACAGTGATTGGTAATATCTCTTCACATCGGCAGAAATATATCGACCCGGTATGACAAGACAGAAGTGCACAAAAACAAGCGCCACTTAGTGGCACGAAGTATAACTAGTACTTTGATACAGTTGTGTTCTCTGAACTGGATGGTTTATTTGAGCTTCCATTTCCCTACTAGGCAACATACTTCAATTTGAAGTATGAGCTTAAGATGTTGCCTAGTAGGGCAATGAAAGCTTCTCAAATAAACCCTCCAGCTCAGAGAACACAGTTACATCAAAATCATCCACCTGAGCTATAAATCCTCTACATCATATCTATAACCAGTATGACTTACTGAGGTGGACGATTCACAAGTACTGTGGTGATCTTAAGGCGAAACAAGCCATAAACAAGAGAAAATGACTTTAAGTCGTCTGGTTTTATAAGTATTCCTATTTCACATTTTTTTTTAAAATATATACATTAAATCTGACATACCTTCGCGAAATAAGTACATATCATTTCTGACCACAAGGGAGCCATAAAAAAACACCACACAACAAAAATAACGTCTAACAAACATATAAATGTCCAATAATTTGTCGTTAACGAACATGCCAAACATTTAAAATAAAGGGTGAATTAAATAACGTTGAGACTTGACTAGCAACTAATCCTCTTAAACAGGCTGGAAGTAATGTAATGACCAAGCTATCCGGCTCATATAAAATGAAAAAACACCAAAAACATTCACATGAACTATAACAGCATGCTAAGGAAAAGAATATTAGGACTGCATTTCCATAAAAGAATGGATTATAAAAGAAAGCATTCATCTTAGTGAAATAATGCATTATGTAAGCTATTAGAAACTAACGAGAAAAATTTAAATTACGACATAATATATACGATCTAATCCCTTAAAGTCAGCTAACCTGATACGTATTTTCGAATTTTTGTACACAAGCTTTTTGTCGTCTATCCCAAAGTCGAACTGTTCCGTCATCTGAACCAGAACACACATGCTGGGGACCACGTCTAGCAACCGCACATGAATTTACAATGTTTTCATGGCCTCTGAACTTTTTAATGCGTTGAGAACTTTCAGTATCCCATAGAGCGACAGATTTGTCTGAACTAGCAGTATAAATAACCGAGTCATCTGATGAAAACACTAAATCCAAAATAGCACCTCCATGTCCTGAAAGAAAAATGACATATACTTAATGGACTATGTTGTCTATAAATGATACTAATTAAAATAAATACTTAAATAAAATTCATTTATATCACTAAATATATCGAAATAACGGTAATACTTATAAAATCATTTACTACGGTTACCATTAAGCCATCAGTAGATTCTTTACACAAGAAATCCACCACACACAGTTTGTGGTTGACATCTGTAAGTACGCTGTAGAAAAAAAACTATCAGAACTGATACAAGGAAGACGGAAAGTCATGCAATATGTAATTTTCATCTCAGAATATCAACTTGGAAGACTTGTATATGTACCACCAATGTATATTATGAAGATTCATCCAACTAACACTAATAAAAATGTTCTTAATACCAGTGTACAGATAGAAAGTTAATTTACTCTAAACCGAGAACTATGCCTACATCGTTTGACTGACTGACTTGTTTCAACATATAACTTTGCACCAATGTGCAGCAGCTCAAGTCGCCACACACCATGCAGCACACAACAGAAAGAGAAGAAAGTAAAAAGGAATGCAAAATAGAGACAGTAAACAGACATGGAAGACAAAAAGAAAAGTAATAATGAAGAACAATATAGTTTCACTGGATATTATAAGTCACAAGGAGTGGATGCATATGCCCCAGACACTGAGAACTATTTTCAGCCATATCACCAGTTGTCGCCAGTCATTGGTCTTTACCATTCCGAGGACCCCAACCACGAAGTCTACACCTTCCTACGTAACTGGCTTAAACTAACTGTTGTGGATTGCATTGACTGATGACGCCACATTTTGGTTTGACCACCACTAGCTAACTCTTTTCCAACTTGACCCTATGTCAGCTAACATTCCCCATCGAGGACGGCGATGACTAGGTATGCGTAACACATGTCCTAACCATCTCATTCGATGTAGCTTCACAGCCTCGTCGATTGATTTCCCTCCTTACCTAGCACACGACACCTAACCTCAATATCATACCACTTTACACGTGAGATAGAACGCAGGCGCTATGATCAAATGCAGCTAGCCAGCTTCTTCATATCTTCCACTTTCAATGACCAGGCCTCACAGACGTGAAGAAGGACGGAGTGGACTGATGAGCAGTACACATGCCCTTTGGTCAATAGCCCGACATCATGTCTACGCCAGAGATGGTGTTAACTGGCAGGCATATGCCAAACGAGCCTTCTGTATCCCTTCTGAGATTTCGTCAGCGATCATCCCATTGGGGCTGATGCAACTTCCCATATGAGTGAAGTGGTCAACACACTCCATCAACCATTTCACTCCCTATTTCAAAGCTACGAGTCAGTGTAGTCTGGTCCTGAAACATCATCTTACATTTGACAGCAGGAGCGAATCGCATCCCAGACATTCGTAGATGGCAGCTCAAGGTGTTCGCAAGAATGCATTTCGTCAGCGTCTTCACCTAGAAGAAGCAGGACTATATCATCTACATATTCTAAGTCAACCAGATTATTCCCTGATCGTAACAAGTCAATCCCTGAGTCTCTGAAGTGAGTAAGGGTTAAGTTCACGAGTGCATCTATGATAAAATTGAATAGAAATGGGGATAATGGGCATCCCTGACCACTAGTTGTCACCACTTCACATGACAACTCCGCGTAAGCTCCCACCTGGTTGACTGCATCAGTTCAAATAGAGTAGAGTGACTTGATCAGTGAAATGTATTTCATCGACATTCCCATCACAACCAAACATCGCCAGAGTACCTCTTGGTCGACAGTATCGAACCCCGCTTTCACCTCAAGAAATATAACGACTGTTGGAAGCCGGTGTGTGTGCCTATGTTCTAGAATCTGTCGAAGAGTGAGGGTATGATCAATACACACTCTTCCTGATCTAAACCCTACCTGCTTCTCTCGTGTTTGTGTCTCCTGAGCATCTCTTAGTCTGCGCATGACTATTGAGCCTAGAAGTTTAGATACCATATTAGTCAAACTAATCCCCCTGTGATTATCACAGGAAGACTTGTTTCCCTTCTTGTATATCGGGATAATTAATGGCTTACACCAACCAGACGGGATTTCCTCTGATTCCTAAACGCTTCCTAATACCTTAGTTAAAGTAGACAGTAAACTCTCAGGCATCCTGAAACACCTCTAGAGTGATTTCATCGCATCCCATAGCTTTGCTTCGTTTCAGACTAGTGACAGCCTTAGTAACCGCACTTAGGGACGGTGGACCTGTGTCTATATCCCATTTAGGGAAGTGTTGGATGTTCGATAAGTTGAGTGTAGCTGTAGGCCGATTTAACTGCTCATCAAAGTGTTCTTTCCAAAGTTCTAGTCGTCTATCCTGAGAGCTAATTATGATGCTATTTTTCTCAGATATTGTTTCACTTATCGTTTGCCTTTTGCCACTTCTTTCCCTCATAAGTCTAAATAGTTGTCTTGTATTACCTAATGCCGATGCCTGATCCATCTCTTTCGCTCTTGTCACCCACCGCTGTGCGCAGTCGTTTCGTAGGCTTCTTGTTAGTTTGCATTTGAGTAGCTTTCGCTCATAATCATATTTAGTATTCTTGCGCCAATCAGTTTGGATGAGGTGATAGAAATCCACTGGTTTGGTTTTAGATAATTAACAGCTTTTACAGCTGTGTCTACAGCTAACTAAATGTTGTGCCAAGCCACCTCAGGGGAAGTACTGCTATTTTCTCCTTAAATAGGGACTCAGAGTTTCGATATAGTTGTGGAGTACATAATACACAACATAATTGAAAACAAAATCCGCTAATTTTTATAATCAATCTTTCAATACCAAATGGATCATTTCATCACAGTTAAGTCGATTTCTATACACACTGCTTAAATACTAAAGGAAATATATCAGTCTTTGATGCTGTTAATAGACCTATTCAGTACCTTTCATCATCTTCGGATGCTGATATAGAAGTGAAATATATGAAGTCCAAAAAAAATCACACCACATACAAATATTGTGGGTAAGCGCATATCGGTGTAGGAAATTGACAATTCCCTGATTAAAGTTTACGGTACAAGGAAAAGATGGATAAACACGTAGTGATAAGACGAAATTCCTATTCCAAATGTACAAATACGCTCATGACTCCTTTTCCTGAACTGTAAAGATCTTAACTGATTGATTATGTCTCTACAAAATACATGGAAATAGCGCGTAAATAATAAGTAAATACATATTTTCGGTAAATTCTCACCAGGCTTTACATTTACATAATGAAATATTAGTCATAGGCATTTGAATTATTGTGGCTAGTAAAGTAAAAGATCAGAGGTGAGAACTGACGGATAAAAATCGAGGTGATGATACCAATAATAATAACAACAAGGATAAATTCATTCAGGTGTTTATAAAATCTAGGCAACGGCAAGTGTATAGGTAGAGGGGAAAATAACTCACAGCGGTTAGATAATATAATAGTAAATTGTGAAACCGAGAATAAAATATACAACTACAGCACAGCATGATATCAGTAATACAATTAACAATACAAATAAAATAAAATAGTATTTACAGTTATCCGATGTCACTGGGAGGGATAACTACTTTAGGTTGGGGGCGAAGGCCAACGGACAGCGACTAAAAAAACCTTTTCTGAACACAAAGATTGGGTTCAAAATTTCATCCTACATAACTATTATTCTTTGGAATAAAATGGCTATTGTTATTATTTTTATTATTATTATGGCAACTGCCTCAGCTATGCTTAACGACCGAAGATATACCAACCTAGGGAGTTGAGGTACCCCTCCGTGTAGAAATGTAAAAGCTGGATTTGTGTCAATCTTGTGCTCCATATCCACTAGGTGAACCAAAATGGAAATTCTGATTGACTTTAAGACTCATTTATCTAACCTCCTGGAGCAGTCTGATACTTCATTATGTACATGTAAAGCCTGGTGAGAATTTACCGAAAATACGTATTTGCTTAAATCATGTTCTACAATAAATGAACAAAACTTACCCATCATAGTAGAAATGTTTTCGCATTCGCCGTACGTTTCCCATAACTGTATACGGCGATCGAACCCAGCGCTTGCAAGGAATGATCCATCGGAAGAGAACTTTCCACAATAGACCTCACCTTCGTGACCATTTAGAAGCATATTAGGTGACATTAAGTTCGATGTTCTAGGAACGCTCCCTTGCTGTCCAGCGGGTATAATTTGTGAACTTGACTTGAATACACCACTACTAAAAGAAGTGATTGCCATACCAGGAGCATCCTTTCCAGGTTTCTTACCGGGCAAAGGAACAATTGACATTGACGTAACTCCAGCCAAGGGTTTTTGAAAGTCCATCCTATTTATTTCTAAGCGCTAGAACAGTTCTGCAAACAGAAATACGTAAAACACTTAAAGGTGCAGTTCATAAAATAAGTGACTTCAAATGTTAGTCGTATTCCTACAGATTGCGAAAAACAAACCTGCAGTGTTTAAACACCGATTGGTGTATGATGATTTAGAAGAACAAAGGCAACGTGTTACATATAGCAGTTCGATTTGTCTGAGCAAGCATTAAGTAACAGGAGAACATGTTGGCGTTAAGCGCAAACAACTGTAGGATCAAAATAGATTTAAAGAAACCAAGGAAACCAAGTGTGGTGCAGATTTGTTAGAAAGTAGGGGCCAACAGTCATACAAGGCACCCTAAACAGAACATTTGGAGGCAACTGAAAGTAAGATTTTGATGAAATTTTGGGGGAACACCTTCTTTTTAGTCTGAACCTCCCCGATACCCCTGATTACCTTCGCAAAATCGCATCAAAAACCTTTATTTGGGTGCTAGACGGCAAGATGGTGAATAAAAAAACATACGTTAGCTAAAAAACAAAGAGTTGGGATCTCAAAAACTGCCTATTAATGCAATGAGTTGTCTCCTGTGTCATCTTTTGACACCATGTTAGTGCTAATTATGTGTATGTCTCTGTATATTAGCTGGCAGTCTTCAGCTTACCTATCCCCGTTTTCGTTATGCGCTTGCATAAATGAGAATAATTAACTCTTGAGACCATACATAATAAAATCCTAGCCGGACCAAACACTAGTCGCGTTACGCAAGGAATTTACGACGACCTACCTGTAACGGAGAAATTCCAAAATACGGGGATCAATTCAATATCCAATATCGTTTTTACGAGCTAGTATAAACCAATTTGATTTCTTTGTGCTCGCTTCTTGATTGTGAGGTATAGGTTCTTGATCTTCGGTAAACTTCTGCGTAGCTTGTCCCGCCACTCGACTGTCGTAGCTTTGGTTGACTCCAAAGGGAGTAGTGCTGGGATTAATTATATGTGGTTTGTAGTATGAGGTATGTTAAGACTGTTACTACTGTGATTGGAGTTGATCCTTTCGCCAGTTAGTCCTTCGTTATTGTCGACAAGAGAAAAGAGATAGTAATAATAATAATAGTAATAATAATAATAATAGATATAATTAGTGAAGCTATTCAGACTAAGAGACAGAAACGAAAATAGGAAACGTAACAACAGTCAGCTCATTAAGTTTGAAGAATAATATATATATCGGTAATAGTAATAATAATAATAATAATTATAATATTAATAAGTTGTCAGAAGAATAAGACGGGAGAGAATGTAAAGAAGTAAAATGACGAGTTTAATTATCTTCCCTGATTGGTAAATGCGATTTTAAGGAGATAGGCCATTTGGATGCAGTCCTTGTATCGCTGAATGGTTGTCCAGCCTTCGCTTAAAGGCGTCCAAAGACGGTGCCATAGCTACATCTGCCGGCAACATCCAACCCTGGCGATAACTCCCAACTGCTGCACTAAATTACCTAAACCACTTGATTTTTTCATTAAATATGAAGGCTTCTAAAGACGGTATATATGCACAAGCTGGAAAATTACCTCACCTAACCCCCACCAATCTTCCTCTCGGGAAACTGTTTCAAAAAATTGTGACAAGGATCACCGCTTTGCAGTCATCATTAAGATACAATTTGGAATTTGTCTGAAGACGCCTCTTTGTCAGAGCAGATGGAGTTACAGGCGGAAAACTTTGGCAAGACTATCTGCAAATTCACATAACGTCAACCTAGGTATTTGATATCACTCTGTTACCCCCTAGCACTTGCAAACCCAACGAAAGTATATCCGAAACATTCCTAAGTAACTATGACAGTATTAGGACATTTCACCGTCATGACATTCGCCACTGGCATCCCACACAGCATGACGTTTGATACCTAGCATGGTTATTTGAGCTGTTTTTCCGTAGCCCATTTTGAATAATAAGCACTGTTTTTGGGACAGGACAGATTATAATTGTTATTATTTATCATATGGATGCTCACCATTTCCTTTGCTGAAATACAGCAAACCTATGTGGAGGAAGTTCATAGAATCAGTGAGTCTGCAGATAATTTATCTCCACTGAAAAATTTGTTTATACCCAATGAATAGTTATAATAAACTTGTCACAAATAGTTTATACGGATGGACGGGTGAGTAGTGTATCAGTTGTGCTGTATTCACACCTGAGGTTGAACTTCAATCAATTTAGGCCAGATATTCCCCTAAAAAGGCGTAATAAACCAAAATGTCTAAGGTCAGATTTTTAAATTTTATACAATATGTGTGAGCATGAGTGGAAATTATTCGACTCCTGACGCACTAGCATTATACATGTAATATGGTCTTCTGCTAGTTCTGGCTGCTCATAATCGAATGCCATCTAGCTTCCTTCGGCACAATCCTACATTAACAGTGACCTTTTAGAGCTGATACCAGTTATTTCCTGGACCTCTACATTGTGTCACAGATTCAGCACTCAGGAATTCATTTAGAATCTGTCAAAAGCCACCAGTCACCATGCAACACAAAACAAGTGACAATAGTTCTTTTCTATTATTGTTAGTTCTCATCATTCTTTTTTAACTGTCACAAGTATGGTACAACCACCACCATTTGTGAGTAATAACCAGGTATTTTGTGCTGCATTCATAATGACCAATCCAAGTTCATCAATTTAGCTTTATTCGCCGTAATTTTCAAACAAAGACATGACATATTTCAAATGTCAAGGCAGAAATCCGTGTAGTATTCTTATGAAATTTCCTGACTGAAGATCATGTTTGATTCCAGCATGCTAGAAGGCGCCAGTAGAAATGACTTTGAAATGTAACCTGCTCATAAGACTCATAAATTTCTTAACGGATTATGACAAATTCGAACCCATCAGAATCATTTAAACAGCCACTCTTCGATCGCGTTTTCGTACTGTAGTTAGATATCAGAAGGGACAAAAGTTTCATTTTTCACCAAAGTGTGTTAAACGCGGTTTTCCAGTATTCATGTCTTTGGTTTTAGCCTGCTTTGGCCTGTAGCATTACTCTATTTTGGTGAACTTTAACTTTCAGTTTTCACTCCTCGGGACTTTTTTATCGAAGGGTAGTTGTAGCGTGTTACACAATTTACTCACTTCATCCTGGATTTGCAGGGGCACACGTATACACTCTTACAGTCTTGTCACAATGCTTTACGTTGAACACCACCGTTGAGAATTTTCTTAGGAACACAACTAGGAAAATCTGTGAGACGAAAATGACGATAACAGAACTCAGTTTATCGATTTAAGGCACAACTATGATGAGAAGACTTGAGCTGTGTCTAGAGCTACAACGGATGATGCGACTCAGTCTGAATAAAAATTAACCGCCGTATTGTAACAACTACTGAATGCTTATACCTAAGAACGGGTCCCAGAAATATTCAGTACTGAAAAATACTCCACTGTTTTACACCATTTCGAGTGTCGCTACAATGTACCAGACAGTGATTATAATGGATACAGGGCATCAAACGGCAAAATACCTGTCAGCCAACTCCCAGAAACTGTCAATGTCTAGCTCTTGCTACGCTGGAACTCATGCTGTACCTGGAAGACTTTCAGGACCAATTTGTAATAAGCAACGCCAAAAATCAGAACACAGATTGGCTACTCAGGAATACTTTATTCCTACGCCAATATGTAACCAACATTAAGGTTAATATACACAAGGTCTGAGAACAAATGACATAAAAATACATCACGATAATACTTCTGATAGTATCCTGTCTTCCTTCTGAACAGCGACAGATGAGACGATGACTGTCGTATTGATGCCTCCGCGAAAATTGGGGAAGTTGGTTTTGAGCAAACAACCATGAATTGATCGTTCAATCTTCAACTACATTGACACTCCCCGTCAAAATACCGATCCATCCCTTTTTCCCATCACGACCAATACACGTTGACTTGGATGCCATTGCGAGAACCTGGGTCACACGGACAGAGCTGAAATGAAAAACAAACAGAAAAGCCAACACACCACAAGCATACTCACAGCACTATCTCACACATCAATGACGACCTGCGCCTCCAGATAAATGCCTCCTCTTGACATCTTGCAACACAATCGCCACTTGCTAGAATGACTCTTGCAGAATGCAACGTGACCATAGCACCACCTCACGATACTCTACGCACATCCTCTTATCTACCCACTACCAATTACCACTGCAATCGCTTGTCACTCATTCTGCCTCAGTTCTAGTAAGGGTGACGTATGCGAGCCTCAGTCGTTTACACTCTTTCTCCCTGGCGTGTGGGACCGCACCTAACAATTATCTCCGTATGCATTTCATTCTCAGCAATAGCCTCCCCGGCGTATACGACCCATCTGCTGTCTCTAACATCAATCAATTCATTCACGGATGTAGAAGACTGGAAACAACTTCAGAAGTAATCACGACGAAAATTTTAACAAAATTATGTAATAACAACAAGGTACGAAAACAACGAGTAAACACAATGAATCCAAAAACACCAATTGATATGACACACCATACATATATACAAACAGTACACACAAACTCGCAGATCGTGTCTTGATGGAATTCCTTTGAAGAATCGCAGGACTTACACCAGTACGCCTACAACCCTTCTCAGGTTGACGATTGAAAGTTGTAGAATGTCCGGACACAGTGGTTAGGATTCTCGCCGATCATGCACATTGTCCGGGGTTCGAGCCTTCGCCGACGCACACCCGATATCTATGGTCGGCCTGCAAAATTTGGGCTACCGATATCCATGCTGAAAATTCCATACTTGTACCCAAAAATACAGTGTGGATTCAAGCTGTAATCAAAAATAAAAAAATAAATAAAACAAAAAATTAACCAACAATTACAATAATTGAAACTCACACAATTATTTAACACAAACATATGTACAATCAACACATCAAATGTTGTGGACTATGCCTTGACAACCTAAACTTCAAGAATTGTAGGACTTAGAGTAGTACGCCTACCTTCCTTCTGAAGTTGATGATCCAAGTGGATGTTGTCCGGACACAAACAGAATTACCAACAGCTAGATGACAAATGATATTAATTCAGTTTATACAATATGAACATATGTACAAAATCACGCTCAAAGCACATTAAACTGCTCACTGATACGCTACCCTTTGAAGAATTGTAGGACTTACGGCAGTACGCCTACAACCCTTCTCAGGTTGACGCCCTAGGTTGGAAAATCGTTGCAGAGTTCATTTGCTGACTTCCCTCTATCAGCTATATCCTCAAATCTGAACGGTAACACGCTCATGTCATTGTATCGTAGAACATAGATGACGAACAAACACACGAAGTATCTGGTCAACCAGGCGTAGACACAGAGTAATTCACACCAAAGATAATAACATTCAAATAGTAATTTGAAACTTGAAAGGCCTTCATTCGTGCAAGTCAGTTCAACAGTTACCCCCTAGCACACATTTGGCTTATCACCACTAAACTGAACAATATCTTTCGTCCCTTCAAACGGACTGATACTAGCATAGTCAGAGCATAAGACACTTGAGTTCATGGACGTCCCTTTCATTGTGAATGACAACACCAACGACGACTGTGTGACACAAGTTGATGAACTTAGCGGTGGATCAGAAGCTGTTGTTGCTCGACTTTCAGAAATTTGTCTACCTGCAAGATTACCACCACTGCTGTCTTTCACTACTAGTTCGGGTTTAGCACTAGCATCTGATGATGGGTGGGCTACACGCTGATCACTTTCACTGACCGTCTCACAAGTATTCATACCTTCTGCAACTGCATCTGCATTCAATTCTACTTCACGTTCAAGATGTACAGAACCTTTGTCTGACTCAGCGGTAGTAGGCATTCCCCTCATCTCATCATGATCAGCCAAAGAAAAATGTGCACTATCATGATCATTATCACAAATATTCAATTTACCGTCATTTATCTGGTCGACTTCATCAATTTCAAACTCTTTAATAGCAGAAGTAGACAATTTTGATTCCTTCTCACAAATCCCCAAAGATTTTATACCTTCACTCTGACTGGTAATACCTCGTAAACTTGTGGAGTCAGAACTGTCCTCTAAGACTGTAATTCTCTTCTGTGGCATACTTTTCAACAATGGCTTACCAGTTGCAACTACAGGCTTCTTCACCGCGCTATTATCGTCACACAATTCGGAGTCAGACCTTGATTTCACACTTATCTTATCCCTGAACTTGCTCACTGATTCACAGTTCACCTCTGTATGCACCTCTTGCAAACGTGTAAAACACAACCGTGTTTGTCTTGCATCTTGTAACTTATCTGTTGAGGATGTACTACGAAACCTGTTACACTCACTAGGTCTATATGCATTACTAGATATCATGGAGCCTTCTCGATATCCACCTCTCTGAGGCCTATTCGTCATCAATGATTGCATTTTACTCTCAGACTGCTCTATTCTAGGGGTGAGACTCAATATACTGGCAAACTTGCTCATCGATTGATTGACACTATCTTTTACCAGTTTCAGGATATCATCAAATTTTGGCTCGATACCCTCATCCTCCATACGGGAGCTTATCTTCACCCACTTCCTTTGCAGTGGAGTAGGTAGGCGTCTTGCTATTACTTCTAGTATAAAACTCGAGTTGATGTCATTCATGCAATTCATCGAAATCTAGGTATTCTTATAAGTCATAGGATTATCTAAAAAAACTCGGTAAGTGCCTTGGAGTCATCTTGAAGTTGACTGCCGTTACCTTTGACAGCTTCGTATACGTTCCTTACAATCATCGAAGGTCTTTCAAACCTTTGACGTAGTATGCTCATAGCCTCGTAGTAGCCCTCTTTTGGCTTCATAAACTTACAGCACTGTATAGCTCTTGCAGCAACACCAGTGCAATAGCTCATCAAATACATTAACTTCATTTCATCAGTTAATAAAATACCACTCAACATGATCTCAAACTCCTTTACAAATTGTAAATGATCAGCTGGGTTTCCGTCGAAACACCGTGGTTCGAATTTAGGGAGTTTGATGTTCCTATTATCCCTGAACGGCGAAACAGTAACATCAACCATGTCATGTTTAACATCAGACACATCGTTACAATTAACAGACAAGTCACCATGACTTACTTTCCTGTTTGCGTCCAAGACGCTCTGTCCCTTCTTTGACCCAGGCATTGTTGAACTTGACCCAATTTCAGAAACGTTCCAGATATTGCTTGTTCAAAGAGGACTTAACCGGCACCAGGAAAGATGAACGGTGACTATCCAAACTTTCACCAACTGTCTGAATCCGCCAGAATCTGTTTCTACCGTCAGAAACTGTCAGTCACATCTCGTAAACCGTCAATGCCCAGCTCTTGCTACGCTCGGGCTGGCGCTGTCCCTTGAAGTTTCTCAGAAACGCCTAGTAATAACGGAAGCAAAAACCAAAACACCGGTTGGCCACTCGAGAATTCTTTATTGTAACACCAACATATAAGCAACTTTAAAATTAAGCTTTAAAACTAAGGTCTTTGTACAAATATTACATTTGACGGTTTTGTCCTGACTTCTTTCTGAATAGCGACCTATGAGACGATGACTGTCGTATTGATGCCTCCGCGAAAATTGGGGAAGTTGGTTTTGAGCAAACAACCATGAATTGATCGTTCAATCCTCAACTACATTGACAGTATTTATCAAGCCTTCACTTTGTTTAATACTTTATAACTAGTGCATTTTTAATCACATGTTATGATTATTTCTATCCTTTAATTTTTTAATTATCTCTCTCGTTATTATTGAGCTCTGTGACATTTTGATACTGATTAATTATTTTTAAATATCACATCGCCACTTGATTGGTGTATTGTAATAAAAATGTTATATTTATGAGAGTGGTGCCAGAGATGATGATATAATTTAAAAGTGAACATTTTTTCGCTGATTTCTTTTGCTTTCTTGATATCAAAAAGGGAATTTTGTTCCATATTGAAATCTTCGAAAAAGCTTCAGAAAGGTGAAAAACGGAAAACATTCAACAAAACTGAAGAAGAAATAGACATACACTCTGAATGCAATCACGATACTAGATAAAGCAAAGGCAGCAGCAGCGCGCCGAAATCATGTTGGAGGGCTGGAAATAGATGGAGACATATGTGATTATTCTGACACCATCATTGCAGTAGTCTGGAAGGGAGGAAACTTACCTACTCCTCGGAAGAACTAGCTTGTCAAACTAAAAAACAGCCACGTCTAAGGCTTCTGTGAAAACACCGTTGTCTGCGCCAAGTAAAATATTGGACCTAAACACTAAAAGATGCTCTGCATGCGAAACTCCTCCCAAGACAAGCTGAAATATGTGCCAGTCAAACTCCATAGTTTTCTAAGGGGTCTCCGACAGCGCTGACGATAAACTAATTTGGAAACTACTTCAATACTACGGAGTTCACTTACCCAAATCTTTATCAACCTCGATCACTAGCTGGCTATATGACAACACCACGTGTTAGGGTAAGGTGATCCACACCGGAAAAATCACCGAGGCGTTCGAAGTGAATGGTTAGAAGAGAAGTCTGTCTACTACCACCGATGATAATCCTGGCTGGGGTGGACTGGGTCGTGCAACAGGACGTGAGTAGCAAGAAGTCTGGAATACGCTGGACCGATGAGAAGACTCTAGAACATCTAGACTCATTGGACGAATTACGTTTTATGTCACATGAATTGGAAGGTCTACAGATGAGAACCAACAGGCTGGCAGAGTAGGGTGTCAGCAAAGACGGGACTTGAAGTGAGCATGAGGAAGACGAAAGTGGGGGAGTTACATAACCAACCAAACAGGAGCAACACCTATGAGCATGCACCTTTCACTATCAATGGAATAAATTTGAGAGAGGTTGCTTTCTTCACTTATCTAGGCATCCAGCATCCTTCCAATTAAGGACAGCATGAGTGAAGATTTCGGAGGAGGCGAGAATCAGAAAGACAAGATGCTACTTCATCACTGTGAAATCGGTTTGGAAGTCTTCTGCACTCCACATCATAAACATCATCATTCGGATTTTCGTCACTTAATCTTAGGCTAGTTCTTCTATATGGGTCAATCAGTTGCCGCACCACGAAAAGCAGGCTGCCTCAGTGTCTCCATACAGATGATCAAATGGCCAGCGAGAATTAGCAGTAAGAAACCCAAGGGACGAATCAACCAAGGACC
This sequence comes from Trichobilharzia regenti, assembly GCA_944472135.2. Lineage (NCBI taxonomy): Eukaryota > Metazoa > Platyhelminthes > Trematoda > Strigeidida > Schistosomatidae > Trichobilharzia > Trichobilharzia regenti. The sequence continues at coordinate 60,340,255 of OX235270.1, forward strand.
TACCACTTAACAAGTGTGACGAAGAAAATGGAGAATGAAAAGACATACTCTAACGGGACCGTCGATTACATCTCACGTCAGCCCCGGATTACGTAAAAAAGAGTTTGGTGTCTGAGAGTAACAATTGCTGACTGACTGGCTTTATACCGACGTTTAATAGTTCGATTTGCCATACTCCAAGTAGCAAGTAAAACAAGAGAAGACAGTAAAGACAGACAATAAACAGAAACATGAGACAGAAATAGTAGTAATATGGATGAACAATAAAGTTTCATTGGGTATTATAAGTCAAAAGAAACGGATGCGTCTGCTCAGCCATTAAGAACAATTTTGAGCCTCATCACCAATTGTCGCTAGTCACTGGTTTTTACTATTCTGAGGACCCCAAACACGAAGTCTACACCTTCCTACGTAACTGGCTTAAACTAACTGTTGTGGATTGCATTGACTGATGACGCCACATTTTGGTTTGACCACCGCTAGCTAACTCTTTTCCAACTTGACCCTATGTCAGCTAACATTCCCCATCGAGGACGGCAATGACTAGGTATGCGTAACACATGTCCTAACCATCTCAGTGTATGTAATTTAACAGCCTTGTCGATTGATTTACCTTTCTCACCTAGCACTCCACCGATGCCTAACCTCAATAATGCTCACCCTATTATACCATAATAATAATGATTTACTTTATTCCCAAAACAGTACTTGTGATACAGAATGGAATTTTCAGCATTAATCACAATATTGCATCTAATTTCCTCAAATTATAAATAAAAATTAATCACACAGAAAATTTTCCACATTTACAATAGATATAGTGTCAAAAACATGCAGCATATAAAATGGAAATAACAATAATAATGATAACAGCTAGGGTAATAATAATAAGAATACAAGTGAAAATTGACGTTGGATTGTGTCACACAGTATTGGCAATGTGGTATAGAAATCCTAACATGTTTAAAAATATTGAATATAATGTTCTCTTTACATGATATGGTGAGGGGAAAAACAAAGATTACAGCCGTCGTGGAGATAAGTTGGTGTTTGCAATTCTGAGAGCAAAACAGAGAAGTAACAGGACCATAAATATAATAGAAGTAATAAAAGTAAAACTTGAAGGTATATAATGATGGATGGAGGAAATTGTTTATTTACTAGATGAAAGAAGGTTAGTTAATTCTTGCCTGACACTATTTTTATCAAATAAAATACATGCCAAGTATGGTATCATAGAATTCTTATACTTAGACGTGCGAGCATACAGTTTTCTGAAGTTACTCCTTGTTCTACCTGAGGAGATGCAAGGTGAAAGCTGAGGGTAAAGCGGATGCTCCAAGTCAGACAAAATCCCTCTAGCAAATTTATTGCACGAAGTTGAGTGCCTATCGACAACGACGTTAACTATGTGGTCCACTGGGACACCACTCACCCTACTGACAGTCTTCAGCATTCTACGAATTGTGACATAGTCCTTTTCAAGCAAACCAGAAAAGAATAAGGGTGAGCAATAAAGAAGAATAGGTAGGATGCAAGAGTTTATGAACTGTAAGAGGAGGGGTTGAGTTATACCCGAATGTCTTAACTTCTTAACGTAAAATGTCAGGCGGAATATTTCACTGGGAATCGCTAAGACATGGGAAGATCAGAAGAGAGAATGAGTCCAAGATACTTAATTTCTGATTTGATTCCTATATCATTGTCGTCAATTTTACAACTGTCATGAGAATCGATGACTTCTTTTAACTGTCGTTTATATCTTAAGCTGAAATCAACAGTTTGACATTTAGAAGGATTCAGTTTAAGACCGTTAGACTCAGACCATTTACTGACTCTCGACAGAAAGCTATTTATTTTGGTACAATCTAGCTGGGAGTTAACAGCCATAGGAACTGTTAAATCATCAGCGTACTTCACAAAGTTTACTTCATCAGAGTGAGGCAAGTCATGTAAGAAGAAAGAAAAAAGGGCAAAGTTAAACTTTAGACACCACTAACAACCAATCAGCAAACGACCTTAAACGGACCAATCACATTAAAGAGGCATATATCATGAATGGAAACGTATATTTGTAGAAAAAAGCATAAAATAGAGAATAAAAAAGTTACACGGGATATCTTTCTCGAACATGTGAGAGGAACATCTCCCAGTTTAGCATGGGACTGCCAATGGAGAAGTTACACCATATCCTGTACATATACTCATCCAAATGTCCATAAATGAGATCCATTTATAGCCTTATCCTATTTTTCAACCTGCCCCAAAATCCTTCAATAGAATTTGTATGTGTCCTCGTAACGGGATCCACAAAATCACTTGAATGGTTGAGTCTATGATGAATATATCCCAGAGATGACAGCGAATTATAGCCCTTCCACTCGTCGGTGTGTATAATTGACCCCGCTTAACAAGTCTGGTAACAATAGGTATAAGAGTAGTTGCTTTTCTATCTGCTATCCTTAGGGAGAGAAGCGACCTAGCAAAAAAAGTTCCTACGAAATATTAAAATTATCAGCTTACTCTCTCTAGCGTTAGTAGGCTTCAAACATATAGCACAACGATGAACAAACCCATCAGTTGATTTGGTATAGCTTTTTAAAGTCATGGTACCACCACACAAACGAATTCTCTCTTTCCGGAGCAACTCAAATCCAGGAAATACTGGAAAACGCTAACCTCCTCGAATTGCAACAATAGCCTTGTAAGGTCACGCATTAGAAATGAATCAAGCGCTATACAACATTGAACTGCGTTCGTGAACCTCATTGGATAATTAGACATCGTTCGTGAATCTCATTGGATAATTCGCTGATTGGTAGTTAGTGGTGTCGAAAGTTTAACTTCGCCGAAAAAAGAAGAGGAGAAAGGACAGCACCTTGAGGGACAACAGCTTTAGTAGGCAATGAAGTGGAAGACTTCCCTTTATATACGGTGTACTGCTTTCTATCTGAGAAATAGGAATGTAACCAGTTAACAGCCCAACATTCTGTTTGACTAGCTGCAAGTTTATTTAATAAGATGTCCCTAGGGACCGAGTCGAAAGCAGATGTATAGTTTAGGAAGGCGCAACGAACAAATTTAGCCCCCTTGTCTAGGCTGGAAGCAATGTTATGATATAAGACGGCAGCTGCATCTAAAGTGCTTCTACTGTGCTTATAGGAAAATTGTTTAGGGTCATTAAAGGATTTAAGCGAAGGTACAAGACTAAGTAAAAGTAATTTCTCCATAGTTTTCAAAAAAGCAGAGGTAATAGCAATAGGTATAAATTTGACACATGCTCCAGTAGAAGATTTAGGTATGGGTACAGCTTTAATATCCTTCCAAACGGCAGGCACAATATTATCGGAACAAGATTTGTTAAATAGATCAGTGAGAGGGTGACACAGAATATCAGAACATTTTTTAAAGATAATACTAGGTACACAATCGGGACCTAAGCTCTGGGAAGGGTTGAGAGACTTGAGGCACTTTTCAACATCATTTATGTTAAAACCTGGAAAGGGGCTATTATTAACACAAGTGATGCTGGGAAGCGTGGCATTTGAGGGAGAGTAAATAAAAGATTTGTTAAGAGTACATACATCAAAAGAATATGGAATATTGTTTATCTGCTTACCACCAGTGATTTCCTTAAATAGTTTCCACATATTAGAAGGATTTTTGCAGGATATGAATTTCTGGTTATATATTACATTCAACCTCTGCATTTCAGACTTAATTAAGAAGTTAGTTCTTTTTACACCACTTTTGTCTTTCATCTTATACAGTTTTTCCTTCTCTCTACGAAGCTTTTTAAGTTAAGGCGGGGAGAAACGGTCAAATTTGACGAATAGTGTTTCTTTTGGACAGCAGATTTCAAAGCAAAATTTCAGATAGGATGTAATATTAGAGATATTGACATCAAGTGAATCATCATTAAACAAATCCCATCTTGTGTCACTGAGCATGTTTCTAAGATGATGTACGTTCTCATTTGAGTAGCATCTGTGAACAACTTTCCTAGACAAGTTTGAGAAGGCTTTACTGTGTAACTTTCCGTAAATTTTGGGTAAGACTCGTACAATACAATGATCAGAATTGAAGAGCGGGGCTCTTTTACTAGCTTCGTATATTCCAGAATCATTTATAAATACTAAATCAAGTGAAGTATTTTGTCGAGTTGGGAAATTAACAACATTTTCATGGCCCAGCAATGTAATAAAACTGCAGTCGCTGGAGCTGAAGTCGCCAGTCACTATAGATAAGGAGTTACCAAACGAACCAGCAGCAAAAATAGTGAATTCATCAGCGAAGATAGATAGTTCTGAGGGACTGCAACAAGGTGTGATATAGATATTTGTGACAAAAATGAAGCTATACTTAGGTAAGTGTTTAGGTCGACATTTTACAGTTATACAGTCAATATTGTCATTTGAGAATTTGAAGCAGACGTTGTTGGCAGTAGACACAGAGAGTTTATAAAAGTGGCAACACCACCACCTCTCTTCTTCTTTGAGCTGCATCGGTCTTGTCTGTAGATTGTAAAACCAGTTAAGGTGACTAAATTATCATCATATGAATCATGGAGCCAAGTTTCTTGAAGAGTAATTACACCAGTATTACAATATACATTCGAGTATAACAGAGAATGCAAGTAGTTAATCTTGTTCGATAATGACCTGCAATTTGTGCTCATAATCACAGGAACAGTCATCTGATGCATTGGAGTACACTTTAATGATCTCTGCCACCCACCATGATGCTTTTTCATAAGGTTATTATATACTCGTAAATCAACAGGTTGAAAACATTTTAAATAACTGCGAGAGTAAGTAATGCGACTTGGATACATAATTGAATAATCAAAACAAAATAAATCCGAGGAAATAGATGCAATATGTAGGATGGAAACTTCGGTAGCCCAAGATTAAGGCAGGCCGCTATTTAATCATTTAACAATGGGAATGGAACACAGGCACCTATGATCAAATACAGCTAGCCAGCTTCTTCATATCTTCCACTTTCAATGACCAGGCCTCACAGACGTGAAGAAGGACGGAGTGGACTGATGAGCAGTACACATGCCCTTTGGTCAATAGCCCGATATCATGTCTACGCCAGAGATGGTGTTAACTGGCAGGCATATGCCAAACGAGCCTTTTGTATCCGTTCTGAGATTTCGTCAGCGATCATCCCATTGGGGCTGATGCAACTTCCCATATGAGTGAAGTGGTCAACACACTCCATCAACCATTTCACTCCCTATTTCAAAGCTACGAGTCAGTGTAGTCTGGTCCTGAAACATCATCTTACATTTGACAGCAGGAGCGAATCGCATCCCAGACATTCGTAGATGGCAGCTCAAGGTGTTCACAAGACTCTGCATTCCGTCAGCGTCTTCACCTAGAAGAAGCAGGACTATATCATCTGCATATTCTAAGTCAACCAGATTATTCCCTGATCGTAACAAGTCAATCCCTGAGTCTCTGAAGTGAGTAAGGGTTAAGTTCACTAGTGCATCTATGATAAAATTGAATAGAAATGGGGATAGTGGGCATCCCTGACCACTAGTTGTCACCACTTCACATGACAACTCCGCGTAAGCTCCCACCTGGTTGACTGCATCAGTTCAAATAGAGTAGAGTGACTTGATCAGTGAAATGTATTTCCTCGACATTCCCATCACAACCAAACATCGTCAGAGTACCTCTTGGTCGACAGTATCGAACCCCGCTTTCACCTCAAGAAATATAACGACTGTTGGAAGCCGGTGTGTATGCCTATGTTCTAGAATCTGTCGAAGAGTGAGGGTATGATCAATACACACTCTTCCTGATCTAAACCCTACCTGCTTCTCTCGTGTTTGTGTCTCCTGAGCATCTCTTAGTCTGCGCATGATTATTGAGCCTAGAAGTTTAGATACCATATTAGTCAAACTAATCCCCCTGTGATTATCACAGGAAGACTTGTTTCCCTTCTTGAATATCGGGCTAAATAGACTTACACCAGCCTGACGGGACTTCCTCTGGTTCCTAAACGCTGCCACATCCCATTTAGGGAGGTGCCGCATACTCGGTATGATAAGCGTGGCTGCAGGCCAATTGAATTGCTTCAACGTTCTAGTTGTCTATCCTGGGAGTTAATTATAGTGCCACTTTCCTCAGAGGTTGTTTCACTTATCGTTTGCCTTTTGTTTCCCTCATAAGTCTAACTACCTGTCTGGTATTACCTCCTGCAGATGCCTGATCCATCTCTTTCGCTTTTGTCGCCTACCACTTCGCACGGTCGTTACTAAGACTTTCTGTTACTTGACAATAAGGGGATCGTGAGAGGAAGAAAGGAAAACTTTTCGGCAGTCGTTTGGCTACTTGTAGAGGACAAGACAAAGAGGAGACGTGCAGCTGAAGATCTGCTATCCACTTGCAAACCAAGGGGATAATATCATATAATAACTGAAGGCAGTGGTTGTCTTAAGCGAGGCCGGTATATTGTCCCACTTACTCAAGAATTCCAAAATATTATGCTTTGCCCTAAGGTATGTTGTTAGCTTGACAACTGAGTGCGAATATTGTAAATTACTATGATTGCGTGATAACCTCGTCTAGTTTAGTGGCAGGTCGTAAATCCGGAAAGCGATGGAAGATTCGCGTTGGGCTGGTCAGCTAAACCCGCAAAATTAACCCAATCGCAGCAGAAATTTCAAGGCACATGAAATATATAAGAAAAATAAACCTATTCTCTCTTGAAATTGGAGAGACGTAAAGACGCCAGCTGCTGAAGGCCTTCAGGAGGCTAGTTAGCCGGTGTGTATTCTTAGCAAGGAAGAAAAAGTAAGCATAGAGATATAAGTGTTCTACTACGGCTTAGAGTGGACCTATACTCTAAACACCCTTACAAACTTCTTCACCGTTTTGCGACCTGCTAAGCTTAGCAGTACACTACTCGACGCGCAAATACTGACGAACTGTATCGTTGTAAAAAGACTTGATGTGACAAGAGTACCTGGGAGAATTATATTTTATTCAACGAAATATAAAATTCAATAAATAAAGAAGTCGTACAACTTATCTGCAGACGTTGCTGGAGGTAGGCTCGGAGAGTGTGCAGAAAGAGAGCACAACAAGAGAGCGAACCTATGAACGTACGGAAGACTCACAAGTCAAAAGGTAAAACGTGGATCACCGTGGGTGAGTCAGTTTAAACAAAAGTTCAAAGGTACAATGTGCACTACAGGTTATCCCCCCCTAGAAGGTTGGTGGGAAGCCAGCAAGCTTCGATATACAACAGTAGGATGGCTTGGCACAATAGCAATGAGTGAATGAGAAGGTTTGAAAATAGCAATAGTAAAAAAAAGAAATTTTACCGAAAGGAAAGAAAGCAAAAGAAAAGAGAAAAAAATTAAGGTAAGTTGGAAGTGGTATGTACATGATTAGTGAAGTAAGACGGAATATGATAAGAAATGACGCTGGTGCCTTGTGTGGTTGTAAGCTTCTGCGGTCTGATGTTGTTTTTTTTATTTTTCTTTTTTTTTGTCTTTCATATTTTTATTAATCTTTTTTTTATATTTTTTTTATTGTATCGATTCATTCTTTTTTTTAATTCCGCACTATTACAAGCTTACTTATGTGGAGGTTTGATGGTAAACCTCTGGCGCCGAGGCTGTCGTAGCAAGAAGGTGACTCATTATGTCTAACTTTCATATTAGACCAATGCTCCCTTCCTCCGCTTCAACAGAACCTAGCAGTCATGTTAAAGGCAATCATTATACCAGCGTATGATAAGGAGCAGGGTAAAAAAAACAACAGAAGAAAATGGGAAAGAAGGTTAAGATTTCAAAATCGGTGTAAAGGTACTACAAAAGCTTGTGCGAAATCAATGCGAGGAAAAGTGGTGCAACTTGGAAGTAGTACGTTAGAATGAGATAAAACAAAGGAAGTTTCTACCCTGTGAGAACTTATAAAATTACAGAGAAGTTAGTACATAACCCATAGCTATGAGTAGTTATCATTACCAAAATTACTTTGTTCATGTTGCTAAGTGCATAACTAAGATGATGCATAATGTTTATAAGTACGGTTCACAAAATAAATGAATTGCAGGAGGGCATAAACCCGAAGGAATATAGTACAGGCTGTGAAAATAAATTGAGCGGATTACTATGTACAGCATAGAAGTGAAGCATTTATGCGCAAAAAAAATATGTATATCTGTCCATTTAACTATACAATGGAAGTTTTTTTTTTTAAATAATCTTTTTTTTATTTAAAAAAAATTTTTTTGTTTATTTATTATTATTTTACATTTTTTTTACTTTTTTTTTTTTTTTTAATATTTTTTTTTTTTTATAAAAATTTTTTTAAAATAATAATTAATTTTTTTTGGAAGAAAATGGGCAGTGAAAGGTAATATACTGTTCATAATTCCTCTTTTGGTGTGGGTTACAAGATGACATGAGAAGCCAACTGATCTAGCGAGTAGATTGAGATGAAAAATTAGGGGTAAAAACAAACTGATGCTGGTCCTCTGTAACGAGAGATAAAGATTAAAAGGATTAGTGAGGGTTAAAACGACTACTCCCAGAAGCGGGACCAAATAGATTAAATATAGCAGAATTGAATAAGAAATTGTGACAAGGAATAAAAAATCACTAGTAGCATTACCTATGGATTAGTTCAGTGAAAGAATTCTACGAACCTCTTGGGCCAGTGAACACGTCGACCAGCACGTGTGACAGGGGTCTTACTGGTGACGGTAGGAGAATCATCATTCACCACTGGAGGTGAGGTAGTTGAGTCTGGACAAGGACTAGGTTCAGTGGGGCTATTTGATTGAGCCGATGGGGAGGGTGAAGGTTCTTCAGTGTATGCCGCTTTAAGTCTGTCTATGCTGACAGTGTCTGGGCGGCCGCATCGGTCAATAACGAAAAATTTATCTTTACGACTAAGGACCTTAAAAGGCCCGTCATACGGTGGTTGTAATGGCTTTCGTATGGCGTCGTGACGCACGAAAACGTGTGTACAGTCATCAAGTCGCCGATCAACCTGAACCTTTCGGTTCTGAGTGCGTGTGGAAACTGGTCGGAGTCGCTGCATAAAACTTTTAAGTTGCTGAGCGTAACGGGTGGTATCCGGGAAATTTGGCTCGAAAGTTTCGGGAGCGATTAGCTCGCCTGGTAAACGCATGGTGGTACCGTACACCAATTCAGCTGGCGAGCACTGCAGATCCCCCTTAAGCGTAGCCCGGATGCTAAGCAGGACCAGTGGTAGCGAATCTGTCCACTTACTGTTGTCCACTGCCATCAACGCAGCTTTGAGTTGACGGTGGAAACGTTCTACTAGGCCATTTGCCGCGGGATGATACGCGGTTGTGCGAATGCGTTTGCATCCCAGCATCTCTAACAATTCTTTGAAGCTTGTGGATTCAAATTGTTGTCCGCGGTCGGTAGTGACAGTTGCGGGACATCCAAAATGGGCAACCCAGCCATCCATGAAGGCACGACAGACGGTTTGAGCCGTTACATCTGGTATCGGAATGGCTTCCGGCCAACGTGTGAAACGATCCACACATGTGAGTAAATACGAGCAGCCGTTAGACGGGGGCAGAGGCCCTACTATATCCAGGTGGATATGATGGAACCGAGCGTCTGGGGTCGCAAACGTCCCCAACGGCGTGATGTTATGCTTGGTGACTTTAGCACGTTGGCATTGCACACAAGCACGTGTCCATTGACGCACATCACGGTTCATACCGGGCCACGCAAATCTCGCAGAAATCAACTTGTCCGTTGCTCGTATGCCAGGATGGGAGAGGTTGTGGAGTGACTCAAACACAGTTCGGCGTAAAGACGTGGGAACAATCGGTCGAGGAGTACCAGTTGACATATCGCAAAGTATAGTTGCCTCACTGTTTAGCAAGGGGACGCGTTCTATTTTCAGTGAGGTTTTATTTGACAGGTGTTCTAAGTTCAAATCGTTCAGTTGGAGTTCGGCCATTTTATGAAGATCGATGGTTGGTGGTACGGACGTAGCACATACGCGAGACAAAGCGTCTGCTACCGCGTTATCCGATCCAGAAACGTGCTGGATATCAGAAGTGAACTGGGAAATATAGTCTAAATGGCGTGATTCTCGCGGTGAATACCGGTCTGAAGTAGTGTGGAGGGCGTACGTCAATGGCTTATGGTCGGTAAATACCGTAAATTGCCGGCCTTCCACGAAGTGACGAAAATGCTTGACAGCAGCGTAGACAGCGAGAAGTTCCCTACCGAATGTGCTGTATCGAGATTCGCATGCGGTAAGTTTACGTGAAAAGAAAGCAATCGGTAGCCATACATTAGCCATACGCTGTTGAAGGACGGCTCCGATCGCAGTATTAGAGGCATCTACGGAGATGCTGATTGGAAGTTGAACATCTAGATGGACCAACATTGTGGCGTCAGCAATAGCTTTCTTGATAGCTGCAAAAGCTGTCGAGGCTTCCTTAGTGAACACCAAAGACTTGCATTTCCCTTTAAGCATGTCAGTCAAGGGGGTCACGATATGAGCACACTGTGGGATAAAGCGACGGTAGTAACTAACCATCCCGAGAAAAGTGCGTAGTGCCTTGGGAGAAGTGGGTAGAGGGAAGTTTTGAATAGCTTCTACCCGGTCAGGTAACGGATAAATTCCATCTTTGTCTATCCTATGTCCCAAAAATTTCAGGGAAGTGACTCCAATCTGACACTTCGGCAAGTTGAGTGTGAGGGAGTGTGTCACAAGTCTTTGGAAAACTGTCTGCAAATGAAGTTGATGAGTGGCTTCATCTGGACTAGCTACCAAGATATCGTCCAGATAGGCGAAGGCGAAATCAAGCCCGCGCAAAACGTCATGTATAAAACGCTGGAAGGTTTGTGCAGCGTTCCGTAAGCCAAAAGGCATTCGAAGAAACTCGAACAGGCCAAACGGTGTAATCACAGCAGTCTTAGGTATATCCTCGGGGTCGACGGGAATCTGGTAGTAAGCCCGTGTAAGGTCCAGTTTGCTGAATACTCGAGCTCCCTTGAGTGAGGCGGTTAAATCGTGTATGTGCGGGACAGGGTAGCGATCGGGAACAGTTTGTGCGTTTAGTCTGCGGTAGTCGCCACAAGGACGCCAATCTAAACCGTTATTCTTAGGTACCAGGTGCAACGGTGAGGACCACGGGCTGCTGGATGGCCTAATAATCCCCATTTCCAGCATATGCTCAAACTCCGCTTTGACAACCTTTAGTTTTTCTGGGGATAGTCGCCTCGGCTTTGCGAAAACTGGCGGGCCAGTAGTGACAATATGGTGTTTGACGTTGGAAGTCGCACATGGCAGGCCGCTGCTAGGTTTGAACAAATCTGAAAAAGACTGCAGTATATGCGAATAAGGACCAGTGCTAGTGGGTGTGGCATATACCGGGCTGAGGGCTGGGCCTTGTGTGACGATACCGCTGACGGAGAGGTTTGTGACAGGATCTTTTAACTTATGATTACCTGTATCTACCAGTAATTGGTAGTGCTGCAATAGATCCATGCCAATTATACCTGTGGTAACGTCTGCCACCAGGAAGACCCAACGAAGTGAACGACGCAAACCGATGTTAAGATCTATAAAGCGCCTGCCGAACGTAGCAATTGGCGAACCGTTTGCGGCTCGTAGTTGAAGAGACATTGGCCGCCTGCGCTCCTCTACTGTGGGTGGGATTACACTGACCTCTGCTCCGGTATCAATTAGGAAGCGTATCCCAGTGTTACGGTCGGTAACATAGAAGAGGCGACATGAGAGTGGTTCGCCAGCGACGTTAGTCGCCAGTACGTGCTGGCTTGCTAGTTTCCCGACTGTTGAACATCGAAGGTGCACGGGCGAGTGCACTTTTGGGCTTTTGCTCCGTAACGTCGATGATACCAGCACACTCCAGGCTGGTTACTTCGGGACTGTCGGCGCTTGCTGCTAGCGTGGCTACTAAAAAAAAAACTGCGCGAACTCGAGGGACTGCGTCCACGACTCCTGGAGTTCATCTCCTGTCGTATACTACAGATCTCCTCGTATAGCTTGGCTATATGGGCCACCGCGTCAAAGCTTGATGACCCCCCATCAGACGAATCTTTAGTCTGAGCGGGAGCAGCAGTTACTGTTGCGGAAATGCCAATTTTGGGATTGATGGCCTCTACGGCTCTATCAGCTGCCTCGGCTATCTCCTGTAAGGGGTACTTGTAGATCGGTGCTAAGATACCCTGGACTGCCTGAGGTAATCTTTGAAGCCAAAGTTGTTTGAGAAAAACCTCGTCAATTTTAAAGTCCGCCACTAGCTGCTTCATCTGCCTCAACATTTGTGAGGGCTTGCGGTCACCTAACTGAACATCGCGGAAAAGTTCCTGCACTTTCTGTTGGTCAGTAAGTGCGACTCGTTGAATTAACGCCTGTTTGAGCCGCTCGTACCGATCCGGAGACGGATCTGCGAGAACGTCAGCCACCTCGTCTATGACACTTTCGGGTAGGCTCACAATCACGTGGTTTACTTTGGTCTCTTGTGAGTGTATGTGTCTAATGGCAAACTGAGCCTCTATATGATTAAACCATGCAGCTGGACGATGTGTCCAGAAGGCGGGGAGTTGCAGCGTTATAGCCATCTCTGACGCAGAACTGTTGTCAGCCATCTTGCACACAGGGCACAATATTAACAAGGTGATAAAAAAACCAATATAAGTACAAAGAAAACAAATCGAATCTTTATAACCGTGCGTGAAAGGAAAAAAAATAACAAAATAAACGGTACGTAAAAAGAATCGTTAACACGTTAAGCTACTATAGCGGAAAACGGTGAAAACGGGCTCACCACTTGTAAGAGTTCTACTACGGCTTAGAGTGGACCTATACTCTAAACACCCTTACAAACTTCTTCACCGTTTTGCGACCTGCTAAGCTTAGCAGTACACTACTCGACGCGCAAATACTGACGAACTGTATCGTTGTAAAAAGACTTGATGTGACAAGAGTACCTGGGAGAATTATATTTTATTCAACGAAATATAAAATTCAATAAATAAAGAAGTCGTACAACTTATCTGCAGACGTTGCTGGAGGTAGGCTCGGAGAGTGTGCAGAAAGAGAGCACAACAAGAGAGCGAACCTATGAACGTACGGAAGACTCACAAGTCAAAAGGTAAAACGTGGATCACCGTGGGTGAGTCAGTTTAAACAAAAGTTCAAAGGTACAATGTGCACTACAGAGATATGGAATGTTTACGCAGTGTTCGAAGCCAAAGAGGCTGCTCAAATTGGGGAATAAGTCAGACATTATAATGTCGAAGTGAAATGGGTGTAGACTATGCTATTTGTTAACTGGAGGGAGAAAAATCTACTGCGGTCACCCAGATGATAATCATGCCCATATTGACGAAGTAACTATCATGATGTCACCTCCTACATACGAAGTCCCTTTGCAGTAGATTCCAGCCTCCTCCAGTACAATGACAGCAAGAATAAACTCAAAATATAGGAAAGTTACAACTATGGAATGCTACGAGTCTAAAATGAAGGCAGATCAAGAGACAAGGGAGAATTTCTACAGACAACTGCAAACTGTGAATGACACGACATCAAGTGGCGATATCGAAATCCCAGGGGTGATATGATTGGTAACCTGGAAGCAGACAGTAGAGGGTGAAAAATCATCATGGACCAAGAGGCTCTAAGCGAAGTGGTGAGTGACACTGGAGAAATCTTTGAAGACTTCTGCACCCTCGTCCATTTAACAATTGAAGATAGCGTGTATAAACAAGGGTATGCACGAAGTGACATAGATTTCAGCTGACGGACACACGAAAACTCAGATAGGTTTCATGTCAATGTGGAGTGAAGAGACAGCCTTCTGGACACAGAATCGAGAAGGGGGCAAGTGTCGACTCAGACTATTATCTAGTGTAAGGAACCTTCAAGGTCAAGCCTTAAGTCTTGAAAGAAGTTGGAGACAGACCACAGTTGGAGTTCACATCCAGGAGCTTCGGGGCAAAGCTACAAAGGACACATCCACTGAAGTCATTAAAGTTAAGTCAGTGACACGATACATGGTTGCTGAGGAAACCCCAGTAAGTTGTGTTGATGTATAGTCTTCTTAGGAAGGAAGAAGAAGCAAGACATGCAACGGAAATCTGGGAGATGATAGAGGAGAGGAAACAGAACATGAACCAGTCCATAAATTGTAACGTTACCTACCTTTATTTAACAGACCATAGAATCTGTTCGCCGACTTCGAAAAGATCTTCAACAGCGTTGACCATAGATTTATATGAAAACTCTCAAGCATTCGAGAGCTACACGAAGTTGGTATTTCTAAGGTGGGAGTATGGCGTACAGGCATTGGCTGAGCCACCCAATTAGGACTATATACAATAGGGTGAAATGGAAGCATGAGGTTTATCTCGGTGTTTTCTTCGGAAGTGTAGTTGATAATTTTAAGTCAAACGTGTGACACCATAGTAACCAGGGGCTTATTTCCACCGTAGTTGATTTTCTGGAGAAGTATCTCTGTTCACCCACTCGACATTTGTCAACAAGCATCAGTAAACCTAGGGATAGGAATATAAGTAGCTAAATTTCATGCTCAGTGTGTTGGCCTCCGCACTGGTGTAGATGAAAATCTGTTGTTATTACGACAGTTGTGAGAGTTTTCGATACGTACTGACCGGCGGCGGCTTGTCCGTGTTGAACAGCTATTCGCAGCAATAGTAACCATTCCTAGTATGCATAAAGAAACCACCTGTCAAGGAACTTAACCCTAAGTTCCTATTATCTCCGAAGACGCTCGAACCGACAATTTTTATGAACGAAATTGACTTTGATTCCGAAACACAAGGACTTGTAATAAGTTGTTTTGTTCGGCAATTGAAATCAATATCGGTACAAAGTCCGTAAACAAATGTTTTACAAGAAGTGTATTATACTTTTATTTGTATTCTTCCAACTTGTACACGATTGAATCATTCGCGCCTTCGAGTTGCCCAACAGTGGCGACCAAGGCCGATGAATCACCGTTCACATTTATTTACACCACTCGTCAATGACAATTTCATGGTATACAATAATAAAAGAAACTGAGTAACCCTAGGGAAGCGTCACGTAACCCATCACTTGAATTCGCAGATATTCTTTGACAAATTAGGCATAAATGTTACTGTTACCATAGCAGCACCTTATATGCGATACATTAGCTCGTTAGGATGTCAGACAAATTTCAGCTCGCAAGGGAAAACCAATCTGTGAGAAACTTACGGGAACTCACAGTCGCATAGATGTTGACAGCGTGTTTCAAGAAACACATAAGTTTCCAATAGTAGTAAGTTAGCTAACAATAACTTCTTAACGTCAAACTAGTGTTGAACAGACACCAAACTAGGACAAGTAACAAAAGGGGCTACCTAGGTAAGTTTACTTCATAACTCTGTATAAGCATATCTTGTTAAAAGTGAAGATAGAATTATTGTTAACTAGTCACCTGAAACCAACCTGGAAATCTTCGTCACTCAGCTCACTCACTCAACAACAAAATTCGGTCGGATTTTCAGTACAAACAACGTCAAGTCAGTCAATTCTTCTATACGGATCAGAAACTTGGCGGGCGGGTCACAAAGAATATTTCCAACAGCCTGTTGCAGGCCTTTATCAACAACTGTCAACTATCGCTCTATACTGAAGATCAGATGGCCAGGTCGGAAAGAATCACCAACAAAAAACTATGGCTGAGAACAAACAAACAAAACAAGAACCAATCAATCGCCAGTCAACAAATATGCAGGAAAAAGTGGAGATGGGCTGGACACTCGCTGAGGAGGCCGCTGAGTGAGATCGCGCGCGTCAGGCCATTGTCCAAACGGGACCAGGCCGAAAGGGAAGCGACGAGGTGGTCGTCAGTGCAAGGGTGACATGGAGATCGCGTGAACAGGAGTTGAAAGAGTATGGACTATTAGTTTTAAAAGCAATAAAATAAGTACAATACACTAGTGTAGAGCCGTCGGCGAATGAATACCTGAGTGAGAAGCACTTCTTCGCTTACATTGTTTTATTCGTATATATTCGACAAGAATTTGTTTAAAAGACAATTTTAAAAAAAGAAGCTTTTAATTTGACCTATCAGCTAAACAACAAGAGGAATGCTTAAAATCGTAGGTTCGATGATTTATCTCTTATGCGCTTGCGTCATTAGAAATGAGCATATTATACATGAAATTAAATTGAATATCTTTATACCTTGTTGTTATCACAGGCTGAAAGACAATTAATTGAACACCTAATGTTAGTAAATATCTATGCTGAAGAATACATTAAGAATACTAATCAAGTTAAACGCGAAAGGAGGCAATAGTGCTAAAGATTTCACAGTAGATATACTGAAGAAAAAGACAACAACTATGAAACGATGAATATAACAGGAAATGAATACACAACAGTCAATTTGAACAAGAAAAAGGAACAGGAAAAGTACAGACATTATAAGTATGAAAGCTTATAAGGAAAGTGGTCAGTTGTAAAGGAATCACAACACTAAGACTCTATGAGAAGCTATATATATTATATATGCAATATATATATATATATATATATATATATATATACAGATTCATCACAGCAGAGCTAAATGAAGAGCAACTATACAGGCAGTTTATTCAGCGTTAATGTACACTAATTTTATCCCATGCTGACTGTCACTAGATACTGTTCGAGTCAGTTCTGGGGGGAGGTGGGAGTTCCAATTCTTTGACGTTTACATTGACTTTTTAAGCTTCCTGAGCTATTACTATTTACTGAAAATCTGGATAACGGATCAAGAAGATCTGAAAGGAAAGATGGGACAGTAAAAGTGTAAACTTTACAGAGAGAGCATCAACAAATATTCGGTATTAGATAACACAAGACACCAATTAGTAATAATTTGTCAAAACACGTTTCAGTGGTTTAAATAACATGAATTATAGGGATATACCACGCACCAATCTTACTTCCTTCTACAGGAGTATTGCAATTTCAATTTAAACTATTTTCAAAAAGATCAACTCTTTTACTATGAATGCATCTTTACATGGGTAAAAAAATGGCACTTGCAAATTGGTAAATAAAAAAACTCTGCATATAACGATAATAGTCTTTTGGTTTACGAAAAATAGGACTATAGACAGAAGCTTTACATCAAATTTAAATGCTCATTGTTGTGTTCAATGTAAATAAAGTGAAACACACAATCTGATTGTCTATCGATACTGATCCTTCACAAATGTTCAGAAAAACAAACAAACAACTAATACTTGCGAATTAGTCCAGATTTTAGAATGTTGGGGAATGGAGAACAGAGTACCACTACAATACGTAAGTAGGCACGGTTACGTAACTGAATTTTATTAATGAAAACAGTCAAGCCAATACCACCGAACTTTATAAAAGTTATCATTGTTTAACAGTTTAGGTGATCATGAATTCGTACGTCACTCGCGTTGTAAGACATTTTCTAAACGATTAACACGTCAAGGCATCACAGTCACTAAACACATGAACTTCTCTAATTATTCATAAGTATGAATGAATGCTTCAGGATTTCATCATGGAAAACTAATGTCAGCTCATGATGAAATCCTGAAACCAATCAAATCCCTACAAACGAACACTTGAATATGAATGAATGCATCGGTGGCACAAACGCTAGGACGCTCGCCGACCATGCACATGCTCCTGGGTTCGATCCCTGACCGACGCACTCCTTTACCTCGCTAAGACAGGAATAATGCAGGTAAAGAGGAAAGGTTGGGCATAAGGCTAGCAAACTCATCCTGTAAAATTACACACTGCTACAGAAACTTCAAGCCTTCAGCTTGAGGTCCTATGTTCCACTGCGAACGTGAAGGAAAAAAGAATGAAAATCTACATATTAATAATTCCTACAGTTCCGCTTCTCATCATTTTGAAAGATGGTTTATCTTATTTTACACCTATTTCATTATAATATAAAGACAGGACTCCAAGTGAACATAGACAAGATGGACGTTATGAAAATAACCAACCACCACCACAACAACAACAGCGACATCCAGCGCCAATCACCATCAACGGGAGGGATTTGAAAGAGGTGACTTCATTCACTTATCTAGGGAGCATTGTCTCAAATACAGCCAGTCGGAATCGACGAGGATGTCAAATCGAGCGATAATCGGGAAGGCGAGAAACACATTCATCAACCTGAAACCAATCTGGAAATCTTCGTCACTCACTCAACAACAAAATTCGGTCGGATTTTCAGTACAAACAACGTCAAGTCAGTCAATTCTTCTATACGGATCAGAAACTTGGCGGGCGGGTCACAAAGAATATTTCCAACAGCCTGTTGCAGGCCTTTATCAACAACTGTCAACTATCGCTCTATACTGAAGATCAGATGGCCGGGCCGGAAAGAATCACCAACAAAAAACTATGGCTGAGAACAAACAAACAAAACAAGAACCAATCAATCGCCAGTCAACAAATATGCAGGAAAAAGTGGAGGTGGATTGAATACTCGCTGAGGAGGCCGCTGAGTGAGATCGCGCGCGTCAGGCCATTGTTCAAGCGGGACCAGGCCGAAAGGGAAGCGGCGAGGTGGTCGTCAGTGCAAGGGTGACATGGAGGAGATCGCGTGAAGAGGAGTTGAAAGAGTATGGACTATTAGTTTTAAAAGCAATAAAATAAGTACAATACACTAGTGTAGAGCCGTCGGCGAATGAATACCTGAGTGAGAAGCACTTCTTCGCTTACATTGTTTTATTCGTATATATTCGACAAGAATTTGTTTAAAAGACAATTTTAAAAAAAGAAGCTTTTAATTTGACCTATCAGCTAAACAACAAGAGGAATGCTTAAAATCGTAGGTTCGATGATTTATCTCTTATGCGCTTGCGTCATTAGAAATGAGCATATTATACATGAAATTAAATTGAATATCTTTATACCTTGTTGTTATCACAGGCTGAAAGACAATTAATTGAACACCTAATGTTAGTAAATATCTATGCTGAAGAATACATTAAGAATACTAATCAAGTTAAACGCGAAAGGAGGCAATAGTGCTAAAGATTTCACAGTAGATATACTGAAGAAAAAGACAACAACTATGAAACGATGAATATAACAGGAAATGAATACACAACAGTCAATTTGAACAAGAAAAAGGAACAGGAAAAGTACAGACATTATAAGTATGAAAGCTTATAAGGAAAGTGGTCAGTTGTAAAGGAATCACAACACTAAGACTCTATGAGAAGCTATATATATTATATATGCAATATATATTATATATATATATATATATATATATATATATATACAGATTCATCACAGCAGAGCTAAATGAAGAGCAACTATACAGGCAGTTTATTCAGCGTTAATGTACACTAATTTTATCCCATGCTGACTGTCACTAGATACTGTTCGAGTCAGTTCTGGGGGGAGGTGGGAGTTCCAATTCTTTGACGTTTACATTGACTTTTTAAGCTTCCTGAGCTATTACTATTTACTGAAAATCTGGATAACGGATCAAGAAGATCTGAAAGGAAAGATGGGACAGTAAAAGTGTAAACTTTACAGAGAGAGCATCAACAAATATTCGGTATTAGATAACACAAGACACCAATTAGTAATAATTTGTCAAAACACGTTTCAGTGGTTTAAATAACATGAATTATAGGGATATACCACGCACCAATCTTACTTCCTTCTACAGGAGTATTGCAATTTCAATTTAAACTATTTTCAAAAAGATCAACTCTTTTACTATGAATGCATCTTTACATGGGTAAAAAAATGGCACTTGCAAATTGGTAAATAAAAAAACTCTGCATATAACGATAATAGTCTTTTGGTTTACGAAAAATAGGACTATAGACAGAAGCTTTACATCAAATTTAAATGCTCATTGTTGTGTTCAATGTAAATAAAGTGAAACACACAATCTGATTGTCTATCGATACTGATCCTTCACAAATGTTCAGAAAAACAAACAAACAACTAATACTTGCGAATTAGTCCAGATTTTAGAATGTTGGGGAATGGAGAACAGAGTACCACTACAATACGTAAGTAGGCACGGTTACGTAACTGAATTTTATTAATGAAAACAGTCAAGCCAATACCACCGAACTTTATAAAAGTTATCATTGTTTAACAGTTTAGGTGATCATGATATTCGTACGTCACTCGCGTTGTAAGACATTTTCTAAACGATTAACACGTCAAGGCATCACAGTCACTAAACACATGAACTTCTCTAATTATTCATAAGTATGAATGAATGCTTCAGGATTTCATCATGGAAAACTAATGTCAGCTCATGATGAAATCCTGAAACCAATCAAATCCCTACAAACGAACACTTGAATATGAATGAATGCATCGGTGGCACAAACGCTAGGACGCTCGCCGACCATGCACATGCTCCTGGGTTCGATCCCTGACCGACGCACTCCTTTACCTCGCTAAGACAGGAATAATGCAGGTAAAGAGGAAAGGTTGGGCATAAGGCTAGCAAACTCATCCTGTAAAATTACACACTGCTACAGAAACTTCAAGCCTTCAGCTTGAGGTCCTATGTTCCACTGCGAACGTGAAGGAAAAAAGAATGAAAATCTACATATTAATAATTCCTACAGTTCCGCTTCTCATCATTTTGAAAGATGGTTTATCTTATTTTACACCTATTTCATTATAATATAAAGACAGGACTCCAAGTGAACATAGACAAGATGGACGTTATGAAAATAACCAACCACCACCACAACAACAACAGCGACATCCAGCGCCAATCACCATCAACGGGAGGGATTTGAAAGAGGTGACTTCATTCACTTATCTAGGGAGCATTGTCTCAAATACAGCCAGTCGGAATCGACGAGGATGTCAAATCGAGCGATAATCGGGAAGGCGAGAAACACATTCATCAACCTGAAGCCAATCTGGAAATCTTCGACACTCAGCATCAGCAACAAAATCCAGTCGGATTTTCAGTACAAACAACGTCAAGTCAGTCAATTCTTCTATACGGATCAGAAACTTGGCGGGCGGGTCACAAAGAATATTTCCAACAGCCTGTTGCAGGCCTTTATCAACAACTGTCAACTATCGCTCTATACTGAAGATCAGATGGCCGGGCCGGAAAGAATCACCAACAAAAAACTATGGCTGAGAACAAACAAACAAAACAAGAACCAATCAATCGCCAGTCAACAAATATGCAGGAAAAAGTGGAGGTGGATTGAATACTCGCTGAGGAGGCCGCTGAGTGAGATCGCGCGCGTCAGGCCATTGTTCAAGCGGGACCAGGCCGAAAGGGAAGCGGCGAGGTGGTCGTCAGTGCGAAGGTTAATGGAGGAGATCGTGTGAAGAGGAGTTGAAAGAGTATGGACTAAGATGGATGCAGGTGAAAAGTACAGCAACAGAAGACAGAAGCAAGTGGAGATGTGCAGTTGAAGCCCTATGTTCCACTAGGAACCCAAGGGAGCAATAATAATAATTTGTTGGCTAAAGGATCTAATGAAGTCAGTTAAATAAAACAATTCAGTTTATTTACTACCCTGTAATGTTTGTCAGATCAAAGTAGTAGATCGGGGTCAATCCGACTGTCTCTGTCTGGATTCAACATAGAACTTGCCACCGAAGTGCAGCAGTTCGAGTTGCCACGTTCCAAATAGCACATAGAGGTAGACAAGAAGATGAGTGAAGAGAATCAATACAGTCTGACAAGTATAAGAGTGAAACAGAATGGGTAATGGTAGAAAGGAATATGAAAGATTATAGAGACTGAATACACCTGAGCCATTGACAACGATTTTGAGCCATGTCACCTATTGTCTCCAGCCATTGATTCCTAGAGTCCCGAGGGCCCCAACCCGGGAGTCTGCATCTCCCTAACTGACTCAGTTTAACTGTCAAGGATTTCATGGATTGATGCCATGTTTTTGTTTGGCCACCACTGGCTCTTTTCCAACCTTCACCTATATCAGCTAGCAATGCCCGTCGGGGGAGGCGGTGGTTAGGCATGCGAAGCACGTGACCTAGCCATCTTAGTCTATGTAACTTTATAGCCTCGTCGATTGATTTTCCCTCTTTGCCCAACACTCTACGCCTAACGTCAACATTACTTACCTTATTAAACCACCTAACGTGAGACAGAGATCGCAGACATCTATGATCGAAAGCAGTCAACTTTTTCATGTCTTCAACTCGTGTTGGCCATGTTTCAGAGCCATAGACAAGGACAGAGCGAACTGCTGAGCAGTACACACGTCCCTTGGTTGATAACCGGATGTCACGCCTACGCCAGAGATGGTGTAAGTCAGCGAAAGCAGCTCGAGCTTTTCGGATCCGTGCTGAGATTTCATCGCCAATCAGTCCGTTGGTGCTAATACAACTTCCCAAATAGGTGAAGTGGTCAACATGTTCTATCACTTCACTCCCTATCACTAAGTTAAGAGTTGACGTGGTCCAGTCCTGTAGTAGCATCCTACATTTTGCAGGGTCAATCCGACTAGAGAGGCATAGAAACCTAGCATAATCTAGATTAGTTGCCCCATTGACGCGCACTACGTTTGCTTAGTTACATAAAACTGTTATTTCTCTGTTGTTTCTGGAATTTATTTTAATTATTTTACATTCGAACACTGAACCTGTGGATGTTATCTTATTGAATTATAATACCTATAACTAACTATTTGGTCTATTGTGACTGTTTAACACTAATTAATATCTATAATTATATATATTATTGGATTTACATACCTAAGTTGACCCATATCAGTGAGTCTATGGTCTGGATATCATTTTTGTTAACTGTATTTGACCGTGATACTACTGCTACGGATTTTTTATTGTTGTTGTAGCTGTCCTCCCAGTTGTGAATTTTTTCCTTTTGCTAGTGTTTGTTCTGATTGCTTTATTCCTTGTTTTCTTGATTCCGAGAGGAGCAACCCATAAAGTCGCTGCTCTGTAAACTGAATATAAATGTAACGACCCCCTTCTCAGGCTTGAGGCTAGTAACCCCACCGTGTAAACAAAATTGCTACAGAAACTTCAATACGATGAATCTCCTTACGACAAAACAAAAAGTCTGTGTGGAGGCATAGAACATCTGCACCATGTATGAGACTGGCAAAGTCGCCCAAATTGCAAACGAGATGAAAAGATATGGTATTTAAGTACTGAGAATATGCGAAAGTAGATGGAATATAAGTGAACTCACCAAATTGTCAACGGGAGTTGATGATCTACTCCGATCACCCAGAAGACAACCACGAGCACACCGAGGGTGTGGTTATCATGAAGTCACCAACGGCAACGAAGGCCCTGACACAATGGGAGGCGATCTCACCCAAGATAATGACTACCAGATTCAACTCAAAAGGAAGGAAAGTGACAGTTATACAATGCTATGCACCCACAAAGAACGCAGACTTCGAAAAGAAAGAAGAGTTTTACAGGCAACAATGGACAATACTACCAAATGGTGGTATTAAAATTCCAATAGGCAACATGAACGCCAAACTGGGACCAGACGACACAGAAAGAGAACTCATCATGGGTAGAGAAGCTCTTAGAGAAATGAATGAGAATGGAGAAGTCTTCGCTGACTTATGTGCCTTCAATGAACTAGTGTTTGATGGCTGCGTATACAAGCACAGGGATATCCCCACAAAGATAAATGGGTGTCGCCAGACGGGCGAACCACAAACCAAATCGACTTCATCTCAATCTCAAGGAAGTGGAGACGCAGCTTACTGGACACAAAAGTAAGAAGAGAAACAGACGTTGGCTAAGACCACTATCTCGTGCAAGGAACACTCCAAATCAAATTAAAAGCTTTCAAAGAAACAGGAGTTGCAGATAGGCTACAAGCCAAATTCAATACTCAAAAACTGAAGGATCAGGATACAAAGGATAACTTCACTACGGTCATAAGGAAAAAGGTGGAAACACAATATCAACACTAGCGAAGAGGCCAGCGTTGAAAAGCACTGAAACAGCCTGAAAGCTGTGTGAAGTCAAACCTGCATGGGATTTCTGGGCAGAAAGAAGAGACAGGACAAACAGTGGCTCACTGCGGACACTTGGAAACTAATAGAAGAGAGAAGGATGGTGAAACAAAAGATTGTCCAGTGCACCGACGAGCAACAAAAACAGGAGTTGAATGCAAGCTACAATACACTGAACAAAAGAGTGAAGAAGAGTGCCAGGGAAGACAAAAGAAAATATTATGAAGCCATGGCAAATGAAGCAAAACAAGCTGCAGGCAAAGGAGACCTTGCAACACTCTACCAATCAACTAAGTTCCTGTCGGGGAAAAATTCAACACAAATGAAGCCAGTGAAGGATGACAATGGAAATTCAATCACCAAAGAGGTGGAGCAAAGGAAAAATTGGTCTGAACACTCCAAAAGACCAACAACACTCCCAATAATAACAACAGCGGAAGCAGAACTACCAGAGGAAATCAACCCTCCGACGAAAACAGAAATCCTGAAGGCAACTGAGATGCTAGAAATTGGAAAAGCAGCAGGACCAGATGGAATCCCAGCAGAGGCAATGAAAATGGACCCCAAGATATCAGCGGACTTGATGACACCACTAATGGTGAAGGTGTGGAAAGAGGGCAAGATACCTGCGGATTAGAGGAAGAGCTACCTATTCGAACTGCCAAAGAAAGGGAACTTAAGTCAATGAAAGAACTGGCGCTGCATTATGTTCCTGTCCATCCCAAGCAAAATACTAAACCGCTTCGTTCTGGAGAGAATCAATCAAATCACAACACTACAGATCATCATTGAACGGAGCTTGGAATGACAGTCAGCTCTCTATCTCAACTTCATTGACTTTGAAAAGGCCTTCGATAGCGTAGCGTCGAACAAGGGGTGATTTAGAAACTACTTTGCTACTCCAGGGTGCTGCCAACAATTATAAACTACATTTCCTGGATGTCTTGCTAAGTAGGAGAGAAGATGGGTCACTTGGGAGAAGTGTGTACAGAAAAAGCACACACACTTCCTTAGTTACGTGCCCATTAAATATAAAAGGAATGTTGTAAAATGTCTTACGAGCAGAGCAAGAAAGATATGTACGGATGCCTCTTACAAAATGAATTTGAATATAATCACGATTCCTTGACGGAGATGGGCTGTCCGAGTAGTTTCATAAAGAAACATATGAAAACATCAGAGGAAAAACCTGAGACTCTGACTGCACACAAGAAACCTCTATTTATTAAGTTACAATTTAATGGGGACTTATCTAGTGAGATTCTATTCCAAAGACTTTCAAGGAGTATACGTAGAACATTTTACGCAACACACCTATGTTTGTCATTCTCTAGCCGACGAATGATTGGGACGCAAACGAAGGATAAGCTTGATAGTTTTGCCACATTTATGTGCGTTTATCAATTCAACTGCACCTGCGGTGACAGTTATGTTGAACGTACTACTAGACAGCTTAGCCAACGTGTTAGTGAACATCTCCCATCGTGGTTTAACAAAGGACAGACAAAAACAATCCGTAGCTCAATTCTGCCACATTTAATTGATAGTGGTCAAAGTAATTCATCGTATCCCACCGAATCTTTCTAATAGACTTCGTATTCGTCTATTGCACACAGCAGAGGCGATAGGCATTCGAACTATTATACCTAAACTATGCATTCAAAAAAGTTCGTACAGCCATTATCCCTCCCTTGGCCTATTAAGACATAAACAACTAAAGACTTCTACACCACCCCATTTTATATTTTCAACCCCTTTCTTATCATCCCTTCATCTTATCAGATCTTCATTATAAACGTGTTTCATTTCCTTCCCCTACAATCTAACATTACTTAATCGGTTCATTTGTTTTTACTAGTCTTTATCGACTGCTTCCACCTGAACAATTGGTTATTTAATCATACTGTTTTGCATTATTCGTGTTATCACAGATTGCCTTACTTTCTCATCCTCATTATTGATAAGACCATTATTATTATTATCATTACTACTATAATGATTAATTGCACAATTTATATTCACCATCGTATTATCCAACCTCGCCAGATACTAGCTTGCTAGGCTACTAGCTTACTAGTTTTCTCGCCGGTCCCAAGCCCGGGTAAAGAGGGAGGGTTGGGGCGTGGTGCTAGCAACTCCACCCCTGTAAAACAACCAAATCGCTACAGAAACTTCAACGAATAAATATATTAAAAATTCTAAAAACATAAGCAATAGCCTTACTTTTCGCTGGAATCGGGGAAGTGAAATGACGCAGGCTGGTGAAAGCCTTCGGGAAGCCAGTCAGCCGATGTGCCTTCTTTCGATGAAAGCAAAAGTAAGGATGGGTACCTGGAATGTTCGTACAATGTACGAAACTGGAAAGGCTGCCCAGATAGCCGCTGAAATGAGAAGGTACAGAATAGAAGTGTTGGGAATCTGCGAGAGCAGATGGAACGGAACTGGAAGGTGCCAACTACCTACTGGAGAGACAGTAATCTATTCCGGCCACCCAGAGGACAACCATGAGCACACCGAGGGAGTGGCCATCATGATGTCACCAACAGCAACCAAAGCTCTCATGCAGTGGGAACCAATCTCCTCCAGGATAATGACAGCCAGGTTCAACTCAAAAGGAAGGAAAGTTACAGTCATTCAATGCTATGCGCCTACAAACGTCTCAGAACAAGAGAAGAAGGAGGCGTTCTACAGACAACTACAAGCAATAATGGACAACGTCCCAAATGGCGATATCAAAATCCTGATGGGCGACATGAATGCGAAGCTGGGAGGAGACAACACAGGAAGAGAACTCACCATGGGTCGTGAGGCCCTCGGTGAAATGAACGACAATGGTGAACTCTTCTCAGACTTCTGCGCCTTCAATGATTTGGTGATTGGTGGTAGTGTGTTCAAACACAAGGATATACACAAGACGACATGGATTTCACCAGATGGAAACACCAAGAACCAAATAGACTTCATCTCAATTTCAAGAAAGTGGAGACGGAGCCTACTGGACACAAGGTCAAGGAGAGGAGCAGATGTGGGTTCAGACCACTATCTAGTACAAGGGACTTTCAAGGTGAAACTAAAAGCCTCGAGGATAGCTGGGGATAGGCCACAATGCAAGTTCAACACTCAATTACTGAAGGACACAACCACAAAAGACACTTTCACTGCAACTGTCAGAGCAAAGCAGGAAACACTACGCGACAGCACTGAAGAATCATGCGTGGAAGAACATTGGAAGTCTCTGAAGGCGATTCTCAACGAAACGTGTTCAACGGTTCTAGGAAGAAAGAAGAGACAAGACAAGGAATGGCTCTCAACGGACACTTGGAAATTAATAGAAGAGAGGAGAATGGTGAAAGAGAAAATGATTCAATGCAAGGACGGACAGGAGAAGGAGACGATGAGCTCAACTTACAAAGCACTGGACAAAGAAGTGAAGAAGAGTGCTAGGAAGGACAAAAGACGATTCTACGACAATCTAGCCACTGAAGCTGAAAAGGCAGCAGGCAAAAGGGACCTGAGGACACTATATCAGATAACCAAATCTCTATCCGGGAAGAGACCAACACAAGCGAAACCTATAAAAGACAGCCAAGGGAACCCCATTACCAAGGAAGAAAAACAGATTAAACAATGGGCGGATCACTTCAAAGGACTCTTGAACCGACCATCACCTGCAACCCGTCCAGAAATACCAACAACAGCGCGCACACAACTGCAAGTTGACACCAATCCTCCAACGAGAGCTGAAGTCTTGAACGCAATCAAGCTTCTGAAAGCTGGAAAAACAGCCGGACCAGATGGAATACCCCCTGAAGCACTGAAAGCAGACCCAGAGACGACAGCAGACATGCTGACTCCATTATTGCAAAAGGTCTGGAAGGAGGGAAAGGTGCCTACTGACTGGAGGAAAGGTTACCTCGTGAAACTACCAAAGAAGGGCGACTTAGGACTCTGCAAGAACTGGCGAGGAATCATGCTCCTATCGACGCCAAGTAAAATCCTGAGTCGCATCATCCTGGAGAGATTAAAGGACGCACTGGAGACAGAACTCCGACCAGAACAAGCTGGATTCAGGAAAGGCAAATCATGTACTGACCAAATTGCAACTCTACGCATCATCATCACAGAACAAAGCATGGAATGGCAATCAAACCTCTACCTCAACTTTATAGACTTTGAGAAGGCCTTCGACAGCGTTGATCGTGAAGTAATTTGGAAATTACTCGAGTACTATGGCGTACCCCAAATATTCATCAACCTTATTCAACAGCTGTAATACAACGGCACCTGCCAAGTGATCCACAACGGAAGACTCAGCGAGGCGTTTGGAGTAAACACAGGAGTCAGACAAGGGTGCTTACTATCACCAATGATATTCCTAATTGTGGTGGACTGGATTATGCGTCAGACTGTGGGAAACGAGAAGACAGGAATATCCTGGACCGACGTGAAGAACCTAGAAGACCTGGATTTCGCGGATGACTTATGTTTGATGTCACACACAATCGAAAACCGACAAACTGGTCGAAGAAGCAGCAAAGACAGGACTCCAGGTAAACATAGACAAGACGGAGGTTATGAAAATAACCAACCAACAACAGCAACAACATCCAACGTCAATCACCATCAACGGGAGGGATTTGAAAGAGGTTACTTCATTCACTTATCTAGGGAGCATTGTCTCAACTACAGGAGGAGCGGACGAGGATGTCAAATCGAGCGAGAATCGGGAAGGCGAGAAACACATTCATCAGCCTGAAATCAATCTGGAAATCTTCGTCACTCAGCATCACCAACAAAATTCGGATTTTCAATACAAACGTCAAGTCAGTCAGTTCTTCTATACGGATCAGAAACTTGGCGGGTCACAAAGAATATTTCCAAAAGGCTGCAGACCTTTATTAACAACTGTCTTCGCTCAATACTGAAGATCAGATGGCCGGAAAGAATCACCAACAAGGAATTATGGGAACAAACAAAGCAAGAACCAATCGTCCAACAAATATGCAGGAGAAAGTGGAGATGGATCGGACACTCGCTGAGGAGACCGCTGGGTGACATCGCGCGCCAAGCCCTCGAGTGGAACCCGAAAGGGAAGCGGCGTGTGGGACGTCCAAGGGTGACATGGAGGAGATCGTGTGAAGAGGAGTTGAAAGAATATGGATTAACATGGATGCAGGCGAAAAGTATAGCAGAAGACAGAAGAAAATGGAGACGTGCAGTTGAAGCCCTATGTTCCACTAGGAACCCAAGGGAGAAATAATAATAATAATCGTATTATCCTATAGACAAAATACCATGATTGGTTTATATTTGAACTTTTGTTTGTAAACTTATGTATATTAGAGTTAAGCCTGATGGGATCTAATTGAAAACAATATTGTTCACTTAAATGTGTTGTTCTAAATTATACACTTCATCCAACAGTTGTACGACAATGCTGCGTGCCAAGTAATCCACAACGGGAAACTGACGGAATCCTTCGAAGTGAAGACGGGAGTACGACAAGGTTGACTGCATACTATCTCTAATAATTTCCCTAATTGCGGTAGACTGGATAATGCGACAGACAGCGGCGGGCATCGACGAGACAGGTATAAAATGGACCCATACAAAAACTTGGAGGATTTGGATTTCGCTGATGATATATGTCTGATATCCCACAAACTGGAAGATATGCAAGTGAAAAGCAACAAGCTGGCAGAAGAAGCATCAAAGATAGGACTAAAGGTGAACATACAGAAAACAGAGGTGATGCAGATTCGTGGCCAACAGCAATAGCAACAATAACAATCAGCATAAAAAAGAGAAATCTGGAAGAAGCGATCGAATCAACTGAAAATACGTGCAATAGGAATCATTCAACAGTTGTCCCAGAAACCCGGGAAGTTCTACTAACCATACTACAAATAAGTAGAAGTAAAGAAAACTATGAAACGAAGGTTTCAAAGTTGTGTAGTTATAATTATAATCGACCAAACGGCGGGTGAACTGTTCATCAGTCTGCTCTGTCCTCCTTTATGGCTATGAGACTTGGCCATTGGGAGTGCAATACATGAAAAGATTAGCTGTCTTTGATCATAGGTGCCTGTGTTCTATCTCCCGTGTGAAGTGGTATAATAAGGTGAGCAACATTGAGGTTAGGCGTCGAGTTCTAGGTAAGAAGGGGAAATCAATCGACAAGGCTGTGAAATTACATAGACTGAGATGGTTAGGACATGTGTTACGCATACCTAGCCATCGTTTTCCTCGACGAGCAACGTTAGCTGACATAGGGTCAGGTTGGAAAAGAGTTAGCTAGTGGTGGTCAAACCAAAACATGGCGTCATCAGCCAATGAAATCCACAACAGTTAGTTTAAGCCAGTTACGTAGGAAAGTGTAAACTTCGTGGTTGGGGTCCTCGGGACGATAAAACCAATGGTTGGAAACACTTGGTGATGAGGCTCAAAATTGTTCTCAATGGCTGGTGCAGATGCATCCACTCTCTGTGACTTATGATTTCCAATGAAACTGTTTTGTTCTTCGTTATTACTATTCCTTTGTCTCACACCTCTGTTTACTCTCCCTATTATGCATTTCTTCTACTTTCTTCTCTTGCTTTGTGTTCTACAAGGAGGGAGTGTGGCGACTTGAACTGCCGCACATATGCGCAAAGTTCCATGTCGAAAATAAACAGACAAACAGACAGACAGTAGTTATAATTAATTAATCATGAACAGTAAATTGTTTGAAACGTCATCCAATAATAATACGGTTTTACTGGGTGATATATCTAACAAACAAATTAATATGGAATTACATACTAACACACTGCTCAAGTTTTATACACATATTCCTATATTCTCCAGAGGAATCCTAGCTGAGTTTTTCCTCGCTAAGTTAGAGAATAAACCACTGAAAAGAGTAATTAGCGAATTGGATTTCTATTGTCAGTATATGGATGATACATTTTGTGATAATGAAAAATGAGAATGAAGTGCAGAATATCCTTGATACGATCAATGATGTTCATTCAGTAATAAACCCTACAGTAGAGAACGAAAGAAATAATGGTATTTCATTCTTAGACATCTTTTCGATTAGGAAAGAGTATGGTCCATACAGAAAAACGGAAACGACGGCAAACTCATTTTTAAATGGTGTGTTTTTGCAACATACACTCAACTTAGTAATGTTTGGTTCATAGATCTGTAGCAATCCACTCAAACAACTCTCTCTCTCTTAATGAGGAGCTTAATATTATCAGAGAATTACTCAGTAAAGTGGTTATCCAGATGAGTTGATTGACAAAATTATGAGTTTAGCGCCAAAGCAAATCGGTATGGTGTTGTAACTGAGTGTTAGTGTCTTATTGATTGATTGTTATCTCACTTGACTAGAATGAGCCTCCAGTCACAACACTGTAGCTAACTGACCATTTGGAAGTGTTCCATACACAAAGACACATTTAACTGAGACAACAACTTTATTACTCACAATCTCCTTTACTCATCAACGGAGGTTTAAACCATAATGTAATGAATATCAGTTTCTTATGCAAATCCCTTGTCTCATTCTTCTTAACCCATACGTCCTGACGTCGTCCTACAGAACCACAGAGATACCCCACGCTAGTGAACGGAGAAAAAGGCTTTAGGAGATTCGATCATCACCAATGATTTATATCTAACGCCACAAAAACATGAAGATCTACAGACTAAAACCAACGAGTTGGTAGAAGCAGAGAAGACAACAACTAGCAGTGTACAGAAGAAATAGAAAAGTAGTCACCTCTCTCACTCACCTAGACAGTATTGTTTGAATCACAGGTGAAATGGTTGGGGATATCAAAGCCAGAATCGGAAAGGCAAAACAGACATTCATTCACCCAAGATAGGTTTGGAAGTCTCTTGCACTCAGAATAAGAAGCAAGATAAGGATTGCCAACACTATTGTCAATTCAACGTCTTCATATGGTTTAGAAAATTGTGTAGCCATCCAGGAGCATTCCCAACGGGTCACTTCGAACTTTAGTCAACAGTTGTCTTCAGTTCATATTGAGAATCAGATGGCCAAAAAGGATTAGCAACAAGTAACACTGAGGCCGAACCGACCAAGACCCTATAGCCGAGTAGATATGCCGAAGCCAATGGAGATAGACTGAACATATGTTTAGAAGACTGTGCAGTGACATGGCGCACCAGGTACTCAAGTGGAACCCGAAAGGGGAAACGTCTATGGGTGATATGGACAAGATCGCATGAGGGAATGAAATCTTGAGAGCAATTTTGTAGCTAGCCAAAAAGAACCACATAGAACAGGATGAAACGGAGGTGTGTTGCTGAAGTCAAATATCTCTCTTAGAACCCAAAGGGGTGATTGTGGATGCCCACTGTGGACTAATCTGTTAATGCATGCATAGATTTTGAGAACTATGATCCTGGTGGGGTCATGGATGTGTACTAAAGCCCAGTATCAATCAGGTTTCAATGGTTCTCTAAGTGATATAAGTTTGTGATCAAACCTGAGACCAATCAAGTCCCTACACACTATACAATTATTTCTAAAGATAATGAAAAAAACATACTTATAACTTGTACAGCATCTTGGAAGTCATCGAACGGATCATGATCAATCGATTCGTTGTAATTGTCTCCATTGTGGTTACAACTGCCTGTTTGATAACTAGGTGGAAATAGACGACGACGTTTTCTCCCTTGACTCAACCCATCAAGAACTAATTTTGAAACAGTAGGATGATTGGGAAGCGAGCCCATAGTAGGACTGAAGGCTGAAGAAGAAAATACGTGGCACACGATTATTTTTCTAACCGACATCCACAATATATTGAAAGTTTATGATTGGACAATTCATAAAAATGATTAAAAACCGATGACTAATTTATTAACTCCTTATTAAATTCAAAAAAATTTTTCACCACTTCATCGAGCCCATTCTAATTTTTTACACTTCTCACACCGACAATTTGCTATCACTTTCTTTTGTGTGCTGTTTTGAAGTGATACATGTTACTGGTGATGTTTGTCTGTAACAATATATGATAGTTTTCTTTGCACTCAAACTTCACGACAGTATTAACGGCACTCACTACACTAGCACCAGTAATTTACATCAATAACAATCCTGGAATGTTTGTGTTAATCCCAAGCAAAGCCACCCGAGCAAAAATTTGCAACACACTACTATAACCAATCAAACTGAGAACTAGGATCATTCATTTTCAAAGACATCTCCATCTTTGACTCTATACTATAATACATACGTTGTGTTAGTGGGCTGATTAACTATCACTGAACACTTCAAACTTGCAAACCGAATTGTTTGCATAACTCTATACTGGGTGGTAAGATATTTGAAGTATTTTACCAGGTGGTAAATCTTATATGACTAGAAGTACTACACATAAGTGTAAGTTCTATTTTACTGACGGTCCATAGGAAGACAGCAGTCGTACAAATCTTTTGAAAAAAGCATATTGCTTCATAAAGGTTGACAACGATCACTTTTCCCTGTATAATGTAAATAAATGGGTAGCCTATATGACATTAACTACCATCTATACCTAAAGTCTTCATTCAATCCCTAGTAGGTTAATATGAGGACCAGAACCTTAGATACTGTAGTAGTCGAGCTGATACCCTTGTAATTACAGGCTTTGTCCCTTTTTACAAAAAAATTTACATCATCCTGATGCAGTTATTTCGTACTCCCATAAACTAATTAGTACCTTGGTTAGCCTACCCAAAATTTCATCACCGATATCCTTAGACGATTCCGCAGTCAAACTAACAAGTTCTGACAAGTGACTTCGTTTTAATTCAAAGAGAACTTCGATAAAGTTAGCCACAGTTGGGAAAGCAGGTGGGTCTAATTCAAACCAGAAGTGTACGGTAGGCAACTGCAGTGCAGCCGAAATGCTTTTCAAAGTGTTTTGTCCAACGTTTTTTTAATCTTCACTGAAAAATAGAAGTAACAAAACGCCTAATTTTTCCATGCCGGTTAACTTTTGTAACTATTGTACTTAGTCGGAAGCATCTAGTTCCGATGCGATTTCTGTTTATTTCAACAAAAAAGCGTTGACGTATCTACGATAATTTTTTATGTACTTCGTTCAATGGCATTCCCTTTGAGATTTTTAATTTATTGAAACCCGAGTTCGTGAACTGGAATGAGACCTTCGATTTAGTACTTGAGAATTAAGCGTACACTGTAAGTGTACGAAAAAGGAAAAATTTTTGAACGAAGAAACCGTCTAGTGGAATTTGGGGATTCCTCATCTTCTACTTTCATTTACTAGGCCAAAATGCCCAACTTTTGTTGGCAATATCAGCCCCACACAATCTTTGCTGGGACCAAATACGCGTCCTGGTTTTTGCTGCTAGGCCCCAGAAATCGAATAACATCGAAGTCATTTCTGAAGAAAACATCTAAAATTATATTTACACCGCAGAATGTACCGTCCGACTTTTCTAACATCTAACCATAAAAACACTGATGAACTACGTAAAAATAAGATATTGGTGTAACATTCTTATGACGTTACACTACTTAATACGTTATTCTCGGCATATTAGATCAAACCCTAACAAGTTAGAGGAAATCAGAGTTGTGTAGTATCATTTCTAATACCAAATTAGGTAAGTGACGTTAAAAATAACAGATGGATACATTATTTTCTGATATGACACCAGTTAACACTTCATAAGTCCCTATACGATTATGACAATTCGAATGCAATACTCTCAGTGGTATTATTTCTTAGCAATTCATTCAGGATACTCATAATTCCAAAGTCTAACTTGGTGGTATACGAAAATCGACAGATGGACCACACAATTCAGAATTATAACATTTCTTGACTAACATAACTGAATTCCATCTGCCAACCAAGAGATACAGGGATTGCAATTTCATTGATAACTTCGAAATGGAATCGAGTTAATTTCAGGAGTAATGACTCCTTTACTGGGGACTGAAACGCACATGCTTTCCATTGGTTAGTTTCCTCTCAAATCCAGCAACTACGGTCTTGAGGAAGTACATCTTAATTACGTTCCTTTGTACTTATCGAAAGACTTTACTAAAAGCAATTAAAGCGAAGCGTCATATACTGTCTGTTTGTCTGTTACTGACATAGAACTTTGCACCGATATGCAGCAGCTCAAGTCGCCACACACCATGCAGCGCACAACAGAAAGAGAAGAAAGTAAAAAGGAATGCAAAATAGAGACAGTAAACAGACATGGAAGACAAAAAGAAAAGTAATAATGAAGAACAATATAGTTTCACTGGGTATTATAAGTCACAAGGAGTGGATGCATCTGCCCCAGACACTGAGAACTATTTTCAGCCATATCACCAGTTGTCGCCAGTCATTGGTCTTTACCATTCCGAGGACCCCAACCACGAAGTCTACACCTTCCTACGTAACTGGCTTAAACTAACTGTTGTGGATTGCATTGACTGATGACGCCACATTTTGGTTTGACCACCACTAGCTAACTCTTTTCCAACTTGACCCTATGTCAGCTAACATTCCCCATCGAGGACGGCGATGACTAGGTATGCGTAACACATGTCCTAACCATCTCATTCGATGTAGCTTCACAGCCTCGTCGATTGATTTCCCCTCCTTACCTAGCACACGACACCTAACCTCAATATCATACCACTTTACACGTGAGATAGAACGCAGGCGCTATGATCAAATACAGCTAGCCAGCTTCTTCATATCTTCCACTTTCAATGACCAGGCCTCACAGACGTGAAGAAGGACGGAGTGGACTGATGAGCAGTACACATGCCCTTTGGTCAATAGCCCGATATCATGTCTACGCCAGAGATGGTGTTAACTGGCAGGCATATGCCAAACGAGCCTTCTGTATCCGTTCTGAGATTTCGTCAGCGATCATCCCATTGGGGCTGATGCAACTTCCCATATGAGTGAAGTGGTCAACACACTCCATCAACCATTTCACTCCCTATTTCAAAGCTACGAGTCAGTGCAGTCTGGTCCTGAAACATCATCTTACATTTGACAGCAGGAGCGAATCGCATGCCAGACATTCGTAGATTCCAGCTCAAGGTGTTCACAAGACTCTGCATTCGTCAGCGTCTTCACCTAGAAGCAGGACTATATCATCTACATATTCTAAGTCAACCAGATTATTCCCTGATCGTAACAAGTCAATCCCTGGGTCTCTGAAGTGAGTAAGGGTTAAGTTCACTAGTGCATCTATGATGAAATTGAATAGAAATGGGGATAATGGGCATCCCTGACCACTAGTTGTCACCACTTCACATGACAACTACGCGTAAGCTCTTACCTGGTTGACTGCATCAGTTCGAATAGAGTAGAGTGACTTGATCATGGCTACCTAATACTTTAGTTAACGCAGACACTAAACCGTCTCCGCCATCCTTAAACACCTCTAGAGTCATTCCATCAGGTCCCGCAGCTTTGCCTCGTTTCAGGCTAGTGACAGCCTCAGTAACCTCAGTTAGGGACGGAGGATCTGTCTATATCCCATTCAGGGAGGTGTTGGATGTTCGGCAGGTTGAGCGTGGCTGTAGGTCAACTAAACTGTTCCGCACAGTGCTCTTTTCAGTGTTCCAGTCATCTATCCAGGGAGGTAATTATGGTGCCAATTTTCTCAGATATTGTTTCACTTATCATTTGCGCCATATACTGGAGATAATAAACGCAACGTAACAAATTTCGAAATTTTACTGTTAATACTATCCATATTCTAATAACCATTGATAAGCTATTATTAAGAACCCAAAGAAAGCGTTAAAATCATAAAAATGTGTTTACAACACTCTACGGCGTGCCTGATAATGTTATTTGGCATTAAACATTGAGAATAACCCGTTCAGGAATTAGACAAGGTATAAAATATATGTAGTAAACTTAAATGTACTGAAGATGGTACTCACCTTCTGAATTACAATTGATAGAACCTATTATGTCTCCGTGTCCCACTGTATCGTTGCCACTCAGATCTTCAACCACATTACATAAGCATTTATCCGTTGAGATTGTACTGCTAACTGGAAATGGTGATGCTTTTTTCTTGGAGCGTCTGCACTGCGAACGCCGATGATCACAATGATGTAGGGCGATGCGCTTCGATCTACGCGGACAATAACCACAGTGATTCGGACGCTTTCTTGGTAGATTGCTTGCACCATTGTATCTTTCTTGGTTTCTAATTAAAAGTGACTCTAGAGGTACGTAAACCTCCAATCCATTGTGTGCTACAGCAGTTTGGACATTTCTGTAGGCCAAATCTCGCAAATGAAGGCGTAGATATTTTGATCCGACACTTTTTCCATAGCTCAGTGAGGTTTCTAAAGACTTTTGAGAAGCTAAATCAACATAAATAAAATAGGACGAAAAAGTATGGATATTGGGAAAGTATAGTAAAAATGACTTCGTAAATCGTTTTGAGAAAGCCTAATGCTATGGAAGTCAGTCACACTACGTCTTATTTTCGTTAAAATAAATGTTTGTGCAGGCAACCCAGCAATCAAGTACAGATTTGTATGTAAGGTTAGGAGTGGTACGTAAATAGGAGTCAATATCGCCTTTTATATCAGTGCCACTTAAGTGAAACAATGTATCTCACATAGTGCTGAATGCTACTCAGAACTGATACAATGCACTATGAACGAATGGTATGCACTCAACAAAAAATAATCCATAGCTTGAATGTGTACTTGTGCAGAATATGCATGCATTAACACGACACCACCCTGAACATGATCTGTCCACTGTATACTTGGTGTTATCGGTGAAATCAGGTGCCTTCCGCCAATAGGTAACAGTGACTATATAACTGTCACTTTTACGCGTAAGATTCACGCTGTCATACAGGTCAACAGCTGCTCGTGCAAACATTTGGAAAGCGAACACACGTGCAATCAGAAAAGCAATAACCCTAGTTGACTGGTCACTGATACAAATCGGACTGTCGAGGAAGATTGGGTGGGATTTAGGCATATACTAAATTGCGTCACTGCACCTTTTGTACCTTAGTCTACGCCTCGCATAAACCGTTTTGCTTTAGTAATGAAATAAGGCTATTAAGATAGCGAAAGAATTTATGTGATCGATTTACCGTGACAGAGAGGGAGTGGTTTCGGATGGACTACCACAAAATTCGAAACGTTTGTATATGATTGACGAAAGTCGCATCCAGTATGAGAGAAAGTTAGTACTGGATTGTGTACAATAACCAAAAAGACTACCGGTACATCAAACGTAAGACTAAAACTAGCAATGGTATACCGTCGCTCAGCAGTGGAGAGGCGGCTGTCAGACGAAACAAAAGCTGAAAAGATCTCGGATTAATTTTGCGATGTCTTTTCGTCTAGTCGTACCACCAAGGGGTATAGCGAGGTCACTAGCCTCGCCACTATAGTGCCTTAATTGTGATAGAGAACGCAGTGGTTCTCAAACTACTGTCTAATCTTATGCCAGGCAAATTACCAGGGTGTGACAGACTTCACACTACTGTTAGTCTCCTTGGCGGATATAATATTCATTCCACTTAAGGAGATTGTTAGATTGTCGCTAACTCAGGCTAGGCTACTCAAGGACTAAAAAGATGCAATTATTAGCCCCAACTTCAAAGGAAGTAACAGGCAGTCAGTATCTAACTACCAGTCTGACATGCATTATAGCGAAGGCAGAGTAAACGATCATAAGGGACCAGCTATTAGCCCATATGAGGAAATATGGCTAATAGGTGGGACAGCATGGATTCCGACCAGGGCGATCCTGCCTGAAAAACCTACTGTTAGCTAAGGGAGATTGGGTCGAAGCCAGGAATAAGAACCTTCTGTTGGACGTCATCTTCATCAATTTTAATAAAACATTCGATAAGGTATCCCATTTATGTTTCCTTAGTAAACTAAAACGTTTTGGATTAGATCGACGCCTATATGAGCGGTTTAGGATTACCTGAAGGATAGAAGGCAGAAAGGGTTAACGGTGTTCTGTGGGGGGAAAGCAGTACTGAGTGGAGTACTTCAGAGAACTGTACTTGGTCTCCTGCTATTTCCATTACACGAAAGTGAACTACCAAAAATTCAACAAACCAAATAACAATGATGATAGGTCGGTATTACAAAACGATCTAGACAAATTAGCTGAGTGGGCCAACCTCTGGATTCTGGAAATTAATTCCAAGAGAAGCGCAGTCATACACCTAGATTAGAGGTCTTACACGTCGTACTTCCTGGAAGACACATGATTGCCTCATATGAAGGAAAAAACTAAGTTATGAATTATTTTAATTAACGATTCATAAGTAATGGCAAATTGTAATGGAGCTGTAACTAAGGCTTTTGGGATGCTATGAACATTTCGAACGAATTCCAAACGATTAGATGAGTTTATGTTCCAAGTGCTCTATGCAATATATGTCAGGCCTCATCTAGATTACTGCATACAGCGCTTTGAGGAGGCACATATCCTGGAAAGAGTACAAAGGGTAAGACCCAAATTAGTTAGTGGTACCTCACATCTTTATGACAAGAGGATGAAGCACTTATAATTCTTCCCATTATCATAACTAAGGAGGAGAGTCGAATCAATTTTCCCTCCCTCTAGGATGTATTTACGACGTCACCATAAAAAGGTGACCAAAGTGAGGTCAAATAAAACATGTGTGGAATTTACATTTACTCACAGAGTGGTCAACGACTGGAACTCCGAAACTGATTCAGTAGTATCAGTCCGATCGGTGAGCACTTCCAAAGAGAAACTAGATCTCTGCAGAGATAGAGATTGCAAGGATTAACATAAGCAACAAGGGCCTTTTTTCCTTATTATCTGAATCTAGTCCTAAATCAGACGAATAACGACCGGTGGGACACAGGAATCAACCCTACATTTTCATCACCAGTTAATGAAACAATGTCTACATACACCCTCGAAGTATAATTATAAACGCAATATAATCTACATAAAATTGTACACGTGTCAAATAAGGCAACTAGGTCGAAATATCTGAGCATGGAAAACTGACTTCTGTATTTCTGCTTGGTACTTCACACCATTTTAGGTGAGACGAGATGTACTGTCAGGATGTTATGCCAGTATCGCTACACTTCAGTATCACAGCTATGTATTTGCAGACTTGAAAGCTGATATAACTAATGCTTCCACCAGTTACCACACAATATATACACATATTAAGCCTGCATAGGGAAGTATCTACGTGACAGATACCCACTGATTCAAAATTCGAAAGCTCTTATGGAGGAGCTCCTAGGACGCTTGTGTTCAAGATGAGTGACCTTAGGGACACACCTCGCTTACACACAGATAACAATCAACCACCTTCCAGGCTAACACACATTGTGTGATGACTAAGTTGTTTGAGTAGACGGTAGTGACACATGGAGATTTTGATTCCTATCGGTGATATTACTTAACATACCCTAATAGTTATATTCAATTCGTCTCAAAGGAAAAGTCCGTAGTTCTTTGAAACTCAAAAAGTTCGACGACTACAAAGAAACAGTGATGCATCTACTCAACTATCGACCAAACAATTAATATTTGGTGCGACTCATACCTTGGTAAAACCTTTCCACTGACGATAGTGTTTCCCTTAAGCTCTGAATATCAGTACAACGATCTATTTTCCCCTTGTATAACTGGCAAAGACTAGATGCAGCATTTGCGAAAGTTTCCCATACTTTAACTATCAATTTATTGGGGTGAACATCCCCAGTAGAAGTGCAATTGGAAGCCATGCAGAGAAAATGACTGAAGTAGCCGCTAGAAAAAGTTTAGTACAGTGTGTCCAATGACCTCTTTACGAAACAGTGTGAGCCGATTTGATTTCCCGGTGCTCGCTTCTTAGTTTTGAGGTAAACGTTCTAGGTTTTCTGTCAAATTCTGCCTAGTTTATCCTGCCACTCGAGTGTCGTAGTCTTGGTTAACTCTCGTAGTGGTAAACAATTCCCCAAAATTATTGACCACAGCAATCACTCACCATTGGATGCTGACCACCACTGTTTAAGTCGACTTGTTAGCTGAAGGCTTCCTGTCAAGCATCCCCGCCATTTGGTACCCCGTCGTGTCACGTGCACGATCACTAGCAATCTAAGCGTTCGTCTGACGGCTTGTTTTGGTCCCGAAATATATCACGTAGTTTGGACGATCAAATATTGGCTTTTGTTTTGTTTTTGGTACGCGAGAATAAATAAGTTAGAAGTTGCTGAATAAAAGATATCCGTCAACCTTTAAACTGGTGAGCCCGACCGCGAACTACATCTACGACAAATACGCAGATAACCCCGGTGAGTTCGTTCCTTTTTGTATTTGTTCTTGTACCATATATTATTCGACATAATTTTCGTCATGAGTGATCTTAGTCCCAAGGTCATCCGTATCCGCTCAACTCCTAAAACCATTCAGCTCGTACCATACTGGCCAGATAACGCTGAAACCTGGTTTCTGCTAGCTGAAGCAGATTTTTGTGAGCATGGGATAACCGATCAACGTTCACAGTTACTTGCAGTTATTCACGCCCTACCGCGGGAATTCAGCAAGTACGTAACATCACAGATGTTGAGTCCCGAGGTAAGTAACTCGTACGAGTTGCTCAAAGCATCCCTCCTCAGGAGAATCGTTCTCACGGACCGACAACGTCTGGATGAATTATTTCGTAACATCGAGTTAGGAGATCAGTCAGCCGCGAGCATGCTGAAAAGAATGAGAGAAGTTATTGGCCAAAGTCAGTTCGACGAAGGACTATTTAGAGAACTCTTCTTATCCAAGCTTCCACAGTCTGTACAGACCGTACTTGTGACTATTTAAGGTGTTGTAATCTATGACTTCGCTATTTTTGCAGATAGGATTCTAGAAATAACTAAACGGTCAGTTCCCGAAATATGCTCGATGACTAAGCAGACTTCGAGTAAGGATACTGCAATGATAGAGTTATGCAACTCCATCCAGCAGATGTTTAGGTCAAACATGCATTCTAACTCCTCCGACCGTCGTCCTAAATCTCCTCAACGCAGGAACTCACGTGGTCGATCTAAGTCCAAACCACGTTCACTGAAAAACCCTGACTGGTGCTGGTACCACAACACCTATGGCCAAGAAGCGAAGTGTTGCCGTAAGCCTTGTAACTTCGGAAATGTCTCAAAGTCTGTGGGAAACTATCCCGCCGGCACGCGTTAGCGGCAACCGTCGCCGGTGGCACTAGCCGCCTACTTTACATCCATGATGTGATAAGCCAGACTCGATACTTAGTCGACACAGGCGCCGAAGTCAGCGTCCTTCCTGCTACAGCAGCAGATCGACAGAAGGAACCTACCTTCAACTTACAGGCTGCAAATGGAAAACCAATCGCAACCTTTGGTAGGAAATACGTCTATCTGAACGTAGGTTTACGCAAACCTATTCGGTGGATTTTCCTTCTCGCTGACGTTACAATGCCCATCATTGGCACGGACCTACTTAATCAGCATGATTTACTCGTAGACGTCCGCCGAAAACGACTGACTGACAATGTCACCACTCTGTCTATCAAAGGCATCACCTACATAGGCCCCAGCTTGTCACCCGTTAAGATAAAGGCAATCATTCATCAAACTTTGCAACCTATTGTTGACAAATATCCGAAACTTAATTGCCCGTCGAACGACCTACCGTGCATAACCAGCAATGTTATGCACCACATCATTACCACAGGACAACCCGTGACATCTAAAGCGCGACGACTAGCTCCTTACAAACTGAGAATCGCCAGGAATGAATTTGACCATATGCTCACCCTTGGCATCATTCGACCTTCGAACAGCCCATGGGCATCCCCACTTCATATGGTTCCGAAAAAGGATAGAAATGATTGGCGACACACCGGTGATTACTGGAGAGTGAATGCCAAAACAACCCCTGATTGCTACACGTTGCCTCCTTCGAGGGAATAACAAGTCCATAGAACTTGACGCGTCTGCTCGAAATGCTTTTACCCAGATTAAAAAAGCTATTGCGAATGCCACACTTCTGATGTATCAGGATCCAACGGCACCGTTAAGTATCTCGGTTGATGCATCAAACACTGCAATCGGCGCAGTTCTACAACAGCTAGTTGACAAAGAGTGGCAACCACTCGCCTTTTTCTCCAGGCGCCTTCAATTAGCTGAAACGAAGTACAGCACATTCGGCAGAGAACTTCTGGCTATGTACTGTGCTATACGACATTTTAGACATTCGGTAGAGGGTCGTGAATTCATAATTTTTACTGATCACAAACCTCTGACGTACTCTCTGAACTCACCTTCAGATAAGTATTCACCCAGGGAATCACGACAACTGGATTACGTCTCACAGTTTACATCAGATATTCGCCATGTATCCGGAGTAAACAACACTGTGGCAGATGCCTTGTCGCGCGTTTGTTCCCTCACCCAAATCGACGGCATAGACCTTGTAAAACTGGCTCGTCTTCAAAAAGAAGATACCGAGCTTCAACATGAGTTGTCGAAAACAACTCTACAATTAGCTGAGAAACCCTTAGGTATGGGAAGAGATACTATTCTATGCGACATTTCCACGAGTACTCCTCGCCCCATCGTGCCTAAAAGTTATCGCCGTAACGTCTTCAATACGTTGCATGGCTTATCTCACCCAGGTATTCGAACTACTGTCAAGCTCGTAACTAGTCGGTTTTGTTGGCCTGGCATTAATAAAGAAGTAAGGGAATGGGCACACACGTGCTTAGCTTGTCAAAAGTGCAAGGTGATAAGACACACCAAAAGCCCACTTGGCACCTTTCTTCTCCCTGACGCTCGTTTCGAACACGTCCATATAGATTTGGTTGGACCCCTTCCTGAATCCATGGATATACCTATATTTTAACTTGCATCGATCGATTCACACGATGGCCGGAAGCAGTACCCATCAAGGACGTATCTGCTGAAACAGTCGCACGCGTCTTCGTAGAAAGATGGATCGCTAACTTTGGATGCCCATCTTCCATAACAACTGATCGCGGGCGGCAATTCGAAAGTGGCTTATTCTTCGCCCTGACTAAAATCATAGGTTGCATGCATTTTCGAACAACAGCCTACCATCCTCAAGCTAATGGTATGGTAGAACGTCTACACAGACAGCTGAAAGCTGGTCTGTCAGCTGCAAACAACACCCATTGGACTGAATCCCTTCCGTTAGTTCTCCTAGGGATACGAAACGCCTTGAAAACCGATGCTGGTTGTA
This sequence comes from Trichobilharzia regenti, assembly GCA_944472135.2. NCBI lineage: Eukaryota > Metazoa > Platyhelminthes > Trematoda > Strigeidida > Schistosomatidae > Trichobilharzia > Trichobilharzia regenti. Next base: position 60,384,523 of record OX235270.1, read on the forward strand.
CTAGCGCCGAGCTAGTATATGGCACGACACTGCGACTGCCTGGTGAATTTGTTTCTCCCTCGAGCTTCCCACCAGTGGTAGATCACGCTTCATACGTCAGCAGGCTTACAAACGCAATGCGTTCAGTTAAACCTGCTCCCCTTCGTCCACAGTCCATTGATGTTTTCGTTCATCCGTGTTTGAAAACTTCTTCACATGTATTTGTTCGTCGCGACTCTGTGCGCAGACCCCTGGAACCCCCATACGACGGACCTTATAAGGTAATTAAACGTTCTGATAAATTCTTTGTCTTGGACAAAAACGGCCGCGAGGACACCGTCAGCATTGACCGTCTGAAACCGGCTTACTTGGAGGGTAATCCTATTAGCATAGAGCTCAACGTACCCCATAATCCACAAGTAACTGAAGATCGTTTAGACATCGATGAAGTCACTAGCACAGCGACAGCTACCGAATCTTCTGTTTAACCCCCTAAGAAAACCCGTTCTGGGCGTACCGTAAGGTTCCCAGAATATCTTCGCACTTATTTAACATAACGAAGTCGTATGACTCATCCAACTCATCCGTTTGTGGTACTAATTACTTTTTTAGACGCATCAGCTTTTTATATATAGTATCACTAAACACAAGTAAAATTTTTTTCAACAGTACATGTAACATGCAAAAAAAATAAATTAGATGTATTTTTTTCGATGTTCTGAACTTAGCATTATTTTACTGTATAGTAAATGCACACAATTTTTTTTAACCAAAAAGCTCATTTCGTACATTTTCCTCGACATGGTTCTTAGCGTACTTGTTTTCTTTTCCAGGTGCGATGGGCACTGGACAGGAAACAAACGAAGCACGGGATCCAATGAACAACAACAAGAAAGCTATGCACAAACACCCTATACGCAGAGGCAGATAAACCAGTAGGCATGCCACCAAGCCGCTCGGAAGATTTTTTCCACCGAAAGGCAACCATCGAGTATTTTTACTTCCGGCTGCTGCTAACTTAAAGTCCTCACCAAAACACTAGGGGGGGAGTGAGCTGTACCGATAAATAATTCCCCAAAATTGTTGTCAATGTAGTTGAAGATTGAACGATCAATTCATGGTTGTTTGCTCAAAACCAACTTCCCTATATTTTCGCGGAGACATCGATACACCAGTCATCGTCTCATCGGTCGCTGTTCAGAAAGAAGTCAGGCCAAAACTGTCAGAAGTAATATTGTGATTTATTATTGTAATATTTGCTCATAGATCTTAGTTTTAAAGCTTAATTTTAAAGTTGCTTATATGTTGGTGTTGCAATAAAAATTTCTCGAGTAGCCAATCGGTGTTTTGGTTTTTACGTCCGTTATTACTAGGCGTTTCTGAGAAACTTCAAGGAACAGCGTGAGTCCCAGCGTAGCAAAAGCTCAGCATTGATGGTTTACGAGATGTGGCTGACAGTTTCTGACAGTGAAGTCAGTTTCTGACGGCGGAAACATTTTCTGACGGATTCAGATAGCTGGTGACAGTTTGGATAGTCACCGTTCATCTTTCCTGGTGCCGGTCAAATCCTCTTTGAACAAGCAATATCTGGAACGTTTCTGGAATTGGGTCAAGTTCAACAATGCCTGGGTCAAGGAAGGGACAGAGCGTCTTGGATGCAAACAGGAAAGTAAGCCATGGTGACTTGTCTGTTAATTGTAACGATGTGTCTGATGTTAAACATGACATGGTTGATGTTACTGTTTCGCTGTCCAGGGATAATAGGAACATCAAACTCCCTAAATTCGAACCACGGTGTTTCGATGGAAACCCAGCTGATCATTTACAGTTTGTAAGGGAATTTGAAACCATGTTAGGTGGTTTTTTATTAACTGATGAAATGAAGTTAATGTATTTGATGAGTTTGTCAATGTAGTTGAAGATTGAACGATCAATTCATGGTTGTTTGCTCAAAACCAACTTCCCCAATTTTCGCGGAGGCATCAATACAACAGTCATCGTCTCATCGGTCGCTGTTCAGAAAGAAGTCAGGCCAAAACTGTCAGAAGTAATATTGTGATTTATTATTGTAATATTTGTTCACAGACCTTAGTCATACGTGATTTATATGTTGGTGTAACAATAAAGAATCCTCGAGTGGCCAACCGGTGTTTTGGTTTCTGCTTCCGTTATTACTAGGCGTTTCTGAGAAACTTCAAGGTACAGCGCCAGCCCGAGCGTAGCAAGAGCTGGGCATTAACGGTTTAACGAGACGTGGCTGACAGTTTCTGACGGTAGAAACAGGATCCGGCGGATTCAGACAGTTGGTGACAGTTTGGATTGTCACCGTTCATCTTTCCTGGTGCCGGTCAAATCCTCTTTGAACAAGCAATATCTGGAACGTTTCTGAAATTGGGTCAAGTTCAACAATGCCTGGGTCAAGGAAGGGACAGAGCGTCTTGGATGCAAACAGGAAAGTAAGCCATGGTGACTTGTCTGTTAATTGTAACGATGTGTCTGATGTTAAACATGACATGGTTGATGTTACTGTTTCGCTGTCCAGGGATAATAGGAACATCAAACTCCCTAAATTCGAACCACGGTGTTTCGATGGAAACCCAGCTGATCATTTACAGTTTGTAAGGGAATTTGAAACCATGTTAGGTGGTTTTTTATTAACTGATGAAATGAAGTTAATGTATTTGATGAGTTTGTCAATGTAGTTGAAGATTGAACGATCAATTCATGGTTGTTTGCTCAAAACCAACTTCCCCAATTTTCGCGGAGGCATCAATACAACAGTCATCGTCTCATCGGTCGCTGTTCAGAAAGAAGTCAGGCCAAAACTGTCAGAAGTAATATTGTGATTTATTATTGTAATATTTGTTCACAGACCTTAGTCATACGTGATTTATATGTTGGTGTAACAATAAAGAATCCTCGAGTGGCCAACCGGTGTTTTGGTTTCTGCTTCCGTTATTACTAGGCGTTTCTGAGAAACTTCAAGGTACAGCGCCAGCCCGAGCGTAGCAAGAGCTGGGCATTAACGGTTTAACGAGACGTGGCTGACAGTTTCTGACAGTAGAAACAGGATCCGGCGGATTCAGACAGTTGGTGACAGTTTGGATTGTCACCGTTCATCTTTCCTGGTGCCGGTCAAATCCTCTTTGAACAAGCAATATCTGGAACGTTTCTGAAATTGGGTCAAGTTCAACAATGCCTGGGTCAAGGAAGGGATAGAGCGTCTTGGATGCAAACAGGAAAGTAAGCCATGGTGACTTGTCTGTTAATTGTAACGATGTGTCTGATGTTAAACATGACATGGTTGATGTTACTGTTTCGCTGTCCAGGGATAATAGGAACATCAAACTCCCTAAATTCGAACCACGGTGTTTCGATGGAAACCCAGCTGATCATTTACAGTTTGTAAGGGAATTTGAAACCATGTTAGGTGGTTTTTTATTAACTGATGAAATGAAGTTAATGTATTTGATGAGTTTGTCAATGTAGTTGAAGATTGAACGATCAATTCATGGTTGTTTGCTCAAAACCAACTTCCCCAATTTTCGCGGAGGCATCAATACAACAGTCATCGTCTCATCGGTCGCTGTTCAGAAAGAAGTCAGGCCAAAACTGTCAGAAGTAATATTGTGATTTATTATTGTAATATTTGTTCACAGACCTTAGTCATACGTGATTTATATGTTGGTGTAACAATAAAGAATCCTCGAGTGGCCAACCGGTGTTTTGGTTTCTGCTTCCGTTATTACTAGGCGTTTCTGAGAAACTTCAAGGTACAGCGCCAGCCCGAGCGTAGCAAGAGCTGGGCATTAACGGTTTACGAGACGTGGCTGACAGTTTCTGACGGTAGAAACAGGATCCGGCGGATTCAGACAGTTGGTGACAGTTTGGATTGTCACCGTTCATCTTTCCTGGTGCCGGTCAAATCCTCTTTGAACAAGCAATATCTGGAACGTTTCTGAAATTGGGTCAAGTTCAACAATGCCTGGGTCAAGGAAGGGACAGAGCGTCTTGGATGCAAACAGGAAAGTAAGCCATGGTGACTTGTCTGTTAATTGTAACGATGTGTCTGATGTTAAACATGACATGGTTGATGTTACTGTTTCGCTGTCCAGGGATAATAGGAACATCAAACTCCCTAAATTCGAACCACGGTGTTTCGATGGAAACCCGGCTGACTATTTACAATTCGTAAAGGAGTTTGAGATCATGCTTAGTATTTTTTATTAAGTGATGAATTGAAATTGATGTATTTGTTGAGGTATTGCACCGGAGATGCTTCAAGAGCTATACAGTGCTGTAAGCTCATGCCCCCTAATGAGGGATACGCTGAGGCTATGAGTATATTACGTCAAAGGTTTGGAAGACCTTCGATGATTGTAAGGAACGTATACGAAGCTGTCAAAGGTAACGGCAGTCAACTTCAAGATGACTCCAAGGCACTTAATGAGTTTTTAGATAATCTTATGACTTATAAGAATACCGTGATTTCGATGAATTTCATGAGTGACCTCAACTCGAGTTTTATACTAGAAGTAATAGCAAGACGCCTACCTACTCGACTGCAAAGGAAGTGGGTGAAGATAAGCTCCCGTATGGAGGATGAGGGTATCGAGCCAAAGTTTGATGATATCCTGAAACTGGTAAATACTAGTGTCAATCAATCTATGAGCAAGTTTTCCAGTCTGTTAGATCTCACCCCTAGAATAGAGCAGTCTGAGGGTAAAACGCACTCATTGATGACGAATAAGCCTCAGAGAGGTGGATATCGAGAAGGCTCCATGATGTCTAGTAATGCATATAAACTTAATGAGGGCAACACGTTTCGTAGTACATGCTCAGCAGATAAGTTGCGAGATGCAAGACAAACACAGTTGTGTTTCACACGTTTGCAAGAGGTGCATACAAAGGTGAACTGTGAACCAGTGAGCAAGTTCAGTGATAAGCTAAATGTAAACTCCAGGCCTGACTCCGAATTGTGGGACGATAACGGTGCGGTCAGGAAGTCTGTAGTTGCAACTGGTAAGCCATTGTTGAATAGAGTGTCACAGAATAGAGTTGCTGCTTCAGAGTGCAGTTCTGACCCTACAAGTTTACAAGGTATTACTAGTCAGAGTGAAGTTATAAAACCTTTTAGGATTTGTGAGGAAGAACCCGAATTGTCTACTGCTGTTATTAAAGAGTTTGAAAATGATGAAGTCGACCGGATAAATGACGGAAAATTGAATATTTGTGATAATGATCATGATAGTGCACATTTTTCTTTGGCTGATCATGATGAGATGAGGGGAATGCCTACTACTGCTGAGTTGAACAAAGGTTCTGTACATCTTGAACGTGAAGTGGAAATAAATGCAGATTCAGTTGCAGAAGGCATGCATACTTGTCAGACCGTCAGTGTGAGTGATCAGCGTGTAGCCCACCTATCATCAGATGCTAGTGTTAAACCTGAGCTGATAGTAAAAGACAGCAGTGGTGGTGGTCTTGCAGGTAGACAAACTTCTGAAAGCCGAGCAACAACAGCTTTTGATTCACCGCTAACTTCATCAACTGGTTTCAATCGGTCATCGTTGGTGTTGTCATCCACAATGAAACAGTCACCCATCAACTCAAGTATCTTCTGCAATGACTATGATAGCACTGGTGCATTTGAAAGGACGAAAAATATTGCTCAGTTTAGAGAGGATAAGCCAAGTGTAAACGAAAGAGTAATTGTTAAATTGACTTGCATGAATAAAGGCATTTCCTGTTTCAAGTTACTATTTGAATATTATTATCTTTGGTGTAAATTACTCTGTGTCTACGCCTGGCTGACCGAATACGTCGTGTGTTTGTTCGTCATTTATGTTCTACGATACAATGACATGAGCGTGTTACCGTTCAGATTTGAGGATATAGCTGATAGAGGAAAGTCAGCAAATGAACTCTGCGACGATTTTCCAACCTAGAGCGTCAACCTGAGAAGGGTTGTAGGCGTACTGCTGTAAGTCCTACAATTCTTCAAAGGGTAGCGCATCAATGAGCAGTCCAATGTGCTTGGTGTGTGATTTTGTACATATGTTCATATTGTATATACTGAATTGATATCATCTGTCATCTAGCTGTTGGTAATTCTGTTTGTGTCCGGACGACTTCCACTTGGATCATCAACCTGAGAAGGAATGTAGGCGTACTGCTGTAAGTCCTACAGTTCTTCAAGGGTAGTTTGTCGTGTCAGAATCCACAACATTTGATGTGTTGATTGTACATATGTTTGTGTTAAATAATTGTGTGAGTTTCAATTATTGTAATTGTTGGTTAATCTTGTTTGTGTCCGGACATTCCACAACTTACAATCGTCAACCTGAGAAGGGTTGCAAGCGTACTGGTGTAAGTCCTGCGATTCTTCAAAGGAATTCCATCAAGACATGAACTGCGAGTTTGTGTGTACTGTTTGTATATACGTGTGGTGTGTCATATCAATTGGTGTATTTTGGATTCATTGTGTTTACTCGTTGTTTTCGTATCTTGTTGTTATTGCATAATTTTGTTAAAATTTTCGTCGTGATTACTTCTGAAGTTGTTTCCAGTCTTCTACATCCGTGAATGAATTGATTGATTCTAAGGACAGCAGATGGGTCGTATACGCCGGGGAGGCTAGGCTATTGCTGAGAATGAAATGCATACGGAGATAATGATTAGCTGTGGTCCCATACGCCGGGGAGAAAGAGTGTAAACGACTGAGGCTCGCATACGTCATCGTTACTAGAACTGAGGCAGAATGAGTGACAAGCGATTTCAGTGGTAATTGGTAATGAGTAGATAAGAGGATGTGCGTAGAGTATCGTGAGGTGGTGCTATGGTCACGTTGCATTCTGCAAGAGTCATTCTAGCAAGTGGCGATTGTGTTCCAAGAGTTGCCTTTAATTGGAAGGCGCAGGTCGTCATTGATGTGTGAGATTGTGCTGTGAGTATGCTTGTGGTGTGTTGGCTTTTCAGTTTGTTTTCCATTTCAGCTCTGTCCGTGTGACATACGTTCTCGCAATTGCATCCAAGTCAACGTGTATTGGTCGTGAAGGGAAAAAGGGATGGATCGGTATTTTGACGGGGAGTGTCAATGTATTTGAAGATTGAACGATCAATTCATGGTTGTTTGCTCAAAACCAACTTCCCTATATTTTCGCGGAGACATCGATACACCAGTCATCGTCTCATCGGTCGCTGTTCAGAAAGAAGTCAGGCCAAAACTGTCAGAAGTAATATTGCGATTTATTATTGTAATATTTGCTCATAGATCTTAGTTTTAAAGCTTAATTTTAAAGTTGCTTATATGTTGGTGTTGCGATAAAAATTTCTCGAGTATCCAATCGGTGTTTTGGTTTTTACGTCCGTTATTACTAGGCGTTTCTGAGAAACTTCAAGGAACGGCGTGAGTCCCAGCGTAGCAAAAGCTCAGCATTGACGGTTTACGAGACTTGGCTGACAATCATTGACCACAGCAATCACTCACCATTGGATTCTGACCACCACTGTTTAAGTCGACTTGTTTGGCTGAAGGCTTCCTGTCAATCATCCCCCCATTTGGTACCATGTCGTGTCACGTGCACGATCACTAGCAATCTAAGCGTTCGTCTGACGGCTTGTTTTGGTCCCGAAATATATCACGTAGTTTGGACGATCAAATATTGGCCTTTGTTTTGTTTTTGGTACGCGAGAATAAATAAGTTAGAAGTTGCTGAACAAGAGATTCGGTCAACCTGTAAACTGTAAAAGAAGTGGCGGTGGAATTAATCATATGTATTCTGTAATACTTGGTGTGTTAAAACCGTGTTTCTATGGTAATATAATTAGTCTTTTCACCTTTCGGTACTCACTGATCACCACAATGTGGAGATTTTGCCTTAGTTTGGATTTGCGCAAACTGACGCCAACGCCACTTTGTGCTTTTCCGTTGTGCAGTTTCTGCGCACATTCTTTAAATCTGTGATAAAACTATAACGTGCTGACAAGTCTTAGAACTTTTTCCTCGAACAATCTTTACCTTTTATTTAACTAAAATATATGCCGCACCTGATCACTTTTCGTGGATAACCAAGACCTTTTATTTACCTTTTGTCTTCAGTAATTATAGGTTAGGTAGACTGCTGAATCAGTGGGTATCTATGCTAATTGCGCTAAGTAAAGAGTGGTAAAGTGTAGCTGGTTTATATCACTACCACTGTTTTACGTACTCCTAAACCTTGCTAAGCCTGTAGTTAGCCAATCAAAGAGGGAAGCTTGGGGAAAATTTCGGCAACCACAGCCCGTAAGGATAAAAAGATTGCCACAGAAAATTCAAAGCTGTAGACTGAGGGCTTATTTTCCACTCAGAAGGCAAAGGAATGAAATAAATATACGTTATTTTCGCAAATATGAATTCCGCTTGCGACGATTACCATAATCTGCTGTTGCAGCTGAAAAATCTTGAAGCGTATTGACTAATTCCATTAGCTAGGAAATAGAATTAATTCCTTGGAAATTCTTAAACATTCTGAAAATGGCAATTTTTGATGATCTTGGTGCTGACTTTTCAATCGAGCGAAACGCATAAGTCTCCATGAGGGGATGTTCTGCAAAAGATGCAAGAATCAAAATAAACAGTCTAAACAGTGTGGGAAAACTTGTCTCCTCAGGCTATCTGCTCCTGCTATACCGATAATTTCTTCGGTTAATGAGTAAAATCATTCTCCGGCATGAATTTGATCTTTACATATTGTTTCGTTGTACTCAAAGGTTTAAGTGTGAGATATTTCCGTCAATTAAAGTTCCCTGTGGTATCGACGCAGAATTTACTCTCAGGGATAATCACTGTGTATTTGCGTAAATACAACAGTTAATCGCAGTATATTCTGTGTGTGGTAATACATTTTACAAAGAAATAAAACAGCGCACTTAGGCAACTGAATATTTAGAATTAATCCTATTTTATCATTTCAGTGGAACTGACATGTTGATCATGTAAATGCTTCCACATTTATTTGGAGTGAAGTATTTTTCTGTTATCTAATTAGGTCAACATCAGGCCTCAATCTTAGACAGGCTTCCATCAATATTTGTAACTGGTGTAACTATTCATAACCTGAGCACGATCGGCCTAATGTCTGACTTCACAGAGTCGCGTTGATCTCAAGAACCAAGAGTGATGTCAGTCTAGGCAACACTCACGCATATACGTCGGTACTGACTTGTGCCTAACAGACAGCATTAAGAGACAGTGGCTCTACGGTCGAGCGAACGGCTCAAAAGATGGAAGAATCTCATTATTAACTGCTTTCAAGTTGTAAAAGTTAGAAGTGTGATTATTCGGATACCTCTATGGGTGAAGAGAGGAATCACTAAGGTGATTTAACATTTCGTTACACTCAAGATCACAGGCTGTTGAATAGATGGCCTGAACCGAGTAGAATGGTAGACTGTGGTAATCCATATGTCATTTTCATTAAAGAAACACTACTCTCACCCGATATCAGAGACAATAAAGTCGCCTTACCGAAAAACAGACGCATAGGGTATCCCACTAGGCACCAAGTGGGCGGTGTTGTTGTCGATACTAAGAAGTGCTTAACCTTGAGCGGCGTTAAAGCCGTTGCGCACGAAAAGGGGACCACCTGAACTTCTACGCTTCAGACTAAAAGATTACGAGCTATGGCTCACAGCACTCCTCTCACGACGTCATCCAACATTTTCCATCCTTCAGCACGCAGTGGTCACGCTGCTCTCACTTTCAAGTACATAACCGCAGCAGACGAAACACCAGCTCTACGATATATTTGGAAAGCCGATAAAAACGCTGCCTCTTCACCGATACAATCATATGACTGGCACTTAAATCCAGCATCTCACGTGGAAGCTTCATGAAGTCAAGCGAATTTACGCCCAGGCAACCTAACTTTTCATCCTTTTGTATTTCCCAAATATTCGAAAAAACTGTGCCCTATGGACAAAACAGGAGATTCGTAGATTGCGTGGACGTTGACATAAGTGCTGAAACCAGCTTATTACACCTGAGATTTCTGAGTCCAGAAGCAAGGCTATTGTAGTAATCCGTTAACCAAGGGCGAATTTTGAAATGCATTTAGCCCAAAACGTAATGTCGGTACATTGGAAAACTTTGTTTCGTACACCAACTTCACTCGTGAGACATTCAAGGGGGTCCCAAACGTGACTGTTGATGATAGCGCAGTTGAAGAGAATCAAGAAAGAGCCAAGGTAACGGCAAACTTCCTCTCCAAAGTCTTCACACGGGAGGCGTCACTCTTTATAGCGTCAACTCTGGTCACTTTAAAAGCAGATTCCATCAAAACCTACCAAAACATCGAGTTGTATCCTTTAAACAAACTAGAGACAGGGAGGTAAATTGGACCCTATGACTTTCATCCAAAACTTTTCAAGGGTTTATAAGCTCGCTTAGCCTGTCAGCTAATCAGAGTCTTCAAGCTATCACTCTCGGGTGGAGTGTTACCCTCTGACTGAGAACAAACGGTGGTAACCACCATCCAAAATTGAGGATCACAATGCTGTCATCCAAACTGCAGGCGAATGAACAGTAATGCTGCTTTCTACATTTGTATTACTTGAGTGGTATCCAGAATATTGTCAGCACTTACGATGAACAACAGAACAAATTCCATTCTGAATTCTGCTCAACATCGCAAAGTTAACTTTGCGACTAATTGGTCCCTTGTATCTGCTAATACCAATATAATGCTGTACTTACCATCTAATGTGGATTTTTATAAACTTTCGAACCCTTACTATTTGATAAAATGATAATAATAATAACGGTCTGCATCCAGTGTATCTTACTCTAGCACCTTATATCACCTCTCTTCTTACCTTCCATTAACGCAAAATTTCACAATTCCCGCATGAATCTGACTCACTATGGGTATATTAAATATTATAATTTAGACTTAAACCAAAATCTTATATTCTATTCTTATAAAGTTTCTAGAGGTCATTTTCCAATTTTTAATTTCATAAAACAGTGTTCAATTTCAGACTGCACTTGTAGGGGACTTATACTAGAGTTCACTAACATTATAAATATAAGAATAATAATCCAGAGTAAAGATCAACTTATAACTATCCTTCTGGTATATTGTGGGGTGCCACAAAGCATCATAACCGCGCTCCTCTTATTTGTCATTCGCCTCAATGAGTTGCCTGTGCTCACTGAATCCCCTAGAATCCCCTACGTCGATAACTTGCAAAATTTGGACAGAGCGAACCGCAGGCATTCTGTTTTTAATTATTATGACAACCGTAGTTGCGCTGAGTTATAAATCTAACAGTATAGGTACAATTTATCCTCATGGTACATTGCGACACGTGGAAATCACAAACACGCTGTCTCAGGTAAATTTGTTTTCCCTTTATGACTCTGAATCGCGAATCAGTTTATGTGTCTCGCTAAAACGATAGATAACCCAAAACGCCTTATAATCGCAATACCTCCTCTGAGATTTAGATATATTTACTTTATTTAACTACAAAATAATCTTTTTACCAATAGGCTTCTCCGAATATCTTTTCTTACTTAGTATTTCAAAGATAGCCCCATATAATCCGTACCTCACAACCTACGCAAAGGCTAGAAATCAGTCTTATCAAGTAGAGTATACGAACGAATAACGAAGAATACATTTATTAATGAATAAACATGAAATACAAAATCAACAATACTGCAGATATCTTTATCACCCAAATCCATGAAATTCCCGAAGGTAGATTGTCAGTGTCCAGGTCTAACTTCACTGGACTTCACAGTCCTTGGAAGACTTTCACGAACTATGCGTAATAGCCAACGCAAAAAACCAGAACACAAATTGGTGACTCGAAAATTCTTTATTCTCGCACCAACATAGAACCAACCATAAGGTTATTGTACACAAAGTCTAAGGATAAATGTCATAACAATAAATCACAATAATACTTCTGATAGTTTTCCTCTCGTCTAACAAACAGCGAACGATGAAACGAGACAGCCTGTCGACGGCCGTAATTTTGAGTGACCGCGAATGAAATAAACAAGCGATTTGCTCGCTTGTGATTGGCCAGTTTGTCATTCGAGTTGAGGTAATTTCAAACATCATTTTGCTGCTTGGTTAAGTTCTGAATTTCCAGGAGCGTTTTATCAAATTGGATAGATAACTGACAACACAATCTATTACAGCTCGGGAGAGAAATGATATACCAGTGGATTTATTTGCTGAATTCAACGAGTTCATCCCATATCAATATGTAAGGACTTCTCAGGTGTGTCAAGAATGCAAACAATGTTCTGAAGAGGTGATAACTTCAAGCAACTTTAATTATCACTTGACCATTATTTTCAGAGATCCTTAAATAAGTATAATATACACAGTGGTCTGGTTAATCATGATAAAAACGGCATGGTTGATGCAGCATATGCGTATAGTTATGTATATGTAGGTAAACGTAGATAATCTGTGTTTTTGTCATGAAGATAGGAAAGCAGGTATCAGATGTCTCAGTAAGCAGTGTGATACATATAAGCTACATGTTTTATTTGACATAAGCTAAATCTTCACTCACTTTCAGAATTAATCTTGAATTCAGTTAGAATAAGCTGGTTGTGCACATCAGTATTGACAGAATACAGTGAACGTAAGTAAACACCTGCTTCTTAAGATTAAGTGATACATTTATTTGATACGATTGTATTATTACTAGTTGTCTATCTAAGTTAATGATGAATTCATTGAGATAATAATACCTATTATTGTTTTCATAGTCACTATTAACATGAATGCTATTATTATTTGTCATAAAGTCCTGGTCATTTTTGCTAAAATATTTGTACAAGCTTTGGAAACTACTGCATAACTTGTCGTTAAATAATTTTATCATTTCATGATGCTTCGATGGACCTATTAGATATCGACCAACGATAAATTGCGAAGTCCCTTAAGTTTAGTGAAAACTATTTAGCTACTTATATACATTGCTTTAATGTATTTACTTGTAAATGCTTATCAAGAAAGTTCTTTTATTCAAATCATACATGTAATACCCAAGTTAATAATGCTTTTCCTAAACCCTTTCAGACTTATGGAAAAACATATACATGCCGTGTACGCAGATGGAACTTACTGGCGGTAGCAGAAGACCACTCATATGAATTACCTGTACATTTAAAATCTAATTTTTGTATAATAAACAATTTTTCAATGAATCTGTATTCCTTCTGTTGTAATGCGATTGTGTTCCGGTAACATAAGTAACACGTGCTAAGTTAGGAGTTGAGGGTAAACTGCTAGGAGTAAATGCGGCGTCTGGAAAACTTTTGTTTACGTGATTATATGAGTAGATAGCAACGTATCGTGTCCCGTGGCTGAGAACCCTAGGCATTCTGTTTTTGATTATTACGATAACCGTAGTTGCACTGAGTTATGCATCTAACATCATAGGTATAGTCTTTCCTTATGGTACATTGCGACATGCAGAAATCACAAGCAAACAATCTCAGGTAGATTTATTTTCACTTTGTGACTATGAATCGCGAATCAGTATATGTATTCAGCTAAGACGATAGATAACTCGAAACACTTTATAATCGCAATACCTCCTCTACAATTTAGACATATTTACTTTGTTTGACTTCAACATAATGTTTTACCAATAGGCTTCTCCGAATACCTGCTCCCACTTAGTATTTCAAAGATAGCCTCATATACTCTACACCGCACTAATTACGCTAGGGCTAATATTCGGTCTTATCAAGTAGAATATACAAACGAATAACGAGGAATACATTTATTAATGAATTAACATGTAATACAAAATCGACAACAGTGCAGGTATCTTTTTCTTTATCACCCAGATCCATGAAATTCCTGAAAGTAGATATTACCTGAAAAAGAACATAAGAATTGTACAGATGTAGACATTGTTATCAGTTTAAACACAATAATTAACCGTTAAATATGTTTAAAAGGACGAAATATTTAGTTGAATTGTACATAATTACGTCTGTCAATATTTTTCAATAATACAAAGTCGATATTGCATCTGCCTGCTAACATCAAGTTTATGCCATGAAATAAGGAAATACTATGCATATATAATTTTTAAGTATTTCTGCAGATTTTTCTTAAGGAAATACATGTGGAGGAGCCTTGTCAGCATTTAGGCGAAGTACACAACAAAGTAAATGAAATAATTACCAAAACGAACCATCCCACCTCATCGTGTCCATGTGTAATCCATTAAACTGCGAAGAAAAATCACAAAAAGTCGTTATAACTGTGGTGAGAGCAGGCTGTTAGCCGATTGGTTGACACTAATCTACGTTAATGTCTAGGTCACTAATATGGGCCGTGAGAAAATATGAACAAGGCTGTTTCAACAACCAATCACAGCAAACTTAAATGTGGACAAATATGATTCGCAGATAGATGGCTCTACTTTCCGAGAAATATCGAAAACAACCAATCATAAGACTGTGTTTGTCTGCTTAACTTCCGAGAAACAACCAATCAGAAGACTGCCTTTTTCTGCTTGCATAAGCCTTATTAATGTACATAAAATATATATAAATACGTGTTGATTTTCGTAATAAAACGATCTGTTGCCAGCCCTTGTCTTCTGTTGTTACATTTGGTGTCGCTGCCTCCAGAAAATGAAGATCCCGTGGCCAGCTGCGTTTGAAGAAGGAGACATACGGAGCTTCTTACGTGACTTCGAGGCCGTTGCTGAGCTGGTGGGTGTCAAGGAGCAGGCGGCGAAGGCAGTTGTCCTGGGGACGCTGTTGAGAGGCCGAGCGAAGGCTGCATATGACAGCGTAGACAGGTCAAATGGCACAGCGTCTTGGAAGAAATTGGTTGAACGACTAGTGTCCGAGTTTGACAGCGAAACAGACAGACAGCTAGCAATGCAGCAGTTCCGGTCAATGAAGCTTGGACCTGATGGAGACCCGCTAGTGTTGGCGGTGAAACTGACTAATCTACTTCGACGCGCGCTTCCCACTTTAGATGAAGAATCAGAAGCGCAGTTACTGTCTTCCCAATTCATCGAGAGTGTCCCAGACCACATTTCTCAGCGATTACAACTGGTTAACGCAACGCAGCCGATGGATATTAGTGAGCTGGCGAAGGTGACCAGACAGCTGCTGAGCACAACGGTAGCCGCTATAGACCAACCAAAACCAAACGAATATGAGCAGAAAATTGAAGCATTGCAGCGGGAAGTGGCGGCGTTAAAGTTGGCTGATAGAAAAGACCGGTGTTTTGAATGCGGTAAGCCGGGACACTGGAGAAGATACTGCCCAGAAAGGCGAAAAAGAAAAAATTTCAGACGGTATAATGCTTGTTCTTTCTTTCGTATGAACCTAGATTTAGTGGGGGCTATTGAGAAGAGGGCTCTGTATTCGAAGTTGCGAGTGAATGATCGAGAAGTAGTATGTTTGATAGATACAGGGGCGGCCGTGTCGTTAATAGATAAGAATTTATGTAAGAGTGTTAGTCCGTGTTCATTGACAGTACAAACAGTAGGCGGGTATGTGTTGCGTATCACGGGTAGATCGAACTGTACGGTCGTTGTTGGTGGCTGCGAGGTGACGTTTCCTTTCATTGTTGTACCCGAACTACAGCGAACGATATTAGGAGCGGATTTTCTGCGTGAGATTGGTGCAATAATCGACACGCAAGCGAACGTGGTGATCACGAAATACGGGCATATCAACATGTATGAGACCAGCGAGATAGCAGCGATTAAGCTGTCGGCGGTACACAATGTGACAGAGTTAATTAATAAATACGATCATCTGTTCACTGGAGATGGGGACCCATACGGTTATTGCGATAAGGTGAATCATGAAATTCCGTTAAGTGATCCGAAAGTAAGGTCATTTTTAACGCGAAGAGTTCCATGTCATCTGGAAGGCGAAGTGGAGCGACAAGTGCAAGAGATGTTAAAAGATGATATTATTGAGGAAGCTGATAGCCCGTACAACTCTCCAGTGCTGTTAGTAAAAAAAGCGAATGGGAAGTATAGATTCTGTGTTGATTTTCGACAGTTAAACAGTATGACAGAGTTAAGACCGTGTGCCATGCCAACAGTGGTAGAAACCTTAGATCGCCTACAAGGTGCGAATGTGTTTTCGGTTCTCGATCTTCGCTCAGGATACTGGCAGATACCGATAAAACAAAGTGATAGAGATAAGACGGCTTTCATCGTGGGTCAGACACAATATCGATTTAAACGCATGCCGTTTGGACTAGCAGGTGCACCGTTTACGTTCAGACGACTGATGAAGCTATTACTTAGGAACTTGAAAAACGTGGAGGTTTATGGTGATGATCTCGTCATATACAGTCAAAACGAAAACGATCACGTCAACCATGTAGAAGCCGTGCTGCGACGCATCGAAGAGTTTGGACTACGCGTCAACAAAACCAAGTCTCAGATAGCCAAAAAGAATGTTACTCTGTTGGGACATAAAGTGGGAAATGGTGAGATTAAACCACTGCCGGAGAAAATTTTGACGATTAAAACGATTCCAGCCCCGAATTCAAAGAGAAAACTGAGACAATTCTTGGGTAGAGCAGCGTTTTATAGTCGCTTCGTGAAGAACTTCAATGAGATAGCAGCCCCTCTATACAGGCTACTAGGTGAGCCAAAGTTTGTTTGGTCGGAAGAATCGCAGAGGACATTCGACAGAATTAAACAGCTGCTCGACCACCAACAAATGACGCTAAAACTACCTGTGCCAGGAAGACAGTTCACAGTGTGCACAGATGCCAGTGACTACGCTATAGGTGCGGTCCTAAGACAGGACGAGGGAATCGTTGAGTATGCCAGTAGGGTTTTGACCCTCACAGAGAGAAAGTATTCAACGATAGAGAAAGAATGTTTAGCAATGGTATGGGCAGTCGACAAATGGAGACCTTATTTACTCGGCCGGCGGTTCCACATCGAAACTGATCATAAGCCGCTACAATTTTTGAAGACAGCGAGAGACCCACGGGGGAAGTTGTCACGGTGGATGTTGCGTCTTCAGGAGTACGATTTTACGATCTCACACGTTCCTGGAAGTGAAAATGTCTTGGCAGATTTGTTATCGAGACCAGAAGATGAGTCTGAGTTGCCCGAGGTCGCTTACGGAGTGCATGCAGTAGAACAAGACCCACTAAGACTTGCACGTAGGCAGAGGTTGGACGATACGCTGAATACAGTAATACAGGTGATCACCAACGGAATAGAAGTGGATCAAACTACGGCGAGTAAGGAGCTAACCACACTACTCAGACAGAGGGATCGACTCAGAGTGAATGCCTACGGGACTCTGACCTGGCGAGAGAACGACGGAAGCTGGCTGGCTGTCATACCTCAATCGTCGCGCCACGACATGATAGAAGAATGTCACCAGCTAGCGCATACAGGCGTGGCCAGAACGACCGACCTCCTAAGACAAAGTATGTACTGGCCAGGTATGAGAGAAGACGTAGCAAGATACGTACTTGGATGTCCACGGTGCCAGCTGATGAAAGGTGACCGGTATATACGACCACCACTTCAGTCGATTCCAGTTACCGCGATAGGTGACTTGTGGTCCGTAGATGTCATGGGTCCATTTCCTCAGACATCCAATGGTAATCAGTACCTCTTGGTGATGACGGAACACGCGACACGATGGGTAGACGCCGTAGCAATCCCAGACCAACGTGCAAGAACCGTGACAGATGCAGTAGTTAGACACATTGTTGCAGACCACGGCGTACCGAAGACAATACTGACAGACCAAGGTCCCTGTTTCGAGAGTGAAGAGTTTACTTCCCGTTTGCAACAGCTGGGCATCAAGAGGATCAGAACGACCCCATACCATCCACAAACGAATGGCCTAACGGAGAGAAACAACCGTACACTGAAGGAGTGGCTGGCCTCGAAGGGCGGGAACTGGGAAACGGAGCTTCCACTGATTTTACTAACACATCGGGCTACCACTCAGGAAACAACGAAGAAGTCACCCTTCCAACTGATGTATGGTAGAAAACCACGATTACCGGTACACAATGAGACCTGGCCCATGCACCAAAAGTGGAGTACGACGAAATTAAAAGCAGAGAGGAAAGAGGCAGTCAAGAATGTAATACGGAAGCAGCGCAGTGATGTCGCGAAGTCTCAGATGAAAGAAAGGACGCAGTGCATTACCTTTGCAGTCGGGGACCAAGTGAAGTGTAGAGACAGGAGATATACAGTTGGAGGCGGGCTAGGTTCACGGAAACTCCTTCCAAAGTGGGAAGGACCATACACAATCACAAAAAGACGGGGTCAAGTATATACCATCCGAAGAGGTGATAAACAGAAACGAGTTAACGCCAGTCAGCTCCAAAGATGGGTACAGTGGGACAAGCCGGTCAGTAACAATCCTCAACTAGAGGATGTAGCACCCAGAAGGTCGGAACGTCTGCGCACGAAGCTATTTGACGGGGGGACGAGTGTGGTGAGAGCAGGCTGCTAGCCGATTGGTTGGCACTAATCTACGTTAATGTCTAGGTCACTAATATGGGCCGTGAGAAAATATGAACAAGGCTGTTTCAACAACCAATCACAGCAAACTTAAATGTGGACAAATATGATTCGCAGATAGATGGCTCTACTTTCCGAGAAATATCGAAAACAACCAATCATAAGACTGTGTTTGTCTGCTTAACTTCCGAGAAACAACCAATCAGAAGACTGCCTTTTTCTGCTTGCATAAGCCTTATTAATGTACATAAAATATATATAAATACGTGTTGATTTTCGTAATAAAACGATCTGTTGCCAGCCCTTGTCTTCTGTTGTTACATAACAAGTGTCTTCAAGTATTTCAATATTTTCTGAACGGAAAAGTATGTTTTTTAACAAACTGCAAACTGCCTGTAATCTACGTCCGGATAAGGACACCATCATATGCTCTTTTTGCGAAATAGACCGTATTTCATCAACTCTTAGCAGGAATATAAGTAAAAAAGTATGTAAAACAACGAAAAATGACCTAACCTTGACGTTTTTCTATTAAATAACACCAATATCCATCGGCTAATCAAATGACCTTTGTCCGTCTACAGGCTGCCATGAAACGACGACTACAGTGTTGATGACTCACGCTAATATATAGGGTAGTGTTTGATCAAAGAACCATGAATAGAACGTTCAATCTTCAACTACATTGACAAAGATATTTCTAAAAAAGAACATAAGAATTCTAAAGATGTAGACATTTTTGCCACTGCATATGCAACAAATAATTACTTAACATGTTTAAAATGACGAAATAATAAGTAAAATTGTATACAATTACATCAGTCAACATTTTTCAAGAAGACAAAATGGATTTTGCATCTACAGGTAAACATCAAGCCTGTTTCATAAAGTAAGTAAGTACTATACGTATATAATCTCTAAGTATTTCTGTAGACTTCCCTTAATGAAATACATGTGGAGGCCCTTTGACAACATTAGCAAAAGTACACAACAAATTAAATGATTTAATTCACAGAACAAACTTTCCCACCTCATCGTATCCACGTATGATCCTTTAAACTGCAGAGAAATTCACTAAAAGTCGTTATAACATGTCTCTTCAAGTAATTCGGCATTTTCTGAGTGGAAAAGCACGTATTTCAACAATTTGTAAAGTGACCGTAAATTACGACCGGACACCATCATTTGCTGTTTATGCTAAAAACGCCTTATTCCACCAACTTTTAGCAGGAATACAAGCGTAAAAGTGTGTAAAAAAACGAAAAACCTGATTATAAGGTTTTTCACTAAATACAGCCTGTAGACATCAGCTGATTGAATGACCTACGGCCCTATACAAGTTGCCACCATTTTAAGTAAATTTGTGTTATACGTTTTTTAGATTGGGGGGAATTCTCGCTTTCTTACTGGTCGTGTTGGTGGATGCACCATGTGATCCAACTCTGACACACTCTTAGCACATTCGTTGCAATGATAAGTGTTTCGCTCGGGCTGTATTGAAATATTGCTAAAATAAGCAAGATGGGATAGTTGGAGGGTGTTGTCATCTACAGAAATAGTCTGGATGAATGATGACTTTCTATTAATAACACAATGAAGGCCTGATATATGCATTGGGTGCGACTTATAGTTTCACTCCCTTGCACACGATGTATATTTGTTTGGTTAAATTTGTTACAGACATACTATGCGTAATTTTTAGAAAACTTTGGAGTTCAGTCTGTTCCTGGTGATACAGTATCGTGTCTTCATTTTAGCCCCTAATACTTGAGTTCATCGGCGTCCTTTCTTAATTTAATTAATTTTAATTTTTGATTAGAGCTTGATTCCACACCGTATTTTTGGTACAAGAATGGAATTTTCAGCATGGATATCGGTAGCCCAAATTTCGCAGGCCGACCATAGATATCAAGGTGTGCGTCGGCGTGGGCTCGAACCCCGGACCATGTGCGTGGTCGGCGAGAGTCCTAACCACTGTGCTACCGACGCAATCATCATGGATGCCAACAGCAACGATTGATTGATACCAGTTGATGAACTTGGCGGTGGATCAGAATCTGTTGTTGTTCGGCTTTCACATAGCTGTCTAACTGCAAGATTACCACCACTGCTGTCTTTCACTACTAGTTCGGGTTTAGCACTAACATCTGATGATAGGTGGGCTACACGCTGATCACTCACACTGACGGTCTCACGAGTATTCATACCTTCTGCAACTGCATCTGCATTTATTTCCACTTCACGTTCAAGATGTACAGAACCTTTGTTCAACTCAGCAGTAGTAGGCATTCCCCTCATCTCATCATGATCAGCCAAAGAAAAATGTGCACTATCATGATCATTATCACAAATATTCAATTTTCCGTCATTTATCCGGTCGACTTATCATTTTCAAACTCTTTAATAACAGCAGTAGACAATTCGGGTTCTTCCTCACAAATCCTAAAAGGTTTTATAACTTCACTCTGACTAGTAATACCTTGTAAACTTGTAGGGTCAGAACTGCACTCTGAAGCAGCAACTCTATTCTGTGACACTCTATTCAACAATGGCTTACCAGTTGTAACTACAGACTTCCTGACCGCACCGTTATCGTCCCACAATTCGGAGTCAGGCCTGGAGTTTACATTTAGCTTATCACTGAACTTGCTCACTGGTTCACAGTTCACCTTTGTATGCACCTCTTGCAAACGTGTGAAACACAACTGTGTTTGTCTTGCGTCTTGTAACTTATTTTTTGAGGATATACCACGAAAGCTGTTACACACATATAATTTATATGCATTACTAGACGCCATAGAGCCTTCTCGATATCTACTTCTCTGAGACACTTTCGTCAATAATGAAGGCGTGTTGCTCTCATACTGCTCCATCCTAGGGGTGGGATGCAATATACTGGCGAACTTGCTCATAGACTGATTGACAGTATTGTTTACCAGTTTCAGAATATCATCAAACTTTGGCTCAATACCCTCATCCTCCATACGAGAGCTTATCTTCATCCACTTCCTTTGCAGTAAAGTAGGTGGACATCTCGCTATTACCTCTATGACGGAACTTGAGTTCAGATCCCTCATGCAATTCATCGAAATCAACGTATTCTTGTAAGTCATCGGATTATCCAAAAACTCAGTGAGTGCCTTGGAGTCATCTTGTAATTGACCACCATTACTCTTAGCAGCCTGGAATACGTTTCTTACAATCATTGAAGGTCTTCCGAATCTTTGACTCAGTTTACTCATAGCTTCAGAGTATCCTTCGTTAAGGGGCATGAACTTACAGCACTGTATAACTCTTGAAGCAACACCAGTGCAGTGCGTCATCAAATGCATCAACTTCATTTCATCATTTAATAAAAAACCACTCAACATGATCCCAAACTCCTTTACAAACTATGGATGGTCAGCTTGGTTTCCTTCGAAACACCGTGGTTCAAATTTAGGGAGTTTGATATTCCTATTATCCCTAGACGGCGAAATAGTGACATCACCCATATTACGTTTAACATCAGGCGCATCGTTAAAAGTAACAGACAAGTCAGCATTACTTACTTTCCTGTTTTGCCTCCAAGACGCTTTGTCCCTTCTTTTACCCAGGCATCCCTGAACTCAACCACAATTCCAGAAAGTTCCAGATAACGCTTGTTTAAAGAAGACCCGGCCGGCACCAGGAAAGATTGACGGAGACTGTCCAAAATGTAACAAACTGTCGCCAAACATCAGAAACTGTTAATTACTTCTCAAAACCGTTAATGCCCAGCTCTTGCCACGCCAGGCCTCTCACTGGCCATCGAAGCCTTTCAGAAACGCTTAGTACTAACGGACGCAAAAACCAAAACAACGATTGGCTACTCGAGAATTCTTTATTCTAACACCAACATATGACCATCGTAAAAACTAAGGTCTATGAACAAATATTACAATAATAAATCACAATATTACTTCTGACAGTTTTTTGATCTTCTTTCTGAACAGCGACCGATGAGAAGATGATTGGTGTTTTGATGCCTCCACGAAAATACAGGGAATTTGGGTTTGAGCAAACAACCATGAATTGATCGTTCAATCTTCAACTACATTGACAAGTTGTATATATGTATGCATGTATACAGATGATAATGCTCAGAATGTCCTCAGGTATCAATGTATCTGGTGACCTTACGGGGAACGCTTTTCATGAGAGCTATTGATGTACAGCATACTGTATGATTGGGATGGACTGAAAGCAATGCAATGCTGCAACTACAGTCGAAGCGAACAAACAACAACATACAGAAGACGTATCCACAAATGTGTCAAGTGATATGTGTTACCACTATGATTGTAATCGGCATGATTGAAAAGACAGAACCAGTGAACATACTAAATAGCGATCACATATCACACAGCAGATGTTATTCATAGAAAACACAATCAATTGACAGACTGAAAATAGACTACCATATCGGTTTCCTAATAGACACTCCGTGATTTAATAAAGTATAATTATATTTTAATAGTTTACACGCAATGATTATTTTTGTTATTGGTAATATTTCGAGCAAAATTACTGCCCGTGTTCACACCACGGTTGGAATTGTTTTATTCACACATTTATGATTTCTACTCACATATATATATAGTTCATTATTATTATTTTTTGCTCATTCACGTTTGTGTGTGCATATGTGTGTTCAGAATTATACTCCACATTCACTCTGTCAGCCACGTCTCATAAACCGTTAATGCCCAGCTCTTGCTACGCTCGGGCCCACGCTGTTCCTTGAAGTTTCTCAGAAACGCTTAGTAATAACGGACGAAAAAACCAAAACACCGATTGGCCGCTTGGGAATTCTTTATTGTAACACCAACATATAAAAAATATTTCTATTAAGATCTGTGAACAAATATTACAATAATAAATCACGAGATTACTTCTGATGGTTTGCTACTGACTTCTTTCTGAACAGCGACCGATGAGACGATGACTGTCGTATTGATGTCTCCGCGAAAATTGGGGAAGTTGATTTTGAGCAAACAGCCATGAATTGATCGTTCAATCTTCAACTCCATTGACACACTCGTGTGTTTGTATTTAGAATTATATTCCAAGTTGTTGATAGTTGTACTGAGTCACCCTTGTTACATGTATCCGTTGTGACTTTAATGAATAGCGATTCTGTTATGAGTCTTTCTTTCCATTTGTTCATGTTTGTTTTTAGAATACACACATTTTCCCAATCGATATTGTGGTTTTTGTCCCATGCATGTGCGGCTATCGATGAATTTTTTTCAAGGATGTTGTAGGCTTGTGTCCCTGTTGGTTGACCTTTAGTTAGGCGTTTATGTTCATTCACTCTTAATTTGAGTGATCTGGACGTTTGCCCCACATATTTAGTTGGACAGTCAGCACAAGATATTTTATAAATCAAATTTTTTTTATCCATCATTTTTATGGGATCTTTCAGTTGATTTCTTTTTGATTAGATTTGTCGGTTTAAATAATAACAATAAATTTTATTTCTGTAACAGAAACCAGCCATTTTTACAGGTATGAATATATGTACACTTATGAAAACTTATAGAATATATAATATGATTTGTTAATTTAGAAATAAGTTGAATGCTGGTAAATGTGAGAGAAACACTTAAAATGAAGTGTACAAATAAGGAAATAGATACAGCGTCAAATCTAAATTGTGATTGAAAAAAAATACATGTCAATTTCACGCAGGAATCATAAATGATTGCGTTAGTTGGGAAGGTAAGTAGCATTTCTGTACAGGTGCTGGCTTGATACATAAGAGATGCAGAATAAACAATAATTATCAGTAAATCATTCAGAAAGAGTTTTAAAGTCTATTTAACTTTAAATTCACCTGTAAGTACATCATATTTGTGACATTTCCAGTTGTTTATGAGACCCACTTTGAACTTGTCAGCAGATTTTATAATACCGATGATCCCGTTATTCACCAGATGAGCTAGCAATATCACGAATAAGCAGAGAATTGCAGCGCTTTATCAGTACCTTCGTTGAAAGCAGTATCTTTGAAAAGAGAAGAAGACACAAGAAAACCGGTAGACAGGTGCAGAAGTATATAAAAGGTGTTAATAATTCAAAATATATAACAGGCATGGGGTTCATCATTTTTTATTGTTTTTTTTCAAGAAATATTATTTTCCCGATATTTTACAGTCTTTTCTGCGAACAATTAGTTTAAAGTGAAAGACAGGTGATAATTTCACCTTTTTATGTAGGTTGAAAAGGAGTTAAACACAAAAGTGAGAGTGCGTGAGCTATGTAAAAGAAAAGCGAGGGCCTAGTAATGCATGTTTTTCTGAAGTATACAGTTCGGTGTCCTTCTGAATTAGCGAACTCATACCATTTACTTTCATTCGGGGGTTTGCATTTAAACTTCGGCTCTAGGCAATTTTCAACTTCTATCTCTTTTTTTTCATTATTTTTTTAGTTTTTACTTTTTTATTTATTCTCATTTTGCAGAAGCCATCCGAACTCAGGAGTCTTAGCAATAGAGTGCTGTCCCACAGATAAGGGTGGTTGACATATGTACCCACCATCATATCCACTGACTAGCAGTCACCACCCTCCCACCTTTTTTGTGCAAGGCCCTGTTGGAATGCTTCATTTTTTTAAATTATTTATTTTTATTTTTTTAAATTTCTGTTGCAATATGCCACAAACTTTTTGTTTTCCAAATATTCATTCGTCGACTTACTCAAATTTATGGTATGAATGACTACTTTCAGAGGAACATCATGTATGTTTCACCTTTTACAGCATTTTGGAGACGAAAAAGGTAAGGAAGAAAGACTATCTGAGTCTTCATTTTAGATATAAACAAATGTAGTTTAGAAAACCAGGGAATAATCGTGCAGCATTGAGCAGATAATTAGTGGTAAGTTATAATATGTTGTTCTAGAAAAGTTGAACATACAGGATTATAGTAATAGAATAATAGGATAAGAGTCACTACTATTGAAAACTCACCGCTTATTTGAATATTTAGACAACCACCATTTTGGCCTTAGTTTGCGTAGAGCTAGACGTATAGCACTAGGCAGGCTCCGGAGATATTTTAATACCAGTCGTCTTCAGTTGATTTGCATCTGGAACTTGAGATTGAACCTTAGCATACTGAAATACTCATAATACAATATTATCAGGGATATATGCAAAATTATTTGAAGGAAATAAAAAAATTTTAAATTTAAGGTTGGTTAAGAATAGGTGACTAGGGCTGTGAAAGCAATCATAATGAAAGTGGTGTCAAACATAGGGTTTACAGATTTCAGGAGCTAACAGTGAGGGTCAGAGGAGTGCCGTATTAGATCTCTAATTTTTAGTTTGTCACATCCCCCTTCTAACCCGTTGTTAATGAAATATTTGTTCAGCAAAGATGATAAAGTTTTTGGGGTAGGACTGTCTCTAATTTCAGTTGGAAGACGGTTCCAAATGCAACTGTATCTCACAGTGAAAGAGTTTGATCTGTATCTTGTATGACAGCGGGGAACTTTAAAAGAAGAAGATTTATTTCTGAGGTTATATTTCGGGCGTTGATAAAGCATATCCCCTGTTTGAAGTGGCGCCTTTGGCTTAACCTTGACGGCATTTGCGCGGTTTCGTTGATTCGAGTTGTGGCTAGTCGTCCAGCAAACGTAGTAGACGCTATTTCGCTGCTTATTTTGCTCTTGTTGGATGAATTTATA
Source organism: Trichobilharzia regenti (assembly GCA_944472135.2). Classification (NCBI taxonomy): domain Eukaryota; kingdom Metazoa; phylum Platyhelminthes; class Trematoda; order Strigeidida; family Schistosomatidae; genus Trichobilharzia; species Trichobilharzia regenti. The sequence goes on from OX235270.1 coordinate 60,410,721, forward strand.
TGAAAATTATTGTTCGATATTGTTCTTGAGCATTTGCTGATTGCTTGTGTGACAGGACGCTTAAATACATGGTTCATGCAGTGATTTTTGGCATACCGAGTAAGCTTCGCGTACATTTCAACGACTGTCATTCGATAAATTTCTTTGCAGATTGGCGGAAACTTGTACTCGATCTCAAATTTCCCTATCAGCTATTGTGCAGTACCTATTACTGCTGCAGGAACCAAAGAATATGGTTGATATCGAATTCCTGCATCCTCCCGCACTTCTGTGTGTTGTTTTGATAGAGGAAAGTCAATAGAATGCATAGATACAAGCGAAAATTAGTGTTCACAAATGGGCAGAAATTGCAATATGTTTTACGATCACTTATAACATTCACTGTTTTCTGCCGAAGTTTTTAAGTGAGTTAAATGCACACTGCAACATTTTAGTAATTTGGTGGATTTCAATACCATCCTCGTGATCAGGTACGTAAAGACATCTGACGTGTGCGTCACTTTTTCCTACTAGTGAGTTTGGTTTCATAAACTTCCGATTTTTGTCATTGTCCTGACGCCACATTCGCGCTTGTTCGAAGTTAATTCACCAAATTATTTTAAAACCACGTAGAAGTAGTGTCCGACATCTCTTAAAGCTATGGACGTAAGGTTTAGAAGTGGTTGCTATATCCATTTAGGGAAGGCTCATCGATTTTTGCAAGTAAGGGCTACGCATCATATTCCTAAATGCCTCCAGAAGCAACAGAATCTTCAGAAGTTATTAATGGGGTCCCAGCTCCTCTATTTCGAAACATATTATAGGGACAGGTCATAAAACTGGCGTTTGCACATTCTTTAAACCTATCTGTAAAACGTGTTTGGATTGCATTCTAAAGTTTGTGGGAACCGAAGTGTGATTAGGAAGTTTAAACCACTTTTGTGAATTCCAAGACTATTCGTCATCACACGAAACCTTTGTTAAACTTTGTTTTGAAACTAGTCAGGGTAGATGTACTAGTCCCTCAGATATTTGGTTTAGTAATCTTCATTGTTATTTTGACCTTCAATATGTGGTTTTAATTCCACCTAAATTTATTTTCCAAACTTTTAACTGTATTAATTTCATATGTATTCCTATAACAAGTCCATGCGTGACCAGATTGTCTAAAATGTGTTGCACAAATACAACACTACACGACTCGGACAAATTACGTCTTCTCATTACTTCGTCTAAATATCCACTTGTGTCAAAAATAGTGACTGATGTAATCGCACATTGATATAAACTTTCATTAATTTTTACTGTGCTGTCTCGTTAATATTATATTGGTAGTTATATTCATGTATGCACCCTGTGAACCCTTGTTTTCTTTTTTAGATAATCTGTAGTTCCAGTGACCTCGTGGGATTCATTGCTGAAGGAAGTGGTTTCCAGTACCGTTGATTTTGTATTTTGTGTCGAATCACTAATAAATGTATTCTCTATACCTCAAATAGACATTCTACTTGTTAATAGTCACTACTAACTTCATAGAATGTTGTGAGCTACAGAGTTATGGGGTTAGGGTCATGTGTTGTATTGAGTAGCGCGTTTAGAAAATACGTCCGCCCCTGAGGAATATTGTCGTCAATATGGAGTACATTCTCGTGATAAATCTGTTAGCAGTAATTATTATCAGTACCTATATTTCGTATGGATGGTACATAATGAAACGTACTAATTCAGTAGTCAAAGGTTAGAACTATCCGTTAAAATTGAAACAGGTGCTCATGTAAGGGAAAACTGATTAATCGGAATTTGAAACATCACGTAAGTGATAAAGTTTATAGCATCGTTTACATGCGAATAGTTAAGGTTATTTTTTTAGAAATGATGTTTACTCGTTGATGGTTTAAGGGATGTTGTGTTTGATAGGAAATAGATGGGACATTGTAACTGAAAAACAGTGTAACTGGATAAGCAACATCAGCTGGCCAGTATACACTTATTTTGAAGTAAAACACGATCGGGTAAAGTATTTCAAAGACAGGAGTAGAGCAGTCTTCTGAAACTATTAATTTATTGGGCAATTAAATTTGTCTTTGAATTAAGACTGAAAGTAAGCGGCATATTGGTAGGCTAAACGATAATCATTATTCGATTTCGTTAGAATAAGTATCCGAGTACTGTTTCACTCATCATTCTGTCTTTTGAATAACTTAGTAACATGGCGTTTACTTTCGGATCCAAATTACTAAGTAAAGGTTAATATCCCTAAGATTAAATTGTCGCCAAAGTAAGTAAATCTGTTCATATCTAGAAAATACTAAGGTTTGGAGTTATTTTTTTGCTACCACAACACCAGGTGACTCACCAATTAGTCACATCGTAAAACTAGATCTGTCAAAGACAGTCTACTTCTGAGTTCTAGTTTTATCATGAAGGATGAACCATACCCATAGGTTAATAGGATCAGACGGATGATGTCAATTCGAAACTAGGTATCTACGTTTCGCAGCTACAGAAAACACCACGTTACAATCTATTCCTTTAATCGTGTCAAAAAAAAAAAAATCAATTGAGACTAGAGAAGGAACACCACTGGTTTTCACAAAATTTATTTGTGTTCGTTAATATAATGTACATTCCGTAATTATAGGCAAACTAGGAAACGCACCAAGTCATCACATATACGAACAATAATTAAGCGCACAGGGTAGAGTAGATTTAAAGGAATGCCTACTCGATATGGCCCAGAGTTCATGTGGAGTAACACATGCCTACATCTGAAAGTGCGTGTGTAAGGTATCGCATTTCATCAGCCTTTCGTGTAAGTGACTCAATGGGTCGCCTCCATATTTAACAAATGCTCAGTCCATGAATTCTACTTGTACCTGTAAAACACAAACAATACCCTGCTGGGATATGGTGCTGTGTTACACCAGAGTCCCTCAGTTTACAGATAAATCACACCTAATATCAGTATTACCGCTTTTAGTTGAAAAAGTCATTCGACTGTGTCACAAATGCTTTTGGCTGGATTCCTCAGTGCCAAGTATTATTCCTTATGAGAGTGCATTGAAGAAACCCTGTAGGGTGATATTGAAGCTTCGCCGAAAATTGAATAGAAGCATTCCACTCATACAAGATGGATGCAGTAAAGAATACATTATTAACTCATTGCGCTCACTCCTACATTACCCTATAAAATTCTCTAGTTTTGAAATGAAACATGCACATATATATTGTGTCGTTTACTTCAGATACACACTAATATCTAAATTTCATACGCCTTCTGTCTCAATACTCCATGTAATAACAGTTTGATAGCTATTTACGAATGCAGTAATAAGTATTTCATGGGCCACGAGTAGCACTTGGTATTCAGCAGAGGTATGGGCACTTAGTGATTGTAATTTAGAGAACTGATACGACAAGGTTAGCTTTTTTCTAATATATACGCAACTATCAACACAATGAAAAGATAATGACGAATTGTTATCACAAGCATTCTATTTACTATGGAGGGAATGTTATTACAAACTAGCTTCACAGTAACATGTACAAGTCTTGCATGTCATTGCATCAGTAATATTAGCACACTAATTGTATTACGGCCAAATGTAAATGATTTAAAGGCATCGTAACAATAACTTTGCGGGAGGTAGATGTATTGAAAGACTGCTTGCAGACACTATGCATGACGACATCTGGTAGAATGTCTACGGAGACTGACAACCTGCAATGAGGAAGACAAAAATGAAACAATTAGGAGACACATAACGCACAAGATAAGTATTTTTGATATAAGCATAAAACTTGGGCACTGTGGTAGAGTATAACTCCATTATGGATACGATTTTATTTTGGTAAATCACACAGTGTTGGAGAGCAATATTACTTGGTGGCGTTTTGAGCACAAACTATTGCTCATCATCATATCAAGTCAGTCACACAACTTTTTGCCTCATTCATATACATGAGTATTTTACTTAAGCGTACTACAGGGATAAAAGGTCACTCGTCTCATTCACTTCTATTCACACCATTTCTTACGTCCATGTTACTGACTTTTGGTTTATGTTTTCCTCTTCGGTGCACTTTATCTGGACAGTTTAAGGAATCGGGAAATGCATAGAGTACTTAGGAAACGGCATGAATAATTGTTTAAGCTAATTAACACTAGGTAGTTGTGACACTACGCATTTGTAGTGACAAAGCTGACTGACTGAGTTTTAACATGGAACTCAGCACAGAAGTGTAGCAGTTCGATTTGTGACGTTCCACACTTGAAAAATATTATATTTGGTTGGTAATAAGCATAACATATTTCATCAGATGTGTTTCAACTTCGCAGTTGGGCTACGTGATAAAATTAACTAACTAATGAGATATAACGAGACAGAGTGTGAGAGTTATCTCGGGTAAGAGGAGAAATTATTGTAAGATCACTTTTTCAGTTAGACAAGAACTAAATGAAAAATACGATTACCATTTGTTGACATTTTGCCTATTTTTATCCCCGTTTTAACATTTCACTATACCTGGACTATAGATCATTCTGACAGACTGATTTTCAACATAGAAGCGTGCACACAAGTGCACCCGCTTAAGTTACCACGTTCCATGTAGCACACAAAGGTAGAGGAAAAAATAAATTAAATGGAACTCTAATGAACAGAAATGTGATGAAAACCGAACAGTCATATGGAAAAAATATAAGGGTTGCTCAGATATGTGCGATTACACAGAGTGAATGCATCTGTGTCATTAACAACGTTTGAAATCACATTTCTACTTAACACTAAGCTTAACCCCAATATTACTCACCATATTAGACTACTTAACACAGAAGAAAGGGTACAGACACTACGATCAAAAACCAGTAGTCTTTTCATATCTTCCAGTTTCAATGGTCACTTCTCGCAGCCTAAGTGGACAATACCATCAGCATACAAAAAGTTGACAAGACTGTTCCCTGGTAAGGGCCTAAAGTGAGTAACAGACAATTCGGTTAATACATTTATGATGAAAGTGAACTAAAATAAGGACGACAGTTGTAGAAATGAGCCTTGTACTACATCCTTCTTTGAAATATCAGTTCCTTCATAGTTTAGTTTCAGTAATAAGTGAATGGAATGTAGTCTACAGATTCATGAAATTCGCATACTGACGTACTACTTTCCTAGAATCCTAGTTGATGTCTCCTCAGGAAAGTGGGAAATGAGCATTGCACTTGCGTAAACTCAATAGGCTGTGAACTGCTGGCAATGAAAACGACAACAATTTTTGGTATTACTTAATTCCAAAAACGATCACATAATCTTTTATTCCGACTTCTGGTTCCATCAGATGAAATTAAAGGGAAGAGCTGAGAATAGAAGGGGTGTTGAGGGTTAGACAGTATAGATTTAGACCATTTCTCGCATGAGTTTAGATGTCTTTTAACTAATGCATTAACGAGTTGACGAAATGGTACACCACTTGCCCTAATGACAACCTTAATACCCTACACAATACGACATAGTCGTTTTTGAGTAATTCAGGAAAGAATAAGGGGGAGCAGTAAAGACCAATGCAAGAGTTAACAAGTTGTAAAAAGAGAGGTTGAATGATTCTTGACTGTCTTGACTACATAACATGGTAACCTAGACTGAAGGTTTTCTTAGAAATCGACAAGATATAGAATGACCAAGAAAGACCAGAGGATAGATTTACTCCAAGGTATTTTATGTTAGACTTAGTTTCTGTTTCAGTGTCCTCTTTGATACAAGCATCTTGTGAACGACACAGTTTTCGCAGTTCACGCTTATGAGTGAGGGGAAAGTTAGCTGCCTGACATTTAGAGGGATTTAACGTAAGACCACGTACCTTAGACTACAGACAGGAAGCAGTTAAGTTTGCTGCAGTCACATTGTAACATGACAGGAAGTGAGACGGTCAGATCACCAGCATATTTGACGAAGTTGCTCTCATTAGAAAGAGAAAGGTCATGTAAGACGAGAGAGAAAAAAGAAAAAGAGAGATAACAATACCCTGAGGAACACCAGCTCCAGCAGGCGAGGCGGAAGATTTACCCTAATATACAGTATGCTGCATTCCATTTGAGAAATGATAATGCAACCAATCAACTGCCCAGGACCCGTGTTTGCACGATCGAAACCTTATTCAACTAAAGTCATCTAGGCGCTGAGTCAACAGCAACGGCGAATGCTGAATGACCGAAAACTAAGTACAAATGTGACAAAGCACAAATCCAGTTGCAAAGTAGGAGACGAGTCCCGGGTGGAAGAAGAGATTACCGAAAGGTATCAATTTTTCATTTGACAAAGAGCAAGATTATGAACTACACTTATCATTTGTTGAAATTTTGGAGATCATTTATCAATGTTTCGCATTTAGTTACGCACAGACTGTCATTCTGAGTAGCTTTCAGTATGAGTTTGCAGAGAAGTCCACCTGTTTAATTTACCACATTCCATGTAGCACACGAAGGTAGAGACATAAAACTAAATGGAAGTTTAACGAGAGAAAATGTGAGGGAGAATAAATAATGACAAGGAAAAACATGAGTTGAATAGATATGTGAGATTACACAGAGTGAATGCACCAGTACCAGTACCAAAGATTTGCAGTCACATCTCCGGTATTTCTTCCAGCCGACTGTCAACAATTTTATGAACCAATATCACTTTTTCATTTGACCGACCCAAACGCATTTTAAACCTTAACATGTGCTGGTCAGCATTGTCCCTGGAGGAAGGCGATGGCTTAGTATGCCAGCACGTGTTCTAGCCATCTCAACCTATTCAGCTTCCCTACCTTGAAGGCTAACTAACCCTCCCCACCTAAACATTTATGCGTAACCTCAACAGCACTCGCCATATTATACTGCTTTACTGATGAGATAGAACGCGGACACCTATAATCAAACACCGGTATTATTTTCATATTTTACAGCATCAGGGGTTACTTCTCATAGTCTAGGTGGACAATATCATCAGCAAACCGTAAGGTGATGAGAATATTCCCTGATAAGTCTTTGAAGTCAATTACAGACTATCATATTATTATATGTGTGATTGAATTGAACTGTTATAAGGATGACAGTTTAAGAATTCAGCTTTGTATTACATCCCACTCGGAAATGTGTTTTCTCGGATAATTCGCAAACAGTATTCAGTGAACAGAAAACATTCTGTAGGCTTGATGAAACTCGTAAACTGACGCACTACTTTTGCAGGCAATATACTATTTCCTCAATAAAGTGAGAATTGAATACTTCGGCTGCATAAAACGAGTAAGTAGTATTCTGGCAATACCAATGACTACAACAAGTCTAGGAGTTAAGCACTACAACTTTTACTTTACTGAATACACCAGCAGACTTTACATAAACACTTGACAGATCAAATTTATACAGGGAGTCAGTAAGATTTAGTAAACTAAAAGTGCTTTCGGTTTCCACAGGAGTTCTCCGTGCCGAATTTATTCCTTCAAGGGCCTACAAAGATTAAAACTTCAATTAAATAACACTGATGTGGAAGAAATTCCATTCTTCATTACTACACTTAATGAAAATGAACTTAATGAAAATGAATGCACTAAGAACTCAGTGCAACTCGATACACAATAGTATATATACAAATAAACTGAAAAATAATGCCCTCCTTACCTTCTAAACAACTTGTCTTTATTCCAGGATTATAGTTTTTCACGTATGAGCCTGAGTTATGTCTACGAAATCGCAATATTACATCAGTTAAATCTTCCCCGAAAACCAAGGCCACTTGAAACCAATAGCAACATAGCAACAAGCGTCATTGAGGGGATATGCAATAAAGTCGCTCTATATTTCTTAGGTGAACTGAAAGTAAAGTCATTGTGGGGGAAATATATAAGCCCTTTAGCAATCCTAAATGTAATTTTTAGGTTGAACTTCAGTCGTCTAACCCATAAGGGTTCCAAGTCGAATAGATTACATCTGTCGTAGTAAGAAATGCAAAGATTTTCACCTACTAGACGTTTAGTAAACGCCCTTTGTAGGCTTTCTAATTTGCATCTGTCTTTTACGGAGACACTGTCCATGATAGGGGGACAAAATTCAAGTAAGGGCCTTACGCACAACTTGTACAGCATAATTTTGGATTCACTGGTCTTAAAGTTTCGGAATAAAAATCCAAAGAACCTTTTGACCTTTGATACTTGTAGTTTAACGTATTCCGTCAGGCTAAATTCTGGAGTGTATTTCAGACCCAAGTCTGTTGTAAGCGGCAGATGAGGAATATGTTTGTTGTGTAGGGAGATGGAAAGTTCAGATGAAATGCTTTTGGAGCGTAGCACACCACATTTTTCAACGTTAAACTTCATTTTCCACGTGTTACACCATAATTGGACGCTCTGTGCGTCGGTGGCACAGTGGTTAGGACTCTCGCCGACACCTGGTCGGGGTTCGAGCCCACGCCGGCGCACACCTGATATCTATGGTCGGCCTGCAAATGGGCTACCGATATCCATGCTGAAATCATATACCAAAAATACAGTGTGGAATCAAGCTGTAAATAAAAAAAAATTTTAAAAATCCTGAATCCTACTAAATACACATGACACTTCATTTCTGAGTGAGTGATACACTATTTTGATGTCATCGGCGAATAGGAAAGGTCTGTCATGTTTAATAACGTCGCAAATGTCATTGAAATATAACAGGAATAGCAGTGGACCTAGGACACTACCTTGTATAACTCCACTTGTTATCCGAACGGGGTTGGGTGTGTGGGAACCTAACCTGACCATTTGCATCCGGTTGCTTAGAAACGAACTGAGCCAGCTTAACAGTGAACCTTGGATCCCATAGGACTGGACTTTTGATATTAACAGTCGGTGGCCTACAGCGTCAAAGGCTTTACTAAGATCTAAGTATACGATAACTGTGATCATACTGGAATCTTTAAGTTGTGAGATGTGGTCGAAAAATTGTAAGTGGCATGTCGTACAAGAACGTGACTTCATGAAACCGTGTTGATAAGGAGTGATAAGTTTCTCTTGAGAGAGGAGGTCAAAACTGGCACTTTTCACGATCTTTTCCAGAACCCTTGAAATAACAGAAGTTAGGTTAATGGGTCTGTAACTCATGACACTTGAACGGGAGCCTGACTTATACCTAGGGGTAATGTGCGTGGTTTTCCATGCATCTGAATATGTTCCAGTTGATAGAGAGGTAGAGAACAATTTAAGAAGGAGAATAGGAATGTCTTCACCACCGTATTTTAAAAAAGTTGAGGGAATCATATCAGGACCTGGGTTGTTTGAACTTTTAAGAGAAATGATTGCTTTCTTAATATTATCTAAAGAAAAGCTGATAATTTCTAAGGTTTTTTGTGAACGTACAGGGAATAGAGGTTGTGGCAACGTATTATCATCATAGGTATATGACTGTGAGAAATAGGAGTTTAGAAGCTCACAAATTATTTTAGAGTCACTAGCGGTTTCGCCATTTTCTAAAATGAATTGTATATCCGTTTTACGGGAGTTTAGCCTTTTGCGATAAAGCCTACAGATTGCAGTGTATTTAGAGCTATCTTTAAGAGCTGCATGTTCTTGTCTGAGTAGGGCTTTGTCGTTATTTTCTTTCAAAGCTAGATAAATGTTCTGTATATTTAGAAGGCATGAGAAGTCGTTTTCTCTGTGGTACTGTCGGTACAGCTTTCGCAGCTTAGCCTTTACTTTTATAGGAATGAAATTCTTTATGTTTTCTCTTGGGTTTTCTTTACATTTAGGAACGAGATTATCAAAGCAAATAGATACATTCTGGTAAAAGGCTAGTAGGATAGTGTCTAGGTTGCTATTAGAAAAGAAAAGATCCCAGTCTAAGCTTCTAATGAAGGAGTTAGATACGTCCCACCTAGCTTTTCCGAAGCACATGAATGTCTTGCGCAGGGTAGAGCGTTTTGATGAGTGGAGCTTGGTATCAAGGGCGCAGATTACTGTGTTGTGGTCACTACCAGGGAATGGTCGGCTGATGTCTATGGTAGATAAGGCGATGTCTTTCAAGAAAACCAAGTCCAGTATATTTTGGTTTCGGGTGGGCCTTAGAATACTTTGTGTCCACCCACATAATTCAACTGCATCTAAGAATTTGCTGTAGCGGGGAGGAGCACTGATGGGCTCCCATGAAACTTCTGGCATATTGAAATCACCTCCAATCACTTTATAAGTAAAGTTCAATTTCGAAGTGTAATGGAAGGCTGCAGTTATCTGGCTTAGCAGTTCACTGTCGTGGTTGGGTGGGCGATAAATGCAACCTAATAATAGGGTTTGCTGTTTATTTATGTAGAGTGTCACCCATAATGTATCACATATATCCAGGTTGGGGTCATCATAGTGCACAGCTCTGCAGTCAGATTTAACATAGATAATGCATCCTCCACCCCTCCCAACTGATCTGTTCTTCCTGAAAAATGAGTAGCCTTCGCAGTGAAAGAAATCATCATTTATTTCACTTGTGCACCAAGCTTCAGTGATCATTAGTGCTGTAGGTTGGCTAATCAGTAGTAGGGATTGGACGTACGCCATTTTGTTTACAGCTGACCTGGCATTAATAAGGACTATGTTAGGATTAACCGAGTCATATCTTAAGATTTTAGCCATGTCTTGAAGTAGCTGGTGATGAGATTCAATCATAGTGTCCTCAGACGACAATGAAATATCTATGTCTGTAGATGCCCTAGGAAAGCTAGAAGTGCAGAGGGGGTCAGTTATATTTCCGAGTTCAAGTAAGTTCGGATGTAAAGAAGATTGGCTATCAGAAGAAAAGGATATAGAGGGTTTTTGACGAAGAAGAGAATTGTCTGAGTCATGTAGGGTGAGCTCTAGGCAGTAATTAGGCATTGCTGTATGAGCTGTCATATCTATATTGGGGGGCGAAACCTGTGGAGAGTGGTGAGCATTTGTAGTATGTTTGAGGTCATGTTGTGAACCTGAATAAAAAATGGTAATGTCGTTTCAGCGAAATTGCTGATCGTTGGATGGTCAGTCCCGTTGAGTATGGGCATGTAAATAGGTGGAGGTGGCCTACCAAGCAAGCTAAACTGACTCGAATTTTTGCGATTTACTTCACCACTATTCGACGTCCTATAGTTAAGTGTATCAATCTTTCGGTTTAAAGTGGTGGGAGGGTTTACTTTTTTGGACAAGTAGCTACGAGGTTCGGGCTGCGTTTTACGGTTTTTATCCCTTTCGGCTTTGTGAGTATTTGTTTCTGGAGAGAGGTGTGTTATCAAACTGTGAGTATCTGAATTAGTGTGTGGCAATAGTCTCTTATTATGCACTGTCTTTGTGGACGAACTGGTAGCCCCACTTTTCAACTTCCTGGAATTGAGGCTGCTTGGATTGGGGAATACTGGGTGTGATGTACCGCAGTTTGTCACCGGGGTACAGGGATCGTTATCAGAGGAGTCTAGATCCACGGTGGATTTCCTTCTTAGTCTGTGGTTATACATCGATCCATTTTTGGACCTTATATTTCCACGGAAGTTCGTTTCCGAATACGATGTGCTTTGTACAGAAAGGTTCACACCCTTTTGCTCTGCCTCTACGGAATTGTGGGTGCTCAGGGGTGTTGTAGAGGAGTTGGGATTCACAGTTTTAGCATCGGTCATATAAGTCATTCTTTGGATCGGCGTTTTGTCACGAGCTAACTTGATCGTGTGGTAACGCGTATTTTTTAGTAGGGTTTGCCTACTGTAAAAGATGTCAGCATTGGAGGACGAGTCAAATTTCAACACAAGTGGGCAAGATTTATTTTTCTGAGACTTTCTTAGTCGATGGCAGCTGCATGGGACGTTATTCATAGAGCATGCATTTAAAAGAGTGCTTTTGACCTTGTTGATCTGTGCATTATCCGGTATATTATACACAATTATGTTCTTCTCGCGCACTACACGTTGATATACTTCAGTTGCAACGTAGTTTATAAGGTTTGCAGTTTGTGGTAACTTTCTAGGTGAAGTACTACTACTGCCAGTTTCACTAGGCAGTGCCAGTTTTGACATCTTAACTTCAAGCCCCCTAATTATAGAAAATAGTTCTTCGAATTTATCTTCACAACTAAGTGTAGAACAAAAAACTGGATTAGTGATGGGAGTAAGAATGTTTGCCGTGTGATTCTTATCGCAAGACGCTTTGCAGGTGTCTACGAGGCCTAGATCATTACATGTAGTATCACTGTGTATACCATCCATGATGTTGTTTACTACGCAAGCAAGTGAGGGGAGTTTAATGTCCGGACTTGACGTGTCTACCGCAGCAGACGTATATGTAGTTGTTAAATCAACAGATGTAGTGCTCTCACTTCCTGCAGGGCTACTTATTCTGTTTGGTTTGATTTTTTTACTGGGATGTGAAGCAGACAGTGGAGTTAGACGCTTAGTTTGGACCATTGGCATTTAGTACTAAGTTAAAATTCTTAATTATAAGAGAATGAGCAATGTGTCTGTAAGGTCCGTTTTAGAGTGTTGGGGATTTAAACTGTCTAGTTCTGTATGGAATTAACAGTTTATAGGAATAAGAATATAGAAATAGAATAATAAGATACCCTATACAAATACTCTAAATGCGAAGATGCTATAACAGTAGCACTTAGGTGGACACTATCTATAACGGATAATTTTAACCGTAAAAGTTATATTCTATGTAAGAATAGAACTAAATATTTAATACTATCGTCGAGAGACCTATTAAAAAGTCGCCTATGGAGTAAAAAAAGAATTGAGATATAACACGCGAAAAAGTAACAAAGCCTTTGAATTGTGCGCCACTCAAATAGGTTGTTCGAATGCCGATATTTTTGAGGATTCTTTGCATTGCCTCTGATGTACCGTTAATGCCCAGCTCTCGCTACGCTCGGCCACGCTGTTCTTTGAGTTTTCAGAAACGCTTAGTTATAACGGACGAAAAAACCAAAACACCGATCTGCCGTTTGATATTTCTGTATTGTTACACAACATATAAAAGGAATAAGCGAACTAAGGTCTGTAAACAAATATTACAATAATAATCGTTATATTACTTCTGACGATGTTTCACTCTTCTTTCTGAACAGCGACCGATGAGACGATGACTGTCGTATTCATGCCTCCGCGAAAATTGGGGAAGTTGATTTTGAGCAAACAACCAAGAATTGATCGTTCAATCTTCAACTCCATTGACACCCTCTTTTTTCTCTTTTTTATATTATCTTTTATAAATTCTCTAGGGTAGTTGTTTTCGAGTAGCATTTTGAATAGGACTTTTATTTCTTTACGCTGGTCCTCTGGTGCTGTTGTAAGTCTACGTATTCTATCTGCAAGACCTTGTATTAATCCTCGTTTTACCGAGAGTGGATGAGCTGAGTAATAATCAAGGAATCTTCCAGAATGTGTGGCTTTTCTATATATCGTTGTTTTTATGCTACCATCTGTCATTCTTTGTAGTTTGCAATCTAACATGGGCAGTTCTCCAATTTCATTCTCTAATTCCATAGTGAATTTTATTGAGTCGACGTGTCTGTTTATGTGTGAGAAAAGTTTCTCAGCATCGTTTTTTTCACTATTACTAGTGTGTCGTCTACATATCTCCACTAACATTTTAGCAATGATCTGAATGGTTTAAGGTCATTCTCCTCCCAATAATCCATGAATATGTCAGCTATAATTGGTGGGATAGGCGATCCCATAGCTACTCCCTCATTTTGTTGGTATATTTTTCCTTCGAATGTGAAATATGTTCTTGTCAGACAGAATTCTACCCCTTTTATTATTTCTTCTACGGATAACTGTGTTCTGTCTTTCAGGCCATTATCTTCATTTAGTTTCTCTTTCAGTGCAATCATAGCCATTTGAATGGGTATTTTCGTATAAAGACTGTTTACATCAAAGCTAACTAGTATTTCTTCCTCCTCTATTTTAGTGGTTTTTATTCGCCTCACTAATTCAAATGAATCTACTATTCATTGTGTGTAAACTATTATAATATAATTATACTTTGTTTGATCTAAACCACAATGCTCAAACTTTTTACTGATATTAACTCCGTGATTTCTTTGTTCAGCTTCTATACATATCGGATACAATAATGACTGGCGGAATCCAAGTGCATGGTCGGATTGTAGTTAATGAACAAGTATGGGGGTGAGAAACAAGCTAGGGTTCACAACAATTTGCTGATTAACTTAAAGGAAGTCACAAATGCCGGGGAGTGTCATGTGTCTCAGTGCTGTAAATCTACCTGAACAGCTAACCAAGCTAACCAGAGTAAACACATGACTCCACTTTTTGGCGAAATCACAGCGAGTGTCAGTGATCCCACTCAATTTTGACAACATGAAGCATAAAGAAACTAAATTAAAAATAACAGCATAGCATGTTAAATTTCCTGTAAATATAAGTGCGGAATCGGGCCCGTTCGATTCCACTTACAGTGTTACCATTCTGTGTATGGAATTTTTTGAGGACTTTGATCCAGTCGTGCGAACTATTTCTGGAAGAAGAGGAAGCTGTATATACCCAAAAAATCAACAGAGACGAATGGTGAAAAATGGAAACAGGCAGCAGTACCTACAGACTACTGAAAGTAGTGCTACGGAATGAAATGGAAAATATGTAGTTGTTAAATGATAAAATGTCTAAGACATGGGCACTAGACCTGACCAGCTCTCCTGCGGCGGAATTGAAGTGGAACGGGTCGTGAATAAATCAGCCGGGGAAAAGCGGGAAAACCAGATATTCTTCTGTTGGTGAGCTCTCTATAACCGTTCTCGCTAAGGACGTTGTTCACAAGCTGTATCAGAACGTACCTATGAATCTATACCACATAAACCCCTGTAGTTTTACAGTCGAATTCCGTTAAGTGATAGAGTGATCCGAATAACTGCAACCTGATGGAACCTCAACTGCTAAATCATGGCTGCTGAAAATAACGAATACCACATCACTCCTGTGCAAATACAACTGCATCGAAGCTTATGGTTTATATATGCGCATACCTTTTGAATTCACGTGACCCCCATATCATTTTAATTACCTGAGAATTTCTCTTTGGTCTTTAGTACCGGAATCTCTAGCGTCGGATTTCTTTGTGGCTACTGTAATTGGAAGTGCCTGCTTATGAGTCACTAATGTCGTCTCTGGGTTGAATTCTATAATTCCTCGAAATTAGATATTTCTCCTCACTGAGGAGCAGAAGTCACATACTTCATGCAATTCCTCCCCAAACTAATGGTTACATTCACAAGGCCACACCGGCTCTTCCAAAAAGATTACATTCCTGCACAGAATTCACGAGTTAAACAAGTAATTGAATACTTCTTCTCACAACACAGAAGGAACGCCAGTATCAAATGGGTTGAGGCCGATAGTCTCTTTCGGGAGGTTTCAAGAAGTATTCAGGCCTAGAAATACCATTCATAAGCCTTGTAACATTGGTAGTGCAGGCGAACAGTGTCATCGAGAAGAGCAGAATGATTTCAGATACCTGTTTATTTTGGTTTCGGACAAGTCAGCGAGGTCTGATAGAATTTGTACCTCATATCCAACAGAAACAAGAAGCATTTATGGTGAAATTCACCACGTCTATCACAGAGATTGAAAAGGTGCATTGGTACTCCGTAACTTCCAAAATAATAACGAGCTATTGGCATTAGACCATTTTATACGGAGCACTGAATATCGAACTAAAATTTCTGAAAGCTGCAGTCTGGAGATGAACTTCTGAAAGAGTTCAGTGGTGCCTATAGATCAGTAACCCTACTTGTCACATTTATTTTTGATTTGGAAGTAAAGTCACCTGATTTTGAGAGACAAGAGGGTTTTCTCAGTCAAAAATTAAACACTACCGTACGTGATATTTTAACCCCATTCAACATGTCAGGGAAACTGTGAGTGCAACATGGTTTTGTATATCAATGGGTTGTCTCTGCTCACCGTTTACTGCATTGTCTTATACGCATATAACTTGAAAATTTGGAGATAGTTGAAGGGCAACTGTGATACGCTCACGTTTCGAATGGACCTCTACTGATTTTCACAGTATTTCAGAGGAAAAATGCTCCCGATAAAAGTAGCATAACGCATCGGGGAAACAAGCATCAGCTCCTACGAATTAGAGGGAATAATAATCCCATCAATTCAAACTCACTAGGATTTCAGAGTCATAGTAAGTCATGATTTAAAAACCACAACACACTGTCGTGCGTTGGCTGTGCGTATTTTCAGATCCTTATGGTCAATTTGCAGAGCCTTTACTAGAATCACGAGAGATATGTTTGCCTCCTCATGTACATCCTTGGTGAGGTCAAGACTAAAAAATGTATCCAGGCAACCAGTCATTGTCTTATGGGAGACTCACATATTCTAGAAAAGGTTCAAAGGAAGGCAACACGTATGGTTCTCGGTATGAATAACTTATAATACGAGGAGAGACTAGACAGTCTAAATCTCTTCTCCCTATCAAACCGCAGCCAAAGAGGAAATTTAATTAATGTTTAAAATTTTAAATAATGACTATGGACCTGACTTATCCAATTTTTTCCTTCCCATCAGGTGTGAGAACCTTACAGAACACAGCAGGAGAGTTCAAAATCATATTGCTGTGGAGAACTGGTTCTCAAACTGAGTGCTAAACTCTTGGAACTGACTCACATTGGAAGTGATGACTGCAACCTCAACTGATTCATTCAAGAAGGTTTTGGACAGGCAAAAAAATTCATTAGAAAAAGATTAACATGGGCTTCAAGCCTTCTATCCTCAACGAATAAATTTGAAATCATTTGCAGGATCCATTGGATCTATTGAATCCAGAAGTTCTTTAAGTCCGTTCGTTTCGGCGGCAGTTCGCACGAATTTGGGCGTGGAAATGGTTCGCCAGACAAGGTCGGAGTGGAAGGCTGGTTATTTCAAAAAGCTAGCCAA
This sequence comes from Trichobilharzia regenti, assembly GCA_944472135.2. NCBI lineage: Eukaryota > Metazoa > Platyhelminthes > Trematoda > Strigeidida > Schistosomatidae > Trichobilharzia > Trichobilharzia regenti. The sequence goes on from OX235270.1 coordinate 60,427,628, forward strand.
GCATCTCTCTGAATTTGACAAGTGCTTTATCGTCAATGTCGACAATGTGCGATCAAAGCAGATGCAGCAAATTAGATTATCGTTACGTGGAAGCGCAGAGGTCGTCCTTGGCAAAAATACCTTAATGAGAAAAGTTATTCAAAGTCAAATCGAACGTAATAGCACTTTGGATAAGTTGTTACCACATATACGTGAGAACGTTGGATTCGTCTTTACTAATGGGGACTTGTGTGACATTCGAGAAAAGATAGAGAATAATCGCGTTGAGGCCCCAGCTAAAGCAGGAGCAATCGCCCCATGTGACGTCATTGTACCTGCCCAAAACACCGGCTTGGGACCTGAAAAGACAGCATTCTTTCAGGCTCTCAGTATTCCTACGAAGATCGCAAGAGGAGCTATCGAAATACTCAACGATGTACACCTGGTGCATAAGGATACAAAAGTTGGTCCTAGTGAGGCTACTCTGTTGGGAATGTTGAAGATTCATCCATTTACTTATGGACTGGTGATAAAACAGGTAACACTTCATTATGTTCTATATTTTTGAAGGTATTCGACCAAGGATGTGTATATGATCCTGCAGTTCTAGACATCACCCCTGAGATGATCACTGAAAAAATTGTCGCTGGTGTACAAAACATAGCATGCTTGAGTTTGGCTCTAGGTTACACTACCTTAGCCAGTATTCCTCATGTACTTGCAAATGCTTTCAAGAATATGTTGGCCATAGCCGTAATGACGGATTATACGTTCAAAGAAGCTGAACAAGTAAGTGCGATTGACATGTTCTGCAATTTGTTAGCTTGTTGACATTCTCAATACGTGAGGCGTGTTTATTTCATCTGATGCCTGATTTTGGTTCATATATATTAAATCGAAACTAGCATGTTTTAGACTGGAGATGTCGTTTTCGGTTACGACTCTACAATTCATTAGTTCTAAATCTGTCCAACGGATCCCACTTAGCACCTGTGTAGAACTACATAGCCTCGTCTCGTGAGTGTGACTTGTAGCTTGATACATGAAGCCTGTCCTAGTGAATTCAGCGTAACCAGTCATTTTCCATGACTATAAAGCATTTTCCCTTAAGATTTTAATGTGATGAGAACGAACTAAAGTGTATTCGTTGTTATTCGGTCTGCCACAGGATCGTAACGTAGGACATTTGCATTAACCTTGCGAAACCTGGTTTTATCAGACCTCGGGTGGGAAGTCGGCCGACATTAAGGCTCGAAGCAGTTGTCCGCTGGGCTCTGCGGCCACGCAACGCTGTTTTTAAACGTTCCAAGAGAATAATGTAAAAATCTTACAAGGTCCTGCATTCAACTAATCAGCATTATTTTCTTTTTTCAGATCAAGGAATATATTGCAGACCCTACGAAGTTTGCTGCCGCAGCTGCACCTGTCGCTGCGGCTGCCCCAACTGTAGCAGCGAAGGTTGAAGAAAAAGCCGCTCCTGTAGCCCAGTCCTCTGAAGAAAGCGAAGATGATTTAGGATTCAGTTTGTTCGACTGATCTAATAAATGACTTGAAAGTGGTATTTTTCTCATTATTCTGACTAGCTACTCGAGTTCTGAGTTAACGAGCGACATATCAATGGACATTAGTCTTGTGGGTTAGTATTCTAATGTCAGTGAATTAAGGTTTCATGTCACGGGAGAGATGTTTAGCATGCGGCATGTGATGAACAGCATGTATATGTGTGGTCATAGTGCGTCCAACGTATCCCCCACCAACATATACCAGGTGGTCTCCGAGCTATCTTATCTCATATGAATGCATGTAGTTGAAGCAACTTCTTTTTATTCTCCATATACGTTGACAAACCCGAGTATGAAATTGTTGGCTGTTCGTGTTTGAGTTTCAGATTAAGACGTCCGCAGTCAGTGCATTAGGGACGTAATTCTTCCCAACCGATTTAACTATGGATGACATTCTTCACACGTCTTTGGAACGAGTGTTTCATTTGTAGGCATATTTCACACAAATTTTATATCTTCAGTAGCATCTGATACAGCCAGCCTATTTGAATCACTTCCACTCAGTGAGCAATTAACGCTGATAAACGTCTCATTTGATTTGTGCTTTGACATTTAGATTCAAGTGGAAATGACTGATTCATATGGCTGTATTTACTTCTAAAAACGAATAGTCAGAATTTGTTGAAGGCTTGCATGTGTTTGAGTGGGTGCGTCGGTACTCGTAATAGTGCACGAGTAGTGATATTCAATTAGAGTGGCGACACACTGGAATTCGAGTCACTTTAACCACGACACGATTGTTGTTTGTGTACGACGACAGATTGAGATATTAGTGATTGCTTAGTTATGGATTCGGTCAGTTGAGTTTCTTATACAAACTGAGTTGAGAAGCCTTCATACAGATGGTTCTTCATTAGCTGTGAGTGTCATCGGGACAGACAGCCAAGTGATCAAGTTCTGCACATGCATATCAAACGCTAGACCCTGAGGAGTGTCAGTGAAGCCGGATGAGATATTACTAGTGGTGTGTGTGTGTGATGACTAATAACTAGGCTGACAGACTGCAATTGAGACATGAGAGTCAGACGCGATTATGTGGTGTATAGTCTGCGAAGAAAGAAGAAAAATCCTATTGTGATATGGACAGAGGAGAGTGGATGATGATACGACGCCTTATTGGAGGAAGCTAAAGAAGAATGAATTGAGGAGAAGCGAGCCAAGTTGTTGATGTATGCAGATGGAGATGGAGATGAAGGGTTACTGGAATAGTTGTGAACGTTCACACGCCTGATGGCTAGCAGGACCAATTGTGTGCGAAGTAATGATACAATCTGATGAAAGACACTTTGAACTCGTGACCGTCTGGTTGAGTACTCTAGTAAGTGAAGTGGTCAGCGACAGCTAAACTATTGCTAATCGTCAATATAGAGACGCCTAGTCAGTCTACATTTACTCTGGCTTCACACTTCCCTGTGCTCACAGCTAGTGGTAATGTGTTTCCGTGTATAAATTAACTAGACGGGAGTTCTCTAGATCCACTAGTCCATTTTTAATCGTTTCCTGATTGTCAGAAATGTTATTTAATAGTGTTAATACAAGCGAGCGGAGATAGTGCTAGCTAGGCTTGTGGAAGATGAGGAGCCTAGTTGTGTTCAGATAGCAGTTAGGCTACTTCTAATTAAAATATTGAGTATTCCAGAGTTTACCAGTTGTTGTCGTGTTGCGTCTAATTAGGTGCAGGCGAAGTCCTGCATTTACCAGTGTGTGGTCACAGTTCAACGTTAGGGATGCATTAGATGCATTCACACGTCATTCGTAGCATGCTTTCACTTTTCTTCGCTTCCTTTTCTATTCTTCTGTCTCATAATATTCTACGATATTAATATGTGTGTAAACCTTGGGCACTGTGGGAGTACGTAATTCCATATTAGTTTGTTGATAGGATTATGAACAATAAATTTTGTTCTCAACGTGTCACCCAGTAAATAATACTATTTCACTGTGTGATAGATATATCTGAAAACAAACTAATTCTACGATATTGACTGTTTGATTTTGATTTCCTTGCATATTGAGGCATAGTTTATCATCGACACGTAACTGTTCTTCCTGAGACTGAGTTTTCAACGTAGAACTCTGCAGAAGAGTACAGCAGTTCAAGTTGTCACACTCCACATAGCACACAAAGGTGACGAAAGAATAAGTAGGAATTCAAAGGAACTATATTGAACGGAAATGTACAGGAGAAAGGATGAGTATAGGGAGAATAGTGGGAATGTGATGGATCTAGAAGTGGACAAAGCGTGAATGTGTCTGAGTGATTGACAACGATTTTGAGCCATGTCAGTGAGAACAGTGTGCATCCATTGGTTGTTCACGTCTCGAGGATCCCAGCCAGGTGATCTACACCCGCCTATGTGTCTCAAACCAACAGTCAAAGACTTCATGGATTGATTCCAGGTTTTGATTTGACCACTTCTAGTTGTTTTCCAGCCTAGTCCTATGTCAGCTAAGAATTAGTCGACTAGGAAGCAGGTGGCTTGGCGTCCATTGATTCTCCCTGCTTACCTAACACTCTACGCCTGACTTCAGTATTACTCACGATATTATACCACTCAAGACGAGAGGTAGAGCGTGAACACCTATGGTGAAACGAAGAGTGTTGGTCTCTTCAAGTCTTCCACTCTCATCGGTCATGACTCATAGCAAGACATGCGTGCATGCATGCACACATACATGCTGGTAGCCAGCCAGGAAAGCATAACGAAGGAAGGAGTGGAATGGTGCACAGTACACACGTCCTCTGATCCATAGCCGTATGTCGCGTCTACACCAGAGATGACGCAAGTGGCTGGCAAATCCCACACGAGTCTTTTGTATATGTGCTGAGATTTCATCTGCAGTCAGTGCATTAGGGACGTAATTCTTCCCAACCGATTTAACTATGGATGACATTCTTCACACGTCTTTGGAACGAGTGTTTCATTTGTAGGCATATTTCACATAAATTTTATATCTTCAGTAGCATCTGATACAGCCAGCCTATTTGAATCACTTCCACTCAGTGAGCAATTAACGCTGATAAACGTCTCATTTGATTTGTGCTTTGACATTTAGATTCAAGTGGAAATGACTGATTCATATGGCTGTATTTACTTCTAAAAACGAATAGTCAGAATTTGTTGAAGGCTTGCATGTGTTTGAGTGGGTGCGTCGGTACTCGTAATAGTGCACGAGTAGTGATATTCAATTAGAGTGGCGACACACTGGAATTCGAGTCACTTTAACCACGACACGATTCTTGTTTGTGTACGACGACAGATTGAGATATTAGTGATTGCTTAGTTATGGATTCGGTCAGTTGAGTTTCTTATACAAACTGAGTTGAGAAGCCTTCATACAGATGGTTCTTCATTAGCTGTGAGTGTCATCGGGACAGACAGCCAAGTGATCAAGTTCTGCACATGCATATCAAACGCTAGACCCTGAGGAGTGTCAGTGAAGCCGGATGAGATATTACTAGTGGTGTGTGTGTGTGATGACTAATAACTAGGCTGACAGACTGCAATTGAGACATGAGAGTCAGACGCGATTATGTGGTGTATAGTCTGCGAAGAAAGAAGAAAAATCCTATTGTGATATGGACAGAGGAGAGTGGATGATGATACGACGCCTTATTGGAGGAAGCTAAAGAAGAATGAATTGAGGAGAAGCGAGCCAAGTTGTTGATGTATGCAGATGGAGATGGAGATGAAGGGTTACTGGAATAGTTGTGAACGTTCACACGCCTGATGGCTAGCAGGACCAATTGTGTGCGAAGTAATGATACAATCTGATGAAAGACACTTTGAACTCGTGACCGTCTGGTTGAGTACTCTAGTAAGTGAAGTGGTCAGCGACAGCTAAACTATTGCTAATCGTCAATATAGAGACGCCTAGTCAGTCTACATTTACTCTGGCTTCACACTTCCCTGTGCTCACAGCTAGTGGTAATGTGTTTCCGTGTATAAATTAACTAGACGGGAGTTCTCTAGATCCACTAGTCCATTTTTAATCGTTTCCTGATTGTCAGAAATGTTATTTAATAGTGTTAATACAAGCGAGCGGAGATAGTGCTAGCTAGGCTTGTGGAAGATGAGGAGCCTAGTTGTGTTCAGATAGCAGTTAGGCTACTTCAATTAAAATATTGAGTATTCCAGAGTTTACCAGTTGTTGTCGTGTTGCGTCTAATTAGGTGCAGGCGAAGTCCTGCATTTACCAGTGTGTGGTCACAGTTCAACGTTAGGGATGCATTAGATGCATTCACACGTCATTCGTAGCATGCTTTCACTTTTCTTCGCTTCCTTTTCTATTCTTCTGTCTCATAATATTCTACGATATTAATATGTGTGTAAACCTTGGGCACTGTGGGAGTACGTAATTCCATATTAGTTTGTTGATAGGATTATGAACAATAAATTTTGTTCTCAACGTGTCACCCAGTAAATAATACTATTTCACTGTGTGATAGATATATCTGAAAACAAACTAATTCTACGATATTGACTGTTTGATTTTGATTTCCTTGCATATTGAGGCATAGTTTATCATCGACACGTAACTGTTCTTCCTGAGACTGAGTTTTCAACGTAGAACTCTGCAGAAGAGTACAGCAGTTCAAGTTGTCACACTCCACATAGCACACAAAGGTGACGAAAGAATAAGTAGGAATTCAAAGGAACTATATTGAACGGAAATGTACAGGAGAAAGGATGAGTATAGGGAGAATAGTGGGAATGTGATGGATCTAGAAGTGGACAAAGCGTGAATGTGTCTGAGTGATTGACAACGATTTTGAGCCATGTCAGTGAGAACAGTGTGCATCCATTGGTTGTTCACGTCTCGAGGATCCCAGCCAGGTGATCTACACCCGCCTATGTGTCTCAAACCAACAGTCAAAGACTTCATGGATTGATTCCAGGTTTTGATTTGACCACTTCTAGTTGTTTTCCAGCCTAGTCCTATGTCAGCTAAGAATTAGTCGACTAGGAAGCAGGTGGCTTGGCGTCCATTGATTCTCCCTGCTTACCTAACACTCTACGCCTGACTTCAGTATTACTCACGATATTATACCACTCAAGACGAGAGGTAGAGCGTGAACACCTATGGTGAAACGAAGAGTGTTGGTCTCTTCAAGTCTTCCACTCTCATCGGTCATGACTCATAGCAAGACATGCGTGCATGCATGCACACATACATGCTGGTAGCCAGCCAGGAAAGCATAACGAAGGAAGGAGTGGAATGGTGCACAGTACACACGTCCTCTGATCCATAGCCGTATGTCGCGTCTACACCAGAGATGACGCAAGTGGCTGGCAAATCCCACACGAGTCTTTTGTATATGTGCTGAGATTTCGTCTGCAGTCAGTGCATTAGGGACGTAATTCTTCCCAACCGATTTAACTATGGATGACATTCTTCACACGTCTTTGGAACGAGTGTTTCATTTGTAGGCATATTTCACACAAATTTTATATCTTCAGTAGCATCTGATACAGCCAGCCTATTTGAATCACTTCCACTCAGTGAGCAATTAACGCTGATAAACGTCTCATTTGATTTGTGCTTTGACATTTAGATTCAAGTGGAAATGACTGATTCATATGGCTGTATTTACTTCTAAAAACGAATAGTCAGAATTTGTTGAAGGCTTGCATGTGTTTGAGTGGGTGCGTCGGTACTCGTAATAGTGCACGAGTAGTGATATTCAATTAGAGTGGCGACACACTGGAATTCGAGTCACTTTAACCACGACACGATTCTTGTTTGTGTACGACGACAGATTGAGATATTAGTGATTGCTTAGTTATGGATTCGGTCAGTTGAGTTTCTTATACAAACTGAGTTGAGAAGCCTTCATACAGATGGTTCTTCATTAGCTGTGAGTGTCATCGGGACAGACAGCCAAGTGATCAAGTTCTGCACATGCATATCAAACGCTAGACCCTGAGGAGTGTCAGTGAAGCCGGATGAGATATTACTAGTGGTGTGTGTGTGTGATGACTAATAACTAGGCTGACAGACTGCAATTGAGACATGAGAGTCAGACGCGATTATGTGGTGTATAGTCTGCGAAGAAAGAAGAAAAATCCTATTGTGATATGGACAGAGGAGAGTGGATGATGATACGACGCCTTATTGGAGGAAGCTAAAGAAGAATGAATTGAGGAGAAGCGAGCCAAGTTGTTGATGTATGCAGATGGAGATGGAGATGAAGGGTTACTGGAATAGTTGTGAACGTTCACACGCCTGATGGCTAGCAGGACCAATTGTGTGCGAAGTAATGATACAATCTGATGAAAGACACTTTGAACTCGTGACCGTCTGGTTGAGTACTCTAGTAAGTGAAGTGGTCAGCGACAGCTAAACTATTGCTAATCGTCAATATAGAGACGCCTAGTCAGTCTACATTTACTCTGGCTTCACACTTCCCTGTGCTCACAGCTAGTGGTAATGTGTTTCCGTGTATAAATTAACTAGACGGGAGTTCTCTAGATCCACTAGTCCATTTTTAATCGTTTCCTGATTGTCAGAAATGTTATTTAATAGTGTTAATACAAGCGAGCGGAGATAGTGCTAGCTAGGCTTGTGGAAGATGAGGAGCCTAGTTGTGTTCAGATAGCAGTTAGGCTACTTCTAATTAAAATATTGAGTATTCCAGAGTTTACCAGTTGTTGTCGTGTTGCGTCTAATTAGGTGCAGGCGAAGTCCTGCATTTACCAGTGTGTGGTCACAGTTCAACGTTAGGGATGCATTAGATGCATTCACACGTCATTCGTAGCATGCTTTCACTTTTCTTCGCTTCCTTTTCTATTCTTCTGTCTCATAATATTCTACGATATTAATATGTGTGTAAACCTTGGGCACTGTGGGAGTACGTAATTCCATATTAGTTTGTTGATAGGATTATGAACAATAAATTTTGTTCTCAACGTGTCACCCAGTAAATAATACTATTTCACTGTGTGATAGATATATCTGAAAACAAACTAATTCTACGATATTGACTGTTTGATTTTGATTTCCTTGCATATTGAGGCATAGTTTATCATCGACACGTAACTGTTCTTCCTGAGACTGAGTTTTCAACGTAGAACTCTGCAGAAGAGTACAGCAGTTCAAGTTGTCACACTCCACATAGCACACAAAGGTGACGAAAGAATAAGTAGGAATTCAAAGGAACTATATTGAACGGAAATGTACAGGAGAAAGGATGAGTATAGGGAGAATAGTGGGAATGTGATGGATCTAGAAGTGGACAAAGCGTGAATGTGTCTGAGTGATTGACAACGATTTTGAGCCATGTCAGTGAGAACAGTGTGCATCCATTGGTTGTTCACGTCTCGAGGATCCCAGCCAGGTGATCTACACCCGCCTATGTGTCTCAAACCAACAGTCAAAGACTTCATGGATTGATTCCAGGTTTTGATTTGACCACTTCTAGTTGTTTTCCAGCCTAGTCCTATGTCAGCTAAGAATTAGTCGACTAGGAAGCAGGTGGCTTGGCGTCCATTGATTCTCCCTGCTTACCTAACACTCTACGCCTGACTTCAGTATTACTCACGATATTATACCACTCAAGACGAGAGGTAGAGCGTGAACACCTATGGTGAAACGAAGAGTGTTGGTCTCTTCAAGTCTTCCACTCTCATCGGTCATGACTCATAGCAAGACATGCGTGCATGCATGCACACATACATGCTGGTAGCCAGCCAGGAAAGCATAACGAAGGAAGGAGTGAAATGGTGCACAGTACACACGTCCTCTGATCCATAGCCGTATGTCGCGTCTACACCAGAGATGACGCAAGTGGCTGGCAAATCCCACACGAGTCTTTTGTATATGTGCTGAGATTTCGTCTGCAGTCAGTGCATTAGGGACGTAATTCTTCCCAACCGATTTAACTATGGATGACATTCTTCACACGTCTTTGGAACGAGTGTTTCATTTGTAGGCATATTTCACACAAATTTTATATCTTCAGTAGCATCTGATACAGCCAGCCTATTTGAATCACTTCCACTCAGTGAGCAATTAACGCTGATAAACGTCTCATTTGATTTGTGCTTTGACATTTAGATTCAAGTGGAAATGACTGATTCATATGGCTGTATTTACTTCTAAAAACGAATAGTCAGAATTTGTTGAAGGCTTGCATGTGTTTGAGTGGGTGCGTCGGTACTCGTAATAGTGCACGAGTAGTGATATTCAATTAGAGTGGCGACACACTGGAATTCGAGTCACTTTAACCACGACACGATTCTTGTTTGTGTACGACGACAGATTGAGATATTAGTGATTGCTTAGTTATGGATTCGGTCAGTTGAGTTTCTTATACAAACTGAGTTGAGAAGCCTTCATACAGATGGTTCTTCATTAGCTGTGAGTGTCATCGGGACAGACAGCCAAGTGATCAAGTTCTGCACATGCATATCAAACGCTAGACCCTGAGGAGTGTCAGTGAAGCCGGATGAGATATTACTAGTGGTGTGTGTGTGTGATGACTAATAACTAGGCTGACAGACTGCAATTGAGACATGAGAGTCAGACGCGATTATGTGGTGTATAGTCTGCGAAGAAAGAAGAAAAATCCTATTGTGATATGGACAGAGGAGAGTGGATGATGATACGACGCCTTATTGGAGGAAGCTAAAGAAGAATGAATTGAGGAGAAGCGAGCCAAGTTGTTGATGTATGCAGATGGAGATGGAGATGAAGGGTTACTGGAATAGTTGTGAATGTTCACACGCCTGATGGCTAGCAGGACCAATTGTGTGCGAAGTAATGATACAATCTGATGAAAGACACTTTGAACTCGTGACCGTCTGGTTGAGTACTCTAGTAAGTGAAGTGGTCAGCGACAGCTAAACTATTGCTAATCGTCAATATAGAGACGCCTAGTCAGTCTACATTTACTCTGGCTTCACACTTCCCTGTGCTCACAGCTAGTGGTAATGTGTTTCCGTGTATAAATTAACTAGACGGGAGTTCTCTAGATCCACTAGTCCATTTTTAATCGTTTCCTGATTGTCAGAAATGTTATTTAATAGTGTTAATACAAGCGAGCGGAGATAGTGCTAGCTAGGCTTGTGGAAGATGAGGAGCCTAGTTGTGTTCAGATAGCAGTTAGGCTACTTCCAATTAAAATATTGAGTATTCCAGAGTTTACCAGTTGTTGTCGTGTTGCGTCTAATTAGGTGCAGGCGAAGTCCTGCATTTACCAGTGTGTGGTCACAGTTCAACGTTAGGGATGCATTAGATGCATTCACACGTCATTCGTAGCATGCTTTCACTTTTCTTCGCTTCCTTTTCTATTCTTCTGTCTCATAATATTCTACGATATTAATATGTGTGTAAACCTTGGGCACTGTGGGAGTACGTAATTCCATATTAGTTTGTTGATAGGATTATGAACAATAAATTTTGTTCTCAACGTGTCACCCAGTAAATAATACTATTTCACTGTGTGATAGATATATCTGAAAACAAACTAATTCTACGATATTGACTGTTTGATTTTGATTTCCTTGCATATTGAGGCATAGTTTATCATCGACACGTAACTGTTCTTCCTGAGACTGAGTTTTCAACGTAGAACTCTGCAGAAGAGTACAGCAGTTCAAGTTGTCACACTCCACATAGCACACAAAGGTGACGAAAGAATAAGTAGGAATTCAAAGGAACTATATTGAACGGAAATGTACAGGAGAAAGGATGAGTATAGGGAGAATAGTGGGAATGTGATGGATCTAGAAGTGGACAAAGCGTGAATGTGTCTGAGTGATTGACAACGATTTTGAGCCATGTCAGTGAGAACAGTGTGCATCCATTGGTTGTTCACGTCTCGAGGATCCCAGCCAGGTGATCTACACCCGCCTATGTGTCTCAAACCAACAGCCAAAGACTTCATGGATTGATTCCAGGTTTTGATTTGACCACTTCTAGTTGTTTTCCAGCCTAGTCCTATGTCAGCTAAGAATTAGTCGACTAGGAAGCAGGTGGCTTGGCGTCCATTGATTCTCCCTGCTTACCTAACACTCTACGCCTGACTTCAGTATTACTCACGATATTATACCACTCAAGACGGGAGGTAGAGCGTGAACACCTATGGTGAAACGAAGAGTGTTGGTCTCTTCAAGTCTTCCACTCTCATCGGTCATGACTCATAGCAAGACATGCGTGCATGCATGCACACATACATGCTGGTAGCCAGCCAGGAAAGCATAACGAAGGAAGGAGTGAAATGGTGCACAGTACACACGTCCTCTGATCCATAGCCGTATGTCGCGTCTACACCAGAGATGACGCAAGTGGCTGGCAAATCCCACACGAGTCTTTTGTATATGTGCTGAGATTTCGTCTGCAGTCAGTGCATTAGGGACGTAATTCTTCCCAACCGATTTAACTATGGATGACATTCTTCACACGTCTTTGGAACGAGTGTTTCATTTGTAGGCATATTTCACACAAATTTTATATCTTCAGTAGCATCTGATACAGCCAGCCTATTTGAATCACTTCCACTCAGTGAGCAATTAACGCTGATAAACGTCTCATTTGATTTGTGCTTTGACATTTAGATTCAAGTGGAAATGACTGATTCATATGGCTGTATTTACTTCTAAAAACGAATAGTCAGAATTTGTTGAAGGCTTGCATGTGTTTGAGTGGGTGCGTCGGTACTCGTAATAGTGCACGAGTAGTGATATTCAATTAGAGTGGCGACACACTGGAATTCGAGTCACTTTAACCACGACACGATTCTTGTTTGTGTACGACGACAGATTGAGATATTAGTGATTGCTTAGTTATGGATTCGGTCAGTTGAGTTTCTTATACAAACTGAGTTGAGAAGCCTTCATACAGATGGTTCTTCATTAGCTGTGAGTGTCATCGGGACAGACAGCCAAGTGATCAAGTTCTGCACATGCATATCAAACGCTAGACCCTGAGGAGTGTCAGTGAAGCCGGATGAGATATTACTAGTGGTGTGTGTGTGATGACTAATAACTAGGCTGACAGACTGCAATTGAGACATGAGAGTCAGACGCGATTATGTGGTGTATAGTCTGCGAAGAAAGAAGAAAAATCCTATTGTGATATGGACAGAGGAGAGTGGATGATGATACGACGCCTTATTGGAGGAAGCTAAAGAAGAATGAATTGAGGAGAAGCGAGCCAAGTTGTTGATGTATGCAGATGGAGATGGAGATGAAGGGTTACTGGAATAGTTGTGAACGTTCACACGCCTGATGGCTAGCAGGACCAATTGTGTGCGAAGTAATGATACAATCTGATGAAAGACACTTTGAACTCGTGACCGTCTGGTTGAGTACTCTAGTAAGTGAAGTGGTCAGCGACAGCTAAACTATTGCTAATCGTCAATATAGAGACGCCTAGTCAGTCTACATTTACTCTGGCTTCACACTTCCCTGTGCTCACAGCTAGTGGTAATGTGTTTCCGTGTATAAATTAACTAGACGGGAGTTCTCTAGATCCACTAGTCCATTTTTAATCGTTTCCTGATTGTCAGAAATGTTATTTAATAGTGTTAATACAAGCGAGCGGAGATAGTGCTAGCTAGGCTTGTGGAAGATGAGGAGCCTAGTTGTGTTCAGATAGCAGTTAGGCTACTTCCAATTAAAATATTGAGTATTCCAGAGTTTACCAGTTGTTGTCGTGTTGCGTCTAATTAGGTGCAGGCGAAGTCCTGCATTTACCAGTGTGTGGTCACAGTTCAACGTTAGGGATGCATTAGATGCATTCACACGTCATTCGTAGCATGCTTTCACTTTTCTTCGCTTCCTTTTCTATTCTTCTGTCTCATAATATTCTACGATATTAATATGTGTGTAAACCTTGGGCACTGTGGGAGTACGTAATTCCATATTAGTTTGTTGATAGGATTATGAACAATAAATTTTGTTCTCAACGTGTCACCCAGTAAATAATACTATTTCACTGTGTGATAGATATATCTGAAAACAAACTAATTCTACGATATTGACTGTTTGATTTTGATTTCCTTGCATATTGAGGCATAGTTTATCATCGACACGTAACTGTTCTTCCTGAGACTGAGTTTTCAACGTAGAACTCTGCAGAAGAGTACAGCAGTTCAAGTTGTCACACTCCACATAGCACACAAAGGTGACGAAAGAATAAGTAGGAATTCAAAGGAACTATATTGAACGGAAATGTACAGGAGAAAGGATGAGTATAGGGAGAATAGTGGGAATGTGATGGATCTAGAAGTGGACAAAGCGTGAATGTGTCTGAGTGATTGACAACGATTTTGAGCCATGTCAGTGAGAACAGTGTGCATCCATTGGTTGTTCACGTCTCGAGGATCCCAGCCAGGTGATCTACACCCGCCTATGTGTCTCAAACCAACAGTCAAAGACTTCATGGATTGATTCCAGGTTTTGATTTGACCACTTCTAGTTGTTTTCCAGCCTAGTCCTATGTCAGCTAAGAATTAGTCGACTAGGAAGCAGGTGGCTTGGCGTCCATTGATTCTCCCTGCTTACCTAACACTCTACGCCTGACTTCAGTATTACTCACGATATTATACCACTCAAGACGAGAGGTAGAGCGTGAACACCTATGGTGAAACGAAGAGTGTTGGTCTCTTCAAGTCTTCCATTTTCTTTGGTCGCGAATTATTGCAAATAATGAATTGTTGGAAACATACCTTTTTTTCTTTACACTGTCTTATGTTGTGTTTTCATGATGTCTTTTTTTGGTTTTTTCACATATCTTATGTGATCTTTTTTTTGTTTTTTTTTATTTTCCTGAATTTTTCATTTTAATAATATTAATATTTATTTGGTTTATTTCATAGATGGCACGGAAATTGAAACCAAATCAAGTATTAAATACCTTGGATTAGTTTTTTCCTCTGACCTTTCATGGTCATCCCATATCTTATCTATCTCTAAGAAAATGTTTCGTCTTACCTTCTACATTAAAAAGTTAAGACAATCAGGTATCAACCAACCTTTAGTTTTGCAATTTTAAACTCCTGTATTTTACCTATTGTACTCTACTGCTCTCCATTAATCTTTCCTGGGCTGCTCAAAAACGATTATATCATATTACGAAGAGTATTAAATGCTGTGAGTAGAGCTTGTGGTCTGCCACTGCATGAGCTCGCTAATACTATAGTCGAGAGGCATATAAATTCCTGTACGAAATGGGCAAAGGCTATAATGTCAGACCCTCTGCACCCCCTTTATTCACACCTGTCCCCTTGTATCTCATCAGGTAGGACGAGAAGTCAATATAAAAAGATATATGCTCGTACTACTAAGTATAGAAATTCTACAATACCCTATTTAGCGCGTACTTTATGTGACGAAGACTCTGTTAGACGTGAGACTTACAAGTTACTATGTAATTAGCACAGTGAATCGACCCTTTTATCGTTCATCTTTCTGTATTTTATGTTGTTGCACTTTCTATCGTTTAAATCGTTACTCTGCTATTTTATATTAGTTGGTATTACTATTATTACTACAATTTTGTACTTTATACATATTTTTCTCCGTATGGCACACAGTATTTTGCTACGCAGCTGCTACAACAATCGTTTTATTACTATTATGTATTGTGTATTTTTAATTTTTTTTTGTCGTTTTTGGGTAAATTAGATGCAATATTGTACTGAATGCTGAAAATTCCTTGCTGTATCATGAGTACTGTTTTTGGAATAAAGCAATTATTATTATTATTATTATTATTATTACCCTTTTTGTGATACTGAATGGAATTCGCAGGATTTTACTTCAGTATCACTTCCATTTAGTACATTATCAATAAAAATAAACTTCTATATAAATTAAGGAAATCTCAGTTCATCATGACAACAACATATTGGCGTGTTAGTTGCAAAACCAAAATTGAATAGAGTGTTTTTAGTTGTTAGAAAAGTAGATGCTAGGATATTTACTGGCGTAAGCGGTAACAAAAGCCCGAGATATACAGAGTGTGAAAGAACGAAGAAGAATGTTTTAATAGACTTAGTAAGGTAGAAAGAAACAATGCCGCACATAAGAGAGGAAAAATTGAGAGAGAAAAGTAAAAGAAAGAAAGAAAACTTTGTACCTATATATGATATGAGTCTGAAGGTCGAGATCCAGTTGTTTTACCGAGTATTTAATAAGTTATAGGTATCACGCTTAATGCTTTCTCTATCTTTAAGTTGGGTTTTGGTTGAGTTTTTGTAATTACTAGTGCGAGCATATAGTTTTCTATATAGGCTTCTGGTTTTGGCTGATGAGACACAAGGGGAGAGTTGTGAATGAACAGGGTGGTGTCAGTTAGATAGAATATATTTAGCCCATTTTTCACATGAGTCCATGTGCCTGTCAACCAGAATATTAACAAGCTGGTTAAGTGGCACACTGCTTACCCTGCTGACAACCCTTAACATCCTGCATAATAAGGTATAGTCTTTTTTCAGTACCCCAGGAAAAACTAAGGAGTAAAAATAGAGAATAATAGGCGGAATGCGAGAGTTAAGGAATTGTAGGAGTAAGGGTTGGGTTATTCCAGAATGTCTTAACTTCTTGATGTAGAAGGTAAGACGGAATATTTTCTTAGAAATCGTCAAGATATGAGACGACCAGGAAAGATCAGCAGATAGAATGACGCCTAGGTATTTAATTTCCGACTTGGTTTCTATTTCAGTGCCATCTACGCTGCACACCTCGTGAGTGCTAACCAGTTTGTTTAGGTCAGATTTATGCGTAAAGGTGAAGTTGACTACTTGACATTTAGAGGGATTTAAGGTTAGACCATCTTCCTTGGACTACTGGCTGATTTATGATGAAAAGCCATTTAGTTTAGAGCAGTCACTTTGATATTTGACAGGCAAAGATACAGTCAGATCGTCAGCATATTTGACAAAATTATTATCATTTCAAGATTATAGGTCGTGTAGAAAGAAAGAAAAGAGAAGTGGGGAGAGTAAAGCACCTTGGGGGACACCAGCCTCAGTGAGCACAGCAGAGGAGGATTGGCCTTTGTATACGGTGTACTGCATTCTGTTTGAAAAGTAGGAATGCAACCAGTTAGTGACCCAGAACTCAGTTTGTGTCATAGAGAGCTTATTTAGCAAGAGACATCTAGGTACAGAGTCGAAAGCAGACATGAAGTCAAGAAACGTGCAACGAACCTATTTGGCACCTTTATCTAATGATGAGACGATACTGTTGTGTAAGACGGCTGCAGCGTCTAAAGTGCTCCTACCCTATCTATAGGCAAATTGTTTGGGGTCTTCAAAGCTCTTAAGGGAGGGTTCCAGTTTAAGAAGTACTAGTTTTTTCATAAGCTTTAGAAACCGGGAAGTAATGGCAATGGATCTGAACTTTACATTCTTGCTACTGCCAGGTTCAGGGACAGGGACTATTTTAATGTCTTTCCATGGAGCAGGTACAACGTTTTTGGAGAACGAAGCATTTAGGATGTTAGTTAGCGGAAAACATAAAGCATCCGCACATTGTTTTTGGAACGTATGCAGGTATACCATCAGGGCCAAGGCTACGTGAGGGCTTAAGTGTTGTAAGACATTTTAGAACATCGAGAGTATTAAAGTCCTGGAAGTTATCAGCTACAAAATTAGTAACGTTAGAAGTGGTTATAGTAGAAGGAGAGCGTATAAAAGACAGATTAGTAGCATTAACATCACAAAGGGAAAAACATTACATCGCTTATTATTGCCAGTAATTTCATTCAAAAGTTTCCACATGCTGATAGGAGATTTGCATGGTAAAAGTGTATGGTTATAGATAGCATTAAGATTTTTGATTTCAGATTTGATTTGAGCATTAATCCTTTTAAGTTCTAACTTATCTTTGAATTTATATAATGTATCTTTTTGCCTGTGAAGTTGTTTGAGATGAGGAGATGAGAAGCGGTCGAGGCATTTGAACAGTGTTTCTTTTGGACAGCATATATCGAGGCAAAACTTAAGATAATCCGTTATATTGGCGATTGTGTCATCTAATGTACTTTCATAGAATAAATCCCAGTTAGTATTTTTAACATGCACCTGAGATTGAGTAAGTTGTCAGGTGTGTAGCATCTTTGTTGTGCTTTCAAAGACACATTTATGGTTTTTTTGTTCATTTTTTTTGTTATAATTTTTGGTATTTTTCTCTCTCTGCATACATGTATATGCACAGTTTTAATTATATCACTTCATTTCTGTATTTACTTTTTTGTCTCATTTTTCTTTCCAGCCTTCTAATTACTAATCATATCGTCCTAGCAAGCAGAAATATTTGTTTTTATGGTGCCTAGCTCAGAGTAATCTAGTCTCGCTAACGGTGGATATTTTGAGTTTTTCGTTGCAACACCGCGCCTCATTGTCGAACAGAGCATAGAGTCACTTCATCGACTTTGAAAATACCTTTGATATGGTCGATTGCGAATATATATGGAAACTGCTTCAAGACTACAGACTGCAGTTATATTGCCCTTCACCATATGTTTCATAACAGAATACTCAACGAAGACTTTGATATTAATACGAAATCCAGACTTGGGTGTCTGCTATTATATTCTTCATTGTTGTAGACTGGATCCTGAAACTGACCATAGACCGAGGTGAAGACTCTGGAAGATCTGGACTTCGCTTTTGTTTACTGTCTAGTTTTGCATAAACTCGAAGATCTACAGGCGAAAACCGACAGAAGCACTGAAGACATGAGTTGAGGTGGATACAGAGAATGTAGAGGTGATGAATATATCTAATTAACTACAACAAAAAACACTATCTATCAACTGGAGAAATCGGAAGAAAGACACTTCTACTCATTTATCGAAATCATTCGGACTACATGTGGCACACATGAGGATGTCAACGGCAAACGAAAGACAGCGCGGAAATCTGGTGTACTCGGCAAAAAGAACATTATCCGTATTTTGAACACTAATTTCAAGTGCGTGCAATTATTCAGTTGAAAGACTTGGTGAGTCACGAAAATCATTTCCAACAATCCTCGTACTTTCATCAACAGCTGTTTTATACTCCATACTGAAGGTCAGATGACAGGCCAAAAATCGATAAGCAACAAGGAACTCTGAAAACAAACCAACAAAGAACCTATTCCCCAAAAATATTCCAAAAACCATGGAGATGAATTGGTCACACAGACAAAGGAGACCATTGAGTGACATCGAGCGCCAGACACTTGCGGGGAACTCGAATGAGATTTAGGGAGTGACATGGAAGAGATCACGTGATGACGTGAAAACTAATAAGCAATCGTGGAGTGAACTAAAAAGACTGCAGTAACCAGGGTAAACATCTGATGTGTCACTGAAGCCTTATATTCTACAAGATGTTATTTGGCTGACACGGGTGCATATAGCTCTTCGTAGAACGAAGCTCAGATCCTAGATCCTACTCATAGCTACTGTCAGCCAAATAATTTTCATTTGTGAAATGGTATCTACTGAGAGTTGTGATGTCATTAGAATGTAGTAAAGTCAAACGAGATACATATAAAAGTAGAAGTACCTGAGAGTATAGTCAACCTTGCTAAAACCGTATTATGATGAGTTACCAACACTTTTAAGGAAATAGAGGCTTAAATTCTTTTTATTTTGTTAAACAGAAACTTGATGAAAATTGTGATAAGACCCAATTGCAGAAAAAGTATATTGAATTAAATAAATAAAGGATGACAAGTGAGACAAAACAGGAAATTGTTCAGTGTAAATAATAATAATATCGATAGAAATAATAAGGAACGCACATATAGATTAAGTAAACAAAACGAAAAATAAATGAGGCCTAGGAAGAAATGGGAATTATAATATTTTAGCATAACTGATTATGTCAGTGAAATAAAAAGTGGCTGAACAAACTATCTCTATAAACAAAGGTCTGACTTCTTTATTTTGAATTCCATAATACATTCCTCTAAGAAAAAACCTAATTTAAATTAGATATCCTCCGCTTTTTATAGGCAAAACTAGACAGCCCAAACCGGTGAAATGTGATTTGACATTTGTATCCAAGGAAGTAATACATATGAAACTTGAATTCGGTGATAACCTAGCTACAAACATCTTTTAAAGAAGGATCTCATAGTCCCTGAAAATGACCTTCGTGACAGCATCGTTGTGATTAGTGTTTTCTAGGAGACCATTACTTTTCTACAGCCTGAAGGAGAAGATGCTACAGCTAACCAACTTTATGTTTACCAGTTCACCTGCTCCTGCACAGCTACTTGTATCGACAGTTGGATGTGGGTTTTGTCCAAAGAGGTTTTTTAAGAACATTATCCTGCATGGTTACGAAAAAGTGGATGTGGGGCTGTAGAAGCGCATTGAATGAACATCTGGCCGATACTGTTCCCCCTATTTCGACAGCACCTTCCTTTGAATTTATCCTCAGGGCAAAAATTAACCTGCTGAAGTCATTACGCATCCGACTTGTCTGTTCTCCTGAAGCTTTATGTGTCAAAATGAAAAGACCTTGGTGGTTAGGACTCTCGTCAACCATGCACATGGTCCGGGGTTCGAGCCCACGCCGACGCACACCTGATTTCTGTGGTCGGCCTGCAAAATTTGGGCTACCGATATCCACGCTGAAAATTCCATACTTGTACCAAAAATACGGTGTGGAATCAAGCTGTAATCAAAAAAAAGAAGAAGGAGCGTGTTCAACCACTCTATCCTTCATTGTCCTAGTCTGTTTGCATTAAATCATTTAAGTCCCCATTTTAGGCTCCATTTAATTTTCTTTTTGTTTACTTGATCTGTATATCCATTCCTTATTAATTCTATTATTATTATTATTATTTTCATTCTTAACAATTTCTCGTTTTGTCTCACTTGTCACCCTTAATTATTTAACTTGATATTTCTCAGTGTTATCTCGAAATTCTCAGGTTGTTACAGAATGTCTCACTTTTCTACTGGTCTTATTCACTCTACACCCCCTTACAAAATTTATACATCTCATGAACTAATTTTATGAGTAACATAAGCAAACAGCAATTCATCTGTTACCCTTCCTATGCACGAACATTTAATTACTTTCTGATGCATTCTTACTACTATTAAGTAGTTAAATAGATTTCGAGGTGTTTTTTATTGTGAGAAATTACCAGCATAAACTTTCATAAGTAAAGTATTATTTCACTCACTCGAATTGGCTCCAGACGATTATGTTGCGGTTGCAAAGGTTGTAAGAGTGAACCCAAAGTAGTGTAATATATTTTCCCCATGCTAACTATTTAAAGGTTTTATATAGTTTGGTTTGTAAGGGTTAGTTTTGATTTTAAGAGTTGATCACGGATTGATATAAGTTAGAGAACCGTTGAAAACCGGGAGTACTGGACAGTTGTTTCACTCTAGTTTAAAAATCATCGGTCGTACGCACACACTGGGGTTCGAAACCAGGACCTTCCGGTTACAAGGCAAGCTCGTATACCACTCAACCCCTAGGAACCGATTCAACGGCTCATGAATTCTAACTTCTACAATTCGTGATTTAGTGCGACCCCGACTATTGTTGTACGTGAGACATCCATCCTCACGCGTGACATCTGGATGGATCTCACAAGTTAGAGTTCATGAGCCATTGAATCGGTTCCCAGGGGTTGAATGGTATACGAGCTTGCCTTGTAACCGGAAGGTCCTGGTTTCGAACCTCAGTGGGTGCGTACTACCGATGATTCTTAAACTAGGATGAAACAGCTGTCCAGTACTCCCTGGTTTTCAACGGTTCTCTAAACTAAACATTATGACAGTTAAGCATAACTTATTGTGTTTTTAAATAGCGATAACTACATATGGAGCAGTATGAAAAGGAATCCATTTCATTTCGACGGTTTCTTCTCAACTACATGTTATCTGAATAGGGGAAGTTGATGTTCCTATTACTACTTTAATGTACTTTAGTACACTGAAGATAAAGTGCGGATCAATAATTGGGAAACATCATGGTATGCAGACGAAATGAAACGCTTATTTGATAAAATATAAAATTACTTCTCTGTCTATGTATGTAATGTCATCGAAGTCTCTTGAATAAAACACAAAATGTGGACAACAGATCCAGCAACAATATACTGAGGTATATAAATTATTTTTATAACGTAGGTCACTAGAAGACTGTTAACAGCTATGGATTCAGAGAACTTCAAGAGGCTTAAGCTTGATTATTTGTTTATTATTTTGAATAAATTCAAGGTGTCAATTAAATGTCTCATGACTGTGATAGTCAAAGAATTTCTCCCTCTTGATTGCAGGCGCTTTGGTATTTTTTCAGAAAATCCTTCACTGTGTACTTTTAATTAGTCTGCCTCAGGAACTATATATGATAGAATTCAGTCTGCCGCAAAGAAAGGACTAGACACATCATACTAGTTATTAGTGTCCAATCAAACTGTATATGTCGACTGATGTACACTAATGAAGCTAAAAAGGAAGTGTATTTGTTGGCTTTTGTTTGAACTGACGGATGTACTGTTTCGTACATAGAAATCACTCTGGCTGCAGTGAATGTCCTAGCCAGTGATTTCTTAAGTCATCTGTTGGTTGTACTTGCATTGTCATCCCTTTAAATTTTAGGTGTATAGATACAACTTTTTTTTATCCACTGTAGTATTTTTTTCATGCTTTTGTTGTCACTTTCCCTAAATCTGTTGACAAATTTTTGAGAAAAATCTATTAACTGGTAGACACTTTTTTATGATCTCCAGCTACTTCTCCATTTTATCACTAGAGTATATCCTTCTCTTCCTGTATAGTTAATCATATAAAAACTATTGAAATCCAGGTAAATTCAAGACCTTTGGAATGTCCAATCTACCCTGCATTTAAAGACGATATCCAAAAAGTTGATTTTCCTATCAGTATTGTATTCCATGGTGAAATTAATGTTTTAATTGGTGTCATTTAAGTTTTTTTTTTGGTAAATGGGATGCATGGAATAAATCACAACATTTGTGGTGCATGTGTAGTCAGTTTTTGATTGTTTCTTTCAGCTTTTTGTTCCTTAGACTTGCAATGAAAATTTTTGGGAAAAGTGAACCTAGTGAACTGCCCATCAATGCACTGTCTATCCAGTGATAGAATATTGTTATTAAACTGGAAATGGATGTCATGAGGGTATACCAGTAATAATAATATTAATAAAACTATTAACTCTCGTTATTCAGGTTCTATACAGCTAAGAAGAAACCGACGAAATAAAATGGATCTGTTTTAGCCAGTTTCGTGAGTTGTCATTAACAGGAATTTGTGTATGAAATGACTCATTTTGTTTATTTTAAAGCACAGAAGTCAATACAAGGATGCCTGTTTATCTCAGTAAAAAGAAGATTGTCTGAGATCTGTTTAACTATTGACAGAGTTGGATAGATTCTCTTGTTTGTAATATCCGAAGATGTGTATGAAATAATGTCGGTAACAAATGATTTTCACTCATATATATTCCACCTACAGAAATGATTGCGAAATACGCGTAATTTCTTTTTTGATTGCACACTAGTCAGTAAATAGTGTAATGTGTCTAGCCCTATCTTCGGTGCAGACTGAATTTTACCAGTCAAGCTTGCAATGTGGCCACCATGCTAGGTGGATCACCATTACGGTGCACTGTGAGATGTTGGTATTAGATGGCTGGAGGCAACCGGCCACAGGAAGCCGTCGACCTAGGTTTCGTGCTAGTTGGCACTCATCAGCAAGGCGTTTCTGCAACCTTGAAGGAACTCATGTCCCTTCTGAGATTCGAACCCACGTCACCCAGTGCTGCAGTCAGAGACGTTACCACTGAGACATTGGACATGAAGGGGCATGAGTTCATTCAATGCTGTAGGTACGCCTTGATGATGAGTCCCAACTAGCACGAAACCTAGGTCCAAGGCTTCCTGTGGCCGATTGCCTCCAACCATCTAATACCAACGCTTAATTTCCCCGTGTGGTGTTAAATTAATATTCGGTTATCCTGAAGTTATTTTTTTTGGAAAGTTTAGATATATGAAGTGACTCATGAATAACGGAGACAAAGACTTATTTCAACGTCTTTGAAAAACTTTCTTATGGTATTTTGATCGACAAATTCCGGTTGATAAAATATGTAAGAAAGAACAGTCAGTTTTAGCAATGGCCCTTCATATAACCCGATTCTACATATGGTAATTCTGTGGACAGAAAGAAAATAATTACAAACAACGAAGTTAAATATTAGACGTTAATAACCTAAACTGCAGCAATCCGTTTTCAACTGACAAAGTATAAATTAATTTACCAAATTTATTTGTGTAGTCATATGCCCATCTATCATCTAATATTAAAAATAAGATTAAACGTTAGTTGCACACAATAAGGCGCCTTGTGATGTAGTCATTTTATCCTTATATTTTAAATGAAACAATTTTAGTTTCCAGACTATTCTGCATACAGAAGCACAGTAGAGTCTTGCTGAGCATATATATATATATAAACGTAGAAGACAAGGGCCAAGAAACAGATCGTTTATTATGGAAATCAATACATATTTATAGATTTTCATGTACATTATTATAGATCATTCCTAGCAGAAAAACACAGTCTTCTGATTGCTTGTTTCTCACAGAAAGTTAACCTTGCATCTCTTTGTGGCTGTTTCTTGAATGTCAGATCATCTATAGGTCAATTGCATCCGCCTACGCAAAGTCTTTGTTCTCATTTTTCTCACGACCAACATTGGGAACATAAACACTGACGTAAATTACTGTCAACCAATTTTGACTAACAGGTAGCTCTCACTGTATATATATATATATAGTTCCTCTTTCCGATTTGAAAACGACAGAACGTTTTACGCATATTTCTCACTTTTATACAACTGCACACACGTAGTACTACCTAGCTAGTTAGACATCTGGCTTGCTGCTTAACATATTCTCAGTCCCCAGGCATTTACATTATCTCATGTTTACAGCACCGCATATAAGTGAAGTGGACTCAAATCGATACTCGTTAATCCATTGGATAGGGCAGTCTAGTCAAACATCCATTACCTTATGAAAATATGCGCAACTAAATCTTGTTACGTATCAGAACTGTTAACTAGATAGTTCACATCACCTCTGTTCAAATTTCAGTATTATGCTTATGGTGTATAGTAGTTTCAAATGTTTTTCAAGGCATAATCCACAAAAATAAAATATCAGTATTATGTCGAAGTTATTTCAATATATAATTATCAGCCAACTTGAAAAACATTCTGTTTTGATGTTTAAATCACAGTTTTTAAGGATGATTTCCTGTGACCACATCAGTTAGATTCGTGAGTAATCATTTAAAACGATGAATAAAGGTGATCTGAACATGTATGATCATTGTTATCTCAGGTTCCAAGTGAACATAGTGCTTCAACAGCACGTACGCACTTTGTCCTATTTCCTGCGGTCCTCTTCAGCTGTCTCCACGATTGCCTATGGTCTCTGACCTCCTCCTCGCACGATCCCCTCCATTTTACCCTCAGATCAACGCGTTCCTCATTGTTTCTCATTCTGGTTCTACTCGAAAGATTGGCGTTCAATGTCATTCGATAGTCTCCTCAGTGAGTATCCAATCCATCTCCATCTCTTCTTGAATATTTTTAGAGCAACAGGGTTCCAGCCTTGTTTGTCCCCTTAGTTTCTTGTCGCTGACTCCTTCTGACCAACCACTCGATCTTCAACATGGAGCCACCGAAAGCAGCTGTTGATAAGAGTTTGCAGCCTGTTGGAAATGCCTATCGTGACGTACTGTGTAAACTTCGGACCCATATAAAAGAACTAACTGACTTCACATTTTTCTTGAAGATCCGAATCTTGTTGTTCTTGCAAAGTGCAGCATATTTCCAAACCGATTTCAGATTGATGAAGGTGTATCTTACCTTTCCGATCCTGACTGGCTTTGACATCTTAATCTGTTCCGCCTGTGGTTGAAAAGAGGCTTCCTAGATAAGTGGAAGAGTTAACCTCTTTCAGATTTGTTCCGTTTGCAGAGAATAGTGTTTGCTGTTGTTTTTGGCTGGTTATCTTCATCACTTCGGTCTTCTATATGTTTATCTGCTATCCTATCTCTGCTGCCGGCCTCTTCAGCCAGTTTGTTGCTTTTCGCCTGAAGTCTCTAAGTTTGTGTGACACTAAATATGAATCATCCACACGCAAAATCTATATCTTTTAGAGTCTTCTTATCGGGAGTTTAGTGTATTGCCGTCTTCTCATTCCCCACAGTCCAATGCATACTGTCCATGACAATTAGGAATATAACTGATGATAATAGGGAGCCTTGTATTACTCCCGTACTCACTTCGAATGCCTCACTGAGATTTCCGTTGTGGGTCACCTGATACATGGCATTAGCGTTTAACTGTTGAATGAGGTTGATAAAAATTTGGGTCATGCCGTAGTCTTCAAGTAATTTCTAAATTACTTCTCCAGCAGCACTATCGAAGGTCTTTCAAAGTCGATGAATTTGAGGCAGAAGTTTGACTATCATTCTATGCTCTGTTCTGCGATGATGCGTGAAGTTGCAATTTGACCAGCACATGATTCGCCTTTCCTGAATCTAGCACGTTCCGAGCTGCATTCTTTATTCTTTCCAAGATGATGGAAATTAGTATATTCCTTGGCATGGACAAGAGCATGATTCCGCACCAGTTCTTACAGAGTGACAAGTAAGTCTTCCTTCTTTGGTTGTTTTACAACCTAGCCTTTCTTTCATTCAGTAGGTAACTACTTTTTCTCCCCTCCAAACCCTTTACAATAGTAGCGTGAGAATATTCTGTGTGGTCTACAGGCCTGTTTTCAGTGCTTTAGAGGGAACTCTGTCTGAGCCCACTGCCTTCTCCGCCGGTTTTCAGTAGGCTGATTGCATTCGAGATTTCCGCTTATTTTGGAAGAATGGTGTCCACTGGCAGTCCTGTGCATACTGTTGATGGTATTTCTAGGCGAGTTGGAGGTGAGAGTCAATTTAAGAGTCCTTTGAACTAGTCAGCCCACTGTTTTGTTTGTCTCTTCTCGTTGGTAATTAGGTCGAACATCTTTTATGGGTTTCACCTGCGTTGATCTCTTCCCAGATAGAGACCTGGTTATCTGACATAATGTCCTGAGATCCCTCTTGCCTGAGGCTTGTTCTGCTTCATTGCCAGTGTGTCATATAATTGTCTTTTGTCTCTCCTAGCACTCTTTTTCACGTCTTTCTTGATTCAGTGAGATGTACACTGAACTCAGTTTCTCCTTCTGTTATCCATATTTGCATTGAGTTATCTTTTCTTTCACCATCCACCTCTCTTCTATCAGATTCCAGGTAGTGTCCGTTGAAAGCCATTCCTTTTCTTACCTCTGCTTTCTCGCTAAGATGGTGATACATGTTTCCCTGAACATCATTTTCAGAGAATACCAGTGTTTTTCCACACAGGTTTCCTCAGTGATGAAACGTAGTGTCTCCGACTTTGCTCTGATATCTATATTGAAGGTGTCCCTTGTGGTTTTTACCTTCAGTTTCTGAATTCTGAACTTGAGTTATGGCCCGTCTTCATTTATTTTCAGAGATTTCAGCCACACTTTGAAGGTTACTTGAACTAGACGATGGTGTAAGTACACATCTGTTCCATCTCTCGGCTTTGTGTCCAGTAGGCTGCGATAGTTCATATCCAATCCACATGCTCTCCCACAATCTTAGCGCTTCCATGCTGTATTTTCGCATTCATCTAGCTACTTGGGCAACCTTCCCAGCTTCCTACACTGTTTGAGCATCCCATTTTTATTCTTTCTCCCATGGGAAGAAGACACATTGGCTGACCGGCTTCCCAGAGGCTTTCGACAGCCTGAATCACTTCGTCTCCCCGATTCCAGAGAAAAATAAGTTTGTTTCTTATGTTTTCTTGTGCACGGAATTTCGCTTAGTAGTTTGATTGTTTTCCGGGGTAGGCTCACTAGCCCCACGCCGAACTCTCCCTCTTTACCCAGGTCAGACAGCGAATAAACTAGGCTACTGAACTAATGCAACTGAATCTGTTGGAATGCTTGCTGTTCTAGGTAAAAGCTGGAAAAGACTGGTGTATATAACATCATACCAATTTATTTTTTTCCAAAATTCGTACGTCAATATGGAAACTGCAAACACAGTTTTTCTTCGTTAGTTCAAATATACTCAGGTGATGAACAATTAATTCCACGGTCCTAAATTTTTCGTCTTAACATACTAAAGTTTGTAGTAGTTTAATATATGAAGTTCAAATTGAAAATGTCATTCATACTGAATATCAGATAGCCAGAAAATACTAGTAATAAGGAACTCTAGTGATAGACCAACTCAGAACCCGTCGCCCCTCAAATACTTACAAGAAAAATGTAGATGAATTGGACACATGCTGATGAGACTGTGGAAGGACGTTGTGTGCCAACCTTTCGAATGGGAAACGATGAGTTGGGCGTTCAAAAAATGAGATGGGAGAGACTGTGTTATATGAGATGAAAGCTTATGGGCAGTCGTGAGGACAAAATGGATATATACCGTTCGGTCCTTATGTTCTACTCATCCCCAAAGGAATAGTAATATGTGTTTATGAAACTTTGGAGTTTGATTTGGCAAAGCATTTTGTTGACACTAAACTTTCGTGCCTTTCCTAATCAGGAAACTAATTAACCGGAAGAGTAAAAGGGGTCATGTCCAGTATTAGACTGTAACATTAGCGAGACAGTGTTTCTACCTGTCGGTTAGCAGTCACGCCTACTTTAGGCCCGTTTTTTAAGGCAGGAATGTAATTTACAAATCCGTCAGTTTTGCTTTTCATACTGAGTTTATTATGGAGTATATACGTTTCAACATTCTCAGTGTATGAAACTGTATGCTGTTTCTGAGTTACACTTTCTTCTTCAAACTTGTTAAAGTTTAATGTAATTTGAAATTATTAGAAGATTACTCATTTAGCCAACTTTCAAACACGAACAATCCAGAATCGTCATAAAGAAAGTGGCAAGACGCCATGTCGTTCAAATACTTAAGATGATATTTAATTTGTGGATGGTGACTAGTAATGGAATGCAGGATGTGCATTTCTCCCTATTTGGGACTCGCCAGACGGATGTACCTGCATTTCCCAGTGAGTGATGATGTTCCCACCGAGGCTCGAACCCAGTGCCCATAGTTTCAAACGCCAAAACGTTATCCACTAGACCACTTGGACCACGAAACCCACCTCTTGTGCAACAGGTGACGAGTCCCAAATAGGACGAAATTAGAATCCTAGAATCCACGGCTAGTCGCCCTCCACTAATTAAATTCTAATTACATGCCCAGACATCGTCGAAACATCTGCACAAGAAGCCGACATGTCAACCTGAGACCGAGCACTTCTGTCCAATCAATCGACGGGAAAATCTAAAAATTCAATTAAACTTAAGATGATAGTTTGTAGTTGTCTGAGACTAATACCTCTGGATTTTGATGCATTGATAACTGACCCCTTTTAGGGACAGATGTAACTGGTTACATCCAAAATCCGTGAACGTGAGTCTTCCATTGGAAATCACAACCAAGCTGTACCTGAAATCACGAGATCAAACGTCATCTTCAGAATATACACTCTGATACATTTTTCGCAGGTCTGACACAATAAGGATTTGATCAGCATACAAACAATGATGCCTATTGAATATAGTTCATCAAATTCTAACCATGAGTCATCTAATTAAAATCACTTAAATTGATTGAGCAAGAGACTGATATGAAACAATCATATGACATTTTGATACAAACACCCATACAGACTTCAATTATCAACTGAAAATAATGTGTTTGCAAAATGTCATATGCATCACGCAAATGTCTTTTTTTGTCCATATGCCCGTATATCATATGATTCTTCATCACTAAGAGTTATTAGGTCAGGCAGGATTGAGACTGTTTCGGAGAGTGTAAGCTTTGCAAAGCTGAATTAGTACTGATTTTTCTCTACCAAAAGGAGATAAAATCAGCACTATCTATTTGTATTATGAAGTAAGAAGAAACAACAATAAACAACGTGGTTTATAATTTAAGTTATCATTACAACCCGTATTTTTATGTAAAGAGTAGAAGTTATGTGTGTTCTGATTTTTTTACCAGACATTTTATTGATTTTGTTTATTATTTAACTTTGTCTCCGTTGTGTTTTACTTTACTTAACCTACGACTTACTAGCTACATCTTTTTCAATGTTTTATGCTGTATCAGAGCTTAAAAGGAAGATGCATAACTCTTACATAATTGATTGTCGAACTATTATTATTAATTACCAACTTACCAATAACATATCTGAAGTATATAATAACTAATACTTCGGTGTGCAACGATTTTGTTGCGTCAATTGTAGTGATAACAGATCATAGTGTTGAGAAGGAGTTGATCTACGTCTGCTGACTGAACTTATGACATAGCAACTAGTCTAAGGGATTTTCTATTTACATTAGTTGAAGGGATTTTAGATTCATCGTCGCCTGATATCATACCTACTGTGGATATCAGATAGTCGCATGAAAGTTCACCTAGAAAGGGAATCTAGTAGCTGTGTGTTGTTGTACATCAATTACTGTATAATTTTAAACCACTACATGTGTTGAAATGCGCTTCACAAAAAGGCAAGCGACGTTTATAAAGAACAACTGCATAGTTAAATTGTTTGTCAAACAAGTGGTCTAGTGGATAACGCTTTGGCGTTTGAAACTATGGGTACTGGATTCGAGCCTCGGTGGGAACATCATCACTCACTGAGAAATGCAGGTACATCCAGATGACGAGTCCCAAATAAGACGAAATGTGCATCCTGGATTCCACTGCTAGTCACCATCCAATAATTAAATGTTTATCAAACAGTTGTTTTGTGATGTATTTTTTTGAATATTTATGTTCAAGTTTATGACTATGCTTAGGTTTTGTACACATAAAATCGTTCCTTTCATGGTGAAGAGCTTTTGCATTCAAAAGTCTGAGATAGGTCACAGTTCTTAGTCAATAAGACAGTTGAGATTCATAAGCCTATCTCGTGAAATAAATGTTACTAAATATACGCATATGTTATTTACAAATAATTCGTAAAATTTATGTCACTTTACTTTATCATGTGTGTTCTGTTTCCGAAAGAATACCTTATATTCTCGCCTGTCCCTATATTCTTGAATCCATCTTTATGATAAATCGAAACTGTTCGATTTCATGAAACTCTACACTACAGATCAAAGTCAGCAATTGTAGGCACGTAGTAGAACAAAACAGTCACTCCCTTTTTCAATGGTTTTCTAGCCGATAGTAGG
The DNA here is from genome assembly GCA_944472135.2 of Trichobilharzia regenti. NCBI lineage: Eukaryota > Metazoa > Platyhelminthes > Trematoda > Strigeidida > Schistosomatidae > Trichobilharzia > Trichobilharzia regenti. Next base: position 60,458,442 of record OX235270.1, read on the forward strand.
TTGTAGTGAAATTAGTTTCAGTGCCACGTAGTCATATTTCTATTATTTTATTCTTTGCGTTCTGAACGGAACATGGGAGTTCAAGTTTGAGCTCTGAAGTTCCAGTGTCAGTGTGATTCATAGACTCACATCCAACCTTCTGTGTTTTAGCAGGCCTGAGAATAATTTTAGTCAGTACTTCAATTGTTAAATAATATTCCATTCTTAATCATGACGAAGAAAAAATTGTCATCGCAGGAGAAAGTTACTTAAACAAAAATATTAAGTTATATAAGAGAATGTAAAGAAAGGTAATACTTTTATTATTTGTACTGAAACATAGACTGATACTTGGCACGTATTTGTTGTTTCATTTTCCAAGAAAAACTTTTACACCTTGAGATGGACTAGTTAAGGACTGAAAATTTGAAAAAATGATGGTTTCCAAAGTTTTTGGAGCTATGTCCTTTTATTTTTGTTTTAATTTTATCTTGGAAATGTTATCATGCTAAAGTATAAGAGTAATACTTATAAAGAAATAGGTAAATTCAAACACACTAATCATGTACGATTGATGAAGTTTCCACTGTGTGGATATTAAATTGCGTTACAAAGCGTTAAGAGGCAGTGAGTTTATTGTTAGTTCTGAATCTGTAATTTATTCTAATTGTCAATCACCAGTTATATAATTCTACAAATAGTTCAGCAAATATCCTTACCCTCGGGGTTTCAAACTTCAATGAATTCTTCCTAAAGTCGTAGACTTTATAAATACGTTCTGCAGACAATGAATGGAAACAATTGCAGAAACAAACACCTCCCTAAGATAAACGACAAATTTTACTACTGGATATCAGTATGCATTACAAACATGAATTAAAGTATGATACAGCCACAGTATTGAACATTGGTCGAAGATATTTTTTATTTTAGTGATAGTTAACCCACATTCTGAAAAAGCATAAACTCATGCAAACAGTGAAAATAAACGTGAACAGAGCTATCCAGTAACCAAGGAAACATATCCAATTACTACTTGTACCAAGAAAAGAAGACGATTATGCATTTAAGGTACTTTCAGGGTCTCTTGTTGAAGTTAACAACTGAGGTTCATATAATTTTCGTCTAAGTTAAATCCAAAGAGTGGAATAATAGTTCTGAGAATTTAAATCACTGTACACCTCAAACTCCTCCGAAGCTATGAGAAGAAAAGATATTTTAACAATGTGATATCAGCATTTCATCAGCTTTTATGTCATTCGTCAAGTTATGCTAAAGTTTTACAAAGCTGCCACTGATAATTACTGAAATCATGTAATTTGTATTCGTTTCACAAGATATGCTGAGGCTAACTCCACATTAAATCAGTTTATTTATTAACAGAAAACACATTGATCGCTATTACTCATTGAAACATATTCACCTACTGTGGAATTACATTCCACGACACTGTCCAATTTCTTCTCTTATATTAATACAGTGATTGTATAAAACGAGAAGAAATTATCTTCGGGAGTTTGCTGACTAGGAGAGGGAATGGTGAAAGAGAAAATGATTCAATGCAAGGACGGACAGGAGAAGGAGACGATGAGCTCAACTTACAAAGCACTGGACAAAGAAATGAAGAGTGCTAGGAAGGACAAAAGACGATTCTACGACAATCTAGCTACTGAAGCTGAAAAGGCAGCAGGCAAAAGGGACCTGAGGACACTATATCAGATAACCAAATCTCTATCCGGGAAGAGACCAACACAAGCGAAACCTATAAAAGACAGCCAAGGAAACCCAATTACCAAGGAAGAAAAACAGATTAAACAATGGGCGTATCACTTTAAAGGACTCTTGAACCGAACACCACCTGAAACCCGTCCAGAAATACCAACAACTGCACGTACACAACTGCAAGTTGACACCAATCCTCCAACGAGAGCTGAAGTCTTGAACGCAATCAAGCTTCTGAAAGCTAGAAAAACAGCCGGACTAGATGGAATACCCCCTGAAGCACTGAAAGCAGACCCAGAGACGACAGCAGACATGCTGACTCCATTATTGCAAAAGGTCTGGAAGGAGGGAAAGGTGCCTACTGACTGGAGGAAAGGTTACCTCGTGAAACTACCAAAGAAGGGCGACTTACGCATCACTCTGCAAGAACTGGCGAGGAATCATGCTCCTATCGACGCCAAGTAAAACCCTGAGTCGCATCATCCTGGAGAGAATAAAGGACGCACTGGAGACAGAACTCCGACCAGAACAAGCTGGATTCAGGAAAGGCAAATCATGTACTGACCAAATTGCAACTCTACGCATCATCATCACAGAACAAAGCATGGAATGGCATCAATCAAACCTCTACCTCAACTTTATACACTTTGAGAAGGCCTTCGACAGACAGCGTTGACCGTGAAGTAATTTGGAAATTACTCGAGTACTACGGCGTACCCCAAATATTCATCAACCTTATTCAACAGCTGTACGACAACGACACAGCGGAAAACTCAGTGAGGCGTTTGGAGTAAACACAGGAGTCAGACAAGGGTGCTTATTATCACCAGTGATATTCCTAACTGTGGTGGACTGGATTATGCATCAGACAATGGGAAACGAGAAGACAGGGATATTCTGGATCGACATGAAGAACCTAGAAGACCTGGATTTCGCGCGCGGATGGTTTATGTTTGATGTCACACAAAATCGAAGACTTACAAGCGAAAACCGACGAACTGGTCGAAGAAGCAACCAGGAGAAGACAGGACTCAAGGTGAACATAGACAAGATGGAGGTTATGAAAATAACGAACTAACAACAACAACAGCAGCAACATCCAGCGCCAATCACCATCAACGGGAGGGATTCGAAAGAGGTTACTTCATTCACTCACTTATCTAGGGAGCACTGTCTCAACTACAGGAAGTCGGAACGGACGAGGATGTCAAATCGGGCGAAAAACACACTCATCAACCTGAAATCAATCTGGAAATCTTCTTCACTCAGCATCAACAACAAAATCCAGTCAGATTTTCAATACAAACAGCGTTAAGTCAGTCAGTTCTTCTATACGGTGAGAAACTTGGTGGGCGGTTCACAAAGAATATTTCCAAAAGGTTGCAGACCTTTATTAACAACTGTCTCCGCTCTATACTGAAGATCAGATGGCCGGGCCTGGCCGGAAAGAATCACCAACAAGAAACTATGGCTGGAAAGAAACAAAACAAGAACGAATCACTCAACAAATATGCAGGAGAAAGTGGAGATGGATCGGACACTCTCTGAGGAGACCACTGGGTGACATCGCGCGTCAGGCCATTGCTCGAGTGGAACCCGAAAGGGAAGCACGCGGTGAGTGGAACGTCAGTGCAAGGGTGACATGGAGGAGATGGTGTGAAGAGGAGATGAAAGAGTACGGACTAACATGGATGCATGTGAAAAGTACAGCAGAAGACAGAAGAAAATGGAGGCGTGCAGTTGAAGCCCTATGTTCCACTAGGAACCCAAGGGATCAATAATAATAATAAAAGTATTTCTGATTGCCACCAAAGCTGTTAACACTGAAAGATGATTTTTTTAGTCGATATTTACACAAGACATCATACTAGTCAGGTATTCATATGATCTACAAACTTTGTATATTTATTCGCAGAAAGAAGGTTTTGCCTGCAGACAAATTATCATTGGTAATCATTTTATTATTACTAAAAGACAAGTCAGTAATCTAGAATTATAATGTTTAAGTTAATTTAAACTTAGCTAAACCACAAACAAACATGTTAGAATGTCTTACGGTTCGGTCAGACGTTTTTCTGTGGAATTGAAGTATTCAGAAGAAAACAGCAAATAAAAGTATTTGAATGAAATGCACACAGACAGAGAGTTGTATCCGCACTTAACATAAACCTAAAGAAAAGAACTTAATTCAGAGAAGAAGAATTTCAACTGGTATTTGCATTTGTCATTATGGTTAGAAAAAATTAAGTCATGTTGCGACATGAAAACTTTGTTGTAAAAATACAATTTTATTTAGTTTTTCTCCTCCCTTAGTGAGTAAATATGTATCTTTAATTTAAGAAAGTTTATACAACAATTCAAAAAGCTTGCACATTGATGTAATTTATATTATCAAAATTAATAAATTGTATATCACTGTTGTACCACTGAGGTGATTTAGAATTTAATATTTAATGTGGCAGTAACCACCAACTGTACAATGACGTCACATCTTCAGCCTTTTTATACAGGTGATCTAACTCTCCAGAAATCCAAAATGTGTTCTGAGCCGTTCTTTCTAAGTGTATTTCGTAGTAATGCAACAGTAATCTCATATAAAGCATTGACAATATATTATCTGCATATTTCCTTGGAAATGCTAACCGAGCCACATAATTACTGAAACTGGTAATCCTGAATAATAATAACAGTGGCCTTGTCTAAATGCTAAGCGCACACTTGATATGCTAGAAATTAGCACTTTATATGTCAATAACCTCATGTTCAAATATCAATGCTCAAAGAATATGAAACAGTTTTCATTCTCGTCGCGAGCTATGAGTATTCTGTACAATCTCCTTTCTATGTATTACTTCGATCTCTAGGACCTTGATTCGAACAAAACTGGAAAGCTGTAGACTGAACATCTAAGGATTATATGGGGGAAGATTATGTGTAGAAAAAATTGAAGCTTGTGAACAGTCTTGCAGCCAGCTAAAAAGTTAGAGCGAATAACTGAATGCATAAGAGTTGTGTCACCGACTTCCTACGTCTCACTCGAAACGTAAAGAACTAATAAAAGAAACTGAATGTACTGTAACCCTAAATTCATCCCTGGTTTGAATAGCTTCTAACTTCAAGGCATTTCTGCTTAAACATCCATAAAAGTAAGGGAACTGTTGTAAAACGACATACCTAACTGATGCCGTCAGAAATATAATGGTACTATCTGACGCAAAGCTTTCTTTTTGGCTTAATGCTACAAATTTAAGACAACTCGGCCTGCATAAATAAAAGCTATACATCTCAGTTTATATGGCTGCCAAATTAAATTTTGTTCACTTGTTTATTTTCATATCACAACACTCCAGTGTTTTCTATGAGATTCAGAATATTTCTTTTACAAGAATGTTAAATCATAATTTTAGCCTGCTTAACACTTTTATTGCTGTGATTTTCAAATAATTATTAGCTTATGAAATTAAAACAGTGTACTATGTATGAATAGAATGACTCATGACTCATCAATTTCTCTATGACATTCTATTTCAATCGATCGACTTAAACAAGTCTCTTCATAGGTTTGACAAAAATGAAACAATGAACTCACCAATGTTCACATTTTTTTTAAAAAAAAACGTTTATTTGTTCACAACATTAACGACTTTTTGATCATCATTTCACTCATCAGAAAGCAACAAAAAGGTGTTTGTGTGTCAGTGTTTCTTTCCTCTTATTCTTTTCGCATGATGACAACAGGAGAAAGAAGAAAACATGCCCGAAATGATGATTTATGAAGCAAATAATACAACTAATACAAATATTAAACTGAAAGTAATCGCTAAGTGTACAGCTAGGAGAAAATACTTGACAATCCATAACTGAAATGTAAAGAAAGAAGAAACACGAGACAATTTCAGCATTATACCAAAAACAAAAAGGACGAGCAGCTGAACAATTCGTTTCTTGACTGATTAAAACTGCCCATTAAAATTTTCAAAAGAATGGATACTGAACAAAGACTACACTTTTCGATAAATTCATCATCAGGCTCTACAGTTATATATACATTATAGTGGATGAATGAATTAGTGTTATGAACAAGGTTAACGTTTAAATAACATCGAATCAATAATATTGATGGATTACAGCTCAATAGCATCAACATAAAATAAGCTGAATGTCAGAAAAATTAGGAAAGATTCGCCTCAAACGACCAGCGCTCTGTGTTCAAAAGAAGCAAGTCCAGCCCCCACTATTGCACTGGCCTTCAGTAGAAACTAAAAACTCATGAATTTGTAATATTATCCTTCCTAATTCTTCTGATATTCAGTTTATTGGTATGTTGATGCGATTCGGCTGTATTCTGTCAATATTACTGATTCGATGTTATTTAAGCAACAATAATGTTGTTCACAACACTAATTCATTTATTCATTATAATGTATATATAACTGTAGAACCTGATGATGAAGTTATCGAAAAGAGTATTCTTTGTTCAGTATCCATTCTTTTGAAGATTCGTTTTTTTCCATGCAATTTCATGTTTAACTGTTCATTCTACCGATAAAGTAGTGTAATGTAGCATCAGGATTCGAGCAAGATAAAAAAAAATAACTAAGGTTAACTTGGGAACCGCAAAGACCACACAGTGATTAGTCACTTAAACTTGAATAACTGTTTCTATTTTTATTCATTCCAGTGTTGAACTATTTCAAGAGAGACTAAATGCAAGCTTCCTAGCCAGTTTGAACTATGAAATAACAAACTGCACTCCGTTTGTTGGTGACTTCCATTTCCTCGAAAAAGTGAATGATGCGGTTTGTTCTAGGGTGTTCTGCACATTTCCGTCGACTGTTCGGCTGTTCGAGTCATGACTATCCTCATATATATATATATATATATATATATATACTGAGAGTCTCGGACCATAAGTGTATTAATACTACATGAAAACAAACTTACATTGTGATTTTGAGTAATTTCTCTTGGTATATTTCTTAGATTCTTTAGGCTCTGTAAACAGAAACATCAGAATAACGCGTGGTTATAGGCTTGATAGTTGAAAAAGCGGCAGTTACTCCAGTAACGAATCGGACAAAGACGTTTCGTGGACGTATGTCTGTTTACTAAGCTCTTTTACTATCTTCAAAATGCACATCCACTGAGTGGACTAATGCTTTACTGTAAAGAAGTCAGTAATGTTCTTAGTCACCATTCGTGACAATTTTAGATTAGCCAAGTTAGCAGTAACTAACTAGAAATGGTCGCCGCCACATCTAATTTCCAGTAACTGAAATTAGTCGACCAGATACTATGGACCTTGATCGTTACACTGCGACTGATGAAAAGATAGGAAAACGAAATTTATGGCTTTCAGTAGACCACCTCTAAAACTAACTACAAGTGAAATGTTCCTTTCAGACTTAATATATAACTTAGTGTCAGATTCTGCTAATCGGAGGAAGGTTTGGGCATCACAGCACTAAAACACCCCAAGTGTTACTGAAACTTCAAAGCCTAAAGCACGAACTCGCGTGTTCTACTGGGGAAACAAAGAAATGAAAAATAATCATTTCATTTTAATGTTCTTCCTGAAATACCAACTGATAGGTGAATGCTCCGAATTTCTCCTCAACTAGACTATTAATTAAGAAGCAGTGGTGTAAACAATTTAACCAATTTTTAGTGATAAAAAAGCTAAGTCATAATCACTTGGGTAAAATACTTAAAGGGATTTTTTTTCACATATCAAGGCAAAGGTGACACCTACTACTGTAAAGGCAGAAGATATACCTTAGCGTCACAGGTGGAATGCGATTCAAACTCGAGATCCACTGGCTGTAAATCAAATACTAAAACCATACACTCCTGTCATCTATTTTCACAATTTCATGAGCATAAATTTACAGGCCTTTTGGTACATAATCTATCAAGTAGTACGTATTCAGTAGTATTAAGAATACAACTGACTTATAAATGGCTTTTGGTCAACGTACCGTATATTCCGAACTATGTCCTTCGAGGTACATGACATCATGTTTTGGATCCTAGAATTTAAAAAAAGTATATATATTTCAGCTTTTAGTTCTGTAAACAGTTCCTCAAACGAGTAAGGTATAATTTAAAAATTCCAGTCGCGTACATAAAACTAATTTCGAGTATCAAGAGTTAATTCACTGAAACTGGGTGTAGTTACTATTCAGAAACTAACATCGACCGCGATCTACGAAGTTTCAAGACAACTGCTTACCCCTTAAAGTCAGCGCATTTTGACACAACACATGAATAAACTTGTTTTCCAGTAAACTCAAATAAAGCTAAATACATGTATGACTAATTACCCTGTGATTATTATTAATATTTCATAAGGTAGGAAATCTAAATTTTGTGAATACTCGATCGAAATTCCTAACTGTCCGCTTCATTATGTTTCATTTATTTCTTCTCGTTTTCTATACACTTAAAAAATATGTTTACCAACTAAGGATAAAGGAGTATTAAAAAATACACCTATATGCTTTAATTCTGTAATCAGAAAATGAAATCAAAGTTGATCAGATATTTCTGTACGCCGGTATATAAATACAAAACAATCACATATTCTTTCAAGATAGTTTGAATATCAACATGAGAAGAGTATTTGTTATTAGGATTTTAAGTCTTCTAATTCCCAAGGTTATTTCATCATCGTAAAAGATGTAGTCAAGTTTCAGATGTTTGAACTGTTTCCAAAATTAATAATTTGAAAAATGCCTGGGTTTTGGATTAAAGATATTCATCATTTTATAGTTTTCACTTCCTCGATGAATAAAACAAAACAGAACTGGTTATAGTGACGTTTTTTAATTAATCCTAATAGGGATATCAAACCTAATATAGTGAAAATCAATCAAAGATCTTCAATAATTTTGAAAGTTGATGAATACGTGCTTAACTTCAATTTTTGAGTGACTAATGCATAAACTGTGATTTCTGTGTGTACATTTAAGAGTATTCCTTCTAATAAATACTAGTAAAATTAGGTTAAGCTAAATCAGTGTGCTTTAAATTCTGTCATACTCATCTGAGTATTTCATTTTATCCGGCTATAAAACATTTGCGATTATTTTTAAAAACCCAATGATGACATAACCGAAGTGGTAACCTGACACTATAAGAAACAGACTTGTTGATAGAGACTCTCAGTTTTGTGCGTTATACTGCATTTCATAGTGGACTGACAGATTCTCTGTAGCGTTCATTCAATCTGACGATTATTTCAGAAGAGATCTGTCCTATGCATACCTAACTGACTGACTGACTGCTTTCAGCGTGGAAATTTGCACACATGGGCAGCTATTCAAGTTGCCACACTCCTACACACACCGCCTTGACGTTTTTCATTCTCTTTTATAAATGGAGGAAATAGCTTGACAAATATAGTACCTATAATATTAGGATTCACCTTCTTAATCAAAATGAGAAAGGTTCAGTAAAAACAAACTCAAGAAAACCAAGATGAGTGAGCAGTGACCACATCTTCAAGCTTCGATCGGTTCTGAAACACAGCCATACTTACTGTAGTCTAACATCTGCTATGCATGGCAGATAAACATGTTTATCGATATAAAGGCAGAATTTCATTCCTTCGATTGATGCCCACAGTGATAATGACTGGCTGTGAGAGGAATATTTGGGCAGTATATCGTAATAATCGGAGCGCTCCGACAAAACTACTTCAGTCGTGTAAGAGCTTATAGAGAATTATGGATGTATTAAGGGAGTTGACCCTTGCCAACTTCGATTCTGTCGGTACAGAAGAGTCGTCGATCCAGGTTATACAGATGATATTGCCTTCCAAATGAATACGATGGCAAAACTCAGAGTCTTTGGTATATCCTGAGTTTAGGTCTATAAGTCTTTGGCATGCAACCTGACTCTCTCAAGTGTAAGATGATGCTCCAAGAGTGTCCTATACTAACTTCATTTTTAAGCACATCAAGTGAAATGGTAGGGTGAGAATACTACTTCACTTGTTTAAAATGTGGCTTCGACTGTTTGTTGGAGGAACCTCGTTTGGTGTTTGCACATGCATTTTGCGCAGATGGGATATCCGACTACCCACAATAAGAAGTGTGTACTGTACGGAAGTTCTCTTAGTCTGACTTCGCTGCTAAGAAATGACGATTGGGGATGAAAAATATGAAAATATTAGTAGAGTTTACTGTGAGTTCCTGAGTTTAGTCTTTCATGATGAGTTTAGCGAAATAGTAAGTATCAATGAGGACAGTTACAGAACGATCGATATAGAGAGTGAGTCTGTTAAGAAGCTTATGAAGTTTTTTGAACCAATCGGTTACATGACAAATGCCAATAAATATGTTCTTCCAGGAACAATTCAGTAACTAGCTGGTAAATTCCATTCGTAAAAAAAGGGAGTACCCTCTACCGCAACCGGAAAGGTACTCCAAAAATACGGTTTATGACACGTTTACACAAACCGGACAAAATCTGTGAGGTTCTGACTAACCGAAATTTTATAACTGTTTCTTAATATGCTATGAATTTCAAAGAGCCTGTAAGCTTCGTAGTTTACTTTTGTTTCTTAATTAAACGTTGTTGTGACAATAAAAATGCATGTGGGTTTTCTAAACTCTTAGCACAACTTCATGAATTCTTAAGTGACAGGCGTTGAAATGTTTTCATACAAATATAGCGTACCCAGTGCAGATGAGATAAATGCTTGAAAATTGTCCTTCAACAGTGTAAGTATAAGAACTGAAAACTCATAGTCAAGAAAGAGCCCGCAATAAATACTAACATATTACTCTATCAAATATGCAAATTCAAGTAACTAAAAATTATTTTTATGTTGGCTGACTGAAACAAAGTCTAGGTCTGATGTTATGTGGAAAGATGTCACAATTGCAATCAAAACGGTATTTCGACACGAGAACGATGATTTAGACTATATGTAAAAGTGCCTGGGTCAAATTTCTGATTCAAAACTTCGAAAGGAAACTTATATTTTCGAAATGATTATAAGTATTTCGCTTATATGATGCATACTTAATGACTATCTTTTACCCAATTTAACTGCGTTCCAGGTCTTTCAAAAATTATTAGTCATCTATTTCTGATACGTGTATGCACATTCCTTTTTTATTTAATATCTGGCAATTCGCTTGATTTTAAAAGACTTGATTTACATTATAAAGTAGCGTTTTCTAGTTGAAGCGAACCCAGCTATTAAGTTAAGGACAGATCACTTATACACAGTTGAGGAATTTAAGGTATGGTAGTTTACAGCACGTGGAGTGAATACATGTTTAATCTTAATAACCATTTTATTTAGGTGAGTAATGATTATATTTTGCCTTAGTGTACATAGTCTCCTGAATAACTCAGGTCTAAGTTCAGTTTCATCCGGAATATGTTATCCTTAGATAACGAAGCAAGCCAAAAACTCATACGGCAATAAAAAAGCTTATAAGATCTCTCCATTTCCGCTACAGTTTAGACTTATCTATATGAGGATTTTGGTAGAAAGTCTAAAGATTGGCATAACATACAAGCAGTTAGAAACTTCTAGTTTTTCTCGATATTTTACAAGTTTATAAAGATAGCAAACTAATAAAAGTAAGGCTACCGCAACTCATACCATGAGAAAACCTGTGGTTCTTTTGAGTTCCGCAAATGTTACTATGAATATTTATATCATTTGAGGTCACCAAGTCAATCAAATTGACCAAGAAACTAGGCCTAGTCTTCATAACAAGATACTAGAGTTTAGTTGGTGAATTTAACGAGCATGGTTACCTAACTACTAGAACAATAAGTGACGCTTTTATTCAGCATACCGAAGGAAATGCGTATTTCCCTAATGAGTATGGTTTAAGGATCGGTTGTTTCCACATGGTTAACATTATAGGAATACTGGAAGCTAGGTAGAACAATCTGATATCTAAAGTACCTATCAGAAATGCTAGAACGAGTTTACATAGTGAGGAATAAAATGGAAGGCTGAATTATAAACCTGTACTGTGAAGAGTGGCCTAAATGACTTGATGTAAATCGACGGTAATATTAGTATGTCGTATCCCGAATGACAGTGCCAGTACGAATTTGTCACAATCATTCCTTAACTTCAGAGCTGACCCTTCTCTTAAAACCTAATAGTCATGGCAGAACCATAAATTTTACATGTCTCTTTATGCAATAATTTACTGAGCAGTAGGTTTATTCGTCTTTTTACCATTCGGTAGAGCCTAAGAAGCAAAGCTAAAACTCAATCAAACATCAAGTATAGGAGATTTTCATGAGCTTTCCCAGTCGAAGACTGCACATCAGAGGAGTCAAGAAAACGTGAAAAGAATAGCAATTTTAATGGGTGAGATATGAGGAAAAAGCGGGTAAAACCAGACATAAGATAGTCAATTTTCCCAGCTCACCCATGCTGCTTGCCACTTTTCTCGCATTACCCATTTCGTTTCCAAAAACACCCCACTGTTTTCGACCTAACCCAATTAATAAAGGAAAGTTTCCCACTTTTTCAACCACTCTATCCATGGTCACGAAACATTTCTCCAGCTGGGTGGAGATTACCTGTTTACATAAAGCCCATTAATCTGCATCATATTAGACGGTCAATGAAAGAACTAATTTGAAACTAAAACGCACAGTATTTGGACAGTGTAATTCCTGAACCATTCGAGTCCTAATGATATCTGCACATTTACTCACGATTCATTTTGTAGCATTCCTGATATTCATGCACCGCCATGCCAGATAACCATTTAAAATTTTAAAATCATAAAGACCAAGTTTTTACGTAAGAATAGTCTGTACTCACTTCTGCAATACGAGCAAGTAACTTGTCAGCTTCGTCAGCTTCAGCACTCAGAACCGACTGCACAACTAGTTTAAATGAAGACATTGAGATCAATTTATTTTTCATTTACTTCGCGCGTTTCTCCGAATCTTGTATCCAATTACTTCCAAAATAACTTCAATTATGACATTAATAATAACAGAAATAATGAAAATTGACGAATATATATGGGAAGAACAGAAGCGAACTCCTAAGCTCGGCATCTGAAAGCCAATCATAATCGTTGGTATGGCAAGCATTTGGGACAAAATTCCTGCGACTTGATGAATATACTTAGCAAAAGCTCGAGGGCGACCAGTGGATGTACAAAGGAACCATGCAACAATAGGCTGGAATATACGATAATCTTATCTGCACTTACATTTGAAAATGTCAGAGCGATGACAGTGAATCCACATGGGGGATGAGCACTGAGAGGGAGCTCACTTAACATGGAATATCCCATTACATGAACAACAATGATCATAAGTGCCAACAAGACGAATGACAGAGTGAATGACTGTAAGATGACATGGAATTGGAACCAATACGCCAAGTTATTAATTGTACGCCCTGGCCAACCTTTTTTGAAATGTCTTGAGATTATTATCGCATTCGGATTGCAGAAGCCCCACGCGAGAATCATGAGGCACGCGTGAGCTTCACATCGAGAGACACGCTTTTACTTAAAAAAGTGACAAATCTCATATTTGAATTTACTCTGGATAATAATAACTGCCGTAAGGACCCCCAAAGCATCTACTGGAGAAATTCATTCGACACCGACTTTTTTGAGCTTTTCGAATAGGTGTGTCAACAACTTCGTGACCTTCAAGGCTATTCGATATTCAGTTTCCTTGTTTATCAATCTAAACCAAAGTGACTAAAATTATCTCAAATGTTCCAGGTAATCAGTAACATATTAATGTCTCATTATTGTTGCACTCATTTGTTCTTTGACTGTTATAAGATCTGGAGGACGTCAGTTTTATGAAAGAGTTATGTGAGATTTGTGACGAGTGCTGATTAGCGCACTGCCACCCTCAGTCATCACTCAATCTTTTTCGAAATAGTGTAAAACATGATGGACGAAAAGTATGGAAAAATTATAAGTGACTTATAATAACAACAGCTGTTTTTTGAATATAGTAAATGACTGATACCAGTATTTATTCAGAAAGCATTTTTAAAATTTTACAAACTCTTACTTGACGTCATCATTAGATGATGGCAAATCAGAGAAGTTAGACACTTCTGGCACGACTTGTCAGTGTACTAAAACTACAGCAATTTAGTGAGCTACCATATGATAGCCGCTACCAATACCATCCCCTTGGTAAACCTGATCTAATTAGACTATGAATATAAGCCAACTATAACTTATACATTGAATTCCTGTGTGGCAAGTCCAGCTGTCTAGAAATACTGGGAGAGCTTCACATGTTACTTTTCTAGCGGCATCCTCCTCACTTTATCAAATAAATAAGGTTTGTTAGTCCACTACGCAACTGCTGTGAGCCAAATAAGGGAAATTTCAAGACTACATGTAGGGCGTTTTCATATACTTTATCAGTACCCTGTTCTTATTCCACTGCACTTTCATGTATTGTTTCTTCTCATTGTCGCTTAACAATAACCAACATCAGGTGTTGGTATGACAGTTGACTCTCTTCCTAATAAGCGCAATACTACACCATAACCTGAAGTGGCTAGGGCTTCAGTTAGTGAAGGTAACAAACCGGAGTAATTAACGCCTTCCCGCATGCTAGTTCCATGGACCCAAGCACATGTCCCTATTCCTATTAACATTCATATGTCGTTGAACTTCAAAAACGAAACTACACATGGATTGTCGGTAAACCTGTTTCCAAACCATGTGTATCAATATACTCACATAAATAGCTAACAGTTTCCATGAGAGGAACATTGGTAAGTAGCGACGTCACATCTAATGAGAACAAGACTTTGTCTGAGACATTAAAATCTTTAATACTATCAATAAATTTAAACGTACCATCAATTGAAAACTTAGGTACTTGCCTTCTGACTGGTTCCAATATTTCGGCTAGCCATTGAGCGATTCCGTGATAAGGAGGGCCCGCCATATCGAGGATTGGACGGAGGGGTAATCCTGTCTTATGTATTTTCGGTAGTCCATACAAACGTGGTATAATGGAGCCTACTGGTCGGATGCGAAGGCCTTGGCAATTCATGACTTTAAGCCAGACCGTTGTTTACAAAAGAGGCATGTACAATCCCTACTGCTGCCTTGGCCGTAGAGGGATAGATATTTATTTATTTAGTTATTCTATGTACTTTTCCCTTATTACTTTGATTATTATTATTATTATTATTATCATTATCATTATCATCATTATTATTACGACTCATTCTGAATCTCTTCCACTTGACCTACTTGACATTTTAAACCAAAAATTATTCATGTGTATACTTTTTACCTTTATTTTTACAATATTAAATTCTATGTTATCAAATTACACACCATGTTACGTAACATTTTATATTCGTCCATTAATCCTATAATTATATGCCTCTCCCCAAAATCTATACACCTGATGTATTATCTTATATATGACATTATTGTTTCACTTGACTTAAACTATGAACCTAATCACAAATATTTTAAATTTATTTCATACTATTATTATTTCATGTATTTACACCTTTGACCTAATTCCCTCACCGGATATAATTTCTTTATAAAACCATATATATACGATTGTACAGCTTGATAATAAATTCGTTGAAAGGAGTCTCTTCATTGAAAATCGTGTTCTCAATGCTACAATGGGAATTATTAAATTACTGAAAAAATGCAAAGACCCAATGACGATGAAGGAACTTAATGGTTTCCTACGGTATTCTGTCTTCCCACTTTGTCACCGCTAACACCGTCTCACGTTTTCACCGGAATATACACACAAGACACCACGAAGGTATTTGAGATCTCCAAACAAGATGCTCTGGCCCATCTGGCTTGGTGTATAAATGCAAAGAAAGTGAAGACACCCGACACAAAATCAACGTTTTCTTATTCTTGTAAACTGCGTGAAAACATTGGTGTGAACATGTCAATTTCGCACTGCAGAGATCGCCTGCATCGGCTTTTCTTGGAGAGCAAACACAAAGCAATAATACCCGGAGTCGGATAAGCCTACTTATCTTAGAATGTAAACAAGCAACTAAGGACTGAACCTTTTGTGGGGATAGCCTATCAAACCATTCCAAGCTGTTCAACGCACCTTTGAGCAAAAGTAGTGAACACAAAGTACTATTCTGTCAGAAATAGTTATCCAATTTGTGCGGAAATTGATATTCAGCTTGCAACACTGTGTGGACTTAACAATTGTGCCCAGTTACGTCAAGGTAAACTACAGTGGGCTTTGCTTAAAACGCTCAGAATGTATCACTGCTCTCCCAATTTCTGGCGAAAAGAAAAGCTTCAGTATGCAATAAGACCTAATACACCTGGGGAAGTCAGGAGTACGGCAAAGTAATCATGGGAACTAATGCTTTGCGCCCGGAAGGTCAGGCTCTGTGTTTCAGAACTGGAGACACACACTGCTCACGAGGAACACACGTTTTAAGTACAGCGATGAGAATTCTCGCTATCTCAAATGGCCCTTCGTATTTCTGAAGCGATTCATGCCAGTAGATTTCCTGGCCCTACTCACCTCAAATCAGCCAGCTCACTATGGCCGCTAAATTTTGGGCTCATCCCTCAGGGGCGACTGCTCACGGCGCCCCAACTGTGTTGTGGGACCAAGGATAGTTTTGGTGAATATATTCGACGCTCCAAAATCCGAATTCGAACCCTAACGTAGCAGCAATCTCAGGTTACGAAGCATCATTTTACGACCGCACTTTGACGTCAAAATAATGCTAACAGACACCTGACTAACTGCTACTACAGCCAGTGAGAAAGTCAGCGATATAGTTCTGGTTAAGCAATAAAAAGGTCACATGGAAGAGAACGGAGCTACCTCATACACTGACAAGCAAATAGGATATTTAGGAGAGGCGGGCCCACCAATCACTGAACTCCAGGGCTCGTTATAGTAACATTTCAACAAGCGTCTGCTGGGCAGCATCCATCGACAACTCTCCTGTGGAGCAGAACACAACTAGATATCACCCACAATTATACGAAACCTGGGCTCTGACAAAATACCTAGGGCCAGAAACTTCAATGCTCCCTTGGGTCTGAAGGTACTGAGGTAAAATAAGATCAAAATCTTCTACATACCTTCAGAAACTCCGGATTGACTGAGGACTTTGGAGAAGACGCTGGTGGGTAGTCACTGAAGCTGCAGTACATGCCAACTAGTGACCAGCTACCGGTGGAAAGCGTTCAGATGACGACCGATTCAGCTCAAAGTTTTTTGTCTAGTCCTCTGCGAGCGCTTCCGACGGAGCGCCACGTAACCATGTCTGTGCTACGGTAGGGCTACACCAAATTGTGAAGGTTTTGTCTCACACACAGCTGTACACAGACTAAACTGATCTGTTAGTGGAGAAGTAACTGAGCATACCAAACATAGCATTCACACAGCAACCCCAGCTGCCGTTAACCTGGTCACGCTACAGACTAAGAAGGAATTCTCATGGCTAAAAGGAGGTGCACAGTGCAATCTGTAAGGAAAGAGTAAAACCTCGTTCACGCGATGATTCTCCAATAGTCAAACTGACCATGAGTGATATCTGGAACTCGGAGACCAATGCACCACGATGGAGTGACAGAGTGCCAGTCAGAGACCTTTCCAGAAGACTCCTGGTAAACCACAAAAGCCTTTACCCAACCATTATTGAAAGGAGACTCACCAACAAAGTCGTCCGTATACCAATTTTTTTGGAAATGGTGAAAATACCAACTACGGCCTTCGACAATCACCAAAACAATTTCGTGGGTATTACAGAAGGTGCGCAACGAAGTTGCGAAGCGAAAAATCCACACTGCTACTCTCAAAGCTCACATGATATGACTTGATATGATTACACGCAACAAATTGTGTTTGAAACGTCATCAGTTAATATAACCGTATTACACTGTGTGATTTATAAAAATAAAATCTTATCTATATTGAAGTTATACACTACCACAGTATCCGAGTTTTATACTTATATCAATGATCCCCCCACATAATAAGTCGGCCATGTATTGCAGAACCACTTTTCCCATGGTTGGAGGACTATCTAGACGGGAGTAATTCTGAACAAAAGCCAATCATGTCTGATCATCCAAAACAAGGTTTTGTCTTAGGGACCATGATGTTGCTGAATTCTATCAACGACCTGCTATACGGTCTCAACTGCCAGTCTCCGTTTTACACGGACGGCGTAAATATTTGAGGAGCAATAAGATTTTTTATTTTTTATTTTCTTGATTACAGCTTGATTCCACACCGTATTTTTGGTACAAGTGTGGAATTTTCAGCATGGATGTCGGTAGCCCAAACTTCGCAGCCGACCATAGATATCAGGTGTGCGTCGGCGTGGGCTCGAAACCCGGACCATGTGCATGGTCGCGAGAGTCCTAATCATTGTGCCACCGACGCACGAAGTGCCTGAAAGACTCAGACGCGTAGCATGAAAGGCCGGATACTCTGGAAAATGGATATCACTAAGTGACAACAATCTGCCCTGCACAAGGCAGAGTGCGACCTTAATTTCACATCAATGAATACAAGACTCTGCTACATGTGTGATGCGGTGATGTAGGTGTGATTACCATTGGGCTTCTTAAATTGTGTACAATATACTTATGATTGAGCTGTGATGTGTACAACACCACTACTCCCGGGTGACCTGAAACGAACACACATTGTCAGCCACGTCTCGTAAACCGTTAATGCCCAGCTCTTGCTACGCTCGGGCCCACGCTGTCTTAGAAGATTTCTCAGAAACGCTTAGTAATAACGGACGAAAAAACCAAAACACCAATTGTTGACTCGAGGATTCTTTATTGTCACACCAACATATAAATCACGTATGACTAAGGTCTGTGAACAAATATTACAATAATAAATCACAATATTACTTCTGACGGTGTTTTACTCTTCTTTCTGAACAGCGACCGATGAGACGATGACTGTCGTATTGATGCCTCCGCGAAAATTGGGGAAGTTGGTTTTGAGCAAACAACCAGAATTGATCGTTCAATCTTCAACTACATTGACACCCGTCTTTTGGAAATTATCCAAATGCAAGTGACTGTGAGGGTGGCTGTTCTTTGGAATAAACTGTGCAATTAAAAGCTGAAGAAGTTGTGTTTTCACACCTAAACATTGTCGGCTTGGGGTTAACCTGATTACTACCTGCGAGATTTCAAATGACCGGAGCCACCCGAAAAGGATATTCTGTCAGTTAGTCATTTCGAGCTACCCCGTGTAAATCCACGAAGGACTGAGCGTCACAGAGCAAAGATTCGAGTGTACCACCATCTATTTTCGCTTCAAGCTTGCCGTCATTGAAACTATTTATCAGCAGCCATGGCTACTACAGTTTTGAGCGAAAGATTTAAGTGGCAACCTGGTTATCATGAAGCAGCACAGCGACAGAGTTCAAATGGTCTATCCCCTCAAAAATCACATATCGAGTTACTAATGGGTAAACACCTTGTCAATGTCCAGGTTTTACTACACTAGACTGCATGCTGTCCTTGGAGAGCTTTCAGAAACAATGTGTAATAACCAACGCGAAAAACCAGAGCACAGATTGGAGACTCAAGAACCCTTTATTCTTGCACCAATACAGAGCCAACCATCCTTTATTCTTACGCCAATATGTAACCAACAATAAGGTTATTATACACAAGGTCTAAGAATAAATGTTATAACAATAAATCACGATGATACTTCTGGTAGTTTTCTATCTTCCACTGAACAGCGAACAATGAGACGATGACTGATGAATTGATGACTCCCGCGAAAATTATGGAGGAGTTGGGTTTGAGCAAACAACCATGAATTGATCGTTCAATCTTCAGCTACATTGACACACCTCAACCTGTTCTTCACCACTGATCGTTCTCCCTTGTCACATTCTTCTAAATACTGTACCTTTTCATTCATCACTTATATTTTAATTATTCTTATTTATTTATTTTGATTGACGAATCTCATTTAATGTCTACTTCTTCGTTTATCGTTTTAAGTTTACATAATCTGCACCAATTATATATATTATCATCTTTTTCTTACTCACACGGGACGACTACTGGTAAAATAGATCAGCTCCATTTACTATCTAAACGCACCACACGCTGCAAACCAATATAACCAATCACCATACCACTCCCCTTGGGGTCAACGAAAGTCTTGGCAGTCGACTGGCGGAGCGCGCTGTGCAGAAGCTAACTGAAGATCAGAAACGTCTAACTAACATTCAAGAAACAATCACAAAGCAATCGATTTGGTTAACACTAGCTCCCAAAGACGATTCTGGATACCGGAAAGTAACACAACAACGAAAAACTCACTTCCACTCCTAGTTTAAATTCGACTGGACAACGGTAAAATTATTAATGCAACCACTTCAATGGATGAAGAAAAAATACGAGTTTTTTAGCGACCAGCATTATCTCAGCAGAGTCACACATAAGGCCGTGACGAAAGTAGACTCACTGATAAATAAATTGTCCAAAGTTCCCACAAGTTTCTGAAACAAGTCTTGGTTTGGCTGGTGATTAAATACCAACTCTTTAAAAACCTGCATCTCGCCCCACACTGTCTGTGAGTTATTTTCAGATCAGTACGCGCGAAAAACCATTTGTACTAATTAATGAAATGCACGTAATCTCGTAGTGTACTTTGAACCAGCAGTCTATGTGATGTTAACTTTCGCTGATAAACAGAATGCTTTATATGGAATTTTTAATATCAATGCCAATGATTTTGTGGTATCTTTTTCCATTCCGCAAACTGCCTATTTGCTTCAAGTGTACACTTACAGTAGGCAAGAAGATGTCAACAAAAACAAATTTTGGCTGAGACGTGTACTCAAAACCTCATCTCAGATTTAAAAATCAAGTGCAGCAAGCTTAAGTAATTGATCCGCATGAAGTCAGAGGAGTCGTTAAGCTAGGTTCTACTGAAAGTGACAGACTATACTAAACATAAACCTTTGCCTCAATAGCCTGCTTACCTCCAGTTGCCTTACAACTAAGTGGTACAATTCCTCATCAGGTGTCTATATTACTACATGAGAAGAATGAGAAGAGAAATGCGCCGTATCAGGAAACTTCACTCCTACTTGAAATTCATAAATAATGGCACTAACGAAAGCATAGCTGAAATCTGCAAAAAGGTCAGTTCAAGAAATATGGCAGAGCTGACTTGCCCATAAGTAAGATGCGTGCAGTCAAAACTTTCGTGATTCTGTTGACCGTCATACTGGATAGGGCACAATTTCATTGTTGGTCAATCAAACCTTAATCTGCGTGGAATCTTTTGTCCACCTTCATCGACCAAGTACACTACATAACGCGATGACATGAAACCTATTCTTTCATCAAGTCAGTGAGATGGGAGATTTTACCGTTATTTCCATGAATTCGGGGACTGAGCAAAATATTCTCTAGAGTTCAAACTGACTATAAGGCGTATACAGCACTGAAGAACAGATGAAACGTGAGGTTTCGTAGCGATAAGAGGTCATTTTCGGAAAAATTTTCACAATTACTACTGGCAGTGTAAAATTCCCTTAATGTGGTCTTAATGAGCATTTCACATAACGCATTAGTGGAAAGCATACTAGATGAAGCACAGCACAGTTTCAGAAAAGACAGATTCTTTACATCGAACCTTATGTTAGGGCGGAGTGACTGCGCACCACACTGGGTTATTGATGTTCTTCACCTGGCGCTTTTTTACGTGTCATTCTCTTTAACCAATTAGGTCAGGCGGTAATCGACGTTCCACTTCTGTTATAGCTTGAAGGTTTGACCGATAGAAGGGAATTACGTACCGGAAGCAATCGTGTTCTATCATCTTGCCGGAGCTCAACCTGTGACATCTCACTGTGTTCCATCATACGGCCTGCCACATCATCTGAGCATACCAAATCTTTTTCACACTGAAGTTATGAAGATGTGGAGAGCGATAAGTGTTAAGAAGAATCGGATGGGCTGAACCTTAGAAGAATTAATGAATATCAATAGAATGCCTTTCGTCTTCAAAATTTAAAAAGAGGTGTTGCAAACAAAAACTTACTGTTTAGGAGACTATGGATTATACTCAAAAAATTCTAAAGCTTGATTTAGGTCGAATTCTATCGGAAAAAGTAGACGCAAGTGCAATCTTTCCGAGACGTGACCATTGTATGTACTGGTACTCATTTTGCTAAGAGCTAGTTTGTACGCTCAACCCAGGACGATTTTCTAGGCTTCACTAGACTTATGTGATAGCTCATCTTGTGGTACATAATATCATTGTCCCTTAAAAGAGATATCAGCCTCTCAATAACTGCTCATAGAACGGAGAAGAAGGCTTGGGCTTCTGTGTGAAATCATATGGAGTGAGGTTGTTGAAACTGGGCCTACAGACACTTAGCTTTGACTGGCTTCGAAGTGATATGACCACTGAATATGAAATAACAATTAGCTACGATCACTTAAACAAAGAAATTCCGCTGGTGTCATTGCGGATTTGCAGCAATCATCTCTGGGCTGGGCTTTGGCTTAGAGGAGTTTCCTGGTGCTGACGACGCAGAAGTTAGGGATTCGACCTCGATGCAAGCTGCTCTTAGTCGATCAGCGCTGGCGGCATGCTGGTGCCCCTCTCATCAAATGAAAAAGAATGTTACTTTTGTACTGGTGACTTTGAAAGGTCCATCGCAGGGAGATTGCGAGGGTTTACGCACAGCGTCACAACGCATAAAATCTTGGGTTCATTCCTGAAGTCAAACATCTTTCCTGGTTTCCGCACGTGTTTGAGTCAGGTGCAATCGACGCGTAAAACGTGTTAGATACTGAGCGTAACTATGAACATCACAAACACTTGGTTTAGAACTTTCTGAAGAACCCACTTCACTAGGTAAACGAAGTGTAGTCCCGTAAACCGTGTCTGTTGAAGTCCATTGCAAACCCACTTTAAGAGTGGAATGGATTTTAAGAAGGGCTAGAGCAAGAGAATCTGTCTATTTGGAGTTATCAACAGCCATAAGAGACGCTTTAAGCCGCAGATGGAAGCCCATACCAGTTCATCAGCTGGTGGGTGGTTTACCGCGGTACGAACGCATCTGCATATCAACAGTTCAAAAATCTTTTTGAAAATCACGGGTTAAAACTGATGCCCACGGTCTGTTGTCACCGTTGAAAAGCATTCGAACTCCATGAGTATCAGAAAAATTGTTTCAGCCACTGTGTCGTTAATAGGGATGGCCTCCGTACAATGGTTAAAGCGACCTACACGTGTGAGCAAGTACGATTGATCATTAGAAGGTGCTAGTGGACCTGCGATATCTAGATGAACATGGCTAAAACGTGGATCAGGTGTGGTAAATGATCTAATCAGAGCGACGTTGCGCTTATGAACTTTGATGCGTTGGCGCTGTTTACTACAACGTGTCTAATCGCGCACACCTCGGTCATCGCTGGCTCAAACAAATATCGCTGATACCAGCCTATCTGTAGCACGCATTCCAATTTGTGAAAGGCTGTGTAAACATTCAAATACAACATGGTGAAAAGGTAGATAAACAATAGGTCTTCGAGTACCTGTGAACATGTAGTAGAGAGTGTAGTCTAAGTGACTTAATTCACATGGATAGTATATACTCATGGCAGTTTGAAGGCCATAAGTCAGGAGTCTGCGGTCAGTAAAGACAGTAACGATCTCCAACAAAATAGTGAAAGTATTTAATGGAAGTAGAAATGGCATGATATTCGCGACCGAAAGTACTGTGTCGCATTTCACATGCAGACAGTTTTCACGAAGAGAAAGCTAGAGATGTCCAGGTATTATTCGTGAGCAATTGTCAGACAGCTCCTGTAGCCATGTCAGATGTGTCGACCGAAATGCTGATGGAATCCTATTATCAAGATGCTCTTACTTAGTGCCGTCTTTAACAAACATCTTGCTTCGCCTAAACGTTTCCAGTGTGTCTAGAGTAAATGTTAGTTTTTTACACTTCCCTATCAGAAGACTGATCAGTGAAGTCAAAATATGCACGTATTTGGGAGTTAAAAATCGGTAGTAACCTACAATACCGATGAATGTAAGGAGTGGTTTCAGAGATGTTGGTGCTAGGAAGTTTCGCCTTGGTTGCACCTTTTCAGGTTAGGGTCTAACCCAATGTTTAGCGGCAACATGTCCGAGGAATCCAAGGATTGGACCCAAACCGGCATTTGACTAGATTGACCGTTATAAATTGCTTTGAAAGTTGATGGAAAACTTGTTCGAGATGAGCATAATGACTCTCTTCATCTGGGCTAGCTACCAAAATATCGTCAAGATGGGCACAGGCGAAGTTAAGTCGACTCAAGGCGACACGAATGGAACCTCAGAATATCTAGGCAGCGTCGAGTAAACTGAAAGGCATATGAAGAATCTCAGAAAGATAGAATGGACTTATGGTTGCTGTCTTCGGAGCATAATCAGGGTGTACAGGGATCTGGTGATAAGCCAATGTTAGATCCAGCTTGATGAAAACCGTTGAAGCTTTCGGAGATGATGGCGAGTCGTACAATTCGGCACTGGGTCTGAGCATTGAACCACAGGTAATCACTACATGCCTTCCAACCCATGACATCGTTTTAAACACCAATGTATAGGTGGAGACCACGGGCTGCTCGATGGTCTGATTATCCATTTGTTCAGACTCAGGCCTAACAGATAGCAGTTTGCGTCGGTGGTACAGTCGTTAGGATTCTCGCCGACCATGCACATGGTCCGAGGTTAGATCCCCTGCCGACGCACACCTGATGTCTATGACCGGCCGGCAAAATTTGGGCTACCGATAGCCATGCTGAAAATTCCATACCTGTACCAAAAATACGGTGTGGAATCAAGCTGTAATAAAAAAAATAAAAAATCGAAAACAAGTCGTGATGTGATGGTTAACATTAGATGTCATACAAGAAACACCACTATTAGGCCCAGAAATGTCATCAAAAGTTTGAATTATGGTGGAAACTGGACTTAAACTGTTAGGGGGTGAACACACTGGGCTGAGAGGCGGTTTATGCATAACACCACCGGAGACGGAGAGTCGACTTATGCTTGCCAGAATCTATAAGTGACTAATAGTGCTGCGAGAGATCCATTTCAATAATTTTAGTAAACACACCGGCCGCGATTTAACCCAATGGAAACAACAGTTAAGTCTGACTTTTAGGTCGAAAAACCTTCAGCCATAAGTTGTAATAGGCGAGCCATCGACAGCGTGCAGTTTTAGAGATGTCCGTGGCAGACGCTCGTCTGTTGTAGATGGGATGACGCTAACTTCTGACCTAGTATCAACCAGGAAGAAAATCATAGAGTTACGGTAGCTGACATAGTAAAGACAAAAAACGGAGTGGTTTGCCAACGAAGTTAGTCACCAGTACGTGCCGGCTCATACGTTTCCCTACTGACTAGTGTCAAAGGTGCAGAGACAAGTACCCTTATCTGTATTCACACCATAATGGCTATGACACCAATAAATACCAGGTTGAAAAGTTCTTGATTTCAACCATCTCTATTTCTTATGCGAGGAAGACTTGCTGTAAGAGCGAAACGTGCAATTCTGTAAAGGACTTATAGCTCTAAGTTCCTTCCTAGGACTACACAGCTCCTGGTACTCCTGATGCCGAATCTAGATGAGTCACTTATTGTAAGGAAGTCACTCGGATATGGAGATCAGTGGATAAGTTCAGAGAAACAGTGGTGAATGGTCTGGTCGCCTTGACGGCTCTACCAACTGACTCTGTTAATTTCACCAAAGAAGACTTGTTGAGGGGTGCAAGAATTTTTTCGCACTGGCTTCGCAACCGTAAATGTTTTAGGAAAGTTTCATCAGTTTTGAAACCAGCAACTAGCTGTTTCATCTGACGGAGAATTTGCTAGGGCTTACAAGCTACAAGTTCAATGTCTCTGTAGAATCATTGCACTCTTTGTTGGTTGGTAAGTGTACTCATTCAATTACAGCTGCTTTCAGACGACCTCAAAGGTCTAGGCAGGCGTATTTGAAACGTCTTCTACGATGTTTCAAGAAGACTCACGATTTCAACGTTAGCCTTAATTTCTTGGGAATGTATACGCAGCAAAGCGAATTGGAGTTCACTACGTCAGAACCATGAAGATGGTCAGTTCGCCTAAAAGGGAGGGAGTTGCAGCGTAACTACTGTCCGGGCAGGGCAGCTGTTTTTAGCCATGGTAAGATAAGGTATACAATATGGAATAATAAAAATATGCCATCACTATGAAACAGAACGGAAATTCAAATAAAAGTAACCTTTTATACAAAAGGGAAAAACAAAACAACCACAGATAAAAATTAAACTATCGACAAATTGGGCTTAAGATGCGGTAAATAATGAGTTACGAGCTCACTAAGTGTAAGGTACTGATGGCGCTGTTGATAAGCTTCACTTTATCACCCCTTACTCAAGGCAATTTACCTATGTTCTCAATTATTCAGTACTCTACGTAGTCTGCAAGTACCGACGACAAAACGCCAGTTAAAAAGACTGGGTTATAAGGGAAAAGTCCTCAGGTTCGCTATATATTTAAATAAAAGAAAAGGTAAAGATTATCCAAGAAAAAGGCCTAAAACTTGTCTAACAGGTATGGCTTTATTACAAACCCAGGGGATGTCTGTATAAACAGCACAACGGAAAAGCGCAAAATGATGTTGGAGCCAGTTCATAAAGGTACGAATTAAAACAAAGTCCCTCGAAATTGGAATTTGCACTACAAACTGCTGATCAACTGATAAACCCAAATGTGCTCCTGCATCTTTCCTCTTCATGGTCGCTGCAGTGGAACGCTCACCAGCATACATGGTTGTTGCGTCCAATCGGCTATCATCCGTTTCAAATAGAAATGTAACCCTCATATACAGTAACATAAAACTGTGGTAGCAACTAAATTGGATCTTTCAAATTCCTTACAACTTCTACAGTTATTTAAACTACCTACCTGGCTTTTCATTCGTTTGTGTATTTGTCATTATTAAAATATTGCTGTTCCACCTCCAACCATACCGATCAACTAACAGAAGAAAGGAATAAATCTGATCATAGCAGTTTCAAAGCAAAGCTTAAATATGTAATCACCCCCGTATGCAGAAACCACTCTTAGGGTTTGTTTGAGTTATAATAAGCTACTGGAGGGATGGATCAAGTAGTATCACCAGAGGATAGGAAATACCATCTCAACACCAGGAAGTGAGCCTGTGTGAAGGATATTTATCATTAGTTCATACACCGTAACGGCGTCATGAGGACACTGTTCTTCTAGATTAAACGCTTCATCCACTGATTACTGTGATAGCTTACGGCCGAGCTATTTTAATATCTACAAAACTCAGGCGTGAACCAACCTTCTAGGCAGTTTGCTAGGGATAGGGTGTTTCAGTCACATTAAGAAAAAGCTGAAAAGTTTGGGACTGATATGGTTTTAGAGGTTGGCGGTATAGACGTTCGCGAACAGTACAAAGGTATCTTAACGCAAGTTCTTACACCGACAACTTCCAATGTGTTTCAATATCGCGTACCAAAAGCAAAGCAAAAGACAGTATTTGATCGTCCAAATTACACGATATATATTCCAGGACCAAAACGAGCTGTTAGACGAACGCTTACCTGGCTAGTGATCGTGCACGAACGTGACACGATGGAGTCCCAAATGGCGGGGATGCTTGACCGGAAGCCTTCAGCTAAACAAGTCGACTTGGACAGTGGCGGTCAGCATCCAATGTTGAGTGATGATTGCTGTGGTCAATAATTTTGGGGAATCATTTACCGCTATAGCTCACTCCCCCTTAGTGGGGTTGCGAGGACCCTAAGACAGAACCAGCCGAAAGTAAAAAAACTCGATGGTTCCCTTTCGGGTGACAAAAACTTCCGAGCGGCTTTATGGCGTGCCTACTGGTTTGTCTACCTGTGCTAATAAGTTGTTTGTACATAGCTTCTTTGTCCGTCGGATCTCGTGCTTCGTTTGTTTCCTGCCCAGTGCCCGTCGCACCTGGAAAAGAAAACAAGAACGCTAATAACCATGTCGAGGAAAATGTACCAAATCAGCGAGTTCTTTTAAAAAAATGATGTGCATTTACCATACAGTAAAATAATGTAAAATTTAGAACATCGAAAAGAATACATCTAAATTTTTTTCGGCCATGTAACATGTACTATTGAAAAAAAATTTACTTGTGTTCAGTGGTACTGTATATAAAAAATTGGTACGTCCAAATAAAAAATAGTTAGTACCACGAACGAATGAGTTGGGTGAATCACACGACTTCGTTATGTTATGTAAGTGTGAAGATATTCTGGGAACCTTACGGTACATCCAGAACGGGTTTTCTTAGGGGGCTTGACAGTAGATTCGGTAGCTGTCGCCGTGCTAGTGACTTCATCGAGATCTAAATGATCTTCGGTTACTAGTGGTTTTTTGTCTAAGACGAAGAATTTATTCAAACGTTTAATTACTTTATAAGGTCCGTCGTATGGGGGTTCCAGAGGTCTACGCACAGAGTCACGACGAACAAATACATGTGAAGAAGATTTTAAACACGGATGAACAAAAACATCAATGGACTGTGGACGAAGGGGAGCAGGTTTAACTGAACGCATTGCGTTTGTAAGCCTGCTGACGTATGAAGCGTGATCTACCACTGGTGGGAAGCTCGAGGGAGAAACAAATTCACCAGGCAGTCGCAGTGTCGTGCCATATACTAGCTCGGCGCTAGTACAACCAGCATCGGTTTTCAAGGCGTTTCGTATCCCTAGGAGAACTAACGGAAGGGATTCAGTCCAATGGGTGTTGTTTGCAGCTGACAGACCAGCTTTCAGCTGTCTGTGTAGACGTTCTACCATACCATTAGCTTGAGGATGGTAGGCTGTTGTTCGAAATCGCATGCAACCTATGATTTTAGTCAGGGCGAAGAATAAGCCACTTTCGAATTGCCGCCCGCGATCAGTTGTTATGGAAGATGGGCATCCAAAGTTAGCGATCCATCTTTCTACGAAGACGCGTGCGACTGTTTCAGCAGATACATCCTTGATGGGTACTGCTTCCGGCCATCGTGTGAATCGATCGATGCAAGTTAAAATATAGTATATCCATGTGATTCAGGAAGGGGTCCAACCAAATCTATATGGACGTGTTCGAAACGAGCGTCAGGGAGAAGAAAGGTGCCAAGTGGGCTTTTGGTGTGTCTTATCACCTTGCACTTTTGACAAGCTAAGCACGTGTGTGCCCATTCCCTTACTTCTTTATTAATGCCAGGCCAACAAAACCGACTAGTTACGAGCTTGACAGTAGTTCGAATACCTGGGTGAGATAAGCCATGCAACGTATTGAAGACGTTACGGCGATAACTTTTAGGCACGATGGGGCGAGGAGTACTCGTGGAAATGTCGCATAGAATAGTATCTCTTCCCATACCTAAGGGTTTCTCAGCTAATTGTAGAGTTGTTTTCGACAACTCATGTTGAAGCTCGGTATCTTCTTTTTGAAGACGAGCCAGTTTTACAAGGTCTATGCCGTCGATTTGGGTGAGGGAACAAACGCGCGACAAGGCATCTGCCACAGTGTTGTTTACTCCGGATACATGGCGAATATCTGATGTAAACTGTGAAACGTAATCCAGTTGTCGTGATTCCCTGGGTGAATACTTATCTGAAGGTGAGTTCAGAGAGTACGTCAGAGGTTTGTGATCAGTAAAAATTATGAATTCACGACCCTCTACCGAATGTCTAAAATGTCGTATAGCACAGTACATAGCCAGAAGTTCTCTGCCGAATGTGCTGTACTTCGTTTCAGCTAATTGAAGGCGCCTCGAGAAAAAGGCGAGTGGTTGCCACTCTTTGTCAACTAGCTGTTGTAGAACTGCGCCGATTGCAGTGTTTGATGCATCAACCGAGATACTTAACGGTGCCGTTGGATCCTGATACATCAGAAGTGTGGCATTCGCAATAGCTTTTTTAATCTGGGTAAAAGCATTTCGAGCAGACGCGTCAAGTTCTATGGACTTGTTATTCCCTCGAAGGAGGTCTGTCAATGGCTGAATCAAAGAGGCACAGTTGGGAATAAAGCGTCGATAATAACTTACTAAGCCGTTAAAAGTGCGGAGACTTTTCACCGTCTGTGGCTCTGGAAAGTTCAGTATAGCCTCGACCTTAGTAGCCAGTGGGCGAATGCCCTTGCAGTCAATAGTGTGACCCAGAAGTCGAGTGAGTCAACACCGATTTGACACTTTTGAATATTAATGGTAACACCATGTTGGCGTAACCTGTCAAATGCCAAGTCCAAGTGCCTAAGGTGAGTTTCCTTGTCTGGACTGGCAATGAGGCAGTCGTCTAAGTATGCGTATACAAAGTCGAGACCGCGAAATACTTCGTCAATGAAGCGTTGGAATGTTTGGGCTGCATTCCGAGACCGAATGGCATACGTAGAAATTCAAAAAGTCCGAAAGGCGTAATGATAGCCGTTTTCGGGATATCTTCTGTTGCCATCGGGATTTGGTTATACGCTTTAACCAAGTCGATTTTGGAGAATATAGTCGCGCCGGATAAGGTTGCCGTCAAGTCGTGTATATGAGGCAACGGGTAGCAATCAGGGGTTGTTTTGGCATTCACTCGCCGGTAATCACCGGTGGGTCGCCAATCATTGCTATCCTTTTTCGGAACCATATGAAGTGGGGATGCCCATGGGCTATTCGAAGGTCGAATGATGCCAAGGGTAAGCATATGGTCAAATTCATTCCTGGCGATTCTCAGTTTGTCAGGAGCTAATCGTCGTGCTTTAGATGTCACAGGTTGTCCTGTGGTAATGATGTGGTGCATAACATTGCTGGTTATGCACGGTAGGTCGTTCGACGGGCAATTAAGTTCCGGATACTTGTCAACAATAGGTTGAAAAGTTGGATCAAGATTGCCTTTATCTTAACGGGTGACAAACTAGGGCCTATGTAGCTGATGCCTTTGATAGACAGACTAGTAGTATTGTCAATCAGTCGTTTTCGGCGGACGTCTACGAGTAAATCATGATGATTAAGTAGGTCCGTGCCAATGATGGGCATTGTAACGTCAGCGAGAAGGAAAATCCACCGAATAGGTTTGCGTAAACCTACGTTCAGATAGACGTATTTCCTACCAAAGGTTGCGATTGGTTTTCCATTTGCAGCCTGTAAGTTGAAGGTAGGTTCCTTCTGTCGATCTGCTGCTGTAGCAGGAAGGACGCTGACTTCGGCGCCTGTGTCGACTAAGTATCGAGTCTGGCTTATCACATCATGGATGTAAAGTAGGCGGCTAGTGCCACCGGCGACGGTTGCCGCTAACGCGTGCCGGCGGGATAGTTTTTCGCAGACTTTGAGACATTTCCGAAGTTACAAGGCTTACGGCAACACTTCGCTTCTTGGCCATAGGTGTTGTGGTACCAGCACCAGTCAGGGTTTTTCAGTGAACGTGGTTTGGACTTAGATCGACCACGTGAGTTCCTGCGTTGAGGAGATTTAGGACGACGGTCGGAGTGAGAATGCATGTTTGACCTAAACATCTGCTGGATGGAGTTGCATAACTCTATCATTGCAGGATCCTTACTCGAAGTCTGCTTAGTCATCGAGCATATTTCGGGAACTGACCGTTTAGTTATTTCTAGAATCTTATCTGCAGTAATAGCTAAGTCATCTATTACAATACCCTGAAGTGTCACAAGTACGGTCTGTACAGACTGTGGCAGCTTGGATAAGAAGAGTTCTCTAAAAAGTCCTTCGTCGAACTGACTTTGGCCAATAACTTTTCTCATTCTTGTCAGCATGCTCACGGCTGACTGATCTCCTAACTCGATGTTACGAAATAATTCATCTAGACGTTGTCGGTCCGTGAGAACGTTTCTCCTGAGGAGGGATGCTTTGAGCAACTCGTACGAGTTACTTACCTCGGGACTGAACATCTGTGATGTTACGTACTTGCTGAATTCCCGCGGTAGGGCGTGAATAACTGCAAGTAACTGTGAACGTTGATCGGTTATCCCATGCTCACAAAAATCTGCTTCAGCTAGCAGAAACCACGTTTCAGCATTATCTGGCCAGTATGGTACGAGCTGAATGGTTTTAGGAGTTGAGCGGATACGAATGACCTTGGGACTAAGATCACTCATGACGAAAATTATGTCGAATAAATATGGTACAAGAACAAATACAAAAAGGAACGAACTCACCGTTGTTATCTGCGGATTTATCGTAGATGAAGTTCGCGGTTGGGCTCACCAGTTTAGAGGCTGATCGGATAGACGTTCGCGAACAGTACAAAGGTATCTTAACGCAAGTTCTTACACCGACAACTTCCAATGTGTTTCAATATCGCGTACCAAAAGCAAAGCAAAAGACAGTATTTGATCGTCCAAATTACACGATATATATTCCAGGACCAAAACGAGCTGTTAGGCGAACGCTTACCTGGCTAGTGATCGTGCACGAACGTGACACGATGGAGTCCCAAATGGCGGGGATGCTTGACCGGAAGCCTTCAGCTAAACAAGTCGACTTGGACAGTGGCGGTCAGCATCCAATGTTGAGTGATGATTGCTGTGGTCAATAATTTTGGGGAATTATTTACCGCTACATGATCAATAGGGACTCCGCATAACTGTAATGATAGAAATTCGGGGATCAGCAGTTAATTAACTATCTAGGGAACATCAGAGTTCGCCAGTGATCCCACTGTATCACGCTAGTGCTGCCACAAGAGGCATCTTTGCACAAACTTTAAAACCAGTTTGTCAGAAGTTTTTGACCTGAAACTCACGATATATCGTATTTCAAATCGACACGTTGTAGCGGTAAATAGTTCTCACTTTACATTTATGATAACGTTGTAGAGACTGAGGATGTTGACATTAACGGATAGTAAAAAGTACACTTACACAAAATCCAATACATACAACTTCTGTAGTATTCGTTCCACGTAGACCAAAGGCAAAGCAAAACACCAGAATTGACCGTCCAAATTACGAGTTATATTTCGGGAACAAATCGGAGTGTGAGATAATTGCTTAACTAGCTAGAGATCGTGCACGAACGAGCGAATGGACGTAACTTGACGACGCGCCACATAGCGTTGATGCTTGACCATAAGCCTTCAGCCAAACAAATCGACTTAAACAGTGAGGGTCAGGGTCCAGTGTTCAGTGATGAATGCTGTGGTTAATGATTCTGGAGAATTACCTGCCGCCCCAACGTCTTCTGCATAGGTCATACCCAAAACGCATTTTGGAGGTCCTGGGAATTTAGATACCCAGCACTGAATACATACTTGCTATTAATAACTGTGATCATGGGTCCGTCAAAACTTGCCAAGTACAAATAACGAGTAACTTTTTGACTGAAATACAAGCAATCTTATCTCTTAAATTTGATATTCTCATTCCTATTATTATTTCGAGTCTTCTCTTTGAAATTACATTCTACTCACTTCATTCTGTCTCTCTCATAGATTAACTTGGTCAAGAAATTGATTTAGAAACATATTATAAACCATTATCAGTCATGAGTGGAAGCAATGCAACCTTCAAAGGACACTTTACATGATTTATTATGACTTGAAATGATTTATGTAGTGGTCAACAATTTCTGTTACTTTATTGTTAAAATGAGTACTGTTGCTTGTGAGTATTTATTACAATCAATCCTGCCAAATGCTGATTCTTAAATTTTGGTTTTGTGGGGATTTTGTTTGATGGGTTTGAGGATTTCATCATGAGTTGATATCAGTTAGAGAACCAGTGGAAAACCTTGGAGTACTGGACAGCTGTTTCGCCAACCTAGTTTGGGAATCTTGAGCTCCTCGGTTCGAACTCCGGTGGGTGGGTACTACCGAAGAGTCCCAAACTAAGACGAAATGGCTGTCTAGTACTCCTAGGTTTTCCAATAGTTCTGTAACTGATGTCAGCTCCTAGTGAAATCCTCCAACCGAATTCCCATATTCTGCCCAGTCTCTATTTTTGTTTGTTTTCCTGTGATTCGGTTATTGCAAACTACTGTAACAAATAATTAATACAACTTAGTAAGCCTCATTAACCGTCACTTGATTTGAATTCTTTTATTTTCATACTAAGATAAATTATGACAGGTTATCGAAGCAACATATTCTTTACATCATTGCAATCGGTAGAATACAAATACGTGAGTAAAAGCATAAGTAGAGTCAAGCAAATCATTAGAAAGTAATGGCGTAATTGGGTGAAGTAGACTTTATTATGACTAGAGATATATTATGCGCATGTATTCGTCACTTTACACCTCATTATATGCTAAATACATTAACAGTTTAAAGAAGACCAAGTACATTGTTATGTGTAAAATTTAAAGTCGGACTACTTCGCCCCACCACCCCCCCTTAAATATTTAAAAATTATAATTGTTCAAATTATTTTATTCTTATTTATTTTGACCACTTCATCTTTAATTACGTGTTATCCTTGTAAAATCAATTTATTCTAACCATTTCTACCTTTGAAATGTCTATTGATTTTCTTCGTTAATTATCAACCCATTGACATTTTGACACTGACTGACTAATTATTGTTAACAAACATTTCAGTGCAATTTGATTGGTAAACTGTTGTGTATTGCAATAAAAATGCTATGGATATATATTAGAGTAGAGTCAGAGATGGGAATCTAATTGAAAAGTAAATATTTCTACGCTCAATCTTTCTGTTTTCTAAAATTTAAAGCACAAAACTTTCAACAGTTTAAACTGTTATAACCTATTTGACACGAGAATACATTGGGTGAGATGTTTTCGGAAAAGGAAACAGAGTTCTTTGCCACCTAACCTGACGTTAAATTTTTGGGGCAGGACTTTGACTCCTCATTATAATGCGCATACCTGTAGTGTCTATTTAAAGCCAAACTGTTAGGAATTTCGTTTATATTGTGAAACTTTTACATTCCAGCTAAACGTGTATGATAAACACCCTGTAGATCACGAATGCATAATAGCCTCCTCGAGACTGATATCGTAGTTATATTTTCTTTTCTTTTTTTTCTGATTTACAGCTTGATTCCTCACTGTATTTTTGGTACAAGTATGGAATTTTCAGCATGGATATCGGTAGCCCAAATTTTGCAGGTCGACCGTAGATATCAGGTGTGCGCCGGCGTGGGCTCGAACCCCGGACCATGTGCATGGTCGGCGAGAGTCTTAACCACTATGCCACCGACGTAAGGGGAATCAGTATATTTCTCTCGATTCAATATGTATCGTAATTCCATTTGCATACTGGCATTATATTTAATTCTATTTTGAAAATAACTCATAGTCAAATAATAGAGAATTGTACATATTATTTAGGAGCTATATAAAACCAAGTGAAGCTATACAGCAGAATTATACAGTAGATATAAAATGAAAGGTTTTGATGCACTTAGCTTCTCCTATCAAAAATCGCAGATTTCTTTAACACACTAAACCGTTTATATCGGAAGGAAAACTGAGGGAATTCAAGGCTGACCTAACAGTGAGTAGTACATGAGTAACAATTTATGAGAATCATTTTTAAATAATAACATTGTAATATGGGGTACTTATTAAACCAGTCAACTCCTAGAATTTTTTTAGAAAAAATTATTTTGAAAGTTGTAATTGAAATTACAACCGTTTACTTCCACTGAATTGTAATACACTAACTTGTTAATACACATAAATCGCCGACGACACAATGCCGTATCAAACTGAGGTCAAATAATAATAATAATCCTGGTCAAAGCAACTTATTATTATTATTTATTATTATTATATCCTTTAATTCCTGGAGGAACATAGGGCTTCAGCCACTCGTCTCCATTGAGTTCCGTTCTATGCTAGAGTTTTCACCTGGCTCCAAGTCTGCCCACATGCTTTCATATCCTCCTCACATGACCTCCTCCAAGTCACCCTCACGCTGACGACCAACTCACCGCTTCCCTTTAGGGTTACACTCGAGCGATGGCTTGTATAGTGATGTCACTTGATGGTTTCCTCAAAGTATGGCCAATCCATCTCCATTTCTTTCTGCCTATTTGTTTCACAATCGGTTCCTGGTTGGTTCGCTAATTGACAGAGATCCCTGTTGCTGATCTTTTCTGACCGGCCATCTGATCTTGAGTATGAGCGAAGACAACTGTTAATGAAGGTCTGAAGTTTGTTTGAGGTGCTGTTTATGACGTACCAAGTCTGATCCGTATAGTAGCACTGACTTCACATTGGAGTTGAAAATCCGGATCTTATTTTTGATGCCGAGTGCTGTTGACTTCCACATAGGCTTAAGAGTGATGAAAGCTTGTCTTGCTTTTCCGACTCTGGCTTTGATATCCTTGTCAGTCCCACCTGTAGTTGAGACGATGCTTCCCAGGTAGATAAAGGAGGCTGTTTCTTTCAGGTTCCTCCCATTTATGCTGGTTGATTGTTGTCTGTTGTTGTTGTTGCTGTTGGTGTTGGCCAGGAATCTTCATCACCTCTGTTTTCTGTATGTTCACCTGAAGTCCTATCTTCTCTGGATGCTTCTTCTGCCAACTTGTTGCTTTTCACTTGCATATCTTCCAGTTTGTTTGTGGGAAGTCAGACATATATCATCGACGAAGTCCAGATCCTCCAAGTTTTTGTGTGAGTCCATTTTATGCCTGTTTCCTCATTGGCCGTTGTCTACAATCAGCAAATTAATTACCACCAACTACTCGAACTCTGAAGCAATTGGTAGACGCGATCTGGATGTAGTATGGCTGACCATCTAAGCACAAAGAAGAATACGTCATGCAAAAACAACAACATTTGATTTATTACCATATTTTATTTATATATCATAACATGCTACTGCTCTGTTATAAATTGATGAAAAGTAATTCAAAGTGTAGTTTTATGTACAGAAAAAATATCATTTCAAATGGTACTAAGAAAAGATGGAAAGATGAGTCATTGGACTGTGATACATTTTTCTGTCCTTAGCATTGATTGTTTCGTGTTTTCTGTCGAATAAATACATATACAAATACAGGATCTATTCAATTCACACAGTTGTCTTCCTCTCTTTATTTTTTTAATTTGTTATTGCTTGAGTTTTGCATATCAAAAGATTTCGGCATTAATTTGAGTATCCTATCGTCTTGTTTGACATTTTCATAATTTGAATGACTTCTAAGCGTTAGAAAGGATCAATAGGTACAATATTACGTGGATAAACTTGCAAAATCACATTTTAATTCATCAAAAGCATTAAAACTGTTAGTTAACTTAAAATTCAGTTGGAAAGCTAAATTTAAAAATTTTTTCTCACTTTTAGGCATAAAAGTATGCTAACATTAAACAATAAACATCTTGAGAATAGTGAAACATAGATTTTCATCTAACTAACTAAGGTTTTATATAATCCATTTTAGATACCAATGCTTATTGTTTGCTGTTGGTTAGATAGTGAGTGACTCCGCCGAATTCGCATATACAAATAACAGAATATGAAGTCTACCACTAGTGAGAACTCAGCAGACTTCTTAAAACAAGGCGAATGATTATTTTTTTTAGCTATTTATGAACTATATCCTTCTCTTAAGACATTATCAGACAAATATCAAACTAGAAAGAATATAATAATACATCATCTGGTATTAAGTTACGTAGATAATTTCACATTGATACTCATTCCCCGTGAAGATACTTTTAATTTATCTATCAAAGCACCTGATTTGTTAATCAAAAATGTATCATTTAAAAAAAAACACGTAGGAAAGCGAAAAACGAGCACATTTAACTCCTTACTAGGGGATAGAATTAGCTGTGGAGTTATTCGCCTGCTTTTATTGTTACAGAACACAATGTAAGGTGTTCTAAATGCAATTAGAAACAGTTTCTACAGCAACAACACCAAGAATAATGAGGCCAGATGTAGTTTTAAAAATGAATTATAATTAGGTTTCGACTTATTATTATTATTATAAAATAGTTGGAAAGTCTACTACAACAAAGAAAGGGTACCAATTCATGCAAGCTTTAATATTTATTCAGACACATACTTAATCACATCATCGTTTTGGCTTTCCAAAGTATCGAATTTCCACAGTGGAATTATAAACTGAAGTAAGGTTGATATATTCAAGACTAAAGCGAATTTACAGACAGTCGAGCAGTTGTGAGTATTAAACAGTAATTTTAGATAAGCTTTTGTCTCAGATCAATGTCCCATTAACTCCTCTGCCTTGTTTTTGAAATATGCCTCTCTCATATAGTGAGTGACCTTAGATGACTGCTTTTATAGCAGAAAACAAACAGAAGCCTAAATTACTCAGTGCTTACTATGAATGCCATTTAGCATATGTTAGCAAGTAAGATAAAGCACTTCTTAGCTCTCTACTAGTATCTGCTATAAATACATATGGAATCACGTTAAAGTACGTAAGGTTATAGCATAACTGCATTTTATAAAACATGATTAGAGGGAAAAGCTACTTTTCAAGTTGTTTGTTAAACGGCAATGAACAGTTACCGTCTATCTGTTAACTTCCGTTATTTACTCAATAACCTCCGTTATTCACTGTTATCCGTTGCATTTTTTTCGTACTTCCTCCAAACAACCCTGGCTATTTCACTATATTTTTCACATATTTTCTCCAGTAGTATCTGACTTTCTACTAGCTTTCGGATCCCGCGGTTTCAGGATATCTGTGATAGATGTCACATTGGGGACAACCATTTGGAGGGTTACTCACTAACATCTCGAGACGATACAGATAGGCTAGGAATCCAGACAAAGGCGAAAGGCTGTCTAAGGTTAAGAAGTCAAGGTTAACAAAGGTAAAATACAGGAATCTACGTATTAAAATAAAAGTAAGGTTGGAAGGACATAAGTTGCTTGAGGTATCGTTATTACTTGAAATCATTTTAACGAGCGCGCGGAGAGTTTCAATAATAGTTTGTTGTTTCATTTCATTTGTTGTGTGAGGGCTGAGATACCGTCCTGGCGCCCAGACCGAAGCAGGTGGTTTTTTAAGGGACCACTCCCGAGCCTTTGACTTGGAGTCTAATCCGCAAGGCAGCGGAGCAACGTCAGGAGCTGCATTCCCAGAGTTGCTGGTGACCCATATGGGTTCAGACACCATTTGATCCCATTGGATTCTGGAGCCCATGTACCCCGTGGTAACTGCTTTTAGTCCAACTGCTATCCAAACAACCTTCGTGACATGGCAGGACCTGCAGGGACATGAGTCCCAGCCAGTTTAGCTTGTTGGGTCACTGTGGTATTCCAGCCCGACCACCACGGCAAGGTAGCAGCTGTCGGCCGGGCTATACCACGAAGATTTCCCTACCACTGAGTTGTAGCTTTAAATGTCACCATGCAGCCAATCTACACTTCACCATAAGGTTAAGACTATTGGCCAGTGACCTCATTAATTGAGGCTTTATTTTAATTTGGTCACTGGTAACTACTCGTCAGTCTAATCTTGCTTTCTTTCTCTAATACCAATTTCTCAAGATGACGGTGGTTCGGCATCATTATTCTTGTTTTGTTCAAATTCATAAAGGGGAATAAGTGTATGAAGAAACTGTGTAAAACTAACACAAAGTAAAGTGAAATTTGTCACTAACAATGGATGATAGTATATGGCATCAACAAAGAGATCAAGTAGATATAATAAAGAACTTGGCAATAATTTGTTTAAAGCAGTTTGTCTATTTACTACTTACATGCCAAGTAGTACTTGGTCTTATCAAGACAAAATAACCCAGCAAACATATAGACCGCTAACAAGATACTACGAAAGTTTAAAATGACAAATCGACAAATATCTCAGCATTATTAATGAGCAATACACAAGCATTTACCAGTATAAAGCAAGCTAATATATATTTTCCCACAAACACCTGCTAATGAATTAAATACATTTTTTAAATTATTCCTTTACGTTCGCAGTGGAGCTAGCTAGCTAGCTAGCCAGAGCTTTGAAGTTTCAGTAGCAGTAGTGTTTATTTTCACGAGATGCGGTTTCTGGCCTCATGACCAACCTTTCCTCTTTACCAGCCTTATTACTGGCTTAGCGACGCACTCCTATACCTAGCTAAGCTAGTTATAAGGCTGGTAAAGAGGGAAGGTCGGGCATGAGGCTAGCAGCCCCATCCCGTAAAAAAATACTGCATTACATAAATGATGGTAATGACTATTTTCAGCTTAATTTCATAAACGAATTTATGTAATTGTTCAGAATAATACCGAACACGTATGTGATAGGAATAAAGTCAAAATTTATTAACACACTTACTGAGAATCTGTTTCTTTTTGAGTAGCATCAGAATCTGAATCATCATAATGACTTGCTGCCGTCATAGCTGGACTTACTCTTTCACTTGATAAGAAATCAGCATCACCGTACATATCTTAAATGAACAAGAAAGAAAAAAAGAAAACAGAAATATGTGGTGTGACAGTTTAATTAACTTGCAAAGACTGACTGTTAAGAAAAATAAAACTGGATGTTTGCATGGAGGATTTCGCCATGAGCTGACATCAGTTAGAGAACCATTGGAAAATCTGGGAGTACTAGACAGCTGCTTTCTCCTAGTTTGGGACTCTTCAGCAGTATGCACCCAACGGGGTTCAAACCCAGGACCTTCTGGTTACAAGGCGAGCTGGCTCGTAGACCATCAAGCCACTCGGACCCGATCCAATGGTCCTTGAATTCTAACTTCTGTCAATTGACGACATAGTGCGACCACTTCGCAATGTCTTCTTCGACGAGTTACTGCCTCATCTTCAACCTGCTGGAAAGCCGTGACCAGTAGGGTCCTGGGTTCGAACTTGGTGGGTACGTACTACTGAAGAGTCCCAAACTAGGACGAAACAGCTGTCCAGTACTCCCAGATTTTCCAGAGGTTCTCTAACTGATGTCAGCTCGTGGTGAAATCCTCCATGCAACCAAACAAAATCATTACAAAACCAATACTTGAAAAAACTGGATGTCTTCAGTGACATTCTCTTTGTATCTGACTATCTATGTATTTAAAGAGTGACAATATTTCACATCAAGTGGGCTATTTTAAATGTAATGACTTCAAGACAGTCTTCAGATTATTCGTTTGGAAAACGCAAGTACACATATTTTATTTTTGTGATGATATACAGTTCATTGTTTGAAGTGTTGTGTATGGTGTACACCATGAAACATTAAGTCAACTATCTTGACACTGAAGCACTAGTACGAAAAATAATCAACGTGGAATGATCGATAGATGTACATTGGTTTGAGTAACAAAACCAGAAACATGTGCCCCAGGATACTGAGAATACCTATCCAACTGTTCATAAAGCAATTACATAAAGTTTGAAATTCAGCATCCAGAGGATTCAGGGAATTAGTGGGACACAATTTCATTTTAACACTTACCGGGATACAACATATTTAACTGATTCATATAATCACTTTCTTCATAAGGGATACCGAGTAAATTATCACTTCCTGCAGATCTTTTACGCCCCTCAGCATTTGATAATGACAACAAGAATGCGGCGGCATCATCAATGCCTAGTCCCATGCCAAAGTATCCTCGGTTTTCATTCTCGTCTTCATGAACAATACTGTTCAATTCATCACCCGTTAACAAATTTGGATGATATTGTGATCGTGCATGACCAATGCCAAGAACAGCTGCTAGTGCAGCTTCTGTTGTCGTGTCTGAATTGTCAAGAAGACCAGAATTAGCCGAAGTATCGATCATCTCTAACCATTGACTATTATGCCAACGAAAGCGTTCTGTTTGGATTCTTATCCTCCAGTCAGATTCATATTCCTGAAATATTCAAAACAGTCCGTGACTAACGATTTAGCTGAAATTGATCACTGAAAATGTGTCATTATTTGTAATAACAATAATAATAATAATTTTTCCTTTACGTTCCCAGTGGACCATAGGGTTTCAAGCTAGGGGCTTGAAGTTCCTGTAGCAGTGTTTATTTTTACAGAGTGGGGTCGCTAGCCTCATGCCCAACCTTTCCTCTTTGCCATCTGTTTTTTATTTCTGGCTTAGCGAGGTAAAGGAGTGAGTCGGCCGGGATAAAACCCCGGACCATGCGCATGGTCGGCGTACGTCTTAACCGCTGTGCCACCGACGCACACACATCATTATTTGTGTTCTGATGAAAATCAAGAAGCAAAAGCCACTCATGTGGATAAAACATTTCTATATTATAAGTAATATTTGCTTATAAATCTTGACGTAAAACAACTAGAAAATAACCGACTGAGGATCCAGAGCTCAGACTCGTTAAACATAGATATTGTAGCGGTAAATAATTCCAAAAAAATTATTGACCACAGCAATCACTCATTGGATGCTGACCACCACTGTTTAAGTCGACTTGTTTAGCTGAAGGCTTCCGGTCAAGCATCCCCGCCATTTGGTACCCGTCGTGTCACGTGCACGATCACTAGCTAGCTAAGCGTTCGTCTAACGGCTTGTTTTGGTTCCTAAATATATCTCTTGGTTTGGACGATCAATTATTGGCTTTTGCTTTGTCTTTGGTACGCGAGAATAAATTAATTAGAAGTTGTTGAACGAGATATCACGTCAACCCTTAAAATATTAATCGAAGAAATTTACCAAGAGAAAATTTACTGAACCTACAGTCACCTTTGAAATGAATCCAAATTCATATATACATGAATGTAAAAGTCATTATTAATAATGAGAAGTAGTTCAGGTATCACAAACTGATATCGGAGCTGTTTTAGTGTTACCATTTAGACGAAACACTTAAGTTTGTCAAACAAACTGGAACTGGGTGATGAAAACATTGAATGTCCTCAGTTAATGAAAATTCTCTTGTTTAACCAAAGGTGATAGTTAATCAGTAGAGTTGTACTGAAATTTTTCGTGAGATACTTCGAGAGCTACTTTGATTACTTAAATAGTTTAGTAGGTCAAGACTGACTACAACCTATGCTCATTGATGAATGAGGTCATGATATCACAAGAGATAACCGCACATTGGAAATAGTAGATGGAGCTTTAGCAGAATGTTTTTAATGTCAATATATATATATATATATATATGTTAAAAAATTCGCCAAGCTAAGTACAGTACATACAACTTACGCAGATAATGTCCAGAGTAATGTCGCATAGTTTTCGAATGTCAGCATTTTTGTCATGCATTAGATCGACAAGATAGGCGACAGCTTCTGAAATATAATTCAAAATTAGTGTGTTTTTTAAAGTGATATATTCATTTATCATAATCTGAGTGGTACTTCATTTTACAAGACTATTGATGTAATAACTTCACATTTGATACTGAATATGGGTATATGTGTGATTTAGAACAACAGATTTAAGCGAACAATATTGTTTTCAATTAGATCTCATCAGGCTTAACTTTAATATATATAAGTTTACAAATAAATAAAAAAACAACTTAATGGTGACTTATCATGTGAGATTCCACTCAAGGAGTATACGAAGAACATTTTACGCGGCACACTCATGTTTATTATTCTCTAGCCAACGAATGATTGGGACTCAAACAAAGGATAAGCTAGAGAGTTTTGCCACATCTATGTGCATTTATCAACTCAACTGCACCTGCGGTGACAGTTATGTTGGCCGTACTACTAGACAGCTTAGCCAACGTGTTAGTGAACATCTCCCATCGTGGTTTGGCAAAGGACAGACAAAAACAATCCGTAGATGAATTCTGTCACATTTTATTGATAGTGGCCATGTAGTGGAGAAAACGAGAGCCTTCAGAGCAATTCATCGTATCCCACCGAATCTTCCCAATAGACTTTGTTTTCGTCTACTGCACACAGCTGGGGCGATAGGCATTCGAGCTATTAAACCTAAGCTATGCATTCAAAAAAAGTTCGTACAGCCATTATCCCTCCCTTGGCCTATTAAGACATAACCAACTAAAGACTTCTACGCCACCCTTTGTTTATATTTTCAACCCCTTTCTTATCATCCCTTCATCTTATCACAACTTCATTATAAACGTGTTTCATTTCCTTCCCCTACAATCTAACATTACTTAATCGGTTCATTTGTTTTTACTAGTCTTTATCGACTGCTTCCATCGGAACAATCGTTTGTTTAATCATACTGTTTTTCATTATTCGTGTTATCACAGATTGCCTCACTTTTTCATCCTTATTATAAGACCATTATTATTATTATTATTATTATTATGACTAATTGCACAATTTATATTCACCATCGTATTCTCCCATAGACAAAACACCATGATTGGTTTATATTTGAACTTTTGTTTGTAAACTTATGTATATCAGAGTTAAGCCTGATGGGATCTAATTGAAAACAATATTGTTCGCTCAAATGTTTTGTTCTAAATTTTACTATGGGAATATTTAATGTATGTGTGATTTTAGATTCCTACATAAGTAATCAGAAGCAAGTCGCCATGAAAAACTAATAGTCTAATAGCATCTAGAAAACTACTAACGTTTTGTTTACGCTGTAATGAGACAAACTGTGCACTGATGTACACACTTGTACTTTTCAAGCGTGCGTGCATTAATAGTTACACACACACACAGCTTGATAATACGAAAATTCAATTGAGTAACAGTCAAATAATCACTTTCCTGCAGTTGAAATGTGTGTGTGTATCTGTGTGTAACAGTGGCTGTTTCTACTTTCTCATAAACATTAATTATTTCACAATCATTCGTTTGACTATACTCTTTGTTATTGTAATCCATCAAATGGACAACCAACCATCTTACCAGTTATAGTAAAATTAAACGAACAAATTAAGGCAAATTCTGGTCCGTTTCATTATAAGTGTAAATATAGTTGAGTGATTTCGAACGATGATACACTTTCGAAGAACAACTTGTGTGTGTACACACACAAAGAACATTTTTCATTGTTTTTGCCTCTAAAAGAAGAGTGACTTTAGAGAGAATGGTCATATTCACAAAATAATCTTATTTTACTTTTATGCGACCTTGGTGATTTCAAAACATCCTCAGTGAACAAATAGCTTTTCGAGTGATTTACAGGACTTGAAAGCTAAGTATATTTGAACAAAGCAAGAACTACAGTTTTAGCAGAATAAAATGGTACCATCTTTTTTTTCGTTGCCTTCTCGTCAGCTGCTTACATGGCAAAGACATTATTAAATATATCTACAACAACAATTTTAACATACTTGCACAGACAGTTCATTTTAAACAAAAATCAATCGATCAATATACTCATA
The DNA here is from genome assembly GCA_944472135.2 of Trichobilharzia regenti. NCBI lineage: Eukaryota > Metazoa > Platyhelminthes > Trematoda > Strigeidida > Schistosomatidae > Trichobilharzia > Trichobilharzia regenti. The sequence continues at coordinate 60,503,379 of OX235270.1, forward strand.
CACTAAAAATATATACATATATAAATATGCAATATTAACCACTATTCCGAACAATAATAATCAAACACAATGGAAACTTTTAGCATTTCACATTCGGAGGAAAGAGAGGTGAAATTATCCAGTTACCAGGGCAAAGAAAGACTGATAACCGCTTCTTTCTGGACGCATAAATCAGGTTTCAGGCGCTTGATGGAAATGGCTTCAGCAAACTTAAGGAGAATTGAGCTATTCTGCTTATTGATAATTTTGAACGACCTTTCAACGTCCACCCCATGACCCGTGTCGAGGAGATGCCTGGTGATGGCACTGTTTAAAGCATTTGTTCCCTTAAGACGTAAGCTTTTTGGTACATGTTCAGAAAATCGTAGATATGCCCTTCTTTCTGTCCTTCCAATGTAACTGCTCCCGCAGATACATGTAAATTTGTATACACAGTTGGAGGTAACATGAGAAGGATATCTATCGATTTTTGATTGCACCAAAGAGCAAGTTGTTCGATAGACAGGAACGAGCTTAGCTGCAGGATACGCTATGGCTAGTGATGTACTCAGCCTTCTGTTGATCATCGCTGCAACATTTTCACCTTTATAATCAAGCTGAAGGTAGACTGGTTTTTTTTCCACTGTGATTTGTTTTACATTTGTTACTTCAGATCTTCCATACTTGTTTATGAACCTTTGAGGATACCCATTTCTCTTCTATATATTTTCAAGGAACTCAAACTCCTCCTCTACTTTCTCTTTAGAGCATATTCTTCTCGCTCTATAGTACAAAGTCTTGACTAAACCACGTTTGAAGCTATGTTGACAAAAGCTATTAAAATTAAAATGAGGCATGAAATGTTTAAGCTCACAATTTAAGATATATAGATGAAGTCACAACCGGAACAAGGACGTCGTGCCTGTTGTGTCATAAATCCTCACATTGAAGAAACCAAGATATCTCTTTATATATGTCCAAACCGAGTTCACTTTTAATAGTCTGAGAAAATTTTGGCATTAGGGTATATGATATTCATTATGATAGAGGTTTTTTGTATTTCCCAATGAATGAAAAACAAAACGATATTGCTGTTTTTACTGATGTTTCGCTATTTAATGCTGCTAATAGCTTTCTCAAAGTATTATTAAACCAGAATTTACAAAATCCACTCAGCTTATATATAACAACTTGATCATCGTTCCTCAGCATGAAGGCATTTTTGCGTTGTCAAATTGGCCAGTTGATAAAGGTAACAAAACCAGGTGTATATTGTTGGATTTGATCAGAACGTGTAAAATTATAAAAGCAGTGTGTGTATACATAGCGAACTTGTTTATTACATACGTGTTGGTTTTGTCACTTCATGGAGGAGGGAGGTAGTGTCACCAGGTGAAATTCTGTTTAGACCTATTGCTGATGAATTTTCTCTGTCCATATAAATTCCCTTTAAATATAAAATAATTACTTTCTAGACAGAATTTCAAGCTCTTAATTATTTCACTGGTGTCCAGTGGTCATCTTTGTGATAACGTTGTATCTGATTCTAGTAGACTGGAAGTTATATCAAGACTTTCGGTAATTGGGATACTAGTATATAATGAGTTAATATCATAGCTTATCATAATGTCTTCTATATCAATTTCTTCGTGTTCCATTTCGAATTTGAAATCATATGACTTTTTTTTGAGTGTCCTACACGCTATAGAATTGATTTTGACAATATTGAAATAATCCAGAAAAATTTCAGAAATCACAAAGAACGTCTGTGGAGTACGTAACAATGTGATTGTACACTTTTTGGTTATTTGTAGAAAATTCGAGATATTGTACATAATTTTTGTTTAAAACGTTTCTTGTTGAAATATACATAACTTCCGTGTACAATTGAAAAATACACTTTGCTGTTGGAGACTTAGTCTTCGACTTTGGTCATTTCTGCTTACTTGCTCAACTCACACCGTGTTTTATATTTCGGATTTATTGTAGGAGTCTACTACTCTCAACCGAAGACATTTCTACAACCGGAACACAGCAGACGCAACCCAAACAATTAACGTACCCGTGGATTATATACATAATTTGTAGCAGAGGACTTCGACCTTATATCCAAGTAATCCTTTTTGTTGATACAACTCGTAACTGCATTTTTTGGTAATATATTGTTATTTAACACTCCATTGACTTGGATTATTATTCTTATACTTATAATGTTAGTGAACTCTAGTGTAAGTCCCCTACACGTCTAATACCAGAAGCACTTCATATCAAGTAGAATCCAAATTGCCAGAATTGAACAGGAATGACGTACTAAAACAGAATTCGACCTGGTTACAACACCTCCCTCCTCCATGAAGTGACAAAACCAACACGTATGTAATAAACAAGTTCGCTATGTATACACACACTGCTTTTATAATTTTACACGTTCTGATCAAATCCAACAATATACACCTGGTTTTGTTACCTTTATCAACTGGCCAATTTGACAACGCAAAAATGCCTTCATGCTGAGGAACGATGATCAAGTTGTTATATATAAGCTGAGTGGATTTTGTAAATTCTGGTTTAATAATACTTTGAGAAAGCTATTAGCAGCATTAAATAGCGAAACATCAGTAAAAACAGCAATATCGTTTTGTTTTTCATTCATTGGGAAATACAAAACACCTTTATTACAAGATATCTACTGTCTGTATTTCGGTAAAATTATCAATTTTATCAACAATAGCAGTGTTTTTTATTCAAGGCATGTTTATAACTAGTATCGTGGATAAAATGTCAGCACTAAAAAATAGGGTAATATCTTAGATACAAGCGTATATTAATGATACATATACACGTATGTAATAGCTCTAGTCAATTTTTATAACTCATAGATTTTTTTCAAGTTAGAAAGATAGATTATACTAAAGAGCTCAAGTATAGGTGCCGAAGAATGACTAAATCAAACGGTCAACACTTCCAAAGACGGACAAACAGAAAAAATATTCGGCGTTTTTTTTGCATCAGTATGAAGATAAGAATTAAGGTGGCCTAGTTCAATAATCCTTAAAACTTTTATGTCAGTTAGTTTATCAAGAAAACCAACTAACCATGAGCAAGAGAAAAATGAAATTCAAAGAATGAAAAATATCATACTTATATTTTCACATTTTTACGGTTTTGATCGATGAGTTAGGTGGACAGTTCAGATCCGAATTTTTTACTCGAAGTGTCAATGTAATTTGTATAGTTGGTCATTGACCTAATACATACGGAATTGAATTATATACATTAAAGGAATCATGAATAAAAGGGTTTTCCATGAAAGTTATACTGTGAGTAAACACCTTTCCAACTTTTGGTATACAAAATCCTGAATTAAAATATTGAATACATTTTAAATAACCACTGTTATAATGTCTGAATTCGTCTAAAAAACTGTTGTTATTATTATTAGGGTAAAACAAGTCATTTATTTCTTAAACTCTACATTTATATACTATTAGTACATGGAAATATATGAAAGGAAAACAAATGAGTAGTACTCACGCGTTGTTTTAACTATTAGATTTCTTGCCGATTCATGATAGATTAATCGGAAAAACGTAAAAACAATTTGAAATACAATTTCATCATCTTCTTGTTTAGCTAAATGAAACCAAGCAGAAGACGTGGTGAAATATAGATACATTTTTTTAAAGTTAAAAAAAAACAACAAATGCTTTAAGCTTAACAAGACTCATGCAGACTGCTTACTTAAACCAGTAGGTTTCTCGTAAATAAGTTGGACTTTGACAACAATGTAATTATTCACAGGTGAATGAATATATGTAATGTTCTCCACTCATTACAATGTAACGCTATTATTAGCATATGATTTCGAACAGATATTCAGTTGCCAGTAAGAATTTTGCATTCTAGAGTATATAACAGCACTGTACACTTTTTATTCGATTTTAGCAGTAATCCAGCAGGAGGGCGATAGTCCTTAAATGTCATTTTACCTACCCGAATTACTTACTGTATTGCAAACCACATGGATAGACTTAGTAACAGCAAGTGCTACACCAGTTACCGTCAAAATAAAAAATTATTTTAGAAGCAAAAGAAATAACTTACCATTTAACAAACCAATCAAACTATGTACAATGCCAGCTTCAACAACCATTCGACCAGCATCAGGATCTTGACAAATGGCACCAAGCAAGCGTACAATCTCCAAGATAACATCATCTTCTATAGAATTGGGGAACAATGACGAAGAGAATAAAATTGGTGTGAAGGTATCGGAATTTTTGAAGCGCCACCCATAAAATCGTGTGATTTTCGAGCTTCAGCACTGTCTAGACGACTTTTAATCCATTTAAGCAGCTTAAATTCACTAATCACTTTACTGTAATGAATATCACTAAGATCAAGGTTGGCTAGACAGCCTAAACATTCAAACACAAAGTCTTCATCTTTGGATTTATAATCATCTCCGTCATCATCATCATCATCATCGTCATCATAATCATCACCATGATTTACACTGTCGTCATTCTCTTCGTTATCACCATCGTCATCATCATCATCATCATCATCATAATTATAAATACGATTATTATTTTCAGTTTTCTTACTGTTCGACTTTAAACGATTTTCGAATAAACGTAGAGAAGAATTCAGGTCACCTTTAGCATTCAACTTCACTTTGCTATTTAGTTTCAACTCATTGCTTTGTAAAGTAGACTTCTGAGAAGAATGAAGATTTCTTAGTGTATTCTTTGGAGTGGTTTTTTCTTCAGTTACAATTTTTATTAAATCCGGTAAAAAGCCCTACAAATCCAGAATAGAAACAAAATTTCAGGGAAAAAAAATGACAAAATGTGTCCAGCTTTTCAAGAACACATTCATTGTTGATAAGCGGGAAATATTTTTGATGAAATTTCAGTATGCTTGCGTGTATGCTAAAAATACTCTTTACTCTTTTTATTCGTTTACATGTTGTGAATTTTGCTGAGTTGTCAACAAAATAAAAACGTGAGATAAGCGATAATCTATTCGTAATTTCATATGAAAGCCCTCATTTTGAAATTGAGAATAACTCTATGTCTAGCTGTTGGTCTTACTGTCGTTTCTTTTCAGAATAACTTCAACAGGCTGCAGTTGTTATCGCAATCCGAGAACAGATAATAGGTATATGAGAGAGTGATAAATTATATCTGAAATTTGAGTAAGCAGAATCAATATATTTCGATCCGACAATTTCCACCTTCATATTCTGAGACAGTGATCCGACTAAACGATATTTAACATAGGCTGAAGGTCTGAATCGCTGAAAAGAAGTAACCATTTTTTATTTTTACTTATTTATTTTTCCTTCATGTTCCCAGTGGAACATAGGGCCTCAAGCTAGTGGCTTGAAGTTTCTGTAGCAGTGATGATTCTTTTTACAGGACGGGGTTGTCAGCCTCATGCCCAACCTTTCCTCTTTACCAGCATTATTTCTGGCTTAACGAGGTAAACGAGTGAGTCGGCCGGGGGTCGAACCCCGGACCATGTGCATGGTCGGCGAGCGTCCTAACCGCTGTGCCATTGACGCAACCTTTTTTATTGGGACAATTTTATTCATTCTGGATTGGGCAGACTCACAGGTATGCTAGAATGATAATACACTAATCCTGTGAATTTGCTGTTCAATGGCTGGTTAATTAGATTTAGGCAAGATAGTGCTGAAAAAGTGTCAAAACACTAGGACAATCTAATTACACCATTTCTGATTGGTTGGAAAAAACTCCCTATCTTGGTCTAGTGTACCAAGTCTTCAGGTATAGAAAACAACAATTTAGTGGTCACGGTTTTTTTAAATATTCCTATACATTCCCAGTGGAACATAGGGCTTCAAGATAGAGGCTTGAAGTTTTGGTAGCACTAGTGTATTGTTTTTACGGGATGGGGTTGCTAGCCTCATGCCCTACCCTCTCTCTTTACCAGTTTTATTACCGGCTTAGTGAGGTAAAGAAGTGCGTCCGTGGCAGGGGATCGAACCCCGGACCACCTGCATGGTTGACGAGCATTCTACCGCTGTGCTACCGACGCACAAAACCAGGAGTACTGGACAGCTGTTTCATCCTAGTTTGGGGATCAACGAAATTATGCACCCAATGGGAGTCGAACCCGGGACCTTCCGGTTACAAGGCAAGCTCGTATACAATTCAGCCACTGGGACGTTATTAGGGCGAGGCACATGCATATAGCACACAGCCTCCTTCGAACCTTGCATACAACCATTAGGTCGCGTACTATCCCATCGCCCTTGACAGATCTGGCAACAAAAGTCACGAGAACACCATCAGAGCATATGACAGGTTAGGTACCCCAACATTCAGAATGGATCACAAAATTATATCATATGTATAGGTGTGTTTTGAAGGCAGTTCAACAACTACAGCACTTATGGATTATTTATTTTATTTGCTACTATATTGGTACGCGGATAATCTTTTTTGTCTATTACCAGTCATTTTGTCTGATGGAAAGGATTCTGACCAACTTAGGGCTTCATATGAGGGCATAAACAAATGTGCTAGTTTGCAGTATGCATTTCACAAGTGATTATTTCTGCAAACAGTGATTGCAGAGATAGCAGTAGAAAGGCTGTGTATTCACTAATGAATTATAGTCAAAAAACTACTGAGGTATTGCGTTGATCTAATTTAGTTGTGTCTGTGAGAAAACATTGTAATTCAAGTGTTGGTTTATAGGGATTTGATTGGTTACAGGATTTCATCATCATTTCAATAAGATGCTCCCTAGTGACTTGCCCTATTCAGGTAGGTAGTTATCTGGGGTTCCAGTGGGAAGCCGTGACCAGTAGGGTACAGCAGGTCGGATGTGAGGACAAATACTCGCCAAAGACATTGGCTAGGGGTCGCGCTATGTCGTGAATCGGCAGAAATTAGAATTCATGGGCCATTGGATTGGGTCCCAGTGGCTTAATGGTATACGAGCTCGCCTGTTACTCAGAGGGTCCTGGGTTCGAATCTCGGTGGGTGCGTACTGATGAAGAGTCCCAAACTAGGCTGGCGAAACAGCTGTCCAGTACTCCCAAGTTTTCCAATGGTTCTCTAACTACTGTCAGCTCATGATGAAATCCTGTAAGAAAACATTGTAACTCATCAAAGTCGAGCACCTAAGCTATGAGTCACTAAATAATATTGTTTAAAAAGGCGTACAACGACTGGGGTGATAAAATCAAGTTAATCCGAATTATTTTAATCCTGAGAGAAATGTACAATAGCTTACCACCATTTTTAACTTTAGTAAATTATTGTGCTGAGTTGCATTACGCAGCATTTTCATGATTAATGCATCACGAAATTTTATTGCACGTTTTGCCAGTACTTTAAAACATCGTCCTTCATTAAGCATAGAATTTGAGCATTGATCATCGCGTACCAAGTTGATAGCTAAAGCCATTGGAACTAAATCTGATTTTTCATCTGGATTTTCTAGGATTAATTTCATAAGCTAAATGCAAAAAGTGAAGAAAAATTAGATATTCACCTTAAGGATTAATGAATAAATTGTATGGCGAATTGTTGAATTACGTTATTTCACTAGTCTTACAACATAGTAAAAAGAATTTCACTATTGTACTGAGAATCTCTCAACCGCATATCATGAATTTAGCTTTAGTGTTAATCAGAATTTTCTTTTAACAATGTGTATTTGCAATTTTTAAGGGAGATTTATTCTTACTCTGAGATTTCTGATATACATGTAGGTTGATGGTTAATACAACTACCAGGATTTCCAACATGAAAACTATGTCAAATAACATAGTATTCTAGATTTTGACGTTAATGTGAATAAAGTAGCATACAACTTTTGAGAATTCACACAATTCAGCGTTAAATGATTAGAATTTTCAAAAGAATCGTTATTGAACAAAGAATATTCTTTTCGATAACTTCATCATCGAGTTCTGCAGTTATAAATACATAATAGTGAATGAATTAGTGTTATTACCAACAGCTGATGGTGCGCCGATATTGAGCTGTTGAACACCTGGTCCTAACTGGCCACAAAGCTTATATGGAAGAGTCCTTTTCTATCATCTATCGAGTAGCAAAAAAATTTCCAAAAGCATCCAGGTACAGCATACTTCAAATAACTGAGGCTATCAGGATTCGCCTGTAGAAACAGATGCTCTGTGTTCAAAAGAAGCAAGTCCAGTCACTACTACTACTACCCTGGCCAGCCTTCAATGGAGACTATAGATTCATGAATTTGTAATATTATCTTTCCCAATTTTTCTGATATTCGGTGTATGGTTATTGTTGATGCCACCGAACTGTAATCCATTGATAACACTATTTGATTCAATGTTATTACTGATCGGAAGTCACATATGAAGTTTGTCAATAAACTGTATGAAACAATACTAAAGTGCACATTTTGAACATTGAGTGTTAGGAGTCGATTGGTACACCACAAAAAACCCTGAATAATAAAGTTTCGACACATTAACTTATGCAAGTTATATTTTACACATAAGAATTCAAAGATATATCCTCTGTATGTGGTATAGATTGACCAAGCAAACAAGCGGTAAACTGTCAGTATCAGTAAGTCTTGCATAATCTTCTCTGACTGAAAAATGTGTGCATGAGAGACTGAAAAGAACTTCTCAAACAAGGCGCACTATGAATGACCCAAGTAACAATGTTGAGTTAAGAGACAACAATGAACTAAAAAAGAGAAATGGATATAATATTCATACAAAATATTAATACGGACTCTTAGATGACTGAATACGTCTACTGAACAAACAGAAGTAAAATTCGTTGCCTGTAGACAACACAGCCTATGGTGAAATTTCTCAAAGATATTTTCGAAAACCAAAAATATTTGAATCGAAATAGATGACAAACTTCACACTAAAAGTGGAATGGATAAAAAGCATACCAAACTTCAAGACAGTTGACATGAGCGGTTACCAAACACCAATATCAACCAGTGGCATAAAGCAGCTAGCTTATAAGGGAAATAAATACTAAAGTGATTGACTTGTAGGAGGTCATGTGAAGAGGAGATGAAAGCATGTGGGCAGACTTGGAGCCAGGTGAAAACTCTAGCAGAAAACCGAACGCAATGAAGACGGCGGCTGAAGCCCTATGTTCCTCTAGGAACTAAAGGAAATAATAATAATACAGAACTCCATTTGTTATACTTCACTTGTTCAAAGTGAAATGATGTGCAACATAAACAATAACTTACAAAGGATAGACAAGGTGTATTCACAAATGCCGGTTTTGATTGATCTTCAGTACTGAGGTGATACAATATATACAAGGCCACTGCTTGATGCTGTACGTTTTCTATGTGAAGAAGAAATGTTAAACATGGGTCAGTATCCTGATAGGATGAAATACAATGATAGTACCACACACTGCTAGGTTAAAAATGACTAGTTTAGGTTGAAGATTTTTATATTTTTATTACTATATTTTAGTACCACTACCTAGTTTGACAGCTATAAACATTTATTAACGCATTTATCTTGGTATCTGTCCCATGAAAGCCGGGATTGACTTATAGAATGTGTGTTTTGTTCGGTTTAGAAACGGTGACCTGGATTTATGGCGATGGTGTTGCAAATGAAAGTACACTACATTAAGATTTACTTTTAGACAAGTAACATGGAAACGCAGTAGTATTCACAGTAGTATCGAATTATGCCCACATCCAGATAGGAGCCAATTGATTCTGTCCAGTTGGAAAAACGACAATTTTTATTTATTTATTTTTGATTACAGCTGATTCCACACTGTATTTTTGGTGCAAGTATGGAATTTTCAGCATGGATATCGGTAGCCCAAACTTTACGTAAAACAGTGTAAATGTAAACAAACAGGTGGAGATAAACTTCAGAAATTAAGTGGAAACACCATTTTTGTTAGGCAGAAATGAATGAGTAGGCATAACGTCATCAAACTCTCTTACATGATCGCAGACATATAATGATGTCGTAATTTTAAGATCTCTACTATTATAGATTTGTTAGGACAGGAAATTTGTTCAAAAAGGTGATGTATTTCCGAATACATTTCGAATTATCTGATCAGTCAATTTATAAGAAAAGTCAATTAAAATATACAAAACAATATTCGATTCAGGTGTAAGGCGAACGACAACTGATATTACTCCTGGTAACATTATCACATAAGGAATAACCACTTTACGTCCAAAGTAACAATAACCAAAACTGATGACAAAGTAAGCCATGTGTCCACCAGATACACCTATCTGTGCAAAAAACTACATCTCAGTAGGAAACATGCAGTAATCTTGCGTCTTAAGATAAGTTTTTTGGTGGAGGAGAGACGATCTGATAAAAACGATCGACTTACAGAAAGCCTACTCGGGCAAGATGCCGTATAAGTTTTAAGTTTTGACTAGAGGCTGGATAAAATGTTTAATTCATAGGATCCAGCATATTAGTACTGCTAATACAATGGATAATTATAACAAAATAGTAGCTGATATACTCGTAAAAAGCATTTATCTCTTGGAGTTTTAACCATAGTAGGAGATGACCAACCTAAAAGCTTACAGTTTACTGAACTACAAAGAAGGATGTTTACAGTGGGAAGCGCGTATTACAATTTCGAGATACATAGTTCAGTTCATCCTTTCATTATTCAAGAAAGAAGGCTGTTCTACGACAAACCTCAACACCGCACAAACGACTACGCCACATCCTAGCTGGCGACAAATAAGGGCAGGAGTATTTGTACTCCGCATATGAGGGCTGAGGAAAACAGCTGAAAAACAATTAGACTTTCCAATTTCGAAAAGTAAAGATTCATTAAAACAAGTCGAAGTGATTAAGCATAATATTCATGTTAGAAAGGTCTTCAGTGTATTATATGGCATCTGTCAGGGACGCATACTGAAATATACCAAGGCTATAACCATTCGCAAAGTAAGACCTGTTCTCTCTGTGCAAAACACTGTTTATAATAGTTGCACTTCACTTAACTTGACAATCCTTATGTAATCATATTATCAAGAACAATTTCAACTATCGTCCACCTTCGCGTGAATTGTCTGTTCATTTCGTATATTATTATGATAACTGACCTTCCATCTAATTGCTTTGATATAAATTGATTATATAAATAGAAGTCTGATTAGGCCATTCAAATTGAGCTGGGTAAATAAATTACATTTTTCGGATAAACTCTGTCTTCTTACAATATTATCCATATTTTTACTAGGTGCCATTTAAATATTGTCTGATAAAGTAGTGTGAATAACACGATTTCTTGGTAAGTTTGTGGCGTGCGCTACTGACAACATTTATTAGTAGTATATAAAGAAATGTTCTTTGACATAAAAATATCAAATAGTGGAAAGATAGATTCAATGTCAAAGACAGCAAATGATTCATCGTTGCGGCACAATACAGGAGACGTAAAAAGGAAAACAAAGAAACACAATATGAAGGGCAGAAGTAGTACAACACAGGAGATCTGTGCAAATGATTTTCTTGTTCTCTGCTGTCACAAATTAATCCCTCTGAAGATACAATTATTTCTCAATCAATATCGTCAACATAAAAGAAAATTCTGCAGAATACTTTTAGAATTACTTGTGAAATCTTCACAGTATGATCATCTACAGGGAATCAATTTACATCACACAAAAGTTGATCAAAACTGAACTGATATCTAAAATTGAATATCACTCACCTAACAGTCCAACAACTTTGTTTAAAACGCCTTTGGATACCATTTCTAACCGGGCTGATGTATCAAAACTAAGGTTATACAATAAGCGTAAAGTCAGATTAACTAGGTCCTCTTCTTGACGAGATAATAACTTGCCTAACTTCTCAATTATGCCATTTTTAATCTAAAATATGTGGAACATATATATACGCATACAGTCGATGAATTCACTGAATGAAAATAATACTTAAATCTCATATAAAACCAAATCGTCTAACAAATTAAGTATTTAAACAAAAGGTAACAATGCAAAATGTATAAACTTTAGAATTTCTTAAACCAAATAAAATCTGTTTCAGGGGGATTAGAGTGTATCACACTAGAAGCAGACAAAAATAATGTTAATAAACACTGCAGACTGTATTGACAGTGAGCATAAATTCAGACACAGATTTTTTTCTTTACACTGTTTAATTTCCAAAAAGACTAAGAACTATTAAAAGAGGCATTATCAATATAGAAATTAAGTTAACCTCAGTAATATTTCGAGTTTTTAGTGCGCTATCTGTATGTTATTCTATGTAGACAACCGGTCACCAGATCAGAAGAACAGTGGATATATGTAAGCTGAATAGTGTTGCATAAGCTGCATCGAAAAGCGTCAAAGACAAATTCTAATCGGTATATATTGTAGAATTTGGCCACAATCTTAATATTTTTACATCTACTTCAGTAGATTAGAATTCACAGAATATGAGTACATGTATTATTTATCATTATTATTTTATTTTACTCCTTTTCGTTCCCAGTGGAACATAGGGTCTCAAGCTAGAATCAGCTTGAAGTTTCGGATGTAGTGGTGTGTACTATTTTTACGGGATGGGGTTGCTAGCTTCATGCCCCTACCTACCCCCCTTTACCAGTCTTATTACTGGCTTAACGAGGTAAAGCAGTGAGTTGACAGGAGATCGAACCCGGACCATATGCGTGGTTGGCAGCCATTCTACCATTGTGCCACTGGCGGATGAATTTATAGCACCAAAATCTACTGACAAAACTACGGAGACAATATGTCATCAAATACTTATCTATAAACTACAATTTTGTTTGATATCATAAATCACTCACTATGTACTTTTGAGTAATTCGAATTTACCAGTGAAATGCAGGGTCCAATAACCTGATAACGATTATACAATTCATTTTCTAGCCTGCCCTTTTTTATAAAAAAAAACACACTACATAAAGCAAATCAACTTTAAATCACTGGTTAAGGCTCACTTGTACATACACACACACATATAAAACTTACCATTTCATTTTTGTTCTCTGAAAATATGCTCAACTTTTTTAAGAAGGATACAAGCAGTATCAACAGTTCAAAGTTATCTCTACTCAAGCATTTACATATCATACCGACTATTCCTTTATTGTGCATTTTGATTTCAACGTTAAGATCTTCACTGATATTTAAAAGTAGGTAGAAAGAGACTGTAAAAAAGAGACGGGGAGATAAGAGAACAGTAACACGTTTCAGCATGCCAAACAGCAAATATCAATTAGTTGTTTTATCGTAAAAGTTAAAAGCTTTGAAATAAGGTCAGCTGTAGTTCAGTAACTGAGTTTAAGCAAGATAATTGTATGCAGTACCTTGAAAAGCCTAAAAAATGGCATATTTTGAAGTATATGATTTAAATAGTCATTTTTAGTGGCACGGTAAGCCCCCTCCCCCCCCCAGTGCTTAGAACTCCCTTATTTTCTATCAAATAGTAAACTGGATTTAGAACTTTCATATCAGATTTCTGTCCATCAAAGGTTTGGAGTTTGCATTCTTCTTGCACATAAAATTAAGATAACTTAAGGAAGGTTGGAAAAATTAAGACTGACTTATACCAGAAATGAAGGAATAATATTTACTTTTATAAGGGTTACAATGAATTTAACAACCGACAAAGTAAACCATAAATCCAGGTGACCTGTATTTAAATAACAGAGGAGATCAGAAGTTTGAGACCCTCTGACATAAGAAAAGTCTTTTAACTGCTTCAGTAAGTTCACAAATGGTCAGTGGAGCTCCTAAAACCTGTGACACTGTGACAAAAGTTTCACAGTCAGTTACATTCCACCACTCCATGATACCAGCATCCAACGAACACTAAAGTTTTTATATGTATTTTACACCGACAGATGTTATTTTTAACAATATTTTATTTTATTTATTTATTTTATTTTTGATTACAGCTTGATTCCACACTGTATTTTTGGTACAAGTATGAAATTTTCATCATGTAATATCGGTAGCCCAAATTTTGCAGACCGGCCATAGATATCAGGTGTGAGTCGGCATGTGCATGGTCGGCGAAAGTCCTAACAATACTCACAAGTACAAAAGTTACACAAAGCATTAAAGAATGTTTTTATAGTAAGAAAGTAATAATTGTCTATGGATGAAATTTCACAAAACCACATGAATAGTGTGAACATCTGCGGAAGTTTAAACATTAATATGTAAGCTTAAGTGGCGAATGAAATTGGAACTGACATCAGTTACCTTTACTTTACACGTTAAAAAATAAGGTCTTTAGAAGTGATCACTTCGTTTCTAGCGTTAAACATTTCTTCACCATGGTATTCTCTTTAATAAACTTAGTTTGTTGTAAACCAGTATACTACATAGGTCTCGTTGTTTGATTTTGGAGATGCGATCAAAATATGTACGAATGGGAAAGTCAAATAAACTCAGACAATTTTGAACAGCTCATTAGAGCATGCAACTATTTTACTTCTGTTGTCATAACTATTTCATTATAGCAATTTGCAATGCACAGTATCAGCGTTTGACTGAATATTATCTGCTAATATTGCTTTATGTGAAATTAGTGAATGTGTCCTTGGGAATATCATCTCTGACAAACATTCTAATCAATCATAAAGCATGCTAATTTTTTGATTAGTCAACAGGCCATGTATAAATGAAATACAACATAATGAATAATGTTCATTTGATAACCTTAAATGACTTAACTGATTTATATTGACTCTCAGTCATGAAACCTATTGCGAAAAGGTGTTAGAGCGTATACAATAAGGTAGTTAGAGTACAGTAGCGCAAACCCATGATCCCATGAAAGTCAGATAGTAATTCAACCACTCATGTTTTCGAGTTCTGTCGATATTCAGTGTAGCCTGATCATAACACCATCAGTAGTAAATTTTAGACTTGAATAACCATTCTGCATTTAGCAAGATATTTTGTCCAGTTGAATATGACTGAATGAATTGGCAACACAGACTGCTGTACAAAAATGCATCAATTCCAGGTGACGCACTTCAGAAAAACATGTAGAAAATTAGGAGAAAATATAATGGAACTACAGTGGAAGGTGGAAGAGTATCTACATGTAGATTGCTAAATATTTCTAGACTCTGTATTTGAGCAATATCACAAATAATCTCTGACAACTGTTTTTTTAATATTCCTAGGAACCTACTCAGGTAGTCTACACCGACTTTCGTAGCTCGAAACAATAACTTCGTAGACTGGTGCTATGCTTTTATATTTAGCAACTCCCAACACTTTTCAAATCTAGTCCTATTTCAGCTAACACTGTCTATCGAGGATGAAGGTGGCTTGGTATACGCAATACACTACTCTCTATGCAGCTTCACAATTTCGTCAGTTGACTTTCACTCCTTACCTCGCGCTCTCTGCTTAGCTTCGTTTTAGCTCACTGTACTGTCCCACTTATCATTAGCAATTGGATGAATGTACCTATGGCTAAAGCCGATAGTCCTTTTAATGTCTACTATCTTCAACAATAATGTTTTACACTTGTGAAGTAGGAAGAAGCGAAATGTCAAAAAGCACATACACCCCTGATGAACAGGTAGATATCACTCCTGAGTCAACAATGACGAAAGAGTCAAAAAATACCAAATTAGCCTTTTATATCCGTGTTGGTATTTCATCAGCACCCAGTCAACTATGGCTAATGCAACTCCTTAGATAAGTAAAATGGTTGAATGATGTAATTGTTTCACTAATTATCATCAAAGTAGAAGTCGATACAGACCGGTCCTTTAGTATCGTCTTACATTTGACAAGCAATAAGTTTCCTTGTAATAACCACAAGACCATCAGCTTGGCTAGTATAGTATCCTACCGTGCTTTGAAGATGTTCCTATGAAATTTTAAACATACAGATGGAATTAAACAAAATGAGTAATACGTGTAACTCATCATAAAAGGTAATATAACAGGCATCTATATGAATAAAGCCTCCTCTGTTTCCGATGCAAGTAAAATAATATAACTTACCTCTGAATAACTGCTCTTGTTTTCTTACAAGTGATTTATATTTTGAAAGAACTGTTTCATAATTATTTTGTAAGTCATCTGTTGAACCTTTGCTATTGGAAGCTGAATGCATCTCTGACTTGTTATTCGAGGCATTTGACAGTTTATGTTTCCTTTCAAGCTCGTCAATCCATAAATCATATTTCTTCAGTTCATGATCAATTATTGTCATTATTAATGCACCTAAAAATTGTATAATTTTCAAGTTATTCAAAATAAATAGTCCACTATTGATTAAAGAAAGCCGATTATGTTAACAGATAATGAGATGGAATCTTTTCTTCTTGGCTTGCAAAATTTTTAACTGCTTAACTACAAATTCAAATAAATATTGTCACGTTAACGCAAATTATGCCACTCACAAACCCATAATCATTGCACTATAAATGCAGGCTAGACGAATGATGAAGTTAACCACTTGAGATACGTGAAATAAGTGCTTGATAAACTTGTTTATTGATACGAGTACACTGAATGAGAGACAACTCCACTCAACCTTTTTTCCCAATCCAAGAATGAAAATCAACTACCAGCTGACTTGAAAATATTCACGGTTAGGATTGCCATTCCTTTCTGTGAACCACTCTTACAGGTAAACTCATAAAATAAATAAACTCATAAATCTAACACCTGTGTCTCCCTAAAGAGCAACCAGTAATTTTCCTGTAGGTATGTCTTTGACACCGAATTCCACCAACCAGTGTTAGACATAGGTCATTGAACAACTTCTGAATGGGATCAGAATTAACTGAACAGGGTAGAAAACAAATGGAAAAACTAATGATCACTGACGCACGGTATCCGATTCAAAGATATTAACATGCTATTCACTTCCAAAAAAGAAAAACTGTGAAGAACCCAGCAAAAAATAGCCATCAGTGTTAAACACTGTTATCAAAATGTCAAGGAGACAGTACAAAAACAAAAAGCTATATATATATACTTGATCATCAATCATAGTTATACAAACCTATCAACTCACCAATTTTGAAGTGCAATATTACTCCATGGAAGTTTGAGAAAGAAGAGAAACAAAAGAAGATGTAGGCTATATTCGTTGCTAAGTCTGTGCTCTTCTTCCAATCTTCACGAAGAACTCGTGCTAAAGCACCAACCAGAGTCTCTAGAATAAAATGAATGCTATTTAAATAACCCTTTGTACAGATTGCACGAAACATACAACAGTTAAGTGATTTAATACTGCGAAACAATGTGGCGAGGTTCTATGCATAGTACTAAGTAAACAATCGGAATGTTAAATTCAGTACAGGTTTCATGATAAATCAAAATTAGTTACAGAAACATCGGAAATCAGAGAGTACTGGACAGTCGTTTCGTTTTCATTTGGGACTCCTCAAGAATGCGTACCCAAGACCCCACCTAGGGTCGAACCCAGAAACTTCACGTTGACCACTCAACCACTGGGTTTGGGTCTTGAATAATATTTGTCGGTTTTGCTATACGTTCCAATTATAATTATTATTCTTCTTCCAGAAGGACCCATTTACGGATAACATCTGCAAGAATATTTTAATATATAAATTAGAAGTAACGAAAGAGTGTTTCGCAATCTTTGTAAAATGGTACTAGCAGCATCGATAAATGAAAAACTACAATTAATTCAGGTGTATAACCATTTCAAGAGGATAAAATTATAAACACTAAAACTTTGCTCCACAATACCTGTCACGTATGTCATTTGAATGACAATTATCTTAAATGTGACGATTCAAAAGTAGTGTATATGTCAGTCCATGTGTTTATAAGAGTTTACCAGACAATATGTCTCTTCAGATAAATTTAGAAATGATTCTATTCAGCGTGCGAATATGTACTACAAGTATTACTGAAACTAGCTAAAAAGTCGACTACAAGGATGCTATCTTGTCAGATGGTGAGTCAACCAATATGAGCTTTCCTGCTTGAAGACAATCCCTCTTCAGGAAAATTTTAATATGTATAGGGAGATATCTTACAATTTTGATTCTTGCTAAATAACAGCTTTACTGTTCACCCTTTTAAGAATATTATCAGCAAATCAAACATCAATAAATTCATTTCAATCTGTAAAAACGTACAAATTCTAACTAACCGTTTTGAAATAATTCCTCTAGATTGTCAGGATTTCTGGCAAGTTGTAAAATAAGTGCTGAAGCCCGCAATTTATCCGGTATATCTTCATATAACAGTTCCAAGTATTCATCTAAATCAGTTAAATGAGCCACCTCATCTATTTCTGTCGAATCAAATGCACCGGGATCAGCGAGTGTCTCAGATATAGTTGAGGATTTCTCTATGAAAAATTAAGGATCCAAAGTTAAATAAACCATCTTAGCGGAGACAAGCAGTAAATTACCTTTTGAGATTATAGAGTCTTACGCGAAGTAAAAAACACTGGGAAATAGCTTTGCCAACTTATATTGTGATGATAAAAAGTCTTAGGAAATAACAAGAAAATCTATAATCCCACCAGATATTTTCAGTCTTGATCAAATAAAGTTATTTATCAGAAGTGAACGTGAAGAATTTGCATATAGTAAAATTATCAATTATTTTTCAAATTACCAACTATTTTCAAGTAATTAGTTGCTTTAAAGTGATAGCCTAGACATATTATTATCTGAGTTACTCGTTTCTCATTTCCAGTGGAAAAAAATGTACTCTTATGTAGCGTTGTTGTGACCAGAATTCATATACACTGATGAGAACAAAGAATTAGCTTTGGGCTTGAATCAACGGTATTCTGTACGGCATAGCGATTAAATACGCAACCCATGTCGTTTAAACCTCGTAATATAGTGATCTGTCCATTTAACTACCGCCAAATCATAATGTGTTGTGAAACAGAAGTTGCCGTACACTCAGCCTGATTGTGGTGATGTAGTGAATTAATTATTCACAAATACCACACCTAAGTTCTGAACAATTTATACTGAAATGAATGACGGGGCATATTTAGCTCATAAAATCATTTTCAAATGAAATTAAATCGACAAAATACCTAAATTGGCCAGTCATCTCAAGAATTAGCTTAAGATAACCGCAAAATTTCATTTTATCACTCGCAACTGCAGGGAAACAAGTCAATCTCCCGTGTTATCAGGTATTGTTTTGCACATATATCTTTCAACATCGTCATATGGTATGATATTTTATCTACAACAATAGGCGACCTAATTCTTCTGAAATTAAAGTTGGAGATATTGTCTAGAAATGTGTTGTTATTACTACATATTGAAAACGTTCAAAACTCACTTTGTAATCTGAACTTAATCAGTTATGACTATGAATGAAAGCAATAATAATTCATTTTCACACTAAATATTTAACATGAGATTCTTTACACATAAAAGAGTTTATGCATATCATGGTTCAAAAACATCAAGAATAGTCATGGTAGCACTTCATCAGTAACATCCTAATCGCTGATTTTCCACCAGATATATTGGGTAGCAATAAATCTAAAGTCAAACTTTCTGAATTACTGTTATGAAAAAACCTCTGTACTGATTTCCTACACATAAACTTCGAGGAATGAAAGTTTTGTCCAGTATTTCTAAACATTCGTTCCAGAACTTCTAACATTGCTACTAATCACCACAGCCTCCATGGCAGAACAAATAGTAAATCCTTCTGTAAGTAGGACAGCACTTGTCTTTATAAACTGAAATGAAGTTAAATAAAAATTCTGGTCTGACAACTAAAAGCAACTATGGTGAAGGATGTGTATGAAACCAGTAGTCTGTAATCCTATTTTCCAAGATCAGGTAAGAGGCTTCTGGCATTTAGTCATCTGAAACAGTTATGGGTATAGTGTCTACCATGAACAACGCCACATCAACAGTTAAAGTGATCACACGCTTCATGTAGACCATGAAAATCAGTAAAACAGCTAAAGTTGAGAGCTTGGATATTTAGACTGTTTTTTCTTGGTGTGTGTTTCAAAAATATACAACACACATCTCTTTTCATTCATCACACACCATGTGAGCATTACACCGACTAAATGAATCACAAACTGTAGCAGCTGAACCGTGCATACATTCTCATTTTGGTGTTCAGTCATAATTTCCTGGAAATAGATGTAGCTTTCGAAACCCGTAATACTTTGAATAAAGTCTTTTTAAAAAGATAGATTAAGGTATATAAGTTGGGCTACACTACAAAATAGACTATTCCAAGCCTTTTATAGCTTTCCTCAAGTCATGAAAGCGTCTTTCACGCAGGCTGCTGTAGCTAATTAATGCAAGTATTCTAACTACGTGCTTGTGTGGTAACTGAGCATTATTCATATGAAGACGAAATATTACTTTAGTTAACATGTAGACGACGGCAAACAAAGCACTCCAGAGGCCTGTAAAATCAGTCAAAATACAGGCGGTATTTAGCTGTGTAAGTGCTATTTTAATATCAAACATCGACTAAGCATAAAGTTTTTAAACGCTGGAAATTTAAGCTCACTAGCAATGTGTTAAAACAGTTAGCAGAAATGTTTTGACATCCTTGATAACAACAACTTCACAAACACTGATGATACCTCAGGAAACCACCAAATTGTCATGCTTATATCAGTTAATAAACACTTTTGTTTATTCATCTTTGATGGCAGAATAACGCGTCAGTAACTAAAATAACTTACGGCTTTTAACTGTGGTAGATTCTTTCGCTTCAGCAAATACTTCAATAAATGTTCTATTTGTGCGTATTTATTTTCAGATATCAGCTTGCAGCTGGAAATGATTTTTCTAGCCAATTCTGGAATATCAGTATCTTCATTTAAATTTTTAACGCGAATACTGCATAAAAATATTACTACTCAAACATCATTTACATCTTTTGACCCTCTTTACGCTCCCCAATCATTGGAATTCCCGATTCTCCGAGAATCGTGGCTTCTGTTTCATAGTGAACCACAAGTGCCTTCTCCGTTGGATGTACGTCAATGGAACCACCGCGTATTTTTCTTATAAAAATTCGTAGGTAATTTTAAAAACATACCTTTTTAAAAACTTGGCATCTTCAACCATTTTAATTGGCGGTTTTAAACTAGGACAGAGTCAAGGAAAACATTCAAAACCGTTAAATGATACATTGAAACAATAAAAATCTAATGATTATTTTTTTTCCTTCCTGGTGAATTTTAAGTCCCTTCGCCAAAAATTGAAAACTATTTAGAACGTTGAATTTCCAATTAAATGTAGGATCACGTGAATCAATACTAAGAATCAGTATCACATGGTAACACATAAGGAATGATCACCATGAAAAATTCGCATCGTCATCTGTTATAAACACTTGGTTTTCTTATTCCATGCAGGCTTTATTAATTCTGAATGATTTATCTAAGCAGCGAATGGAATAATTTAAAATGAATAACCGCCACTTATAGACCAGTAGTCCTACTACCAGTAGTATCAAAAGTACTGGAAAGTATTGTTGGTGATCTCATCAGTGAGTTCTTCGTAGATATAGTAGACTCCATGAAGCCCAACACGGTTTCGAAAAAAACAGATACTGTGTGACAAACTTACTATCAGCTTGAGACTACTGAGCATCATTCCAGGATATGAATGTTCAAGTCCATGTGCTCTTCCCAGACTTCATAAGGCATTTGACACAGTTCACCATGGCCTCCTACACAAAATAAGTCAAGCAGGTATAGGTGAGTCGCTTCTGTCATGGTTGAAGGCCATCTAGCTGAAATGAAATTTTGTACTAAAATCAATGGGGTCCGATCGTCTTGCTACAGCTCGTCATCAGGAGTGTCGCAGGGTTCTATCATAAGGCCACTGATATTTTTGATTTTTATCCATGATATACCATGCCGTCTGAGCTTCTAAACTCTCCTATACGCTGACGACGTAAGGATAAAGTGTTCGGAAGACTCATATAGCTGCAGGTAGATCTAAAGCTCCTGGAAAACTGGGCAGCGGTCAATGGCATGACTTTCAACCTAGAAAAGAGCAAAGTAGTGAAGTTATGCACCTGTAGGCAGCAGAATGCAAGCTACACGCTGTGCAACGAGAGATTATTCTGCACAACGTCGGAGCGTGACTTAGGTCTTGAATAAGCGGACACAAGCGTAAACTGCATGGGGGATGTAGCGAGAGCATATGCGCTCAAACACTTTACACATAGTTAGGGGCACTCACTCCTCAGCTGTCTCTAAGGTCGTACAAAACATACGTCAGACCACACCTTGAAGTGCATACTATCACCGCCCCTCCACTGCTATGAAGGGATGCAAACCTCCTGGAAAGAGTCCTAAAATGCTGACAAAAGGCGTGGTGAGTCTCCGAAATGAACCATATGATGAAAGGCTAAAGAAATTAAGCCCATTCATAGTTAGCTGCCGTTGGCTTAGAAGAGACTTGATTACTGCCTACAAGATAACAAATGACTAAAATCACCTAAACAAGTGTTCCTCCACTAAGTAGATATTGCTTTCCCTGTGGTACTCTATGAAGCATAGCTCGCCAGAGGAAAAGGACTCGGGTGCACTCCCACTTCCTATCACTGAGAGTTTACTTTTCATGGAACTCCTTACCGGCAAATGTAGCTACGGCACCATCAGCTTTAAGCGAACGCCGGACAATCATTAAGCGATACAATGACTGTGGCCAAATGGCCTATCCCCTCAAAACCCCGTACTCCACCCATGGGTAGACGTCTAAATTTGTCGTTTCACTTCTTCACATTTTCTCTTCTCTCACTCTCCTGACCACTTCAACTGCTACACTTACACTTGCTATAATTGGTGTTATTATCGACATATATATCGACTATAAATCTATTTATGCCTCTTTTTACGTTTTCTTTATTTCTCTTTCTGTCTTTTAGTCGGAATAACCTAGACCAACTATTTCTTATTATTATCTTTCTTTTTGACGACGATATCGGGGGACCAGCTGGTGAAAAGATCAACTCCACTCGCAGAAACAACAAAGTTTTAACACAACGCATACTACAAACAAGATTCAATTAATCCCAGCACCATTACTTTTAGAGTCAGCCAAATCTACCACGGTCAAGTGGCAGGACGAACTACGCAGAAGTTTACCGAAGACCATGAACATTTACCTCACAATCAAAAAAGTGAACATAAAGAAATCAAAATGGCTGATACTACCTCGCAAAAGCGATATAGGAGATTGAATAATTTCGCCAATGTTAAAAGTGTCATGAAGAATAAGTACCACTGCAAAGAATGTTCACAAGAAGAAGCATCGACATCACAATAAATAAGCTTATTCTGATGTAACGAACAGCAGCAAAAACCTCGCCAGATACTAGCTTGCTAGGCTACTAGCTTACTAGTTTTCTCGCCGGTCCCAAGCCCGGGTAAAGAGGGAGGGTTGGGGCGTGGTGCTAGCAACTCCACCCCTGTAAAACAACCAAATCGCTACAGAAACTTCAACGAATAAATATATTAAAAATTCTAAAAACATAAGCAATAGCCTTACTTTTCGCTGGAATCGGGGAAGTGAAATGACGCAGGCTGGTGAAAGCCTTCGGGAAGCCAGTCAGCCGATGTGCCTTCTTTCGATGAAAGCAAAAGTAAGGATGGGTACCTGGAATGTTCGTACAATGTACGAAACTGGAAAGGCTGCCCAGATAGCCGCTGAAATGAGAAGGTACAGAATAGAAGTGTTGGGAATCTGCGAGAGCAGATGGAACGGAACTGGAAGGTGCCAACTACCTACTGGAGAGACAGTAATCTTTTCCGGCCACCCAGAGGACAACCATGAGCACACCGAGGGAGTGGCCATCATGATGTCACCAACAGCAACCAAAGCTCTCATGCAGTGGGAACCAATCTCCTCCAGGATAATGACAGCCAGGTTCAACTCAAAAGGAAGGAAAGTTACAGTCATTCAATGCTATGCGCCTACAAACGTCTCAGAACAAGAGAAGAAGGAGGCGTTCTACAGACAACTACAAGCAATAATGGACAACGTCCCAAATGGCGATATCAAAATCCTGATGGGCGACATGAATGCGAAGCTGGGAGGAGACAACACAGGAAGAGAACTCACCATGGGTCGTGAGGCCCTCGGCGAAATGAACGACAATGGTGAACTCTTCTCAGACTTCTGCGCCTTCAATGATTTGGTGATTGGTGGTAGTGTGTTCAAACACAAGGATATACACAAGACGACATGGATTTCACCAGATGGAAACACCAAGAACCAAATAGACTTCATCTCAATTTCAAGAAAGTGGAGACGGAGCCTACTGGACACAAGGTCAAGGAGAGGAGCAGATGTGGGTTCAGACCACTATCTAGTAGAAGGGACTTTCAAGGTGAAACTAAAAGCCTCGAGGATAGCTGGGGATAGGCCACAATGCAAGTTCAACACTCAATTACTGAAGGACACAACCACAAAAGACACTTTCACTGCAACTGTCAGAGCAAAGCAGGAAACACTACGCGACATCACTGAAGAATCATGCGTGGAAGAACATTGGAAGTCTCTGAAGGCGATTCTCAACGAAACGTGTTCAACGGTTCTAGGAAGAAAGAAGAGACAAGACAAGGAATGGCTCTCAACGGACACTTGGAAATTAATAGAAGAGAGGAGAATGGTGAAAGAGAAAATGATTCAATGCAAGGACGGACAGGAGAAGGAGACGCTGAGCTCAACTTACAAAGCACTGGACAAAGAAGTGAAGAAGAGTGCTAGGAAGGACAAAAGACGATTCTACGACAATCTCGCCACTGAAGCTGAGAAGGCAGCAGGCAAAAGGGACCTGAGGACACTATATCAGATAACCAAATCTCTATCCGGGAAGAGATCAACACAAGCGAAACCTATAAAAGACAGCCAAGGGAACCCAATTACCAAGGAAGAAAAACAGATTAAACAATGGGCGGATCACTTCAAAGGACTCTTGAACCGACCACCACCTGCAACCCGTCCAGAAATACCAACAACAGCACGTACACAACTGCAAGTTGACACCAATCCTCCAACGAAAGCTGAAGTCTTGAATGCAATCAACATTCTGAAAGCTGGAAAAGCAGCCGGACCAGATGGAATACCCCCTGAAGCACTGAAAGCGGACCCAGAGACGACAGCAGACATGCTGACTCCATTATTGCAAAAGGTCTGGAAGGAGGGAAAGGTGCCTACTGACTGGAGGAAAGGTTACCTCGTGAAACTACCAAAGAAGGGCGACTTAGGCCCCACTCTGCAAGAACTGGCGAGGAATCATGCTCCTGTCGACGCCAAGTAAAATCCTGAGTCGCATCATCCTGGAGAGATTAAAGGACGCACTGGAGACAGAACTCCGACCAGAACAAGCTGGATTCAGGAAAGGCAAATCATGTACTGACCAAATTGCAACTCTACGCATCATCATCACAGAACAAAGCATGGAATGGCAATCAAACCTCTACCTCAACTTTATAGACTTTGAGAAGGCCTTCGACAGACAGCGTTGACCGTGAAGTAATTTGGAAACTACTCGAGTACTACGGTGTACCCCAAATATTCATCAACCTTATTCAACAGCTGTACGACAACGGCACATGTCAAGTGATCCACAACGGAAAACTCAGCGAGCGAGGCGTTTGGAGTAAACACAGGAGTCAGACAAGGGTGCTGGCTTATTATTATCACCACCAATGATATTCCTAATTGTGTGGACTGACTGGATTATGCGTCAGACAGTGAGTGGGAAACGAGAAGACAGGGAGGAGGGATATCCTGGACCGACTGACGTGAAGAACCTAGAAGACCTGGATTTCGCGCGTGGATGATTTATGTTCATTTATGTTCACTGTCACAAAATCGAAGACTTACAAGCGAAAACCGACCGACAAACTGGTCGAAGAAGCAGCCGGCGAAGACAGGACTCCAGGTGAACATAGGTGAACAAGATGGAGGTGAGGAAAATAACCAACCAGCCAACAACAGCAACAGCACCAACATCCAGCGCCAATCACCATCAATGGGATTGATTTGAAAGAGGTTACTTCGTTCACTCACTTATCTAGGGAGGGAGCATTGTCTCTACTACAGGAAGTCGGAACGGAGGAGGATGTCAAATCGAGCGAGAATTGGGGAGTCGAGAAACACATTCATCAACCTGAAACCAATCTGGAAATCAGCATCGTCACTCAGCATCAACAACAAAATTCGGTCGGATTTTCAATACAAACAGCGTCAAGTCAGTCAGTTCTTCTATACGGTGAGAAACTTGGTGGGCGGTTCACAAAGAATATTTCCAACAGCCTGTTGCAGACCTTTATTAACAACTGTCTCCGCTCTATACTGAAGATCAGATGGCCGGGCCTGGCCGGAAAGAATCACCAACAAGAAACTATGGCTGGGAAGAAACAAAACAAGAACAAATCGCTCAACAAATATGCAGGAGAAAGTGGAGATGGATCGGACACTCGCTGAGGAGACCGCCGGGTGACATTGCGCGCCAAGCCCTCGAGTGGGACCCAAAAGGGAAGCACGCGGCGAGTGGAACGTCAGTGCAAGGGTGACATGGAGGAGATGGTGTGAAGAGGAGATGAAAGAATATGGATTAACATGGATGCAGGCGAAAGGTATAGCAGAAGACAGAAGAAAATGGAAACGTGCAGTTGAAGCCCTATGTTCTACTAGGAACCCAAGGGAGCAATAATAAAAAAATAATAATAATACAGCAGAACGGAAGTAACGGCACTTCTTTTCCAGCAAACTTGGTTGCTTTATTTATCACTTTATTCTCAAAACTCCCCAACCTGCCTTGTGAGTGCAACAGCTTTCGTGGGACACCCCAACAGATAGGTTACAAGTTGCGAGACAAACACGGTTGTGTTTTACACGTTTGCAAGTAGTGCACACAAAGGTGAACTGTGAAGAAGTGACAAAGTTTAGTAGTAAGCTAAATGCGAAGTCAGAGTCATCAAGGTCTGACTCTGAATCGTGTGACGATAATGGTGCGGTGAAAAAGCCTGTATTTGCAACTGGTAAGCCATTGTTGAATAGAGTGTCACAGACAACATCGCAGTTTGTGCAGAAGAACAAAGTTACAGTTTCAGAGTCCAGTTCTGACTCCACAAGTTTTCAAGGTATTACTAGTCAGAGTGAAGGTAAAAACCCTTAGGGATTTGTGAGGAAGAACCCAAATCTTGTACTGTCGTTATTAAAGAGTTTGAAAATGATGAAGTCGACCAGATAGACGACGGTAAAGTGAATATTTGTGATAATGGTCATAATAGTGCACTTTTGTCTATGGTTGATCATGATGAGATGAACGGAATGCCTACTACTGCTGAGTCAGACAAAGGTTCCACAATGAGAGACTTCCATACACTCATGTGTCTTGTGCTGTGACTATCCTGCTATCGACCCGTTTCAAAAGACGAATGTCAATGGTCAGTTTAGTGAGGATAAGCCAACTGTATGTGAGAGTATAGTTGTTAAACCGACTTGCACGAATAAAGGTTTTTCAAGTTCCAAGTTACTATTTGAACGCTATTATCTTTGGTGTAAATTACTCTGTTTCAACGCTCGGTTGGTCAGATACGTCGTATGTTTGATAGTCATCTATATTCTACGATACAATGACATTGGCGCATTACCGTTCAGAGCTGAGGATATGGATGATGGAAGGAAATAAGCAAATAAACTCTGTGACGATTTTTCAACCTAGGGCGTCAACCTGAGAAGGGTCGCAGGCGTACTGCTGTAGGTCCTACAATTCTTCAAGGCTAGTACGTCGAAGCGCAGTCCATCGTAGTTGGTGTGTTATTTTGTACATATGTTCATGTTGTATATACTGAATTGGTATCATCACTCATCTATGTGTTGATAATTATGTTTGTGTCCGGACATTCCACAACTTACAATCGTCAACCTGAGAAGGATTGTAGGCGTACTGGTGTAAGTCCTGCAATTCTTCAAAGGAATTCCATCAAGACATGATCCGCGAGTTTGTGTGTACTATTTATATATGTGTTTGGTGTGTCATATCAATTGGTGTGTTTGGATTCACTGTGTTTACTTGTTGTTTTCGTATCTTGTTGCTATGCATAATTTTGTCAAGTTTTTTGTCGTGATTACTTCTGAAGTAGTTTCGAGTCTCCCACATCCGTGAATGAATTGATTGATGTTAAAGACTGCAGATCAGTCGTGTACGCCGGGGAGGCTATTGCTGAGAATGAAATGCATACGGAGATGATGATTAGCTGTGGTCCCACACGCCGGCGAGCGAGAGTGTATACGACTGAGGCTTGCATACGTCACCGTTACTAGAACTGAGGCAGAATGAGTGACAAGCGATTGCAGTGGTAATTGGTAGTGAGTAGATAAGAGGATGTGCGAAGAGTATCATGAGGTGCTGCTATGGTCACGTTGCGTTCTGCAAGAGTCATTCTAGCAAGTGGCGATTGTGTTGCAAGATGTCAAGAGGATGCCTTTAATTCGAAGGCGTAGGTCGTCATCGATGTGTGAGATTGTGCTGTGAGTATGCTTGTGGTGTGTTGGCTTTTCTGTTTGTTTTCCATTTCAGCTTTGTCCGTGTGACCCAGGTTCTCACAATGGCAACCAAGTCAACGTGTATTGGTCGTGATGGGAAAAAGGGATGGATCCCTTTTTTGGTGGGGAGTGTCAATGTAGTTGAAGATTGAACGATCAATTCATAGTTGTTTGCTCAAACCAACTCCAAATTTTTCGCGGGAGTCATCAATCCGGCAGTCATCGTCTCATCGTTCGCTGTTCGGTGGAAGACAGAAAATTATCAGAAGTATTATCGTGATTTACTGTTATAACATTTATTCTTAGACCTTGTGTATAATAACCTTATTGTTGGTTACGTGTTGGCGTTGTAATAAAGGATTCTCGAGTTGCCAATCTGTATTCTGGTTTTTCGCGTTGGTTATTACACATTGTTTCTGAAAGTTTTCCAAGGATAGCATGAGGTCCAGTGTAGTAAGACCTGGACACTGACGACATATATGTACTGCTCCCCAGAGTTCGTTGAAACATTTTTCACGGATGTCATCGGTCCTTAAAGCTAAACACGGGCAACCATTCTGATTTCCTCAAAACATGTCAGCGTGGTTGATTGTGAGTGTGGAATACTTGAGTTAAAATCTATCACGGTCGATCACTTTCAAGTGGTAGCACTCCTTCGCAGTTTATAGTTCTCTAAGCCCTGCGATATATGAATAGGGCTGCCAAACACTACAGCTGTAGCCGACTATTACACTAAATGGAATTTCTTCACAATGTCAACGAATGGTCAGCCTTCAGCTTTTTAGAATCTTCACCCATCCGAGTACCGAGTTATCCTTATATCAGTTCATTTTTCCAGGCCTCTCAAATCTCCTCACCACCCTCCGGTTCAACATCTCCTCGTCCCAAGGTTACTGCCCATCGTCTCAGTTACGCACGCAGTAGCAAACGAAGCCTACGAAGGATTCCCTCATCGTCCTGCCAGTGTTGTGGTAGTCGGCACTTCGTTTAGTCTTGTCCATATATACAAAACTGGTGAATGGTGTTGTAAATTTGGTCACAAAGGTGGATTTCTCACCACTGTACACAATGACATACGTAACGGTCATCCTAGGGTAATAACTACAGATATCGTCCCCAACTAGCAGATTAATTTCTTAACCTGATTACCACTTCTCAGTTTCAAGCACCTGTCCTCTGAAAATTCACCAGCGTTCGGGTGAACGACCATTAAGTACGATAATAGATAGACATGTGATCCAATGTCACTACTATTTTCTAGCGTCTGTGTTTGAAAATCGAACAAATTCTCATTCAGCAGACTTTCGGAGCTCAAGACAATGCATGGGATAAGCGGTTGTCATTAACTTGAAAGTTCTGTTGCGAAGTTTCTTTCTGCAGTACCACTACAAATGTACTCTGCTATTTCTCCGATGTCAATCTAAATTTCTTTTACCTAGATCACTTCGACAGCCATGGATTACCAGACTCAACAATAAAGGTTATTCGCAACCAAACCACAAATTCACGCACGACTTCTGACAGCATTCAAAGTTTGCAAGGGTTTGCATTTGGTTGTCTCTCAACCTGGAAAGGAAGTCTACGTTCCCAAGAGTGGAAAACACCTGTTTTTTGACCAAACATACCCGTGCTATTTGCTACATTACCACTGGTTGCTACCAAAGTAGCACGATTTCTCACTCAAGAATCTTACTCTTTATGGTTGCTCCCATCTTGTTTGTTAAGAAGTCTTTAGAGGCCGGCGGTATTGAAGTTAACGGATAATACAAAGTATGCTAACACAAGATCTAATAAACACAACTTCTATAGTATTCGTTTCGCCTGGACCAAAGAAAAAGCAAAACACCGGAACTGAATGGTCAAATTACGAACTATACTTCAGGACCAAATCGGAGTGCAAGATGATTCCTTAACTAACTAGGGATTGTTCACGAATGAACGAACTTAACACGATGGCGTGTCAAATGGTGTGGATGCTTGACCAGAAGCCTTCAGCTAAACAAGTTGACTAAAATAGTGAAGATCAGCATCCAATATTCAGTGATGAGTTCTGTGGTCAATAATCTCAGGGAATTATTTACCGCTAAAAGTCGAACGGGCCTGTTCAAATATGAAATGATTTCTCAGCTGGGCTAAAGGCAGCACTCGAAATGGCGTGCAATCTCCGATAGTAGAACGACCACTAGAGACTGGATTTATTGTGTAATGCCTTCGGATCACAATATAAAAATGGATGTCACGAAATCTGCAGACTCCCCACTTACCAATGGGTAAATCTTCAGATGTCGGTCAGAAATGTACAGAAAACAAACGGTGCCATCCCAGGTTAATCCCAAGTAGTACTTCTCTCCTAAAGGGGGCGATATGCAGATCGATATCTTGCATAAGAAATTCATCATTTTAAGTTGTCTCATGGATCGCCAGACAAAAATCAGTCGATTTATCCTTCACAACGCCTGCGTCATTGACCTGTATATGCATCACTTGTTTCGTTGTTGCCTACATATAAATAAACATATATAATAGCTTCTTTGTGCAAATTTACTTCTTACGACTTACTTCGTTTTGTTTCCATTCAAGTCTTTTACCCTTCTTAAACACTATGGAATTTAATATGTCATGAGTCTGTTTATCCTTTATTCACATGAATTTTTAATCTACACTAGTGTAATTGCAACGAACTCCAAAGAAATTTGCTGAGAAATCATCTTTCTAAACAGTTTATCGATTATTTAATCGTCATCTCTTGAAGTAGGATCGGATGCATCTCCTATTCTCAGTTGAATGGCCTTCTAATGTCATTCCGCCCGCTAAGGTTCAGTTTTGTTTGAAAGAAATGACGAAATCTATCCCCTACATGAGTTCATGGTATCATACTTCATCTTTTGATATGGAGAGTGGTCTCATATTTTCCATAAATAAGTCAACAATATTCCGTATATTTGTGGTGTTTGGACCTATTTGTGAAGACTATGTTGTCATTACATACATATAACTGCTTTAACCACCGAGGTTCCTGATTTCTACAGGATGCGATGCATCAAATTGGTTCACTTATACTTTTTTCAACCAGCCTCCATACTCCTGTGAACTTTTGAATGACATTCAGCTTATCGCTTGGTCTGTTTTGAAGCGACAGATATGTTACAGATAGAGCGAACATCCGTCCAACTATGCGCTATGAACTACCGTTTCTACTTGGAGACCCTGTATATGGAGTTGAAAATTCTATGCCGTATATGAACATATTGTTTAGAATAAAGCTATTATTCTTACTATAGTCCTACTAAAATGGATGCAAACCAATTATACAGTCGTTTCCTCCTAATCTGTAAGAATAGATAGCGAAACAAATATTCTCTCAATGGTAATATATTTGGACATAATTGTAATTGGAGTGGACTTTGAGAAAAAGTTTATAAAACTGGTCGATCAGCTATAACTGAACTGAAGACACTGTAACTATGATAACAGGATAAACGAACGGTGAAATGGTGTCTGTAGTAATTTATTGTAATAGGAATATTAGATTTTCGAGATGACGGAATTATAAGAATCTAAACAAAACCCAGAGAGGGCAGCAATCAGTAATTTGTATTTAGCGGAATTATTATGCAATTCATATATGAAACATATCAACAGTCAACAGTAAGTATTTTAAACAATACAGAGATAGAAATTGTCAATCACCACATCCGCCACACCTCGAATATCTCCTTGCGTATTTATAACGATGTCTCGGTTTGCTTGCAAGTAGCTGCGACCTAACTGATTCTGTGATATTATTTTCATCAGTACTATCTGGACCTATTTCTGAATTATCTACAAAATCAGGATTATTAGCGGAATCAATAATATTATAATTGGAATGACCTACTTCATTTATTGTCACTTTGTCCAGATGTCCGTTATGAACTGAGTGATCTTTGATGTCTAATATCTTCACCACTCGATTTCCCATTTTTTGTAGTATAATTCCAACAGAAGGTCTATAGTTATTATCTTTGTAATAATGGACATTAGAAGTTGTGGACATCAGATGCTTCTTGAGAATTCGAGACTTGAATAGTTTTGCAGGACTTTCACGGTACTTGTATGCTCTGCATTCGACAGACGCAGTCTATGCATATGCAGTAATTCCTCAATTTTAATCAATTGCTCTCTCATCTCATTCAGGTCTTTTCGTGTTTTCGACAGTTCACATTGCAACTTGGCTACCTCATTTTTGAAAACAGTTGATGCTTGCGTTGCTGAACTTGCAGTGGAGGTTTTCGTTGGATTAGCTTGAGTATTTTGAAAGGTTGAAAGACACATTGACTCCATTTTACTAGACAGCTTGGGAGAATTATAAGAATGTTGAGCAACGTAAGTATTCGAACTTTGCAAACCGTCTTGATGTGTCCAACTTTACCACATTTATAACACTTAGCACCCCGAAAATGGCAAGTGCTTCGAAGATGTAACTTTCCACAGGATAAACACGGTTTAATGTTTTTGATCTCTCGCTGCATTCTATTACCTGTGGACGACAGTTTGGATTGCTTTCCATGACCACTTGTATTTTCGACTTTAGAAAGCATAACATCAGATACTTGTAGGGGACTAATATTAGAGTTCACTAACATTCCAAGTATAAAAGTAATAATCCAAGTCAGTGGAGTGTTAAATCACAATATATTACCAAAAATACAGTGACGAGTTATAGCAACAAAAAGGATTACTTGTAGATAACGTCTAAGTCCTCGAGTACAAATTGATTATATAATCCACGGGCACGTTAATTGTTTGGACTGCGTCTGCTGTAGCTGCTGTGTTCCGGTTGTAGAAATGTCTTCGGTTGAGAGTAGTAGGCTCCTACAATAAATCCGAAGTATACAACACGGTGTGAGTGGAGCAAGTAAGCAGAAGTGACCAGGGAGAAGACGAAGTCTCCAACAGCAGAGTGTATTTTTCAATTGTACACGGAAGTTATGTATATTTCAACAAGAAGCGATTTAAACAAAAATTATGTACAATATCTCGAATTTATACAAGTAACCAAAAAGTGTACAATCACATTGTTACGTACTCAACACACTGACGTAGTGGGAGCAGAGTATTCATTATTGACATCTTCATATGTAATACATACATCTTTAGCAGTTTGAAACGTACAAGAAGGAATCTGAATTAACTCTTTCTCTAGTTTAGGAATATTGATTCCAGCAATTAGACGATCACGTAGTTGAGTATGTAGCTGATCTCCAAAGTTACACTTTGAGGCTTGAATTTGAAGTTGAAGAATGAAGTCTCTAATCTTCTGGTTGGGAGAACGTACCAGTTTGTTGAAGTGAGCCCTCTCTCTGGTCTCAAATGTAGTCACATGAAAGTGATTTGTCAGAAGTTCACGGATCTTGTCATATGACAGAGAAATGGGTTTATCTGGAAATGCCAGATTCTTCACCAGGCTATATGCATCAAGCCCAATAGCGGTGATGAAATGAGCAGGTATTTTATCATCCCGAACATTCTTGGAAATGCACCACGCATCAAAGCATTCCAAATAATCAGCAATCTCCCGCGGAGAACCATTAAGAGGAAATTTTCCCAGGTTACTTAGCTCCATCGCGACGCCAATTTGTAGTAATTTATTGTAATAGGAATATTAGATTTTCGAGATGACGGAATTATAAGAATCTAAACAAAACCCAGAGAGGGCAGCAATCAGTAATTTGTATTTAGCGGAATTATTATGCAATTCATATATGAAACATATCAACAGTCAACAGTAAGTATTTTAAACAATACAGAGATAGAAATTGTCAATCACCACAGTGTCCGATGCTGTGCGATGCATACTCATTAATAGAATTTTCAGTGCATTCATCATCAAGATGGAAACTAGTCATCTACTTAGCTAGTGTTTATTCGCTTCACTTTATTCTATTTTTTACCCCCTGTTGTCTTCGGTTACTGGAAAAGTCAAAAACATACTGATTATTCGGACCAGAGTAAGCTTGCTTCAGAATGGCTATCGACCATGCAAATTTAAATCAGTCATTGGTACAGATTGCTACTATTAAATCACTAGAATGCACGTTCATAGTTGGATATAGTGAATTCTACTTCTCTTCTACATTTGTGAGGTATTGTCGTATTCAAACGGACTACTGCGGAGTATTCCATTTTTCATCAGATAGTGAGTGATATTATGTTATGATCATTTGTAATAGTAGTATTTGTATTTCACAATGACCGAATTAAAGGAACTCAGCCAACAACACAGAGAGGGATAAATTTAGGAATTTGTATTTGGCGGAATTATATATAAAACATATAACAAATATATTAACAAACAACAGTAAGTATTTAAACAATACAAAGATAGAAATTGTCAGTCACCACACATTACAAATAAAGCTTGTCTCATGTGTGTAAAAGCGAGTGTTCAGTGTGAATCATACTTTAGACTACTTTCAAATTAAGAGTTCTGTAAAAACTATTCATGACTCAGATGGAAGAAATATTCTTAGAACTGAATTCCATAATTTTAATTATACAAATTATCAGTAAGATGTTAAATACAGGCTTGATCAGCCTCAATAATATTATGTATTTGTTGTGTGAATCATTCACTGGACACGACCGATAGTGATTTCTCGACTGAAAGATGAAGTACCTAGGCTAACCACTTCAAATTGTATCTACCAATTCACCTGCGCCTGTCGATCGAGTTATATTGGCCGTTGTTCTAGAAACTTGATTTTTCGCACTCAAGAACATCTCCCAGTATGGTTAAGTAAAGGTGTCGTTAAAGCCGTTAACAGTTCGATATTAGATCATCTGGTCCAAACCGGCCACAAAGCCAGCCAGCACTGAAGAATCCCTTTCTATAATCTACCTGGTGCCAAATAAATTGCCAAAAACATCGAACCACCGCATGCCCCAAACAGCAGAGTCTGTTGCAATTCGCTTGAAACAACCAGTGCCTTGTGTGCAAAAGAAACAAGTCCAGCCACTACTGCTGCTCTGTAGAAACCATAAACTCATGAATTTGTAATATTATCTTTTTTAGTTTTCCTGACATTCAGCTTATTTTTATGTTGATGCTATTGAACTGTAATCTATTGATATTATTGATTCGATGTTATTTAAACATTAATTTTGTTCATAACACTAATTCATTCACCATAAGGTACATACAACTGTAGCGCCTGATGATGAAGTTATCGAAAAGAGTACTTTGTTCAGTATCCATTCTTTTGATAATACACTGTCTTTTATTGATCAACGTCCATAAACCAAATCAATTTCGAGCATGAAGCGTAAAATATTTGCAAGCCAAGCTTCATTTGCTCACTCCACGAACACTTCAAGACCACATGATAATGAGCAACGCAGCACTTCGATCGAGAAGTTTTAGGAATTGTAAAATATTTCGCATTATTCCGCTTTGACTAGTTTTTGACTAGAATTTAACTCACAACACAGTGTCACTTATTAAAGAATAATGAAGAAAGAATCAGTAAATTTTTATCAAAGGCTATAATTCATTCTATTACGTCTTATCGGAAAATAAGAACAAATAATACTCTGGTTTACTGAACTTTAGACTTCATTAAGTAATTTACTACCTGGTTATATAAAACTACTAAGCTAACAGCTAAGAGATTCATAACTTTTCTTGTATAACTAGCTACCTTTATCAATTAAAATAAACTAGAATCTTTGTGATCTTGTATATGCTTGTTTTCGAGTAGTAAAATTAGACTGTATTACAGATTACTGTAGCTGCTTATTTCAAATGTCTGACGTGGTAAAACGATTTCATAGTACACTTAGTCGATACTGGTATTGAATGTGTTTATCCAGCGTACTGAACTAAACTGGCAGATGATGCACTCTCATTTTAAT
Source organism: Trichobilharzia regenti (assembly GCA_944472135.2). NCBI lineage: Eukaryota > Metazoa > Platyhelminthes > Trematoda > Strigeidida > Schistosomatidae > Trichobilharzia > Trichobilharzia regenti. The sequence goes on from OX235270.1 coordinate 60,539,789, forward strand.
TCACAGAATTTCGTGGTTGTATGCTATAACTAATATTGTTCTGTTGTTTTTTATTCGGAGTAGTAATCGTGGTGTGATAAAAAATCAAAGTATACTAAGACTCAATTTTCATTTGAATAAATTGCTGAAACGGTAAACCCGACTGGTGACTGCTCGCAAAAGGAAATAACTGGAAAATAGTGATGTAAAGCTTCTAGGTGAAGTTGTCATAGAAGTCATAATCCGTCGTTAAAAGTTTACCATGTCACAGAAGAGAATTTCTATTGTTATTTTACAGGGAGCATAACATTCAAAAACTGTATATGGTGATGGTAGTTAAAGGTAGTAAAATAGATGGAGAAATAAACTTAACTGGTCCGTAAATCTAAAAGTCAGAATAATTTCTGGTCATTTCTGTTATTTCTTCAGCGCTCATCATTAAGTAATCGTGAATTCACTGAAACCTAGCATCAAAACATATCTGTTTACGGCTGTGTTGTTACCAAATGTAAATATACTTTTATGCACAGATTTATGTATAGTGATTCCATTATGGGTCAAATTTAATTTGATAAAGTCTCACAGTGTTATACAGTAATGTTTACTGATGACGTTTCGAGCACAATTTATTGCTCATAATCATATCAAGGTAATCACACGACTTCCTAACTTTACTTATATAGTTCCATTATTTTTCACTTGATTTGATTGCTAGTAGTATTTTCCATATTTCGGGTATGAGTGATGAATCATTCCTATTGCATGTGTTGGGTGTAGACTCGATAAACAAGGGTGTTCAGTAATCAACGCCTCTCTTCACCTACCTAGATTACTTTTAGAATTTTAACCCTCTCCCACCCTATTGTGTGGTAGTGTGTTAATACATGCATTGCAACTGCTGAGCTTTTTTTCTAAATTACTTATCTTCTCGGGGTCAACCATTGTCACCTTAACTAAATTCTTATGTTCCGACAATCTGACTACCCCCGATCTACTAATCTGACCTATGTAGTTGACTTAGCTCACAGTCATTGCAGAGTATTTTGTAAATTATATTATTTTGTCTAATTGGGTCAACAGGGTCCTTTAACCTGCAGAGCTTGTCCTGAGTGAGTTTGTAGGTTTAAATGCCACCCTAATTCATGCTTTATTTAGAATCCAGATGTACCCTCCATATATGGTATAACTGTAGATGACTTATATTCCCTCTTATTTATGTTGTTATTACTAGCTTCACAATTATTTTTATTTTGGCCTTTTTTGATCTTCATATTTTGTATAGTGATAGTGCTGAATTGTGTTGTTTAACGATACCCACTAAGCCATTATGCCATGTAGTCAAGAATAGGATAACATGCAAGGTGAACTCATTAGGTCTGATATTATCTGGAGATAAAGAATGTGAAGTAAAGACATGCCATAAATCAACGAGCAACTATCATATTTCCCACAAACTTTCATGAGAAAATTCGAGGTATTTCTCCCTCGGTCTAGTGGGCAATATTTATTTATCTTAAGAAATTTTCATTCTAATTGAGTTTTATCTACAAGGTTTCACATAAAATAAATACACTGGAAGATAGTTGAATCACTTATTTCTTGGGCACTTGAAACACTTACACGGTACTATTGATCGAATACGAATACTGATTAGTCAACTGTGATGCTTTTCAGGAAATTGCAAGTTTCGATAAAACTGTGTTTATTTACAGTGGTGTATTATCTACATACATGCATGTTAGTTAGCATATTATTGAACATTTGTACCGACTGAAGTACTGACACAGGAAGTGGACACTATCTATTGAAAGCAGGCCTGATCAAGTAAACGAAATTTGACGGATTCTGAGAGATATTTGAAGTGTAATTCGTTGGCTACAATAATAAAACAACATGGAATCGTTAGGCAGCAGTATTTACAAGAAATTACTTTTTTTAAAATAACCTCGCCAGATACTAGCTTGCTAGGCTACTAGCTTACTAGTTTTCTCGCCGGTCCCAAGCCCGGGTAAAGAGGGAGGGTTGGGGCGTGGTGCTAGCAACTCCACCCCTGTAAAACAACCAAATCGCTACAGAAACTTCAACGAATAAATATATTAAAAATTCTAAAAACATAAGCAATAGCCTTACTTTTCGCTGGAATCGGGGAAGTGAAATGACGCAGGCTGGTGAAAGCCTTCGGGAAGCCAGTCAGCCGATGTGCCTTCTTTCGATGAAAGCAAAAGTAAGGATGGGTACCTGGAATGTTCGTACAATGTACGAAACTGGAAAGGCTGCCCAGATAGCCGCTGAAATGAGAAGGTACAGAATAGAAGTGTTGGGAATCTGCGAGAGCAGATGGAACGGAACTGGAAGGTGCCAACTACCTACTGGAGAGACAGTAATCTTTTCCGGCCACCCAGAGGACAACCATGAGCACACCGAGGGAGTGGCCATCATGATGTCACCAACAGCAACCAAAGCTCTCATGCAGTGGGAACCAATCTCCTCCAGGATAATGACAGCCAGGTTCAACTCAAAAGGAAGGAAAGTTACAGTCATTCAATGCTATGCGCCTACAAACGTCTCAGAACAAGAGAAGAAGGAGGCGTTCTACAGACAACTACAAGCAATAATGGACAACGTCCCAAATGGCGATATCAAAATCCTGATGGGCGACATGAATGCGAAGCTGGGAGGAGACAACACAGGAAGAGAACTCACCATGGGTCGTGAGGCCCTCGGTGAAATGAACGACAATGGTGAACTCTTCTCAGACTTCTGCGCCTTCAATGATTTGGTGATTGGTGGTAGTGTGTTCAAACACAAGGATATACACAAGACGACATGGATTTCACCAGATGGAAACACCAAGAATCAAATAGACTTCATCTCAATTTCAAGAAAGTGGAGACGGAGCCTACTGGACACAAGGTCAAGGAGAGGAGCAGATGTGGGTTCAGACCACTATCTAGTAGAAGGGACTTTCAAGGTGAAACTAAAAGCCTCGAGGATAGCTGGGGATAGGCCACAATGCAAGTTCAACACTCAATTACTGAAGGACACAACCACAAAAGACACTTTCACTGCAACTGTCAGAGCAAAGCAGGAAACACTACGCGACATCACTGAAGAATCATGCGTGGAAGAACATTGGAAGTCTCTGAAGGCGATTCTCAACGAAACGTGTTCAACGGTTCTAGGAAGAAAGAAGAGACAAGACAAGGAATGGCTCTCAACGGACACTTGGAAATTAATAGAAGAGAGGAGAATGGTGAAAGAGAAAATGATTCAATGCAAGGACGGACAGGAGAAGGAGACGCTGAGCTCAACTTACAAAGCACTGGACAAAGAAGTGAAGAAAAGTGCTAGGAAGGACAAAAGACGATTCTACGACAACCTCGCCACTGAAGCTGAGAAGGCAGCAGGCAAAAGGGACCTGAGGACACTATATCAGATAACCAAATCTCTATCCGGGAAGAGATCAACACAAGCGAAACCTATAAAAGACAGCCAAGGGAACCCAATTACCAAGGAAGAAAAACAGATTAAACAATGGGCGGATCACTTCAAAGGACTCTTGAACCGACCATCACCTGCAACCCGTCCAGAAATACCAACAACAGCGCGCACACAACTGCAAGTTGACACCAATCCTCCAACGAGAGCTGAAGTCTTGAATGCAATCAAGCTTCTGAAAGCTGGAAAAGCAGCCGGACCAGATGGAATACCCCCTGAAGCACTGAAAGCAGACCCAGAGACGACAGCAGACATGCTGACTCCATTATTGCAAAAGGTCTGGAAGGAGGGAAAGGTGCCTACTGACTGGAGGAAAGGTTACCTCGTGAAACTACCAAAGAAGGGCGACTTAGGCCCCACTCTGCAAGAACTGGCGAGGAATCATGCTCCTATCGACGCCAAGTAAAATCCTGAGTCGCATCATCCTGGAGAGATTAAAGGACGCACTGGAGACAGAACTCCGACCAGAACAAGCTGGATTCAGGAAAGGCAAATCATGTACTGACCAAATTGCAACTCTACGCATCATCATCACAGAACAAAGCATGGAATGGCAATCAAACCTCTACCTCAACTTTATAGACTTTGAGAAGGCCTTCGACAGCGTTGACCGTGAAGTAATTTGGAAACTACTCGAGTACTACGGCGTACCCCAAATATTCATCAACCTTATTCAACAGCTGTACGACAACGGCACATGTCAAGTGATCCACAACGGAAAACTCAGCGAGGCGTTTGGAGTAAACACAGGAGTCAGACAAGGGTGCTTATTATCACCAATGATATTCCTAATTGTAGTGGACTGACTGGATTATGCGTCAGACAAGTGGGAAACGAGAAGACAGGGATATCCTGGACCGACGACGTGAAGAACCTAGAAGACCTGGATTTCGCGCGTGGATGATTTATGTTCGATTTCATCACAAAATCGAAGACTTACAAGCGAAAACCGACAAACTGGTCGAAGAAGCAGCCGGCGAAGACAGGACTCCAGGTGAACATAGACAAGATGGAGGTGAGGAAAATAACCAACCACCAACAACAGCAACAGCACCAACATCCAGCGCCAATCACCATCAATGGGATTGATTTGAAAGAGGTTACTTCGTTCACTCACTTATCTAGGGAGCATTGTCTCTACTACAGGAAGTCGGAACGGAGGAGGATGTCAAATCGAGCGAGAATCGGGGAGTCGAGAAACACATTCATCAACCTGAAACCAATCTGGAAATCAGCTCGTCACTCAGCATCAACAACAAAATTCGGTCGGATTTTCAATACAAACGTCAAGTCAGTCAGTTCTTCTATACGGATGAGAAACTTGGTGGGCGGTTCACAAAGTATATTTCCAAAAGGCTGCAGACCTTTATTAACAACTGTCTCCGCTCTATACTGAAGATCAGATGGCCGTGGCCGGAAAGAATCACCAACAGGAAACTATGGGAAGAAACAAAACAAGAACGAATCGCTCAACAAATATGCAGGAGAAAGTGGAGATGGATCGGACACTCACTGAGGAGACCGCTGGGTGACATCGCGCGTCAAACCCTTGAGTGGAACCCGAAAGGGAAGCGGCGTGTGGGACGTCCAAGGGTGACATGGAGGAGATGGTGTGAAGAGGAGATGAAAGAATATGGACGAACATGGATGCAAGCGAAAAGTACAGCAGAAGACAGAAGCAAATGGAGACGTGCAGTTGAAGCCCTATGTTCCACTAGGAACCCAAGGGAGCAATAGTAATAATAATACTCTTTTTAAATGGCGTCGGCGGCACAGCGGTTAAACGCCCGCCGACCATGCACATGGTCCGGGTTTGATCCCCGGCCACAGACGCACTCATTTACCTCTCTAAGCCAGAAATAATGCTGGTAAAGAGGAAAGGTTGGGAATGAGGCTAGAAACCCCATCCTGTAAAACAAACACTGCTACAGAAACTTCAAGCCACTAGCTTGAAGCCCTATGTTCCACTGGGAACGTGAAGAAAAAACTATTTTTAGATATCTAATATTTATCAGCTAGTTGCTAATACATTTATGTCTAATAAAAACATTGAACCAATTTTAATTTCATTATCTAAATTCCAGTGGATTTTATGAACCTTACTAGTATCTAGTTCATGTGGTGCAAATCATCGAAGTCACACAACTGTCTGTTGCTGAAAAAAAACTCAGGCGAGAAATACTAGGAAAAAGTACAGCTTGCCTGCTAATTGTATAAAGCGAAGTGATTTAACCACAATTTCAGTTTGCCTTGGATAATTGAAGCTATTGTAAATTCACATACACTAATCTGTTGAAGTGATTATAATTTGAAGGTATTTATATTATTTTTTTACTGTTACAAAATGTGTACAGACTTCAGGATCGATTATACAGCCGTTAAGTGAAATTTTAGTCAGAATGTAGCAACTGTTTACTGACTGAGGTCAAGCTTAATTCGATTTTATGTGTAGTAGAACACTGAGTTTTTGTTCTCTAAACTTAGATATTAGCTCGTGGACGTTGGAAATCGGACAATGAAAAATTGTGTAAATATATGTATATCCTTCTTGCCGAACCCCTGTATTTCATCAGGCTATGAGTGTGGGAAGAGATTTTTATCACGATAACGTCTATAATCTCAAATTTCATTGGATTACCTTACAGAATATTTTTGTTATAATGTAAATTTTGTTCTCCTTTTTTGTCTTCACTGCTCTTAATTGTTGACTCATTTGGCTGCTGCGTGGCTCTCTGACAGTAAGACAAAATCTAAACAGGGAAAAAACTACCATGCAACTGAAAAACATACCTCACCTAACAATAAAGTTATTCCTGAGAATGTCAGAAAACTTAATGACGAAAAGTTGACGAGGATGCCTGGAAACTTTTATGGCAGACTTTACTTCATTTTAGATGATCGAAATTAACTGGTAAGTCCAGATGGGTCTATTTCCACCTCGGAGGTACGAACGCCCATCATCGGGTACTAAAATCACAGACTTTACTACTAAGCTATTTCAGCTGGGACTCAGCGGCAGTAGATCTGTAACAAATAAACTGATTTGTTACTAAGGTATAAACAGTGTTCTTACTAGTTAAGTCCGGTCTAGTTTGAACTTATATTTTACCATACTGCCCAAATTCTTCTTTCACATCAAGTGATCACTGTGAAGTTTTAGTCTTAAAATACTGACTAAACTCTGTTAGTAAAGTTTGCTATGAGATCACCAAGTAATTTGAATCCTCATGGTGGTGCATTTTCACTGAATATGATATTATTATATATTATTATTATATCCTTTAATTCCTAGAGGAACATAGGGCTTAAGCCGAGCGTCTCCATTGCGCTCGGTTTTCTGCCAACTTTTTCACCCCGCTCCAAGTCACCCTCGCACTGACGACCTACTCGACGCTTCCCTTTAGGGTTCCGCTCGAGCGATGGCTTGTCTAGTGATGTCACTTGATGGTTTCCTCAAAGTATGGTCAATCCATCTCCATTTCTTCCTCCTTATTTGTTTCACAATCGGTTCCTGGTTGATTCGCTCATTGCCAGAGATGCCTGTTGCTGATCTTTTCTGGCCAGCCATCTGATCTTGAGTAGTATTAAGCGAAGACAACTGTTAATGAAGGTCTGTAGTTTGTTTGAGGTGCTGTTTATGACGTACCTAGTCTCTGATCCGTATAGTAGCACCGACTTCACATTAGAGTTGAAAATTTGGATGTGACTTTTTCACGCTGAGTGCTGTTGACCTCCACACAGGCTTAAGGGTAATGAAAGCTTGTCTTGCTTTTCCGATTCTGGCTTTGATATCCTCTTCAGTTCCATCCGCCTGCAGTTGAAATGATGCTTCCCTTGTCGGTAGGTAAAGGAGGTTGTTTCTTTCAGGTTCCTCCCATTTATGCTGATTGTTGTCTGTTGTTGTTGTTGTTATTGCTATTGGTGTTGGTCAGAAATCTTCATCACCTCTGTTTTATCTACGTTCACCTGCAGTCCTATCTTTGAATATAAGATGTTCAAAGGTAATCAGTAACAAGGTGGACATATTTAGTCAGAAGAAAGAAACGTTCATTGTTATACAAGCAACAAGTGCATAGTTTTTTTCGATGAAATCTGTAACAAAATATTATGGTGTTTACTTCTACTTACCTGAAAGTAGTACATCTGACTGACCGATCTTTCTAGTAGACGCAAGTTTTTATTCTTTTTATTTTCTGGCTTTGAATGATGGTTAAAATGTATAAGTTTTGGTTGTTTGTGAATTGTAGAATAATTGCTCTTTCTTAATTCAACCGGACTTAACCAGCTGATTGGACACCTGGTAATATCTGCTCCAGCACTAAGTTGAACATTCCATTGACATGGTATTTCATATAGAAGGTCTGCATACTTGAATACAACCATATTCATTACATCCTGGAACAGAAATTAAGCACCGATAATGTTTGATTCAATGTTTCATGTGTTGTAGGCTAATTTTAACTTACAGTGATCAATTTCCAAATATTGGTTTTGTAGGGATTTTGTTTGATTGTATGGAGGATTTCATCATGAGCTGACATCAGTTACAAAACCATCGGAAAACCTGCGAGTACTGGACAGCTGTTTCGTCCTGGTATGGGACTCCTCATCATCGAAGTTTGAACCCGGAACCTGCTGGTTACAAGGCGAGCTCGGGTCCAAGAGCCCCAATGGTCTACAAGCTCACCTTGTAATCAGAAGGTCCTGGGTTCGAACCCCGGTGGATGCGTACTGCTGAAGAGTCCCAAACTAGGACGAAACAGCTGTCCAGTACTCCCAGTTTTACAGTGATCACTCAAACCAAAATATCCTACAGGTATTTATTTAATCAGATTATTTTCATAAGAATGTTCCACAATTCCTGTGGCAGAAAACGTATCCAATGTGATCTTCAGTCATACCTATCTTCGGATTTTTCCTCTATTCCAATGTATGTTACCATATTAGACAGCTATGATTTTTCAGTACAACCCAACTTCTACTTTTGTGATTCAATAATTAATCAGTTTTTCTTATACTCTGTTGACCATTTAATTTTTATGGCTTTTGGTGCATTTCTAATTTGTATACTGAGCACATGGGTGGATAAATGTTTTAAATCATGAAAATAAGGGAATACTTTTATAACATTTGACAAGCATCCCTTTCATTCAAAACTTCCCCTTCGCCTACTTCTTAGTATAAGGAAGGCTAATTTTTACAAAATGACTTAGAGATTAGAATATAATTTGCTGTTATCATATTTTACGCGATAGTAAGTGGATTTTCGTTCATATGAAGTTTCAACAACATTTTAATTAGTTATTTCAGTTGGAAATGCCATAGAATGGATAAAACTTGTAATATTACAAACTAAAAGTTGTATATCTTACATACATCAGCTTCGTTCCGAAAAAAAAACTGTTCATTACAACTGTCCAGTGCTGTCACGTTTTCAGTGATTCCCGTTTGCATCCATCTCCGTATAATTTCACTACTCACTTATTGATTTAATATGCCAAGGCGCGGAGTGTTTAAACATATCTTAAGTGAATGACACATGTCTAGTACAAAATGAAGAGAATGTTGACTACTGTATGATAGTAAATACGAATTCATAATTCTAGAATCTGGAGAGGAACATACTAGAAACAACTGTTCACTCAAAAATATCTCTTATTTTGAATACACAGTGAGAATTTTCCAAAAATGGAAGATTATGAGTACAGTAGAGATTTAACATATTTATTCTGATGCATTTGAGCAGTATCATAGCATGCGTTATGCTATCAACTATATAAATTATAGACAAACAACACAAATTGTTATGAAATTAAATACAGTAATATTTAACGCAGTCAAGTGAATTTCCGATTTCAGAATTATACAAGCATGCATGAAATACCCCCCAGCTTACCTGTTCCCCAGTTTCTAAATAACCCTTACTACCCATTAGGTAAGCAGTTACACTAATCCAAATTTCATTCCACATGATGGATCGTAGTTTGAACAGATCAAATAATAAAATTCCACCATTGTATCCGTAGCCCTGACATAAAATGTATTCAGAAGAAATGTTATATTAATTGCATTAATTAAATTATGATGATTCTTCATGCTTTTCTAAACTACGAAAGTTTACGTGTGACTGTGCCCTGAATTGACATTTTTGCACAACTTGGGGGCACAATAGGCATTAATAGACTTTAAATTTTATTAAAACTTCAAATATACAAGTAGAGATCAGACATTATTTTTAAATGAGCTAATCTAGTAGTCATAAAAATGTGCTCGAATAGCTTACTGATAATGACTCTGAATACAGCAGTAAGTTACGCAGCCTTGATTCTCAGAAGGGAAATGAGTTCCTCTAAGTTAGCAGGCACGCTTTACTGATGAGCTCCAAGATGCACAAAACCTAGGTCCAGGGATTTCTGCTAACCGCCTTCAACTACTCAACATCAATAACTGTGTTGTCGGATCAGTTCAATACTGGACGACACAGAGATTCGCTTAACTCTTGTGCAAGGATAACAGACAAAATTGTGAATCGTTCTACATTTGTTAACCTGGCCTACCTCACCGACCCATTCTAGGCCTCGTAAAGATGGAAGATTGGGTGTGAGGTTAGCAACCACACTCCGTAAAAAAATATATCATCACCACTGCTGAAGAGTAAAAGCTTAGGAAATCTAGTCGAAAAAGGTATTTTCTTTTGAAGAGAGCGAAAGTAAGCACAGGGACATTGAAATTCAGCGCCATGTCTTGGGCTAACTGGCAGGGCTGCTCAGATTGCAGAAGAAATGAGAGGATTTAGCATAGAAATCTGAGAATACCCAAAGCATCTACACATAAATAACCTATGATCAATGGCTGGTTGTTTATATATATATATGCATGAAAGTTTTAAACTTACTCTCCATTCTTTGATCAGTTTCTTCATCACGAAATGGAAATGAGGATTTTGCTCTACAGCCATACCTATCATCTTCGCAAAGAAAAACATGATAAGGTTACCTCAAAGTTTGCCTGGATGCATAATATCGACGATAATGTTAAGGCAGTTTTCAAAAAAAAATGTCTCTGCAATTAAATGGTTGCTTCGTTGAAATTATTGGTCAGAAAACAACTAAAATTGACACCCATCATACTTATGAGATTCACTGGTAATGTATGTTAACAAGTGTCAGGGGTTTTTACTCTAATGTTTATTAGCCGACCACTGCCTTTTCATCACTTTCGCTTGATGACGTAATCGAAGCGGAATTTATTAGAGCAAAAGGATGAAGATAAAAGTAGGGCAACTGGCATTGTCCATACTTAATTAACTCAATAAAGTTGTAGCAGCATTAATAGCATGCTGAGCACTAAGATACGTTTATATTTAAAGTTTTGACTGATTTTATTTTGAGATGACACCAGAAACTTTATACTTCTCTTTAGATTATGAGTTTCTGTAGGAATATGGATTAATTCCAGTCTAGATTTCGTTGCAAGCCAAAACCAATTAGAGGTCATTGAAAACCAGCGAGTACTGAGGAGCTGTTCTAGTTTGGGACTCTTGTGCAGTGCTCGCCTATGACCCCACAAAGGATCCAATCCGTGACCTTTAGGATACGACACCAAGCTGGTTGATCATTCAGACACTTGAGCCAGGATTCGATGATCCGTGAACCAGCTTTTAATTTGCCCTGAAAGCCATTAATTTCGAGTCAAGTGTTAGGTAGCAAGAAATTAAACTTTTGACTGTTTTTCTATAATTTCAGTTTATTTTCAGAAGTTATTCAAAAATTCAGTGTTTTTTGCTCATGCAGTCAAGAATATTCTATGCTGATTTTGTAAGCAAACACCATCGATAAGCATCCTGTATTTCAGATAGATAGAAACTGTGAATATTATTCTTCGTTTTAACAAAATCTAGGCAAAAATGAATCACTATTTTTTTAATTCACAGTGTATGCCAATTCCTTGTAAAACATTGGAATAGTTTTACAAATTTAGATGCATTCTATTGTCAGTGTACACTAAAATTCTAAAGTTTTATTTTCTGTGTTTTCTTACCACCATTACTTTATAGTACATCTTTAACACCCAACTGCATCTAATACAGGGTGAATTTACTAGACAGTCTCATTTTTAGTTCGAATGACTATCGCCTCAGCTGTGTGCAGCAGACGAATACGAAGTCTATTGGAAAGATTCGGTGGGATACGACGAATTACTTTGAAGGCTCTCGTTTTCTCCACTGCATGACCACTATCAGTTAAATGTGACAAAATTGAGCTACGGATTGTTTTTGTCCGTCCTTTGCCAAACTACGATGTGAAATGTTCACTAACACGTTGGCTAAGCTGTCTAGTAGTACGGCCAACATAACTGTCACCGCAGGTGCAGTTGAATTGATAAATACACATAGATGTGGCAAAACTATCTAGCTTATCCTTCGTTTGCATCCCAATCATTCGTTGGCTAGAGAATGACAAACATAGGTGTGCTGCGTAAAATGTTCTTTGTATACTCCTTGAAAGTCTTTGGAAGAGAATCTCACTTGATAAGTCACCATTAAACTGTAACTTAATAAATAGAGGTTTCTTACGTGCAGTCAGAGTCTCAGGTTTAGCACGATGAAAAGAAATCTTTCGTATAATTCGTCATTAAAACAATACGAATAGTACTAAAACAATTAAGTAAATTTTAATGAAGTTCACAGGCTTGATTAACACTGATTGTCTGTTGAAATGTGAAGTTCACATCTAGCATGGTCAGACACTCTGCTCTTCTCCAGCTTACTAGCAGTGGATACATATTTATCCTCCAGCATGTAATGTTTTTTTAATTAAATATAATTAAGATATTTTGTCTTCTTTCATTTGCCGAATTATAAACACGCTTGCGATTAGTGAACACTAATTATAACTGTGAAAATATACTTTGATAATTACTGAAATGACTTGAAGACAAACGTTTACGCGGGTTTTCATTTTCGAGTTTACTTTGTTAAAATATGACTCATAGAAGATATGAAAGTGAATAGAATTGAGTATGACAATTACTTTTCATTGTCTTTCATTATGGAAAGAGTTTATATCAATGTGAAGCTGCTCTTGTGGTTCACTTCTTAAACCAATAGCTGCCCTCTTCCCACCTATTTCAATAAAAAGGTTATTTTCTCAGGAATGATGTTTGTTTTCATAGTGGAGTTTAAAATTAACTCACTTGAAGAGTTACTTTTCATAGCTGCCAAATAAATACTTATTACCAAGGTTACCAGGAAGACTTTTGATCAAGGGGATTTTTGTAGACCTTGTGATCACCAGCCTAAGTTGCTCTTGATTCGAGTGTCCTGAAGATCAAAATATTCCTTACAATTTTGGACTTAGTCATTGGCCTGGTTCTTTGAGTGATTTTCACAGCAAAAGCTTCTATTAATCTTACTGTATCTGATTGCATTTCACTCCTATGAAATATTTTAGTAACATGACTTTCTCTTGTTAGCTTAATCAATCAATTTCCCTTTGTTTTGAATTGATAGTATTCATTTAATTCTTAACGAAATATGCATAATTTATGGTATATTATGGCGTCGGTGGCACAGCAGTTAGGACGCTCGCCGACCATGCACATGGTCCGGAGTTCGATCCCCGTCCGACCCACTTATTTACCTCGCTAAGCCATAAATAACGCTGGTAAAGAGGAAAGGTTTGGCATGAGGCTAGCAACCCCATCCTGTAAAAAGAATCATCACTGCTACAGAAAGTTCAAGCCACTAGCTTGAGGCCCTATATTCCACTGGGAACGTGAAGGAAAAAAATGCTAGATCATGAGAAATCAGATTGATCAAAAGGACATCATAATGGATAAATATACTTCTTGCAACAAAAAGCCGGTCTAGCTTAAGTTGTAGATATAGTTTATGATAGTCAGCAGATATCTTAAGGTTTAGATCTCATTTTTGTATTCATATTAATTACGACAACATAATCACAGAGTTTTGAAATTCCATATTGTTTTTACAAATATGAAGTACCTTGGCAAATATCTTAATCGGAAAGTTTACGAGCCATTCACTTTTAATCAGAGGTTATCCCTTAAAAACCTTATTTATATAGACTTATCCATTTTCACACTTTTATCAATGTTCTCCTGTATTTTATTTGGATGAAGTAGAATCCGATGCAGAGAAGGCAACAAGAAACTCGTTACTTCATTATAATGAATTACTGAATTTCAGGTATTCTAACCAGTATGCTGCCAAATAATCAGACTTTTGTACTGCAATCTTTTCAGTAATAGTTTCGTGTCAACCCTTAAATATCTAGACAAATGTGCGAAGGCGATCGAAACCAATCATTTGAGTACTTACAACATAATCATTAGAAAAATGAAGATTATGTAGTTTTCGTGAAGAAAATTAAACGGTGAAATAATTCTGTTGAACAATGTGTACATTTGTAGAATTTATATGGTTTTTCTGGAACACAGATATCTGCTTATACACGAACTTATTGAGCGATAGCATGTAATATGACTTACTAATTTTTAATGTTGATTGTAGCCTGTTTCAAGACATAACAGGTATCACACACTACTTTAATCTGGTCATAGTTAATAGTCAACTACGGCCAGCTTCAATGCTTAATGACATCAGTTGATGTCTCACGGAAAAAACTCATATCCTGAAGACCAAATATATGACTTACTCAAGTGTCCCAACACGTCAGACACTGAAATGTGAGGCTTCGTCTTAAATGAATTCAAAGCTCTTGCACGAGAAATGCAGATATGTTGTGAAGTAGATTTGTGAATATGTGGAACCAAACGAAAATGATTAAAATACCAAGCATGACAATTTACTCTTTGTTTCCGTATCACTGTACATATATACATAATTTTTAAAAGAATTTACTCCTCCATGTTTTCTAACTTTCTCCTACTAATCTTAATTTTTCTCTACAAGTTCCTCTTCTACATACAGCTGAAGCAATAGGAATCCACCTGAAGAAGCCGAACCTGTGCGTTTAGAAGAAATTTGTACTGCCATTTTCCTCACATTGGCCATCGTTACAAGAATGCATAAATAGGACTACTTCGCCCCCCTCCCCACAAACATTTAAAAATTATAGTTGTCCAAATTATTTTATTTATTTTTTCTGACCACTTCATCTTTAATTACGCGTTATCCTTGTAAAATTAATTCACCGGTAGCACAGTGGTTAGGATTTTTGCCGACCATGCACACGGTCCGAAGTTCGATCCCCTGTCGACTCACACCTGATATCTATGATCGGCCTGCAAAATTTGGGCTACCGATATCACATGCTGAAAATTCCATACTTGTACCAAAAATACAGTGTGGAATCAAGCTGTAATCTTTTAACTGTGTGTATTGATTTTCTTCGTTAATTATCAACCCATTGACATTTTGACACTGACTAATTATTGTTATCAAGCATACCACCACTTGATTGGTAAACTGCTGTGTATTGTAATAAAAATGCTATATATAAATATTAAAATTGAGCCAGAGATGAGGATCTAATTGAAAAGTAAATATTTCTTCGCTCAATCTTTCTGTTTTCTAACTGTTTGACATAAAATGTCTTTTGTTTCTTCCAACCCCCGTATGATAGCAGTTAAAATTTATTGAAAATTTATGACCCAACTAACCTGAGTTCCTTGAAAGTTTTCAAAATGATTCCATAACTCAACAATATCAGCATTAAAAAGCATGTCAACATCAATAATAATAACCTGGAAGGAAAATGCATTAAAATTATGTACATTGCCACCATCACACATATGCATACTGGCTAATCTACTTGCGTATGAAATAACCAAATTATCTCTTAGCGGTGGAATTGAATCTCACAGGAGTGAAGAGTGACTTCTCAGTCCATGATGTACACCTTTGTACTAAAACTGATTCTCTTTTATGTGTCATAATAAAACTGGTAAAACTGACACTACCACAAATGTGTTATGTCTATTTTTACCACACTTTTTGTTTACTTCTGTATACATCAAAGTTGTTCGTGACTCATTTATCTAACTCAAGAAAGACATAGATGATGAAATCCTCCAACCAATCAGACAAAATTGGCTACAAAACGAATACTTAGAAATTAAACTAAAACACGCTAGTGACTGCTCCTATTCGGGTAGTTAACCTAGGGTTCCAGTGGGAAGCCGTGACCAGTAAGGTACAGCAGGTTGAAAGTGAGGCAGTAATTCCCCGAAGAATATATTGAGAAGTGGTCGCGCTATGTCATAAATTGGCTGGCAGAAGTTGGAATTTATGGGTTGGCCATTGGATAGGGTTAGGTCCCAGTGGCTTAATGGTCTACGAGCCAGCTCGCCTTGTAACCAGAAGGTCCTGGGTTCGAACCCGATGAAGAGTCCCAGAATAGGACGATATGAACAGATGTCCAGTACTCCCAGGTTTTCCAATGGTTTTGTAACTGATGTCAGCTCACGATGAAATCCTCCAACTAATCAAAGACACAGATGCTTATAAGTGACTAAAAGGATTTATACATTTGGTTAACTTGATAAATTTCGATAAAGAAAGGAAGACGAAATTTGCAGTATAAAATGATATCATCATTCTATTCCACATGTTCTCATCAGCTGCAGACTACCTGAAATCACAATGGTTTTATAGATGATAATAACATACTTTAATGTTTGAGTGGTGGTAGAGAAGAAATACTATAAAATTGATGTATCTAAATGAAAGCATTACAATTTTTTTAGTTTAAGTTTCCATCATCAATTTACACGCTTTTAAAGTTGAAAAGAGGGGGAGGGGTAAGACAGAAAACAGAAAAATTGATTAACAGAACAGTGTTAGCTTATAGGTTCACATAGCAACTCAAGAAACAAAAGCGGTTACAGTTTATGAGATTAAGATTTGTTCAGTGAGTTGAGATCACTGACACCGACAAATCGATGGGGGCACGATGGGTTTGCCTCTGGGAACTATCCTGACTGATATCTTCATGGGCTACCTTGAGCAGACACAACTAAGTTCTGCTATCAATGGAACAACCTACTATCGCCGATATGTTGATGACACATTTGTTGTTTGCAACGATATGGATCACGCATCGGCACTATATGATCGCCTAAATGAGATACATCCAAATACCAAATTCACCATGGAATATGAACATAATAATGAGTTCAATTTCCTGGATCTAAATGTAAAAAGAACAAACGAAGGCACGGTCGAAAAGTCCATCTATAGAAAAGAAACCTGGACTGGACAATATCTTCACTATAACAGCTTTTGTCCCATAAGCTATAAACGTGGATTAGTGAGGACTTTGTATGACAGAGCCAGGAAGCTATGTTCACCAAACAGGTCGAAGAAGAATTAGATTTCGTCGAGAAATGCCTAAGGGAAAATGGATACCCTAAGGGATTTATACAGAAGTATAGCAGAGAAAAAGATAAGAAAGAAAAGCATCCAACTGTAGAAAAGAAAAAAGTGTTTATTTGTCTACCATACAAAGGAGATGCAGTGTCACAAAAGATTGACAAAAGACTGAAAGGTGCAATAAATAGAAGCTTCCCGGCAGCAAAACTCATAACAGTATACAGCACCACTCCTTTAATTCACTCAAAACTGGATAAATACCCTGCTGATGTCACCTCCAACTGCGTTTATGAATTCACGTGCACTTGCGAGAGCAAGTACATTGGAAGGACAGAAAGAAGGGCTTCTATCCGGTTTTCTGAACATATTCCAAGAAACCTGTGCCTGAAAGGAAGCAGATATTCCCAGAGTGCAATTACCAGACACATTATTGATACCGGACATCTCGTAGAGATTTCTAAGTCCTTCAAAATATTAAATAGACAAAGGACAGCAAATTTACTACGATTTGCCGAAGCAATCGCAATCAAAAGACTTAAACCAGACTTATGCATACAGAAAGAGAGTGTGATTAACCTCTCACTCCCTTGGTAACAGAATTTTGATTTTGATTAGTCATCTAATTCAGTGATCTCAACTCACTGAACAAATCTTAATCTCATAAACTGTAACCGCTTTTGTTTCTTGAGTTGCTATGTGAACCTATAAGCTAACACTGTTCTGTTAATCAATTTTTCTGTTTTCTGTCTTACCCCTCCCCCTCTTTTCAACTTTAAAAGCGTATAAATTGATGATGGAAACTTAAACTAAAAAAATTGTAATGCTTTCATTTAGATACATCAATTTTATAGTATTTCTTCTCTACCACCACTCAAACATTAAATTATGTTATTATCATCTATAAAACCATTGTGATTTCAGGTAGTCTGCAGCTGATGAGAACCTGTGAAATAGAATGACTAAAAGGAGTTTACCATGAAATTTCGTCTCGCAATTATTAGTAACTTTTGTGTAGGTGATTTCAAAATCTTGAGAATAATGCCATTTAATCAATAATCAGGGTGGAATCTCTCCACCACACTTATAGACTATCAATGAAATATTCAGTATTAACTTTTGTGTTTACGTGTCCATTGTCTTCTAGGTACGTTTGATTCTCAGCCTCAATGCAAGTCGAATCAAATGATAATTATCAGTCAGTAAAATCCGACCCAATATCTGAACAGTTTTCGACACTCACTCCATATTAAATTGATGATGTAAACGAGTCGAAATAGTTTCAGACCACCAAGCAGCGACTTCAGCACCGTGCAGTTTAGACTTGAGCGACTTTATCAGAATTTAAGTTCATTATATAATTACAAACGGTTTAGTAGTTCACTCAGAGGATCCATAATATAATTTTTGACAAATGGGCAGTCACAAGAAGAATCAGACCATCAAATTAGCCTGACAAATAAGTTCAAATGAAGACAAGAAAGTAAAAATTCAAAACAATATTCACCCATGCTGATGTATTTGCTGATAAACCTGGCTTTTCCGAATTTTTTAACCACGATAAAATATCCCAACTGACATCCATTTTATAGGTTTTATTAAAACAGTCAGTTATTTGCTGTGACGCGTTTTACTGTGGTGTTTTTATCACGTCTTCGAATGATGTGGTTTTATTTTGGAAAAGCAATTCCATTCGATAAAATCCAACCAGGTGTAAAATCGCACCTAGAATTTATTTTCCATAACCTCAGGGTTACTGCTAAACAAAAGGTTCCATCGTAATCAAACTCTGGCACCAAATAGATGAATTTCAGACCATATTCAGACTACATGACGTACGCTGCTGATCAGTATGAGACGTTTGAAATGAGTCTCATCAACAAGTAGTGCTCGCCAGCTAGGCTGAGATGAATCGACCCCAGCTAATGACACAAATCAGTAGTTCATACTGTACTGCATCAATGCTCACGGTTTTTACACTACTTTTAATGTCAAGCAGTTAGCATATTGTATGAAAACTAAGAATAAATTTCAATATGAACTGCATATTTTGAGATTAACTAACTTGATTTCAGACTATAGCCTACAATTACAAATGGCATCGCCTATGCAACAGCTTTTGAAGTGTCAACGGAACAACAATGTCAATTTCCACCAATTAATGAAATAATTTCTCCAACTAAATCCTCCAACCAATTAAATTTGATAAACTTGAACGATTGTGCCCTGTAAATAAGGTACCAGATGAGTACATTTTATTTTGTATGTTTAGCTGTTATGTTGTTTTGCACCGAATAGGACTTCGAATTAAGTTTACAATGTATTATAGTCTGTCTAAAACAGCTTCATTCATTATCTTACAGTTATTAAGTCTACAGCATACTTCATGTTAAACAATATTCCTCTGAAGCTTTACAAACCTGAAAAGTGATGATTTCTTCAATAAGGTAAAATTTTCCTCTTTTTCAAGTATGAAACACAGATATTTCATCTTCAGGTTAGGTTATCGTAAGACACACACCACAACTCACCATTGGAAACCACTTTGATTGGACACTAGTAACTAGTGTTATGCGTCTAGCCCTTTCTTTGGTGCAGACTGAATTCTGTCAGTCAGGTTTGCAATGTGGCCACCATTCTAGGTAGCTCGCCATCACGGTGCACATTGATTTGATGATATTAGACGGTTGGAGGCAATCGGCCATAGGAAGCCTTGCACCTGGGTTTCGTGCTAGTTGGTACTCGTCAGCAAGGTGCATTAGCAACCTTGAAGGAACTCATTTCCCTTCTGAGATTCGAACCCGCATCACCCAGTGCTGCAGTCAGTAACATTACCACTAAGGTATTCGGGCTCACGAGTGACCTCCTGTGGGACTGAGTCCGAATAGCTCAGTGGTAACGTTACTGACTGCAGCACTGGGTGATGCGGGTTCGAATCTCAGAAGGGAAACAAGTTCCTTCAAGGTTGCTGATACGCCTTTCTGACATGTGAGTGCCAACTAGCATGAAACCCAGGTGCAAGGCTTCCTGTGACCGACTGCCTCCAACCATTTAATATCATCAGAAACCACTTGATTTTCTGGAATGAAATTTAACCATATAGTCACCAATAGAAATAAGTATCATCGGTGAAAAGACTGAAAGCAAGAGATTTTTGAAATACCACTTTTTTCTTTGATTATTCCCAGCAGAGAGTACATATCTCTATATGCGGGCTAAATGGCAAAGATCATGAAATCCTACAATACGTTTTTAACCACTATGACGAAGTCTAATGGTCCATGTATTTTATATCTGTCATTTAATTATAAACGACAATGACCAACTACCGTTGTCAGCCAGCAACCTTCCTTACACATAAGTAGGGATTCAGTATCACTCAGTTTTTAAAAAAATACTATATTTTATCGACACACTTAGTATGTATGACCCACGAAATGTCTGAACCTTACCAAAGGGAAAAAACACATTTACATACTTTATTTATGGTTGCTGGAAGAACATCAGGTAGCAGCAATTTGATGAATGGCTTCGCACCCGCAGGATGTCTGGATACTATCCACTGAAGGTTATCCTAGAAAAGATTTCACTCATCAAAGCAAATAATACCAATACGAACAAATAAGCGACACGTTTGAATTTTTGATAACAATCAAAGCAGGAATAGTACTAACTCACAGGTTTAATCTCCTTCTACCATTTTAATAAAAAAAATACGACTAATTAAACAAACAGTATCGTTCTTTTTAAAAAGATCATCTGAACTGTGACAGAAACTGTCGATCGACCATTGCCAGTTTTTTTTCCTATATTTTCGGTTGTAACTAAGAGAGCATTACCAAAGTGAGAGAAATCTCAGTGGTCTTTCACAAAATATAAGATCTTAGTTTTACAGAATGTTAAAGAAAAGAACTGATGACCAAAAGTGGATTTATATATTTTTCCTCGTGATAACTGCCGGTATGTATACAGTTCTAAAGGTAACAAATTGATCATGATCAAAATAAACAAAAGGCTTTAAGAGTTTGTGGTATCTACACTGGCATTTGCATAATCCTACATTATTAAAAGCATTCAGATAGATCACCTTGTAGGCAATTTCAAGATTGTATAGCGAGTCTCAGTACTAAGCCTTTTTAGAGCCCAAGGGTGTTGACGTTAACGGATAGTACGAAGTATACTAACGCAAGACCTAATACACACGACTTCTATAGTATTCCTTCCGCGTAGACCAAAGGCAAAGCAAAACACCATAATTGAACGGTCAAATTACGAACTATATTTAAAGACCAAATCGGAGTGTCAGATGATTGCTTAGCTAGCTAGGGATTGTTCACTAGTGAATGAATGTAACACGACGGCGTGTCAAATGGCGTGGATGCTTGACCGTAAGCCTTCAGCCAAACAAGTTGACTTAAACAGTGAGGGTCAGAATCCAATGTTCAGTGATAAACATTGTGGTTAATAATTCTGGGGAATTACCTACCGCTACACCTTAATATAGCTTACTCCACTTCTTCTTTAAGGCATAAACGCAATAATTGAATAAATAAGGAGACATAGTGATTATGATAATCCGGGAATAACGTGTCTAACACCTGTATGTTCTGTAGCTGATATCAGCCCATGATTAATCCTGGAATTATTTCACATTAGATGAACGCTAATATACAACACCAACACAAAAATCGCCTAAACAACAATAGAAATTGGGAATTTTAACTGGAATGAACAACAGTAGAACAGTATAATTGATGCTAGTTGAAACAGCAGATTTCGAATTGCATAATAATAAACTATTTTGTAAACATCTTTTACCTTGAAACGTTTTGTGGAACACCTATAAAGGGATAAAATATTCAGATATCAGTGCTTCAGTCAGCAGTCTTTCAACGTCACTAGAGATATGAGGGGATTCGATGACATGACTAAGCAATAATATATGTAAATCTTGGTAGTGATGGTTTATAATGCCACATTCACTTGTTTATCGGTCATATATCACGTAGTGAAGCAGCATTATTTACTGGATGACGTTTTGAGAACAATTTATTGTTCATAATCACTTTAAGTGTAATTACACAACTTCGAAATTCCATTTCTAAAGTTCACGTTTTTCTAACCATTTGTCGTGAGGATGGTAGATTTCGAAGTTGTGCAATTGCAAGTGATATGATTATGAACAATAAATTGTGTTCGAAACGCCATCTAGTAAACAATACTGTTTAATGTGCGACACACTGAACAAACGAATCAATATGTCATGATTGGGATATTTTGTCAGAGCTTGATATCTGGGTATTCCACCTCTAATTAATGCACAGTATACAATTCTAAATTCATGTAATGCTATAAATTTCGACCTCAACCCTGAAAGAAACTGCCAGATCCGTGGAAAGACTGATGTTCTTAAAAAAATATAAGTTTGAACTAACTATACTTTCATGTCCTATTTTCATTGGTATCTATGCACAAAAGGGTGGACAATAGACACTTTCATCAAAGTTTAACTGCACATTTATCCTTTTTTCTCAACTAAACATTTCGAATGAAATATTTCAGTGTATTGCTATGTCAGTAAAACTACTGTGTCAATAATCTACCATAGAGTGAGAGGAATTTTCGGATTTGTGGTTTCACTCGTGTTCTACTCTTAGAATGCCAAAATAAGCATGATCTATGGTTTCACTCGTTTCAACTAAATCAACAACCGAATAAATTTTAACAAAAAACGCATTGGAAAATAACAAATCTCCACTTCATCCTGGGTCATACTGCTTCAGTTAAACGATAAATAAATTGAAAAGTAATGAACTCACTGTATTGAAGCCTCAAAACAAAACTCATTTCGAACTAATTCAAAGAAATTATCAACTCTGACTTACTTTTATGATCGCATCGCATGCACGAGCTCCCTGCTAAGCCACTCACCGGAAATTAGATGACGAGGTATTTGGCTACCTTAAGAGAGTCGTAGTTACTTCTCCTGAGTAAAACGGTTAGGATTGTTTGTTTGGATATCTACAGCATTTCATTACAAGTCATGCTGGTTACCCGCAAAATGTGGTATTAATTAGGACAAGATTAGAACCAATTGGCACTGGAGACTTTTGTGGGCTACTATTTATTCCTCCTTTTAGAGTAGGATTCACAAACGCACACTTCAGCTCACTGGTTGTCATACACAGTAATGATAAGACAAGGATTATTTAGCTCAACTAAAATGCATGTTATTTTATGCAAGCTGTGAAACAGTTTCACTGTACAAAAAGGCTTTCTAGGTTTTTATCAGGATTCAGGAGAAACAAATCATGTATTGATCAAATCGCTACTCTACGGATCATCATTGAACAAAGCTTGGAATGGTAGTCACCTCTCTATCTCAACTTCACCGACTTTGAAAAGGCCTTCGACAGCGTCGATCGAGAGGTGATTTGGCAACTACTTCGCTACTACGGGGTCCCAACGACAATTATACATCTCATTCAACAGTTATACGACAATGCTGCATGACAAGTAATCCACAACGGGAAACTTACGGAAGCCTTTGAAGTGAAGACGGGAGTGCGACAAGGCTGTCTATTATCGCCAATGATCTTCCTGATTGCAGTAGATTGGATACTGCGACAGACAACGGCCAATGAGGAAACAGGCATAAAATGGACTGACACAAAAGACTTGGAAGATCTGGACTTCGCCGATGATATATGTCTGATTTCCCACAAACTGGAAAATATGCAAGTGAAAAGCAACAAGTTGGCAGAAGAAGCATCCAGAGAAGATAGGACTTCAGGTGAACATACAGAAAACAGAGGTGATGAAGATTCCTGGCTAACACCAACAGCAACAACAACAACAGACAACAATGAACCAGCATAAATGAGAGGAACCTGAAAGAAACAGCCTCCTTTATCTACCTGGGAAGCATCGTCTCAACTACAGGTGGAACTGACGAGGATATCAAAGCCAGAATCGGAAAAGCAAGACAAGCTTTCATTACTCTTAAGTCTGTGTGGAAGTCAACAGCACTCAGCATCAAAAATAAGATCCGGATTTTCAACTCCAATGTGAAGTCAGTGCTACTATACGGATGAGAGACTAGGTACGTCATAAACAGCACCTCAAACAAACTTCAGACCTTCATTAACATTAACAGTTGTCTTCGCTCAATACTCAAGATCAGATGGCCAGAAAAGATCAGCAACAGGCATCTCTGTCAATTAGCGAACCAACCAGGAACCGATTGTGCAACAAATAGGCAGGAAGAAATGGAGATGGATTGGCCATACTTTGAGGAAACCATCAAGTGACATCACTAGACAAGCCATCGCTCGAGTGTAACCCTAAAGGGAAGCGGTGAGTTGGTCGTCAGCGTGAGGGTGACTTGGAGGAGGTCATGTGAGGAGGAGATGAAAGCATGTGGGCAGACTTGGAGCTAGGTGAAAACTCTAGCATAGAACGGAACTCAATGGAGACGAGTGGCTGAAGCCCTATGTTCCTCTAGGAACTAAAGGATATAATAATAAATAAGGTTGTTATCAACTTCCATTTCTGATACAGGATTCACACATATATCAACCTTTTCTTTTAATTAATAGTGAGATAATCACTTCTGAAGTATTTGTCGCTGTTTAAATTTTTATTGCCTTAGTAAGCAAATGAAACTGTCAATTAATATTTATGCTTACCGTAGAGTTTTCTGAGATGTACGAAAATCCAGCACTGTGTTGATTGGAGTCAGTATAAGCAAAATAAAGGCAAACTGAAGTCAATAACACAGTGATTATCACAATATAAACGAATGGCTGAATGGTGAGTGTACACTTTTTAAGAGAACTGTTCATTTGATTACAAACTTTATCACAGTAATTCCTCTGAACAGATGTTAAGTAAGACAGCATGGTTGGCAAACATTAGGTAATATGAATGTTACTTTTATTTCAGTTCTCAATTCTCTTACCATTGAAACTGTATACTGCATAACAATGAAGTAATTGGTACATCACTGTCGACCACTAGTATTTTAGAGACTTTTGAGTTACTTTTAATTGGTACATTGTGTGCGCTGAAGAAATAAATTATTACTCAGTTTTAAGAGTATTAAAGAGATGAAAAACTGTGTAAACTGACAGCTGAATTCATCTTCCAGAAGTATCAAAATTCTTGCTACTGAAAATACCCAGATTGAAATAGTTGAACAATTCTCAGGTATTGGTTTTGCAAGGATTTTCGTTTGATTGCATGGGGGATTTCATCATGAGCTGAGATCAGTTAGAGAACCACTGGAAAACCTGGGAGTACTGGACAGCTATTTCGTCCTAGTTTGGGACTCCGCAGCACTACTCACCCAGTGGGGTACAGCAGGTTGGAGATGAGGCAGTAACTGATTGAAGAAGACATTGGTCTACGAGCTCGCCTTGTAACTAGAAAGTCCCGGGTTCGAACTCTGTCGGTGGGTGCGTACTGTTGAATAATTCTCTTGTTTTTCCTACGCAAAAACAATGTGAACCCAGTGCGTCCGTTATGTTAAGTTTCAACCATTATTGGATCTGATTACTCCTACTTAATGTAATTGGTGTCATGTGAGAAATTTGTATGCAAAAGCAATTTTATCAGCTTCATCCATTCTGCGCTACAATCAATCTGACCCTAGAAGCGTACACGTGAATTCTATTACTAGCAACAAGTCAAGCAGGATAAAATAGATCTATTTAATTTTGTAAGTTTCTTTCCAACTGCTTAAATGAAACCTAAGTGATGAAAGTAATTAATTTTTAATGAGAATTTTGATAATATCTTAGTATGCTGTCACTAATCTTCCGTCACTATGGTAACAGTTATTGAAATTATTAAGTGGTTATGTTCATGAATCTGTTTATGAAATAACGTTTTGTCATTCTTTTCGATTTGTTTTCTCAACCCCTCATCATTGAGCTGTATACATTCGGTAATTTGTAAGTAATTTTAGAAGTGTGAGGGAGATGGTTAGATTACTCTTCTCCTATTGTATTGGCTGTGAAATTGAATGTCGTTGTTCCAACTGGAGCAATTGCTCATGAGTAACACAATCAGCAACTCCTTTGGTAACTTAGTTTAGTGAAATGTATTAGCACGTTAGACTGATTTATGCGGTTGGAAGTAGTTTGATTTTACACATATAAGGTGAGTTTGTATTGACCCGTTTTATTACTCGTCTTTGTAGTATACTTTCACTGTGTAATTGGATTTTGATTTGTTTATCACTCTAAATATTGCGTGTTAACAACTGATACTTTTGTACTCGCTCAACTTTTGAATTTTGATTACTGTGATAATACACGTTTGTACACCTTCTCAGGCGCCTTTTGATTTACGTTGTGGACGTCGAGCAAACACAACGTTAGGGCACAATAATAAACGAGAATAAGTACTAGGATATACGTGTAAGCTAGTTTGATCAAAAAGAGCAACACAACAAGTTCACATTTTAGAGCATAAGATTCTGTCATCTCATCCATTCTTTATAAACTGGATAAGAGCTTGGTTAGTCGTTAATTTTAACACGAAAGCAAGTAGATTTGTACTGATGGGCATTCGTTAAGAGGTATATCTACTTATTTGAATTCACCCGAAAGCAATATATATATATATATAGTTTACATGCTGAAAAACTGAACATTTGAGTTTTAGTTTATCATTGTTTTCTGCACATACTAATAAATGAAGACGACCCATATAGTGCATTAATAAATTCTGAAGTCCTATAAAATAGACTTAAAAGTGATCATTATCTCTAGCACTTTCCTCCTAGGTTTCGAAAATGAACTTCTCTTTTTAATCAGTACACTCAACTGATTTTGTATACCCTTCACGAAAAATTGTACACCTGAATGACAGAAGAGTCGATATTCTCGTAGAACTATATGAAGGACTCCATAATGTCCTACTTGAAACGTTGTTTAAATAAGGAAGTTTGACCAAAACAATTTGAAATAATAAACCGCTCATTGTTTCTTTGAGTATACTGGCAAATAAAAGGAAATGACTGAATAACATTCAGAAAGTTAAAGGTCCAAGAAAGAAAGAAAGAAAGTTGGCATACTAAATTATACCGAATTATTCTCTCATTATTTATCATCATTTTCCACAGACTTGCATTCTTTATAGACACATGAAAATAGATAAAAATAGAACAAAGAGGACGACAGTCTAGCACTTTCTATACAACCAACAATGATTACATCGAAAGGCATATATGAAGTATTTGTGACTGTCACCATCTTTTGTGCAACTTCTAGTGTGGTGAGAGCTGGTTACTAGCCAAAATTAGTAGAGAGCATTTACGTCAATGTTTATGTCCCCAATATTGGTTGTGAGAAAAATATGAACAAAGACTGATTCAACAGCCAACCACAGCAGATTTTGCGTAGGCGGATACAGTTAATATATAGATGATCTGACATGCAGGAAACAGCCACAAAGAGATGC
This sequence comes from Trichobilharzia regenti, assembly GCA_944472135.2. Lineage (NCBI taxonomy): Eukaryota > Metazoa > Platyhelminthes > Trematoda > Strigeidida > Schistosomatidae > Trichobilharzia > Trichobilharzia regenti. The sequence goes on from OX235270.1 coordinate 60,567,087, forward strand.
AAGGTTAACTTTCTGTGAGAAACAACCAATCAGAAGACTGTGTTTTTCTGCTAACAATAATCTATAATAATGTACATGAAAATCTATAAATATGTGTTGATTTCCTTAATAAACGATCTGTTTCCTGGCCCTTGTCTTCTGTTGTTACACTAGTATCTACTCAAGTCTCTTTATATATGCACAAGAACGACAATATTTTTGTTTCATAAATAATAATAATAATAAATTTAAGCAACCATGATGGGGATGAAGCTGTACAACCGGGCTCTGTTTGCACAACTAAGTTATCCCCTATTCGGGCTAGAGAGGATCCCATTTGCTTTCCACATCAAATTATCATCATCCTAAGATAAAAATAGTCAATACATTTAGATCTTACATTACAGGCATTTCTGAAGTCTTATTTTCAACATTTACGCAGCTGAATTCCACTGTGGATAAAATTTTATTTTGATAAAGTCTGAGAGTGTTTTACAGTAATATTTACTGATGAAGTTTCAACAACAATTTATGGCTCATAATCACATCAACGTTCTCACATAAGTTTCCATAATGGGATTATACTCTACCACAGTGCCCAAGTTTTATCATTATATCTATTCAGCTGAATGTTGTTATATTCTGATCTTCATTTCCTAGGATATACCCATTTACACAGGAGGTGAATCAACAAAACGTAAAATGAATGTATGCCTGCCTGCCTTGCTTCGAGTTGTGGCCGATGAGAGTGGAAGATTTGAAGAGGCCAACACTCTTCGTTTCACCATAGGTGTTCACGCTCTACCTCCCGCCTTGAGTGGTATAATATCGTGAGTAATACTGAAGTCAGGCGTAGAGTGTTAGGTAAGCAGGGAGAATCAGTGGACGCCAAGCCACCTGCTTCCTAGTCGATTAATTCTTAGCTGACATAGGACTAGGCTGGAAAACAACTAGAAGTGGTCAAATCAAAACCTGGAATCAATCCATGAAGTCTTTGACTGTTGGTTTGAGACACATAGGCGGGTGTAGATCACCTGACTGGGATCCTCGAGACGTGAACAACCAATGGCTGCACACTGTTCTCAGTGACATGGCTCAAAATCTTTGTCAATCACTCAGGCGTGAGGCTAGTATCCCCATCCCGTGAAAAATAAACACTACTGTCACTGGAACTTTCAAGCTGAGGCTTGTAGCCATACGTTCCATTCGGCATGCAAAAGAATAAAACTTTAAAACCTACGTTTTATAATTTATTAAATTCTGTAGATTTCTAACGGAGTGAAAATACACTTCAAGAAATAGCTAGTCAAACATGAAGACATCTAAAGTTCATTTAACACGTCTACAAACTGAATTACCTAGTAGCAATGATGTGCATGCCTGAGTTGAAAAAATGACATTCTAATAGTTGATTAATCATACATAGTCAGTTGTGACTGAACGTTTTTGAATTTAACGTTATGCCTAGTAGCAAATCATGTTTTGTACATTAAGAAAGGTAAAGAACTAATAGGGCTTATGTGTATGTATTTGGATTCATACGCTCTGATTGGTGAGCTAGTGTGCAAAGTACGCCTTCTAAATCGAACTTCCGTATACACTTAGCGATTTATACCTCAATTGCACTCGATCTACCATAATTACTAACCCATTACTATGCTCTTTGCACGTATACTGACCGAAATTTTTCAAATGCAGATGTTTGGTAGATGTGTATGTTTTATATATTTTCATACATCCTTTTCTCTGTATTTTGCTCTTTTAATCTTTTTACTCTAAATTTTACTAGACATTAATTTGAAGATTGGAATCGGATGTTCTGATATTTTGGGTCCATGAGTTCGATCAATCAGTCTGCATCTTCTCTTAATTCATCTGACCGTAAACTTTGGTTCGCTCGACTGGAAAATTATTTTCCTGTTAATCATTTGAAATATGGATATACTAGTTTTATCTATACCGGATGAAGTTGCAGACCACGTATAGAACTTTCCTAAAACCTCAGTATGACCCCGCATACATTACGCTAAAACAATATAGGCATCTTTCGTTTCTGCCCAACTTCTGTCTGTCGTCCAACTAGGACATATAAAGACTGGAGAGAAACGTGAAGAAACTACTAGGAAATACAAATACTGATTCAAAATCATCCTAACAATGTAGTGAAAACTGCTCTGCATTTAGACATTTAACAGACAACAGATTCAAAGAATAAATATTTAAGTGTTGGTTTGTAGGGATTTGATTGGTTTACAGGATTTCATCATGAGGTGACATTAGTTAGAGAACCATTGGAAAACCTGGGAGTATTCAACAGCTGTTTCACCAACCTAGTTTGATGAATTCACCACAGGGGTTCGAACCCAGGACCTTCTGGTTACAAGAAGAGCTAGCTCGTAGACCATCAAGCCACTCGGACCCAATCCAATGGCCAGCCCATGAATTCTAACTTCTGACAATTCACGACATAGCACGAACCCTAGCCAATGTCTTCGGCGAGTATTTATTCTCACAATCAACCTGGTGCACCCTACTGGTAACGACTTCTCACTAGCACCCCAGGTAACTACCTACCTGAATAGGGCAAGTCGCTAAATATTTACTTTTCAGTTATATTCTAATAAATACAGCATTTTAAACACAACAGAGAACTTATCAATCTAGTAGTGATAAGTTTGTTTTGTGGTGCACCAAGCGGAAAGTTCAGATAGAAAACAGAGGGCGAATATCACCAAATATAAGTCGCTTGATTTATTTCAATGACAATGTAACAGATGTGCGTCGGTGGCACAGTGGTTAGGACTCTCGTCGACCATGCACATGGTCCGGGGTTCGAGCCCACGCCGGCGCACACCTGATATCTATGGTCGGCCTGCAAAATTTGGGCTACCGATATCCACACTGAAAATTCCATACTTGTACCAAAAATACAGTGTGGAATCAAGCTGTAAATATAAAAATAAAAAAATAAAATTAAAAAAAATGTTATCTTCCAACTTGTCGCTAGCATTTAAAGTCTGGCCAAGGATAACACGAACTGTGATATTCCTGATAACAATGTACGACTACCTGTACAGTATTTCTCTACAAGCGCGTCAGATGAATCGATCCCTGGGAGTCTGAAGCTAAACTGAATATTGCAGAATCAACTAATAGTGGCTGGAGAAAGAAAACTAATATAATATAACTCGTAGGTATTGTAAAGCAAGAATATTTAGCCAGCAACGTAAAGTAGACTTGTACCGATATTCGTTTACTTACAGATCATGAAGTACACGTGTTACTTTTTTTCTAACATTTGCTTTTTGATATTACATCCATGCTAAATACAGTGAGGTTGAGTTTTATGGATGAGCATATGTTGTAACGAAAGGACTTATAGTTTCTGCGCTACAGAAACATCAATGAACAACAAATTGTTTTCTCTGGAGTTGAGGAAACGGAATAATGCGGGATGATGAAAGCCTTCGGGAAGTCAGTCAGCTGACGTGTCTCTTTCGATGAAAGAAAACTTGGCATAAGAACACGGAATGTCCGCACAATGTTCGGAGCTGGAAAGGCTACTCACGTTGCCAAAAACAGAAGATATGGTATAGAAGTACTACAAATCTGCGAGAGCAGGTAGAGTGGATGTGGACCTACAAGTGTTTACTGGGCAGTCGATAATCTATTGCGGTCACCCATAAGACAATCACCAAAACACTGACGAAGCGGCTATCATGACGCCACCAACATCATTAAAGGCTCTCATGCAGTAGGAACTACCCCCTCCCGTATAATGATAATAAGAGTCAATTCAGAAGGCCGGAAAGTTACAATTATTAAGCGCTACGCACCTACAAACAAGGCAGATTAAGAGATGAAGAAGGATTCTGCGCAAAATTACAAACAGTAATGGACAGGACTCCAGATGACAGTAACACACTCATCACTTAGGAACTGAATAACTAAGCTACAAAATACACCTCCACTGTAGCCATCAAAGCAAAGCCGGAGACATTATGTAGCATCACCAAGAAAAGTTGTATGAAAGCACACTGGAATTCTCAGAAAGTGATGATAATGGAGACCTGTGTAGGTGGTTTATGAGGAAGAGGAGAGACAAGAAATGGTTCTCTGTGGATATACGGAAGCTATTAAAGGTGAGATGACCGGTGAAGCAGAAGACAGTGCAAAGATGAACAGCGAAGGGAGAAGTTGAATTCAGTCTACAGCGCAGTGAACAAAGATGTGTAAAAGAAGACTAGGAAAGACAAAATACAATTTTTGCGACACAACAGCAACTAAGGCAGAACAAGCCGCGGGTAAGAGGGACCTCAAACCACTATTAGATAACCAGATCGTCATCCGGGAGAAGATCAGCAGAGATAAAACCAATGGGGGATAGTGAAGAAAACCCAATCATCAAAGACGCGAAGAAAAGGAAACAGAGGACTCTTAGACCAACCACTACTTCTAACTCATCCACCAACAGCCGACACATAACCGCCAGGGAATACCAATCCTTTGAAAGATGCAGAGTCGTTGAATGCAATAGACTTACTGGAAGGCATCTGAGAAGGCAGCAGGATAAGATGGAATTTCTCCAGAAGCAGTAGAAGTAGATCTAGAGCCCCAGTGGATATGCTCACGCCACTACTACAGAAAGTTTGGTAGGAAGGAAACGTGCCTACAGATTGGAGGAAAAACTACCTTGTAAAAGCACCAAAAAGGGCGACTTTGGCTTTCGCAAAACCAGGTTCAGAATCATGCTCCTATTCTCATCGAGCAAAACATTAAATCACGTTATTTTGGAGAGATAAATAGATAATCTGGATACAAAAGTCTATCCTGAACAAAAAGGATTCAGAAAAGGCAAGTTATGCGCGGATTAAATCGCAAGACTATGCATAATCATGGGGCAAAGCATATAACCGTAGCCAAATCTCCACCTCAAATTTATCGACTGTGAAACGGCCCTCAACAAAACCGACCTTGGAGTGATTCGGAAACTGCCCAAAAACTGTGGAGTGACCGAAACATTCATCAGGCTCACTCAGCAACTACATAATGGCACAACGTGTCAAGCGATTGACAATGGAAAACTCAGAGAGACGTTTGAAGTGAAGACATGAGTGAGACAAGGCTACCTACAATGGCTGGTGAATTTCCCAACTGTGGTAGATCGGATCGTGCAACAAGCCACAGGGAGCTACAAAACGAAAGTAACTTAACCTATCAGCAGCACAGATGAGGATCCCAAAGGAAGGATTGGAAGGGCAGAAGAGACCTTCAGGTACATGGTATCAGTGTGGATCTTCAACATATATATTGAATCTGTGCTTCTATATGGTTCAATTATTTTGGCGTATCACGAGGTATAGAGGGCTGATTGAAAACTATGAGATGATGAATATCGTCAATCCAAAGCCCAGGAATTTTTCAAATTAATAATTGTGGAAATAGTTCAAACATCTGAAACCTGATAACATATTTTACGATGATGACATAACCTTGTAAATTAGACAATGAAATTTTAGGTCGGTCTAAAATCTGAATAGCAAATTACTCTTCTTATATTGATATTCACACTAATTTCAAAATATTTGTAAGTGTTTTGTGTTCGTATACTGGTGTACAGTCAAGCTAGAAGAAATATCTGATCAACTTTGATTTCATATTCTGATTACAAAATTAAAGCATAACGGAAACTCATAATCTCATTGGAAATTCCGTTTCAAGGACTTTTTGTTAACCGTATTGATTACGTTAAAACGCCAACTGGTGGGGCAAATCAAAGCCGTCGTTCTTAATAGAACTGTAATCAGGACTACGATTACATCTCTTCCTTTTACTGCTACAAGAACTACATGAGATTTATTCTGATCAACATTTCCAAAGACAGCAAGAAAATATAAAAAATAAAAAGAATATAAGGTAATGGTTACATTTTTAGGAGTGACGTTTACACCCATCTACTTCAAGATAAACCATCTCTATTAATGCGAGTGCATTTTTTCCGGTAATATTCAGAAATCTGTCTTACGCTCCCATATTCTATAGATGCAAATGTCCCCAAGAATATTACTCACCAGTCTATGAGCTCTTAAGTGAATGCCGAGGCAGTCACTTGAACGAGCATCCTATATCTCCATGACGGTCCACAGCATTCCGGGACTAGAAATAAGTAATCTGTGTAGGTAAAATGCCAATGACTTGTAGCAGTTCAGATGGATGTTCTCCTTTATAGAGCCTAGCGGTCTTGATCAACTTGTATCTGTATGCCTCGTCCTACCCACCTCACGTCAGTGAATTCACCACCATTGCCAGCTGTCAAATTCAGCCTATGGAGCGGTCATGCGGTTGAGGGACAAAATGGCTAAACCCGGTAACTGTCACCCCTAATTGAATCTTAAAATATTATCACTGACTGACACATGCCCCCCCCCTATTTTCGCCAAAAAAATTAGCAGAAGCGACATGACTCTGTTTAGGTAGAACAGAGATCAAAAGTGGGGAGGCAGTCTCGGCATCTGGATCCGCAAGTAACTGAGAAGCGCATGAGTAAAACACCCACCACTCACCAAACCTCCAGACTCTGTATACTGCCACTTCACCGTCGAACACACATAGTATACCAGGTGGTATCCATGATTGTTCGTCATGTGCAGCATGAGACAACCAGCAACAGCTCTGCACCTGTACAGGGATGGGAACCCAGGTGACGAAAAAATCATTATAAGTGTCGACTTTAAGGTTCCATTTCGGAACCTTGGATGGTGGTCTGTTCAAGAAACTTTCGACCTAAATCTGCCACACACCATCCGTATTGTCAGTATGACTAGGAACTTAGAAGATTACACTAGCGAGAAGTCAATAAAAGTAGATCATACACTAACTTGTGACCATTTGCTGACAGAAAACATTCAAACAAAACCCCGCTAGGTAGTTGTGGCCAGGCCGTCATAGCGTTCAACTTGATTCATTGTGATTGCTCGAATCGGGATGTGTATGCAAACTTATCTGTTTTATGGCATAGCCGGCTGCACGAAGGGAGGAAATTCTTGCATAATACAGTATGATCCATAAACCGGGCAGCGCTATCAGGTGATGAACACTGGGTAGTGGCGAGATCGAATATTAACACTGCAGTCTCAAACTCTAATTTGAGGATTCCTCATGGTTAGAGCAGGACATGCAGAGTTTAACATAAATACGTAGCACTTAGAAACCAACGCAATGAAACATTCTGAAATGACAAGGGCTGATTCCAGGCAAATGTACGTCTAAAGGAAAAATCACCACCAAAGGACAGTATCTAATTGGTGTTTCACATCCGCAGACCTATGAAATCGCAAGGCACATGACCTTCTGCTCCCACAATACTCCTCATCTATTACAGAAACCACCTCTCCATGTTCACAGATGTACTAACTTTCTTCCATTCATTCACATTTTTCCTAAAAGACAACACCTTTACCAGAAGGAAATCTGTATCAGGATTTTATCATGAGCTGACATTAGTTAGAGAACCATTGGAAAACCTAGAAGTACTGGATAGCTGTCCATGTCGCCCTAGTTTGGGACTCTTCAACAGTACGCACCCACACCACAGGGTTTGAAACCAGGACTTTCTGGTTACAAGGCGAGGTGAGAAGTCGTGACCAGTAGGGTGCAGCAAGTCGGGTGTGAGGACAAATACTCGCCGAAGACATTGGCTACGGGTCACGCTATATCGGGAATTGGCAGAAGTTAGAATTCATGGACTGACCATTGGATTGGGTCCCAGTGGCTTAATGGTCTACGAGCTAGCTCTCCTTGTAACCAGAAGGTCCTAGGTTCGAATCTCGGTGGGTGCGTACTGATGAAGAGTCCCAAACTAGGACGACATGAGCAGCTGTCCAGTACTACGAGCTGGTTTTCCAATGGTTCTCTAACTAATGTCAGCTCACGATGAAATCTTGTTACCAATCAAATCCCTACAAACCAACACTTAAATCTGTATCATTTGTAGTCTTCGCGTTTACGTGTCTGGCGATCTCCCTGCCGACAGTTTTTTTAGGAGCAAAGCAGTTGCTTTTCCTTTTCGTTTCTGTTCAAAAAGATGTTACCTGTTGATATAATTCTTCAAAGCCTCTTTCAATATCGCTTACTATTTGGCACTGATTTCGTACTGATATCACTGTTACATCAATTAACTGTCCTCTGAACTTTACGACCCTTTGATTTCTACTGATTCGATTGCATTCACTAAATATGTACACCGGTCAATAACTTTAATACCTCAACAAGTTATAGTCATTACTCTTAGTCTAAAGTCATGAGGACGTCAAAGGAATTTTTAGCCACGCTTTGTCATCATTCAGTGGCAAACATTAAACTGTGTCTACCTCATTCCAGGTAGAGCCAGTAAGTCTAGCAGTAGGAAAGGGTTGGTGGGCCACAGAAACAGAGTTTTTAGAAAAGGAACGGATGTTGATGTTTACGAAAAGTAGTCTGTATTTAATACAAGTCTTTATCCATCGAGGCCAAACGTAATCAACGACTTCATAAGCAGGTCCATTCATGCACCGATTACAGATACTCTCCTAGCGCTTGCTAGAATACTGTAGGTCAGTGTGCGCCAGACGGTAGGCAACCTCGAGTCGGAGTGCATTCAGTTCCTCGTAGGGTAACGTTGGTGCCTGGATTTCTACTGGAAGGCGGAGTTCATGACCAAACAGTAGTAGAGCAGGAGTATCCCCGTTGACGGGTGTAATCAGAAGCGGTGTGTGGGCAGGCATTGAGATAGAACATTGTCCCACATGTGATAAAGAAAGCGCAAATTATGCTTTTTATTGTTTCGTCAGTCCATTCCACCAGAATGTTTCTTTAGTGATGGTATCACGTGACACTACTCTTCTGAATGCTAAAGGTGTTACACATGTGGAAAATAAGGTGGCTCCCAAAAGCATTGCTTTGATATGAGTGAAAATAGAGTGGGGCACCAAAACGAGACACCCATGTATCAATGAGTGTCCGGGCAACAGTCGCTATATTTTATTGCTGCAATGGTACAGCTTCGCACCATTTGATGATATAATCCGCCATGACCAGGATGTATCGGTTGCCTGGTCTCGTAGCTTCCAGTGATCCCATGATACCTGTGCCCACTCGGTGGTTAGGGACTTCAGTTAGCATGGGCACTAAGGGTACCCGTGGTACTTGAGGAGGCTGCTTGATATGGATAAATGTAGCACAACTACCACAGAACTCAGTGATATAGTGATGAGTAGTGGCCATCAAAGTCGTCCAGTTTTTCGATGACCCAGTTGATTGTGTACAAGGTGAATCACCTCTTGAAATTTTAAGTATGGAACTGCAAGATGGGGTGACGAAGATGGCTTCATTGTAAATAAGTCGTCACCTATAAGTTGTAGCACCCTCCATTTAGTAAACATACTCGTGTCATGTCGAATGAATTTCGTAGTTCTCTATTAAATGGCTTACCGCTCGCATGAAGTTAGTGGGAGTAAGAAGGCTGTACGTCAGCATCAGTTGCTTGTTCGGCCTTCTTCTATCAGTCGATGCAAAGTTAATGTAAGGGTGGCGAAACCATGGACGAAGTGTCGATAGTACGATGCCAAGTCCAAGAAACTATAATCTTCTTTACTACATTAGGGTGTAAGCCATTATGCAAAATACATGTTTTCTTCAGGCCTATCTGGTTGCCATTGGGTGAGATACTGTGGCCAAAACCCGTAACCACCCTCATGAGAAAGGAACACTTAGGTTCCAACTTTAGACTATTTTTTCTTAACCGCACAAAGACAGTCAGTAGGTTATAAATGTGATCCTGTGGTGACTTTCCATGTACAGTGACACCATCAAAATAGATTTTTAGAGACTGAGGGTGTTGGCGTTAACGGATAGTACGAAGTATACTAACACAAGATCTGATAAACACAACTTCTATAGTATTCCTTCCGCGTAGACCAACGGCAAAGCAAAACACCATAATTGAACGGTCAAATTACGAACTATATTTAAAGACCAAACCGGAGTGTCAGATGATTGCTTAGCTAGCTAGGGATTGTTCACTAGTGAATGAATGTAACACTACGGTGTGTCAAATGGCGTGGATGCTTGACCGTAAGCCTTCAGCTAAACAATTTGACTTAAACAGTGAAGATCAGGTTTCAGTATTCAGTGATGAATGCTGTGATTAACAATTCTGAGGAATCACCTACCGCTACGTATTAAACACTTATTTGGGCCCAGCCTATCAAGAAATGCCAGCATTAAACGTTGAAATGTGGTGGCAACATTACTCATTCTGAAGATCATTGTTCGGAATTTGTAATGGTAATAGTAATCACTTTATTCCAAACAAGAATAATTATAAAGAATGTCATTTTCAGCGTTTTATGCACATTGCTACAATTTCGCTTCTTTTATAAATATGTGCATACACAAAATTTAAAATAGTAATAATAATATTAAGAATAAAAGCACTATAAACAGAATGTTAGTGGAAAATTATGAAGTATAAATTGATAGTATCGTAAATAATACATGTGATAATAGTCTCTCCTTATACTTTGCAGTCCAGTTACTGATTTTAAAAGCTTACGAGTTCTTTTATGATATCTACCCAATCCGAATACGGGGAAAATCTGGACATTCCAATGAGAGAAAAAGAGGAAAATATTGGGCTATAGTAAGATTTTACCCATTTTCCCAGACACCGTATATTGTCCCCTCTTTTACGTCATGATTTCCCCTTAATCAGCAGAATTCCCCCCCCCCCCCTATTACTCCATATTTCCTTTATTTCGTTTACGTTAAACAACTCAAAATTCAAATAATGGTTCGTTACGAAAATAAATATATTTCATTTGTTCATTGGTTAAAGGGAAAGAATTTAACAACAATTCAGCAAATTAATTCTTTAGGACTAATGAACAGTTAGAGTTGCGAATGATACACACAAGTAGAATGATTATCTTTTAATATGAAATCTGAATGCAGCTTTACAGCTGCCCCCCGCCCCCATCATCAAGTACATCCATTGAACTATCCTGAAAAGGAAGAAAAATTAGTGAGTAAGGTGGTAATCAACTGTGATACTTATTCAGACATTTGACATAATGATACATTAAACGTGTTTATTCAGCTTTAAAAATTTACCTAATTATTGAGTACAAATCAAATTATTTGTCAACATAATATAAATACTCACACTTAAGGTCTTTAAGTGTGAGTATTTTTGGACGTTGAATTTTCCAATGAACATACAATAATTATTGAGTCATTATAGACAAACCATGTACTGTTGAGCCAACTGTCTATCCAAACACGTAGTTCATATAATTAACAGCAGTAGTTATGATAACGTTGACTATTACACGCTACTGGCAGTCGCATTATAGATTTCTATAGCATTAACTTAGTTAAATTGTCACTTACAGCACAGATCCTATGGTCACTCTTCTTATTGTCAATAGCAACCTGTGAAAAATAAAAACAGAATTTCGTTGATTGACATTCATACAATGAAATGGTTTGTAGTATAGTAACCTTAATTTAAAAAATCTGTTTACTTACTCTTCTCCGGCTCCCCCTTTTTTCTACACGATCACGTACGTCGTGGAAGTAGGCCTTTGCTCTCTCTCTCTCTCTCAAAGTTTTTATAACTTCGTCCTCGGGCATTGTAGGAGAAGCGAACTTGCTGACAATGACGGCTGAAGAAATATTTAAATAAAGCAAGCTTACACGTTATAACTTTATAGAAGTAGCACTTTGTGAAGGCTAACTTCTTTGGTGTTCCGCACTCTGTGAAACGACTTAACGGCTTAGACTCCCAAACACAATTGAGCATTCGTCTCAACGAAGACTGCGGATTAAACGATAAACTCCCAACCAGTTTCGTGATCTGAACGTAATCGAAGGTTAATTGTAAACTTACGAATAAATCTCTGAATTTTGGGCTTTTCAGTGACGCTTTCAGTTGGCTAAACTCTTCTTCAGTCACCAAGGGGAGTTCCAGTTGACCATTATCAATGGACGACTTCCCAGTTCCCAAGATGGTCACGTCGTTCGACTTATTTACGGCGACCAACTGCACCACCAGTTTACTAAGGGACTGCATTTCTCCTTTTAGGAACTCTACTTCTCCTTTAAGGGACTGCACTTCTCCTCTAAGGGACTGTAACTCAGTAACCACTTTATCATTGGAATCAGTGTTTTCCTTACTGCAAAGTAACCATTGGTTAAAAATACCGTACGTAGTCTGTTGAACTGGCTGTGGAATTGGTGAAGACGTCCCAATGGCATTTGTGGACTGGAAGTGCTGAAGGAATAAGAATATTAAATGAATGCGCTACCTGGCTGTCGGTGCCATCACAGTTTCCATGAAATTGGTGTTAGGGTATTTAGATGGTCAACACACTTTCTGTGCCTCCACTGCTTCCAGTTCATCTGAGTCATAAATGTACGAGGCGAAGTTCTTTGTCTCCACTCTGTATTCTGTCATTAACCAATAAGAAGAGTCTACCTTTGACGTTTGGAATTGGTTAGGGGCAATGTTGTCTGGAGATTATTTATTTTTATTTATTTATTTTATTTTTGATTACAGCTTGATTCCACACTGTATTTTTGGTACAAGTATGGAATTTTCAGCGTGGATATCGGTAGCCCAAATTTTGCAGGCCGACCATAGATATCAGGTGTGCGTCGGCAAGGGATCGAACCTCGGACCATGTGCATGGTCGTCGAGAGTCCTAACCTCTGTGCCACCAACGCACCTGAACTGGATAGGATATTGTGCATTCGTTTTACAGTCAACAAAATACTCTTGGCTTCTAGGAAAGAGTCTAGTTACGGGAATGTAGTTAATACCGAAACAGTTACCTTGCTCGGCTAACATCTGACAGGAAATTAAGAGCCAATCCGGTCTAGGTCTTATACATGCTTCAACTTCAGATTCTGTTACATTGCTGTGATAAACGCACAAAACCCATGCTAATTATGGTACGGTAAAACTTTTAGATTTAGTTGTACGCGCTTTAAATCTTATGAAGTTTCTTCTGGTTTTACCCGAAGGTATACAAGGCAAAAGTTGAGAATAAAGGGGATGTTCCGTATCAGACAAGATAACCTTAGCCAAGTGCTTGCAATAATTGAAGTGCTTATTGACAATAATGTCAGTCAGCTGAGTCAAAAGCACACCATTAACCCTACTTACAGTCTTCAGTGTTCTAAGTAATATGAAATAGTCTTTTCTGAAAAGTTCAGGGAAGAATAAAGGCGAACAGTAAAGGAGAATGGCCAGAATGCATGAATTAACAAACTGTAAGAGAAGAGATTGAGTCATGCCAGAAAAACTCAACTTCTTCATGAAATAAGTCAAGCGAAAATTTTTCTTAGAAATCGGAAGGATATGAGATGACAAACAGATATTTGAAGAGAAACTGATACCGAGGTGAGAGATATTCGATTTACTCACTATCGCAGTGCCGTCAGTATTACAGAAGTCATGAGACTGAATTCGTCCACGCAGGTCGTTTTCGCATGTGAAACTAAGATTCGCAATATGACATTTAGATGGATTCGGTTTAATACCATTTGCTACCTTAAGTCACGAATCTATTCATGTAAAAATCCAGAGTAGAAACTACTGGGCAAGAAATATTTAGATCATCGGCATATTTAACGAAGTTAGTTTCGGAGGAACATGGAAGGCTATGCAAAAAGAAATAAAAAAGGAATAGAGAGAGTGCAGTGCCTTGAGGTGCACCGGTTTCTGTTAGCTGCGTAGTGGAGCGCTTTCCATTCAAAACAGTATGTTGTTTTCTACCCGAAAAATTAGAAGACAGCCACCTTGTGACCCACGACTCAGTATTTGCTGAAATTAGCTTGCTTAGTAAAAGTATCGTAGGAATAGAGTCAAAAGCAGCAGTGTAGTCTAAAATGGAAGCTTGAACAAACAAATGTTAATACATCCTTTTCATTTAATTCAAGGAAACGATCATTTATGTGACCAGAAACATCAGGTCCAGTCATATTAGCTTGTTGCATTATAATTTATTTTTTTCATTTTTGATTACAGCTTGATTCCACACTGTATTTTTGGTACAAGTATGGAATTTTCACCATGTGATATCAGTAGCCCAAAGTTTGCAGGCCGACCAATCAGGTCGGTCAGGTGTGCTTCGGCAGGGGATCGAACCCCGAACCATATGCATGGTCGGCGAGAGTCCTAACCAGTGTGCTACCGACTAAGGCATTTACATTAGAATAAGCATCAACTGAAATTTTTCTCCTTTTAGGTTGATTAAAAAGTTTCCAGATGTTAGAAGCATTCTTACAGGATAAAAAGTTCTCCCCATATATCCCATTTCTTCGTTATATTTCGAACTTTATTGGAGAGCTTATTGTTCGAACACCGACATTATCATGTGATTTATGCAAGTTCTCTTTTTCTCTTCTAAGCTTTTTTAGTTGTGGAGAAGATATCCTATTTAATCTAGCGAATAGTATTTCAACAGGACAGTAAATGACCAAATAAAGCTTGAGATAAGAGGAGATATTAGAGACAATAACATCTGACACTTCATCAAGGAATAACTCCTAGACATTGTCATGCAACATAGATCTTAGTGTTTGAATATTGTCTTGTGAATAGGATAGTTCCTGGATTTTCTCTGTTAGATGAACACAGCACCCTTCTGTGTAGCTTGCCATACACTTTCGGCAATATATGAATAAGGCAGTGGTCAGGATTCAGCAATGGATCTCTCCTTCACATCTCGTATATGTCATGATCATTTATGAAAACCAAGTTTAGAGTTTGTTCAGACGAGTATTGAATTTGACCAGGTTCTCATGACCAAGTGATATGAGAAAGCTGTGCTCGCGAGAATTGAAATCCCCACAGACTATTGACAAGACATTCTTAAAAATAGGAGCCGAAAATTCAGTAAATTCGTTTTCGAAGATAAATATATCAGAGGGACTGCAATCTGGAGTCATATAAACATTTGTTATGTATACACTTAAGTGCTTTGGATGACACCCAACGGCGATACAACCCGTATTGTCATCGGAAAACTTAAAAAATACGTGATTAGATGTAGACCACTTCGTATTATTAAAAGTGGCTACACCTCCACCATGCTTTCTTTTAAAATATGTCTGTCCTGACGGAAAATTTTATATCTGCATACAATATTAGATTGCCGTCAACTTTCATGTGGATCGAAGTCTCTTGTATAACTAAAACGTCAGCATTTCGATACAAATTTGAGGATATGAGAGACTGAAGATTGACAGAGACCTGTAGTTAGTGCTAACAACTTCGGGGACAGTCATATAATTAATTTATGTACGTTTTAATGCACGCTGGCTAACACGGTGATGTTTTTTACCTCATTTTTTCAGGATGACTCAACGTGATCATAAATAATATGATTTGAAGATATTTATGATTGGTTAAAATAAGGGAGCAGATCGAAGCAAAATGTAAGTTGGTGGAAAATGGTGTTTTTTGGGAGCCCGAAATTCAAACAGACCACTCAGGAATATAAGTGCAGTTTCAGGACAATCGTTCGGGTGCACTTCTACTTGCCAGTACCGGGATACTAGATCTGAAGTAGAGCACCACTGTGAGCCAGTAAGTGCATCGAGAGTTGCGTCAATACGAAGCATTGGAAAAGAATAGCGTTTTGTCATGGCGTTCAGTCTGCGATTGTCAATACACATTTGGAGACAGCTGGCCTTCTTTTTTACCAAGACGATGGATGACGCCCATAGGAGAATGAGGGTATGATGGTATTCTTGTTCAACATATCTTGTACTAGAGTATTTAACTGGGGCTAATAGTGAACGTGAATCCGTCTGGATGATTGACTGACAGTGTCACTATGGTGTTGGCCAACATCGGTGCGTCACGGATTATTCCCTTCATCAAACACACCGCGATATTCCTCAATTAACTCCAGCACTTGCCCCCGAATGAGAGCAGGAACTGATAGGTTAACCGAAACCTGATTAAGAGTAGAGGAGACAGATAAGTTTGACACTGGGCAGGTCAGTTGGTGAGGGTGATAAAGGAGTATGGAGACTGACTCAGTGATAATCTGGGAATAGACAACATCTATGGGTGTGGAGTGTGACGTAGGAAAATCTGCACTAAGGATTAGGTCCCATGTAATCTGAGCACAGATGAGGAACTGATGGTGGACACTGAGATGTCCAACATTTTCCACCTAAGCACATAGATCGGGCTTCCATCTTGACACTGCCAGCTGTTGTCAAGACGTGCACGGGTGCTGACGGTGGGTATTGAGGCATACGTCGGAGGAGCGAAGTCCTGATGAATTATACCGACGTGCCAGTTTCCAAGAATGTTTTAGAGGGCACTCCTTTAATGCGTCCCTATGAATATGTAGATAAATTATAAAACGGGGACCTCCTTTGCTGAACCTGGTAGTTGTGACCACAGTTGTCACCGAACCTTCTACAATAGTAACAGTTAGGCGGGCTGCTATCTGCACGTTTTTGCCACTTACTCACGGAGGTATTGTGGCGAGGTTGGCTAACGAAAGCTGTTGTAGATTTTGTGGGTACTATACTGCAGGAGCTGCTGTTCGTGACTGCATGATATTTTTTCGGCGTCCATGAACCGAAAGATCGTTTGCTTAATGCTAGCTATGCTGGCTGGGAGTAGCCTTAGGAAGTGTGTGCGCAGATCACAGGGAAGCAAACCGTCAAGGAACGGTGTACGCACCATTCTTTTTGTGTTGGTTGCATCCCCATGGATGTCAGCGCTAGCCACCGTAGTTCGCAAAACATGGAAGTAGTCTAAAGGGCTCTCTCCATGTCGTTGTCATCGGGTGAAAAGTCTCAGCATCGCGTGGTCGGGACCCAAGTTCAGGCCGAAACAGGAGTCCAGTATATTCCAGTTTTTGCTAGTGGGGTTCGTGCTACGAAATCCAGCAGCGTCGGCTCGTGCGTCAACTTCTTCCGAGAGGGTAGTGTGGATTGGGATATAATGGTGACGCGGCGAGGACAGGCTGAAGAATACCTACATGTGTTTTTCCACTCTAAGGAGTCTGAGGTGAGTTCGAAGACTAGCGGTTGACAGGCGGCAGGCACATTGGGAACAGTAGGTCCGCATTCCTACGGAAGAGGCTTAGAAGGTTCACCATCTGGTGAAAGATCCACCATTTCTAAATAATTAGGCACCTCCGAAACCATTTTTATAATACAGAGAGCACCAGCCATGCAAGGGAGGAAAGCAGCACACGAGCTCCGTAATAGCGTGTATTCTGTACAATACAAGAAATCAAACTACGTAGGCTAAGTCCTCACAAACAAACAGTCTTTTTATAAATTATTTATATTAATATCAGCATGTTTAAGAAAATCAAAACAGGCTGGGAGTGATTTAAATAATTTATAATGAATCAATCTGACTCAGCGCTCAAATTATTCCAGGAAGTTCGTAACACCTACGGTCTGGAAACTTATAAACAGTCTTTTTGTCATGATTGACATCAAGTCATGATAGAGGTTGTGCCTCTTGCTTCACAGAATGGACTCGTGGTGATTTCCCTGAAAGGAATAAAAGATAGCATTGTTAAATATTTTGTCTACAACGGTTTTTATTTTTTTACACATATGCACAGTAACACACTTGCTTATTTCCCGCTTTGCAGCGGGAAATAACCGCCAGGAATCGTGAACGCGGGTCAGTGACTCCACGTTCATGGAAGTCAGCCTCTTTATTTTCTGATCAAAAGAGCCCGAGACTATTGGAAGTGCTAGTTGTCTGGATATTAATACACATGGTGTCTGGCCAATCATAGTAAATAGGATTTGTTAAAATATAACAAAGATAAAGAAAGAATAAATATAAACTGGAACGGCCTCACTGGGATTTTTTGTGTGTACCCAGATTAGATGGGGTTTTTATCATATCGGGCTCACCAGTTTAGAAGAGGAAGGGTTGTTTACGTCTACGCAAAGTACACTGTATGGAACGCAACTTCTTATCCTCCAACTCCCATAGTATTTGTTCTGCTTAAACCTAAGACAAACCAAACCACCAAAATGATCGTCCAAAATACAAGATATATTTTGGGACCAGAATAATATTGCAATTTTCATTACCCAGCTAGCCTGTATTCTGAGTTCTGAATACGTTTTCCAGTGAATTTAAAGAATTGTGATCCAAGAAAAAGATAGGGTAAATGACAACAAACACTTTTTTTTCCTTAACACACTAGTTTTCATCTAAATTAACCTGGTCTACTGAGGTTGGTGGCATCAAGGTTATTCAATGCACTCGTTTGCTTCGATCACCATTCTCTAACTTTACCTGTTGTTGTTCATTTTCTCTTTGGGTTCTTTATGCATCAAGAGATATTGTTGTTATTCAATCGCAAAAATCTTTACTGGTTAAATTTCGACGGACATAAAATTTTGCTTCCCCACTTTTAAATTGTCCTACCTACCTGAAAGACATTACATTTTATGCAATTTATGTCAGTATAATGGGCAGCGCTCACTATTATCGTCTAAGTAGTGTATTTAAACCTGTTGTTATTGGTTGATGTTCGCCACTTATTTTCTTTTGACTGTACTTTGGAATTTTATCAACTTCGTGGCTTACCTGCTGCTCACAAGACATATATGTTAGAAGCTATGTTCCTTTATCATTTTAAGATGAAACATTTTTCTAGTACTTTCATTTTTTTTTTGGTTTTTTTAAGTGATACTAATTAGCTGTGGGAACTACCTTCTGATCACATTAGTAAAAAAAAGTCAATAAAAAACAAGCCGAAGAATGAAGTGATTGTAACTGGTGTAACTTCGATAATCGACCTCAAAGACGAAATCCGCGAATTTATTTGATCGGAACATGCAGTTATGATGAACGTATAAACCGTTCAACCTGGTCTAAATGCTTCATGTTTCCAATAAGTAACAAGCTATTGCTTTCTTTTGTTCTAATGTTTCTCAGCTAGCATGTACTGATCTCATTACATTATATGTTACTGATAATTGGTATTATCTGACTTGGTTCACTTGTTGAACACTTGTACTTGGTTTCAAAATCGATCAGATAATTCATGGAATGACTTCGTAGTCGCCAATGTGCCGAACACCTGCGCATCGAATTTTTTCAGAACCTGTAAAATCAGGAGACAACCGGAATATGATAATTTTGTATATTTCTTTGTTATTAGTAACTGAATACTAGTAGACCAGACCATAAAAAGAACAGGAGTGAAGTTAGAAACGCGTATTCAACAGCATTACTTATACTAAGTATTTACAATGGAAACAAATAAGAATGAGCATTCACCACATCCATGTTAAATATTTTCTTGTATGCGTATAACCACCCTTTAGATTATTCACACACCTGTCAAATCTTCTAAATTATTGTGAATTAGTATTTTCATCAGATCATTTGTGCATATTTCTACATCATTTAGGCAATGACGATTAGTTATGGAATCATCAAAGATATCAGTAGAACGACTCACTTCATTAGTTTTCAAGTATTGGTTTTGAAGGATTTTGTTTGATTGTATGGACGATTTCCTCATGAGCTGACATCAGTTAAAGAACCACTGGAAAACCTGGGAGTACTGGACAGCTGTTTCGTCCTAGTTTGGGACTCTTCATCAGTGCGCACCCAGCGGGGTTCGAACCCAAGACCTTCTGTTTACAAGGCGAGCTCGTAGACCATTGAGCCACTGGGACCCGATCCAATGGCCAGTCCATGAATTTTAACTTCTGTCAATTCACGACGTAGCGCGACTATTTCACAATGTCTTTTTCAATGGCCCTATTCAGGCAGTTAACCTGGGATTCTAGTGGGAAGCTGTGACCAGTAGGGTACAGCAGGTCGAAGGTGAGGCAGTAACTCATCGAAGAAGACATTGCAAAATGGTCACGCTATGTCGTGAATTGGCAGAAGTTAGAATTCAAGAATCATTAGTTTTCATCTGATCCATGTGTCTGCTGTGAATTTTTCGCTTGCAGTAAATATTTCAACCTTTCTCGTTGTATTTAAGATGATCCCATAGAATTTTGTAAGTGTCCTGTGAGAGTTAAATCCCATTAGCAGCTAATGGTTAGACTAACAAACAGTTACTGTGAGTGACCATTTCTTATTATTAAATATCTGCATTATGCAATTTAGACAACATTACATTAGACTGGAGTGTAGACACCATCCAATAATGATTATTGACATCTTCAAATGTGCTACGTAATTTTTAGCAAACTGAAATATTCATGAAGGAATTTGAACCGACTGTTTCCATATCCTTGAAATATTAATACTAATTATCAGATTGGCAGCAGAGAAGTCGGAAATTCCTCTTCAGTAGGACTGTTTGCATTGCGCATTCATAATAAATAGAAAATTTACATTGAAATAGTTATTCACCAAGTGGAAGTCATGGTATTCAGCCCATGTAAGCAAGAGGTTTAAAGCGAATATACTGGAAATTTGTTAAATGATATAGTTGAATTTTAGATTTTCACGTCGATTGATTGGGTCGAAGTGCTCGGTTCAGGTTAACATATCGGCTTCTTGTGCAGCTACTTCGACGATGTCTGGGCATTTAGTTAGTATTTAATTGGTGTACGGTGACTAGCAGTGGAATCCATGATGCGTATTTCGTCCTATTTGGGACTCGTTATCTAGATGTACCTGCATTTCCAAGTGAGTGATGATGTTCCCACCGAGGCTCGAACCCAGTGGCCATAGTTTCAAACGCCAAGCGTTATCCACTAGACCACTTGTGCAACGGGTCACATTGATTTAGTTGAATTTTAGATTTTCCCGTGGTCTGGTGGATAACGCTTTGGCGTTTGAAACTATGGTCACTGGGTTTTAGCCTCGGTAGGAAGATCATCACTCACTGCGGAATGCAGCCACATCCAGATGACGAGTCCCAAATGGGACGAAATGTGTTTCCTGGATTCCACTGCCAGTCACCATCCACCAATTAAATATGTTATATGGTAGTGGAATAAACAAAAATTTGGTCACGCACAGTTTGCAGCACGCTTTGTCTATTACTGTGCGTCGGTAGCACAGCGGTTAGGACTCTCGCTGACCATGCACATGGTCCGAGATTCGATCCCCTGCCGACGCACACCTGACCGACCTGATTGGTTGGCCTGCAAACTTTGGGCTACCGATATCACATGCTGAAAATTCCATACTTGTACCAAAAATACAGTGTGGAATCAAGCTGTAATGAATAATTAAAAAAATAAAATAAAAAATATGTTACCACGTCGATATTGCAGTTCTTAACATGCGTGATACAAGGCATAACAACTTATTATCAAACTGTTTTAATTAATTCCACGGTCAACTTCTTAAATAATTTTCGTGCTCTTCATCCTTTTCATATTTTCAGAAAATCTTTGAAGAATCTTACAGAAATACAAAGTCAGATTTACCTGTCTCTCTGTTACAGTGAGACTCTTGTGTCATTTTATGGAACTGCATAGCTAGAGTTAGCTCTGTCAGAAACTACCTTAGTTGTTTTTTCAGTTAATTCCGTCTTTCTTTAACAAATATTCTAGTTTTCAATCAATCACAACAGATCCTTTCACCTTATTTATACTTTTCTGTCATATAAAAATGACCAACAAAAATATTTATATCCTTCTAAGTAAATATTGTTATAGGAAACTATAAGCATAGAAAAAAAAATATGGTAAAGGGTCATCTAAGGTTTTCAGTTGATGAAATATATCTTACAGTTCAACTTCAGGATATGTATAACAAGTTAAATTAACCATGACGTAAATGCGATGTGATATTTCGAAATCCAGTAAACATATTTCTACCTTTAACTACCTACTACACAAATAAATTTCGGTTACTTTTCACTTCATAAGCATGTTTACGTACTTTTGAGGTCACTGGAATATGTATTCAGTTCACACAAACATACGCCAACATACACACATATGATTTTCTCTGTAGTAAACAGTTAATAAGCGAAAGGGGGATACAGTTTTCCTGACTAAACCAAAAATGATGAATAATTTGATACTTGCTGTACAGATAAAATGTATGTTTATAGCAGGAAGTGACAGGAATTGAATCATCATGTTTCCCAGGCTAAGGATTAAGGCGAGTGAAAAATATCAGATGTAATCTATTCTCATTTTGCCTCTATTCAAAATCATGACTAGAAAAATACAACATTTTGTTTTGAAATTAAAAAACTTCTGGCTACATAATTTTTTAATTTATGAAAGCAGTAAATATGGATTGTTCATTTCAGTAATAAATTGTTTTGGATATGGCCATAACATTTTTGAAAGACAGCATGTGCATCGGTGGCACAGTGGTTAGGACTCTCGTCGACTATGCACATGGTTCGGGGTTCGATCCCCTACTGACGCACACTTTATATCAATGGTCAGCCTGATAAATTTGGGCTACTGACGTCACATGCTGAGAATTCCATACGTGTACCAGAATTACTGTATGGAATCAAGCTATAATTAAAAAAAATGTAGTTATATCGTACATGTACCATCGTTATGTGGCGGTCAGTTGACAACAAGGCATGTGCTTCATTTTCCAGCCTAAGTTAGTATGAATTTTTCAATTCGAGCTTCGGTGGAAACATCATCGCTCACTGCGGAATGCAGCCACATCCAGATGACGAGTCCCAAATAGGACGAAATGTGCATCCTAGATTCCACTGCTAGTCACCATCCACCAATTAAGTTAGTGTTAGATTAAGTAGGACCATTTCCCATCATAAAAAGTCAGACGTTCTTGGAGGACACAGTACTGCTAAAATAATGTATATTAGCCTTCGCCTGTCAACTTTGTATTCTAGGTTTGGATTGTAAAATCTTTGAATTAAAGTGTCAATAGTCAAAACTAGCTAAATCAAAATTCAGCATTAGTAGTTCGTCTCTGCACTGAAATTATCACTAAACATACCAATATTCACTCCTGAGATGTCATTCAGTCTCCAAATAATGATTCATGTAAACGTGGTTCAGGAAGCAAATATTGATCACATTTTGAATTAACTAGTTGCCGCAAGCTCTTCACACTACTGGATGCCAGTAAGTAGTTTGGAAAATCAACAAAATATCTTTTAAAACACTCAGTCAGAAATAATGTATCCTTTGGTATACCAGTGTGATAAATATAGCTAAACTTTACCGTTGGAATAGTACTGAAGGATGACTAGCAGTGGGAGACGGAACTTACATATAGACTTTTACAATTTGTGACTTAATTATCTCCATGATGTTATGAATGTCATGAATTATCCAAGAAACTTATAAGATAACTGCTCAATTACTTATTTATGCAGGCTATTTTTCCTAGAGTGGTAAAATGAGATCATCTCTGTTACATCACCAAATATTCCCATTGATTACAACTTCAAATACAGCTTACATAGTCCACTTTGCTATATGATTATTTTTTGAAATAAATGCCTATCGAGAAGATGATAAAAATTTCTTATATTTATTTTATCGTATCACTTCATACATCATAAAATTGTACAGTTTATGCTATCATCCGTAATTCACCATTCAGACGTTTACATGAAGATATATATATATATATAGTCGAAGTAGTCGAAAAGCCCCATGTTCCCATACAGACTTTTACTTTTGGTGCAAAGAGGTTCCAAAAGTAAAAGTCTGTGTGGGAACATGGGGCTTTTCGACTACTTCGACTACTACGGGGTCCCATCGACAATTATACATCTCATCCAACAGTTATACGACAATGCTGCATGACAAGTAATCCACAACGGGAAACTTACGGAGGCCTTCGAAGTGAGGACGGGAGTGAGGCAAGGCTGTCTACTATCACCAATGATCTTCCTGATTGCAATTGATTGGATAATGTGACAGACAACAGCAACCAACGAGGGAACAGGCATAAAATGGACTGACACAAAAGACTTGGAGGATCTGGATTTCGCCGATGATATATGCCTGATTTCCCATAAACTGGAAGATATGCAAGTGAAAAGTAACAAGTTGGCAGAAGAACCATCAAAGATAGGACTTCACGTGAACATAGATAAAACAGAGGTGATGAAGATTCCTAGCCAACATCAACAGCAACAACAACAACAGACAACAATCAGCATAAGTGGGAAGAACCTGAAAGAAACAACCTCCTTCACCTACCTGGGAAGCATCGTCTCAAATACAGGCGGAACTGATGAGGATATCAAAGCCAGAATCGGAAAAGCAAGGCAAGCTTTCATTACTCTTAAGCCTGTGTGGAAGTCAACAGCACTCAGCATCAAAAATAAGATCCGGATTTTCAACTCCAATGTGAAGTCAGTGCTACTATACGGATCAGAGACTTGGCGCGTCATAAAGAGCATCTCAAACAAACTTCAGACCTTCATTAACATTAACAGTTGTCTTCGCTCAATACTCAAGATCAGATGGCCGGCCAGAAAAGATCAGCAACAGGGATCTCTGGGAGCGAACCAACCAGGAACCGTTTGTGCAACAAATAGACAGGAAGAAATGGAGATGGATTGGCCATACTTTGAGGAAACCATCAAGTGACATCACTAGACAAGCCATCGCTCGAGCGGAACCCGAAAGGGAGGCGGCGAGTTGGTCGTCCAAGGGTGACTTGGAGGAGGTCATGTGAGGAGGAGATGAAAGCATGTGGACAGACCTGGAGCAGGGTGAAAAAGTTGTCAGAAAACCGAAGGCAATGGAGGTGCGCAGCTGAAGCCCTATGTTCCTCTAGGAACTAAAGGATACAATAATAATAATAAATATATATATAACTAGTCAAATTTCCGCAAATGCGTAATTTGAAAATAAATTCACTTCTAATTAATAATTCGCAATGTTGAGTAGTGTTGAGGTTGACCAGTGAGGTTCACCAAGTCAGACGAAAGGACAGATACCCTCTGATAACTTTAGATGACGGAAGTTACATATTATGGGCTCATGGATTGCAACCGACTGGCAGAATAATAATGTGCCCGCCTTGTAACCTGAAGGTTCTGAGTTCGGTATCTCGAGTAGTCACACGTGCACACTACTAAGCAGTCTTAGACTAGAATCAATCAATGTTCATTGGCTTTCAGGGGTTCTCTGACTAATATCGGTTCGAAACAGAATCCATCCTAAAACGAAAGAATCGGCTGCATCCATGTAATAACTCAAATCATAAGTGACTATGCCTTGAGTTCTCCTTGGTATTTCAAAGTTTTATTAAGATGCTAAGACAAACATTTTCACTCAGCTTATTTCAGGGAATGAACATATGAGACTAACTATAAGAAGTAGATGAAATATCCGTGTCAAGCACCAAAACTCACTTACCACCTACCATGTCTAGAGCAGTTTTCTCAAATAATTCACCGACCACTTATAAATGAGCTACAGATAATTGTGAGGTTCTCATTGAGGACTATGAATAACATAAACATTTATTGTGTTCTGGCTGATACTACTCAGACAAAGTAAATGAGTAAAATTATACTGTTCAACAATTCAGATGTCTTGGTTGAATCATTCAGCATAGACCAGTCCAGTAAGCTTATTTCCAAGAGAAAGAAATAATTATGACCTAATCGTTTTTTTTCCTGTGCGTCGGTGGTATGGCAGTTAGGACGCTCGCCAACCATGCACATGGTCCGGGGTCCGACCCCCGGCCGAACCACTCCTCTACCTCGCTGAGCCAGAAATAATGCTGGTAAAGAGGAAAGGTTGTTCATGAGGCTAGCAACCTCATCCTGTAAAAATCAACACTGCTACAGAAACTTCAAGCCACTAGCTTGAAGCCCTATGTTCCACTGGGGAACGTGAAGGAAAAAAAATCGTTGTTTTTGGGTGCTTCCCCAAAGTTCACTTCATCTAGAACTATATATTACTCTCTATGTATTTAATATTCAACTTAGTTATAATATCATTCATGCCATATACTGTGACTTGAGTGGCAACCTTCGTGAAATCTGAAATCTCTTTGGCATGCAAATGTCTTTTTGTCAGACTAAACTCAAAACTTTTCAAGAGGTTATCTCTGTGAATTCACTCACTCAGAAAGCTTCTACATAATTATTTACGTGTGTTTTTATTTGAAAGTATTCCTAAGATTTAGCGACTAAAATTTTTTATTTGGTTTTCAATCTATTAATGTCAACTTCAGCAGATTAACTAAATCAACTTCTGTTGCTAACATCAGAAGACAATGGTACTGAGAATCGCTGGTCATAGTGATCATATAGTGTAAGCATAAAAGTACTATTAGTGGACAATTATCAGGCAGTGAAGAATTTTAATGAATTGGAGTGAACAGGATTGTGTAATTACAATAACAATTTTGAAAAGCCTTATATAAACCCAGGGTAATAGACATAATTAAGAAAGGTCAAGGTCTGAAATAAACATTTGTCAATAAAAGAAAGAGAGAAAAAGGAGAAGCAAAACAATAGGATAGGGGCTTAAAGTGCCAATGTTTATGGAAGACTTGTTGACCTTACTACTGTGGGCGGAAGTAAACAAGGCGACTGGACATACTTTCTCTGTATACAGTGTGATTTGCCTTAACTGGCTTTTGTATGCTAAAAATTAGTGGAATTTTAATTGTAGAACTCGAAGAAGAATTTATTGCAAAAATAAATGTTCTCTCTAATTATTCTTGTTCTATCTAAGTAAATAGTTAAAGTCTGGAATAATTCAGAATAACCTATTTATTATGAACTAAAAACACACCTATGATGCTAACTAACTTCATATCTCCAATAATACACCTGAAATATAGTGAACATACAAAAAAAGCACTGACTAGCTACTCTGATATTTAGAATGAGAATAATACAATCAAACAGAACTGAAAAGAATAAAGCTTTAAGAGTATATCTACTGAGAGTGATTTGTTTCCTAACTGTATGAAAACAAAGATTACAGTATTTCTCATTTCGATTGTAGATTGGGTCTATGTCTATATATATATGTCAGTTGACTGAAGTTTCGCTTCAAAACCAATCTTCTAAAAATTAAGTTATTGTCTTTAAGTTTCCATGTATCTACCAATTCAACTGCGCTTGTGATGGAGCGGGTTATATTGGCCGTTGCTCTAGGAACTTGATTTTCGTGCTCACTCGAGAACATCTCCCACTATGGCTAAGTAAAGGTGTAGTTAAAACTATTAAGAGTTCAACATTGGCCATCTGGTGCAAACCAGCCACAAAGCCAGCCAGCATTGAAGAATCCCCTCTCTATCATCTACCTGGTGCCAAATAAATTGCCGAAATCATCGAGGCACCGAATGCTCCAAACAGCAAAGGGTATTGCAATTCGCCTCAAACAACCAGTGCTTTGTGTTCAGAAGAAGCAAGTCTAACCCTACAACTACCCTGGCCGGCCTTCAGTAGAGACTATAAATTCATGAATTGGTAATATTATCCTTCCTAATTTTTCTGACATTAAGTTTATTTTTATGTTGAAGCTATTGAACTGTAATCTATCAATATTATTGATTCGATGTTATTTAAACAACATTAATGTTGTTCACAAGACTAATTCATTTATTCATTCACTATAATGTATATGTAACAGCCTGATGATGAAGTTATCGAAAACAGTACTCTTTATTCAGAAATAACTAATTGGTATTATTGACTTGTTTTACTGTGTTGTCTGAAGACTTGATTGCTTGGTTTTCCAGTTTTGTAGATCATACTTTTCTGGAGAAAATTACTCTGTGATGTAAGTATTAGCCTTTCCCAAACATACATCACCCGCTAATCATTCTTTCCATTCTCCCTTGGCTTCAATAATCGCATAGTTTGATCTTTCACTTTTTTCTTATATCTCTCAGTTTTAGCCATTTGTTGTTAGATTTAGGACCATGATTAACCTACTCATCTCCTCTGCAATGATAATTAATTTTTTGTATTCGTTGTTGTAACCACGCCAGATAATAGCTTGCTAGGCTACTAGCTTACTAGTTTTCTCGCCGGTCCCAAGCCCGGGTAAAGAGGGAGGGTTGGGGCGTGGTGCTAGCAACTCCACCCCTGTAAAACAACCAAATCGCTACAGAAACTTCAACGAATAAATATATTAAAAATTCTAAAAACATAAGCAATAGCCTTACTTTTCGCTGGAATCGGGGAAGTGAAATGACGCAGGCTGGTGAAAGCCTTCGGGAAGCCAGTCAGCCGATGTGCCTTCTTTCGATGAAAGCAAAAGTAAGGATGGGTACCTGGAATGTTCGTACAATGTACGAAACTGGAAAGGCTGCCCAGATAGCCGCTGAAATGAGAAGGTACAGAATAGAAGTGTTGGGAATCTGCGAGAGCAGATGGAACGGAACTGGAAGGTGCCAACTACCTACTGGAGAGACAGTAATCTATTCCGGCCACCCAGAGGACAACCATGAGCACACCGAGGGAGTGGCCATCATGATGTCACCAACAGCAACCAAAGCTCTCATGCAGTGGGAACCAATCTCCTCCAGGATAATGACAGCCAGGTTCAACTCAAAAGGAAGGAAAGTTACAGTCATTCAATGCTATGCGCCTACAAACGTCTCAGAACAAGAGAAGAAGGAGGCGTTCTACAGACAACTACAAGCAATAATGGACAACGTCCCAAATGGCGATATCAAAATCCTGATGGGCGACATGAATGCGAAGCTGGGAGGAGACAACACAGGAAGAGAACTCACCATGGGTCGTGAGGCCCTCGGCGAAATGAACGACAATGGTGAACTCTTCTCAGACTTCTGCGCCTTCAATGATTTGGTGATTGGTGGTAGTGTGTTCAAACACAAGGATATACACAAGACGACATGGATTTCACCAGATGGAAACACCAAGAACCAAATAGACTTCATCTCAATTTCAAGAAAGTGGAGACGGAGCCTACTGGACACAAGGTCAAGGAGAGGAGCAGATGTGGGTTCAGACCACTATCTAGTAGAAGGGACTTTCAAGGTGAAACTAAAAGCCTCGAGGATAGCTGGGGATAGGCCACAATGCAAGTTCAACACTCAGAAACTGAAGGACACAACCACAAAAGACACTTTCACTGCAACTGTCAGAGCAAAGCAGGAAACACTACGCGACATCACTGAAGAATCATGCGTGGAAGAACATTGGAAGTCTCTGAAGGCGATTCTCAACGAAACGTGTTCAACGGTTCTAGGAAGAAAGAAGAGACAAGACAAGGAATGGCTCTCAACGGACACTTGGAAATTAATAGAAGAGAGGAGAATGGTGAAAGAGAAAATGATTCAATGCAAGGACGGACAGGAGAAGGAGACGCTGAGCTCAACTTACAAAGCACTGGACAAAGAAGTGAAGAAGAGTGCTAGGAAGGACAAAAGACGATTCTACGACAACCTCGCCACTGAAGCTGAGAAGGCAGCAGGCAAAAGGGACCTGAGGACACTATATCAGATAACCAAATCTCTATCCGGGAAGAGATCAACACAAGCGAAACCTATAAAAGACAGCCAAGGGAACCCAATTACCAAGGAAGAAAAACAGATTAAACAATGGGCGGATCACTTCAAAGGACTCTTGAACCGACCATCACCTGCAACCCGTCCAGAAATACCAACAACAGCGCACACACAACTGCAAGTTGACACCAATCCTCCAACGAGAGCTGAAGTCTTGAACGCAATCAAGCTTCTGAAAGCTGGAAAAGCAGCCGGACCAGATGGAATACCCCCTGAAGCACTGAAAGAGGACCCAGAGACGACAGCAGACATGCTGACTCCATTATTGCAAAAGGTCTGGAAGGAGGGAAAGGTGCCTACTGACTGGAGGAAAGGTTACCTCGTGAAACTACCAAAGAAGGGCGACTTAGGCCCACTCTGCAAGAACTGGCGAGGAATCATGCTCCTATCGACGCCAAGTAAAATCCTGAGTCGCATCATCCTGGAGAGATTAAAGGACGCACTGGAGACAGAACTCCGACCAGAACAAGCTGGATTCAGGAAAGGCAAATCATGTACTGACCAAATTGCAACTCTACGCATCATCATCACAGAACAAAGCATGGAATGGCAATCAAACCTCTACCTCAACTTTATAGACTTTGAGAAGGCCTTCGACAGCGTTGACCGTGAAGTAATTTGGAAATTACTCGAGTACTACGGCGTACCCCAAATATTCATCAACCTTATTCAACAGCTGTACGACAACGGCACATGTCAAGTGATCCACAACGGAAAACTCAGCGAGGCGTTTGGAGTAAACACAGGAGTCAGACAAGGGTGCTTATTATCACCAATGATATTCCTAATTGTGGTGGACTGACTGGATTATGCGTCAGACAGTGAGTGGGAAACGAGAAGACAGGGATATCCTGGACCGACGACGTGAAGAACCTAGAAGACCTGGATTTCGCGCGTGGATGATTTATGTTTGATTTATGTTCACATCGAAGACTTACAAGCGAAAACCGACAAACTGGTCGAAGAAGCAGCCGGCGAAGACAGGACTCCAGGTGAACATAGACAAGATGGAGGTGAGGAAAATAACCAACCACCAACAACAGCAACAGCACCAACATCCAGCGCCAATCACCATCAATGGGATTGATTTGAAAGAGGTTACTTCGTTCACTCAATTATCTAGGGAGCATTGTCTCTACTACAGGAAGTCGGAACGGAGGAGGATGTGAAATCGAGCGAGAATTGGGGAGTCGAGAAACACATTCATCAACCTGAAATCAATCTGGAAATCTTCGTCACTCAGCCAACATCAACAACAAAATTCGGTCGGATTTTCAATACAAACACGTCAAGTCAGTCAGTTCTTCTATACGGATCAGAAACTTGGCGGGGGGGTCACAAAGAATATTTCCAACAGCCAGCCTGTTGCAGACCAGACCTTTATCAACAACTGTCTTCGCTGGCTCTATACTGAAGATCAGATGGCCGGGTGGCCGGAAAGAACCACCAACAAGAAAGCATGGGAACAAACAAACAAACAAAACAAGAACCAATTGCCAAACAACAAATATGCGGGAGAAAGTGGAGATGGATTGGACACTCGCTGAGGAGACCGCTGGGTGACATGGCGCGTCAAGCCCTTGAGTGGAACCAGGCCGAAAGGGAAGCACGCGGCGAGTGGGACGTCAGTGCAAGGGTGACATGGAGGAGATCGTGTGAAGAGGAGTTGAAAGAATATGGACTAACATGGATGCAGGCGAAAAGTACAGCAGAAGACAGAAGCGAGTGGAGACGTTCAGTTGAAGCCCTATGTTCCACTAGGAACCCAAGGAAGCAATAATAATAAAAATAATTCGTTGTTGTGTTTCACTCATTTTTTTCATATTTTATTACTTTGTCGCTGTGTTTTATCCTAGAGTAAAACAATATATGACACTCAAAGGCTGTTTACTATCACCCGCTATCCTTGTGATTGTGGTGGTCTGGATCATATAGTGGAGAGTAAGAAGACGGGCACATTTTGAACAGACAGAAAGACCTGGGTTTCGCAGACAATTTACGTCTCACGTTGCACAAACTCAAAGGTATACAAGAGAAAACCAACAAGTTCCCAGAATAGGCAGGACTCCAGACGAACCTAGAGAAGGAAGTGGTGCTGAAGATACCCTACCTAAGCAATAACTGCAAGC
This sequence comes from Trichobilharzia regenti, assembly GCA_944472135.2. NCBI lineage: Eukaryota > Metazoa > Platyhelminthes > Trematoda > Strigeidida > Schistosomatidae > Trichobilharzia > Trichobilharzia regenti. The sequence goes on from OX235270.1 coordinate 60,598,689, forward strand.
ACTGATTACTATCAATGGGAGGAATTCGAGTGAGTTTGTCTTTTTCATTTACCTACGCAGTGTCGTTTCAACCATAGTAGACACGGATACAAAAGACAATCAGAATTAAGGAAGAAATGCAGGTGAGCGTTATGGTAAAATAAGTGTGGAGATCTATATTACTTAGCATAATCAGCAGGATCTGAACTTCTAATACTAATGCCAAGAACTTACTGTGTAACAGATCGGCCTAGAGAAATAGAGATTGATTAAGCATAAGCGGAGAACACCCTGACATACACTCCATGCCCTCCACTGGAACGATTAGTGTGCGCATCTGGTGGCGACTTGGAATAGATAATGTGAAATGGCAGTGAATGCTTGTGGGAAGACGTTGAGCCATCTAAATAGACAACAGAGAACAAAATACAATATAGATGTGCTGGTGAAGTTCTATGTCGCATTCGGAACGCGAAAAACAAGTAATAATAATAATGTAAGGGTTTATCGTGAAGTATTCTGTCGTAAACTAGGCTGCCTTGTTAATCCTGACATTCGAGTGATAAATACTGATATACATTACAGTATTTGAATATAATATTAAACATATAAGGTGTAAAATAGATACAATGAATGGAATGTCACTGCTAATAACGTTACCTAATGTTACAACACAAAGTTTATTCTCAGTTTATTTATCCTATATACATAATCAAAATCACCAAATCTATTTTGTAACACAAACACTTCAAAGCTCAGTGATTGCTTTGAAATAACAACTTTTGATTTAGATCGGAAATGTTGTTCTCGTAGGAAATTCAGTCTATCAACAAAGCACAAAGTTATGTAATTTTTGTGTTTATTTACTAGTTAATAGACTGAAAAGTTTTGTGAAGGAATTTTCGAAAACCAAACCAATATATTTTTTCCTAACTATTAACTTATTTTGAATTATTTGCTTTAAAACTGAGAGAGAAAAATAAGTTGACGGTTTACGCTAAAGTTAATTCAGTATAAACATATCAAAATTCATAAGAAATTAGGTGTATTTTGACATAAAAGTGTTTTGATAGGTTTATTCTTGTACGTATACACACTCGTTTATGTATATGTATATAATTATTGATTGATTGATTGACAGCTTGAAATTACCGTATTTGTTATGTTAATCAGGACGATATGCGCCAGTTTTAAGATAGTTCTGATATTTATTTGTTGTTCTCTTCTACTCTGAATTGTTTTACCAACATTTTTAGCGACTTTGAAAGAAGTGAATTGCTAGAAATGTACTACTTTTGTTAGTATAATAGGTAGATTGGTAGATATGTCACTGATTGTCCTAAATAGAGCTTGATAGGTTGTCAAAATTCTGTATGGTCTAGTTATTGATGAAGAACTGTCAACGTAGTGTGTGGAATGATTCCTAAGTTATGGAGTAGAGCACAGGGCTTCAGTAGTACTTCTCCACCTTGTCCTATTCGATGCGGGCCTCTTCATCCGGCTCCACGACAACCCATAGTCTCTCACCACCTAAGCAAGATTACTGAAACCCAGCTGAATATTTAGATTCCGGGCTCAGATGTCACAAATACACTTTACTGATAACAGCTAACAATCACAACACCCAGTTTGAAGGCTTCTTCTTGACCGCCAACAATATCAGTCAGAAGTAAATTGGAATGTCTAGTCTCTTTTCTTAATGGTCAGTTATGCAGCATTCGGTTGGCTCTTAGACCCACACAAAATGATACTGGTTAATTTCTACTGTTCAACCAGTTTTTTTCTAAATTTAATTGTATGCAAGGAATGACTAGACAGCACGGTCTCCAACAGTAACATTGTTAACAGGGAGGGATAATTTCTAAAGGGTAGATTATCTTCATAAGATGGCAGATGAACCTTACTTACAAGTGGTGTCAACCATAACACCAAAGACTAACGAAGTTTGCATAATTCTCCTAAATTATCTAAGTTACACACATGGTACCTTGAAGCATTTAATATGAAGCAGCAGTTTTGTGAACGAAGAATCAATCAAGGAGTAATTTGACTTTATTTTTAACTAAATAACATATTATTATGATCCCTTGCTCCCGGAGGGGGAAATAGGGTGTCAGCAACACATCTCCATTGCACTCCTTTCTCTGCTATCATTTGTATGTATCTCCACGAGTGGCTACAAGCATTCACTTTCTCCTCGCATAATCTCCTCCGTGTCATCATTCGTACACCCAACTCATCCGTCATTTCTTATTCGGTTTTCACTCGACAACCTTCAGTATAATAGCACTTCAATGTTCAGTCCATCTACACTGAACATATTTTACTACTGTTTCCTTATTGCATTAACAAATGAAGGTTGAGCCATTAATGGATCTTAATAAGTCACCGTGAATCACCATCAGTTAAACAAATACCAAAGTTGATATAATACTTGAAAAAATACTTATTTTTCAAGTGTTGGTTTGTAGGGATTTGATTGATTGGTTACAGGACTTCATCATGAGCTGATATTAGTTAGAGAACCACTGGAAAACCAGCTCGTAGTACTGGACAGCTGCTCATGTCGTCCTAGTTTGGGACTCTTCATCAGTACGCACTCACCGAGATTCGAACCTAGGACCTTCTGGTTACAAGGAGAGCTAGCTCGTAGACCATTAAGCCACTCGGACCCGATCCAATGGCCAGTCCATGAATTCTAACTTCTGCCAATTCCCGATATAGCGTGACCCGTAGCCAATGTCTTCGGTGAGTATTTGTCCTCACACCCGACTTGCTGCACCCTACTGATCACGACTTCTCACTAGAACCCCAGGTAACTACCTACCCAAATAGGTCGGGTGTGAGGACAAATACTAGGGTTCGTGCTATGTCGTTAATTGTCAGAAGTTAGAATTTATGGACTGGCCATTGGATTGGGTCCCAGTGGCTAACTGGTCTACGAGCTAGCTCTCCTTGTAACCAAAAGGTCCTGGGTTCGAATCTCGGTGGGTGCGTACTGATGAACAGTCCCAAACTAGGACGATATGAACAGCTGTCCAGTACTCCCAGTTGGTTTTCCAATGGTTCTCTAACTAATGTCAGCTCATGATGAAATCCTGTATACTTATTTTTGCTGGGCTTTACACATCATTTCTTCTTCTTATCATCGTATTCATATCTATCAGATTTCGGTGGAATCTAGTCCATACTTGGTTTGTTTATTACTTTACGTGTAGCTGATACTTTTAATTTTAGCAAATTTTGCATACATCATATATAATCTGTAGAGCCATGTAAGATGTCGCTTCAGCTTTAGTGGACTGACTGTTGACGGAATCTCAACACGTATGCCAAACCAAAAATTCCCTCAAAATTGTAGACAAGATCTGATCAAACCTCTCAAAGGGAGAGAGATGAAAACATTTGCTCATGGCGACCCAAAAATCAAGCTAACTCTGCGTATCCAAATGAAGTACGTTCAATATCTGTCTCTATCATGACCATTGAAAACAGTCCATTTCCTCAAGGAAATCACTGTTACTTAATTATTTATTCTCCAAACTTGTTTATTCTATTTTTAATTTTACATAGCTTTGACAAATAAAACAAAACCGATTCTGTATCGATGCTTGCCACTGACAGAATTTAATCGACTTCCTACTCTCTTACCGGCAATTATCACCTTTCAGACAAAAAAAGCTTTAATGTGAAGATGAATATGACACGAACATTGACGAACATAAATAAAATTCTGTGAAATGAATTTGAATCCTCCTGTTTGAAAGAAAGGCATCCTTCACAAGATCTAGTGGTGCTGAGTTAACTCACAGAAGGATTTTCAAGTATTAGTCTCCAGGTATTTGATTGATTCCAAGTCTGATCACCACTGAACCACTGAACACTAGGGAGTACCGGAGAGTTGTGTCGCATTAATTTTTCATCAGCACACAACCTGAAGATTCTGAGCTTGACTCTCCATGAGGTCATGGGTACATACTGCTGAGGTCTCCCGAACAATTACTACCTACCATAAAGAGACAGCTTATTAGCACCTCCTTGTTTTCAACAGTTCTCCAACTGAAGTTAGTTAGGGTCAGAACGAAGGAGTTATTACTACTGGCTGCTGACAGTTTTTAAGCTAGGTGGAAATCGCCAGCAATTACTTTTAAACTTTCATAAACAGATCACATCAAATCATTTGACTGTTGACTAAGATTAAGTGATTAATGAACAGATATATTTTAAAAATATACTTGTATTTTGTAAATTATTACTTCAGTCATTTAAACCCGGGGTATACCTTTTTCATGCCAATTTAGCATTTTGAATCTTCTCACATGGCCTACTTGTCATCACATGTATGAAAAATGTAAACTCAAGGTCTTTCAACCACTTCACATGATAAAAATATTGACATTTTGGTACATAAATCACATTCCTTTACTATTAATTTTTAAGAGCTAATTTCGAAAAATTAAATTCTTTTCATCATTCGTGTGTGTAACAGTAAAGTGGTTGTGTCCTCTGAGCTGATTGATTAAACCCAGTCATCTCTAGGTTGTTAAAATAAGTTCAGGTACATATTTGTGTATGGCAATTAGTCGTATCTTGCATGCGCATTTATTCTTATTTATCGCCTGTCAGCTGAATGTACCCATCGTTTCGAACGTCAAACCACTATCCGATAGACTACGAAGTACGCATAGCTAAATCTTACTTTAAAACAGATGATGACGCCATCTAAGGAACCAAGGTGTACTGAGTAGTAATTACATCAGAATTTAGGATCTGTAAGATATGCATAATCTCAGTTACAAACTTGATCAAGCCTAGGGTCTTTAACTTCAACAGGATCTCAGGACATAGTCCAGTCACTGATGTCTATGAGTAGTCATTTGTAATTTTGATTTGACTGACTGCATATTTCACTGGTTTCCTGCTCTACAATAACTTCTTTTCAGTGATATACTGTCATACGTGATTTATTGTTACCACTATCATGGAAGTTATAGTAGCAAAATTTATGCTCAAATAAAACCAAAATTACGTAGACTTTAAAATTATTTCAAATTGCTTAATACATGTATTTTGTTCACTATAAATTATTTAAATTAATCCCAGTGTGTTAAGAAAACCAAAACAAGATTTTTGCTGAAGAAGCTGTGGCTTACATGGCGAAACGTTCAGAAAAATTTTGTTTTGATTTTCTTAACACGCTGGGATTAATTTAAATAATTTATAATGAATCAATCTGACTCGGCGCTCATATTATTCCACGAAATTCGTAACATGTATTTTGTGTTAAACTGTACGTAGACGTAGTCAGTTATAGGAAATTGCAAAGAAAACTACTGCTCATTGATTTTCTGTTTGCAAGACCTAACATGTTTCCCTTCACTTTAAGTGCTTGTACTGTCCTGATCAAAATAGATTCACTGATTCATGAACCTTCAAAACAGATACAACCCCTTTTATACGAGAGATGATGATGATGATTGAAAGCCAGATCAGGTGAGCTGACTCCCTACATTTTGTTTCTAAATTTTATCCTTCAGAAAAGAATTCACTTTATTGATGCCCTTGGATTGATCCATTAGAAATACACCTGTTCCCTTATCTGGATAACATCGTATTTCTTTTTTTTTCGGCTCATACTAAGTTTGTCACTAATAATTAATCAGTATCCTTTTCGTTGAGGAGCACCTTTTGTATTGCCAACAGCTAACAGTCAACTTAGTTTTTTACTACTGGTGTATGACAGCAGTCGACCACATTTTTTTAAATTCTGAACGGTCAGATAACCTCCCTTGTCTTTTTTTAATCTATCACATTTAAAACAAAACATTCAGCTAAGAAAATTATCTTTTCGACGATTTCATTTCCATAGCTGTACAACCATATATATATCATCATCATCATCATCACTCACTGGGGTACGCAAGCACTTTCAGTTAACAAGTCAAAAATAGGAAGAAATGCGCATCCTGGATTCCACTGCTAGTCACAATCCACCAATTAAACAATCAGTTCTCTTGTGTGTGTGTGTGTGTGTGTGTGTGTGTTAAAGTTTTACAGTAAGTGGAAACAATTAATTGCGATAATATTGGTGTATAGGATTATGAGTCACAAGTGATTAGAAATATGAATGAATAAATAAATAAATTGAGGTCAACCTAAAGTTCAATAAACATGCGTAAAATAGATGATCGGAAAATAAAGTACATTCGGTAATGTGGATATAATTATGATGGAAATATGGGATGAGTGAAATGCTGTTAAAGTAGTAGACTGGAATATGATAACATAAAGCAAAATGAAATAAAACAAAATAAAGAAAGATAACTAAGTTTAATTTGATAAAGCTATTAGCATTAAATAGCGAAACGTCAGTAAAAACAATCCTCCATACAATCAAACAAAATCCTTACAAAACCAATACTTGAAAATTAATCTGATGCCCACTAGCGACTGGCCCTATTCAGGCAGCTAACCTGGGGTTCTAGTGAGAAGTCGTGACCAGTAGGGTACAGCAGGTCGATGATGGGGCAGTAACTCATCGAAGAAGACATTGCGAAGTGGTCGCGCTATGTCGTGAATTGGCTGGTAGAAGTTAGAATTCAAGAACCATTGGATCGGGTCCCAGTGGCTCAATGATCTACGAGCTCGCCTTGTAACCAGAAGGTCCTGGGTTCGAACCCTAGCGGTGGGTGCGTACTGATGAAGAGTCCCAGACTAGGACAAAACAGTTATCCAGTACTCCCAGGTTTTCCAATGGTTCTCTAACTAATGTCAGCTCATGGTGAAATCCTCCATACAATCAAACATAACAAAGTTTAATTTGATAAAACTATCAGCATTAAATAGCGAAACATCATTCATTCGGAAATACAAAAACCTTTATTATAATAAAAGTGTAATTGAATTTTAGATTTTCCCATCAACTGATTGGACCGAAGTGCTCCGTCTAAGGTTGACATGTCGGCTTCTTGTGCGGATGCTCCGACGATGTCTGAGCATTTAATTAGAATTTAATTGGTGGATGGAGACTAGCAATCTATGGGAAAATCTAAAATTCAATCAAATTAATTTGCCCCGTTGCACAAGTGGTCTAGTGGATAACGCTTTGGCGTTTGAAACTATAAGCACTGAGTTCGAGCCTCTGTGGGAACATCATCACTCACTGAGAAATGCATGTATATCCGGTGACGAGTCCCAAATAAGACGAAATGCTCATTCTGTCACCACCCACTAATTAAATTCTAAAGATAACAAAGTTGTTACGTGAATTACTTAGTAAAATCAAGACTATGATAACGAAAGTGATTGTACAAATTGTTTTTGCACACAAAGTTCCGGCTTTATGTTACGTATTGCCAAAGCCTCTGCTATACAAAACAAGTGCACTCGTGTTCCTTTCGGCAAACTTAGTCGGACTTTGCAGACTATCACATTTGTGTCAGATAAATTTTATCTTCGACGACAGAACAATACTAGCAAAACCCGCATGCATGCATGTTAAAATATGCCTTTAGTTATTTTTTACAACCAACACAAAAATGATGCCATCACCAATAGACAGATATTTGCCAAAGAAAATCCTCTCTCTTCACTTCTATTCTCCTGCGGACACGTAATTGGTGAATTAAGACACATATTATTTATCTTCCCTTTATTTAGTCTGTCTGACTTCATACAAAAATGAATCATGAATGAGTGAGTGCCCAGCCTATCCTGCACTAAATTAGTAGAGGGTAAGAAAAACGGTGTGTAGTGTATCACATTATCATGGCAGTTGATAAAACAAGGTTTTTCAAGGCTACATATTCACAAATGAAAAGTTAACTACAACCGAATGATATTTGAAAGGTGGTGGTCTCCATGATGCATATTTTTGCTATTTCTGGCTCGTCAGTTGGATGCATCGGTATTCCAATAAGTAATATTTTCTCAACTAAGACTCGAACCCAGCCCCTATCGTTTTGGTGGTCAGAATTGAAGTTGAGAATTATTTTGTTTCCTTCACGTTCCCAGTGGAACATAGGGCTTCAAGCTAGTGGCTTGAAGTTTCTGTAGCAGTGGTGATTATTTTCACAGGATGGGTTTGCTAGCCTCACGACCAAGCCTTCCTCTTTACCAGCATTATTTCTCGCTTAGCGAGGTAAAGGAGTGAGTCGGTGGCCGGGGATCGAACCCCGGACCACGTGCATGGTTGGTGAGCGTCCTAACCGCTGTGCGCACTGAGAATTATTTAGCAACGTATTATTACTCTTGATATATGTGTATGCTAGAAATTTCCCTGTGGTCATCTTAGCAGAAAAGTTGCCAACTTACTTTCCACCGATGTAAACAGTATGTACCATTAATGGATATAATGGAGTTTACTCCGTCGAAGTGTGCGCCTCTAAAGAAAGTAAAACCTTGTGCAATAGCAAGAATTTAGACTTCATCTCTTTCATCAACGATCATAATCTGTCTATTAGGATTTCACTAGCCAGGACAGGTATGGATTGCTTTTTTTTAATTTTTATTCAAACTACTACAACATGCAGTTAAGCAGTTGTAGAATGGAAAAGAAGGAAGACGCAAGAACTAAGACACTCAGCCGTCCTGAAAACCTGGATTTCTCTAATGTTGCTATTTATACTTTCAATAAGATGCTAGGAGTGTTAAATTTATTTCAAGTAGCTAATTGTTGAATACACAATGAGTTCAGGTCTCTAGAACATGCAAATCCCAAGCATCTACCTCTTGTACATGGTCCACTGTCTAGATATGAGAAGAGAAAATACTATACACTGCCAGCTGTAAGACGAGACTAAGAATTTTCTGCAAAAAGATACTAGCAGATTTTATACAATTAACTTAAATTATGATTCGCGTTCTTTGTTGGCTGCTAGACCATTGTGTCAGTTAAAAATGTTACACTGAAGTCACGTTACAAGTTAACCTTTCTTAAAAGTACGGACCAACTAAATAGAATGCAGCAATCTATAGCAGACTATAACAGGGGGGATAAAAAGTTGAAGGATCAGATAAATATAGTCGTAAAATGTGTAATGAACTGTACAACTGATTAGGCGAATTACTCGTTTTCATAAGTTCCATAGTGAATTCATTTGGATGCCGTTTATGGAACTAAAATGCATTGACCGAAACCTATTCACTTCGCATTTAGAAGCATATCCTTGCAAGACTGCTGAAGTTTTTTCTTATATGCTGAGAAATTATATGATCTATAATACATGGGTATCTTCAAGAGGACTTTTAAGTTTTGTTTTTAACAGGTAAGGAAATAATGCAGTTTTCAAATATTCAGTGTTACGAGCGGTGAATTTATTCATCAGGATTGTTTCAGAAAAATTAAGGCAAAAAAATTAAGAACACTAGATGATACACGCAAGCCAAAAGAGTACGAGGCTAGAAACAATATGAAGATTCAGCCATATCACAGCTATCTTGTTATTGTAGTTATTTGGTTGGCTCTTGGGGTGAGAGAAAAGAATATGGTAGGCGTAGGCGATTTGTCACGTGATCTATTTACTGATTGGTTTAAATTCGTAACTAGCATCAGGTGAACAAAATTCATGCTTTGTTACAGACTGTTAGCTTATTGTGTCTTTCAAGCACTGTTTAGTGTAGTCAGACCGGGTTGGCCAATAGTAGATGACGCATCAGGTAGGCGTTAAAATGAGCTTTAGAGACAGACTAGTATTATTGTGAGGTTTTAGAAAATACATAGTCGTGCTGCCAACGTAATTCTACAAACGCATGTGACGGAGTTTTTGGATTACCCTCAACTAATGTCTGCTTACGATCCATTTAGTGCTCATAATGGAGCTATCCATGCTTTTAATGGAACTGAGACCATTAGCCGAATGGTTGTTGATGGGAATTACATTGATGGATCATGGGAATTATCTGTTTTTGTTGAAGACTTGGGTTCTAATGTTTCAGTACGAGTATTAGGCGACCTACCTCTTGGTGGTTTAATGCATAGGATTGTTGAAAAAGTCAAGTTACAACAAAGTTGGTCAGATCATGCTATTTGGTGGATTGATAGAAATATTTGGCTTCTTCATAGCCGTACAACTCTGGATCAATACGGAATTCAGTCAGATGCCAAATTAATGTTTCGTCGTATGCACAATGATCTGCAAATTGTTTTACCTTCCTTAACTTCTCTTGTACTACGTGTCAATTATGCTTCCAGATTATTCACTGTAGTCCGTGATATATGTAAAGAATTAAACATCCGGCATTCGGAAGAATTATCGTTAACATTACCTATTACCAAAAATATGCTCAAAACAAATTGTCCATTACCAACTATTCGTCCAGGATTAAGACGTCCAGGTACAAACTTACCCAATTCAAGAAATGATCAGTCATCTGCAAAGTCTAAAGTCCATTCTCCTCCATCATCAGTTTATCCAACAATGGATGGACAACAGATGAATCCATATAACACTTTAGCTTCGAATGCCGGTACAATGATGCGATTTAAATCCGATAATTCCTTGGACCAAGAACGTCTAGATTTCGCTCGTTATGCTGATTGTTCACTAAGACGTTCTGCCAAAGCAGTGTTCGCTGATAACTGGTTGATGAAGCCCAAGAATTTAGTTCAAAAAGCACGCCTAAATAGTGGATGGTTAGATTCGTCAAGATCACTTTTGGAACAGGGAATTAAACCGTCGCCGGTAGACTCTGATGGCCAAGAACAGTGTAGCCCACCAACTTTGTACCTCTGTTTCAAATATTATACATTTTACGATCTTATTTTAAAGTATGACTCGGTAAGAATTCACCAGCTTTATGAACAAGCTCGATGGTCTCTTTTGTCTGGTCAGTTTGATTGTACAGAAGATGAGATGGTTGTTTTTGCTGCATATCAGCTGCAAGCTGAATTACAGTCCGCTGCTGTCAATCAGGCTTTATGCACTGCTAATTTCCCTGATATCAATAATACAAATCCTTATTCAACTCTGGGTGTCTGCAGCACAGTAAGTTCCAATTATATAAATCGCAGTCCTGTGCATGCAACTTCAAGTCCTGACTTGGCAAAGAAACATTATTCCCCTTACTATGGTCCTGCAACAGGAACACTACCACAGTTTCTCCGGACTTCTGTATCACCAATGGGTTCAACTTTTGCAGATGGAGCATCAATTAATGCACATAATATGAGTGGTGTAGACGAAGTAGATGAACTCCTTTCAGAATTAGAACAATCATGTGGTGTTACAGAAGAGTCGGAACCAGTATCACGTGCTTTCCAGAATGCAATACGTCCAGCTAGCCGTGACATGACGGACACCTCTGAAGTGCCGAGTCTTGAGGGTGCAATCAAAGTGTTCAGAGATCGTTCTTTACTCTTAAAACGTTACAAGGCGTACTGGGTTGTGATCAAAGAAGCTCGATTGTATTTGTACAGAAATAAAACACAAACACAGGAGTTTTTGGCTGAGTATTCACTACGTGACTGTACAGTTAATCCTGATGTGAATGTTGCTCATCAGAAATACATTATCAAGTTATCAGTCTTTCCAATGTTGGATCAAAAGTTGACTAATGGATCTCCAATTAATAGTCCATTGCAACAGTCAACACTTCCTAAAGAACTCTGTTCTCTACGTGAAGAAATATGGTTGAAATTTGACTCTGCTGAACAATATGCCTGTTGGCTGGCTGCATGCCGTTTGGGTTCACGGGGAAAAACACTAGCCAGCAAGTTGGTCTATAATAAAGAGGTTGAGGCCACATTGGAACTTTTAAAACTTCAGATGCCTGGGCCATCACCAGCTATGTCACTTTCTGAATCTTCAGCTTATTTAGGTGATTTAACAGATTTCTGCAACGACCGTATTATTCGGAAGGCACGTTCTAAAGATGCTTTACGACAGCGTATTACTGAAGCTCATGTAAACATTCGTGATCTTGGTCTACTGGAAGCTAAACACAAGTATGTCCAAACATGGCAAAGGTTGACAGGATTTGGTCGAAGTTATTTCATTGTACAATTTGAACGTGGATCATTAGGGCTGCCAAATGCAAATAGCGGAGGATTATTTAGTACGCCAATGGATGATATGATTGCTATTTGTCAGGGCCGTATTGAAGTCGTCTCTCCACAGACAGGTGAAATTTTGTTGACATGGAATTTTGCTGATTTACGTTCATGGAATGTTAATTGGGACGCAGAAAAAGTAATCCTAGAATTTCGTAATTCACAAGTTTCATTTCGACCACTATCAACAAATTGTAAAACAATTGTAGAATTTATCGGTGGTTATGTATTTCTTAGTCAGCGGAATTTAGAAAAGAGTCAAGAAGTTAATGAACGCTTATTTCATCGTTTGACTGGTGCAAGCGAATAATTTTCTTATATATATGTCCTCTTATGCAGTTTGTCACTCCCAGTTATCAGGCAAAAACAAAACCAGATCTATAATTTGATGATAAAGCCTACGCCTGCAGTACTAATGTTTCACTTCTGCGCATATTCAAAGGAATGGAATTACATCTTATTGAAAAAGGTACTTATTTTTTAAAATTAATTCTACAGTAGGCTAATAACCTATTCCTATTATTGTTATTATTATTATTACAAGTATTACCTGCTACTGTCCTGTTTAAGATTGTTGGTCGCTTTTTTGTTTTGCTTCCGTTATTGGCTAACTGATATATTTACTATGGTTGTTTTAATTTTTTTACAACAGTTTTAATCAGTAAGCGGAGCGCGCAATTCACATTCTTGACTTAATTTTCCAATGTTTTTAGCTTACTTCTTTCTGTATAACATGATGACATATATATTGTGAATGGCATATTGAACTATTTGGAATATGAACAGTAATATATATATATATATATATTAAATATATTATTCCATTGTCTTTCAGATTAAGCTTTACAAAATTTTCTGTAACCTAAAATTTCGCCTTATTGATTTTTATGAGTGAATCATTTTGTGTGTTTTTAAATGTTCATATTATTAGAGATATGTGTTGCTTATGATCTCTCTCGTCAGCTAATAGTTCCAAATGTCTTATTTTCATTAAAATTTCATTTCAATACAGTTTCCTACTTATTGAGAAGACGTTTAAGATGCAGAACTAACGGTTCTACTATAGGAGGGTATTTAAAATTAATTGTTGCTTGTTTTTTTTTGGAATTTCTAGTTGACAAAATTTTACAGTTTTTTTTCTGCTTAATAATGTTAGAAATTATCGATTGATTTCCTGTTCTAAGAAATTAGCATTTGGAGTGATGTTACTTTGATTTTTTATGATGTCATATATATCACAGCCTACGATGTAATTTGTGCCCTTATTCTGTAATCACCATGGTTTTTGGACTGCTTCCAAGTAAAAAAAAACAATACAAAAGAGTGTAACTGTGTTCATTTTTGTTGCGTAATCTGTCTCAGGCAAGCGTTAATGTCGTAGTGATTCCACGCGTATTCAATTAATTCATTTTATCAGAGTTAAGATACTTAAAGGAAAAAGTTGAATCGTTAGGTTTGTCTTGCGATTATATGTGCAAATAAGTATTAGGAATAACTTTCTGAGTTATTCGTTTTTTCTTCAAAAGTAGATGGTGTCAAAATAGCAAATATTTATCGGTCAGTCGCTTTGGTTAATGAACAGTTGTACAATCCAGACGTCTTTTCGTATTGAACTGGTAACTGGGAGCGTACGTGTTTCAAATCTGATATCCATGCCTACGTAAATTTTCTCGGAATTATTACGTTTAATTAAATTTATTTAAAATTACATCAGTGAACATATGAGCCGTATTGATTGTCGATTCAGGTGTGTCTGAGTAGTATCTGTTTTGTACCCAGTACATACGTTGTTCACCGGTAAAATGTTTAATGTGATTTATCGGCATGCAAACTTGCCTAGAATCTGCCAATAGAAACATGCTTTATTTTTCAGTACGTGTTAACTATTATATATAGCTGAAGGCTTCTTCTAATTCTGACCGATAATGATAATCATATAGTTAGAATGACTTGACTAATACATGTAGTGTTGTCCACTCGCTAATCTATTCCCTTTTTTTACTTCAGTGTTTATTCCAAATTTCTATCCTTATTCAGTTGCTTACTTAGGATGCCAAAATCGCTGTATATTTTGGTGGATGCCTCTATCAGGTATGTACACGATGTTTAACTTTTATCTACAGTATATGTTTGTGTATGTACAATTTGCGTGCGTCAGTTTCCTGTGTGTGTGTGTGTGTGTACACGTGTGTATACAAATTGCGAGTCATTTATGCACACATGACATTTAAAGTCGAATATGTTAGCTATACTAGTCTAACTTAGTCTAGTGGATGGGTAGGCTTATGACTAGGCTATTGATTTTCTCTATTTAGCTTATCATAATGAAATATCTGTTTTATGACCTACAGTTTATTTGATTTCACTCATTATTATTATGCTTATTTCATTCAGCATTGTCTCTATATGCATGTGTGTGTATGCATTACTTATATGCCATGTACATGTAAACTACATTCAAGATGAATGAAAGTATAAAAAATCACTAATGCGTATAGTATTCTTAAAAAATATAAGTTCCATAACCGGATGTTACTGCCTGGAATCTTAGCGATATGGTCTTTCTTTGAGTTTCTATCGTTTACCTTGTCTAATCTGCTACTTGAAGTCATTGAAAACTAGACAGTAGTCATAAACTTCGGTATTTTCCCCAGGATCTTTATGCACATTGATATCAAAGCATTTAAGTGACGAATCTCGAAATGATTATTAAAAGAATGGATACTGAACAAATAGTACTCTTTTCGATAAATTCATCATCAGGCTCTACAGTTATATATACATTATAGTGAATGAATTAGTGTTATGAACAACATAAATGTTTCAATAACATCGAATCAATAATATTGATAGATTACAGCTCAATAGCATCAACATAAAATAAGTTGAATGTCAGAAAAATTAGCAGGGATAATAATACAAATTCATGACTTTATGGTTTCTACTGAAGGCCGGCCAGGGCAGTAGTAGTGGCTAGACTTGCTTCTTTTGAACACAGAGTACTGGTTGTTTGAGGCGAATTGCAATAGCCTCTGGTGTTTGGAGGATGCGGTGGTTCGATGATTTTGGCACTTTATTTGGTACCCGGTAGATGATAGAGAAGGATTTTTCAATGCTGGCTGGCTTTGTGGCCGGCCGGTTTGGACCAGATGGTCCAACATCGAATTGCCTAGTGTTTACATTTCCTTCATTATTCATACACTGTGGATGATAAACACCTTAACTAACTCACAACTTTTTTGTTAACTGTTTATATTTTACCGTTACCTTGGAGGCTTTTCTGAGTTACCTTCATTAGTAAATCTAGTAAAACTGAAGGATAAGCTTGATAGTTTTGCCACATCTATGTGTATTTATCAATTCAACTGCACCTGCGATGACAGTTATGTTGGACGTACTATTAGACAGCTTAGCCGACGTGTTAGTGAACATCTCCCATCTTGGTTTGACAAAGGACAGACAAAAACAATCCATAGCTGAATTCTGTCACATTTAATTGATAGTGGTCATGTAGTGGAGAGAACGAGAGCCTTCAGAGCAATTCATCGTATCCCACCGAATCTTTCCAATAGACTTCGTATTCGTCTACTGCACACAGCTGAGGCAGGCGATAGGCATCGAATCTATTAAACCTAAACTATGCATTCAAAAAAGTTCGTACAGCCAATATCTCTCCCTTGGCCTACTAAGACATAACCAACTGATGACTTCTACACCACCCTTTGTTTATATTTTCAACCCCTTTCTTATCATCCCTTCATCTTATCACATCTTCATTATAAACGTGTTTCATTTACTTCCCTTACAATCAGTCTAACATTACTTAATCGGTTCATTTGTTTTTACTAGTCTTTATCGACTGCTTCCACCTGAACAATCGTTTGTTTAATCATACTGTTTTGCTTTATTCGTGTTATCACAGATTGCCTCATTTTTTCATCCTTATTACTGATAAGACCATTATTATTACTACTATCATTACTACTATTATGACTAATTGTACAGTTTATATTCACCATCGTATTATCCTATAGACAAAACACCATGATTGGTTTATATTTGAATTTTTATTTGTAAACTTATATATATTGGAGTGAAGCCTGATGAGATCTAATTGAAAACAGTATTGTTCGCTTAAATGAGTTGTTCTAAATTTTACTATGGGAATATTTAATATATAAAAACTGAATAGAAGTGGTATTCGCCACTTGTTTCTAAAAATTTTATAGGCACTATCATATCTCTCTTAGGATGCCATCAGGTAAATAAATGTATGTGAGGTGCCTGAAACATGTTGTTGGTCTGGTTAAAATCTGAGCTACTGTAAACTTCCATCTATGTATTGCATATAATTTCTCCTATTCGATCTGTTTGAATCTGGTAAAATATGACCTCTAATAGTAGTATTGTTTACTCTGGAGGATATTTAAAACATTCACAACCTGGTTTCAACTAAACATATGCAAAAGCATTATCCTCGACGGTAGCCTATCGCAGTACATGAGATGAGTGGTGTCTTTGGTTCATAAAATGTACTCCTGAACTTTCTCGAAAAAGAAAAAGAAGAGATATCGTCGTAATGGTTTGCTTTCCACTGACAGAACTACGTCACACTATCTGCTGTCAATTAATCTTTTTTTCTGAAGATCCTGGACGAAGAGAGAATATCATGCTATAAACCTCTGAAAATTCTGAACATTATGTTAAGCATTGTGTTCTGAATAAGGCTATTACTGGTTGTTTTTTTTCTGGAATCTACTGGACTGTAAATTTCCTATTTTCTTCTCATTCCTTTGCGTTTGGGGTGGAATGGGCTTCAAACTCTAGGCTTTGAAGTCTCACTAGCGTTTGTGTTATTTCTATGGGGGGTGGGGTGGGGGCTGCTAGTCTCACGCTCACCCTACCCCCTTTCCCGGGCTTATTACTTTCTATGCGAGGTTTGAGAGTCCATTAGACAGGAAGGGAAACCTGACCATGTGCCCGACTGGCAGACATTCTTCCCCTGAACTACCTATGCACTAAATCCCCCATTATATTGGTAATTCATCATGGTTTTGAATCCACTTAGCTTTCTTGAGTTTCAACTAACTTATGAACCGTAGATAGATAGATATCCTTTTGATATCTTCAACTTTCACTACAAACTGGAATAATAAAGAATCCAAATTATTTTGATTGAATTATTTGAGATTTTCACATAGTAGCTAGTTAACAGATTGATATTCTGGCTTTTAGTTTCACTTCTAATCTGATGTGCGTTTCTAAACTAAGAATTCGGAGATCAGCGTTTCTAATGTAATCACGCAGAGGCTGGATGATATATCACTGAGGTATGATTAATAGAGTATCCTAGATACTAAAAATATCAGTGACTAGAGTCTGTTGGTGGTGCGGAGCAAATGCTTTCATGCTTCAAAAACTTCGACATCCTGTAGACTATTCTCTTCTCTTATGCTGATTGCGAAATCCTACATAGATCCGCCAGTCAAAAGTGCAGTTGACCAGTAGCTGTGTTGCTGTTCAATATCTTATAACTTGCTACTTATAGTCGCTATTTTCACAACAAACGATGTGATGACATGTCAAATCAGGATGTAATTCAGTTAGAACTGACGGAATAAGTTCTATGTTTCGTAGTCGACCTGAGCACCCTATTACAAAATAGTTCATGATATCATGTCTTGCTATTCTAGCTTTTTTAAAACTTTAATTATCGTCATTTTTAAACTTTTAACTTCTGTTTCAGTAACTTCAATGCTTATCAGTGTATAAGACTGTACTAAGTCCAATGCTGTTAGTGCCTGTCTGTTGGATTTAGATTAGAAACCAAAGAAAGTGTATAAATTAAAGATTCGAGTAGTTTTATTATTATTATTTTTTGTCAGCTTGGAAACAGTTTTAAAACGTAGAATTAGTTTAAGTTGTTGTAGGTTTTCGAAGTGTAAATTATACATTTTGCTTACAGGATTCTTTTTTATAAAGCTTTATTCAAAAGTCGAAACAGCTTTGCTGTAGTATCATTTATCTTGTCTTTAGAAATATATATTCAACTCGGACTTGTGTTTTAAAGGTAACTACTGCTACAACACAGAAGTGTGTTCCTATATCATAAGACTAATCAGAAGTTTATTACAGTGAGATTGATCTCAGTCACTTTTATATGCACTTGTATTTTTGTTTGTTTGTTCCTCTTTGTTAATTGGAAAGTTTGACATTGATGTGTGCTTGTGTGTGTGTGTGTGATCTAAACTTGGGTTTACAGTTGTCTAGACACAAAAGGTATGCACTTGTTCACATCAATCTCGGTCAGTTTTCTTAATAAACTAATTCAAATAAGAAATTCACTCAAATTTATCAGGTGAGCTGAATTTAGCTTTTAAGGAACAACAGATACAGATATGAAAAAAACCCTGTGAATAATCATTAATTATTGAAAGTTCTGGAAGGCATTTGTATACTGCTTGTAACTGTAAATTATCCCGAAGAAACTAAACATTCATTACTGGTTAGTGATCCACAACGGAAAACTCAGCGAGCCGTTTGGTTGTGTTCTGCCAGTGTATGTGAAAATGTTCGAACATACAATGCATTAATTCTTTGTATTTCACTATTGTAATAACGGTTCAAGGCGGAAATCTAATCAATAAGAGTATAACTGCTTCAAACTATACATATGTATACGAGATGTTCATCCAATATACATTTGTACACTCGACTATGGTTGATATAATTGGGTTCGCTAACTAAACAACTACTAACAATAAACTTCATGTGTTTCCCCTGGTTTTGTAGTTAGATCGAATTATCATAATCTTGAGTTATTGAGACATCTTATTAGCGTAGGGTGTGATAAATTCCACCTGTGTAACCAGCGTTTGGAAATTGTGTCTTTTAAAACAGAAGATATCATATTAAGAAGTTGAAGTGTTTGTTTGTTGGATAAAAGTTTCGCCAAGACCTTGTCACATTTTCATAAGAATTGATTTTAATCACAGCTTTCTTCGTTCAAAAGAGACCTTGGTATGCAGTAGAAACTTAACAGTTTAGGAGTGTTACTTATCTATAACAACCATTAGATTTGAACGCTGAGCTGAAGAGTTCCAGACTAGGACGAAACATCTGTGCAGTACTCCCTGGTTGGTTTTCCAATGTCAGCTCATGTTGAAATCCTCCAACTAATCAAACAAAAATCCCTACAAAATTAATACTTGAAAACAAATTATACCTTAGACTATTTTCATGATTCCAGTGATTGATGTTTCCACTGCATCGAACTAATGTATACTTTGGGGTTTCCGTTGACCAACCAACCTACGATTTCGAATATCCTGCACTCTCTGTAGCATATTAATCACCAATGTGCATAAGTCTGTCAGTACTGCTTCAAGCTATTATCAACACAATTTGAAGTACATATACAGCTGTTAACCTTAATACAACTTTGTGCTGAAATAGTAACATTGATAATAACTATTATTCTGTGAAATATTTCAATGTTGTTCATTCAGAAGGCGTCATCAAGTTTTGAAATGGTCATAGCAACGATAATCATAAAAGTCCGATCCTGGCATAACTCGAATTTCCTCTGGATTTCATCTGCTGCCTCATTATTATTATCTTCATATATTTATTCCCCTTTATGAATTTGAATAAAGCAAGAACAACAGTGGTTTGTGCAGAATGAAGTGATACCATCATTTATTTCACTGGCTGCTCATCAACTGCTTACAGCCTAAAAACTACTAAGTTTGTGTACAGAAACAGTTTTAACATACTTGTAATTTTCACATGATATCAGTTGATAGAGAATATGAGTTCAAACAAAAAATCAGTGTAAGCATACAATGGCAAGGGAGTTACGTAACAAAGACAACAGGTTAACTCCAAAGATAACGCGATCAAATGAAAGAGATAATAAAGACATCCAGTTACTAGGGCAAGGAAAGACTGATAACTGTTTCTTTCTAAGCACATAAATCGGGTTTTAGGCGTTTGATAGAAATTGTTTCAGCAAACTACTTTGTCTATTGATAATTCCAAAGTATTTTGATATGTCCACCTCATGACCCGCATCAAGGAGATGCCTGGCAATGGCGCTATTGAAAGCGTTTGTTTCATCGAGACATAGGTCTTGTGGTACACGTTCAGCAAATTGGAGGCGTGGCCTTCTTTCTCCTCTCCCGATGTAACTGCTCCCCAGATACGTGCAAATTTGCATACACAGTTGGAATTAACA
This sequence comes from Trichobilharzia regenti, assembly GCA_944472135.2. Taxonomy (NCBI): domain Eukaryota; kingdom Metazoa; phylum Platyhelminthes; class Trematoda; order Strigeidida; family Schistosomatidae; genus Trichobilharzia; species Trichobilharzia regenti. The sequence goes on from OX235270.1 coordinate 60,618,953, forward strand.
TGAGAAAGTTTGGCTTTTGATTGCACCGAAGGGCATGTTGCTTCTGTATATAAACTTAATAATGTCTTTAGGTTGTAACCAGCTGATGAGAAACCAACAAAATAAACGGTGGTACTATATTATTCTTCACAAACTATTGTTTTTGCTTTATTCAAAGCCCTATTAATTATACAAACATAATTCCGTTTGCATGATGAGACTCTGTCTACCAGCCGATGTAGTGATCATAGTAGGGGAAGCATTACATATCACTCACCCAAATCACATAGCCAGCTGCAGGATATCGTGGCTAATAACCTGGAGGCCGTTAACCAACTTTTCACCAATAAGACTGTTATACATCCTTTTATGTATCATTAAAATGCGAAATGTAATTAGTAGGATTGTGTGATTACCCTCATATTCTTAGGTTAAGAACTTTCAATCAGCTTCAGGTAGACAGTGAGAAGCGTTTAAGGTATCATTTGGAGACTATTATTGGTTTGGGTTATGGGATGGTGTGATGAAAAGGAAAGATTAGCTAGCTGTCCCCAATGTATTACTTTCCATCTGCATCAGGGAAATTTTAATAACCATAACTTTGTAGTAATTCTGTGTACCTAATTTCACCAACTGTTTCTATACTTTATCATACACAAGTTATAATTTAAAACTAGGTGTCTTTATGCTACCATCGTAGCGATAATGCTTTAAAAGCATATACACACTTCAATAGGCACTTTTAACACTTGAATTATGCTGGTTGATTTAAGGATTTTCTTTTTTTTAAATATTTATTTATACTTGAATTATGATTTGATGTTTTTCCATTGTATTCATTGCCTTGTGACCTGCAAATCCTCCAATATTACTTACTGCTGCTTAGTCATCGCTACAGACATATATATATTTAATATATATATTGATATTTTAATCAAGTGGTGTGTATGTTGATTCACCAGCCATACCACAATTATCCACTGCAAAGCTAACAAACAAAACCAATACAAAATATAGACGCATAAAAACAACACATACAAGTTTAAATATTAAACCTATTCAACCTTGTAAGACTGCTCTGTTTCCTTGCAAGATGTAGGTTTTGTATATGCGTATATGTTTCGCTTTGTTGATAGGATGAATAACAATGTGTTTTGTGCTTTGATGTCAAGCTAACAAGTTCATTTAATATAGAAATAGAAAAGTTGGCCTATTTTACTGTATGTACAGTGAGTGAATCTGACGATAAGGTCTATCAACCGATCTGACAGACATAAGCCGTTTTTTCTATGAATAAACAAAGTTTAGTATTTAATTGGTGGATGATGATTAGCAGTGGAATCCAGGATAACGCGCATTTCGTCCTATTTGAGACTCGTCAACTGGATGTACCTGCATTTCCCAGTGAGTGATGATGTTCCCACCGAGGCCCGAACCCACTAGACCACTTGGGCCACGACAGCCACTTCTTGTGCAACGGGTCATATTAATTTAATTTAATTTTAGATTTTCCCGTCAGTTGGGCACTGGGTTCGAGCCTCGGTGGGAACATCATCATTCACTGAGAAATGCAGGTCATCCAGCTGATGAAATGTACATCCTGGATTCTACTGCTAGTCACCATCCACCAATTAAATACTAATTAAGTGCCGAGACATCGTCGAAGCATCTACACAAGAAGCCGACAGACATGTCAACCTGAGACCGAGCACTTCGGTCCAATCAGCCGACGGACGGGAAAATCTAAAATTCAATTAAACCAAAGTTTAGGTTTCAAGACATCTTCCGACTGGATATTGTTAAGTAATGGGACTGAAAGTGGTATTTCTTTTTTGAATTAAATGTGGCAGTTTCCAATGTAGACACAAGTGACTGTAAGACGAATAATGAATGATAAAGTATAACAACTGGGTGTCCATACTATTAACATAATTATTTAGACTTCAATGAATAATATTTCACTGGTGTGTACTTTGAATTCTCTATGCTATCGGGTTTCAGAATCATTAGATTTTCTAATGAAAGTAATACAATTGTTAATTTCAGTTCTCACTATGTGTTATAGTTTGTTTTCCTGCCACTACAAGAATTAGGATTCAGGAAGATGAGTGTTATAGTGGGTATGACTCCAATGGAGAAATGAAGGGAAGGGATTTCAAATACATAGAGTTTTCCAACGAAAAAATCCCAACTAATTACCATTTCCGAAACGTTTTCATGTAAGCCCTAATTATTACAAAAACTTTTTTGAAGCTGAGTGATAGAGAACACGCATCAGTAATTTAAGTGCTCAAATTTTTGTATCGACAAAGCCAAACTTAGCTGTTCGAGTTCAGACAATATTTACTTTTCATCGTACCTAATTTGCTTCAAGTCAGGATTGGAGAGATTAATTTTTACAGTTATTCTTTCATGAAGCCTAATTGTGAACTTTTTCTACAGTATAAGCACTATGACATAGAATCGAATTCAGAGGTAATTTTGAAATCTCATCATTATTATAACTTGAAGGTTAGTAGTACTCACATCATAAATAACCTAAGATACTTAAATTACTCATTTTTAAAAGTCGCACGTAAATAAATATTAAGGTGTAGCTATTATTGTATGATAGATAATTTAAAGATAGGTGATGGAAAGCCATAGAACTTAGTTTTCTGCTGGTTAGTATTCACATGCACATTCAAGCTCTATAATCTGAGGAGAAATGGCTCTGTAAGTCACACAGTGTTACACAGTAATATTAACTGATGGCCACGTTTCGAGCACAAACTATTGCCACTCATAATCATATCAAGTTACTCACACAACTTCTTTCCTTCATTTATATACATATGTGGAATCGATTAGGTACTGGAATAAAAATCAATATGAGATAATGTACATTCAGAAATAATAATACGAGTGTTATTGATCAATTACAATCAGATAGGAAATAAGACGAGTGTTTTTATAGTCATAATAAGTAACTTGTTAGAATGTTGGTGGAACATAAGAATTTGGCTAAGGTAATTTGGCTAAGAATGGTTGACCCCGAGAAGATTAGTAATTTAGAAAAAAGCTTAGGACTACATTGCACTTCAAGCATTAACTCAAAACCACACAATAGGGTGTGTGGGAGAGGGTCAAAATTCCAAGAAGTAATCTATGTAGGTGGAGAGAGAGATTGATTACTGAATCCTGCCTAGTTCATCGAATCTGCGCCCAACACAACACATGCAACAGAAATGACTCAATGCAAATACTAGAAATCTGGAAGATATTATTACCACCGGTCAGTCAGTCAAATCAGAAGAGGATAATAAATAATCTCAAAATTCTATTTCAATTCAAACACATCACAACATTCTAACAAGTAACTTGTTATGACTATAAAAACACTCGTCTTATTTCCCATCTGATTGTAATTGATCAATAACACTCGTATTATTATTTCTGAATGTACATTATCACATATTGACTTTTATTCAAATATCTGGTCAATTCTACACATGTATATAAATGAAGGAAAGAAGTTGTGTGAGTAACTTGATACGATTATGAGTGGCAATAGTTTGTGCTCGAAACGTGGCCATCAGTTAATATTACTGTGTAACACTGTGTGACTTATCAAAATAAAATCTTATCTATAATGAGGCTACCGAAGTAGTTGATGTGACTTATAGTCATAATATTCAATTTAATTATTTTTACGCTTCTCTGGAATAGATGAATCTTGAGGATAAGGATGAAATATTTATAGTCGATTTCCAGATTAATTATGTAAGAGGAACACTGGTTAGTCTCATACAATGTTGAATTAATGTACAGTTTTTGTCATCAATCTGACGGTTGTGATCTTTTCAAGACACAGCAGCTGATGAATCAAAGAACGCTAACTGTTGAGAAAAAAAATTAGGAAAGAAACATCCTATCACTATGAATTAGATGTCTTACTCAGATGTAATCCATGTTCCTCTTGGCGGAGATGTTGAACTCATGTTTTTCGTTCGTTTGGTCGCTTTCTCAGACTGTCTTCGATCTATTTTATGCCTAAATGACTAGGCTATTCAAAGTACAAAAGTGAAGATTGGATGGAAGATCTTTGTTGTTACATCTGTTGGTTTAAGATATTTCTCTCAACACGAGAAGTAACGCTTTGTTTGGACACTAGGTGGTAAGTAACTCATGTCATACTTTTAGTCTTTGGTGTTTTGACGGAAACTGAATTCTTGTTTGACAGCCGACAGGAAGCCTAGGACGTAGACAATCGTGCTTGTTGGCACTCATCAGCAATGTGTATCTCTTGAAAGAATCCATGTTCCTTCTGAGATTCAAATCCAGATCACCCAGTGTTGGCGGATTGACCTCCTGTAGGACGTGGTTAGTTATAAGCACCACTTTGAGGATATTTTTCTAGAAAATGTGTATTCCAACATTAGCAACATTGAAAATTGGTGGTATTCGACATTTAGTTTTAGAAGTCTGTTGACGGGAAGCTACATACCTAGGTCTTTTTGCTATCTTGAGAAAACAAATGACTTTGTATACGACTTGAATATAGCATCATTTGATTGGTTCTGAAGTCAGAAACTAAACCACAAAGCCATTCAATTCGCTGCTGAAAATTTTACTAGCAGTCAGCGAACATTGTCGCGTTACCTGATGTTACAACTGCGTATTAATTTCTCTATCAGGCTGTCACTGATGCTTCTACTGTTCACTATATCGAATTGATGTGCAGGAAATTCTGATCCATTTGCTAACTTGATATAAGCATCAAGTAACCTGGTGAATTTCTTTAATCTACACACTAATAGGTGACATGTATGCTGGAAACGGTGATCATCGTTTGCCTTCTAACTTCTAATGTGAAAGATAGTATATTCTGCAAAATTACTCAAAGTATGCACTTCAGCAGTAATTCTATCAATGTTCTAGTTAATATGACATAAATAGCATCGATTTTGAAATTGTAATATTGATCACATAGAACTATGTGCCTGCGTCACCAGGAGAAAAAAAATATCTTACATATGTTACTTAGTTTGTGAACATTTCAGATAATTCGAATAGGTCAGTGGAATGCGTGTAGTATTTTCTTTTTTCAAAAATGCACATAAAAATAGAGATTTGACAATTTTTTTGTAACCGTCTGTTATCTGTACAGCTGCTGCCATGATTTACTGAAAATGACAAATGAACACTGCAAATTACCAACATTTAGTGCGCTATTTTTTCTAACTATAAAATAACCAAAAATGTTTTAAATCTTCAAAATTAGTAGGAAATAGAGAGGTTTTTAAGTTTGGATAGAAGTTTGTGAAGCATAACAACCAGAAGCATGAAAGCAGGAGTAAAAATTGGCATTGCACTTGAAGAATGAACGGGTTGAGATAAGCGGATGGATTCGAAAATTTATAGACACAAATCAGGCCTTCATCCATTCAACAAAAGAAAACGGAAATATTATATATAATATAATTTTCAGATGGATCTGAATGTGTTCTTTTCAAAATGGAGCGACTAGTCTTGACATCGCATTTACTCGCAACAGTTCTGTAAGACTTTTGAATGAGAAACTCACCGTGGCTGTTGTCAAAGAAACTTACTTTTTAGAGCAGGGACCTAAGACTCACGATCATTATATTTCTTGACCTAAAGGCGGAATTCCATTCTGTCGACCGTGAGGTTCTCTGGAGATGCTTCGCTGTAAAGGGAATGCCGAGAAAATACATTGCACTGATCAAGGAGCTCAATATACTCGAACTCATGCAGCCAGGTGAGGGATTACGGCGAGTTGTCATCTGAAGTGGTGACGACTAGTAGTGTCCGTCAAGGATGCCCATTATCCCCCTTTCTATTCAACTTCATCATAGATGTACTAATGGACTTAACCCTAACTTACTTCAACGACTCAGGGATTGACTTGCTACCAGGTTGGGAATAATCTCGTTGGCTTAGAATTTGCAGACGATACAGTCCTTCCAGGTGAGGACGCTGACAAAATTCAGAGTCTTGTGAACATCTTGAGCTGCAATCTACGAACGTCTGGCATGCGATTCGCTCCCGCTAAATGTAAGATGATGTTACAGGACTAGACTACACCGACTCCTAGATTAGAAATAGGGAGTGAAGTGGTAGAGCGCGTTGACCGCTTCATTTACTTGGGAAGTACCAACAGCTCCAACGGGTTGATCTCTGACGAAATCTCAGCTGAGTACGGATACAGAGGGCTCGTTTCGCATATGCCAGCCAGTTTACACCGTCTCTGGCGTAGACGTGATATCCGACTATCGACCAAAGGGCGGGTGTACTGCTCATCAGTCCGCCGCGTCCTCCTTTATGGCTGTGAGACCTGGCCATTGAGAGTGGAAGACATGAAAACCGTGGCTAGCTCTCTTTGATCATAGGTGCCTGCGCTCTATCTCGCGTGTGAAATGGTATAATAAGGTGAAAAATATTGAGGTTAGGTATCGGTTGAGTGCTAGGTGAGGAGGGGAAGTCAATCGACGACGCTGTGAAATTACATAGACTGAGATGGTTAAGACATATGTTACGTATGCCTAATCATCGTCTTCCTCGACGGGCAATGTTAGCTGACACAGGGTCAGGCTGGAAAAGAGGTAGCGGCAGTCAAACCGAAATATGGCACCATTCAATGAAATCTACAACAGTTAGTTTAAGCCAGCCACGTCGGAAGGTGTAGACTTCCTGACTGGTTGGTGTCCTCGCGACGGTAAAAACCAATGGTTGGAAACAATTGGTGATATGGCTCAAAGTGATCGTTCTCAACGGTTGGCGCAGATGTATCCACTCCTTGTGCAAAGTTCTATATCGAAAACAGACAGATAGACTCACAGAGTACCAGTATTACAAGTTATAATTAGATTTTTTGTAAATTAGCTACTGAACGCTTTACCGTGGATAGAAGCGTTTTTCACTTGCATTTTTCACACTTGGAAATCTTTGTTAGTGGATTTCAGGAGTCCATTTTCTAGACTTTCAATAATATATATCGATAGAAAATCCCGTTGTGCTACCACACTTTTAGGAAATGCAATCTAACACAAATAACTAGTTACAAAACTGATAAGAACCATTTAGTAATAGTAATGTTGGATTTACTGGTTATGGTACGTTAATATTCTTCAGCAATTTCGCCGAAACGTTTAATGTTAAACCTTATCACAAATATCCAGTTGACGTTCTGGATACTTATCCACGGTCGGTACAGAAAGGAGCTTATCAAACACAACAATTCTTACCGCAAATATTATCAGGCTGCATAGAGTTCAACGCGCTATTAAACAATCTCTCTACTAGTCTGCGGAAACGACTATTCAGTTACAAAGTCATCAGGAGGGACGGTTATTAAACTCAAAATATTCATATGGCTCAATTCCATATTAAGGTCAGCGCTGAAGATGTAGTGTAGGAAGACAATGGAAGCTTCGCAATTAAACCATCCACTTTAGAGAAAATAATTACACCAGTACCTGATTATTGTGGATGATAATCTTAATAAGATTCCTACAGCTTGGAGACTGTATTACGTGGACTTTCTACGCAATATTCCCTCCTCGATTCCAACCACCACTTGCTTATGTCAGCACGAATAAATGAACTGTATGATTAAAATAAATAGAACACCCTAAATATTTGAAATATATACAATAAATAATTCAGTTTAATTGTAAATGGACAAGTTAACATCTTTGTGTATCGAATTCGTTCTGGTTAGTAGTTATTTAAAACCCTAATTATAGAAATTCGATTCAGAAAGTAGATGTTTCTGTCGCCAGCTTTTGTATTTCAAGTAGCTTAGAGTCTATATGTTTGATGGTGGGCAAAAAGTCCAATTCAGTTTCGTCTCATATTGGCGGGGTGTGCCTACTGCTTAAATACATCCGATGGAAATTCCAGTCGGACAGTGTAGTACAATTGATTCGTTGTCCAACTGAATTTAGTAAACAGCTTGATCATTGTAACTGGGTAACACTAGTTGCTATACAGTGTTCGCTGAGTGGACTTGTTTTTCTTGACTGTAGAATATATTGTCTGTAGGGATAAAGGAGTCATATGTTGGGTGATTCTTAACAGTGAAAACCAAGTACAACTGTTTTATATTGGTTTCATGATTTTCAACAGTGCATTCCCACTAACCCAGCATAAACTGAGAGTTAAGTTGCATAGTATGCACGTTTACTCACTGGGTTCGAAATGCATAACCTATGATTTCACCTCACACCTGACTCGTGAATTAACTCTCTCATGGAAATATGTGTGTACATGTCCTGAACTAAGATGAAACACTTGTACACTGCTTCCAAGTTCTATATGGTTCTTTACTTTGTAGAATCTGCATTGAAATGAGTCAGACCCCTAGAAACAGAACATCTGAAGAAAACAGGTTATAGTAAGATTTTAGAAAAAAAGTGGAAAAGAGAAGACAGAAGTAAGCTTAGTGGCTACCGAAAATTTCGTAACCATTAAATTTTAGATTGAATGGAGGATTTCACCATGAGCTGACATCAATTAGAGAACCTGGGAGTACTGGATAACTGTTTCGTCCTAGTTTGGGACTCTTCATCAGTACGCACTCACCATCAGTGCTCAAACCCAGGACCTTCTGGTTACAAGGAGAGCTAGGTCGTAGGCTATTGAGCCACTGGGACCCGATCCAATGGTCCTTGAATTCTAACTTCTACCAGCCAATTCACGACATAGCGCGACCGTTTCTCAATGTCTTCTTCTATGCGTTACTGCCTCATCTTCGACCTGCTGTACCCCACTGGTTACGGCTTCCCACTAGAACCCCAGGTTAACTGCCTGGCTAGGGCCAGTCGCTAGTGGGCATCAGATTAATTTTCAAGTATTGGCTTTGTAGGGATTTTGTTTGATTGAATGGAGGATTTCATCATGAGCTGACATCAGTTGGTCTACGAGTTCGCCTTGTAACCAGAAGGTCCTGGGTTCGAACCCTGGTGGGTGCATACTACTGAAGAGTCCCGAACTAGGATGAAACAGCTGTCGAGTACTCCCAGGTTTTCCAGTGGCTCTCTAACTGATATCAGCTTATGATGAAATCCTCTGTTCAATCAAACAAAATCCCTACAAAACCAATACTTGAACATTAAATTTTTGGTTGAAAAAAGTAGTAATAATGAAGACGACAAAAGTAGCAGTCAAACCAGCTGTTTCTCCACTAATCAAATATGTTTCCAGAGGAAAGGAGATGCCATAGAATATGCGTAATAGTTAGAATAATAAGTACATAAAGAATTTGAGTCAGGGGTCAATGTACTGACGTCACATTACACTGAGAAAACTACCGTGTTATAATCATGGAGACTCCTATTTTATTCTGCATTTATAAGCTCAAATCTTCACACTTGAAACGCACAGGCTTACTCGATCACAAGTAATTTTTTCGTCCCGGTACTACTAGTCCTTTAGATACTTTATGTAACTCTTATTTGAGTGTCCTACAACCACAGTCATGCTAATTCTCAGTAATCAATTGTTCTGATATTAAGTGATCTAATATTTACACATCGTGTAATAGCTACCTGACGCGTGGTTTAGAGATTAACATGTGAAATTGTTTACAAGCTAACAGCTAAAAACTCTGATTTACAGATTCAATGGAATGTGATATCATTTTTTCAGCTTACTTATTATCCTGTATTCAAAAGTGTTTATGTGGGTAAGCAGTTAGTTGTGTCATCGTTATCAGACTTTATTATGACAAACAAGTTTAATTTTAAGAGAAAAACATAAAAGTATGTGGGTGGGCGATGGTGTCAAAATATATTGAAAAAGTTAGCTATCGATAGTGTTCACTGAAAACCTTATATACTGGACTAGGTCAGAGTTTATTAAATTTTTGGCATACCACGTGCTCTACAAACAAATCTAGAATCCAGTGGTCCATACTTTGCATCTTCATTTATTTCCTGATGTACTGCGTTTAACCACTCAATATTGCTTGCTATCGATAGAACTCACTGCCTACTTGCGTTATCTAGCAAATCAGTCTTTTGCATTGATACTCCTGGGAATTTCTCCCAAAGCTATTTGCTAATAATTACAGTGAAGTGAATGATTTCAAGACAGCTTGTCACAAAATATAGGAGTTCTTGAGCCAAACAATTTTGAAATTATGAGTCGCCAGATATATGGATGAAAGAAGTGTCGAGAGCTTGGTTTTTGATTGACTGTTTAGAAGATATCAGTTGGTACTGGAAGTATTTTGTACTCTGATAATTTTAAAAGACGTTTTTATATACATCAAAATTATTCCCTCTGCAATTTATGACTTGGAAATTAGAAATGACTGAATTATTTCGGTAACCGAAAAAGCCTAAAAGAATTTAGATCTCGAAACACGCGAAATTTGGACTTTTTTGGATGTCTACACGAGGTGTAATGCAGAAGAGAAGTGTTTATACATCACTAATTGTAAACTCAGAGTCCTAATTTATGCTTCTCATTAAGTCACACTGAAAAGGAACATTTAGTGAAAGAGATCTACTTATATCTTGCAGGTTATTGGTTATCTATCTTGGAGTATAACACTGGAACCGATGGATACAAGTTCATATAGTTAAGTATGCCTTGCTGGATGACTGACAACATGCAAAGAACTTCCATCAACCAGACCTTCCTGCTGATTAGAAGCTCTCACTAACTCATAACATAATTACAGTTTACAACAATTGCATTGCTTGCAGATTAACAAGAGCAGTTGCAAATCAGTCAGTAAATATCACTGGATTCTGTCTAGAAAACAATTCCTTATCTCTCGATGAAATCCCAAGGACTTAATCTATAGTCGTCTAAATCATAATATTCATTTAGTTCCTAATCGTTCCCGGTGATATAGTGGAGTATGTACTGAGAAAAGAGGGCGAGTGTAATTTTCTAAAGATTAGGAATAAATTTGTGAGCAGTCTTAATAATACCATCAGGAAGGAAACTGCATGATCATTATAAGTAGTACAATCAAACAGGTGCTGACTGTCCGTAGAATCCAAGATACGTGTTACGTCTTACCTGGGACTCATCATCTGGATGTATGTGTATCCCAGTGAGTGGTTGTTCTCCCAGTTATCATTTCAGATGTCGAGCCTTATCCACTCGATCAGTGAGTGACGAGAGTCAGCTGCTGTGCAAAGAGAATCAGTTGTTCAGTAAGCAGTAATATACTTTAAGATAAGCGGAAATTATCAATACAGGAATCGTTGCGTAACAGTCCAATACATCATACATAATGTCTGCACAATATGTTCGAAAAGAATGATAGAGAAGAAAAATAAGACAAAAGTAATTCGATGAAAAGGTACAAAATATTGTCGAGTAATGAGTAAGAGGAACAAGGATGCTTTATAACAGAGAAACGCAGTATCAAAATTCAAATGAAGATAAAATATAAATGCGTATACAGTAATACGACTGACTGTAAGCTGTGTTACTCACAGCCTTCAATTATCAACTCCTGTTGCTATTGTAAACTCCAAGTGTGGACTGTGTACTTTCTTGAACTACCAGGGTATTCGTCGTTTTTCCCAATCAAATCCCTACAAACCAACACTTAAATATCGATGAGATGCTCACTAGCGATTTGCCCTATTCAGGTAGGTAGTTACCTGGGATTATAATGAGAAGTCGTGACCAGTAGGCTGCAGCAAGTCGGGTATGAGGACAAATACTCGCCGAAGACATTGGCTACGGGTCGCGCTATGTCGTGAATCGTCAGAAGTTAGAATTCACGGACTGGTCATTGGATCGGGTCCGAGTGGCTTAATGGTTTACGAGCTAGCTCGCCTTGTAACTGGAAAGTCCTGGGTTCGAACCCCTGTGCTGAAGAGTCCCAAACTAGGACGATATGAACAGCTGTCCAGTACTCCCAGTTGGTTTTCCAATGGTTGTCTAACTGATGTCAGCTCATGATGAAATCCTGTAACTGCATGTTAAATTAGGCAGCGATTTAGTGTGTGCTACAAATACTTCAACCAACAACTGAGCAATATACCTTAAACTATTAATTTTCACTTAAAGACAGAGAATTGACTGCTGAAGTGAGTATTGAACAGACTTCTCAGGCTGCTTTTTCTAATTAAAATGTCTCCTCCAAATTTACCAACCTCTATCTGATTCGGCATACTTTTCCTCTGTATCTATCATCACGTTGAAGTTATGCCAAGCTGACTTGTAAACTGTGTGTGTTGTGACCTTGAAACTAATAATGTTGGCAATGCTGATGACAATAATAAATTAATTGACCTAGTCATCTTTGTATGTGTTTTCTGTCCTGTCTCTTCTCTTTTTTCTAATCTGTTACCACTTTATCTGTCTCGTTGTGCACATTTATCTAACTTACTTCAATCGGAAAATCGATAGATGGACTGATAAAGAATTTTTCTTCACTTTAAAAGTGCAGTCTTCTAGTGTAGATATTAAATTGCGAAAAGGGCAATAGAATGAATACAAATTACCTATCATTCTATAGGTTTGCATAATTTGTAAATGTATTCGAAAAGGCAATCAACAAAGCCAATAATCACGGAATATACACACTGGGTCATAGAAGTTATTAAGAAGACAATTGCAGCGAAGAAAATTTTCTTCTCGACGAAGTCATCATCTAGGCTGTACATTCGTGTATTTATATCAAATGGATAGGAAAGTTCCAGAATAATATCCGGTCAAGGGTCAAATTAATAAAAATTAAAATTAGGAATTAGAATGCCATAATAAACAAGGGGATGGATAAAACAAACAAAGTAGCATCATGATAGCTAAGAAGATTGACATTGTGCAATTAGGGGTTAGAAATGTAGAAATAACAAAATAGACAGGATGTTTGGATAAAAGCTAATGTGATGAATAATTGTTTATGCAATCAGAGATTAAATATGTAGAAATAGTAAAATGACAAAATAAACACTAAGTTCGGGTATGAAAATATGGTAGTGTAAACAGGGATTAAGAAAAACTTAAAATAACACGAATAAACAGGAAGTTTAGATAAGAAAGGCGATGGGATGGTCATTACTAAAAAGTTGGCTGTTTATGATGGCCATGGCAGGGACAGGGGTTGGACGTATTTCTTTTGGATACAAAGAGTAGGTTTGAGCTTTTGCATAGCTAGCGCTTCCGTCAGTAATCCTACATGGGTGTTATGTATTTACTAGTGACTGGTGCTGGGAACTTGGAGGAGCTGTTGAAGTCACTCAACATAAAATTGTGAAAGTGGCTCCAATGGTTGTAAAACTTTATAGTCAGAATATACATTATCAGTCTTCAAAAACACCATATTGTCTCTGAAACTTAAGCTTAATCCATTTGAGCTAATCATGCTATGGGAGCCCCACTCATGTAATGCTTGCAGAAACTGGTCACCATCTTATCGAGGATTTCTTGTTGACTATTCTAATGAACGGAATACCCCCTGAAGCACTGAAAGCGGACCCAGAGATGACAGCAGATATGCAGACTCCATTATTGCAAAAGGTCTGGAAGGAGGGAAAGGTGCCTACTGACTGGAGGAAAGGTTACCTCGTGAAACTACCACAGAAGGGCGACTTACGCCTCACTCTGAAAGAACTGGCGAGGAATCATGCTCCTGTCGACGCCTGAGTCGCATTATCCTGGAGAGAATTGAAGACGCACTGGATACAGAACTCCGACCAGAACAAGCTGTATTCAGGAAAGGTAAATCATGTTCTGACCAAATTGCAACTCTACGAATCATCATCACAGAACAAAGCACGGAATGGCCATCAATCAAACCTCTACCTCAACTTTATACACTTCGACAGACAGCGTTGACCGTGAAGTAATTTGGAAACTACTCGAGTACTACGGTGTACCACAAATATCCATCAACCTTATTCAACAGCTGTACGACAACGGGACATGTCAAGTTACCCACAACGGAAAACTCAGCGAGGCGAGGCGTGGCGTTTGGAGTAAAGACAGGAGTCAGACAAGGGTGCTGGCTTATTATCACCCACCAATGATATTCCTAATTGTAGTGGACTGACTGGATTATGCGTCAGACAGTGAGTGGGAAACGAGAAGACAGGGAGGGAGGGATATCCTGGACCGACTGACGTGAAGAACCTAGAAAACCTGGATTTCGCACGTGGGTGATTTATGTTCGATTTATGTTCACTGTCACAAAATCGAAGACTTACAAGCGAAAACCGACCGACAAACTGGTCGAAGAAGCAGCCGGCGAAGACAGGACTCCAGGTGAACATAGGTGAACAAGATGGAGGTGAGGAAAATAACCAACCAGCCAACAACAGCAACAGCACCAACATCCAGCGCCAATCACCATCAATGGGATTGATTTGAAAGAGGTTACTTCATTTATTCACTTATCTAGGAAGGGAGCATTGTCTCTACTACAGGAAGTCGGAACGGAGGAGGATGTCAAATCGAGCGAGAATCGGGGAGTCGAGAAACACATTCATCAACCTGAAATCAATCTGGAAGGAAATCTTCGTCACTCAGCCAACATCAACAACAAAATTCGGTCGGATTTTCAATACAAACAGCGTCAAGTCAGTCAGTTCTTCTATACGGATGAGAAACTTGTCGGGCGGGTCACAAAGAATATTTCCAACAGCCAGCCTGTTGCAGACCAGACCTTTATCAACAACTGTCTTCGCTGGCTCTATACTGAAGATCAGATGACCGGGCCGGAAAGAACCACCAACAAGAAAGCATGGGAACAAACAAACAAACAAAACAAGAACCAATTGCCAACCAACAAATATGAGGGAGAAAGTGGAGATGGATTGGACACTCGCTGAGGAGACCGCTGGGTGACATCGCGCGCGCGTCAGGCCATTGTTCGAGTGGAACCAGGCCGAAAGGGAAGCACGCGGCGAGTGGGACGTCAGTGCAAGGGTGACATGGAGGAGATCGTGTGAAGAGGAGTCTAAACAGTATGGACTAAGGTAGATTCAGGTGAAAAGTACAGCAGAAAACAGAAGCGAGTGGAGACGTGCAGTTGAAGCCCTATGTTCCACTAGGAACCCAAGGGATTAATAATAATATAATAATTCTAATGGTTATTCGTCATGACTAGGGCACTAATACGAATGTAAGTTTAGATGAACATGTTTTTTATGATAGGAAAATGTTAAAAAATATGCCGGAAGTGTTGACTTATTATATAGTGATTAGCAGATGATATTATGTGCTAAAGACTAAGGGTATGCTTTGTGTTGCTAGATTTGTTTTTTCATTTACTTTTGCCAATTTGCTGTGCATCCTTTCTAAAGATTGTTGATGTTCCAAACAAATTTTAAAAAGTATGAATTAATAACTTCAGTTTAAGTGAAATAAGGAAAGTATACTCACTCATCTCTTATAGTTTTTTTTTAATAATCTCTATTTCCCATGTAGTCTATAGGCTTTAGGACACTATTGATGGGACAGTTATATCGATCTGTATGATACCTTATTAAAACAGCCAGCTTATCTACTCATTTTCCATCCACCTTATTATTTATTGATTAAGATAGACAGATGGATAGGCAATTTATGGAATAGTGTTTAGTGCATGCCACACCTAAATCTGTATGATTAAGGTAAAAAAAATTAAACATATTACTTACAGTTATACGACTGGCATATTATCTGATTGGTTAACTGATGATTTGGCTAGCTGATAACAATTCGTTCATCATCGTCATTGTATATTGATCGACTGTTGTATGGTTAAGCTAAGCTTGAATTCTGTTGTATATGACAAGTATGGTGAATTAAATTTATAAGAGAAGTTGGTTACATTCAAATGAATGTATGGAGGTGAAGAAAATGCAAAACTAGCTTATTAACAGTTAGACACAACTGCTAATTTGAAGTGATTGTCTGGATGGAGATGATTTAGAAGAGTTTGAATATTAGTGGTTTGTTTTTTTTGTTCTTTTCTTCTTTCAGACTGTAATTGTGACAGGATTTTGAATTAGATTATGGTGGTATAGCTTCACGGTACATTGATCACTAAACACGTGTGAATGATGTGTCAAGAGGTGAATTGAACTGTGACCAGCATCAAACTGGAACGATACAGCCTTATAGGAGTCATATCCACAAAGAAGATAATGATAACTAATTCTGCATTATGTTGAACATGAGTGAATGACTATATTGGGTGGTTATGAGCTTGAGAAATAACTTTTGAGGAGCTTTTTGACAGGTTTACACCCATTCACTCTCTTCACGTACGTCGGCAGCGTAGAAGTAGAAGGCTCGCTAGCCACACATGTGGTCCGAGGTTCTATCCCCGTGCGACACGCTCACTAAGAGTAAAGGTTGGGCGTGAGACTAGACAACCCCAGCCCATCAAAATAAAACCACTGCTACCGAAACTTCAAAGCTCTCGCTTGAGACCTTATATTCCACTGGGAACGCAAAGGAATAAAAAATACTCTCTTCAAATTCCAGTAGAGATAGACTTCGAGTTGTGTGAGTCATGGGGATCGTTTTCTTGATAAAAAACAAATTTAAATTATCTTATTATTATGACCAAAAAGAGTTTCGATATATATATATATATATATATATATATATATATATATATATATATTAGGATAATTGGATTTGATGTTTTCCCGTCGACTGATTGGACCGAAGTGCTCGGTCTCAGGTTGACATATCGGCTTCTTGTGTAGATGCTTCGAAGGTGTCTGGGCATTTAGTTAGTATTTAGTTGGTGTGTGGTGACTGGGAGTGGAATCCAGGATGAGCACTTCGTCCTATTTAGGACTCTTCATTTGGATGTACTTGCATTTCTCAGTGAGTGATGATTTTCCCACCGAGGCTCGAACCCAGTGCCTATAGTTTCAAACGCCAAGGCGTTATCTACTAGACCACTTGGGCCACGATAGCCACCTCTTTCGCAACGGTTCATATCAGTTTAATTGAAATTTTTTAGATTTTCCTATCGATTGATTGAACCGAAGTGGTCTGTCTCAGGTTGACATATCGGCTTCTTGTGCAGATGCTTCGACGATTTCTGGGCAATTAGTATTTGCACAAGAGGTGGCTCTCGTGGCCCAAGTGGTCTAGTGGATAACGCTTTGGCTGGTGTTTGAAACTATGGTCACTGGGTTGAGCCTCGGTGAGAACATCATCACTCACTGAGAAATGCAGGTACATCCAGATGACGAGTCCCAAATAGGACGAAATCGCATCCTGGATTCCACTGCAAATCAAAACACACCAATTAAGTATCTCTGGCACCTGACTGATCTGCAGTTATACGAAACATCTGATCACTTTTAGTATTTCGCTAACAGGGACTGTGTATAGCTTGTCACATCAAAGAATTGGTGGGGAATATCTGACGATGACAAATAAGAGACCAATAAAAATATATACATAAATGGGCAAGAAAAACAGACAAACTGAAATAGGAGACGTTTGCAGCATGAATGATATATAATGTTAGATATCTTTTGAACAGAAGACACAAGAATGAGTCGTAACGATGGTGAAATAAATTTTTGAAGCAATGCAATATATTTATGGTTTCCGTCATCCTGGATATGTTGACAACCACTGAGTCAGTAAACTTTAAATAGTCAATGATTTCCATATTTCACCATGATCATTTGTAAGGTGTTTCCTTAAAGCCACTGTTATTCCTCCAGTAGGAACGGAGGCAGCATTCCAGTTACAATTTCTGTTTGAAGTCTACACGTAAAACTTGAGTTGACACCACTAACCCAAAGAATTCACGGTTGAATTAAGAGCTGCGTCTACATTAATAAAAATGCAGACCACTAAAAATACCCATTGAGTTATGAAGAAAATAAAAGACAAATTCATCGAAGAAAATTTTCTTTATCGAGGAAATCATCTTCAGAGGCTGTACAGTCGTATTTATACTTACAAAAAATATATAATAGTCTATTATTGAGTAAAAGGTGGTGACATAATTGATATAATTACTCAGAAGTGGCTTTAGAAGTGAAAATTAAAAGTTGTAAATTACGTGGTACTCAATGGAACAAAGATAGAAATTTGATAAATTCGATAAAGTTAAAATTGCTATTGAGTGAGAATAAAGGTGTTTGAGTGTCGATTTAACAAGTGTGAAGAGGCTTTGAAATGTACAGAAGGAGCACAGGAGAGTGATAATAGTGAATTAATTATTAAAGCAAAAGCAAATTAAAAGTAAAATTAAAAAAGAAAAGAAAAATCAAATTTAAGACCAAGGTAGAATAAGAGACTGGACAAACTTCTTCTGTATACAGAGTTCAGGGTTGTATTGACGAATTGCCACTGCCTCCACCATACACAAAAGCCGAAACCTGATGCCCTTTGTACCATTTGGCTCCACTTGATCTTGAAACGACGACTCTGGTGGAGCTACGTGGCCTGAGTTCACCAGATGCTCGAGAATTGCATTGTCCTTTTGCTAATCATGCCGGATAACGTTCAGAGTTGCGTTTGGAAAGCGTGGTCTTTGTGCGGCCAATATAACTGGCTCCATACGAGCAGGTGAATTTATAAACACACATTGAGGTGGTCCAAAGTGGCAGTTTATCCTTCACACGTCCATTGATCATTTGTCGGCTGTAGAAATTAATACGTAGCTCAGCCATAAAGAAGGCTTTCCTCAGTGATCTGCATAAGCGATTCATCAGGATCTCAGCTGCGGTATCACCTTTAAATTCAACACTCATAAATAGCAGTTTCTTCGGCACCGTCTGGATTCTTTCAGGCTTTTCCCTTAACTTCATGTTTTCTCGATAAATCTTGGAGGATATCCGTTCTCTATGATCACTTGTCTGAGTCGCCCCAGTTCCCCGTCGATTGTATCACTGGAACATATCCTCCTTATTCTTGAGGATAAGGAGTGGATCAGATTTCTCTTTCTTCCCAAAGGGACCCAACTATGGAAATTTGTGTACTGATCATTCCATGTTGATTTTCTGCAGATCGATCTTTGAAGAGAACAATCAGATCTCCTTTTCAGAAGAACATCTAAAAAATGGAATTCCGAGTTAATCACTGATTCCCACGTGAACCTTTTAACCTTATCAAATTTCTATCTTTGTGCCGTTGAGTACCACGTAATTTACAACTTTTAATTTTCACTTCTAAAGCCACTTCTGAGTAATTATATCAATTATGTCACCACCTTTTACTCAATAATAGACTACTATATATTTTTTGTAAGTATAAATACGACTGTACAGCCTCTGAAGATTATTTCATCGATAAAGAAAAATGCAGACGCTGATCACACCAGTTAGCTTATACTGCGCAGGACTTTGAATTTATCTGGGTGAATTATTTTAGAATTCTATTTAAGATTAGTAGAACAGCTCTTCATTATGCAGCATATTACACTACTGAAAACTGGGTGTCGAAACCTACCAAACATCAGTCCATGAATTAACCTGAAACTAATCAACTCTGTACAAACTACCTCTTGAAAATCAACCTGATGCTCACCGCCTACAGGATGTACTTGTCCGGAGTTCTAGTGAAAAGGTGTGACATGTGGGGTCCACCAGGTTGTATGTGAGGACAAATACTCACTCACCGAGACATTGGCTGCTGGTGGTTGGCCTAAAATTGACAAGTGACAGAAGTCAGAATTCACACGTCACTTAATTCTGGCCGAAATGATTGAATAATCAGTGAGTTTGGCCTCGTAACCTAGACAGAGGTCTCGGCTTCGATCTCTGGTGGGGTCATGTGTGCATACTGACGAATGGTCCAAAACTAGGACGAGATAACTAACCGTTCAGTACTTCCTAGTTTTCAAGGGTTCTCTAACTGATATCAACCGGTGATCAAACTTAAATAGTGCTATCTCAGTATCATGTTTAGCGCATAAAACTTCTCTCCTTAGTTAAGTAATCAGGTTGACACGTCTAAATGTAATGGCCTGCACAGATTAGAAGGTGAAATAGGCGCATCTGTACAACAGTCAGAATTTCAGAAATATTACTAAGTATTGATCTACTTTTGAACTTATATAATAGTGATTAAAGTAGTCTGTTCAACCACCTGTTCATTTTCTATTCGTGATAGATATTATTTTTATTTTAGTTAGTATTTTTCTATTTACTCAGAAATATTTACAAAAATAAAAGCAACTAAAACAGGGCGAATGATGTAAGGAATTGTGAAGTGGGAAGAAAATTTGTTCAACTACTTCCTTTCTTGTCAACATTTACAGTCTGTGTGCTTGAATGAGTTTTAGAGAAGGAATTAGAATGCATCTCTAGAAAACACTGAATTTTCCGGGATTTTAGCAACTTACTTTTAGCTAGGCCACGCATCATACCTTAAATCGTTTAAAGCACTTGTCAAATGTCGAGTCAACCAGAGTTTGTTGTTGTTGTTTAGATGAATTATTTCATCTACTGTATCCTAAGTCTGTATCATTTGGTTGGTCTAACTTGCAGTCCAGGTCACTCATTTGATTACAAGTAGGCAAAGTTAAACGCAAGGACTTGCAGCTGTAGGTATTAGTAATAATGTATTAGGGCAGAAAATTCACTTCTTGACTGGATCCCAGTGGATGGACGTATGTGTGCAGCAGGTCTGAACGGGTCCGTTAGAAGAAGGAAGGACGGCGTTACCTGTTGTTATCTTTTCATAGTCGCCACTTACGCCCCAACTTACTGCAGGTCCGATGAACTAAAGAATGATTTCTACCAGAAACTGTCTAGTTTGCTGTAAAAGCAAAACGTTTAGATATAGTTGTTTTATCAAGCGGCTTCAATGTCCAAGTAGGGGGCTTATGCCAGACTGAGAAGTATGTAGGTGGTACATACGGAGTTCCCTGCCGACGAACCAACAGCGGTGACCGTCTTCAGGTAACCATATGATCCTAGTAACCACTAACTTTAGGCGCACAGAGAGCCATTGTGTAACCTGGCGACCTCCATCGCCAAATCAACGTTGAACGCAAATAGTCCACATAGCGATAGGCTATCGTTGGTGAGGGTCAGTATAAAACTGCCGCTCTCCTGGAACACGTGCGTAGATTCCGATCACGCCCTGGTTCGCGTACGTGTATGCTTATGATAACATGGAGATAAAAAACTATCGGCAGCGAAGCAGATCAAGACGCGGAGTCTCTATTTAAGGAAGAAAGTGAAGTGAGTATCTGAAGTCGACAGTAAGACTCCTCCTGAAGAAGCCTGGCACAATATACATTAAGCTATAGACACAGCTGTGAAGGCTGTTAGTAACCTAAAACCAAAAGTTAGTAAGAGCCACTGGATTTCTACCACCTCATCTGAACTGATTAAGGCAAGAAGACTGATTCCAGAAAGCTCCAAATATGATGAGGAGCAAAATCTGCTCAAACGCAAACTAACAAAAAGTCTTCACAACGACCATGAACAGTGGTGGGCGAAAAAAGCGAAGGAAAAAGCTATCGGCGTGTATTGATCATGTCTTCACCGTACAACAGATTCTGGAACATAGGCATACTCACTGGCATCCAACAATCATCACATTTCTTTAGAGACATTCGATTCTAAAACACCGAAAGGTACTATGGCGATATTTGGTTGTGAAGAGAATGCCGACAATGTACATCGCACTGATCAAGGCGCTCTACTCGAACTCATGCAGCCAGTCAAGTGAGAGCCTACGGAGAATTGTCATCTGAAGTGGTGACAACCAGTAGTGTCCGTCAGGAATACCCACTGTTTCCCTTTCTGTTCAACTTCATCATAGATGTAATAATGCACTTGAGCCTAACTGACTTCAGCGACCAAGGAATAACCTCGTTGACTTAGAATATGCAGATGATATAGTCCTTCTAGGTGAAGACGCTGACAAAATGCAGAGTTTTCAAGAATTGGTTTGTAGGGATTTGATTGATTGGTTACAGGATTTCATCGTGGGCTGACATCAGTTAGACAACCATTGGAAAACCAACTGGGAGTACTGGACAGCTGTTCATATTATTCTAGTTTGGGACTCTTCGACAGTACGCACCCACCGCCAGAGTTCGAACCCAGGAGCTTCTGTTTACAAGGCGAGCTAGCTCGTAGACCATTAAACCACTGGGACCCGATCCAATGGCTAGTCCATGAATTCCAACTTCTGACAATACACAACATAGCGCGACCACTGGACAATGTCTTCGGCGATGAAATCCTGTAACCAAAATGCTGAGTCTTCTGAACACCTTCAACAGCAATCTTAGAATGTTTGGCATTCGATGTAAGATGACGCTACGGGACTGAACTACATTGAATCCTAGCTTAAAGTGGTACACATACTTTTTGAGTGATCATATGATACACCAAGTTCGATTAGACTATGCTATAAATTATATTGGTTTATTTTATTTTTCGTTTTTCCATAGACTATTTCAACAAGCTGGTATCTATCTGTGTTCAAGTTAGGGGAGAAGCTTTAACAAACGGTAGTTTATGATACTTACCTAGACTGAAGTGGGTAGACTGAATTTCGAGCTCAAGACCCGCTTGGTGAAGACCTAGTGCCTAAGCCAGTGGACCATGTGCCAACAACTGGGATTGACTGACCCAAGTCTGCCATATATATATATATCATCAACTAGAAATCATGAAATTTAAATATTTAACCTTGTATTGTACGCTGATAACTTTCCAACAAAATATTTAGTGATGTTTGTTTCTTATGTGGTCGCCTGTTTTCTTTTTACCCGATAAAGGTAACTGATTCCTTGATATTACTTGTAGGACAAAATGAACCGTTAAAATTTGATTTCATCAATATGTATCTATCATTCGGTCGCGTAATACCACTGCATTTTTCACTAATCAACCAGTACTTAATATGCCTAGAAGGGATTTTCAACAGTAACACACATTTAGCCTGAAACATGTTACAGAAGAGATCATAAACTGTTTTCTTGTTCCTAATGAGTATTCCACTGATTATAAGAGTTACTTTTTTTAAAATTTATTTATTTCCTTTTGTTATGTATTAGTTTTCCCCGTCGCCAAATTGTTATGTACTCGTCGCTGAATTATTGTTATGGACTGGTCGAGAAACTAATAGTCCTGACGCGAGAAGGCGGAAATCAGAAGACCACTAGGTTTGCGATGATACTTCTATTGTCCAAACACAAGGAGACGAAAATAAATGGTCTCACACCAAAGTGGTAAGTAGGTAAAGTAAAGTCACAAGATTGTGAATGCGAAATATATATGAATGTTCCAGACAAAGCGTGGGAACAAATCATTAGACAGTCTTAACATGAATGGCTAATTATAATGGAGTGTCGATCCAAATATACATAGCGAATATAGCAGACATGTCAACAACCATATATGGATATATGCCACCAAGCAACGGACTGCCAACAAACACTCATATTATATATAATATAATATAAGGAGAATATACATTGTTAAAGGAGACAAGTTCATACCAGTGAAATGGTCACAGACTAAGAGAGCAAACAGAAAGAGAGACCAACATACACACACACACATAAATATATATATGTGGATACATATCACCTTTTGATTATAGCTTGATTCCACGCAGCATTTTTTTGGTAGAAGTATGGAATTTTCAGCATATGATATCGGTAGCCAAATTTTTCAAGCCGACCATTGATATCAGGTGTGCATCGGTAGGAGATCGAACCCAGGACCATGTGCATGGTCGACGAGAATCCTAACCGCTGTGCTACCGACGCACATAGCCCATTGTTTCCGATATTCTCTGTGTAAATGGTAAGCATTGTTGATGATGACAGAAATTGCATTTGATGATGAACTGGTCTAGTGTATAAACACAGTGATAGATGGGATGCGAAGTAACCAATTAAATTTCATGTGAACAATTTTATTACCTTTCATTTATGCCTTGTTCACATTGATAGCGTTCCACTCTCTTTAGATTTAGATAAAAATATTTTTGTATGATGCACAGCCAGATGCTAGGATGGAAAGGTTGTTCGTGAATTAGTGAAAATATTGCATCTTTTTTGTTTTGTTTTTTTGATAAGGACTTTTTGAACACTATTACTGGAAGGTAACTAAGCGACACAAAATAGTGGTAGTTCAAAAACCTTGGTCTTTTTATTTGTTTCTAGCTTAGGATTCTATGACCATCAGGTATACAACTAAAGTTTACGAAGAGATAACGAACGTATATTTCCGGAATAATATTGAGTGTGTGTGTGTTTGTGCGTCAGTAGATTTTCAGTAGATTTCTATTAAACCTTAAGCATGAGTAGTCACATCATGCCAAATGTCACACTTCTAAAAGGTTCTTACTTGAATATCTAAAGCTGGTAGGTGTACTTGATGCCCCCTAGTGTCTAAATGTCAAAAACATAGGACTGCTTCTGTGCAATTATTATCATTGTTATTATTATCATCTCTATTAATATTATGATTAAACAATTCAATTAATTAAAAATTAGGCAAACGATTCATGATATCTATTTGAATATATATATATATATATATATATATATATATATATATATATATGAGTAGCAACAATATTCATAATTGTATATAATATACACAATAATACAAAGTAAAGGTAATCGTGAAAAAAGGAAGGCAGGAAACACTGTTATTTTTTTTTATCATACAAGTTCGGATAACTTTAATAATTAATCGCCTACTCTGTGTTCTATTTGCTATCCTAACGATAGAAGAAGAAACGGTGGAAGAACGAACGAACCATAGGAAGGAGATAGAAAACCAAATGAAAACAAAACAACAACAACAACAGACAACTACTCATGAATTGTCGATGGTGTACCCACCTCCCCGCTCCCTTTGTGTTCTTGTATAACTTTTAGAAAAAAAAGCAAATGGCAAGTAAAAAAAACAAAAACAAAAACAAAAAACAGAGATAGAGAAAACAATGAGCAAGGGCGGCAGGCAGCAAGAGGTAGGAAGAAACTCAGAAGGCGGGAGGAAAATTACATCCTTAATGTTAGTTAGACAGTCAAGACAGAAAATATAACCGGATTGATTGATGAATATTTTATTCCAACAGAATGTCAAAAACATATCGAAAATCTTCCTTTTGGCTAGTGTGTGTTGTTCATATATTCATTCCACTTTCCACTTGAAACAAAAGTGTGCGTTTAAAATATAGAGTGTGCAAGTGTTAGTATATTTGTTGTATGCCTGTGATAGATAACAACACAAGTCAAAATTACTTCTTCTTCTTCGCCTTTTGTATCCCTAAAAAGAAGTCACTAAAAGAAGTAGAAATGGAAGATATACACAGAATATGGTATTATACACAATACCATACTCATCAACAAACTGTCTGCTCTCCAACCAAGAAGGGCTTTAAAAATAGCAAATCAGTTGTTGTTATTTTGTTTTTCGTAGGTGAGTAGATGACAACAAAACACAAGCAACAAGCCAAAAAAGAAAAGACAACATCATTACAATAAGACGACAATCTTGCCGCATGCATGCACATTATATTTGAAATCAGTGTTATTATTATTATTGTTATTATTAATAGTATTATAATCCATGAGAACAATATAGCAGTAATAACAGCAAGTGTATATAACGATAAAAAGTAGTGAAATTATAAGTTTTTTAGAAAAAAAATTAAAAATCAGCCTTTCAGTAAAAAAATATATATAAGTTTTGCTTTCGTTTGTACACCTGCATAGTTCTGTGTGTATGTATGTATGTGTGTGTGTGTGTGCGCACTCCAGTGAATGCACATGACATAAAATGCTGTAAACACAGATTGTTAAAATAGAAGCTCAGAAGGATTACTTGTACAGCACAGTTGTAACACCCACTGAAAACCCTGGCAGCAGCACAGCAGATGAAGAAGAGAAAAACACTGACGGTTTATTTGACTTGCAAGAAGAACACCTCAGAGAAACAGGAAACACTGTGGTAGGTAGAGAAAACTAGACAAAGACAAAAAAAGACTTTAATCCTCTTGAAATTGAAGCCATCCAGCCAAAACTGCTCTATCGGTTTAGAAAAGAAAACAGAGAAAGTACAGGAGAAGTACATGATTTTTGCATAAGTACAAGTAACAATAAATGAACAAACCAACAAAAAGGTTTGGGAACAAGAAAGCAACAAAAAGACAGTCAAGTTGTAAGGTATATATTTATATATGCATATATAAGAACTGAATTGAGAAAGGCGAATTAAATATTTGCTCATTTGTTTTATGTTCTTCTTTTTTCGCTATTTTAGATGAATGAAACAGTGAATACTTGTGAAAGACATTGAAAATTGAAAAATATAGACTGTCAAATAAATGCTTCAAAAATAAACAAACAAACAAAAACAAACAGTATTATCATATAGACAACTGTTACACACAGGGTGGGAGTATATATATGTTCTTTGTACTTAACTGTACCAGTGTCGGGTGTATTTTGAAGCTTTCCATATCCTACTAACTAAAAAAGAAAAAGATAACACATACAATGAATATGGTATTCAACAGAACCATTTATTTTATTTGATGTAAGTATAAAACTTGGCCACTGTGGTAGCGTATAACTCCATTATAGATAAGATTTTATTTTGATAAGTCACACAGTGTTACACAGTAATATTCACTGATGGCCACGTTTCGAGCACAAACTATTGCCACTCATAATCGTATCAAGTTAATCACACAACAGTTTTTCTTCATTTATATACATGTGTAGAACTGACCAGATATTTGAATAAAAGTCAATATGTGATAATGTACATTCAGAAATAATAATACGAGTGTTATTGATCAATTACAATCAGATGGGAAATAAGACGAGTGTTTTTATAGTCATAACAAGTTACTTGTTAGAATGTTGTGATGTGTTTGAATTGAAATAGAATTTTGAGATTATTTATTATCCTCTTCTGATTTGACTGACTGACCGGTGGTAATAATATCTTCCAGATTTCTGGTATTTGCACTGAGTTATTTCTGTTGCATGTGTTGTGTTGGGTGTAGAGTCAATGAACCAGGCAGGATTCAGTAAACAATCTCTCTCTCTCCACGTACACAGATTACTTCTTGGAATTTTGACCCTCTCCCACACACCCTATTGTGTGGTTGTGTGTTAATGCATGTAGTGCAATGTAGTCCTGAGCTTTTTTCTAAATTACTAATCTTCTCGGGGTTAACCATTCTTTTCTTAGCTAAATTCTTACGTTCCAACAATCTGATTATCCCCGACCTACTAGTTTGACCTATGTAGTTGACTTAGCTCACGGTCATTGCAGGGTATTTTGTAAATTATATTATTTTGTTGAACTGGGTCCACCAGGTCTTTTAACTTGAAACGTCATTAGTTAATATTACTGTGTAACACTGTTTGACTTATCAAAATAAAATCTTATCCATAATGGAGTTATTTTATTTAACATTTCTTACAAATATGATAATGCTTTATATTACATCAGTAAGTGAGAGAGTGAGAATTTTCAAGCAGCAAAAACAAAACCAAGACTGTATTGCTCGTCTTTCTACCTGAATCAATCAGTACCATGATTCAGTATCAGTGAATAGCCTGTATCATGTAACGAACTGAATAAAGTTGAAGATGTTAATCTGCATTCACTGTGAAGTCAACAGATGTTATATTTCTACATTACATTGAGGCTAAAGTGCGTCGGTGGCACAGCTGTTAGGACTCTCGCCGACCATGCATATGGCCCGGGGTTCCATCCCCTGCCGATGCACACCCGATATCAATGGTTGGCCTGCAAAATTGGGATACGGATATCCCACACTGAAAACTCCATACTTGTACCAAAAAATACGGTGTGAAGTCAAGGTATAATCAATATATATATATATATATATATATATATATATGGTGCAAGTTTTGTATTTCTAGTATTATATCAGTTGACACATATGTGGAAGAAGTTTATTTTAAAAAAAGTCCTCTTTCATTAGAACAACACACTAGTCAAGTATGCCAGATGCGTTATGTAGTGTAAGTGTTGCAGTTAGTTACTTAGATCTTAACTATCTAATACTGTACAGGGCGCTATAAGCCACACTTATTGTGTCGGGGCTGATGATACTGCCCAGCTACTCAGGTTGAAGTAGGTGAATCGGGACCCAATGACGAGTGCTTAGACCAACGCACCACATCTCCACCCGACCGAAAGCTGCTACCTTGACGTGGTGGTCGGGCTTGAACACCGCAATGACCTAATCAAGCTATACTGGCTGAGACTTATGTCTCTTGAGGTTCTACCATGCCAGGCAGGTTGTTTGGATAGCGGTTAAACAAAAAGCAGCTACCTCATCCAATACCATGATCCAAACAAATTCACAAAATTTCATGCCGGATCGGCCGTGGCCCGGATTAACAACGACCGCGCTTCCTGCTGCCGTGTCACAGGGCGGGAGTGATAAGTATGCTACTGAGGCACACAAAACAACGAAGAACGAACAAAAACAGGCCGCGTGTGACCGGCCACAAGCAGTTGTCCCCTGGGCTCTGCGGTCACGCAACCAACTTCCACGGTGTGGGCAGCCGGGAAGTAACAATCGCCCTCACAATCCAAAACGCACACAAAACCTCTCTAATCCTCACTTATCTTTGTCTTCATCTTCATCTCTATTACCTTACCTTCCCCCAGTGATGCAACTCCTCTACTTGATGGCTCCTCACTCCCTCTTCACTCTGTGTCCACTAAAAACGACGAAAGCCAAAAAACCACCACGGATAGTCTCCTAAAGCCACGCCACCAATTTCATATAGGAGCATTTAATGTAAGGACACTTTGCCAAATAGGACAACAAGCATCACTAGCTAAGACCCTGGCATCTCGAGCCATTGATGTATGTTGTGTTTCAGAAACACGCATACAAGACCCAAGTGTGGTTATTCACCTAACCCCACCTGGCCAACAGGATGAATCTTCAAAATTCACCTTGAGGGTGTCAGGAGATGCCACAGCTAGTTCACGGGATTAGCTGGCGTAGGGATAGCTCTGAGTACTAGGGCAGAAAAGACATTGCTTGACTGGATCCCAGTAGATAGCCGAATGTGTGCTGTCCGTCTGAACGGATCAGTAAGAAGGAGAAAGGACTGCACTACTCGCCGATGCCTTTTCGTAATCTCCGCCTACGCCCCCACTGACTGCAGTTCGGATGAAACGAAGGATGAGTTCTACCAAAAGCTGTCTAGTTTGGTGAGAAAGGCTAAACGCTCAGATATAGTCGTTCTAGCTGGTGACTTCAACGCTCAAGTAGGGAAATTGTGTCAATCTGAGAAGGATGTCGGTGGCACCTATGGAGTTCCGTGCCAGCGAACCGACAACGGTGACCGTCTCCTACAGTTCTGTTCAGATAATCATTTGTTTCTTGTAAGCACTAACTTTAAACACAAGGAGAGACACTGTTTAACCTGGCGACCCCCATCATCAAACCAACGCTGGACACAAATAGACCACATAGCAATAAGCTATCGTTGGCGTGGGTCGGTAGGAGATTGTCGCTCCTTCTGGAACACGTGTGTAGATACCGATCACGCACTGGTCCGGGCTCGTGTGTGCTTACGACTGAACGGACGTAGGAAACAGCTGGCGGTAAAACCATTACGCCCCCAGCTCGATCAGGAAACTAAATCCCTATTTGAGGAAGAACTAGCTAAACGCATATCTGAATCCGACAGCTGTGCTCACCCTGGAGAAGCCTGGAAGAATATTCAGTCAGCTATAGATACAGCTGTAAAAGCTGTGAATAAGACAAATCCAAAGGTGAGTAAAAACCACTGGATTTCGACTGCCTCATCCGAACTGATAGATGCTAGAAGACTTATTCCGGCGAGCTCCGAATTCAATGAGGAGCGAAAGCTGCACAAAAGGAAACTTACTAAAAGTCTCCGCAAGGACCGTGAACAGTGGTGGGTGACAAAGGCGAAAGAGATGGAAAAAGCATTGGCGATAGGCAACACTAGGCAACTCTTTAGACTCATCACAGAATCGGGCGGGAAAAGGCAATTCATAAGTGAGACTATTTCTGAGAAAAATGGCTCCTTAATTAGCTCTCAGGATAGACGCCTTGAACGCTGGAAAGAACACTTTGAGGAACAATTTAACTTGCCTACAGCCACACTGAACCTCCCCGCCATCCACCACGTACCCGAATGGGATATAGACACTGGTCCGCCGTCTGTAGGTGAGGTTACAAAAGCTATCAGTAATTTGAAACGAGGCAAAGCGGCAGGACCCGACGGAATTATTCCGGAGGTGTTTAAATATGGGGGTGACATACTAGTTTGTAGATTAACTGAGGTACTAGGCAAAGTCTGGGAATCAGAGACAGTACCATCAGACTGGGGTAAGTCACTCATTATACCGATATTCAAGAAGGGAAACAAGTCCTCGTGTGATAATCATAGGGGGATCAGCCTAACGAACATAGTCTCTAAAATCCTAGGCTCAGTAATCATGCATAGACTAAGCAGAACTCGGGAGGAACAGACAAGGGAAAATCAAGCAGGCTTTAGACCAGGTAGAGGGTGCATAGATCATATCTTCACTCTTCGACAGATTCTAGAACATAGACACACTTTTCGGCGTCCAACAATTGTCATATTTCTTGACTTGAAGGCGGCCTTCGACTCCGTGGACCGAAAAGTACTATGGCAATGTCTGACTGTGAAGGGAGTGCCAAGAAAGTACATTGCACTAATCAAGGCACTCTATTCAAACTCACGTAGTCGTGTAAGGGCTTATGGGGAATTGTCATCTGAATTAGTAACAACCAGTGGTGTCCGACAGGGATGTCCACTTTCCCCATTTCTGTTTAACTTCATCATAGATATGCTAATGGAAGTATCCTTAACTGAACGTAGTGACTTAGGAATCGACTTGTTACCAGGGAATAATCTAATGGACTTAGAATATGCAGATGACATAGTCCTGTTAGGAGAGGATGCTGACAAAATGCAGAGTCTTCTGAACACCTTGAGCAGCAATCTTCGTATGTTTGGCATGCGATTCGCCCCTGCAAAATGTAAGATGCTGCTACAGGACTGGACGACGTCAACCCCTAACTTAGTGATAGGGAGTGAAGTGATAGAACATGTTGACCACTTCACCTACTTGGGAAGTTGTATTAGCACCAACGGACTGATTGGCGATGAAATCTCAGCACGGATCCGAAAAGCTCGAGCTGCTTTCGCTGACTTACACCATCTCTGGCGTAGGCGTGACATCCGGTTATCAACCAAGGGACGTGTGTACTGCTCATCAGTTCGCTCCGTCCTTCTCTATGGCTCTGAAACATGGCCAATACGCGTTGAAGACATGAAAAGGTTGACTGCTTTCGATCATAGATGTCTGCGATCTCTGTCTCACGTTAGGTGGTTTCACAAGATAAGTAATGTTGACGTTAGGCGTAGAGTGTTGGGCAAAGAGGGAAAATCAATCGACGAGGTTATAAAGTTACATAGACTAAGATGGCTAGGTCACGTGGTGCGCATGCCTAACCACCGCCTCCCCCGACGGGCATTGTTAGCTGATATAGGTTCAGGTTGGAAAAGAGCCAGTGGTGGCCAAACAAAAACATGGCATCAATCCATGAAATCCTTGACAGTTAAACTGAGTCAGGTAGGGAGATGCAGACTCCCGGGTTGGGGCCCTCGGGACTCTAGGAATCAATGGCTGGAGACAATAGGTGACATGGCTCAAAATCGTTGTCAATGGCGCAGATGTATTCAATCTCTGTAATCTTTCATATTCCTTTCTACCATTACCCATTCTGTTTCACTCCTATATTTGTCAAACTCTATTAATTCTCTCCACTCATCTTCTTGTCTACCTCTGTGTGCTATTTGGAACGTGGCAACTCGAACTGCTGCACTTCGGTGCCAAGTTCTATGTTGAATCCAGACAGACAGACCACATCTCCAGGAGGAGTACTGCAGTATGGAGTTATTAATCCGAAGATTTACAGCTACTTTCGAATTTCATTATATGATCTTAAAAGAAAGTTTAGGCAAAGAATATTCTTGAATTGGATTTTTTTTGATTTTCCCGTCGATTGATTGGACCGAAGTGCTCGGTCTCAGGTTGACATGTCGGCTTCTTGTGCAGATTCTTCGACGATGTCCGGGCATTTAGATAGTATACAATTGGTGGATGGTGGCTAGCAGTGGAATCCAGGATGCGCATTTCGTCCCATTTGGGACTCGTCATCTGGATGTACCTGCATTTCTCAGTGAGTGATGATGTTCCCACCACCGAGGCTCGAACCCAGTACCCATAGTTTCGAACGCCAAAGCGTTATCCACTAGACCACTTGGGCCACGAGAGCCACCTCTTGTGCAACGGGTCATATTAATTATTGAATTGGATTTTTTGATTTTCCCGTCGATTGATTGGACCGAAGTGCTCGGTCTCAGGTTGACATGTCGGCTTCTTGTGCAGATGCTTCGACGATGTCTGGGCATTTAGTTAGGATACAATTGGTGGATGGTTCCACTGGATTCCACTGCTAGTCACCATCCACCAATTGTATCCTAAAGAATATTCTTCTCGACAAATACAATTAAAGAGTCGGGAGAGGAATTTATCGAAAAGAATATTCTTTGCTCGAACTTTCTTTTGCCTTCTAAATATCTGAATGGGGATTTTCGCTATGTGCTGTTAAGCAGTAGTTCTTGTCGAGCAGATGTTTCTGAAGAGTCCCAAGAATCAAATGGAAACAGAAGACCAGTGGATCCTTGCTTCTCTCTAAGAATTGAAATCGGTGAATAAATATTTCCAGTATGACGGAGATTTGTAGCTCAGGTGGACGATTTTGAAGTATACTTCAAGCTGAAGTATGCGCTGAAGATGTTGCCTAGTGGGGCAATGAAAGCTTCGCCAATAAACCATCCAGCTCAGAGAACCCAACTACATCAGAACATTTCCAGTATACACACATGCAGCGAAAACGACCCACCACCAACGACAGACATTATGTGATGATTAAAACTCATTAAAATTAGTTATAATTAAAATCTATAAATGTAAGCATCAATCTCCAGCTCATTAGTGGGGCTACACAGAATGCATGTTCTGAAGTTCTTATAAGCAGTCGTAGCGCTAATGGTGTCCACCACCACAATGTCAATGTGAAGTGGATACTCAGTCATCGAGATGGTATCGTCTAACCGTAACTGTATTTCGAGAATTGACAGAAATTAGAATTGAACAGTCAGTTATTCAGCAAGTAATGTTAACTGATATAAGGTTGGGTTTCTCTCTACTTCTGTGTGCTACATGGAATTTTGAGAACTTGAACTGCTGCACTTCTGTGTAAGGTTCTGTGTGTTGAAACTCAGTCAGTCACTGATTATTAAATTCCGACCCAGTGGCCGAATAATCAACGAGTTAGCCTCGTAACGTGGCGATATCTCTAGTCTAATCCCTGGTGGTGGGGGTCGGGGGTGAGCACTGATGATGGGTGTTAAACTAGAACGAAAGAACTGTCCAGTGCCCCCCCTTGGTTTTCAATGGCTATCTAACAAATGTTGGTTAGTGATGACATCTACACTGGAATTAATCCAAATCCACATAAAAGACATAATCTGAATTTCATTCATTGTTCACAATTATTTTTACATTTATTATTTTTTTGATTACAGCTTGATGCCACACCGTATTTTCGGTAGAGGTATGGAATTTTCAGCGTGTGATATCGGTAGCCCAAATTTTTCAGGCCGACCATAGATGTCAGGTGTGAGTCAGCAGGGGATCGAACCTCGGACCATGTGCATGTTCGGCGAGAGTACTAACCATTGTGCCACCGACGCACAAGTGTAGAATATAAATAATGTACCTATAGAGGATATATGAAGGCAACAATCTCTCATTTGTAATTATATTATTAAGAACATAGTTGTTACTAATTATTATTCTCATCATTATACGCACCGAAATCAATAAGACCTACACGAATGCGGTCGTCGGAATATATAAACAAAACAACAAGATAAAATCTAATTTTTTCTTTGAAGATTACATAAAACTAATTCAACCCTACACAATAAAGACAAGAGAAATAATAACAAACAACACTGGATATGAAATGATACTTTACGAATTTATTCTCTGATTCGCGTTATTATGAACATACATACATAGATTTGTTAAAATAGAATGACAAACCAATTGTTCTTCTGTACACAGCATGTTATTCGACTTGACATTTGTCCGCATGTTCATATTATTATTATATTATTATTATTATTATTTCCGGTTAACGTACAGACACTAACTGGTTATTTCGCGATAAAATCTACTTTGTTATTATTGTTATTATTATTAAAACATATGTCCTTTGTTTTATATATTTGATGAATATTTTTTTTATCATAAAACACTTAACTGAGGGGCACTGAAAACAAGATGTATGTACACACACGCACACACGCCCGTAGGCATAAATACTGAAGAATAGTTGCTGCTGTGTGCAGCATACACAAAGTGGAACGTAACAACTTGATTGTCTGGACGGGGGAGACGGTTAGCAACTTGTTGAGTGAAGTTGGGAAATGTCAATCACAGTTAGTTAGGCAGTACAATGAAAGGCTGTGAATGTAAGCAAGGAACAGTACCATAACTACTAAAGGATATCAGGCCATGGTTTATCGTTACCGTAGAACTAGGCAATGAAGATAATGATAGACTAAAAAATACACCAACCTATTTGAAGTATTTTCATATACCTTCGGACTCTAATTTCCATTGACAAAGCTCTGAGCATTTCATCTTAGCAGCTTTTAAGTCTTATTAGTAGTTAGTTACAAAGAAGTCTATAAAGTGAACAGAGCTATATGCTCAGAAGAAGTAATTGAAGATTAATTAGGCATTGTATATGATACTTTGATCGAAAATGGCTATCCCGATAGATTTATCAAGAAACATATGACAAAGAAAGCAGAAAAAGGACTTCACTATCTGTAAACGAGAAGCCACGTTATATACGACTACAATTCAAGGGTGATATACCAAGTGAGATAATTATGAGGAAATTAAGAAAATCAGTTCAAAGAACTTTTAATGCTGGCGAACTACACGTATTATTCTCTACACGACCTATGGTGCTACCTCGACTGAAAGATGAAGTACCTAGACTAGCCACTTCAAATTGTATCTACCAATTCAACTGCGCTTGTGGAGCAAGTTATATTGGCAGTTGCTCAAGGAACTTAATTTTTCCTGCTCGAGAACATTTCCCAGTATAGCTAAGTCTGTCTGTCTGTTTTCGACACAGAACTCTGCACCGATGTGCGGCAGTTCAAGTCGCCACACTCCCTTCATGTAACACACAAAACAAGAGAAGAAAGTAGAAGAAATACATAATAGAGACAGTAAACAGAGGTGTGAGACAAAGGAATAGTAATAACGAAGAACAATATAGTTCCATTGGAAATCATATGTCACAAGGAGTGGATGCATCTGCGTCATTGAGTAAAGGTGTAGTGAAAACCATTAACAGTTCGATATTGGACCTTCTGGTCCAAACCGGCCACAAAGCCAGCCAGCATGGAAGAATCCTTCTCTATAGTCTACCGGGTACCAAATAAAGTGCCAAAATCATCGAAGCACCGCATCCTCCAAACAGCAGAGGCTATTGCGATTCGCCTCAAACAACCAGTGCTTTGTGTTCAAAAGAAGCAAGTCCAGCCCCTACTACTGCCCTGGCCGGCCTTCAGTAGAAACTACAAATCCATGGATTTGTAACATTATCCTTCCTAATTTTTCTGACATTCAGCTTATTTTATGTTGATGCTATTCAGCTGTAATCTATCATTATTATTGATTCGATGTTATTGAAACATTTATGTTGTTCATAACACTAATTCATTCACTATAATGTATATATAACTGTAGAGCCTGATGATGAAGTTATCGAAAAGAGTATTCTTTGTTCGGTATTCATTCTTTTGATAATTGAATTCTTCAATATTATTATTATTATTCGCCTTAGTAATAACCACTTATGAAGTTCAGTGACACAAACAAATGAATAATAACAATGCAATTAACAGACCAACCTTAGTAAATCTCGATTATAAACTACACCAAATCTACTTTTGTATTTCTTCATGTCTTCTCCTCATGTTTATTCAATTCTTTTGGTCTTATCTGATACATACTTGCATGATCATAAAGTCTACAAAATGCAGAAGTATCCGAAGACAGTGATGATAATGTTGACGATGCAGATGGGGGAACAGGATACTGTAAAATATCTACCGATGGAATCCATTGGTAATTTGTAACAGAATGACTCTGTGCCAGTTCATTTACTTCCTCCCTATTCCATGGATAATTGAATCCTAGTATATACTTTGATGTTAATCTGTGATTAACAATTGCATTTAAATTCATAAAATTCTCCATTTTCGATCCTGTTGATGATGATGATGATGGTGAAGTCGATGTTGACAGTAATTGTTGAAGTAATTTAGCTTCATTTAACCAGGCTGAAGTTTCACCACGTTCTCTTGCATTATCAATAGTTGAATTGATCAGGAAAGACCAGGCCAATGAAGATGACACTGGTGAGCTCATATATCTTATCCTCCATTGTAAATTATGCCGAGTTATCCATACTTCTTTATACTTATCATTTGAATTCATAAGAGTTAAATTAATACCAGTCATTGTATCATACATTGGTAATTTAATGCCTAGCATAGTCAATTGTTTAAGTGTAGTCTGAAAATCTTTTTTAGGCGAAATAAATAACTGGATAAACAACAGTTCTGTATCAAATTGTGACATCGGTGGCAATGATGAAGCGGAGGTTGGCGTTGTTCTTGTTGATGCCAGCGATGAAGATGACTTGGAATAACTCCACCAGTCGACAAGATTTGTACCTGAGATAAGTATAGAGGCAAGTTTTATCACCAGTGAACTGTCTGTTAGCTTAGACTGAAACTGATTATTAGTTGGTTGTGATTGATTAATGGAGACAACTTCAACATATCCATTTTGATCCAGTGAATAACCAACCTTGAAGTGGAAAAAAAGAGAAGCGAAAGCGAGACTAGTTACTCTCTATACATTATGTACATTTTAAACTGACTAACTCGAATTCTTAGGGTAGTCAACATTCGTTTTTAAATTACACTCGGAAAGAAGGATTCCGACGGATTAGTTGCATGCGAAATAGGAGAAAAAATATTTCACTGAAATGAGAAGGAAGCAAAGAACATCCTGGGTAAATTTAACAATGCCCATCCTACAATAAATATTACTCTAGTCTTTTATTTCATTTCTAGACGTCCTTATGACCAGAAAAGAGAATGGCACAATAAGAAGAAGTGTACATAGAAAACCTACATCAACGGATCTGTATACTCATTTTCTCAGCTTCGTGCCCTTGAAATACAAACGCAATCACATAAAGTGCTTGGTTCACGGAGCAAGAGCAATTTGCTCGGATGAATGTCTTGATGAGGAACTTAATAATATTAAATGGTTGCTAAGTGAAAATGGTTATCCAGAAACGTTTATTAATAAGAATATGAATCTAAAATCAAAGCAACCCAAGTTACCAACAGGTCCAAAAAAGGCCTTATTCTTACAAATGCAGTTCCTTGGGGATAACATCAGCGAGATACTAACGCAGCGCCCTAGAAATGGGGTAAAAAGAGCATTCCCTGCCGCCGAATTACTCTGTGTCTTCAAAATCATTCCTCTTTTGTATTTGGGAGTAAAAGACAAACTGTCTAATTTCGCCTCTTCCATGTGTAGCTGTCAATTTAACTGCTCCTGTGGAGCCAGTTACATAGGCCGTACAATTAGGCGTGTTTCTCGTAGAATTTCCGAATATCACCCTGTGTGGTTAAGCAAACGAAAAGTAAAATCTATTGGCAGCGCTATTCTATCTCATCTTGTGGACACAGAACACAAGATTGACGTTAACCATGCTTTCAGGGTCATTTACCGCATACCTATAAATCTCAAATTTGCCTTAAGAGTTCGACTACTAAATATTAAGAAGCCTAGTTTGTGCATCCAAAAGAAGTTAGTTCAGACATTATCCTTACCTTGGCCATCTAAGTGTGAATGGTCCTGAATTTTGTGGAATTTTCTTAATTTTAGCTGATATTCTGTTTGCTACTATATCTTTGTTATTATTATGATTTAAGCATCTTTAATGAAATGTAATTCCATTGTGATCTTACTTTACAAATTGATATTATTTAAGAAACACTAATATTGTTATTGACTACTAATCTAAAATATTCTATGTATATAAGCATATACATAGAGCCAGAAGAGGAAATTATCGAAAAGGATATTCTTTGTTCAATTATTTTGTGTTTTATAGATGTCTGAATGAATATTTTTGCTATATTAATACCAAAAAGTTTACGAAATCGGTGCACGCCACATCAGACACATCAAAATACAACCGTTTGTTTTATGGTTCAAAAAGTTATTCCGATGTTTACACAGGGGTTACTAAAATCTTTCATTTAACGCTTATCAATTGTTTGCTTAAAACTTCAAAGAACACCTTCGAATAATTGGTACTTCATTACTACAAATGCCAAGGTATTAAGCATATTTTACTCATTCTTCTCCTTATTTTTTTGAAAATTTTATTCTTTTACGTTCCCAGTGGAACATAGGGCTTCAAGCTAGAGTAGTGGTGATAATCTTTAAGGGATGGGGTTACTAACCACCTCATGCCCAACCTTCCCTCTTTACTACCAGTCTTATTACTGGCTTAGCGAGGTAGAAGAGTGTGTCGGCCGGGGATCGAACCCCGGACCATATGCATGGTCGGCGAGGGTCCTAACCGCTGTGCCACCGACGCATTAAGTATTTAGTCTTCTCCAATTTCCCAGTTATTAATCTCCACTGTCTGAAGTACAGGATTTATTAAAAAGCCTATTTTCTTCTCCCAACAGACATAGAAGTATGTGAGTACCTGTTCACTAAGTAAATGCACGTGAAAACAAGTGATCTAGGTGAAAGACTGCAACCAAAAACAAAAAAAGTATAGTGATAAGTTCTGTTTCCGTAAAAAAAAATAAAGGACTTTCACACACTTACTTCAGATTCAAACATAGTATTAGCCGGCAATAGAGGTAAAGATATTTCGTCGTTAACGTCTGTTGAGTCAAGAAGAAAGCTAGATAACCCACTGCCGTGTGGACCACCTGGAGTTAAACGACTCGATTCAAGCATGCTAAGACGTTCCAACTTTTTGTTCAATTGTTTATATTCTTGATTGTGAGTATGACTGACTAGATTGATGGAAGTGATATCAGTTGGGAATAAGGGCAGAAAGTTCTTCAGTAGGCTTTCACTACTACTCTTCATACCACCATCAAAAATGTCAAATTTTGTGAGGAAATTATCCACATTGAAACCGATCTGTTTAAGCCACCAAGTAGGCGATTTCATAGCTTTACGAAGTTCTGAAAACAGACCATATGGACCGATGCCTAAGGATTCTTGTTCAATCAGACCCCATTTATGCGTATCTAAAACAGATGGATCACGTTTTACACTCGGCAGTCGTGAGGAAACAAGACCACGCCAATCTGGACTAGTGAATGTTGCACCTAGAGGATCATATGCACGATTAACTGGTGGACAGAATAGAAAGCCTGTATGAAAATCTGTAACACATGATGCATGACCCAATGGTAAATCGATCTCTTCAATAAGAGCACGAGTGAAGAAATTACTACGATTGGGTAGTGTTAGACGACGACTTCCTGTAGCAGAGTACTCAGCGGCCCACGCCAACTAAATTGATAGCAAGAAAAAAAAGACAAAGAATTGATATCAATATAAAGAAGAAGAATAAGTTTTTCAATGAATGACAACATGAGGGTGACTATATCGTTCATATTAACACCTGGGGCACTAGTTATCTGATACCTTTACTCTACATTTGTCGGTAATAGAGAATCAAATTGAAGCGTAAATTGAATGATCCCAACTAAAAGCAATGTTGAATTAATCGCTGATAAGAACATTTATTATGAGTTAACATCATGCATGTAACTTAAAGAAGCACAATGAACCAGTTTAAACCGATTTCCTAATGGATTTATTGAGAAGGTAACAATACTTATGATAATCTTGATTGCAATATATATATATATATATATATTCGCTGTAGGGTGAAGGACAGTCTGATGATTTATTCTAATTTTCATGGATAATCGCCATTCAGGCATTAATGAAAACAAAAAGCACGTAGATCAGCGAAGAGACTCTATTGCAAAATGGCTAGCAGATATTGTGGAACCTGTAAGGAAACAATTATGTACGCACTCTCTCCGTGACACCTACCTTTCAGTTCGTCGAATGCATACAAGACATGAATGTATCTGACAAAATTTTGTTGTCATTCGACATTGAGTCACTTTTAACCAATGTCTCACTCACGGAAACGGTCTGCTTCATATGCAGATATATAGATGACAACCACCTCAACGTTGGAATACCAACAACATATTTGAAGGAATTACTATTGAGATGCAATCTGAACATCCAGTTCACATTCAACGACACCATCTACAGACAAAAAGATGGTATTGCGATGGGATCTCCGTTGGGTCCACTACTATCGGATTGCTTTGTGGCAAGCCTCGAGAGAGGTCCACTAAAGCCAAGCATTGACAATTTGCGACTGTATAAAAGATACGTGGACGACATTTTCACTATTTGTGACAACAACAACAACGACCCCAATCTGCTGCTGAAGACATTCAACAATTGCCATCCAGCAATAAAATTCACTCTTGAAATGGAAAACGAGTTAAAAATTCCGTTTCTTGATGTGGAACTAACAAGAAGAACTGATGGGAGTCTAAAAAGATCGATGCATAGAAAACCTACGTGGAATAGTCAGCTAACAAGCCTCTATAGCTGGGTACCCATTCAACAAAAGCGGAATTTAATTAAATCACTTGCCACCCGCATCCGAAGCATCTGTAGTCCCGACGTTATGGAAACGGAATTAGATATTATAAGAGAAATCTTCATCCAAAATGGACACCCAATAAGATTCATCGACAAAAGTATCGAACCAATAATTCGGAGAAACGAAACTTTAATTGCGCCTAAAAAGAAACTCTACATGAACTAAGATTTCAAGGGAGATTTAGTAAGTGATATTCTCAAGAGAAGGATCACATCATCTCTGAGAAGAACATTCTTTGCAGCAACGCTAAGAATAGTGTCCTCCAGTCGCCCACTGATCTGCAGAAGCCTCAAGGACAAGATCCCGCATCTGACCACTTCTATGTACATATATCAGTTCATCTGCTGCTGTGGAGCCAGGTACATTGGTCGTTCCACGCGCACCCTATCCAAGAGGATTCAAGAACACTATCCAGCATGGTTGCGAAAAGACAATAGTGGTGCAATAAGGAGTGCGATAATTGAACACTGGTTAACACTGATCATTCCATTTCAACAAATGCCTCCTTCAAAGTAATCTACAGAGTCAAGAATAACCTATCAAAGGCAATACGGTTTCGTCTTCTTTGTATCGCTGAAGCTCTGGCCATTCACAAAGAAAAACCGGAGCTGTGCATACAAAAGAGAATTATTCAACCACTTCTACTGTCATGGTAACAACTTTGTTGATTTTGATGACTTAATTTTGTTTGTTTGCTTATAATTCTTGTATTCATTCAGAACTCTTATGTAATTTCGTATTATCTACTTTGTTTCTATGTGCATCCTGAGTACAACTCACTCATCAAACTATTCATATTATCATTACATAACTTCTTTTAACAACTGTTTGTGACAACTTATCACCTTTGTTACTACCCTAATTTCATTTAGACCTAATTTTCTTGACTTATATTGCCAATCTTCACCTGTTTAGTTAAAATAAACATAACCAATTGTAATTTTGTTTAATAAACTTAATGTACACATGCATACAAAACAACACATATATATTTGCGATTGTACAGCTAAGAGGATGAATTCGCCGAAAAGAGTCTCTTCGCTGATCTACGTGTTTTGCTTTCATTATTCTGATTTGGATCCAATTTTACTTTTTTTCACTGAAATTCCCTAGAATAGACCTCCGTAAAAGCCTCAGATATTCGTGTGTGTGTGCGATTAGTAAGAGTGATTATGATAGGATATCTTAGAGAGAGAGAGAGAGAGAGAGAGAAAGTGAAATTGTAAATCACAATTTCAGGCTTTTTATGCTAGATCAGTCAGTCATAGATTAGAATGATGCACCAACTACTGACTTAGGATCAAGTAGTATCCAGATATAGTTCATATCCTTGTATATGAACATGAACGACCAAGCTGTTCAGTGTTGTGTTGTATTGCTTGCTTTCTGTTTGCTAAAGCATAACTGTAGATTTATCGACAAACCATCCATTCGTAACACATAAATTCTCATCACCAAGAGAGTTGTTTTTTACCTATTTCTGTCCCTATATATATATGATAGAAAACTGTAGAGTAGGTGTGTATATAAAGTTTGCTTTTTTACGTTATAAGATAAACAAAGCTGTTAAGGTAGATTACCCTCATCCCCTTATAATAGAGATAGAAAATATAAACAATTACAGAAGCACATACATATGTATATTAAATACAAAAAAAAGTTTCCCACTCACTTTTCCATTCTCCGAAAAAACTGCAGTTGGACTACCTTCATGGTTGGTGACTACAAAGAATACATGTTTCTGTGCTGTAATAGTAGAGTCTTGATGGAATTGGCTATCATCAAATGAATTCATTGGCGATTGAATATTATTAGAGTTTAAATTATTATCCATTTTTTCATTGGTATTTGCGCTTAAACCAGCATTATCGTATTGCTCCAAGGCGAATAAATGACCATGTATAGGATCATATAACAATCGGATAGTTTTAAGCCGACCATGATTGAAGATATGCGTTAAACGCATAGGATGATTAGGATCAGCATAAAAGTATTGGACTAAATCACGTACAACTAGTGTATCGCGTACAATAATCAATCGGTCTTCAGAATCGTATACAAATTGAACTGAATACGACCGTCTCAAACCAGCATCATCTTCTAAAGCCCATTGATCCG
Organism: Trichobilharzia regenti; assembly: GCA_944472135.2. Taxonomy (NCBI): domain Eukaryota; kingdom Metazoa; phylum Platyhelminthes; class Trematoda; order Strigeidida; family Schistosomatidae; genus Trichobilharzia; species Trichobilharzia regenti. Next base: position 60,661,958 of record OX235270.1, read on the forward strand.
AGGATGGTGAATGAAAACTATCCGAAGCTGAGGAATCAACCCGTTTATCTACTGTACGCTCTGCCCATATCAATAATCCTTTACTGTTATACGCAAATTGATCTGTTATATAAAAGTTGTGTAGATAACGTTTAGTTAGAAAGCCGTCTTCATCAAAACTATAGTGCCAATTACCACGCCGTGTTAGCAAGCCTCTTGAGTCATAGATGAATTGCAACTCCTCGGATCGACTTGTTGACCCGGCCTCTAATCTTTCATTCAATGGTAGTTGAGGATCTGACGTAGCTATACGTAGATGAGCTATTCTCCCTTCAGCATTGTGTATCAACTGGCTATGAGATCGTAAACTTGTACCAGCTTCTTCACGATCGACAGCTTCTAAACGTCCACCTGGACCGTGTACATATGTAATCCATCGTGGTACTTGACCTTCACGTTCTTCACGTTGTCGTAATGCTTGAAGTGCATTCGGTTGATATAATAATGACAGATTATACAGTAGTTCACGTCTAGTGTTCAACTGTTTTAAACAATAAAGAAACAAAAAAATATGCAAATTTTAAAAGAAGGGAACAAATTAACAGACAAAGAATTAATCAACATTCTGTTTTGCAATGCAAAACTTTAAAAAAAACAATAACAATTTGTCAATATGCACAAACTATTTATTGTCGATTATTATTATTATTATTATTATTATTATTCAATCACTGAATCACCTATAACAAACAACAAAGGAAGCGAAGAATACAGAAGTAGTAAAACACCGCAAAAAAAGTTCACTATAGTAGTAGTAGTACGTTTATAAACAGTATTCAATAAATATGACATAAAATTCAAATGTTTCATACGGATTTATTGATTTTTACTAACTCACTAAGGTCAGGTTGACAGAAAAATCAATCAGATTGAGAGGTATTCATATTTATTTACTAATATTATTATTTGAATCACACAGTGTACCTTTTAATAGTGCTATGAAAGCTTTAAGCACAAGAGGACAAAAAACAAACAAACACCAACAACAAAACAAAGCGAAAGACTTGAAAGTAAATGAGATAAACTTTTAAGTTTCAGTTATTAAGAGTGCAAAACAGCACTTAAGCATTGTGATAATTCACATAATGAAAAGTCTAATAGCTATCCATAATCAATTGTGCCCTGTGACGAGAGAGAGAGAGAGGTTAGGATTTTAAGTCGTATTAGTCTGTATGCAGAAAATCCTTCAGGGAGTGGAACTCAGTCAAATCAAGTTATCACTATTGATATAAGTATAACACTTGGGCAGTGTGGTAGAGTATGACTCCATTATAGGTAAGATTTTATTTTGATAAATTACACAGTCTTATACAATAATATTAACTGATGGCCACGTTTCGAGAACAAATTATTGCTTGTAATCATATCAAGTCACTCACACAGCTTTCTTGCTTCATTTATATACAACATGAGTGGAATTGATTAGATATTTGAACAAAAATCATGTACATCATAACATTCTAACAAGTAACTTGTTATGACTATAAAAACACTCGTCTTATTTCCCATCTAATTGTAAATTGATCAATAACACTCATATTATCATTTCTGAATGTACATTATCTCATATTGATTTTTATTCAAATATCTAATCGATTCTACACATGTATATAAATGAAGGAAATAAGCTGTGTGAGTAGCTTGATATGATTATGAGTGGCAATAATTTGTGCTCGAAACGTCGTCATCAGTTAATATTACTGTACAATACTGTGTGATTTATCAAAATAAAATCTTATCTATAATGGAGTTATACTCTACCACAGTGGCCAAGTTTTATACTTATATCGATAATACTTCGGTAGCCACCTAAGCATTTTATCCTAAACGTACTCTTCGTTAAAATAGGTCTTTACAAACCAACATTATTATACCGTGAAGAGCAGAAGGCGAAAGACGACGAAATGCATGATTTCTGAACGCTTTTTGAAGAAATTTGATAGTGATGCCTATAAGTTGTTTTCAATTACCCGAAAGAATCAGCACATTCAAATATACTGATCAAACTGCTAGTTGAAGATGTAAGAATTCATTTCCAGCCACCAGTGTCATCGAAACCGGCAGGTGCGATGGAAATATTTGTCTATTATGGCACCAAGCCTATCATAACTATGATAATTGAAAGTGTACAGAGAGCAATTTTTGTAACTGGCTGGTAGTTAAGCCGAGGACATAGTTTCTGTATAGTTTTCAGGTTTTCACTGAAGTTTCAAACATTGGAGAACCATTCACTAGGATAACGCTTCCAGACAGACACTTTACTACAGGGAATAGTGTTAGATGGTCGGAGCCCACCAGAGAAAAAATCTCCAAGGTTCAAGCTAAGGGTTTATCTCCAGTCTTGAAGGAATCAATATCTGCCAACCATCTTCTGACAAAAAATCAGAGTGCAGTGAGTTGGTAGGTCAGAGGCCTAAGCGGGTGACCATATTCGAAACTCGACGGACAGCACCACTAAGGATTTATAATAATAATAATAATAATTTGCTTAGTTCCAAAACAGTATTAGTGTGTTACAGTGTGGAATTTTCAGCATTTGTTACAAATAGTGCATCTAATTTTATCGAATAACAGCAAAAACATTTATAACGATAGTATCACGGGATTGTTAATGGCAGTTGTTATTTGGTAATTAGTAGTGACAGTAAAATCATAATCACGCAATAAAATTTTTGAAATAATGATAATAATGTTATTAGCTAAGATTATCAGTTAATTTTATCGAAACATTAAAAAAAAAATTTAAAAATAATAATAAAGGATTGTTAATGGCAGTGCTTATTTGGCATTCGTAGTGACAGTGAAGTTATATATGTACAAAAAGAAGTCGTAGATAATAATAATTATATTGTTATCAGTGAAGATTGTCAGTTAATTGAGATAAAATGGGCTAAATCCATTTTATTTAACTCACACCACCCTCTTCATTCACAACTCTACCCTTGTATCTCATCACGCCAGACCAGACCAGAAGCCTATATAGAAAACTATATGCTCGCACTAGCAACTGCAAAAACCCAACTCAACCATACCCTAATTAGTTCGTGTTCTGTGCGAGCGATAAAGAAAGCATTAGGTGTGAAACTTATAACTTATTAAATAGTCAGTAGAACAACTGAATCTCGTCTTTCCAATTCATATCATTTATAGGTACAATGTTTTCTTTCTTTCTTTCTTTTCCTTTTCTGTTTTGTTTCTCTCTTCCCTACAAATTCTACTTAAAACATTCTTCTTCGTTCTTTCACACTCTGTATATCTCGACCTTTATGTTACCGCTTGCGCCAGTAAATATGCTACCATCTACTTTTCTAACACCTTCAGTCGAACACTCTGTTCAATTTTGGCTTTGCTACCACCGACATGCCAATATGTTGTTGTCAAAACTAAGTGAGATTACCCTTAATCTATGTAGAAATTTTATTTATTGTTAATGTACTAACTGGATGGAATACAGTATGTAGTGAAATGGTGAGAATTCCATTCTGTGTCACAAGTACTGTTTTGGAATAAAGCAAATTATTATTATTATTATTATTATTATTATTATAGTGTCACCATGGAATACAAATAGGAGATAATAAAAGAGCCGATTATTTTGCTGACAACATAGTAATTCATAGGCTTCTCGTTTAACATTATCTCTAGCACATAGAACATGGGCCAAATATGGTATCGTTCAGTTTCTATACTTGGTAGTACGGGCATATAATAGACTGTACTGATTTCTAGTTCTACGAGATGAGATACAAGGGGAGAGTTGAGAATAGAGGGGGTGTTGAGGGTCAGACAATATAGATTCGATTTAGACCATTTCTCGCACGAGTTTAGATGTCTACCAACTAATGTAATAACAAGCTGACTAAGCTGCACACCGCTTGTCCTACTGACAACCTGCGACACCCTTCTCAAAATGACATAGTCCCTTTTCAGTAGCCCAGGTTAGAGTAAGGGGGGAGCAGTATAGTACATTAGGTAAGATAGAAGGGTTAACATATTGTAAATGCAGAGGATGAGTGATTCCAGATTGTTTTAGCTTCTTAATGCAGTAGCTTAGACGGAACATTTTCTTGGTAATCGACGAAATAAAGGATGACTAAGTAAGGTCAGAGGATGGAACTATACCAGGACATTTTATGTTAGACTTAGTTTCTATTACAATCCCTTCTATGCTCCAAGCATCGTATGTACTGACCAGTTGTTGCAGATCGCGTTTATGTCTAAAGGAGAAGTCAACAGCCTGGTATTTTGAGGGATTTAACGTAAGCCATTTAGTTTAGACCACTGACTGATTCCGACAAAATGCTATTAAGTTTGCAATAGTCTGATTGGGACTTCGTCAACGCATTTGACGAAGTTGATTTCACCCGAAAGAGGTAGGCAATTTAAGAAGAAAAGGAAAATAAAAGGGGAGAGAACAGCATACCGAGGAACACCAACTTCAGTAAGCAAGGCAGACAAAGATTCACCTTTATACACACTATACTGCATTCTATTAGAGAAATAATAATATAACCAGTTAACAGCCCAGGACTCCGTTTGTGTAAGAGGAAGCTTATTTAACAAAAGGCATCTAGGTACTGAGTCAAAAGCAGATGTGTAGTCAAGGTAGGTACAACGTACATACTTGTACCTTTTGTCTAAGGAGGAGATAATGTTATGATGTAGTAGAGCGGCAGCATCTAAAGTACTTCTGCCCTGCCTATAAGCAAACTGATTGCGATCATGAAAACTTTTTAAAGAGGGTACAAGGTGGAGTAAGAGTAATTTCTCAATTAACTTAAAAAAAGGAGAGGTAACTGAAATAGGTTTAAATTTAAATTAACACTAGAACCTGGTTTGAGTACAGAGATGATTTTAATGTCTTTCCAAACAGAGGGTACAACATTACTGGAAAAGCAAGTACTGAATGTGTTTGTAAGTGGGTGACATAAAATATCAGCAAATCTCCCGAGGACAACAGCAGGTACACCGTCAGGACCTAGGCTCTGGAAAGGCTTTAGAGATTTCAAACATTTAAGACATCAAAAGTGGTAAAACCATGAAAGTCACTGACCTTGTTATTTGTTACGCTGGAGACAAAGGCATCATTAGGAGAGCGTATGAAAGATTTGTTGACAGTATTTACATCAACATAGGGGACATTAATACTTTGCTTACCACAATGTGTAACTTCATTGAAAAGTTTCCACAGGTTTCCAGGAGTTTCACATGACAAGAGTTTTTGGTCATAAGTAGTGTTCAGCCGTTGGATTTCTGATTTAATCAGGATGTTTATCCTTTTTAGACCAGATTTGTCTTAAGGCTTGTACAGCCGCTCTTTTGCTCTTTGTAGCTTTTTGAGATGAGGAGAAGTGAAGCAGTCAAGCCTTTTGAATAGCGTCTGTTTACAGCAGCATACATCGAGGCGGAATTTAAGATAATCCGCAATATTAGTGATTGTATCACTCAGTGTGTCCTCAGTAAATAGTTCCCAGTTAGTGCCATTCAGTAAGTCTTTAAGTTTATGTATTATATCCTGTGAGTAGCATCTGTGTGGAAAGGAGTGTGAGAAGACAATTGAGTGTGACTTGCTATATATTTTAGGCAATCTGAGTTCATTATGGGAGCACGTGTGCGTGCTTCATATATTCCAACATCACTAGTGAGCACTAAATCCAGTATTTTGTCAAGTCCAGTGGCAAAGTTGATAATATTTAAATGATCCAGTGATTCAAGGAAAGAACAGTAGATTAAACACGACCCTGGTTACATTCCAGTAACCAATCAATATATAAATGTTTTGTGTATAGTATTGATTCTTAAACACTATGTTAGAGCATGATGTTTGTTATTTAGCAGACGACGTTTCGAGAACAATTTACTGCTAATCGTCATATCACCTTGGTATGACTAGTAAATAAAAATAACACTGTAACACTACTGCATCCTATATCCAATAAAATTAACCTATTACAGTTGATTTCCTGATCTTGCTAGCACACGACTAGTAACTATTTGAAACATGATTTCCTAATGTGAAACTCTGTTTTGATAATATTTGTTTTCCTTCTTCGTAAACTATGCATCAGACTCATAAGATGACTGACTGACTGACTGGTTTCAACGTAGACCTTCACAAAGATGTGCAGCAGTTGGAGTTGCCACACTCCCTCCATGTAGAACACAAAGCAAGAGAAAAGAGTAAAGAGAGATTCAAAACAGAGATAATAAACAGAAATATGAGTGAAAAAGAAAAGGAATACCGGAAAACAATAAAATTTTATTGGGTATGACGAATCACAAAGAGTGAATGCATCTGCACCAGCCATTGAGAACGATTTTGACCCATATCACCAATTGTCTCCAGTCATTGGTTTTTACCATCGCGAGGATCTCAACCAGAAAGTCTACACCTGTCTACTTGACTGGCTTGAACTAACTGTTGTGGATTTCATTGACTGATGAAGCTATGTTTTGCTTTGGCCACCACTAGTTCTTTTCCAACCTGATCCATGCTATATCAGCAAATATTTCCCGCCGAGGAAGGCGATCAATGGCTAGGCATGCGTAATACATGTCCTAACCATCTAAATCGATGCAACTGCTTCCCAACCTCGTGGATTGACTTCCCCTCCTTACCTAGCACTCGACCGACGCTTAACCTCAATTTTGCTAAATTTCGCTGAGATTTATACAACTATAATTTTTACGTATGTCTATGTCCCTACAGCGAAATTTTCAGTTTCATCATTATTTACAGGTGTAACTACAAAACCGGGATGTCAGTGGCAGAAGACATTTGATGTCGCCTATCTCGATGAGCATGTACCTCACAGTAAAGCAATTTAGGCAGATGAAGTACTGTATTCATGAGTTACATAATTACTTGAATAACAATGAAAACATGGAGTGTAACCGATCATTAGCAAAGCACAACACACTGTTTGAGGTGAGTTCCTCGCTCGCCTCCACTAGGGATCCAAGATATTCAGACCACAGTATATGAGGTCAGTTTGACGCAGTGGATAACATTTATAAGAAGGCCAGCAAAATGAATCACAGTACTCACTGCTCATACCAATCAATGGTATAAACCATATTTTCTCTAAAACATGTAACAGGATATGAAACACAGTAGTAATAAAAGATAACCAACTCTTACTGAATACAATACACATTGTACAATACGTTGACGATCATCCCATTGACGATACAGTTGGATATTTTTCAAATTGTGTGTGATATGCAATGAAGACGACTGGTGATTGATAGTGAATTCATTCATTGTTATTAGACGACCAGTTAATGAATCCAATCGAATTGATGACTCTTCATTCAATACTGTCTTGTCGTCTGGGTGAATAGTATTGCTGAAGTCAGCTTCATCATTTTGTCGTATGAACAATGAGGTATGAATGCTTACAAGCTAAATAAAAAGGTAGGGGAACAAAACAAAGTACAGGTAAAATGAAAAAAAGACCGAACAAAAACTTCATAATCAGAATAACAATAATAATAGTGGTAATGACTGTGAGTAATACAATTTATAAACAGCCTAAATTAAGGTTTTTGATACACTGATTAAGTAGCCCATTTTGTCCTGTCTATCAGTAAGTGGTAAGTGAATATACCAGCTGCGATAAGGTTTCAACGGGGCCATGAGAACTACCAAGTCACCGTTTTTGAACACTTTGCTGCTATTTCAGGTAGTGAAGGAAGGGTAATCAGTAAGAAGGCCTGGATGTGAAAGGTCTCTCTCACATTCTCAGATAGATCGAAGAACTTTCCAGAAAGCTGCATACATTCGGTTCCCTTGATGTGCATCCCTTTCAGTATGCATACAGAAAGAGAGTGTGATCAACCTCTCACTACCTTGGTAACTAAATTTTGATTTTGATTACATTAATTAGTCATCTAATTCAGTGATCTCAACTCACTGAACAAATCTTAATCTCATAAACTGCAACCGCTTTTGTTTTTTAAGTTGCTATGTGAACCTACAGGCTAACACTGTTTTGTCAATCAATTTTTTTCTGTTTTCTGTCTTACTCCTCCCCCCTCTTTTCAACTTTAAAAGCGTATAAATTGATGATGGAAACTTAAACTATAAATTGTAATGCTTTCATTTTGGATGCGTCAATTCTATAGTATCTCTTCTCTACTACCGCCCAAACATTAAAGTATGTTATTACCATCTGTATATAACCATTGTAATTTCAGGTAGTCTGCAGTTGATGAGAACCTGCGAAACAGAATGATATCATTTTATACTGGAGATTTCGTCTTCCTTTCATTATCGAAACCAGAAAGCATTGAGACAGTTCAATATCTTCTTTATTATACCAGATATTCGCTGTCGTCTCCCACCACAATGTTACAATTACAACACATCCTGAGTAGTGTTGCAAAACGCAGTGACAACTAAGACTTCATTTCAGATGCAACATCATCATATTGTTAAGTCGCTTAAATAGGAACATACAAGATGTTTGTCTCAATTATGAACTCGACATACAAACATATCCACCTATTTCTAATTAAATCGACGCAAATCAATCTCCATAAATCTAATCTTGTAAAATGATATATATATATATAATATATATATATATATATATATATATTACACTTGTGTATGTATATGAAAGTTTAAGTTGTACTGAAGTGCATCATATTACAAGCAACCAGGGTTACTCACCCTTATACGAGCCAAGATAGTTTACACTAACAAGAACAACAACTGCTGCTACTGCTATTACTATCATTATTATTATTATTATTATTATTACTGCGAAGAACGAATTATCGCTAAATAGATGGTACCTGTGTGATTATAAATTCTCTCTATATTTTTTATTGTAATAATACATATATCAATGAATTTTTCTACTTCTGATAAAGAAGATATTATGAATTCTGGTTAATAAATGTGACTTAAGTAGTACAATTATTATTAATAAGATAGAAATAGAAGTGTACAGCAGAGTTTACAATTTTCACACACTAATAATGTCACTACTTATAAACTTACATTCATATTTAAATCATAACCATAAGTGAATTTTGCGTTTAAGATACCACCGAGATTAGGATGAGCATTGCGTACACCAGGTAGGCGTTGATTTATGTGTAATGATTGTAGCAGACTTCCTTGAAATGTTCGTTGATACTGTAGACGAAAGCCAGATGCACTATCAGTTAACTGGACAAGTGGGGCGGTTAACATATTCACTGGTTGCTTCAGTCCATTGGGATCCCATCGAATTGACGTTTTATCATAGATAATAAAATGTTGCTTAGGTAATACGGATATACGTCTATAATTACTTGGCCAAATGAAACGTAGTAGATGTGAACTACTATCCGACGAGAATTTTGTTGAGTCGCTCACATCACTACCCCATTCATAAGTCCAGGCACCAGGTGAATCTGGCCAAGGCGTGAACATCAGCCGATTAACTTTTAATCCATTAATTCTTCTGAATTGACGTCTTAGACCCGATGGAGTAATTATTCCAGAAAGACCCATATAATTTCGTGTTGATGACGATGTAGATGAAGACGAAGATGATGACGAGTGCAGTACTTGATGTTCATTAGTACCAAAAGGACTATCGGAATACAACAAGGTGTAAAGACCGGCTCCGCTAACAGAAATCATTGTTGGCTGCAAATTATGAATAAACAAGACGAAACATATTTTTCATTTTACCACATACTACATAAAATAATTAAGCAGTTCAATTAATTTTGAATAGCACTAAGAATTGAAGTATTTTTCCCTGTTTGTCAGCCAGCTTGGACACTATTGTTGATTTAGGCTAGTAGATTTACTTTTACTATTTAATTGGTAGATGGTGACTAGGAGTGGAGTTCACGATAAAGCGCATTTCGTCTTATTTGGGACTCGTCAGCTGGATGTGCCTGCATTTCTCAGTGAGTGATGATGTACCCCCACCGAGGCTGGAACCCAGTGACCATAGTCTCAAACGCCAAAGCGCTATCCACTAAACCACTTGGGCCACGAGAGCCACCTCTTGTGCAACGGGTCATATTAATTTAATTGAATTTTTTTTTAGATATTTCCATCCATTGATTGGACCGAAGTGCTCGATCTCAGATTATACTGCTAGTCACCATCCACCAATTAAATGCTAATTAAATGCCAAGACATCGTCGAATCATCTGCACAAGAAGCCGACAGACGTGTCAACCTGAGACCGAGCACTTCGGTCCAATCAATCGACAGGAAAATCTAAAAAAAATTCAATTAGATTTACTATTATGTTATTCAAATCTACTTTCAAGTAGAGCCACAGACTGTTGATTACTTTCCACGATGTTACTGGATGTTAATACGAAAAAACCCAGCTAGAATCGAGTTGAGTAGTCAGTTAATTGGCTTTTAAAATTAATTCCACGTCAGTGGCTTTGATAATTTTAACAATTCCCTTTTGTGTGAGTATAAGAGGCAAATTATGTTTCCAACAATGACAGTAATACATATGTTCACATAAGTTATACTCTGGACGGACACTAACTTTAATAACCTTCACAAAAGTAAAAAGAATAGCCGTTTGAATTATATGTGGTTTGATACAATAGCAGACCTGTGTTAGCTTCAATTACACAAAATAAACTTTCGTAAATATCTATTTATTTTTATTTTTGATTACAGCTTGATTCCACACCGTATTTTTGGTACAAGTATGGAATTTTCAGGGTGAATATCGGTAGCCAAAATTTCGCAGGCCGACCATAGATACCAGGTGTGCGCCGGCGTGGGCTCGAACCCCGGACCATGTGCATGGTCGGCGAGAGTCCTAACCACTGTGCCACCGACGCAGTGTTAATGGTTATCAACAGTGGTTGGCAGTCCCCTGAAGATGAAGAATATATACCATCTTCAGCGAATCACTGGATCCACAACATCCTAACTCAGGAAATTACTTTGAATAATACACAAAGAGGAAAATATTTAGCAGTTGTTGACCGGGCAAATGCATGTATATATAATTTCTTTGGGTTTTGAATGAAGCATAGGGTTTGAATCTCTAGGCTTTGAAATTACAGTAGAATTGGTGGGGTTGCTAACATATCATCCAACCTCCCTTCTTTCCCTGGCTTTATAATGACTAGTTTATCCGGGCGGGGTTTGGGAATGAGTCAGCCGGGAATACAAACCTCCTGAGTGGCTGGTGAACACATTATACCATTGAAACACCGACGCATACAGCAATTACTACTATTGATTGACGATTAGGATTGACTACAGAATATGGACCTACACTTAAAACGACAAGTATCAGGTATGGTATGTATCCACACGACACATAGTAGCTAACACAATGTACACAACTTCAAAACAGTTATATTCTCGGATAAGGGAATTAGATATCAAGGGGAAAACGTTATCATCACATAAAACTGCTTGCTTACCTGGTAAGGGATATTCGGATTTCCATATTGAAATGATACAGTATCTGTAGGTCTGCCTAAATCGGCTGCTTTCAGTCGATTCAATGCATCGTACGAAAATCGATAGCTTGCATTACCCCATTCAACTGCACTCAAATGTCCCGTCCTGTAGATTATATAATTGAAGAAAAGAAGATGTAGTTAGTTTGTTAGATCAATTACAACTTATAGTAATACTTTCTTAGGCAGAACTGTTTGTGTATAAGACTCTTTGATATTATGCTTGTCATGACTATCTGTCTGTTTGCGAAAGTAAGCCGTCTACTAATAAGTAGATATACAGTAGTTTAGAAAAAAATCTCATTCAGTAAAATTCACAGTAGCGACATACCAGAAGAGACAGCCAAAGTGACAATAAATTTTATGAATTTAAAACATTCTAAAAACTGTTTTTTGACGTATAATGAAAATTGGGTTGATAAAACATTTCAATACCTTGTTTACCACAGACACTTTTAACGACGCAGTGACAACATTGTACTCCTGTCTAAATGAAGTGTCTGCTTATATTATTAGTCTAGCTTTATTGTCAAGTGCTTAGCGATCTGTAAAAAAAGCAGCCTTCATTGGCTGAACAAGTGAGACTAGACTTTAGTTAACACAAGGATATTTGCAACAAGAAAGTAATGTGTGCGGCTACCTACTGCTACTATTGTATCAAACAAACAACAATAAGAACATCAAGCACGGCTATAAAAAAGAGGAAGAGTGTTCACAAAAAAAGAATCTGAAACTTGGTTGGATTTAGACAAGAAGCTTTGACAGTGTCTGCCTTAAAAGATGAGCTACTTATGTCGATTGTCAACCAAACTTAATTGTTAACTGGCTCACTTATCTCAGCGACTATCAAATGGACGAAAACGATAGAGCAGTATTGATATAAGTATGAAACTTGGGCACTGTGGTAGTATTTGCAAGCAGATAGGTAACTGGACCGAATTTTTTGAAACGCGTATTGAAATAGAGCTGGAAAACCACGAGGATCATCCGAACAGATAAATACCTGACTAATAAAGACAGCCACTAGTTTCAGCAATGAACGAAAAGGCACTTGGACTCATGTGAAAAATGGGCTAAATCCATTTTATTTACTAACACCACCCTCTTCATTCACAAATCTACCCTTGTATCTCATCAGCCAGACCAACCAGAAGCCTATATAGAAAACTATATGCTCGCACTAGCAACTACAAAAACCCAACTCAACCATACCCTAATTAGCTCGTGTTCTGTGTGAGCGATAAAGAAAGAATTAGGTGTGAAACTTATAACTTATTAAATAGTCAGTAGAACAACTGAATCTCGTCTTTCCAATTCATATCATTTATAGGTACAATGTTTTCTTTCTTTCTTTTCCTTTTCTGTTTTGTTTCTCTCTTCCCTACAAATTCTATTTAAAACATTCTTCTTCGTTCTTTCACACTCTGTATATCTCGACCTTTTTGTTACCGCTTGCGCCAGTAAATTTGCTACCATCTACTTTTCTAACACCTTCAAACACTCTGTTCAATTTTGGCTTTGCTACCACCGACATGCCAATATGTTGTTGTCAAAACTAAGTGAGATTCCCCATAATCTATGTAGAAATTTTATTTATTGTTAATGTACTAACTGGATGGAATACAGTATGTAGTGAAATGGTGAGAATTCCATTCTGTATCGCAAGTACTGTTTTGGAATAAAGCAAATTATTATTATTATTATTAAAAAATAAAAATAAAAAATCGAAAAAAGGATTACTTTGTATAAGCAAGAGTCAGTGTAGCCGGTCGTGCATAACCATTATTATTATTATTATTATAATCGGATTTCGTTGACAACGACGTTTCATGCCCAGCTGTCATTATTGTCGAGTGTAGATAACTTGTAGAAGCATTGAAAATCATTGGTTGAAAATTTGCATTGTAAACAATTTGTAGGAGAATATGTCCAGTTGAAGCATGTTGATAAGTTTCTAATTGTAACGCCCAGTTGAATTTCACATTCAGCAGACTTTGCCCATTCACCTGAAACGCGGATAATGATGATGATAATAATAACTATAAATAATAAATAAATAAACCGGTAGACAGAAAATAGAATTTCATCACACGTTAGCGCAGATAGGACTATTTACTGTAAATCAGACAGTTTTGGTCGCGGGTATATTTCCACTTATTCCAGTTAAACTTTAGCAAACGAATTCAGGAGTTCAAAGTTGCACAGTAGATTCATTACTTCTTCAATAGATTGACTTGATTTTTCATTGTTGAGATTTTCATTTTCATGTGTTAGGTAGAATCCTTCAAACTACGCTAGGCAAATGTAAATTCACAGTGGAACGGAAACAATTCCAGTTTGAAAGAACATCTAAAAGTAACCCCGCCCCCACCCCCGACACACACAGCTAAATGTTAATAAGAGCCACATCAATGGAAATTTCTTCTGCGCAAAAGCATATATCTCACTAACCTAAGAAATTCTGATGAATTCAAGTACAACCGACAAACTGGTCGAAGAAGCAGCCGGTGAAGACAGGACTCCAGGTAACATAGACAAGATGGAGGTTATGAAAACAACCAACCAAACAACAACAACAAGAACAGCAACATCCAGCACCATCACAATCAACGGGAGTGATTTGAAAGAGGTTACTTCGTTCACTCACTTATCTAGGGAGGGAGCATTGTCTCTACTACAGGAAGTCGGAACGGATGGGGATGTCAAATCGAGCGAGAATCGGGAAGGCGAGAAACACATTCATCAACCTGAAATCAATCTGGAGATCTTCGTCACTCAGCCAGCATTAACAACAAAATTCCGCTCGGATTTTCAATACAAACAGCGTCAAGTCAGTCAGTTCTTCTATATGGATCAGAAACTTGGCGGGTGGGTCACAAAGAATATTTTAAACAGCCTGTTTCAGACCTTCATCAACAACTGTCTTCGCTGGATCTATACTGAAGATCAGATGACCGGGCCGGAAAGAATCACCAACAACAAGAAACTATGGGAACAAACAAAACAAGAACCAATCGCCAGCCAAAAAATATGCAGGAGAAAGTGGACATGGATTGGACACTCGTGGCTGAGGAGGCCAGGCCACTGGGTGACATCGCGCGCGTCAGGCCATTCCTCGAGTGGAACCAGGCCGAAAGGGAAGAGGTGGCGAGTGGTACGTCCAAGGGTGACATGGAGGAGATTGTGTGAAGAGGAGTTGAAACAGTATGGACTAAGATGGGTGCAGGTGAAAAGTAAGTACAGCAGAAGACAGAAGCAAGTAGAGACGTGAAGTTGAAGCCCTATGTTCCACTAGGAACCCAAGGGAACAATAATAAATAATAATAATAAGTACAACCAGTGTATGGATTAATGTGAATATCAAGTTTATTCTGTTATTAGGAACTAACCTAAGTCTTTATTTTTTTTCAGTGTGGCTGATGAGTTTTCTTAAATCAAAACACTACAACGTTAACTGTTAATTCAGAAGTAAAAAAACTGTCCCTATAACTCTTACAATACTCGGTATGGAGGGGGAGGGGTTAGACTGGATCGGCTTTTTGTAGCTTTGTTGTCTAAACACTCGTCAATATCTACCAAAACTACGGGAGGATGCTATTAGTTCGAATGGTATTCTGCTCAGAAAATATCTGAAAGCCTTGAGAACACTTACTTTTAAAGTCTTCTGATAATGCCAGTCCACCTCTTCACCGAAATTATTGTTATTATTATTATTACTGTTACGGTTATAATCAGATCGAGGTGAAAATCTTCGGAGATATTGATTAGAAATTTGACGTTTTGAACGATTTAACAAATTAGATTCATATTGATGGCCTTGTTCTGAAACACTGCGTTTAAAGTGATTATTGAAAAAGTTATAGGCTTGTGAGTTTTTACTAGTATGAATGCCTGATGAGGAATAACCATCAACCGATAGCCTAGGATTGTTTTCAGCATTCAGGTAGTACGTCCACACATCTCTGTATAATAAATAAAAAAAGGGAAGAAATGGGAAAGGAAATTTTACAGTGTATGTGTGTGTGTGTGTGTGTTTGCGTATACGAGTGGTGATACAACATAAGTACAAAGGAACAAGATTCAAGTATATAATGAATTTATTTTTTTTCCTTCACGTTCCCAGTGGAACATAGGGTTTCAAGCCACTAGCTTGAAGTTTCTGTAGCAGTGTTCATTTTTAAGGATAGGGTTGCTAGCCTCGTGACCAACCTTTCCTCTTTACCAGCATTATTTCTCGTTTATCGAGGTAAAGAAGTGCGTCGGTGGCCGGGGGTCGAACCCCGGACCATGTGCACGGTAGGCGAGCGTCCTAACCGCCATACCACCGGGGCACAATTAATAAACACATGTATTACTGTTTTCTGTAGTAAAACGTGATTAAAGTTTGGATATTTGAGTGCTGAGTATATTCGTGAATATTTTATCTTCAGTGAGTCTTTTTAAGCATGAATACTATTTTTTGAAGGAATTGGGTAGCACAGAAGGGCGTGAAGAACTACACCAGTGATTCATTCATGAAGTAATTTATGTGACAAGGAACAAATAATGCAATAAAGTTACAAATTACAAAGTTATTTGTTCATCGTTCTTCAGACGTGAATTATTCCTTGTATGAGACAGACAGAAAGAAATGTAGCTTTGATAACCAATTAGCACGTGGGACCGTGATATTAGTACACGTAACTGCCTGCAACATTACGTCGTTGACACAAAGAATGAAAATCATAGGAAAAAAAGTGGTCACACTGATTCCCATCTATACAACACTAGTGTTATCAAATAAATTATGAGTATAATAGTTCAGAGGTAGAATGCCCGTCCCATCTCCAGCCGACATACTCCTGAACCTCGCTCACTCGGTAGTAAGCTCTGTAGTAAGGACAGGAGGCTGCGCGTGAGACTAGCAACCGCATCCTGTAAAAAAGACACGCCTGCCAATGATATTTCAAAGTTCAACCTTGAAACCTCATATGTCCCTCTCGGAAGGCAAAGGAATATGAAAAAATATTTCATTAAATGTTGTACCGGCTTGTATGAATCTGAATTATCTATCAATTGTCCAAGATAACAAGGTTAAGAAGCGAAGACAATAAAACTGAATGAATTAACAGACACTCATCTGTTTCACAAGGATACTGTTCTAGGTTGTAAATGAAAATACCTTTTCGCCCTAGTATAGTCTATTACTATGGCGCTGTTAACGTATTATAAAGCAAAAGAAGAACAAAAATAAGAAAAATAAATAAATAAAATATAGAATATCTTTTCTTTATCTCCCCTTCCTTCTCATTTCCAACATGGCACCAGTAAAATAATTACCTATGTGAATAGGCAGGTGAGACGAACACTTTCTTATTCACCATACCCTCACTACTTGTATATCTGTGTGTGTAATAGGCATACAACTGGATTTCGATAAGACAATAGTTTATCAATAATGTGGGAGAAAGTTTTCCTGGCGTCGGTTATCCATGCATGGGAATATACCTATTGTAATGAGATTGTGCACTAACATTACAGATGGACTATGGAAACGACAACCAGGAGGACAGTTAGGAACCAAACAACAACAAAAAAGAAGTAATATAATAGCATGATCAAATAACTTGTGCTGATTTAATCAGTAAATGAGACAAAGGAAGGTATGAAAATAAGCCAGAATAAAGACAGTTAAAAATACTTTGGTAAAAACATTCTCCCCCTTCTTTGTTTCCTTTCTCATTTACTTTTATTCTGTTGCATAAAAAAGTAGGACCAATAGGTTCGTATGTTCAATCTACCAACACGATAATAAAATTTATGCGCGCGAACTCAAAAGAACGGTGACCAATTGATTGCTACATCTAATCTACATTGTTTTGCGTCTAAGACATATATATGCTCAACAATTTATCGTTCAAGAAATATCGATATCTTGTGTAATGGTGATCGACTCACTGGGACTGACTGACTGACTAAAAATACGCCCACAAGGATAATACAGGTGCGTCTATTCAAACACATTGTATTAAGATGTTCACTGAGATTGTAAAGGTAACCGTCAGGAAACGGAATATGCGTTTCGACGCTAACTAGTCCTTTAGCTAGTATTTCACAATCCAAATACCATAAGTCTGTCTCTGTCTGTCTGGATTCAACATAGAACTTGGCACCGAAGTGCAGCAGTTCGAGTTGCCACGTTCCAATTGGCACACAAGGTAGACAAGATGAGTGAAGAGAATCAATAGAGTTTGACAAATATAAGAGTGAAACAGAGTGGGTAATTGTAGAAAGGAATATGAAAGATTACAGAGACTGAATACATCTGCGCCATTGACAACGATTTTGAGCCATGTCACCTACTGTCGCCAGCCATTGATTCCTAGAGTCCTGAGGGCCCCAACCTGGAAGTCTGCATCTCCCTACCTACTGACTCAGTTTAACTGTCAAGGATTTCATGGATTGATGCCATGTTTTTGTTTGGCCACCACTGGCTCTTTTCCAACCTGAACCTATATCAGCTAGCAAAGCCCGTCGGGGGAGGCGGTGGTTAGGCATGCGCAGCACCTGACCTAGCCATCTCAATCTATGTAACTTTATAGCCTCGTCGATTGATTTTCCCTCTTTGCCCAACACTCTACGCCTAACGTCAACATTACTTACCTTATTAAACCACCTAACGTGAGACAGAGATCGCAGACATCTATGATCGAAAGCAGTCAACCTTTTCATGTCTTCAACGCGTATTGGCCATGTTTCAGAGCCATAGAGAAGGACGGAGCGAACTGATGAGCAGTACACACGTCCCTTGGTTGATAACCGGATGTCACGCCTACGCCAGAGATGGTGTAAGTCAGCGAAAGCAGCTCGAGCTTTTCGGATCCGTGCTGAGATTTCATCGCCAATCAGTCCGTTGGTGCTAATACAACTTCCAAATACCATAAGTATCTCAGAGGAGGAGCATTAAGCAATAGAATAGCTTTGTTATGCTCAGTGTATTTCTCTACACGAAGGTTAACATAGAGACTCTGTCTGTCTGTTTTCGACATAGAACTTTGCACATATGTGCACCAGTTCAATTCGCCACACTCCCTCCATGTAGAACACAAATCAAGAGAACAAAGTAGAAAGGAATGCAAAATAGAGACAGTAGACAAGGATATGAGACAAAGGAGTAGTAATAACGAAGAACAATATAGTTTCAGTGGAAATCATGAGTCACAAGGAGTGGATGCATCTGCACCAGCCATTGAGAACGATTTTGAGCCATATCACCAATTGTTTCCAACCATTGGTTTTTACCGTCCCGAGGACCCCAACCAGCCAGTCAGGAAGTCTACACCTTCCTACGTGGCTGGCTTAAACTAACTGTTGTGGATTTTATTGACTGGTGACATGTTTTGGTTTGACCGCCACTGACTCTTTTCCAGCCTGACCTATGTCAGCTAACATTTTTCGTCGAGGAAGGCGATGACTAGGCATACGAAACACATGTCCTAACTATCTCAGTCGATGTAATTTCACAGCCTCGTCGATTGATTTCCCTTCCCACCTACCTAGCACTTGACCGACACTTAACCTCATTGTTACTCACCTTATTATACCACTTCACACGGGAGATAGAGTGCAGACACCTATGATCAAAGACAGCTAGACAGCCTTTTCATTTCTTCCACTCTCAATGGCCAGGTCTCACAGCCAGCCATAAAGGAGGACGGAGCGGACTGATGAGCAGTACATCCGCAATTTGGTCGATAGTCGGATATCACGTCTACGTCAGAGACGCGATGTGTTCAAACACTTGTATGGTCTGATATGCCTGATCTGGGAGTCTATTGGAAAAACAAAGTATACTATATTGGAAAAACAATTATAGGTAACAGAATTTTTCTTCTTCTTCTTCTTCAAAAAAGATGAATACAACTTACACATGTTCAATTGCATTTCTAATTGTATTGCCAGGTATTGTAATTCGCCTGATTAATTCAACTGGTCTGTATTCATCCTTTTGAATATGATAGACTTGACTTAGACTAACTTTCCATAGATTATTTGTATCACCATAGTCCACTTCCATTACTTGTTTATTTGACTCACTTGTTTGCATCATAATTACTATAGTTTAATATATAAGAAAAAAGAAAAATGATAGTATAGCAGTGAAATGGAATTTAGTCGGCATTTCAAAATTGAAACAAAATTAACAGTAATCTTTTACTCACTACTGTTAAGCTGAATTTTCAGAATGAAACGCCCACTCCCTTGTTACTTTTTTATACATAAGGTAGTATGTTACTATATGTGAATATGATTGATGATGACTAGCAGTGGAGTTCGGCAACTAGATGTACCTACATACTGCGTGAGTGATAGTGTTCCAATTGGGACTCGAACCCTGTACCCATTGTTTGATCATTATGGCCATCTCTTGAGCAGCGTGTATCAATTATTATTTATCTTTAATTAACTAATTTATAGATTATAGAGTGTTGTGCTATGCCAACCAAAAAAAAAACAACTAGTTCATGAAAAGATCCTACGTGTGTTAATCTTCTACATGCTTTGAAAGCTCTGTAGGCTAAAAGATCCGGTGGACCCAATTCAACAAAATAATATAATTTACAAAATACCCTGCAATGACGTGAGCTAAGTCAACTACATAGGTCAAACTAGTAGGTCGGGGGTAGTCAGACTGTCGGAACATAAGAATTTAGCTAAGAAAAGAATGGTTGACCCAGAGAAGATAAGTAATTTAGAAAA
Source organism: Trichobilharzia regenti (assembly GCA_944472135.2). Lineage (NCBI taxonomy): Eukaryota > Metazoa > Platyhelminthes > Trematoda > Strigeidida > Schistosomatidae > Trichobilharzia > Trichobilharzia regenti. The sequence continues at coordinate 60,682,193 of OX235270.1, forward strand.
AAGCTCAGCAATTGCACTTCACGCATTAACACACAACTACGCAATACGGTGGGAGAGAAGTAGGTGGAGAGAGATTGATTGATTACTGAATCCTGCCTGGTTCATTGAGTCTACACCCAACACAACACATGCAACAGAAATGACTCAATGCAAATACCAACATTCTAACAAGTAACTTATTATGACTATAAAAACACTCGTCTTATTTCCCATCTAATTGTAATTAATCATAACACTCATATTATTATTTCTGAATGTACATTATCTCATATTGGTTTTTATTCCAATATCTAATCGATTCCACACATGTATATATAAATGAAGAAAAACTGTTGTGTGATTAACTTGATGTGATTATGAGTGGCAATAATTTATGCTCGATACGTGGTCATCAGTTAATATTACTGTGCAACACTGTGTGATTTATCAAAATAAAATCTTATCTATAATGGACTTTGAAAATAGCATTATAAAATAAATGTGAGATGTCTATTGTCGCAATATCCTAAGTGTATGTATCATTTTTGAGGAAGTCAACAATCTCAAAAGCAAAGTTGTAACGATAGAAGGCGAGAAACTTCGTAAAAGAATGTTTATTTGGTATTTGGTGTCTGTATATGCCGATATTATGCACCCCTTATCATCAACAATCACACAAATCTCCTGAGTGTTGCGCTACTACTGCTGGCCTTCATTCGTATTGTGTTTCGTTGTTTACCTTTTCACGTCTCTCATCTTATGCCGCAACGCTGAATCATTTTTATTCTCTTTGGTGTCAAATCTACCTCTCCGCTATTTGATATTTTCAAGCCAATGTATATCTCCTCATAGTGGTTGGAACTCTCGCCGACCATGCACATGGTCCGAGGTTCGATCCCTTGCCGACGCACACCTGATATTTATGGTCGGCCTGAAAAATTTGTGCTACCGATATCTATGCTGAAAATCACATACTTGTACCAAAAATACGGTGTGGAATCAAGCTGTAATCAAAAATAAATAAAAATACTACTGATAAATCCGTATCAGTAGTTTAGTTAAGATCACATCGGAACACAAAACCCAAATCTAATATAAGCACTTCACTCTTGCTGAAGAAAATTTATTGATACCATCAAATGAAAACACGAATAATACAAGCTGGCATGATTAAGTTTTCTATACCAGTACAGAGTGGAAAGAAATCTCTTCGTGACGTATTCCAAGGTACAACATTGCATAAGCCACTTAAACTAAATATAAATGAAGAAAATCCCAATAAAATGAAAATAATGAGAGAGTAAACCTACCAGTATTCAAATGGTCAGGAAGGTTCGATGAGTCACTAAGACCACCAGGGGCATTATTTCGATTTGCATCATATCGCATATTCACTGGGATCTGATTTCTTACTGCTTTGGTTACATCAATAGATTTCTCATTCGGATATGTAATATACAATAAGCGACCTGATTCAGAAGCATAATGAAACTGTACATAACCTGAGTCTTGAGGATTTTTCACATGAGTTAAAAGACCATCCTGTGAGTAGTGAAATTTCCATGAGCCTCCGTTAATTGGATCAATCAGTGTACTGATGCGTTGTCCAGAGCCAGGTTCCAGTGTTACATTGTACAAACGACCTGAAATTAAGAAAAAAAGTGTTTTATGGGATTGTGTAGCGAAACAACTCATCCATCATTACAGAGCATAGAAATAATATCACAGAACAACTGCAACATGTTATAATTATGAATTTAAATCTCATGGTAAAGCTGTAGAATAGTGAAGAGAAGTTAGGCTTTAGGATAAATAAATAGACTGTTTGCTTAGTTTTATCACCGTATATTATTATTCATGCTCAGTGTGTTCTCAATGGAATAAAGGCCTTCAGAAGCACGCCTACATGGTATTGGGTCCACTACATTCACTTTCAGCTGACTCCACAATTACCCATAAGCTTTAATTTTACACAATTCGCATGATCCTTTGCATGTCACCCTTGGACACCCAAACACCCACCCAACTCCCTCGATTAACGTATGATGTCACTTGAATAACTCTCCCCCAATGTAAATCCCGACCGAAAGCTGCTACCTTGAAGTGGTGGTCGGGCTTGAATGCCGCAATTACCCAATCAAGCTATACTGGCTGAGACTTATGCCTCTTGAGGTCCTACCATGCCAGAAAGGTGTTTGGATAGCGGTTAGACAAAATGCAGCTACCAATCCAATACTATGGTTCAAACAAATTCACAAAATATCATGCCGGATCGGTCGGGGCCTGGACTAATAACGACCGAGCTTCCTGCTGCCATGTCACAGGGCAGAAGTGATAAATATGCTACTGAGACACACCAAACAAAAACAGGCCGCGTGTGACCGGCCTCAAGCAGTTGTCTCCTGGGCTCTGCGGTCACGCAACCAACTTCCACGGTGTGGACAGGAGGGAAGTAACAATCGCCCTCACAATCCGAAATGCACACGAAACCACTCTATTCCTCACTCATTTTTGTCTTCATCTTCAATCTCTATCATCTTGCCTTCCTTCCACTGATGCAAGTCCTCTACTTGATAACTCTTCACTTCTTCTTCACTCTGTATCCACTAAAAACGACGGAAGTCGAAAAACCACTTCCGATAGTCTCCTAAAGCCACGCCAACAATTTCATATAGGAGCATTTAATGTTAGGTGTGGTGACTTGAACTGCCGCACATATGTGCAAAGTTCTATGTCAAAAACAGACAATGTAAGTCCGATTCATCTCCACCTACCTCCTCCTTAGGAATATTTGTTGGACAAAAGCTTCTTAGCTGGTTCGATGTTAGCGTTTCTTTGGCTTAGTTTTACAAACCAGACGAATCAGGCATAAAAACATGAGGCTACAGAGAACACCAACTCCCATTTTCATGAGGTTTGCATTATAACTTGGACATCCGATAATTAGTACTAAGACAGGGTGTACACATCAAGCACTTTGTCTCTAAAATATAACACACTGCATTTGCCGTACATTTGACTGGATGCAAACCAGTGGTAACAGTGAACAATTCTAGCGAGTTCTAATAAACAACAAGAAATATTCAGCGCCCAAAATAGTGCAAATGTCATTATAGAACAGTTAAACAAATCATGCCAGTAACTGATTGCTGCACGTAAAAAAACACACAAAAATAGACTTTCTGATAATTCGCTACGATTTAAAATGGTTATAAGAAAAGCAGAAGAAGAAGAAGTGGTTTGTGGAATTTTGAAAGGCAGTAACTAATCGAAGTTGTTGTGAATTGGCAGAAGTTATAATTCGTGGACTTGGCATTGGATCGATCAGGTGGGTCCCCAGTGGCCTAATGGTCTACGAGCTAGCTCGCCTTGTAACCAGAAGGTCCTGTGTTCGAAGCCATGTGGTGGGTGCGCACTGATGAAGAGTCCCAGACTGGGACGATATGAACAACTGTCCAGTACTTCCAGTTGGTTTTCCAATGGCTCTCTAACTGATGTCAGCTCTATTCAATCAAACAAAATCCCTACAAAACGAATACTGGAAAGACAATAAACAGTGTCAACTCTTGAAACCGTAAATCCCTTTAATACACACACTAAGAGTGTCCGGGTAGACCATTAGCTATCTTATTGAGTACAAAAAGAGTAATCAAAAGCTGCAGTGCTAGCTTATAATAACGCCAAGTACACAGTCAGTAAGCGAAATAGTAGTACAGTACATGTTGTTGTATTCACTGAAGTAAAAAAAAAGATTACCTATTCAATACACAAAGCGAACCGACGAATTCATTTTTTCTCTTCAGGCCTAATTCTACAACCTCATAGGAGTGAAATCACTAATAGCCATTATGTACACGTGTAAATTATGTATATGAATAGAGAAAGTATTTGATTTATAAGTACAGTATAATGCAATTGAAATTTATCTGATCGCATGAATTCATTATGATCATCGACACAATCGAAAGGGTCTTTTGTCAAACAGATATTATTTATTCACTGAAGTTATATAATCATTGGTCAAAAACAAAACAAGGAATACTAGTAAATGTGTACAGGAGAAAAAAAAAATAAAAAACACTACTCAGTACTAAGCGACTGAGTACTTATCACTATTTTATACAATAATGATAGACAACTGGTACTAATGGAAAATATTTACAAATGCCCAATAAAATAGTACATTATACGAATTGACAGACGCATGAAATGAAACGCATAAAATAGGCGCCAATTCTAATTTGTTTTAAACACTGTTACTGAAGCTGGATAGTGTGAGCAATTCGCTACATTACAATACAGTAGGGGAGGGGAGTTAAAAGGCAAATAGATAACTGACGATCTCCTTCAGATACAAGACATGGACGGACTTAGTTATTTTATGCAGCCAGTTGAGAGTAAAGTGTAGCTTCTATGCGACTTTGAGGCCGTATCGCCCCTTTCCTCAACTATCAGTTCATGTTGATACATATTGAATCGGTAGGTGGTATCTCTGCATAGCCAAATTGTGTACACCTTATCTTCAACGCACCATTTGCACAGATCCTCGTGTTGTGGTACTTCTGGACTTCATGTTGTGTTTCTTTGTGTTCATTCCACGTCTCCTTTGCATCTCCACAACGCTGTATCATTTGCTTTCTCTGAGATCAAATGTATCCCCGTGCTATTTGATGTTATTATGCCGGTGGACGTCTCTTTATATATTACTCATAAATCTTATCAGTAGCACTCGCCACAATGTCAAACAGATAATGATATATCTCTGGTCATAATCAGGTACCGGAATAACTAGTTTGTGCGACACATAAGCTTTGCATATTGAGAATTTTAAATTATGTTTCACATCCTTTTTATAATCGAGTAGATGTGCTAAGTTACTTTTTAGACGAAACTTTGAACGCCAATATGAGACCTGAAATAGGATTTTTTCTTCATGACTACACATCAGCAAGGCATAATTCCAATGTCAAACGAAAACTGATATTCTAACAGACAATCTGGAAATCATCGTTCAGAGCTGTAATCAGGGATATTATTATTAATGAGAGATATACGTTTCATAATCTATCTTTGATATGATGGCTGAATTGTAGGCATTAAGTCGGTTAGCGGATAAAGACCAGAGTAAAATCATGTGTAGTTGGGAGTGCTTTCCGATATGATCAACAAAGCGAATACCTCCTGAAGTGTAAGCTGCATCGGATTTCAGAGGTAATAACCAGTCAGTATACAGTCAATAAAATCAAAGAAAATGTTAATTTGATTCAAAAATAGTTGAGTACATTAAAACCTCTAAAGACCTCTTATCTCTACAACCTCTTAAAATCACTACACATCCGACTTTCCTTATTAATCCATGACCTTTCTTATGGTATTATTATATTAGGTTTAACTTGTTATTGTATTTACAAAATCCTGTTCATTCCACTTCACTGAATTCTTTATTATTATTATTATTATTATTATTATTATTTGATATGCACCAATAGTACTTTTAAGTTTACACCATATCATCGTTATTATTTTACAATCATTATTATTGTCGTTATTTTTCAACCTTGAGCTTATGTCTAGTCCGTCTCATTCGTTGGCTTGTTTTCTGTAGTATTCATATTGTCTCACACACCCTGATTACACTCACTCTTTAAACCTGTATTTTTCTGTTGACCATACATATATAATACATCATTAAATTATTTCATCTCATTTTATCTCATGTTCTCATTGACCATGCATATATACTAAAAACTAACTACCTATTGTTCCATCCCATCGTGTACTTATTTCACAATACACTTTCTCATATGATTCCAATTTGCCTTTACTGGCGGCTATTGTATGCTTAAATTAAATTAATGGATTTATAATTGTAGAGCCTGAAGAAGAATTTATTGAAAACAAATTGTTCGCTCTAACTATTTTGTTCTCCATAAATTATGCGAATATTTAAGTTGTACCAACCTTTCATTGAATTGAATTTTTTAGATTTTCCCGTCGACTGATTGGACCGAATTGCTCGATCTCAGGTTGATATGTCCGTCGGCTTCTTATGCAAATGCTTCGACGATGTCTGGGCATTTAATTAGAATTAAATTGGTGGATGCTGACTAGCGCTGGATTCGAGTCTCAGTGAGAACATCATCACTCACTGGGAAATTCAGGTACATCCAGCTGAGGAGTCCCAAATAGGACGAAATGCGCCTGATCCTGGATTCCACTGCTAGTCACCATCCACCAATTAAATTCTAATTATATCAACCTTTATTTATTTATTTATTTAAAACCTATAACAACAAGATAACAGGTTAGCAGTAGTAAAGGCTTTACAACTGAGTATAAGATAAACACGAAACTTAATGCCTGCTCTGCTTATCTATCATGCAAAACAGGCGTTCTGCATAGCAGTGTATTACAAACTTAGCGAAATTAATTAATTCAGCAGTTAAGGCATTGGGTTAATTGATTACTCAAGTAAATTCGTTAGTGTTGTGCATAATTACGTCTTATTGAGAATAGTAAATATGCTCTACAATTATAAATCCATTAATTTAATTTAAGCATACAATAGCCCGCCAGTAAAGGCAAATTGGAATCATATGAGAAAGTGTATTGTGAAATAAGTACACGATGGGATGGAACAATAGGTAGTTAGTTTTTAGTATATATGCATGGTCAATGAGAACATGAGATAAAATGATATATATATATATATATATATATAAAATACGTAGGAGCAAAGAATAAACGCCATCATATACAATAAATACCTAAGCATTTTAGCCAAACGAACTTTGTTCAGAAAACTATTAATTGTCTTAAAATTAAACTCTACCAAGAAAATGAATGATTTGTATTATAATTCATGCACCAATACCCACTTTATTGTTCGAAATTTGACAGTGTACACCCACGCACACAGACACACACACACGTACACGTTGTTAGTAATTTCAACAGACAAAAATTGAAATGTATTGATTAGTCAATGCCTAACCAGCAGCTTGAAAGAGACGAATTTTTTTAAACACTCACTGATATATATATATATATATATATGTACATCACTGACCAGCACTGGGCTTTTTCTTTTCTTGTATATCAGTGTCAGACAATAAACTACGTCTATTGTATAATTGTTAAATCATAATAGTGCTACTTGGTGCCTCAAATATTGATAAGTGGAAAAAGTTTGATCCAAAGGTCTTCTAGTTATGACTTCCAACTTTTTTTTCCTTCACATTCCCTAGTGGAACATAGGGCTTCAAGCTAGTGGCTTGAAGTTTCTGTAGCAGGGGTGATTATTTTTACAGGATGAGGTTGCTATAGCCTCATGACCAACCTTTCCTCATTACCAGCATCATTTCTGGCTTAGCGAGGTAGAGGAGTGCGTCCTATGGCCGGGGATCGAATCCCGGACCATGTGCATGGTCGGTGAGCATCCTAACCGCTATGGCACCGACGCTAACTTCCAACTAACTATAAATAATATCTAGGTTAAGTTTAGCACTATCAAGTTGCTAGTGAATCGAGTTGGTTCAAAACAATACATTTCACAATGAAACCACGATGATAATCAGGATGAATCTGCGATTTTGGCGCACTTTACCAGAGGTTGAAACAAAACGAAAAAAAAACAAAAACAATAACCACAACAAAAGACACATGAATTGCCCACCTGTCGGTGTTTGTAAACGCAGCAGATTCCCGTGCGTGTCTCGGTGTATACTCAATTTAATACTGTGATCATCACCACGAATTTGTGACAGCCAACCGCTTATCTCATTATTACGATATTCTAACCTATGCGATATCATCTGAGTAGAAGCACTCTCTGTAGATATCAACTGACCGTAGGAACCGAATGAGTCGATTTCATCTGTTTGTGAATGTAATATTCGATATGTGTTGCTCAATTCTGATTTCTCTGGTAACTGATAGTGAACACGATAGACCTGTGTATATTTACATAAAAACGAATTGGGAAACAAATGAAGAGGAAATTACTTTGCAATTGACATAGAAACAACAAAACAAAATAAACAGAGATACAAATGAGGAGTATACTGATATATTGAGTAAGTAATTGACTAGAGTAAGCTAGCAATCAAGTGATAACTATACACAGTCAGTAGCGCAGTAACTAGATAATTTAAAGTCGAGTGGTTTGAATCAGATGGACATTCAAATTTCCAAAAACATCTTATTTATTAACCGGTATGATAACATATTTCAGAGATGATTGATCTGCAAACAATGAATTATTCTTCGAGCAAATCAAATGAACATTCATTGGCTGAGAGTGAACATACACGTTAAAAGCCTGTCCTACAGCTTCATTAAGGGTAAGTCTAGGATAGACTGAGGACTATAATTGTGGTGAGAGCTGGTTGCAAGCCAATATTACGTCATGAATCGGGGTCATGAGAAGAAAAAACAATAACAAAGCTTAACCTAGAGGAACTCACTAATCAATCACAGCAGGCTTAACGTGTACAAATACGATTTGCAGATATATGGCTCAACTTTCTAAGAAACGGTCAGTCACAAGCAGTACAGAATAACCTTCAGCAAGAGAACAACCAAATCAGAAGACAGTGCTTCCCTGCTAATAAAAACGTTAATAATAATGTACATAGAAATCTATACACATCTCTTGATGTTGTCAGTAAATGATCAGTTACCTGGCCCTTGTCTTCAGTTGTCACATAATTATTATCAGTTAGTTAGAATAGTAAATATTTGTTTCAGCAATAATCTACTAGACGAAAAGCCTCGAAGATAATAAGTATTTTCATGATAGGCATTGATATTGGCAAGTATTGAGACAGTGTGAAATTAATTATCCTGTGATTCACATAACACTTAACTCCTTCACACTAAAAAAGGTAATGGTATATGTATACACGTCTGGGTCCCCAGTGGGTTGATCTCTGACGAAATCTCAGTACGGATACAGAGGGCTAATTTCGCATATGCCAGTTTACGCTGTCTCTGGCGTAGTCGTGATATCCGACTATTGACCAAAGGGCGGATGTACTGCTCATCAGTCCGCTCCGTCCTCCTTTATGGCTGGCTGTGAGACCTGGCCATTGAGAGTGGAAGAAATGAAAAGGCTGGCTAGCTGTCTTTGATCATAGGTGTCTGCACTCTATCTCCCGTGTGAAATCGTATAATAAGGTGAGCAAAACTGAGGTTAGGCCTCGTTCGAGTGCTAGGTACAGTGGGGAAATCAATCGATGAGGTTGTAAAGTTACATCGACTGAGATGGTTAGGAGATGTGTTTCGTATGCCTAGTCATCGCCTTCCTCGACGAAAAATGTTAGCTGACATAGGTCAGGCTGGAAAAGAGTCAGTGGCGGTCAAACCAAAACATGTCACCAGTCAATAAAATCCATAACAGTTAGTTTAAGCCAGCCACGTAGGAAGGTGTAGACTTCCTGACTGGCTGGTTGGGGTCCTCGGGACGGTAAAAACCAATGGTTGGAAACAATTGGTGATATGGCTCAAAGTGATCGTTCTCAATGGCTGGTGCAGATGCATCCACTCCTTGTGACTCATGATTTCCACTGAAACTATATTGTTCTTCGTTATTACTACTCCTTTGTCTCATATCCTTGTCTACTGTCTCTATTTTGCATTCCTTTGTACTTTGTTCTCTTGCTTTGTGTTCTACATGGAGGGAGTGTGGCGAATTGAACTGGTGCACATATGTGCAAAGTTCTATGTCGAAAACAGACAGATAGATACACGTCTGAACTACTAGTTTTTAGAACTTGTGGATAAGTCACTAGAAATCTTGATATATCACAATTTACATGAGGAATGGCAGGAAAGTCCTCCTCAACCATATTCCGGAAATGAAAGTCATTCTCTGTTTTGCTGAAGCGAGTAGCTAGACTAAAGCCAGACGGTTAAACAATAAGTTAAGTCTAGCACTGGATTCATCTAGGGTTCAATAACCTTCATGTGGAGATTTTTGATATGATGTTTGTTTTGCAAAATTAGACAAAACGAGATAAGAACAAATACATACACACACATACATACACACTAGTCTGAACATCAGATATTACATGCTATACATGGAATTAGAAAACACCAAAAAAGCTATATTATAAACCGAAAATACAGATACGCTATTCGGTGCCTAGTTTATACACCTTAAGAGTCAACTAAACAAACCAACGCAAGTCTTATCAACCAGCCCAGTTTAAATATATTATATGTCGTTCTATCAGTAGCATTATTCAGTGCTGTCTACGTATTGATAATTATTATACATTCATGTATCATAGTTGGTACAGTACAGTACTTGATTTGAAAGCGCTAAGTGAGAAACTGATTGGAAACATAGACCAATTCATTTCTGAGGTAGATGGACATAAGTTGGGAGTTTTGGGTGGTGATGAAGTTGCCAGGATGATAACAAAAAGCGACAAAACAAAATTCAAATAATAATATTAATAAACAAACACAGTGACTGTTACGCCGTAAAATGCCTCTCCAAACGGTGAAACAGTATTATTATTTACTGGATGACGTTTCAAACAAATTTATTGTTCATAATCATATCAATTATAATCACACGACTCCAAAACGAGTTTTATAGCTTTCTTTGTCTTCTCCTATTTGTCGACCGACAAAGCTTTTTCGGTTAAAGGATCCTGTGGAGCCTTTAAAACAAAACAATTTAGTTTACCTAATACCTAGCTGGAATGACTGTCAGGTCAAATACATAAGTCAAACTAGTAGAACAAGGGCAGTCAGACTAGCCGAACATAAAAACCTAGCAAAATCTAGATTGGTTGACCCAAATAAGATAAGAAATCTAGAGGATAGTTCAGCTATAGCATTACATGCAGTCACACACAATATCCCATACAATAGGCTGGATGAGATAGGATGACAGTTTTAAAATCTAATGTCACAGGGTGGAGGGAGAGATTAGTAACAGAAGCTTTGTTTATCGAATCAGCTGCAAATACATGTAGTAGGAATGATTCAACACCTGTCCCAGATATCTGGAAAATTCTACTACCCCTACGACAAATAGTAGAAGACAAAGAAAACTATAAAACTCAAGTTTCAAAGTCGTGTGATTACAATTGATATGATTATGAAGAATAAATTTTGTTCGAAACCTTGTCATCCAGTAAATAATACTGTTTCACTGTGTGATATATCTAATAAACAAACTAATATGGAATTACTTACTACCACAATGCCCAAGTTTTACACATATAATAATAGTCTCTCCAAACGCTTCAAATTTAACTCACAATGCACCAGTCTTTTTTCTAATATTCAAGTGTTATGAAACACTGACAAAATACGAATGAATAAAAAGACTACGGTTGTGCGACTACTCATACCCCAGAAGTAGTGCTTATCTTTCTCATAATCGTACGGTGGCAAGAGCAAAGATTTCAGTTAACTTTTCTATCGCATCCTAGAGGTATTTATTCTTAGTGTAATACTGCGGTGGTGTAATACGGATAATGGTTTCCAACAGAATATTATTCTCACAGTAAGAATCATTGTGTCTTTGTTGGTGTTACGTCTAAAATACTATTTCCACAGTTCAATACACTGCATTAGCAACAGAATACTGTATATGTATTTGAATATTCAATTTCATGTCGTTTAGTGTAAACCAAAATCACAGGCTAGCTGATTGGTTTTCTTTTTCCTTCACGTTCTCCAGTGGAACATAGGGCTTCAAGCTAGTGGCTTGAAGTTTCTGTAGCAGGGGTGATTATTTTTACAGGATGGGGTTGCTAGCCTCATGACCAATCTTTCCTCTTTACCAGCATCATTTCTGGCTTAGCGAGGTAGAGGAGTGCGTCCTGTGGCCGGGGATTGAACCCCGGACCATGTGCACGGTCGGCGGGCGTCCCAATCGCTCTATGCCACCGACGATGATTGGTTAAAGGATATAAAATGTATAGGTATAAATAGCTGTTTTATCACTTGATAATAATGCCTTGGCTTACGTGTCTTCCATTCTGCTGTTACAATATAATATTCTTTGCTTTCAATCCTACTTACTCTGCTTCTCTGCAATGTGTTCACATGAATTGGTATGCTATTGCTTTGTCCCCCTGTCGAAAGATGTTAAATACTGACAAGTAATCCCACACAGTGTACCCTGTTATGAGATACCTCTTTCAGAAAATATCAGGAGTTAAAAAAAACAACATCACAAAATTAGATAGAAACAGAGAATTATATTTTTGTTTAAACCTACCCTGTTGTGAACATTATCAGCTACAAATAATTCACCGAATAAACTGACACTTATACCAGTGATACTGTCGAATACAAATTCTTTAGCTAATCCTAAATCAATTTCATCCAGATGATGAATATTGAAATTAGCTTGTTTTGAATTTTCAGTGTCAGCTTTTGTCTGTTTATCAGGTGACTTGCCGGCTACTGGATACAAACGATTATCAGCTGACCGACGAACCCATATACGCTGAGATTGTGCTATGAATAGATCACCTTGTGGTGAGACACTGAGACCGCGAATTTCTTCCAGTTCGACTTGTGTAGCCAATGGAGCAAAACTCCAATCGTCTGTTTTAATAGGACAACCACTCAAGCGTCCAGCTGCCAATGATACCATTTGACTGACAAGATGGTAACGATAAACCTGCGAAAAAAGGACAAGCAACGCATAGTCAAGATACTAGTTAGAGGTTTGGAGTAATGGTCAAACTCAATACTACCTATGATAATCAGACAGTCTACACAAGAAAACTGAACCTTCAGTATGTGTATAGTCTACACACAGTAGCTCACCAGACAAGCACATGTAAACCTAAAACAATTACATCAAAATCTTAGCAAAGATCGTCGAAACGCTATTATCTTTACGAAGGCTACCGCAGACGACTAAACCCCTGCTTTTTGCCAGCTTAAGAACATATCACATGTTTTCGAAGTTATTGGCGATACAAATTTTACTGATATGCCAGTAACCATATGCGTAACTCCATTAGAAGGTATTTGTTACTCGGATTTCGCTTTGTTGTGTAACAATCTGTGACTCCAACTGTGGTAGATAAAATAGCTTAAGTCGGAAGAACGCATAAATGTTTGAATATTCAGCCTAAGGTAATAAACACCTACATATCAAAAACAAAAATTGGTACTTACAGTACACTTAGAATTTCAACAAACGAAATAAGTGGACTATTTAATACTTCCATTGATGAACTCCACAAAATTTCATCAAAAAGTGTTTAAAGTCAAATCAAAGCACCAACAAAGAACCATCACCAAAGACCAAAAAGAAATTCATCCTACCATACATGAGAAATATCTCTGATATAACAGCTAGAATACTGAAACCGTCTAATATAGATATAGCACACAAGCCAGTCAAACCGCTTAATTCAGTGTTATGCCAACCGAAAGATCCAACAGAAAAAGGAGATAAAATTAATACCATTTACAAAATAAATTGTATGAACTGTAACAGGCATTACATCGGTCAAAGTGGGTGTCCCCTTCGAATTAGAATCCAAGAACACAAATCAACCGTGAAAAGACACGATATATATTCTTTCATATCAATGCACATATACAATTATGGACATCAATTTGATTGGGATAATATCGAAATCTTAGACAGAGGAAACACCAAAATTGCAGTGAGGAAATTTCTAGAAGCCTGGTACTCAAACGAAAATGCAATTAACAAACACGTTAATGTAGACGAAATATACCAACTAATAAAAAGTAAATCAGGTGACCAGAAAATGGTCAATACATATGTAAAGATGGTTACCAGGAGACGCAATTATATCATTCATGAAGAAATTTAAATCATTTCACTTTATGTTAAATATTGCGCTGAAGATGTTGTCCAGAAGGACGACGAAAGCTCCGCAACTTAACCAACCAGCTCAGAGAACACTATTAATTGCAAATTGATGAAGTCCATTAACAATCTTTGGAAACCCGTGTACGACTACGTAAATAATTGATAAAATGGAGTTGAAAGATTAGAAATGAACTTCTTTGCTGTAAAGAGAATGCAGAAAGAAAACTTACATAATTGTCGTCTGAGAAATATAGCGTCTGTTCCAAGGGATTAAACACTAGGTGTTTAGGATTATTCAACGATATTTGATGACCAGTGACAGATCGATCACAAGGCGGTGTTGAAGAAGTCGTAGTAGTAGTTGTTTTTGTTGATCCAGATGCACTGCTGCCACTTATATTCGTTGTGGTTGTATTTGCCGACGTGGCTGACTTTTTACTCCATGAATTACTGGGATTACCACCAATTACAAGTCGAGGAGATGGAATGGAGTTGGCACTAGTCTGACGTAGCGGTAATGACCAAATTGACTGGGAATCAATAAAGTACAGCTCCTGTAATTCAGATAAGAAAATAGAAATTAATACTTGGAGAAGTTAATAGTGTTTCAGTGAACTGTGAGTGAAATATGGAAAATGCCTATTATATAAACCAGTCAATGAATCCGACATTGTACCGAAAAACAAAACAAACCAAATTATACACATTGAGCCGAATGTTTTCCTTTTCAAACGACAAATGTTGGTGGCGAACAGCTACAGACATGCAACTGTTAGCAATACATAGAAATTTATACAAAACCATATAACATCTGTGCATGAAAGATAAGATGTTAAATCATCTACAGCGAAGCAGGTGTTTCGTATCATCTTAGATAGAATTAAGAAATAAAATTAGTCTATTTCAAGGTGAAAATTCACAACGGTTGACCTGCTTGCCACTATAAATGGTAGTGAAGAAAGCAGGTACAATTGCATGACGGAAGAAATTACTGACTGGTAGTCCAAATAATCTAAACTCTGGACAGCAGTTTCGCTAATATGGAGGTGAGCTCGTCGGCAATGTCACCGAACCATCTGATGGAACCGAATCAATTCGAACCATTTGGATTCTGGTTAACTGTTTGGGTAGATCTATAATATGTAGAATGAAGCCCATCATTTGTAAAAGCTGATTTGGCTTTCGGTGTTAAATTTAATTGGGCACATCGCTGATGAAATCGACATCGAATCAGCGAAATGGCTGTTTGGTTTTCAGATCACTTCGATCTGGTTAGTCGGCATTACTTGTTGGCATGAGTGGTCTTCAGCAACTTATAACGACTAGTGTATACACTGACTTGTTATAATTCGCAAATATTTCTCCGGTTGTTGCGTGACAGTTGGGTATGTAAGACTTCCAATAATTCGCACTACTTTTTCAGACTGACATGATATAGAATAGCTTCCCATTTTATTTTAGATAAAACAAATTTGCTTACTTATGAGTAGTTTGTATTTTCTGAGAAATATTTCAGATACACTGACTGCATGGTAGTCATGTTGACTTTATTTTATATATATACGCTTAAAAAAAATACTTATGGTGCATATCCACACTTAAAAACAGCGTCATCAAGGTCCTATTTGAATATGAATACGAACTATATAGTAATCCCGGAGCATTTATTATTTAATTTAAAACGCTTGTTTGGTTAGACATAGGACTGGAAATCTATCAGAAGGAACTAATCCAACTATTCTTTTCAATAAGACATATTAAAAGATGAATGGCCGGACACATACTATGCAATTATAACGAAAGATGATGTGAAATATGATTTATGGAGTATTTTGAATGCGTCACATCCGGATGCTTTGTTGATGGTAACAAAAATTTATTGAGCGAAAAGGTCGACTTGTCTCAAAACTTACCATTTGTGTAGCAACAATACCCTTAGGTGATTTCAATTCTTGTTTAGCACAGAATTCTTGGTAATTGAAAGTCGATGATGATGATGATGATGATGATCCTGAAGACGAGGATTCTGAGATGATATTTGATTTAGACTCTGGTAATGAGCATGCTTCACCAATTAATACGTGTGCTGACAGCTTAGGTGTGGTTTTCAGCCACCAAATACTTTTACTGTTAGTATCTGACAGAAATAATCCATTAGAGAAGTCGAGTCCTCCGATATTCCCACTACTGCCTAATGGTGTTGTAAGCATAGAATAATCGTTTGTACGATAAGCATAGCTCGGATGTGCAGCAATAAAATAGCCGGCCAATTGGTCTTCATCAAAATTAGACTGAAGGAAGTCAAGTTTGTAGTCTCCAAACATTTCCCATATTCTACGATCATTACGCTTCAGTTGTTCCTGAATATGGCTGTTCAATGAATCTGATCTTATTAGAGGCATTCTAAATGACGATGACGAGGGTGACTGACCAGAGGATGATGAACTTGAAATATGAAAGAACAAGAAGAAACGTATCAAGAAATGTTTTTTTTTTAAATCAAGAACTGAACGATGAATAACAAAACGATGAGTGAAATAACAGAAGAAGATAGTTTTGTACACATGTATATCAACATAAGTTATCCGTTTTATTGTGGTGGTGTGGTATAGACAATGTGTTCCAACGGAATATTATTCTCACATATTCCCACAGTTCAATACACTGCATTAGCAACAGAATACTGTATAGGTATTTGAACATTCTATTTCATGTTGTTTAATGTAAGCCAAAATCACACGCTCAGTGATTGGTTAAAGAACATAAGCTGTATAGATATAAATAGCTGTTTGACCACTTGAAACATAGATTGGCTTCCATGTCATGCCTTCTGTTGTTACATTTGGTGTCACTGACTGCCGACAAATGAAAAGCTCATGGCCTTCACTTTTTGAAGAAGGAGACTTTGAGGCTGTTACTAAGTTGAATAGCGTTCAAGATCTGTCAGCGAAGAAGCTGTTACTTGAAGCCCTGCTAAGAGGTCGGGAGAAGGCAGCATATGATAGTGTGAGGCGCAAAATCGGAGAATACGAGCCAGCATCACGCCAACTGCTTCCAAAGTGGGAAGCATCATACACAGACGGTCACCATGACACTGGGTCACGTATAGTATATACCATCAGAAGCGGGTGAACGTCGGCGAGCTCCCAAAATGGAAACAATAAGACAAGCAAAAAAAGACTCCAGAACCAAGAAGATCGGACCACCTTCAGTCTAAAGTATTTATGGGGGGACGAGTGTAGTGGTGTGTATGTGATACAGACAATGAGTTCCGAAGGTATACTATTCTCACAGTAGGAAACATTGTAATTGTTGGTGTTAACGTCTGTGCACTATTTGAACAAATATTGTCTGATAAGAAAAGCAGACAAGACTATTTTAAAAACTAACAGTGGAATTATTGTTGTCAGTAACAGGCATATGCTTATATAACAATTGAAGCTTATCGAAACCGAAGTTGAAAACAGCACAGTAAACTGCTCATAGTAATAAGTACCAGCTTATATATTAACGTTCTAGAGCACTGAAAGCACTTAAAACAAATCTCAATTACTACAAAATAATAAACACGTTTAATACTTGACAATAAACAATCACAACATTGAATTACAGAGAAGTAAAAGAAGCTCCTAAAAAGGCAAGAAGTGAAATTCAAGTAAATTCTGTTGACAAACATTACGAAGAAAATAAGATTACACTTCTGTGTTCCCTACTGACTAAATTAATCTTCACTGAGCATAGTAAAGTGGAGAGGTGAAATATGCAAACAAACAATGGTGGCCACATTGCAAAACCTGACTGATAGAATTCAGCCTGCACCAAAGAAAGGACTAGACACATCACACTAGTTACTAGTGTTCAATCAAACTATCCACTACAGTCCTACAGAAGGTCGATCATGAGCCCGAATAGCTCAGTGGTAACGTCTCTGACTGCAGTTGGCACTGGGTGACGCGGGTTCGAATCTCAGAAGGGACATGACTTGTTCCTTCAAGGTTGCAGATACACCTTGCTGATTGACTGGTGAGTGCCAACTAGCACGAAACCTAGGTCCAAGGCTTCCTTTGACCGATCGCCTCCAACCATCTAATATTATCAAATCAATGTGCACCGTGATGGCGACATACCTAGAATGGTGGTCACAGTACAAACCTGACTGACAGAATTCAGCATGCACCAAAGAAAGGACTAGAAACGTCACACTAGTTACTAGTGTCCAATCAAACAAATATACAAACAAACAAACACACACATAAAACTAACCACTAACCTCAACTCTTCATTTGATTTCGTAGAATTCATCCATCGTAGGTATCCACCATCTCCGACAAGAAGATTGCCAACGGAGTCAGTAAACAGACAAAGGGGATTACGTAGAGGTAATTGCCGAGATGGCTTATCACCAATAGAACACTCACTACAATCGTTTGGTAGCCTACGTTGTTCGGTTAATCCGACAACTGGATTAATATGCCAGTCCGTTTGTTTCAAATAGAGATGTGAACCGTCACCGCTTGAACAAGCAAGATAAATTAATCGAAAACCAGTTTTATTTGAAAGTCATTAGGCTTTCATTGAGAAATAAAAACAAACGAAATTTTTATACTTTCTTCCCCCTCTATCTATAAAAACATAAAACCCACATAGAATTAGCGGTATTGGCTTTGTGAACCACTTGCCCTTACCCGTCAAGTAAATGGATACCCTAGTAATATATACATTACTTTACATTCTAAGCGGAGCAGACAGCTTCAAGCTTCAGCTAGAAAGTTTCAGTAGTAGTGGTTTCATTTTCCTAACGTAGGTAGAATGTTAGCCTCAGGCCCAACCCCTCCCTCCTTTACATGGCATACTACCGGCTAGGTGAGGTGTGAGAATCAATTTGCCGCCAATCGAACCCGGACCACGTTTGTGTGTGGCTGGCCTGTATTCTACCACAGAACCACCGACTGAACTACTTACAGACCAGTTGGAGATGGCATTACCATCATTTTACCACTGGTCATTATTATCATGTCCAATTGACAGTGAAGCTTGGATATATTACGCGATCCGAAGACCTACTGTCTAACGAAATCATACCTATAAGAATAAAACTGTGCACTGTGGTAGAGTGTAATCCCATTATGTGTAAATTTTGTTTTGATAAACACTCACAGTGTTATACAGTAATGTTTACTGATGACGTTTCGAGCACAATTTATTACTGATTATCATATCAAGGTACTCAGATGACTTTCTAACTTCGTTTATATAATTCCATTATTTTTCATCGCTTGATTTGATTGGTAGTAGTATTTTCCATATTTCGGGTATGAGTGATGAATCATTTCTATTGCATGTGTTGGGTGTAGACTCGATGAACAAAGATTCAGTAATCAATCTCTCTCTCCACCTACCTATATTACTTCTTAGAATTTTAACCCTCTCCCACCCTATTGTGTGGTTGTGTCTTAATGCATGCAGTGCAATGCAGTGCTGAGCTTTTTTCTAAATTACTTATCTTTTCAGGGTCGACCATTCTTACCTTAGCTAAATTCCTTAGTCTGACTACCCCTGACCTACTAGTTTGACTATGTAGTTGATTTCACAGTCATTGCAGGGTATTTTGTAAATTATATTATTTTACCTAATTGGGTCAACTGGGTCCTTTAACCTACAGAGCTTGTCCCTGAGTGAGTTTGTAGGTTTAAATGCCACCCTAACTCCTGCTTTATTTAGAATCCTACATAGGGTCTCAGATGTCCCCTCTTTATATGTTATAACTCTAGATGACGTATTCTCTATTATTTATGTTATTATTACTAGTTTCACAATTATTTTTCTTTTTCTTTTGGCCTTTTTCAATCTTCCTAATGAATTTTAAAGGATAGTTATTTAACACCAACGCGTCTTCTATCTGTTTTATTTCATCATTTAGGTCTTTTTTGTGTTACTTAATGCCACTGCAACGTCATCAGTAAACATTACTGTATAACACTGTGAGACTCTTTCAAATCAAAATTTACCCATAATGGAAATCATACCTACTGTGAAACCCTGGTAAACAAGAGACGTTGTTACTTGTTGGCATTGGATACTACTTACTGCGGTGGGATCCAGAAGTTTTTGCAGTTTACTAATCAATCTGAACAGTACAGTACTGATGTTTTATAGTAACCCGTATTAACTGCAAATTATACATTACAACACAGTAGTATTCGTATTTAATTATGTGGTACTGATTTATTACCCATTTTGGTAATGCAATCAGTGTCACATGCTTTTATTGGTTGGAGGATTTCATCATGAGCTGACATCAGTTAGAGAACCATTGGATAACCTGGGAGTACTGGACAGCTGTTTCACCAACCTAGTTTGGTGGACCCACCACAGGGTTTCGAAACCAGGATCTTCTGGTTACAAGGCGAGCTAGCTCGTAGACCATTAAGCCACCGGGACCCGATCCAATGGCCAGTCCATGAATTCTAACTTCTGCCAATTCACAACATAGCCCAACCGCTAGCTAATGTCTTCTTCGATGAGTTACTGCCTCACCTTCAACCTGCTGCACACTACTAATCACGGTTTCCCACCAGAACCTCAGGTTAACTGCCTGAATAGGACCAGTCGTTAGTGAGTATCAGATTAATTTTCAAGTATCACTCAAAAATTTACACATGCTAAATTTAGAAGGCATCTAAGGCATCGCCACACTACAACACAATGTCATCTTACACAATATCAGTCATATGATATGATATTATGACTAGGTCTTCTTTTTTTAGTCACATGAATAAATAAGAACTTATTGCAAATGGTTCTAAGGATAGCATTTACTGTTTTCAGACTAATTTCAAATAGGCAGTTTCGAAGGGGAACAAAAAAAAATAATAATATAGAAATGACTTTTTAGAAAAATATAAAAATGTCTGTATGTGTATAAGGACTCTTACCGATAGACAATACCATGATTGACTGTGTATGTATGCAGGATATTCAAATTCCAATTAGCCAAATCTGAACTGATAAGTTCATTACCAGTTATTTGAACAAGTCTATGTTCCCAGAATACACGTGGACAATTTGTATACACATAACCAACAGATACTAAGCAAAATAGAAAACACATAAAGCAAATAACAATGACAGTTACCGGCCGATCATTGAATAATCGTGTAATGATATAAAAGTAATGAGCAGTTAGGAAGTCCTTATTATATCCGCAGGGGGCAAATAATATTAGTCAAAGTAGGATTGGTTTGAGATAAAGCAAAAATAATTCTGTTTTCAATAATTGAGTGAAATAACCAACAGAAAAAGAACTATCTGTCAAAAAGAAGCCTCTTTATACACGACTACAATTCATGGGCGATATACCAAGGTGAGATAATTACGAAGAAATCGAGAAAATCAGTTCAAAAGACTTTTAATGCTGGCGAACTACACGTCTCATTCTCTACACGACCGATGGTGCTACCCCGACTGAAAGATGAAGTACCTAGACTAGCTACTTCCAATTGTATCTACTAATTCAACCGCGCTTGTGGAGCCAGTTATGTTGGCCGTTGCTCTAGGAACTTGATTTTTCGTGCTCAATCGAGAGCATCTCCCACTATGGCTAAGTAAAGGTGTAGTGAAAACCACTAACAGTTCGATATTAGAGCATCTGGTCCAAACCGGCCACAAAGCCAGCCAGCATTGAAGAATCCTTCTCTATCATCATCTACCGAGTGCCAAATAAATTGCCAAAACCACCGAAGCACCGAATCCTCCAAACAGCAGAGGCTATTGCAATTCGTGTGAAACAACCAGTGCTCTGTGTTCAAAAGAAGCAAGTCTAGCTCCTACTACTGCCCTGGCCTTCAATAGAGAACATAAAGTCATGAGTTTGTAATATTATCCTTCCTAATATATTTCTGACATTGTTGTGTTGATGCTATTAAGCTGTAATCTATCAATATTATCGATTAAATGTTATTTAAACAACGACATTAATGTTGTCCATCAAATTGAATTATGCGCTGAAGATGTCACCCAGTAGGGTGATGAAAGCTTCGCAAACTAACCATCCAGCTCAGAGAACAAAACCACATCAAAAACTAATTCATTCACTATTATGTATATGTAACTGTAGAGCCTGATGATGAAGTTATCGAAAAGAGTATTCTTTGTTCAGTATCCATTCTTTAGAAAAAGAATAACTAACAAACTATAGACTGGAAAAAGTATCATTCTTTGGTATACCAATGTTACTTGTATGGTTTTCCTCCCCACTTCCCAAACTTTAGAGTCTCTCTCTCTCTCTGTTGATAAGTCCACATTATTTGTTACCTTGTTCCCCCCAAACTGGAATAACCATTCAAATTCATAAAATTCACACGTATCTACTTTAAGCTGCACTTCTAACTGCGTGTTGTAGCTATCAATATCTATAACATTTAAAACTAGCCAGTGAGTGAGCCTTCTTAGGTAACACTCTGGCACCTGAAACCATGGATGTTCGCTAGAAATGGAGAGCTTGGAGACTTTGAGAAAACAAAAGATTAGCACGACAGATTGATAGATTA
The DNA here is from genome assembly GCA_944472135.2 of Trichobilharzia regenti. NCBI lineage: Eukaryota > Metazoa > Platyhelminthes > Trematoda > Strigeidida > Schistosomatidae > Trichobilharzia > Trichobilharzia regenti. The sequence goes on from OX235270.1 coordinate 60,704,552, forward strand.
CAGTTGTCGGACACGTGTGCACTACGCAGCAGTGGCTACGAAACGTGACTGATGAAAATGGAAGACTTAAGGAGGCTAGCTGTATTTAACTATGAATGTCTGAGTTCCGTCTCCTATCTTAAGTGGTATAATATTTGTGGGTTATACTGAGTTTAGACGTAGTGCTAGGTAAGGAAGGAAAATCAATAGATGAGGTCGTGAAGCTGCATCGACTGAGATGGCTAGGACACGTATTACGCATGCCAAGCCATAAGCTTCCTCATCTAGCAGCGTTAGGTGACACAATATTAGGTTTGGAAAGGAGTTGGAGGGGAGCAAATCAAAACACGGAATCAACCAATGAAGTCCTTGACTATTGGCTTGAGGCACATAGGAAGGTAAAGGCTGAGTCGTTGGGATCCTCGAAACAGTATGAACCATTGACTACAGACCTGGTTACATAGCTCGAAACCGTTCCCAGTGGTCCAGATGAATTCGGTCTATGTGAAATCTTGGATGAATCAAATTCACACATCTGTTCTTTCCTATCCTGTACATACCTGTTCATTATACTTCTTTTGAATTTTTATTTTTCGCTACTTTTGTGGGCTATATGCAGTGTGGCGACTTGAACTGCCGCACTTCTCTGTGCAAATCACCATGGTGAGAACTCAGTTATTCTGAACACCAAAAACATTTCCAGATATTTCTCGTTTTATAGTCTTATTTCCTAATAAAAAGGTTTTTTATAAATAGTTTTCAACAGACTCTGTTGAACATGCAAAGCGACAGTTCGATTTATTTATTTGTATGTTGCATGGCGCCATAAAGGGATGGGAATTGCAAAGAAAATTACAATGATTAATTATTTTTTTAAGACAGATTTTTGCTTTTGCTATCGTAGTCAAGAGAGACTCTTCAGATTCTAACTCCTTATCTTTGTCTACATTTTTTGAATAATTAAGCTCGATGATACGAGTGAAAATAACTCCAGTAAGTATTATGCTTGTTACAAGGTAGTTTTTTTCTTACGGAGTTATTAGCATTGGCTTAATTCTTACATACAGATAAAACTTATAAAATCATTAAACGTAACAGGTTGCAAAGAGGTAGTTTAATGAACACATGGAAAAAGAAATTTATGTACTACAATGTGAGCCACACTCAAAGTGTTAAAGCTTATGGTAATATCTAGCTTCTTAGTCTGAACGAATATGTGTTGAGTAGCAACTAAATACAAGGCCTAGTGGTGTAAGGACGAGCGCTTAAGACAATGAAACCACAGTACTTCGACACATAGTTGAAACAGAGTATTCAATTATTGATTTGTAGGGATTTGAATGTTTGGTTACAGGGTATCATTAAGGGCTGACATCGGTTAGAGAACCATTGGAAAGCCTGATAGTACTGGACGGCTGTCCGTATCGTCCTGGTTTGCGACTCTTCAGCAGTACGCACCCACCACCAGGGTTCGAACCCATGACCTTCTGGTTACGAGGCGATGGATTAGTGGTCTACAAAATAGCTTGCCCTGTAACCAGAGGGTCCTGGGTTCGAACCCTGGTAGTGGGGGTGGGTGCGAACTGATGAAGAGTCTCAAACTAAGACGATATGAACAGCTGTACAGTACTCCCAGGTTTTCCAACGGTTCTCTAACCGATGTCATAATGCTTATAATGAAATCCTGTAACCAATAAAACAGAATAGTTGGTAGAATCCCACCATTGCAGAGAGCCATTTCTACATAGGATATGAATAACAATGCTCAGTAGGCTATGAATTCATAGAGAAAATCACTGAAAAGAATTTGTGGTTCTGATGAGACTACTTAGCCAGGTTAGGCGTTATTGCAGCAACCAGTAACTAAGTTTCCCGGTATGGCTACTGTTTTCAAGGATACAATCAAACTTTTAGCGCAGAACAATAAGGCTTGGAAGTTGATGAACGTGTTTTTCGCAAAAAGAAAAAAAAACGAATCACAGTTATCTGTGATAGTAGTAGTAATAGTATGTTTGATTAAGAACATGTCGCATATGCACTTCCGTTACTATTCAAGTAATTTTATGAGTCTGGACGAATTATCTCCTTGCATTACTATCACCAGGTACTACTTACCTTTAGCATCAACTAAACCATAAACAGATCGATTGTAACCATCTGTTTTATTCCAGTAAAAAGATTTTGATAAACCAGGCTCAGGTTCCAAAATATCAATATGACGTTGACCGGCAATATCAATTACAAGTTGAATTTCTTTCAGATTCATTGGAGGAGCACGATTCGATGCCAGTAAATGAATCAATATGCCCGGTTTGTAGCCAATAGTACGATCAGATCGATATATGAGACGTAGTTGTGTATCCTGTGTGTGTGAATCAGTAGAATAATTTTACGGTTAATACATAATTTTAACAAAAACCACACTTATTACTTAGTATGAAACAGTAGATAAATTAGCTGAACAGATTTTAGTCGTGAGATGTTGATTATCTGAAATCTAAATGTTAGTGGACAAAATCCAAGTTTAAAATCACAGTCCATTCTGACTACTTGAAGTACTGACTAACCCTTGTCTGTCAAAAATGAATTGAATCTCCTAATAACTTTTATCAGTGAGTTTAATTGAATTTGAGATTTTCCCGTTATCCACTAGACCACTTGGGCGATGAGAGCCATCTCTTGTGCAACGTAAACGTTTTGGCGTTTGAAACTATGGGCACTGGGTTCGAGCCTCGCTGGGAACATCATCACTCACCGGGAAATGCAGATACATCCAGATGAAGAGTCCCAAACAGGACGAAATGCGCATCCTGGATTCATTCCACTGCTAGTCACCATCCACCAGTTAAATTTTATCAGTAAGTGTTGAAATGTGATGTTCAGGATTATTATTATGATTATTATTCCTTTGGGTTCCAAGTAGAACACAGGGCTTCTTGATTTCACTCTGTTCTGAGTAGTCTTTTTTAAGCTGGCTCCACTATTGCCCATAAGCTTTTATCTCCCTACCAGCACGTTCTTTTCCATGTCACCCTCGGACGCCCAAATCGTCGTTTCCTACTCGAGAGCCTGGGGCATGAGGTCACTACTACTCATCGGAGTCCTCTGAGTGTGTAAAATCCATAAAAACATATCACTTAGTTCTAATAAGACTGGATCACATTATCCTTACTTAGATGAATGTTACCACTGATTAGTCTGTTGAAATAATGACAAGTACATTGATATCGGATGAGATGATTGTAGGAGTGGGGTGGGGTGTGTGTGTGAGGAATATTCGTAAACCAAAGTGAGTTTCAGAAATTACATCTTCGATGATCAGTTTGTTTGCCTTCCCTCCGAGAGTTCACATTTGAGTTTCGTGGATAATCTGTGTTTGAGAGAACAAGAGATTGATGCTTGTAACTACTAGAATTTTTCATTATTCCGTTTAGCTAAATATATCCATTAGGAGCTGTAAGTTTAAAAATCTCTCTTCAGTAGTCGGCCGGTGTGAGGGAGAAGACTAGTAACTATGTTGGGGATAAACTTAGTCTTCCAAGGGAAGTAAGTAACGTTTCTCCTGGATGATTATGAATCGACAATTCGATTAAAGGTCTACATTGATAAAGACAAACAGAAACTACAAGAGACACACCAGTTAATAGATGGGCAAAGTTCAAGGGATGCGAACGCACGAGTGACCTTCAGGCAACCAATCATAAAAATAAGTGACTTTTCTACAAAAATGATGCATATTTGCAAAAAAAAAATGCATGAAGAAACATTAAACAGGTTATCTTTCCCTGACATGACTTAAAAACACGTCCCAGTTATAATGAAGAGTATCAGTTACCAAGTTAGACTAGTTTCTTTACATGTATTCACCGAGGTGACTGAAGATGAACTATTTTTGTGAATCGTTTATCTCTCTTATCCTCACGTGCAGTTTTCCTCAAAATCCCTCAGTTGAATCAATATGGTTTACAGTAAGAGGATCAACAACTACTTACCAGGAATATGTGGATAACGAAACAAATTAAAATAAATGATATCAACTCTAAATCTATCCCTAGGTGTAAACCAACCTTAATCCTGACCCTAACTCTAACCCTAAACTTAACACAAATCCCAATTACACGTTTATCCTAACCGTAAACCTAACCCCAAATGCTAATTATGACCCTAATCCTAACCCTAACCCCAATACTTACCTTGGCCGTAACGAGCTAATAACACATTGTCGAAACAGTACTTAAAAACATGATCTGGGTGGAATATGCTCCTTAGTTGGTAGATAGCGTTGATATTTCAGCTATGATAATGATAGATGCCTTTTACCAACGACTAGTATGCGTTCAAGGTCATCGGAGCGTTCACACTTCTAGGACGCTATTATTGAACTTCGCCAATAGATGTTACGATTAAGTTTATTGAGGGTACATTCGAAACAAGGAAAATATGAACTAGCCACTAAAAATCAATCAACTATTAAAGGAATTTCAATGAATTTCTGTGTAACAATCTGGGGGAGTAGACAAATTCACTAATGTACTAACTATCTTTCCAGTGGTTCATATCTTTACAAGCCTTATACTTACTTACATATAAGAACGTACACAAAAACCGACAGACACAACATAAAACACCTGATATAACTGACCTTTATGGGAATATTGTAGATTAATGCACCATTTCTTATGCAGATAATGCCTTGTTTATCCAAACAAACAGTTGAAATGTCCATCAGTGAATTTATCTGTACATAAGGCCCACCGAGTGTAATTATATCGTGTACATTTCCGTTGATACATGACTTTTGTAAAATTATATTCTTATGAGATACTTGAAACATGATATTCTTCATTATCCATAGATCACTGTGTATTGATGATAAAGCGTGTGTACCCCCGGTATCACCAGTCCCAACACCTAACAACAGATTGGACAAGGCTACAGATCCACTGCCACCAGTTGAAAAAGGAGAACTACTTGCCAATTGTTTAGCATCATACATATAAAAATCACCCATATACACTATCTGATTAACAGGTACATATAGATTGTGTACTGCTGAAAACTGGTCAGTTGGGTAGCGTAGAAATTCTAACTGGACAATGGTTCCCCCATCAACTGGTAAATCAAATCTAGAATAAGTAAATAAACGAAAGACAATTATCATATAATGCAGGCGAAAAAGAAGAACACGGAGGAAGTTATCGTCCCCACATAGTACATGGTATAAAAAACAGGACAGAAAAATGAACACCAGGCTACAATGTGTAAAACAGGAAGGCAAGAGAGCAAAAGTCAAGAAGTAGACGAGAATAAAAGGAGGGGTGTATGGAAAGAGGCACCAAGGAAAAGGCAGTTTATGCATGACAATAAATCATACTTGAATACTGACTGCTACTATCACCATTACAGTCAGTAGTGTTAAAAAATAGACAGGGGAAACGTTGAAAACAGGAGATGTCTTTTACACATGGCAGCTGGGATTATATATATATATAATAACTAGTGGTTACAACAGAGGTGTTGTGGAATGAAAATTCACACACTTTTAGACGCATAAATCAGGTTTACTGAGCTATTTATTTTTTGTTTCTCTTAAAGGAGAATGGCAGGCAGATATAGCCTGAGTTATTTAATTTTCATTTCTCTTGTCTACAGTGAAAAATTGGATAGCCTTTCTGTGATTGAATTTATTTTACACGCCTTAGATAGCATCTAATCAGTGAATAGACAAATAAAAATGATAAATGATTTCGAATGTGTAAACAAATTTACATGTATCTGCGGGAGCAGTTACATTGGAAGGACATAAAGAAGGGCATATCTACGATTATCTGAACATGTACCAAAAAGCTTACATCTAAAGGGAACAAATGCTTTAAACAGTGCCATCACCAGGCATCTCTCGACACGGGTCATGAGGTGGACGTCGAAAAGTCGTTCAAAATTATCAATAAGCAAAATAGCTCAATTCTCCTTAAGTTTGCTGAAGCCATTTCCATCAAGCGCCTGAAACCTGATTTATGCGTCCAGAAAGAAGCGGTTATCAGCCTTTCTTTGCCCTGACTGGTAACTGGATAATTTCACCTCTCTTTCATCCGAATGTGAAATGCTAAAAGTTTCCATTGTGTTTGATTATTGTTATTCGGAATAGTGGTTAATATTGCATATTTATATATGTATATATTTTTAGTGTGTGAGTATATTGGTCGATTGATTTTTGTTTGAAATGAACTCTGTGCGAGTATGTTAAAATTGTTGTTGTAGATATATTTAATAATGTCTTTGCCATGTAAGCAGCTGACGAGAAGGCAACGAAATAAAAGATGGTACCATTTTATTCTGCTAAAACTGTAGTTCTCGCTTTGTTCAAATTCATTAAGGGAATGATTGTATTAAATAAATGATTTCGATATGTAAAAAAAAGATTCTTTAGACAGTTTTTTGTTGTTGCTGCTTATTACCATTCGATAAATACCCTCAAGTAGGCTTAAATATCCTTCAATGATAATAATAGCACAGTCAATTAAATTATTGGGAAGACTAGAAATGCATGAGTGCATAACATGCTAACTTTTTTTCGTAGTGGTGGTGATCTCAAGGGAGTCTTGAATTGATGAGTTTTAGCAAAGATGTAGAAGATATAAGAAGTGTATAACTCTTTATACTTCTGCATAGAAACATTCGAACATAGTATCGTCTTATTTGCACAGAAAGACATCGTAGGGGTTATATAACTTCACTCTTGGATAAGCTGCCTGTTGTTAAGTGATCAACATTTATCTTTGAACTAGGACGAAACAGCTGTCCAGTACTCCCTGCAGGTTTTCCAGTGATTCTCTAACTGATGTCAGCTCATGATGAAATCCTCCATGCAAATAATCTTTGAACACAGCCACCTTGAAAACTTCGCATAGCTCATTCCTCATATTTTATTATTTTATTTTGATTACAGCTTGATGCCACACTGTATTTTTGGTACAAGTATGAAATTTTCAGCATATGATATCGGTAGCCCAAATTTTTCAGGCCGACCATAGATATCAGGTGTGCGTCGGCAGGGGGTCGAAACCCGGACCATGTGCATGGTCGCCACTGTGCCACCGACGCACTGTTATTTAAGTCAATGAAGAATGTAACAATCACTTAATATATTGTAGCAATGAAATCAATAAGTTCGCGTAATTATTATTATTATTCGCTTTATCTATTACACTTGCATGAAATTATGTGTTTAATTAGTCCTGTTGCTTTCTAGGAGTAGATAGAACTTTCAACATCGACCCAGGTAACATCTCCTCGAATGTGCATCTTCGCTACTTTTGTGCTTTTCACAGAGATATACACCCAATGACAGGTCATGATCGCTATATTTTGGTGATCATCTGATGTCCTTCTGCGTATATTTTAAAGTTGAAAACAATCAACAAGAACTCTAAGTAGAACCCTATTTACTCTTCATTACTCAATGATCCAGTAGGCTTAAATTCATGAAAATTCCGCGGTTAAAGGATTTCTTATGGTACTTTGAATTACTGACAGATTTCGGTCATTCCACAATAAATATAATCCATTGTGACACTAAGTCATTCAACCTGATTAATTTAACTATAAACCTAAGTGATTAAATTTTGCCAACAGTTATTAATAACTGTGATGAAAGTAACTGTTAATTATCCGTTATTAAGAATACATTGCATACATACGAAAGTGTTACTTACCTGCCATTCTTATCAGTTAATGTATACCCATTTTGCATATTTGCACGATCAGATACCCGGCAACCCCAGAAGACAGTTCCATCCCATTGACGTACAACACCACGGACAACGGAAATACGCCTAAAGGAAATGCGGGAATATTATTTTATATTCATTCTAAGTAAATAATGAAAGCATTACACCAATAGAAATAATAAAGACTATCAGTGTCCCTAGATCTATTAAAATATGCTGAATGTATGTATCTTTTTATGTTGCTTGACAAAACACAGAAACGGTAAGTGCAAGAACACGCTCAATAAACAAAGAAAGTTGTACATTTCAAACAAGGATTTATTTAGAAATGAATTAAACTCAGGACTGAAAAAAACATAGCAAGGGATCCCTGAAAAGGACTGACATTTTATTGCTGGTCTCACGGCAAAAACAAAGACTGGACGTGTAGTTAGTGTGGGAACAACATTAGTTTGGACATTTAGATCGTTAGTGATGCGACGGTACGCACATACACTTTGGCTTTAAGCCATTTGAATGGCTTGATAGGGCCTTTTACTTCGAAGGACTTCTCACAAGGAGTTGGGTGTCCCAAAGCTAGAGAACTGTTCTACTACTGAGCAGGAAAATGTATTCCCGTTGTTGTTTTGTTCGTTTACTAGCCTTAAATTCAACAGAAATTTCTCCTGGTCAAAATACACTTTCAGGCCTATGATCTGCATGACTCCTTTCAAACAACCATGAAAAATGGAACTACTGTGTTTTCACATAAAAGTGAACTGAAGGTGTCCTATTTGAGGCATTTTTGAATATAAAATACTTTATATCTTAATGATTGAATAAATGTATCAAAAAAGACAACAAGATATCGAGTTAGGAAGATGTATGAATAGATTTTTTTAAATACTCGAGTGATTTTGTTTAAATACGAATCACCCTGCTAAGAATATGCAGGACATTACTTAAGTGTCCAGTAGAATTCCAGGTAATCATAGTGTGGTGGTGTGAGACAGACAATTGGTTCCAACGGAATATTGTTCTCACATATTCCCACAGTTCAATACACAGCTTAGCAACAGAATACTATGTAAACCTGGAGATTCTGATTCATGTAATTTAGTGTAAACCAAAATCACACGCTCGCTGATTGGTTAAAGAATATAAACTGTATAGACATAAGTAGAGGTTCGATCACTTCAGTGTCTTGCCTTCTGCTGCTCCAATAGCACAAATCAACACATTTCGGGCATATAGATATGCAAATTTAATATGGGACTGGATATACCATTCTACATATATATACATAAACAAAAGTAACAGTATTGGTTTGCAGGGATTCGGTTGATTGGTTACAGGACTTCATCATGAGCTGACATTGGTTAGAGAACTATTGGAAAACCAGCTGGGAGTACTGGACAGCTGCTCATGTCATCCTAGTTTGGGACTCTTCATCAGTACGTACCCACCGCCAGAGTTCGAATCCAGGACCTTCTGGTTACAAGGCGAACTAGCTCGTAGACCATTAAGCCAGTCCATGAATTCTAACCTCTGCCGATTCACGACATAGCGCGACCCCTAGCCAATGTCTTCGGTGAGTATTTGTCTTCACACTCGACCTGCTGCACCCTACTGGTCATGACTTCCCACTAGAACCCCAGGTAACTACCTATCTGAATACGGCCAGTCGCCAGTGAGCATTTCATTGATATTTAAGTATTGGTTTGTAGGGATTTGGTTGATTGTAAAGTATCTGTAAAGTAATTGATTGAAAGTAACAGGGCTAACTGATTGTTATCGGAAGAGATAACTTTTCCTATAAACTACATTGATCAAAGTAAAATCTCATCTGTGCACTTAACAACAACACCTGTTTTACTTACATCAATTGTGTTTTTGAACACTAAGAAGTGTGACTTTAGTCTGGGTTATTAGCAAGTATGTGAATGTTTATTAAATGAAGTAAACAAAACGTGACTATACACTCACCATAAACTCATCAATCAGTGGACAAAAGTGTCTGCATCGATTTAAACTTCAGTCGAAAAATTATTGAACATGAATAATCAAACTTCAATTGTTGGTTTGCAGGTTTCGATTAATTTCAGGATTTCATCATTAACTGACTCGAAGGCACTGGGTTCGAATTCCAATGGGTGGATACTGATGAAGAGTCGCAAACTAGAAGGAAACAACTGCCTAGTACTCCCAGGTTTTAAAGTGGTTCTCTAACAGATGTCAGTTCATCATGAAATAATTGAATTAGTGGATACATTAAATCCCTACGGTATTTGATAGTTCAGAAGCACTCTAATTCAAGGATTCATATTCAATGCAGTAAGGCGTACATGCTCCACTCTGACCGGTGGAAGTGACGGTTTGAACAGTTTCAAGTGACTTTTTAATATCAATTAATATATATAACCGACAAACTGGTCGAAGAAGGGAGCATTGTCTCAACTACAGGCAGTCGGAACGGATGAGGATGCCAAATCGAGCGAGAATCGGGAAGGCGAGAAACACATCCACTCATCAACCTGAAACCAATCGGGAAATCTTCGTCACTCAGCCAGCATCAACAACAAAATTCGGTCGGATTTTCAATGCGAACGTCAAGTCACTTCTTCTGTACGGATCAAAACTTGGCGAGTCACAAAGAATATTTCCAACAGCCTGTTGCAAACCAGTCCTTTATCAACAACTGTCTTCGCTCTATACTGAAGATCAGATGGCCCGGAGGGAAAGAATTAATCACCAACAAGAAACTATGGGAACAAACAAACAAAACAAGAACCAATCACCAACCAACAAATATGCAGGAGAAAGTGGAGATAGATTGGACACTCGTGGCTGAGGAGGCCAGGCCACTGGGTGACATCGCGCGCTCTTCAGGACATTGCTTGAGTGGAACCGAAAGGGAAGGGGAGAGTGACACGGAGGAGACTGTGTGAAGAGGAGTTGAAACAGTATGGACTAACATGGATGCATATATATATATATATAATGCAGCAGTGACTATATGGGACGCTAGTGAGTTTACAGATGTGGTTAGTAGACCATAATATTGCAAATGGTGCTGATTGAACGAATGTATTGTCCAAAAGGCTTAGATGGTTACATACCAATAAGCAAAATCAAATGTGCTTGGAAAGTCTACACCTTTGTGAACTGAAATCCAATCAAATCTAGTAATTATATAAATAAACAGTGTCATTCACCAACCCACGAACTTCTTGACCAGGTGACTGACTAGATAGCATTCCAGTAAAGTAAGAATCAAGACATAGCATTGAGTTCAGTTAACCTGACTGTCTGTCTGTTTTCGACATAGAACTTTGCACAAATGTGAGGAAGTTCAAGTCGCCACATTCCGTGTAGCACGCGAAGCAAGAGAAGAAAGTACAAGAAAAGCATAATAGAAACAGTGAGCAGAGGTGTGAGACAAAGGAGTAATAAAGAAATACAAAACAGTTTCATTGAAGATCATAAGTCACAGGGAGTGGATGCATCTGCGCCACTGAGAACGATTTTGAGCCATGTCACCAATTGTTTCCAACCATAGATTTTTACCGTCCCGAGGACCCCAGCCTAGAAGTCTACACCTTCCTACGTGGCTTAGACCAACTGTTGTGGATTTCATTGACTGATGCCAAGTTTTTGTTTGACCGCCGCTAGCTTTTTTCCAGCCTGACCCTATATCCGCTAACATAGCTCGTCGAGGGAGGCGATGGCTTGGCATACGTTTAGTCTAAGAATCAAGATACTAATTCTTATATATGTAAGCAAAGCTGAATTAAATCAAGAATCCACCATATAAAAATAGTATTCTGAAGGGTTTTGAGAACAAATTCTCTCAGTCTTTCACCCAACTTCATCATCGCTATAAATCTTTGCGATAGGGAAAGTTGAAGAGTAAAACAATCAAAGAAGGAGAGAGAAAAGGAATATAGTGAACGAAACTATGCAAATAAAAAATGCAGTTCAGATAAATTCTAGCTAACTCAAATAATGAAAAAGGGCGAAGGGGGAAAAAAACAACAACAACAAAAACATCAAACATCAAATAACAAAAACCAACCAACTAAATCAACAATTCAGAAATAACAAGTAAAACACACATATGCCTACAGGAATCGGTTAAATAAACAAAGGCGAAATGAGATTGTAGAGTAGTACTAAAAAAAAGTGGAACAGTTAAAACCAAAAACAAACAAAAAAACAACACAGTTACACTTCTGCTAACCTTGGATCAAAATTCACTACAACAATACTTTCACGTCTTAACAAAAATTCCAATTGACCATAGAATGCACTACCCAATGGGGCAACTGGTGTAATTAACAAATAATAATCAAATGGTTCACTGTGTGCACAACTTTGTTGTGCATTTTCAGCCGCTAATCCACCAGCATTTGAATCAAGTTTAATCAGTCGATCACAATGAGTTGATGTACAACAGTCCGGGTCTAAACAATCGATTAGATTATCTGAATGAAGAAGATATGAGAAAAAGAAACACGAATAGGATGAAAGAACACATTACACTAGCATTACTGATAAATTAGAACAAATTTTTCTATTATATAAATTACATTTCATTAGTTGTATAACATATCCAGAGGTGATGGAGTAGTTGATTTCGTCAGAACGAAATATTATAAAAATATTAGTTGTAGTCTAGCCTTGTCAAAACCATTGATTGAATCAAAAGCACTATTGCCCTGGCCTTTAGTAGAAACTATATACTCATGAATTTGTATTATTATCCTTCCTAATTTTTCTGACATTCCGCTTATTTTATGTTGATAGTATTGAGCTGTAATCTATCAATATTATTGATTCGATGTTAGTTAAACAACATTAATGTTGTTTATAACACTAATTGATTCATTCACTAAAAGAATAACTAACAAACTATAGACTGGAAAAAGTATCATTCTTTGGTATACCAATGCTACTTGTATGGTTTTCTTCACCACTTTTCCAAAACTTTCGAGTCTCTCTCTCTGTCTCTGTTGATAGGTCTACATTATTTGTTACCTTGTTCCCCACAACCTAGAATAACCACTTTATGCCTGATATACTTTAACCCCGATATTGAGCTTCAACTGTTCAATTCTCCTATCTAAATGCGCTAAAACAAAAGCGGACAAGACAGTTTGTCGACAGATGTGGTTCATGCTTTCAGAATCAGGCTTTAAAAAAAGCCAACTTGTATTTAATGACTTAGGTTTGTTGAGATATACTGAATTTTTGCTTCAAATCAAAGGGAGATTTCGTAAATCACTTTCTGAAGAAAGAAAACTGAAAGTAGAGAGTCGAATCTCACGATGGATTAATCAGTAATTAAGGATGTTAAAAATTACTCATTGAGTCATAAAATAGGGCGTTCAGCGATATACATTCTCAAGCTTAAACAGTTGCATGTCTACATATGTATACAGTCAATTGTCCTAGTGACGAAAGAAATGTTTCCAAAGCTGCATCATCAGAGATGTGTACGGGTTAGATAACACAATTACGTAATACAGAAACCGTTAATCAGGTAAAAACTAGAATAAAGTTAAATAAGTAAATTGAGTGACACTCAGTGAAACCGACGAGATTGACTACAACTGAAATCGGAAAAAAGTTCAGATTGATGTCATAAGGAGTGTAGAAATGTAACAGTGGGAGCCCGGGATTAAAATAGTATAATTTTTTTTCTTAAACTGATAAAAAATTAGGATTAACAAAAATGACGTATCTATGTGTTAAGATAAATTAAGTCAATCGTAAGTTCAGTGACTGAAAAAATTTCTGATCTGATTCAAATGTTAACTGTAATTATCTCATTGACAAAAATCTTGTCGTAAAACCAAAATGAAAGATGTGGAAATAGAAAAAATTATTATACGTCATTGTACTTTGATTGGACACTAGTAACTAGTGTGCCGTGTCTAGTCCTTTCTTTGGTGCATGCTGAATTCTATCAGTCAGGTTTGTAATGTGGCCACCATTCTAGGTAGGTCTCCATCACGGTGCACATTGATTTGATGATATTAGATAGTTGGAGGCGATCGGCCATAGGAAGCCTTGCACCTAGGTTTCTTGCTAGTTGGCACTCACCAGTCAGTCAGAAAGGCATATCTGCGACCTTGAAGGGGCAACTCTTGTCCCTTCTGAGATTCGAACCCGTGTGTCACCCAGTGGTGCAGTCAGAGACGTTACCACTGAGCTATTCGGGCTCGTGATTGACCTTCTGTAGGACTGTAGTGGATACTTGCCAACCTGACTGATAGAATTCAGTCTGCACCAAAGAAAGGACTAGACACGTCACACTAGTTACTAGTGTCCAATCAAAGTATCCACTATAGTCCTACAGGAGCTCAATCGCAAGCCGAACAGCTCAGTGGCAACTTCTCTGACTGCACCACTGGGTGACGCGGGTTCGAATCTCAGAAGGGACATGAGTTGTTCTTTCAAGGTTGCAGATACGCCTTTCTGACTGACTGGTGAGTGCTGACTAGCACGAAACCTAGGTCGAAGGCCTCTTGTAGCCGATTGCCTCCAACCACCTAATATTATACGTCACTGTAATTGGTGTCTGGTAAATATTGTTCCACCCCTACGCTAGTTAGTGTACAGTACACTGCTCTAAATATGCACAAGAGCACTAATAAAGACTCCACAGTACACTCATACTGTTCAACTAGCCTAGTTACTTGAAACCTGACGTAAGATGAAATAAGGAGCATGTGTATGCTGTATTGTAAAAGATAGTTGATTTTACAAACGCATTGTTTCGTTTGTTACCTGCTACTTAGTTTTCGACTATAGATATAGGATAGCATACTTCATTGACTGAATATACAACTGATATATACATAATAAAGCATAATATATTTGCAGTAATGCAATCCAGGCGCCATCAATATCAACCGATGCTGCTGCCATGGAGTATTGGAAAAAAAGTGTTATATAGCTCCATTTTTTTTAAAATGACAAACAACTTTACATTCAAGTAACTTGTTCTAGTCCGTGGACCACACTCCATAACTTTTAATAAATGAGATACACATGGTGCAGACGGAAGCGTGTTGATACATCCGATCGATAGGATACCTTTTCTGTACATTTGTGCACCTGAGAGTCAGAATATACACAAAAAGGGGAGTAATAGTTAATGCATCGTTTAAGGATTCAAGGATCTGCACGATTTTCAGTACAGAGTTTAACTTGCTACATATTTACGCATAAGTAATAATCACTATCAGCAATACTGTTTGAGAGACAGGCTAAATCGTAGTATCTCGCAAAGCGGAACATTAGCTCAAGTTTACTCCATTTCGAATCAGCACATATATATGATACAGTGACCAAACAAACGAAAACAGGTAGGGATTTATGGAGATGCTCAGAACCTAACACACGATTGGGGGTGACTATAGTAGAACATTTCAAATCATGTCACTAAGCGTCTTCAATCATTGATCGACTGTGTTTGAGGTCAACGATTATGGACTACATGGATTGTTATCCTCAGCTTTTTTACAACCTAACTATACTTCAATAAATAATAATAACTACTGCCTGGTCTAGTTCCAGTCAAAGTCACAGTTACAGGGCCAGTGTTTACATCTTATGTACAGTAGGATTGGTTGGTAGCCAACAGTTGTGAGCAGTTTGAACTGCTCTCCGAGATGCTCTGTTCAACTTTCCAACTATCTATTATTGGAAGTAATTAAAGTTCCATCCATCAATGAGATGCTTACTAGCGACTTGAGCTATTCAGGTAGGTAGCTACCTGGGGTTCTAGTGAGAAGTCGTGACCAGTAGGGTGCAGAAGGTCGGGTGTGAGGACAAATACTCGCCGAAGTCATTGGCTAGCGGTTTTGAGGCTAGCTAAAACATAGCTAGCGGCTATGTTTTGAATTGTCAGAAGTTAGAATTCATGGAATGGGCATTGGATCGGGTCCCAGTGGCTTAATGGTCTACGAGCTAGCTCTCCTTGTAACCAGAAGGTCCTGGGTTCAAACTCCCTGTGGTGGGTGCGCACTGATGAAGAGCCCCAAACTAGAACGACATGAACAGCTGTCCAGTACTCCCAGCTGGTTTTCCAATAGTTCTCTAACCAATGTCAGCTCATGATGAAGTCCTGTAACCAATCAATCAAATCCCTACAAACCAACACTTGAAAAGTTCCATCCCTTTTGGAGTTTGTTTAATACGCCGTAATCTTTTTAGGATCCATGTCCTTAATAAGCTTAAATAGTTGATACATTACTAGGTGCTTTAGTCTAGGTAGTGCTACAGTACGGTTAACCTAGAGAGAGAAGTGTACATTTGTTTACGATTGAATTCAAAGTATAAACTACTGAGGAATTACTCACCTAGGTAAAAACATATGACTGCAACAAGTAGATAGTTTATTTCTTTATGAACGCATAGAACTCGGACCTAATAGTATAAATTTCCCTAGTTTCCAGGCATTTGAATGAATAAAGGACAAATTAAGATACGTTTTCCGTATTCCTATATTGGGAACTTTTGGTCCATGAAATACGATAGACACCAGGTATAATATCAATAAAACGATGAATCGACTGGATTTCGGAAACACTAGTCGTTACACATATATACTTTTACTTGCAATCATTGCATAATTTTACCTCATGTTGCTAGATTCCTGGAGAAAAAAATATATTAAAAATGGAACTCGACATCCTAAAATTACAACACGGGGACAAAAAATGCTTCGAGTTAATTGTATATATATGTATATATATATAGCGACGAAAGATACTATATCATACATCTACCTACTTACAAGCGTTATGTATTATTTGTCTATTTGTGTATTACTTGTATTAATATTTGCTATGCGAACGAAATTAGAGAAATGTACAGACAGCAAAGCAAAAAAGGTAGAGACAGAGAGAGAGAGATGGCTGGGTTGTTTGTCTTTTTTGAAAAGATAATCTACTTTTATTTCAATCAATCAGCAACACAGTGAAATCTACTTTAGTCATTAACGCTATTTTAGCGAAAAGACCTGTCTTGCGCTATACACTTTGTACTCTGTATAAAAATGATTGACAATGAATGTGAAAGGGAGGTTTTTTTATTTTTACAAAATAACTGCTTCACGATAATCCGATAACATCCTAGTTTCAGGCGAGTTCTATTCCAAACGTAATCAAAACCAACCAAGTTCACACGGATGAACATGCTTTTATCATGCTTTTATTTAAATAATTCTCAAATGTTGGATTTCTTCAAGATTCCGAATCACGAATTGGTAGAAGTCAGAATTCATGAGCCATTGAATCGGGTCCCAGTGGGTGAATGGTATACGAGCCAGCCTGCCTTGTAACCAGAAGATCCTAGGTTCGAATCCCAGTGGGTGCGTACTGGTGATGATTCCCAAAACTAGGATGAAACAGCAGCTGTCCAGTACTCCCTGGTTTTCAATGGTTCTCTAACTGATATCAATCCGTGATCAACTCGTAAAAACAACAACAACAACAACAAAAAACAACTGCTCAGTGGATCTCTAGCTAGTGTCGATTTTTAATGAAATCTACCTTTGACTTGAATACACATCATACATGACTGATAGAGCTATTAAACAGAATATCTCCAACTCACTAGAGCAAAGTTAGTTAGACAAAATAAAACCAGTTTATAACACCAGGTGACGATGATCATTCTTAGAATGGATTTTGAAGACTTTTCTCATTAACGAATTAAACTTTAAAGAGATATCGGGAAATCTGAGAGACATTATTACTGTGGAAGTATATCATTTGATTAACAAACAAGGGGTGTTCACAGGTCTGTACATCGCTTCACCATCGTTCTTTTGGCATAAGGAAGGATGTGACAGCACGAGTCTACAGGCAAAGGTAGTTTGACTGACAGGGGAATACGTAATAATCCTATGCCGTATAAGTGATTCTTTGGATTAATATTAGTACTTTGACGACATTCACAGTACACGTTCAGCCAGGATTAAAATCATAGCCAAAGTCGAACAGTGATAGCAATAAATGGCAAAATGAAAGGTTGCTTTTTCTCAAATAAAAGTGATCGTCATTCAAAAATGAAAATTTCCCGAATTCCTATTTATTTTAATAATTTCACATTAATTTGGAATCGTTTTATGTATATTTTGAGAATGGAAGGATGACGATTTTATGACAAGGCACATTGACAGCACATTGTGGTGAGAGGCTGGAAGAAAAAGGTAAATCTATATGTTACATACTCACATAGGTCACTTCAAGTTCTCGATGAAGTAACTGGATAAATGTATTTCAGGCGTACAGTTTGGCTTGTTGAATACAAATCACAGCAGCTTTCATAAGCTTTTGGGTTCATATAAAACAATTTATATGTGAGTCAAGATATTATCAAAATGTACAAAAACAGAACCAACTTCATGTTCAATTTGTCTTGATTAAAGGTTGATAAAATCCAACACGTAAAGTGAAATATGATGTACATTACACTGAGCTTTGCTACACTTTATAGACTTGACAACAAGACTGGTTATCAACCAATGAATGATTCATTTATACAACTGGATATTTCACCACACTTCCCCCCCCCCCCCGTGGTTTGAATAGTCTCGTATTAAATGACTTGATTGCAGAGTGTAGCTTTGAACAGAGCAAAAATACGAATCACCAGAGTTTGCCCGGATTTCTCTACACAGAAAGCACGCAACTGAGTTTGATCGAGTACTTCTCTTTGGATTAAATCACTGTCTCCACACAGTGTTTTGTGTTTACCTCAAATTTCAAGCGAGTAAGCAATCGAAAATCTTTCAACTCTTTTCACTACAGGTACTTTAACTCGCTTCATATTACAAGCCTCTTCTACAACCGACACAATGATTGTCTGGCCATACACCTAGACTATATATATATATATATATATATACGCATGGAAACATGGTGATTAATTCTTGAAAAAACTACACAATTAATCAAAGTTGTAACGTAGGTGAAAAACGTCCTTTTATAGAATGCAGTTTCAATGATATGATTAATGAGTAACTGTTTATGGATTTTTCCTACAATATGGATTAGTTTATACGCATAAACACAACAGTAGCGACTACATTAGTGGTTATCAGTGGATGGTATTGTCTGCATTTCGAAAAGGACAATGTCACACCATAACCACAATATAATTAATTATCACTACAAAATACGGTATAAGAAAGAATAAATTGGAATTATATTCGATGATGAATGAGATTTATTTTTATGAGAAACCCATTAATAAAAATAATAATAATAATATTCCTTTTAGATTGGATTCTCTACCCCCACCCCAGCATTTTTAAAGGCCTTTCTTTTCAGGAATAAATTCACATGAAGGTGCACGAGATTTTGTTCTACCGCAAATCTACGTGCACAATAGTATTTTGCCTACGATGTAGGGGTCTACGTCTCTTGCTCTAGACCGACAGATTCACTGGAAAAGGCTATTGTGTTACAAGCGTTACAACAGAGACATCAAAAAGGTATATTCTCTAAGAGTCTAGAAAAGTGAGAATAATGAATAATACCAGTGTTAATAATGCTTATTATTATTATTATTAATATTATTATTATTAATGCAATGAGGATTTCAGAAATACCTTCCAGTTTAATTCATTAAGGCTAGTTATGAGTGGAAAATACAAACCAAAAATAATAATAATAATAAATTGGACAAAGCGCATGAGAGGAATGGAGACTTTAGCTGCTTTTTTGTTGTATATTCTGGGAGGCAGAATAATTAATGATAAAATAATGTGTGCCTAGATGAATGACGCATGAATGAAGACAGATGATGTTATACATAGGAAAATTTTACATACAAAAAAGGGTTAGATAAAATTTACAGATATTGTAACCTAGGCAGTACCAATTAGAGGACATAGTTGATTTCTCCTTACTTTTTATAGGTTTTATGAGAATGCTTTTGTGTGTGTGTGTGTGCACATATAATAAGAGAAATAAACACGAAACTTGTTTTTAGTATTATTCTATAGATCCAACGTTTTCCAAAGGTATAAACGTTACATTCTACTTTTACACTAATCTGATATATTTAGCAGACATAAACTGTAACGATGTGAAAATGGTGATTCTACGCAAAAAAATGGCTATGACTTAGTATCTTGACGGCAAAATTCGAAGAGAAATGAGGATTACAGTAGATAAGGATGTTAAACTCTATTGTTGATTTAACACATCCACGAGGTGTAGTTTCATGTGAGGTTTTCAATGTATCGGAAAACTTCTCACGGTTACAGTTTTACTGAGAGCCACAAATGCTGGCGAAAAATTCAGTTGTCAAGGCATATCCATGCCGCAGATAAAATCAATTATCTAAGTGAATTATGATGCCTTTGTGCTAATCTGTAATCAGATAACTGATGTAATTTAAATAATAAAACTTAACTGGTAACACACATACACATCTATTCGTAGTTGAACCCGTAGTTAAAAGGTTAACACTGACTGACTGATTGAATGGTTTCAACCTAGACCTTTTCACAGATGTGCAGCAGTTCGAGTTGCCACACTCCCTCCATGTAGTACGCAAACCAGGACAAGAGGGTAAGAAAACAGCCAAAACATAGATAATAAACAGAGATATGAAGCAATAGTAATATTGAAAAACAATAGAATTTTATTTATTTATAAATCACAAAGAGTGAATGCACCCTCACCAGCCATTGAGAACTATTTTGGACCAAATCACTGTCTCCAATCATGCATTCTTACAATCCCGAGGACCACAAGCAGTCAGGAAATGTACACCGCCCTACTTGATTGGCTTAAACTAACTGTTGCGGATTTCAGTGACTGATGAAGCCAAGTTTTGGTTTGACCACCACCGCCTCTTTTCCAACCTGATCCATGCTATATCAGCTAATATTGCCCGTCGAGGAAGGCGGTCAATGGCTAGGCATGCGTATCACATGTCCTAACCATCTCAATCGATGCAGCTGCTTCCCAACCTCGTGGATTGATTTCCCCTCCTTACCTAGCACTCGACCGACGTTTAACCTCAATATTACTCACCTTATTGTACCACTAAACAAGGGAAATAGAATGCAGACACTTATGATCAAAGACAACTAGCCAGGCTTTTCATGTCTTCCAACTCAAATGACCATGTCTCACTCACATACATAAACGAGGACAGAGCAAACTGCTGAGCAGTACATAAGCCCTTTGGTTGACATCCAATCAGCTGGATATCACGTCTACGCCCTAGATGATGCACGTTGGTATATCTCATAAGAGTTTTATGTTTTTTCGACTACCAAGTGTAACTATTTCCATTGAAATTAATGCAAAAATATTAGAAAGAAAGCAGGACTTTAGCTTATCGTGTACACTGAATTTACGAAAATACAAGACCAAAAATGAAACACATCTTATTTTGGTGTGATATAAACAGCATAAGCAATTGGTGTAATATTAACTATGATTCCTTAATATACTTCAAAATATGTGTGTAACACTTATCAACATGTCTTAATAGCATCTAAGCAATACGGGAGGTCAATGATTGACCAAATACCTTAACGGTATTATCTGACTGCAGCACCGGTTAACGCGAGTTCAAATCCCTGAAAGAACATCAGGTCATTCAGGACCGTAGAAATATCTAGCTAACGATTTTCTCCAACCACCTAAAATCAGCATACCTTAACAATATTTAAGCAGTACATTCTAATCTTCTCTTGACCTATTCCAGCATCAGTCCAAAAATTACAGACAATTTCAAAGTGACTTTCATCATTAATCGGCAAAAGCTTGGAAAACCAAGAGGACTGGACAACTGTTAAATGCAACCATTTTGGAATCGGTGAATAGTGCTGACTCATAAATACATATATGATCAAGAGGACAACATTTTTTCAGAGAGCAAGTTATCTCTCAACTATTTAATCGCAGTCTAATGGTGCTTATTTAAAGATATAAATATCTTTATTTCTATCGACCTGTGTATAACATGAACATCGCTCAAGTAAATTGAGATGTTGTCGATCTTATTATTCATATGCAGACATTGATCCATGAAAACAAAGAGATCCATACTTGATTTTCTGTCAAATGAGAGGTACGCCAAATAAATAAACCAGCACAACAATGAACTAACCGGTATATTATTATATGTGTAAAACTTGGGCACTGTGGTAGTAAGTAATTCCATATTACTTTGTTTATTAGATATATCACACCGTGGAACAATATTATTATTAACTGGATGACAAGGTTTCGAACAAAATTTATTCTTCATAATCATATCAACTGTAATCACACGACTTTGAAACTTGAGTTTTATAGTTTTCTTCGTTTTCTACTATTTCTCGTATGGGTAGTAGAATTTTCCAGATATCTGGGACAGGTGATGAGTCATTCCTACTACATGTATTTGCAGCTGATTCGATAAACGAAGATTCTGTTACTAATCTCTCCCTCCACCCTGTGACATTAGATTTTAAAACTGTCATCCTATCTCATCCAGCCTATTGTATGGGATATTGTGTGTGACTGCATGTAATGCTATAGCTGAATTATTCTCTGGATTTCTTATCTTATTTGGGTCAACCAATCTAGATTTTGCTAGGTTTTTATGTTCGGCTAGTCTGACTGCCCCTGTTCTACTAGTTTGACCTATGTGTTTGACCTGACAATCATTGTAGTCAGGCAGGGTATTAGATAAACTAAATCGTTTTGTTTTAAAGGCTCCACAAGATTATTTAACCGACAAAGCTTGTTTCTAACTGAGTTTGTGGGTTTGAATGCCAGCCATTTTTATTCCTGCCTTGTTAAGAATTCTGCGTAAGGTTCCCGAGGTTCTTTCCTTGTATGGAATTACTACTGATGACTTAGATTCCTTATTGTTGGTGTCGTCATTAATATTATTATCATTATTATTGTTATTATTATCATCACTATCGCTACTATCATTATTTATTTTATTTCTACATTTCCTTACATATTTCCTGACTAATTTATCCGGATAATTATTAAGTTTCAAGGCTTCTTTTATGTGTATCACTTCCTGTCTTAGATTTTCCTTGGTAACTACTTAGTCTTTGTGCTCTGTCATTTAAACATTTCACTAATCCTATTTTTACTGACAAAGGATGGGATGATCGGAAGTCGTGTGATTACAATTGATATGATTATGAACAATAAATTTTGTTCGAAACGTCATCCAATAAATAATAATACTGTTTCACTGTGTGATACATCTAATAAACAAACTAATATGGAACTAACCGGTATAGTTTTTTATATTCTTTTGCGTTAAGAGTGGAACATATAGTTTCAAGTTAGGGGGCTCCGAAGTCTCGAGATAGTAGTGGTTTTATTTTTACGAGGAAGGATCGATAGCCTCATACCCAACATTCCTTCTTTAGCGGACTTAGCAAAAATTTAGGAGTACACCGGTCGGGGATCGCAACCCGGACCCCGTGTGTCTTTGTCAAGCTTTCTACCGCTGGACCACCGAGGTACCAGCCAGTGTACTAGCTATTATTATTACTACTACTCCTTGACTCAGATAGCCTAAACGAAAGTTTTTTTATACTGAAAAAAAACAGGGAAAGGAAAAACAACTTACCACGGTCATTATCTATTCCATCATCACATGTTGTTTCAATTTCTCTCTGACACGCACTACCAGACCAGCCCGAGGCACATTGACAGTAATAATTACCCGAAACTGAATTCATTGCACACTGACCATGTTTGTTGCACTGGTCAGGACATCCATCTATGAAAAAAGCAAAACAAGTATAAAACACAATGTCAGTTATCTACTTTCCGACATAATCCAGGCAGAGCTGTTAACAACACATGCCTTCAAACTATAAATCCCTCCATTACTGAGTAGTGGACTTTTAAAATCATGTACTTAATAGTCGAGGTGTTTTTTTTTAAATTACTCAGACCATTCTCAACAACCATTACTCAGAACAGTAATTAATTATGGATGCAGCATGCATGGTGGCACAGTGGTTAGGACTCTCGCCGACCATGCACATGGTCCGAGGTTCGACCCGCTGCCGACACACACCTGATATCTATGGTCGGCCTGCAAAATTTGGGCTACCGATATCACATGCTGAAAATTCCATACATGTACCAAAAATACAGCGTGGAATCAAGCTGTAATAAAAAAAATGCTCAATCGTCAAATATATGTATTACAATCCTCTCACAGTAAACAGGTTCAATGGCATAAATTATAGTTGTTACACGTAAAAGCTCAAGTTAAAACTTGTCATCAAACCGGTTATATCGTTCGTTATATATGTACTCAGAATACATAAACTGATATCCGAAAGCCAGTGACTCGTTCCATATATATATATATATATATATATATATATATTGCTTCTACCACAAAAATAACAATCACTACCGTATGTATCATCGGCACAACAGATAGACAACCGGATATATTAATGATTAATACAAACACTTATTATTATTATTGTTATTATCTAGATGTAAGTATAATCGGAGTGTTTCAGTGTAGAACAAACTAACTAGTTAGCTAATCAATCACCACTATACATACGCACGTAGTATTTACATTTTTATACAACACAAGAGAAGGTGGAAAAATTCATTTTGCCGCGATCGCTTATCAAGATTAGCGCACATGGGTGAGTGATATTAACAATGCGTCTGCGCAGATATATCACTTAGGCAATTACACGAACTATTTCTATTGCGTATTTAAACTTCATCTGATGCAAAAGTGTTCATCATTCAACAAATTAAATACTAGGCAATTAATTCAACCTGTGTCATATGTGAGGTATGCCCACGTATGTATGTATGCATGTGTATGTGTGTAACGGAGGGGGAGACTAAGAAGCGAGGGAAGAGAAGAAAAAAAGTGAGAAACAGTCAAATCACTAAGTAGAAAAAGTATTCATCTCTACAAATCAAAGACTTTTTGAGTAGTATATTCTCCCCTATTTACGAAGTTGATTTCACTTTCCTTCAAACAAAAGTCAATAAAAACCATGATGATAAAAACTAAAACTGATCTATTCGTATTTAATTGTTCCTTAATCTCTATTCTAACCTCAACTATTAATCTCTAGAATTAACACGCTTCAATAGTTACACACATTCTACTTCACGCTGACTTACAAAACTCTACCATTCAAAATCCATTCTCCAGAAAAAAAGACATACCTAATGTACAATACTTTCCATTCCATCCAACATTACAAGTACATGTACCATTAGTACAATGTCCGTTAATGAAACACCGAGTATCACATCGTTTAGTAGTACACGTTGAACCTGTCCAACCGGAAAAGCAACGGCACTGAGGCTGTTCATATCCATTGATGTAGTCACAAATACCATTCGGACCACAGTCAAGTGGACACTCTGGGAAACCAAATTAAAAAAACAAGAGAAACACAATTATAAATGAAGCAGTTTTTTTATTAGAATAACTAAGCATCACTTGACCTTGTCTGATGACTGTAGATGATGGCATAACAACAAACGATTAAATGACATAGATGACCAATGAAACCTATTATTATTATTATTTCCTTTAATTCCTAGAAAAACATAGGGCTTCAGCCGCGCGTCTCCATTGCATTCGGTTCTCTCCTAGAGTTTTCACCTGGCTCCAAGTCTGCCCACATGCTTTCATCTCCTCTTCACATAACCTCCTCCAGGTCACCCTTGCACTGACGACCAACTCGCCGCTTCCCTTTCGGGTTGCACTCGAGCGATGGCTTGTCTACTGATGTCACTTGATGGTTTGATTCCTCAGAGTATGGCCAATCCATCTCCATTTCTTCCTGCCTATTTGTTTCACAATCGGTTCCTGGTTGGTTTGCTCCCAAAGAACCTTCCCTGTTGCTGATCTTTTATGGCCATCTGATCTTAAGTACTGAGAGAAGACAACTGTTAATGAAGATCTGTAGTTTGCTTGAGATGCTCTTTATGATGCGCCAAGTCTCTGATCCATCCGTATAGTAGCACTGACTTCACAGTGGAGTCGAAAATCCGGATCTTATTTTTTATGATGAGTGCTGTTGACCTCCAACACAGACTTGAGAGTAATGAAAGCTTGTCTTGCTTTCCCGATTCTCGCTTTGATATCCTCGTTAGTTCCGCCTGTAGTTGAAACGATGTTTCCGAGGTAGCCAGGTGAAGGAAGTTGTCTCTTTCAGGTTCCTCCCATTTATGCTGGCTGATTGTTGTCTGTTGTTTTTGTTGGCCAGGAATCTTCATCACCTCTGTTTTATCTATTTTCACCTGAATGCCTATCTTCTATGGATGCTTCTTCTGCCAGCTTGTTGCTTTTCACTTGTATATCTTCCAGTTTGTGGGAAATCAGACATATATCATCGGCGAAGTTCAGATCCTCCAAGTTTTTGTGTGAGTCCATTTTATGCCTGCTTCCTCATTGGCCGTTGTCTGTCGCATTATCCAATCTACCGGAATCAGGAAAATCATTGGCGATAGTAAGCAGCCTTGTCTTATTCCTGTCTTCACTTCGAAGGATTCCGTAAGTTTCCCGTTGTGCATTACTTGGCATGCAGCATTATCGTACAACTGTTGGATGAGATGTATAATTGTCGGCAGCACCCCGTAGTAGCGAAGTATTTTCCAAATCACCTCTCGATCGACGCTGTCGAAGGCCTTTTCAAAGTCGATGAAGTTGAGATAGAGACCTAAGGCGATTATTATTTGACTTCCGTACTAATGTGCTGATAACGAGTTGAAGGAGAAATTCTAAGTAATATCAGTGTGCACACAAGTGAATACCTGTAAAGAAAGATGGCTTATGTGGCAAAAATAAAGCGTGCAATCTAAAGTCGTGCAAGAAGAACTGAAGATGGAAAACGGTGGGCAATTTCCCGAGAAATCGCAAGTATATATTAAAACGTATTTCTGTGTATTAAGGCACATACTTTCACTGCCACTTTTAACGAATTCCAATGACTTACTTATCCATTCGTTGAAGTGGCTTTCGATTCTTCGACATCAATTCAGAATTCGATTTTAGTTACTTGTAGAGTTTAGTGATGCATCGTTCCTTCTTAAAATGCATTATGTAGCACACAAAATCGCTTCGTAAAAATCCTATCAGGGTATCCAGTTTCAGTATTGCGGAGTTAGGGATCGATAAAATAATAGAAATTCATGAAGACAATTTTCTCTTCTGACCTCGCCTAGTTAACTAGCTTGCTAGTTTTCTAGCCGGTTTCAAGCCCGGGTAGAGAGGGAGGGTTGGGCCTAGGACTAGTGACCCTAGCCCACAAAACCAATCAATCAAACTGCTACACATTAAAAATACAAAAAATACAAGTAACAAACTTATTTTCTTAGCTGGAATCGGAGAGACAAACTAAACAACGGGCTGGCCAAAGCCTTCGGGAAGCCAGTCAGCAGATGAACCTGCCCCTCTTTGAAAGCAATAATAAGAATGGGGACGTGGAATGTCCATACAATCTACGTAGCCGTTTCAGAAGGTTACCCGGGTAGCAAAATAAATGAAAAGATATGGCATAGAATTGCTGGGAATCTGCTAAAGCAGATGGAATGGATGTGGACTATCGAAATTGCCAAATGGTGAGTCAGTAATGTACTCAGGTCTGATCACCCAAATGACAACCAAGAACACACTGAGGCTGTGAGTGGCATTCATGATGTCACCAGTGGTGGCCAAAGCTCCAAATGCAGTGGAAAACAATTTCAAACAGGATCATGACGGCAAGATTCAACTCAAAAGGAAGAAAGCTTACAATTATCCAATGCCACGCACAGTGCAACAAACAATGCGGAACAAGAGAAAAAGGAAGATTTCTACAGACAGCTAAAAACAGTAGTGGAGATCCCAAATGGTGACATCAAAATCCTAATGGGCGATATAAATGCCAGTTGAATTGGAAGCACATGATACAGGAAGAAAACTCATCATGGGACAAGAGGCTCTCGTTCGGAGAAATGAATGAGAACGGAGGATTTATTCGCTTACTAATGAGCCTTCAATGATTTGGTGACCGGAGGTAATGCACAGAAGCACAAGGATATACACAAAGCAACATCGATTTCGCCTGACAGTCACACCACCAACCGAATAGACTTCATCTCAATGCTGCTCAAGGAAATGGAGACGCAACCAGTGGGTTGGACACAAAGTTGAGGAGGGCAGCGGATGTGGGCTGAGACCATCATCCACCTAAGGGAACCTTCAAGCTACAATCCGTTAAAACAATTGGAGATAGGCCACAACTCAAGTCCAACATTCAGAAGCTGAAGGACAAAACCACAAGGGATACCTTCACTGCAGATCAGATCATAGTCAAGTCGGATAAACTATGTGGTATCAATGATGAAACCTGTGCAGAATAATATCGGAACCCTTTGAATGTGATGTTCAAGAAGACGTGTACAAATGTTCTAGGGAGAAAGGAGATACACGACAAGGAATGGCTCTCAACGGATACCACTTGAAAGCTAATCCAGGAGAGAAGAATGGTGAACGGGAGGATGACTCAATGCAAAGATGGACAAGAGGAGGAGAAGATCAGTTCAGTGTACACTATACTGAATAAAGAAGTGAAGAAGAGTACTAGAAAAGACAGAAGACAATTCCACGACACACTGGCAACTGAAGCAGAACAGGTTGCAGGCAGAGACCTCAGGATATTATATCGGATAACCAGGTCTCTATCCGGGAAGCGATCAACCCAGATGATGAAACCAATAAAAGATGTTCAAAGGAAAGAAACATAAAGGTATTTCTGAATGGATAAGCTAAGATAGATATCCAGGAAAATGAACATTACAGTTTTAACCACAACGAATAGCTTTTGAATTGTACTTGTAGTGCTGGATGACAAACATCAGAAATATGTATAGTGTAACAATCACGATGTGAACAAAATTGTAAACAATATAAAGAAAAAAAAACGAAACCATATTTAACAACTATGAGAAGACAAAACAGGCTACCTACCTTGTTCTGCAGCAGCATCTAATAACAAACCAACGGATTTAGGTGATAAAGTCATGCCACGCATAGTAGATGAAGAAGACGGCGAAGATGACGATTTCATCATCAGCCGATTCGACATTTTACTATTGCCATTTCCATTACTATTTTTACCGGCAGACGATGGACCAGAGGAGGGCTGAATTAATTCTGAGCTCATTATATGATTTGGTATAGGTAACTCACAGCCTATACCTGACCAACCAGTAAAACACCGACAATTTCCATCCATACAAACTCCATGTCCAGAACAATTAGATGAGATGCATGTACCTGGGATAAGTAAACGATTTGCAACGTATTTTATCTAATGAAATCAGTGAAACGGGAAACAAGACAATCAAACACAGTTATATTCTAAACTTAAGGAAAAATTATCAAACACTTCCTTATCACATCAAGTGGTTTATAGTTTCGCTGGCCATATTGTATTGAGATTATCATTCAAATTATTTATACTGAAAATAACAATGCCAACAGTACTGACTGACTATGACGACAGCGACGAATCACAACAACGACAACAATCTCACCATCAAGCATTATTATTATTGTTCCCTTGGGCCCCTAGTGGAACGTAGGGCTTCAACTGCACGTCTCCACTTGCCACTTCTGTCTTCCTTCTGCTGTACTTTTCACCTCCATCCATCTTAGTCCATACTCTTTCAACTCCTCTTCACACGATCTCCTCCATGTCACCCTTGGACGTCCCACACGCCGCTTCCCTTTCGGGTTTCACTCGAGGGCTTTGCGCGCGATGTCACCCAGCGGTCTCCTCAGCGAGTGTCCGATCCATCTCCACTTTCTCCTGCATATTTGCTGGTTGGTGATTGGTTCTTGTTTTGTTTGTTTGTTCCCATAGTTTCTTGTTGGTGATTAATTCTTTCCAGCCCGGCCATCTGATCTTCAGTATAGATCCAGCGAAGACAGTTGTTGATAAAGGTCTGGTCTGCAACAGGCTGTTGGAAATATTCTTTGTGACCCACCCGCCCGCCAAGTTTCTCATCCGTATAGAAGAGTTGACTGACTTGACGCTGTTTGTATTGAAAATCCGACCGAATTTTGTTGTTGATGCTGGCTGAGTGACGCAGATTTCCAGATTGGTTTCAGGTTGATGAGTGGATGTGTTTCTCGCCTTCCCATCAAGCATACGTGTCATAAAAGTCTCTTCAGGAATATATAAGGGAATTCAACAAGACATTGACAGATGTACTCTATACTTAAGTAGGGCAGTGTTAATTCGACTTTGATGATGTGTACGTGTAACAATCAGTTAGCAGTGTGGTGTTAAAAATCAAATTGCTTATTTATCAAGACAATTTCTGTCATCTTTAACTGAGTAGATTAATTTGATGGTTAGATAAAGAATCGAAAGTTTATGCGTAAAATAATGTGATTCAAGCTATGACGCAAATGTTATACAGGTGTTTTCTTCTAGTCTACGACTTTGGAGCAATGTTCATTCACACCCATGAACACAGAAGAAATCATCTCTCGTGGCTCTTTCACATAGTAGAATGTACCAACATGACTGGGTCAAGTTGACTTATCGAAATGCCACCTAATCGCCACCTGAAAGAGGTGAATTCTTACACTGGTATATAATGCTAATCACTTATGTAATATATTTGCACGACATTCAATTGAACATTGAAATGAATGAATGAGCAAGTCACCTATATACATTGTATTGAAAGAAATTCTGTTGAAATTTCATAATTTATTAATCATCTGTTCTGATTATAGAAGTAATAGATTGGCTAAACAAAAAAACTTTTATCCAGGTCAAGAAGTCAAATGTGAATAACAAAACTGAACTTAGTTCCTTCTACAAATTGACTTTTTTATATACTTATATAACTCTTTAAACAAAACAATTTATTCAATTTTAAAAAATGTGTTCAAGTATTGGTTTTGTAGGGACTTTGTTTGGTTCATTGAAGGATTTCATCAGTTACAAAACCATTGGAAAACCTGGGAGTACCGAACAGCTGTTCATATCGTCCTAGTCTGGGAATCTTCAGCATTACGCACCCACCGCCAGGGTTGGAAACCATGACCCTCTGGTTACAAGGCAGGCTAGCTCGTAGATCATTAAGCCACTGGGACTCGATCCATTGGCTACCCTATCAATACTAACTTTTGACAATTCATGACATAGCGCGACCACTTCGCAATGTCTTCTTCAATGCGTTACTGCCTCACCTTCAACCTGCTGAAGAGTTGCAAACTGGTACGAAACAGCTGTCCAGTACTCCCTGCAGGTTTTCCAATGGTTCTATAACTGATGTCAGCTCATGATGAAATCCTCAAACCAGTTTTAAAATAAAACTATCAGAAAGGTGATTCAGTTGAAACTTTTTAAAGTATATCACGCATCATATAAACTAATCATTCAATCTTTTAAGGTATAATACCATAGAATAAAACAAAAGAAGGCTAAAAAAGAGGGAGAGAAAAGTGGAGAGTGGAAGAGAGAAAAGTACACTAACAATATACATACACGGACAATTCAACGGATTTAAGACTTTCTACTGAAAGTAAACATTCCCCCAAGAATCTAACAAACTCTGAATATACTATTACAGACGAACAGAATAATCTCTTCGATTGGATTTTTAATCTTCTTGTTTTATATTTACCAGAAAAAGTCTTAATTGATTTCCACTGTCTGGTTTACCTGTTTTGTTTGTTTTTTTTACGACCCCAAGATTTTCGTCTCTGTCCTTTCACATTTTTTAAAAATTTCTTTACTACATGTGTGCGATTGCTTTTTATGTGTAGTGCAAAAAACCTCTTTGTAAATTTTATCAAAAATTTTATCGAGAGAGAGCAAGCAGATAACCCATGGAAATAAAAATCAAGTCCCACTAAAGAGAGACACTTTACTGTCTGTTAAAGACTCAGACGACTGTATAGTAGTGAATTTGGCTTAGTCCTGCGGACATTCAGTCATGACTGCAGGTATCTGTAGTACCAGTTATGTTCCCTCTGTCTTCTAAGAAAGAAGGGGCAAGGAAACATCAGTCTCAAAGGTTAATCTACAGGAATTCGTCGCTGACAACAGTAGGGTAATCTATAATGACGAAACTCCACTTCCAAACACGTTGTATACAACCTGTCAAAAGCGGATATCTTATGACCACAAACACTAATGCTTTTTATCCCAGGTGATACAAGAAGAAAATAGTGGAGAAGTAGCACATGAAACTCAGTGCCTACATTAATCGTTTTGCCTTTATCCCACTAATACGATTCCTCAAGTAGTTTCTTCACATGATCTTAACGCCTTAACCACTGCTAACTACATAAACCACAGACATTTTCTTAGTCTTTCATAACCACACTACCTTCAAATTTTTTTTAATTTTTGATTACAGCGTGATTCCACACTGTATTATTGGTACTAGTATGGAATTTTCAGCATGTGATATCGGTAGCCCAAATTTGGCAGGCCGATCATAGATATCAGGTGTGTGTCGGCAGGGGATCGAACCTTGAACCATGTGTATGGTCGGTCGGCGAGAGTCCTAACCACTGTGCCACCGACGCACTTTTGAGCAACAAACCACCAATATCCCAGATTTTGAATGTATGATGCGTTTCATTGACACGTAAACAAGACTCATCTTAAGTTATTCAATTAAACCTACCTGATGAAATTAATAAATCTTCAAAATGCACTCTGATACTGTCAGGAGATTTTTCGGTTATTTCTCATAAACTCACACTAATCTATGCATATTGGTTTGGGATACACGAAGGGAAGTATGGGCTGCCTAGTTGGCATCCTCAGCATGCTAAGAAACAATGGAGACTGCTGCTGGGATGTCCCATAATTATTATTCTCAATGGAGTAGATTTATTCAGTCTTTGTAACCATTCTGATTCTAAAAATACTCACTAATTTTCATCTGTTATTCAGCCTAGCGCTAGTGAACAATATGACACAGGCCTCTTATGATGCCTCTTTGTTCTAATTATTGACTTAAAACTCTTGAATGTTAACTGAGTTACACTTTCAATAGAATAACTGTTTTTTGTGTATTTTTCCTTCACGTTCCCCAGTGGAAAATAGGGCTTCAAGCTAGTGGCTTGAAGTTTCTGAAGCAGTGTATATTTTACAGGATGGGGTTGCTAGCCGCATGCCCAATTTTTCCTCTTTCCCAGTATTATTTCTGGCTTGGGAGTGTGTCGGTGGCCGGGGATCGAACCTAGGACTATGTGCATGGTCGGTGAGAGTCCGAACCGCTATACCACCGACGCAGGGAATAACTGTACACCATACAAAATAGCCTCCTGTTGCCTGACAAATAAACAACACACTGATTGCCTTCGTTTTCATTAAAACTTATTAACTTTAGTTTATTTTCAAAAAAAATAAGGATAAGAATTAAGCAACAAGAAACAGGGTAGGGAATTAAAACAAACAATTCCGGAAGAATAAATAGAAGGAAAGGAAACAAAATTGAAGGATGGTACGACACACAACCAAAGGCATGTACATATGATTAAAGTCTAGTAATATTTACAGCAGGTAATAAATATATTACATAATGTTAATATGGAATTAAAATATTTATTTATTTTTATCACATGACAGGTAGACAAATTTACAGAATACAGTAACGCAAAATGGGGAACAGAAAAAGTATTGTTATGGTGTAGTTAACATTTTTGAGGAAAACTATTTGATAAATGAATTATCGGGACAATCCCTGGATTATCTAGATGTGTTTCTAGGGTGTGTGTGTGTGGGTCTCCATGTGTAATGTACAACCAAGTTACATAGAAACTACGTATCGCATAGCTATTATTTAACTTGAGACTTTTGAGGATATTAGATAGTTGGAGGCAATCGGCCATAGGAAGCCTTGCACTCACCAGTCAGTCAGCAAGGCATATCTGCAACCTTGAAGGAACAACTCATGTCCCTTCTGAGATTCTAACCCGCGTCACCCAGTGCCAACTACAGTCAGAGACGTTACCACTGAGCTATTCGGGCTCGCGATTGACCTCCTGTAGGACTGTAGTGGATATTTTGATTGGACACTAGTAACTAGTGTGACGTGTCCAGTCCTTTCTTCAGACTACTGGAGGCAGTCAACAGGATGTCCTGCTTGATAAAAACAACTGGAACCGGAGAGAGTTCAATGGTGACGTCTATTACTGGCGAATTGGGTGACCAAGGCTTCGAAATACAAATGTGTCAATAAACAAGAAACCCAGAGCCAGGACTTCTTGTCCATCCGTTACCTGTAATCATCTAACACTAGTTCAGTAAGTAAGTAAGTGCACCACGATATGAAATCTCTCAGAATGGTGGTGGTAATCAGCATTTCATCAAATTGGTTGACAGAATTTAGTAAACACTGCTAAGGACTAAGCATATAGTCTCACTCGTCAGTGACCAATAATTATAAGTCATGACTGATTTGTAAAGTGAATGCAGAATTATCAGTGATTAAAGATAATTTTATTATTTATCCATTATTACTGAGATTACTGTTTTGTTAATTCTAATGATGAATGGGTGTAGAATAGAATAATAAACAGTTTACTCAGGTATAAACGTTTTGCCTTTTTTTATGATTAGAAAGCGTAAAACTGTGATAGAGTGAGTTTGAAAAGAAATCAAATATTGAATACTTAAATCAAAATTGATGGTAGGTTAAATTGAATTATTCTTTATAATTATTCTAACAAAGATAATAATGATAATAATAATATTAACTGAATACGTCTAGCCAGTAAATCTAATGTTCACAAAATTGTCTAGTGTATCTGTGATGATTAATGAACTCTGATGAGAATAATTTTATGTTATCTATCTATCTTAATACTACTTAGTGTTATTGGCATCAACATTACAATCTCTCCAACTATACACAAAACCATCATCGTCATCATTGATAGTACTAGTAATAGTATTACAAAAGAATGCACTATGAATTTAACAGATATACTGAAGAGTAGTCACTGGTGTAGTTGACTGTTGTGAAACTATTATTATGTCTCAGTAGTAAGATAATAAGTCGGAGATAAGCTTGCTTTAATTACAAGTTGATCACGGATTGGTATCAGTTAGAGAACCATTGGACAGCTGTTTCATCCTAGTTTGGGCAGTACGCACCCACTGGGATTCGAACCTAGGACCTTCCGGTTACAAGGCAAGCTCGTATACCATTCAGCCACTGGGACCTGATTTCTCAATGGCCGGCTCATGAATTCTAACTTCTACCAATTCGTGATTTAGCGCGATCAGCTCGCTAGTGACTTGCTATAGGATGGAGTTTCCTGAAGTTCTAGTGAGAAGTTGTGACCAGTGAGGTCCAATTAGATGTCACGTGTGTGGATGGATGTCCTACCAACAACAATGGTTGGGGTCGCGCTAAACCACGAATTGGTAGAAGTTAGAATTCATGGGCTTCCTGGCCATTGAGGAATCGGGTCCCAGTGACTGAATGCTATAAGAGCCAGCTTCACTTGTGACCGGAAGGTCCTGGGCTCGAACCACAGTGGTTGGGTAGTCCCGATGATTCCCGAAACAAGATAAAACAGCTGTCCAGTAGTCCGGTGCTGGTTTTCAATGGTTCTCTAACTGATATCAATCCGTGATCAACTCGTAAAAACATAACTAACCCTTACAAACCAAACTATAGAAAATTGCTTTAATTAATTAAATAGTAGTAAAGGGTGTGTAACACTACACGGAATAAGTAATTGTTTTGTAGCGTAGGTTGTTCAAGGGTATAAAACACATTCGCCAACCAGGCACGTGGTCCCGGTCCAATTTGTGAATGACACACTTTTAAACTTCACTCCGCCCGTAGTAAGTCCAGCAAAGAGGGAAGGTTTGGCATGAGGTCAGTGACCCCATGTCGTAAGGAACAGAGACCACCGCTACTGAAACTTGCAGCCATATATGCCGATCGGAATGCAAACAAGTGTATAGTGTGCCAAAAATGAATTCATAAATGTCCAGTAAACACATATAGTGGGTGATACAGTGATTTCATTTATTTATACCAAAGCAAACAAAATTCAATCAAGCAAATGGTGGAATGAAAACGAACTAACTTAGTACGCTTGAATGCATCATCATCGAATTGTTACAAAACTAAACTATTCAGACTGTTGGACATCAGAGTTATGAATACAAGAGAATACAGAGTTATTTTAGATGAAGTATCCATTTCCTGATATAAATCATATCATTTTTATATCATTGTATAATGTTGAACAGATCGAATCACCGATTTGAAGGATTATACACTATTGTTCATATCATAAACTTATTGACGCAAATATAGGGTGCAGATAGGAGGAGGGACATGTGTCACACAAGAATGAATCTATAATATTGATTTGACTGTAATAGTAGACGACAAATTCTTGTCGACAAGACGTTGTCAAACACTTGTGTTATGCAAACGAGTAAATCTAGTTACAGAAAACCATTTATAATCAGATTAGATTTTATTCAGGCTAGATAGAGGCTTGAAGTTTCGATAGCAGTGGTGTTTGTTTTTACGGGATGGGGTTGCTAGCCGCATGCCCAGCCTTCCTTCTGCACCAGTCTTATTAATGGCTTAGCGAGGTAAAGGAGTGCGTCGGCCGGGGATCGAACCCTGAACAATCTGGCCTGGTTGGTTGAACACAATAAGTTATCTAGTAGGATAGAGTACAGTATAGGATTCAATTTTTAAAAGCCATCAAGATTTAAAGCTGTCAGACATATAACAACAGAGGTTTTTACTAACTGTTTGCATCCAGCTAACCCTCATAATGGAAATGACATTCATCTTAAATAATGTATAACAAACGAATACGTTTTCAGGGATACAGTAATTAATGTTCACGATAGGAGTAAACGTTTAGAACACCTGTGTCTTACTGCATAGTATGGTATAGTATAGTCAGCAACAGAAGTAACATGAAACGTGAAATATCTATTCGGTCAAGTTGTGCTTTACGCCACATGTCCACTGGTGAATGTTGTTTTACGTTGACTTGATATTTGAAGATTAAGAAAAACAATGACAAGTAGTTTGTTTATACAAGAAATAAGTACAAACGCATACGTGCATGCATACACAGTTAAGCACATGAACGGTAATATGTTACAAACACACAAAGAAAATCCAACTGTAAAAGAAACATTCGATGGTATGAAAAAGATAATGCAAGGGATAAGAAAGTAGAATTAATCAACAATTAATTACAAAAAGCAGTGAACTCTTCACGCGTATACATACATATAAGCCAATAATACACTATGTGATTATAATGACAACGCATCATAGGATGATGACTCACGTGTCTGGCATGTATTGCCTGCATAACCATCATAACACTGGCATTCGCCGACAACACAACGACCATTACCAGAACACGTTGGATCTTCACACTCAGACCATAGCGTCTGGCATTCTTGACCTTTCCATTCAGGATAACATCGACAAGCACCAGATGCATAATCACCGTGTCCACTGCATACTTTCGGCAATTCAGCTGTAGTTGTGCAAATAAACAAAGAAAGGAATTAAGAAATTAGATTATGAAAACTAGACAAAAAAGGTCATCGGAGGAGAATTAATTGGCAAAATAACACAAAGCAATACTTAATTTTAGTGGTTATTTGTTAACACATTTGCGATATAAACAATATAACGGTTGATGGTTGTGAATCAGCAAGCCACGCATATGTTTCGACGGAATTATCGCATAACTTTCAATTAAGCTAAGCAGTACACTAATGATTGATGTATATCTAGTTACTAACTCCTTCATATTTATTAGGTAAGTCTTGTGCAGACAGCAGCAAATGTGTTCTTGTATTCTGCCGCAATGTCAATTAATTTTTTCCTTTGTGATCGTCATCAAGAATTACGCTTTGCATGAACAAAACAAAACTTTCATTTGAAAACGATAAGACGAAACCCTAAGAATTTCAAGAGAAACGTGATTCACTGGCTCCTGTACTCAATCACCAGCCAACTGGTTTCGAGGTCGAATCTCACTCCAGCTACTTCAGCTTGGACAACTGGATAGTATTATCAGACATCACAATGTAAGTGAGGGTCATAGCCCAGTTCTAACAAAGTGTCCAAGTAAAAATTTCAAACTTCATAGTGGTTAAGAACTTTCAGATCTCTCAATTGAATTAACTTAATTAAGCCAGCTATCAACTAGGAGATCGGAGCATGAAACAGCTAACCAGTGTTTCGAATGACAATATAATGTAATAGATATGGAACTTCTGTGAGGGCCAACACAACACATAAGGAATGTACTGCCAAAAACAACTTTGTGAACATTCTGTTCTCCAGATAGTGAAGCAGAAAAACTCTAAGCTTACATTTCTTTCATGAAGTGCTTTCTCATTTCTTTGCAGTCGAAGAATAACACTGACATCATATTGTGAGCAGAAACAACATCGACTGAAAACACTCAGCACGCTTCTGAGTGTGAAAATCTACGCTCGAATACAATTTGTGAATAGTGCTCAGAGACAAATATACACTTCAACAAAACTCTCTACATTTTATGTAGTGTCATCCAGTTAAGTTGATATGGGATTTCACAATTTGAAAAATCAACATTTCAGTTATCTCAGTAGGAAATCATCACTCAACTGCCCCATCTTTGCAGAGCTTTACTAATGGTTAAGCTAAACGCCCGTTCGGGATTTAGATACCTTCGATGAGCTACTGGGTGACATTCAACTAACTTTATCAATCAGTCAGTAGTAGACACCAATCTGCAGCTATACGAATTCGACAATCAAGAAATAACAAACATCAAGACAGAAATCTGACTCCTGTTAAAAACAAAATGAAAAAAATGGCTCAGTGTTGTCTGTAACGACGATAAGTGAACTGGATTAATGACAGAAAATTAGGAAGAATAACACGCACACATACATACACACAGACAGACAGACAAAAGCTGTATAGACTGCTTTGCAGATAGTTCCATTTTACAGATTCAGAAAAATCAGCAGTTGAGTGAGGCAAATATTCAAAATAGGGAATAATCGCATGTGCAAAATTTACTGTTAAAGGATAATAAAAATAATACTCCGAACAAGCATATACACACATAAGCTACAAGTGTTTCAAAAAGGATTGTGTACATCATATTTTCCTGATTTCTACACACAATTTTTCTTCTACCTTGTGGTCAATGATACCCCAATTGAAATGGATAATAATAAAAGAGAGGTTGGGCAAAACTTATACATACACAGCGTTTTCAAGTAGACATTCATTACAAAATTAACTCAGATTATTCAGAAAACGACTTCAGAACACTTGTAGACCCTTCGGTTAGCGCAAACACACTAGCTGAAAGCCAACTACTTTCAAATGTCACTATCAAGCGGTAATAAAACAGACTTTTGGCGAGTAGTACTCTTTTTTTTATCTCTTTACGTTCCTAGCGTCGGTGGCAAAGCGGTTAGGACGCTCGCCGACCACGCACATGGTTCAAGGTTTGGTTCCCGGCCGACGAACTCCTTTACCCCGCTCAGCCACAAATAATGCTGGTAAAGAGGAAAGGTTGGACATGAGGCTAGCAACCCCATCCTGTAAAATAAACACTGCTACAGAA
Organism: Trichobilharzia regenti; assembly: GCA_944472135.2. Classification (NCBI taxonomy): domain Eukaryota; kingdom Metazoa; phylum Platyhelminthes; class Trematoda; order Strigeidida; family Schistosomatidae; genus Trichobilharzia; species Trichobilharzia regenti. The sequence continues at coordinate 60,743,902 of OX235270.1, forward strand.
ACTTCAAGCCACTAGCTTGAAGCCCTATATTCCACTGGGGAACGTGAAGGAAAAAAACGTTCCCAGTGGAACATCGGGTTTCAAGCTACAGACTTGAAGTTTTCGTAGCAGTGGTGTTTGTTTTTACGGGATGGGGTTGCTAGCCTCATGCCCAACCTTCCCTCTTCACCAGTCTTATTACTGGTGAGGTAAAGGAATGAGTCGGCCAGGGATCGAACCCTGGACCACCTGTATGGCTGGCGAGCATTCACCCCCTATGCCACCGATGCATAAGTACACCTACTAAAATAATTTGCTGGAGACTGCTTATTCGTATCGGACGATTACAAAGAGCATCCTACAGACTTTATCAGTTGTCCATGATGAGTTCATGTTTCGCTTATATGACATATAGTCATAATCAAGTACCGGCAAACTAACACTTGAAAATTAATTTTATGCTCACTGGCGACTGAATCTATACAGAAATCTAACCAGAGTGCTAGTAAGAAGCCGCAACCGGCGGAGTCCACCAAGTCAGGCAGAAGGATAGTTAGTCGCCTGTGATATTGACAGGCGGTTGCGCTAAATATCGCAAATTACGAGAACTTGGAAATCACAGGCCTGGTCCCAGTGTCTGGATACTCTAGGAGTTCGCCTTGTAGCCTGAAGGTTCTGGATTCGAACCCCAGAGTGTGTATTGTGTGCTGAAGAGTCCTGAACTAGGGCAAGGCAGCTATCCAGTACACCCTGGTCTCTCAACCATCCTCTAACTGATGTCAGATCGTGATCAATTGTGTAAATATGAACAGATAACTAGCTATATATTTGATGCATAGAAAACCACACAGCATGATAACGATGAGAAAACGCCGGATAAACTATAGAGAAGCTTTAAAGCCCTAATTCATACAAATTAATGTTTACCTCATCGTTAAATATTGTGATAATCATGTAAGTCTGATATTGTATAATCAGAGGTATGAAAATCAAACCACTTAGAGACTAGTAGTCGACTTCTACTAGTTTGTGACTGTATTCAACTAATCAAACACAAAAATTGACTAAGAGAAGAAAGAAACAATAGCAAATTTTTTCGCTTCACTAGTTTTCTTCTGTCCAATCAACAATATATATATATATATATATATATATATATATATATATATATATATATAATAATCTGTATGCGCACTATACCTACAGACACTGAAATAAGCTTTGTAAAGCATTGTAATTATATACAATAAAAACTAGGTTTCATGAATGTAACAATTTTCACAGTTAAATGACAAAAGTCAGGTTAGAAAACTATGCGACTAACACTGGAGTAATAGAAAACCAGCTAGTAAATGAGATGTAGGGAAGTAGTGAAAGAAAGAAAGAAAACAAGAGAGAGAAGGAAGAAGCTAAAGCATGCATGCGCGCATGGAAGCATTCACATGTAAATATTTGGTGAAAAAAAAAACAAGACAAGTAAAACATCATTTCGCTGTTCTACAAAACTAAAATGGAACAGTAATCCATCATAACGCAGCATTTCTTCTTTTGGTATATTTTCCAATATTCTAATATGCATATTTTAGCAGTTTACTGACATGATGATAGTAAAAGTTGGAAAACATGAGAAAGTTAAACATTTTGACCAGAGGCATCACATAGAATTATTTGTTTGCCATACAAATGGTGAGATTAAGTTCGAATTGCCAACGAATGAATGAACCACTCACTTCATGTGACCGTGTGGTTTACTTTTTCTAATATAGCCCCACAACACAGCTTACACATCATTCGATCACAGTCTATCTCAAGGTAAAAAAAATTATATATGTTCAATACAAGTTCACCTTTAACGCTTTGAAAAAATTTGGGCCTTGGATATATGATATTCACTATAATAAAGGTTTTTTTTTGTATTTCCCAATGAATGAAAAACAAAACGATATTGCTGTTTTTACTGACATTTCGCTATTTAATGCTGCTAATAGCTTTATCAAAGTATTATTAAACCGGAATTTACAAAATATCAGCATTTATATGACAAAGAGCTAAGGGGTGAGAAAATAGACTTAGGTCAAGTTAAAGGGAAATATTGAAAGTCAAAATAACAATGATGATCACTCAAACCAAATATCAAAGGTAATAGTACATCTGTTATGATGTCGAAATAAAGTTTACTGACTTGATCATCGTTCGTCTGTCTGGGGTCATTTTTCATTGTCAAGTTGGTCAACTGGTAGAGATAACAAAACCAAGTGTAGATTGTTGGATTTGATCAGTGTGTGACATTATAAAAGTAGTATGTGTTTGCATAGTGAACTTTCTTATCACATCGTGTTGATTTTGTCATTTCGTTGGGGAAGGGAGGGAGGTATTTTGATTGAACACTAGTAACTAGTGTGACGTTTCTGGTCCTTTCTTTGGTGCAGACTGAATTTTATCTAGGTAGCTGGACATCACGGTGCACATTGATTTGATGATACTAGACGGTTGGAGGCGGTCGGCCATAGGAAGCCTTGCGCCTAGGTTTCGTGCTAGTTGGCACTCATCAAGTTCCTTCAAGGTTGCAGATACGCCTTGCTGATGAGTGCCAACTAGCACGAAACCTAGGTCCAAGGCTTCCTATGGCCAATTACCTCCAACCATCTAATATCAGCAAACGGGAGGGAGGTGTTGTAACCAGGTTGAATTCTGTTTTAGTTCATCATTCCTGCTCAGAAAATTTGGATTTCACTTGATATGAAGTGCTTCTGATATTAGATTTCTGAAGTTTTCTCGATTATTTCAATATTGCCAAAATCAATTTTGTGACCTGATTCTATAGCGTGTAGACAGGTTACGGTTGATGATTTTTCGAGTTTTTATAGGTCAACCGGGTTTCTCGGTGGTCGAACAGATGCTCTACGGCGTTCATTTCTTCTGATTTTAGTTCCTCGAGATGTTTATCCGATGTAGATCGCATCAAATTTCAAGCATTTCATTTTATAGACACAATTAGGTAGAGGATCGTTCGGGATTTGGTGTTTTATATGGACAAGGTTGCTTCGAAGTGTGTCTGATGTTTTGAAGAAAATTCTAATGTCGAGCTGATTGAGTACTCTTCTGATATCGTCTGACGTCTCTGCTCTATATGGAATGATGACTGTTGATGTCTATGTTTTCGGAATGCGTGGTTTCGGCCATACTTAATGTCTGTGTTGATTTTGTTGATGAAGTTCCTTGGGTAGTTGTTTTGCTTGAGCAGAGTTTCAGTAATGTTTGATATTTCTTCTTCTTTTTTCTTTCTCATCTGTCATCAGAGAGTGTGCTCGTCTATGAAGACTTGAAACAACTGAAATCTTAGCGCTGATGGGGTGTGATGATTTGAAATCTAAATATTTATTGGAGTGGGTTTTCTTCCTGAATATGGATATACTAAAATGCCCGTTCTCCCTCCTCTCAACTAGCCAGGCAGTCTAGAAGTGGTATTTCACCGATGTCTGATCCTGCTTCCGAAGTGAACTGGATTTTTGGAGATACACAGTTTATTTTCTCCAGGAATGAATTGTGTAGATCTCGTTTTAGTACTACAAAAGTATCATCCACATATCTTAACCATATTTTAGGAGTGAGTATGCTTGAAAAGATGTTATTTTCGAATTTAAATAGCGAAACGTCAATAAAAAAAATATCGTTTTGTTTTTCATTCATTGGAAAATACAAAAAGCTTTATTATGCTGAATATCTCAAAGTAGAGTAGGAGTAATGACCAAAACAGCCAGAGGTAGGAGTTGCATTAGGTCCCTAGGATACTATTACACATAGCTGGAAAGAAGATACTTCAGATATAGGAGTAGTCTGTCAATAAGGTGAAATTGTGGCGAGTGCTGCTGATAAGATTTATCAGTAGTATATAGGGAGATGTTAATTGACATACAAACATCAAATAGCACGGAGATACATTTGATTTCAGATACGGCAAATGATACAGTGTTTGCGGAGATGCATAGGAGATGTGAAAAGAACACAAAGAAACACAACATGCAGTCCAGAAGTACCACAACACGAAGATCTGGGCAAATGGTGTGTTGAGGATAAGGTATACAAAATTTGGTCATATAAAGACACCAATTTCCAGATTGCAAAAGTTCTTGTCTTCTCCAGTTACAAAGTGAAATGATAATTCCCAAGACTGTGGATATTTTTCCAAGCTTTTCGATGCCAGAAAAAATTCACTAGTTCTTGCAACATATCTTTATCGGGTAAACTGTTGGTTTTGTATTGCAGTCTACAATCGTTATATGAAAACTGTTGCAGATAAGTCTTGTTTACTTTATTATCTTTGACATAGCTGATAATAGGGACTTTTTGTTTGATTGCATGGTGGATTTCATCATGAGCTGACATCAGTTAGAGAACCACTGGAAAACCTGGGAGTACTGGACAGCTGTTTCGTCCCAGTTTAAGACTCTTCAGCGGTACGCACCCAACGGGGTTCAAACCCAAGACCTTCTGGTTACAAGGCGAACTCGTAGACCGATGAGCCATGAAATCCTCCATGCAATCAAACAAAAAATCCCTAGAAAACCAATACCTGAAATTTATTTGATGCACACTAGCAACTGGCCCTATTCAGGCAGTTAACCTAGTGGGAAGCCGTGACCAGTAGTGTACAGCAGGTTGAAGGTGAGGCAGTAACTCATCGAAGAACACATTGCGAAATGGTCGCACGATGTTGTGAAGTTAGAATTCATGGGCTGGTCATTGGATTGGGTCCCAGTGGCTTAATGGTCTACGAGCTAGCCCGCCATGTAAACAGATGCTCCTGGGTTCAAACCCTGGCGGTGGGTGAGTACTGACGAAGAGTCCCAAACCAGGACGAAACAGGTGTCCAGTACTTCCAGATTTTCCAGTGGTTCTATAACTGATGTCAGCTCATGATGAAATCCTCCATTCTATTTATTAGTTTGATAGTTTGTTAAACACACAAACTACATGTTTCAAACAACATGTCTTGTCTTCATAACTTGTAAGCTACCGATTTAAAGAAACTAACTATAATGGATGTCTTTGAAAACTTGGTGATTTGCAGACAATCTTTGTCGAAAACATAAATCAGAAGATGATTGGTGGATGCTGACTCTCAGTGGAATCCAGGATGCACATTTCGTTCTACCGGGGATTCATCATCTGGATGTACATGCATTCCACATTTAGTGATAATTTTCCTACGGAGGGTCAAACCCAAACGCCAAAGCGTTATCAACTAGACCCATTTGAGCCACGAGAGCCATAAATCAGTTAGAAAAGTATTAGAAAATAAGGAGGATTGGATAAACAACTCATCCTATTTTGAGCACAGTGTACATTTCCGAATTTAAGGCTATCAAGCTTGAAGATAGTGAAAACCACTTTCGTAGGAGACATTCCACTGGATAAAGCTTCCGAGGACATTAGCAGCTGGGTTCCAGTTAAACTTCTAGTGTGGTGAGAGCAGGCTGCTAGCCGATTGGTTGGCACTAATCTACGTTAAGGTCTAGGTCACTAATATGGGCCGTGAGAAAATATGAACAAGCCTGAGTCAACAACCAATCACAGCAAAGTTAACGTGGCAAAATATGATTCGCTGAAAAAAAAAAATTTGTCAAGGAATCCCGAAACAACCAATCAGAAGCCTGCGTTTGTCTACCTAAACAACCAATCAGATGACTGCGCTTGTCTATAATAATGTAGTTGAAAGATGTATAAATACGTGTTGATTTTCATAATAAAACGATCTGTTGCTTCGCCCTTGTCTTCTGTTGTTACATTTGGTGTCGCTGCCTCCAGAAAATGAAGATCCCGTGGCCAGCTGCGTTTGAAGAAGGAGACATAAGGAGCTTCTTACGTGACTTCGAGGCTGTTGCTGAGCTGGTGGGTGTCAAGGAGCAGGCAGCGAAGGCAGTTGTCTTGGGGACGCTGTTGAGAGGCCGAGCGAAGGCTGCATATGACAGCGTAGACAGGTCAAATGGCACAGCGTCTTGGAAGAAATTGGTTGAACGACTAGTTTCCGAGTTTGACAGCGAAACAGACAGACAGCTAGCAATGCAGCAGTTCCGGTCAATGAAGCTTGGACCTGATGGAGACCCGCTAGTGTTGGCGGTGAAACTGACTAATCTACTTCGACGCGCACTTCCCACTTTAGATGAAGAATCAGAAGCGCAGTTACTGTCTTCCCAATTCATCGAGAGTGTCCCAGACCACATTTCTCAGCGATTACAACTGGTTAACGCAACGCAGCCGATGGATATTAGCGAGCTGGCGAAGGTGACCAGACAGCTGCTGAGCACAACGGTAGCCGCTATAGACCAACCAAAACCAAACGAGTATGAGCAGAAAATTGAAGCATTGCAGCGGGAAGTGGCGGCGTTAAAGTTGGCTGATAGAAAAGACCGGTGTTTTGAATGCGGTAAGCCGGGACACTGGAGAAGATACTGCCCAGAAAGGCGGAAAAGAAAAAATTTCAGACGGTATAATGCTTGTTCTTTCTTTCGTATGAACCTAGATTTAGTGGGGGCTATTGAGAAAGGCGCTCTGTATTCGAAGTTGCGAGTGAATGATCGAGAAGTAGTATGTTTGATAGATACAGGGGCGGCCGTGTCGTTAATAGATAAGAATTTATGTAAGAGTGTTAGCCCGTGTTCATTGACAGTACAAACAGTAGGCGGGTATGTGTTGCGTATAACGGGTAGATCGAACTGTACGGTCGTTGTTGGTGGCTGCGAGGTGACGTTTCCTTTCATTGTTGTACCCGAACTACAGCGAACGATATTAGGAGCGGATTTTCTGCGTGAGATTGGTGCCATAATCGACACGCAAGCGAACGTGGTGGTCACGAAATACGGGCATATCAACATGTATGAGACCAGCGAGATAGCAGCGATTAAGCTGCCGACGGTACACAATGTGACAGAGTTAATTAGTAAATACGATCATCTGTTCACTGGAGATGGCGACCCATACGGTTATTGCGATAAGGTGAATCATGAAATTCCGTTAAGTGATCCGAAAGTAAGGTCATTTACAACGCGAAGAGTTCCATGTCATCTGGAAGGCGAAGTGGAGCGACAAGTGCAAGAGATGTTAAAAGATGACATTATTGAGGAAGCTGATAGCCCGTACAACTCTCCAGTGCTGTTAGTAAAAAAAGCGAATGGGAAGTATAGATTCTGTGTTGATTTTCGACAGTTAAACAGTATGACAGAGTTAAGACCGTGTGCCATGCCAACAGTGGTAGAAACTTTAGATCGCCTACAAGGCGCGAATGTGTTTTCGGTTCTCGATCTTCGCTCAGGATACTGGCAGATACCGATAAAACAAGGTGATAGAGATAAGACGGCTTTCATCGTGGGTCAGACACAATATCGATTTAAACGCATGCCGTTTGGACTAGCAGGTGCACCGTTTACGTTCAGACGACTGATGAAGCTATTACTTAGGAACTTGAAAAACGTGGAGGTTTATGGTGATGATCTCGTCATATACAGTCAAAACGAAAACGATCACGTCAACCATGTAGAAGCCGTGCTGCGACGCATCGAAGAGTTTGGACTACGCGTCAACAAAACCAAGTCCCAGATAGCCAAAAAGAATGTTACTCTGTTGGGACATAAAGTGGGAAATGGTGAGATTAAACCACTGCCGGAGAAAATTTTGACGATTAAAACGATTCCAGCCCCGAATTCAAAGAGAAAACTGAGACAATTCTTGGGTAGAGCAGCGTTTTATAGCCGCTTCGTGAAGAACTTCAATGAGATAGCAGCCCCTCTATACAGGCTACTAGGTGAGCCAAAGTTTGTTTGGTCGGAAGAATCGCAGAGGACATTCGACAGAATTAAACAGCTGCTCGACCACCAACAAATGACGCTAAAACTACCTGTGCCAGGAAGACAGTTCACAGTGTGCACAGATGCCAGTGACTACGCTATAGGTGCGGTCCTAAGACAGGACGAGGGAATCGTTGAGTATGCCAGTAGGGTTTTGACACTCGCAGAGAGAAAGTATTCAACGATAGAAAAAGAATGTTTAGCAATGGTATGGGCAGTCGACAAATGGAGACCTTATTTACTCGGCCGGCGGTTCCACATCGAAACTGATCATAAGCCGCTACAATTTTTGAAGACAGCGAGAGACCCACGGGGGAAGTTGTCACGGTGGATGTTGCGTCTTCAGGAGTACGATTTTACGATCTCACACGTTCCTGGAAGTGAAAATGTCTTGGCAGATTTGTTATCGAGACCAGAAGATGAGTCTGAGTTGCCCGAGGTCGCTTACGGAGTGCATGCAGTAGAACAAGACCCACTAAGACTTGCACGTAGGCAGAGGTTGGACGATACGCTGAATACAGTAATACAGGTGATCACCAACGGAATAGAAGTGGATCAAACTACGGCGAGTAAGGAGCTAACCACACTACTCAGACAGAGGGATCGACTCAGAGTGAATGCCTACGGGACTCTGACCTGGCGAGAGAACGACGGAAGCTGGCTGGCTGTCATACCTCAATCGTCGCGCCACGACATGATAGAAGAATGTCACCAGCTAGCGCATACAGGCGTGGCCAGAACGACCGATCTCCTAAGACAAAGTATGTACTGGCCAGGTATGAGAGAAGACGTAGCAAGATACGTACTTGGATGTCCACGGTGCCAGCTGATGAAAGGTGACCGGTGTATACGACCACCACTTCAGTCGATTCCAGTTACCGCGATAGGTGACTTGTGGTCCGTAGATGTCATGGGTCCATTTCCTCAGACATCCAATGGTAATCAGTACCTCTTGGTAATGACGGAACACGCGACACGATGGGTAGACGCCGTAGCAATCCCAGACCAACGTGCAAGAACCGTGACAGATGCAGTAGTTAGACACATTGTTGCAGACCACGGCGTACCGAAGACAATACTGACAGACCAAGGTCCCTGTTTCGAGAGTGAAGAGTTTACTTCCCGTTTGCAACAGCTGGGCATCAAGAGGATCAGAACGACCCCATACCATCCACAAACGAATGGCCTAACGGAGAGAAACAACCGTACACTGAAGGAGTGGCTGGCCTCGAAGGGCGGGAACTGGGAAACGGAGCTTCCACTGATTTTACTAACACATCGCGCTACCACTCAGGAAACAACGAAGAAGTCACCCTTCCAACTGATGTATGGTAGAAAACCACGATTTCCGGTACACAATGAGACCTGGCCCATGCACCAAAAGTGGAGTACGACGAAATTAAAAGCAGAGAGGAAAGAGGCAGTCAAGAATGTAATACGGAAGCAGCGCAGTGATGTCACGAAGTCTCAGATGAAAGAAAGGACGCAGTGCATTACCTTTGCAGTCGGGGACCAAGTGAAGTGTAGAGACAGGAGATATACAGTTGGAGGCGGGCTAGGTTCACGGAAACTCCTTCCAAAGTGGGAAGGACCATACACAATCACAAAAAGACGGGGTCAAGTATATACCATCCGAAGAGGTGATAAACAGAAACGAGTTAACGCCAGTCAGCTCCAAAGATGGGTACAGTGGGACAAGCCGGTCAGTAACAATCCTCAACTAGAGGATGTAGCACCCAGAAGGTCGGAACGTCTGCGCACGAAGCTATTTGACGGGGGGACGAGTGTGGTGAGAGCAGGCTGCTAGCCGATTGGTTGGCACTAATCTACGTTAAGGTCTAGGTCACTAATATGGGCCGTGAGAAAATATGAACAAGCCTGAGTCAACAACCAATCACAGCAAAGTTAACGTGGCAAAATATGATTCGCAGACCTAAAAAAATTTGTCAAGGAATCCCGAAACAACCAATCAGAAGCCTGCGTTTGTCTACCTAAACAACCAATCAGATGACTGCGCTTGTCTATAATAATGTAGTTGAAAGATGTATAAATACGTGTTGATTTTCATAATAAAACGATCTGTTGCTTCGCCCTTGTCTTCTGTTGTTACACTAGTACTTTTCAGAAACAGATTATATCAAACACCAGTGTCGTTAACTAGTAGTGGCGCAATGCTGCAAAGTAGGCAAGTTCAAAAAAAAGTGGAATGCTAGACTCAAACAACACACTAGGATACCGACATCCAAGTTGTAAGATGTGCTCTTCTTCTGTATTCCATACGAATTTATGGGCAAGGAGGATAAAACAAATGATAAATGCTCATTGATTTGCATTGTTCTTCGGACTGTCCATGATGTTGAATGGATTTGAGAAAAAGCCTATTTTGTAGACTGGATGAGCGATTCACCTAGTGTAAAAATCACTGAAATATAACCGTAACTTGATTACAAATATGATATATTGATTTCAGTCATAGATATAGTTCATTTATTATTATTATTATTATTATTATTATTGTTCCCTTGGGTTCCTAGTGGAACATAGAAATTCAACTTCACGTCTCTACTTGCTTCTGTCTTCCTTCTCCTGTACTTACTTTTCACCTGCATCCATCTTAGTCCATACTCTTTCAACTCCTCTTCAACTTCACACGATCTCCTCCATGTCATCCTTGCACTGACGTCCCACTCGCCGCCGCTTCCCTTTCGGCCTGGTTCCACTCGAGGGATGGCCTGACGCGCGCGCGATGTCACCCAGCGGCCTGGCCTCCTCAGCCACGAGTGTCCAATCCATGTCCACTTTCTCCTGCATATTTTTTTGGCTGGCGATTGGTTCTTGTTTTGTCTGTTCCCATAATTTGTATAATTCATTTAATTTAGAATAAGTACATCTTATACAATACAACGTCCCGTCTTAAATTAGGTCACACAGATAAGACATTGAATGAAAGAAAAAGTGATGTAATCTATGAATGAATTGGGTCATAACCATGCATATTATTCGGCAACACTCCACCATTCTGTTTTATGCTCGTGTGTGTGTGTGTGTGTGTGTGCACGCGCGTTTGTAGACGTGTATCACTCACACTAAACACCTTAAACTCAAACACATACAAACGCATACAGAAGAAAGAAAAATAGTAAACATGGCAACTACTCATCACAAAAGAATAAATAAATAGTTAGTAATAAAAAATAAGAAAATTTTCAAAAATCTACTGACTAGGAGAAAATATTATTTCTCCCTTACCTATTGAACAATCCGGACCCTTGAATCCGTTTACACAGTCACAGACACCTGCATCACAGACACCACGATTACTGCAGTCGTTTGGACAGCCCCGCTTCATCACTAATTGTTGGTTTCATTTTGAAAATAGAAGAGAAATGAAAAGAGAATGAAATATGAATAATTGGTCAACTACTATGTATGTTAAAGCTTATGGATAGAAAAGTAATAACATTAACTCGTCTGTCTATATATTAAGTCATTTTTAAACAATGAACACTGACAGCATAACTTTTGTCAGTGACCTAGCCTCCATTTTTGTTTTTACCAAAATACAATGTTGGCTGATTACCAAGTGATCAAAAGACAAGTTTGAGTTTTAGTCAGTTTACTACCACATACAACAATAACAAGAAGAAAGTGTTCGTCTGTGTGTGTGTGTGTGCGAGTGTATTTACAGGGTTAATTTTCAAAAATTTTAGGCGGAAATATTTTCTTAGTCTTTCTTTCACACAATTAATAGGATGAACATTGCTTACGCAAACAGTTATGCATGGAATTTTATCGTTATTTGTCATTTAATCGTTAATATATATATATATATATATATATATATAAACAAAATACCTCACATTTTACACAGAATATGTTCGGTGCAGTTTCTCTTTTGATTTTCACTTTAAGAAAAACACATTCATATGACTATAGATAGGTACTATGACTACTGAATAGATACGACTGTACAATAAACATTACACATCACTTTCATTTCTGCTCAGGTAGTGGTAGTGGTCATGACGCCAAAAGAAACAAATACGTTTGAAAATGTTTATCATAATAGACATATGATAGAAGACACTAAATAAAAGTTGCGATACATTCTCTACAATTACTAGTATTATAAAAAAATTACATCTCCAAGAGCTGATTTGTAGGGATTAGAATTGGATTTCAAGTTTGACACCCACGGATTGATATCAGTTAGAGAACCATTGAAATCCAGCACTGGAGTAGCGGACAGTTGTTTCATCCTAGTCCGGGAATCATTGGCAGTATGCACCCAATGGGGTTTCCTGAAGTGCTAGTGAGAGGAAGTGACCAGTTAAGTGTGAGGATTGATATCCCACCGATGACATTGGTTGGTGCCTGTCGCGCTTAACTCATCACGAATTAGTAGAAGCTAGAATTCATCGGCTGGTTGGCCATTGAGGAATCGGGTCCCAGTGATTGAATGCTTTACGAGCCAGCTTGACTTGTGACCGGAGGTCCTGGGCTCGAACCACAGTGAGTGGGGTAGTACCGAGGATTCCTTAACTAGGATGAGACAGCTGTCCAATACTCCGGTGCTGGTTTTCAATGGTTCTCTAACTGATATCAATCCGTGGTCAAAGTTGAAAAACATAAACATTACACTTTATAAAACCACGTGTAGACTAGCATGTAAATGAAGTGACCACGAATTCCCATAAAAACTTTTGGCTACATTATTACTAGTGGCAGTAATTATGTGGTGAGAGCAGACTGCTAGCCAAATTGGTAGACATTAATTCACGTCAATGTTTATGTCCCCAATATCGGTCGTAAAAAATGAGAACAAAGGCTTTGCGCAGGCGGATATAGTTAACATATAGATGATCTGATATTCAAGAAACAGCCATAAAGAGATGCAAGGTTAACTTTCTGTGAGAAACAACCAATCAGAAGACTGTGTATTTCTGCTAACAATAATCTATAATATGTACATGAAAATCTATAAATATGTGTTGATTTCCTAAATAAACGATCTGTTGTCTGGCCCTTGTCTTCTGTTATTATAAAGTGATCAGAGCAAAGTGGTGTTTACTTTAAATTTAAAAATGATGCAAATCAGATATCAACAGAAATGAAAAACGCCTATTCATAAATTCAAAGGTAATGAAATCAAAATAAATAACTGTGAAGGATGACAATCTCTCAGTTCATTCCCAAAATGGATGACAGGTTCATTGATAATTCCCAATGCCTTTATAGGTAACTATTGTTATGTCAAGAAAACTATTCACCTATCAACTGCATATTCATTCGACTTTCAGTAAACCATGTGACTATCTGCTGTTACCAATCTGAAATAACCGTCAGTGTCAAAATAGATGAGTCAATTACACAATTAGTTCTAATACTGACTGTTCTACAAATTTATGTGTGCACTGAAAATGCTGTATGTAATTCAGTGCTACTACTAGTGTAGATGCCTATTCTTCATACTGACAATTTAGAAGTGATTCTAGGCAAATGGATTATTTATTCAAGTGTTATAAGTCAAAATAACGGGGTGCTAGAAAGATGTCATTCAGAATAATCAACATTTTGATAAGAAATACTTCTTATGCGAACCAAAACTTCTTAAATGCTGTTAGAATAATAGAATAGAAGAACCTGTTTTTCACAATGGTGTTTGTGCATCTAAATTATTAGTAGCGGGTCTTATCAAAAGGTGTTAGAGAACATTATCCGGGATGGCTGAGAAAAGGAGGCACTGGTTCAATCAAGGGTGCAATAAAACCTTGTCAACACCTGTCACATCATCTCAAATGTGAGTCATCTTTCGGAGTTATTTGCAAAGTAAACAAAAATCTACCAAAGGCAGTGTGTTTCCGACTTCTTTGTACTACAGAAGCCCTTGCCCTATCTCTCGGATAACCGCAGCTGTGTGTTCAAAAGAAACTGGTTAAACGCCCACATTTAGCACGGACCTAACTTGGTTGGTCTCCGTTGATTTCGTTTTTTCATCCCCTTCATATCCTTTTTTTCAGTTTTAAAATTATTCATCCAACTTATTATTATGCTCATTCCATTCACACCTTTAGTTGCTAAAAACTATTTTCTGGTTCTGTGTATTTTGTTTCCAAGCCCCTTGTAATCTATACTCACACCTTCAAATTTCCATATCAATTTAAAATTACAATTTAATTTCTCCAGTTGTCAAATATTGATTATACATACATTATAACTGGTTTTTTTTATTTCATGGTGGATTTCATCATGAGCTGACATTGGTTTCAGAACCACTGGAAAACCTGGGAGTACTGGACAATTGTTTCGTCCTAGTTTGGGACTCTTCAACAGTACGCATTCACCACAGGGGGTTCGAACCCAGGACCTTCTGTTTACAAGGCGACCTAGCTCGTAGACCATTGAGCCACTGAGACTCGATCCAATGGTCCTTGAATTCTAATTTCTACCAATGCTTCCATGCAATCAAACAAAATCCCTACAAAACTGTTTTTTTTATCATATGTAATCTTGTCTCCAAGTCCTTATGATCTATATCCATTCACACATTTAAACTTCCACATCAGGTTGAAATCTATTATAATCTTAAATCATCTTCGTTACTACGGGAGTTAAACGAATAACAATTGTATCTATGTAAAATTATGCATATAAATGCGATTTGTACAGCTTTTGAAAATGAAATCGTCGAAAAGATATATTTACTGAACTTCTTGTTCGTTTTTACCCTCTAATGTTCCATGAATTAATACCACTGTCAAAAAGTGAATCTGCATTTCATTCGGCATACATACGGTTAATTGATTTGATTACTTTACTTATCGACACATTGTCTGTTTACCACTCCTTCTTTCTCGCCTCTTTCTATCTCTCTCTCTCTCTCTTTCTCTTTCATTGATGAGAAAATTGGCAGACGAACAAGTCTGCAAGTCATTTTTATGCTTATATTTGGAAAAAGCAGGGGATAAGCATACGCAGAAACAGAAAAATAAACACCCTTCTTTCATTCATGCATATATATATATCCTTCCCACTTCCTTTCTTTCTGTCCATCAATATTTGTCTATTCACCTATTCATTTATTCACTATCAGTTAGAGACAGCTGTAACACTTCTCACTACAGATATTACTCTGAAGTATCAATTAGCAGATTACTGTTAACATTAATATTGACGGTGTAGACATATATACACATATATATGATGCTTTGATTCAGACTAAACAACTGCCCTTACTCATACACACGAACAGGATAAAACAGCAGCAACACATGGTAGACTACAAATTTACGAGTTAAAGTAATCTAACAGGTTTCGCAAAACATAAAGAGAGTATTCAAACGACATCCAAAAATATGAATTAATCAGCGAGAAATACAAAACAACTAATTTTAGAATAAAACAACTATAGATTTGGTTCGCGTAAAAGATGAGCATCAAGGTAGTTACTACAGGACCAGCGCGAGAATACTAGAATATAGATGCATGTGTCTATATATAGGCAGCTAACAAGTGTACAATTTCGTTAACTAGCTATATCTGCTGAACCTCGCCAAGGTTACAAACTCGCTAGTTTTCTAGCCGGTACCAAGCCCGGATAAAGAGGAAGGCTTGGGGCGTGGTGCTAGCAACTCCACCCCCAAAACTCAACTAAATTGCTACAAAAACTTCAACGAACAAATATATTAAAAATACTAAAAATATAAACAATAACGTTATTTCTACAGACAACTACAAATAGTAATGGACAATGTCCCAAATGGCGATATCAAAATCCTGATGGGTGATATGAATGCTAAACTGGGAGGAGAAAATACAGGAAGACAACTCACCATGAATCGCGAGGCCCTCGGTGAAACGAACGACAATGGGGAACTCTTCTCAGACTTCTGCGCCTTCAATGATTTGGTGATTGGTGGTAGTGTGTTCAAACACAAGGATATACAACACAAGGTGACATGGATTTCACCAGTTGGAAACACCAAGAACCAAATAGACTTCATTTCAATCTCAAGGAAGTGGATTTCGCGGATGATTTATGTTTGATGTCACACGAAATCGAAGACTTACAAGCGAAAACCGACAAACTGGTCGAAGAAGCAGACAGTGAAGACAGGACTCCACGTGAACATAGACAAGACGGAAGTTATGAAAATAACCAACCACCACCACCAGCAACAACAGCACCAACATCCAGCGCCAATCACCACCAACCGGAAGGATCTGAAAGAGGTAACTTCATTCACTCACTTATCTAGGGAGCATTGTCTCAACTACAGGCAGTCGGAACGGACGAGGATGCCAAATCGAGCGAGAATCGGGAAGGCGAGAAACACATTCATCAACCTGAAACCAATCTGGAGAGAAATCTTCGTCACTCAGCCAGCATTAACAACAAAATTCGGTCGGATTTTCAATACAAACAGCGTCAAGTCAGTCAGTTCTTCTATACGTCGGTGGCTCAGTGGTTAGGACTCTCGCCGACCATGCACATGGTCCGAGGTTCGAGCCCACGCCGACGCACACCTGATATCTATGGTCGGCCTGCGAAATTTGGGCTACCGATATCCATGCTGAAAATTCCATACATGCACCAAAAATACAGTGTGGAATCAAGCTGTAAACAAAAATAAAAAATAAAAAAAATAAAATAAACTCGGCGGGCGGGTCACAAAGAATATTTCCAACAGCTTGTTGCAGACCAGACCTTTATCAACAACTGTCTCCGCTCTATGCTGAAGATCAGATGGCCGGGTCGGAAACAATCACTAACAAGAAACTATGGGAACAAACAAACAAAACAAGAACCAATCACCAACCAACAAATATGCAGGAGAAAGTGGACATGGATTGGACACTCGTGGCTGAGGAGGCCAGGCCGCTGGGTGACATCGCGCGCGCGTCAGGCCATCCCTCGAGTGGAACCAGGCCGAAAGGGAAGCGGCGGCGAGTGGGACGTCAGTGCAAGGATGACATGGAGGAGATCGTGTGAAGTTGAAGAGGAGTTGAAAGAGTATGGACTAAGATGGATGCAGGTGAAAAGTAAGTACAGGAGAAGGAAGACAGAAGCAAGTAGAGACGTGAAGTTGAAGCCCTATGTTTCACTGGGAACCAAAAGGAACAATAATAATGATGAGTATGAAGGACAATGGAGAAATTCAAAGAGCCAGTAAAAAGTTACTATGCACACTCTAAAATATTAGAGGAACATAAACAAGGAAGACATCCAAGTATGAAATCATTCTGTAATATTTTATCTGACTTTTTTGAGTGTATGTGAGCGTGTGTGTATTTCGTGTAGTCAGTCAAACAAGAGAAGAAAATGAAGGTTTTATTTAAAGAGGAAATATCAGAAATTCCATGTACACAGCAAGTGGTTCACTCTATTTCTTCTCTTTAGAAAAAAACAAAACAAAGAGGAAAAACATTTGCTATAGATATATTACCCCTACATCGTTTTCTTTTGATCTTTTCCAATGGCCTGTTCCAAATTCACAGACTTACTGTACACAAAGAAAGAATGCTTATGCTTCAAGAATTGTCAGAGATTAAAGATAATTCTTCTAATGTATAATAAAGTAAGGAAACCGCATTGTTATTATTATTGTTATTATTATCGATGAGTTGATTTCCTTTGCTCACTGACCATGTATAATAATCTGAATGATTTAGACAGGACAGTAATTAAAACACGCCTGGTTAGCTGCATAAGACAGATTATGCGAAGGATTACAATGTGATGATCTTTAATGATATTTTTTGTAGGCAATCAGAAAAAACTGTCTTCAAATCTAATAATATTTTTGTTCATCAACTCTAAGCATATATATATATATATATCACTTATGCATATTCATTATAATTATTCTTTCAAGAGGTTAGAGATAGATGACAAACAGCTTTTATGCACGATAAGGTCGATTGATTCAAGTGTGTGTGACCAAATAATAGCATAATTGTATGCTATAATTGTGAAGATAATAATAACAACGGAGAATGATGATAACACCATATTCGAAGAGGATACAAGGATAGTTAGTAATGACTGAAAACCACGATTCGAAAGAAAACCTATGTTGTTCGCACAGTTTAAGTCATTTCAAGCTGTAATTATTTATGAGTGTAAATTAGGTCTTAGAGTACTTAAAAGACTTCACAATCCTGTTACATATATTCATAAAAGAATTAAATAAGTTGTACGCCATCTCTGGCGTAGACGTGATATCCGGCTGGCTATCGACCAAAAGGCGGGTGAACTGCTCAGTAGTCCGCTCCGTCCTCCTTTATGGCTGGCTGTGATACCTGGCCATTGACAGTGGAAGACATGAAAAGATTAGCTGTCTTTGATCATAGGTGCCTGTGCTCTATCTCCCGTGTGAAGTGCTATAATAAGGTGAGCAACATTGAGGTTAGGCCTCGTTCGAGTGCTAGGTAGGTGGGAGGGGAAATCAATCGACGAGGCTGTGAAATTACATCGACTGAGATGGTTAGGACCGGTGTTACGTCTGCCTAGTCATCGCCTTCCTCGATGGAAAATGTTAGCTGACATAGGTCAGGCTGGGAAACAACTAGCGGCGGTCAAACCAAAACATGTCACCAGTCAATGAAATCTACAACAGTTAGTTTAAGCCACCCACGTAGAGAGGTGTAGACTTCCTGACTGGTTCGGGTCCTGAGGATGGTAAAAACCAATGGTTGGAAACAATTGGTGATATGGCTCAAAATCGTTCTCAATGGCTGGTGCAGATGCATCCACTCCTTGTGACTTATGATTTCCAATGAAACTATATTGTTCTTCGTTATTACTATTCCTTTGTCTCACAACTCTGTTTACTGTCTCTATTATGCATTTCTTCTCTTGCTTTTGTGGTACATAGAGTGTGGCGACTTGAACTGGTGCACATCAGTGCGAAGTTCTATTTCGAAAACAGAAAGACAGAAATAAGTTGTTGAAATACTAAATCAACTCATAATTTTCATGTAGGGGTTTTTTGTAGGGATTTTATTTGTGATTGGTTGCAGGATTCCATCACGAGCTGACATCAGTTTATAGAAGTATTGGAAAACCTGAGAGTACTGGATAGTTGTTTCATCTCAGTTTGAGACTCTTCACTGGAACGAAACAGCTGTCCAGTACTCCCTGGCTGGTTTTCCAATACTTCTATAAACTGATGTCAGCTGGTGATGAAATCCTCCAACCACTCCTAATTATTGATTATCAATGTGAAAGTAAAGCATATTCTTATATTAAAACAACTTCAATTGTTTTGCTATCAAGCTGAAGTCCATCAACAGAGAATCATAACTTCTGGGTATCTTCTACCATCAATACATAATTGGAATAACACTTTTTAAGTGTAATGAGTCTTGATTATATCATCATTATATCCTGGACGATGCAGTGTATATAGCAAAAGTTCACATTAGGATAATCACAGACTATGTATGTAACCGTTTACGTAGCCTTGAACATTCATTGAAGACTTTGAGTGACCCTAATCAATTTGGTTATATACATAGCAGATGTACAGCAGAAGCTAGTGTCGTCTTGTATAATAATATTGTCTCTAATTTACACAGAGGTGTCAAATAAGTTCGGTGCGCCTTCCTTGATCACACACATCTGCCTTTGACTCTGTACCAACGCCACTTTTGTTAAACAAGCTCACTGCGACACAAGCAAAGTGCTGGGCTAGTAAGTGCTTCAGTTACTCTAGCAGGTGTTCCTTCTGTCTTTGTGTTTTCTTTCTTCTAACATGACTTGCCACATTCTGACAAAGTCAATTTTATTAAGTATGCCGATGAACTGACTGTTTCTATGCCGGCGATTACTTCTTAGCTCGACTGTTGCAAAATGAATAACTTTCAATTAGTCAATAGTCCCTGTCAAATGATCTTAAGCTAAAATCCTCCAAATATCAGGTTGTTAATCGCACTTTCTGACGCAAGCGCGACTTGCATGAGCTGGTTTCGTTCGCGTGGTTCCACTACCATAGAGGCCACAGAGTTTGAAACTAAATCGAGTGGTAAAAACGTTGGACTGTGTGTTCCCTCTGATCACTTTTCCTGGTCTTCACACATCATATTAGTTTTCAAAATGATATTTCGTTCAACGTTCTACGTGAGAATGTTAAAACGTTCTTGTATCGCTGAGTCCTTACTTTCTAAGCTTTTAAATCCTTGTATTCTGTCTATCCTTCTTTACTGCTCCCCCTTAATCTTTTCCAGGTTACTTAATTAGGACTTAATTACACTGCGAAGGGCACTTAAAAGCCGTCAGTAGGGCGAGTGGGATGTCGCTCAACCAGCTCGTTATTACTGTTGTAGATAGACACATGGATTCGTGCAAGAAATTAGCAAATACTATCTTGTCATATCGTGAGCATCTTCTCCATACACAACTCTCTCCTTGCATCTCATCGGGCGGAACTAGGAGCAGCTATAGGAAACTATATGCTCGGATGACTAAGTGCAAAAACTGTACAATACCTTATTTGGTATACATTTTATGTGATGAGAAAAGTGCAAGCCAGGACACACTACAAACTTGTTGCGGAACTCTGAGTAAACGGCCTTACTTT
The DNA here is from genome assembly GCA_944472135.2 of Trichobilharzia regenti. Lineage (NCBI taxonomy): Eukaryota > Metazoa > Platyhelminthes > Trematoda > Strigeidida > Schistosomatidae > Trichobilharzia > Trichobilharzia regenti. Next base: position 60,764,306 of record OX235270.1, read on the forward strand.
TTTCATTATTACATTGTCGTCAATATTTTCATCAAATTTAGTTTTATACTCATACTCTTATTGAAAGATATTATCAATGAAAATAACCTATTTTAATGATTATCTCCATAATGAGTAAGTTAGATGAAATACTGTACTCCATGCTGAATATTCCATATTTGCACCAAAACTACTGTTTGAAATAAAGCTTTACTTATTATTTCTATGAGTTTGACCATGGATTGATGTCAGTTAGAGACTTGGTACAGGACGGAGTTTCCTGGAGTTCTGGTGAAAAGTCGTGACCAGTGAGCTTCATCAGTCAAGTGTGAGGATAGATGTCCCACCGATTACATTGGTTGGTGCCTGTCGCGCCAAACTCATCACGAATTGGTAGAAGATAGAATTCGTACGCTGGCTGGCCATTGAGGAATCGGGTCCCAGTGACTTAATGCTATACGAGCCAGCTTGACTTGTAACTGGAAGGTCCTGGGCTCGAACCACAGTAAGTGGGGTAGTACCGATGATTCCCTAACTAGGATGAAATAGCTGTCCAGTACTCCGGTGCTGGTTTTAAATGGTTTTCTAACTGTTATCAATCCCTGGTCGAACTCGTAAAAACAAATCTAATCATTAAAAACCAACTATTGGAAATATCATTATTATGATTTATTATTTAGGCCTATCAACTTCCAATCATTAAAATCTGTAAATATTTAAACAGAAAAGATGAGTGTAACTGATAATTAAATTTGCTAGTGATAAATGATTCACAATCAGGTCAACTACGTTATGTTACTTTTTTATTTATTGTATAAAAAGCTAAAGATTCCAAATATGCCAAAGGTTAGTGAACACGCATAATTTCATTTACGCAATTTCCTTCTAGGTGTTGATTATATAACGCATGACATTTACACAAATGCTGTTTATATGCATGCATTAATTATCCTTTCGTTGTGTTTATCTCTTTTTTTTAGTGATCTGTCAATTGATGTCAGTTTGAGTGAGAAGAAATTTCACACTAATCTGTTGACTTCTGATGATACTGACTGAATTCATAGTACTCCTTTTTATATAATGAGAAGTGAACTGTTCTTTAATTAAGATATTTTTAAAGAAAAGATAGAGAATCAATAACCACCTTCGAATATCTAAGAGACTAATATCTAAGTGTTAGTTTGTAGGGAATTGATTGGTTACAGGATTTCATCATGAGCTGACATTGGTTAGACATTGGCTAGGGGCCGCGCTATGTCGTGAATTGGCAGAAGTTAGAATTCATGGGCTGGCCGTTAGTCTACGAGTTAGCTCGCCTTGGAACCAGAAGGTCCTGAGTTCGAACCCCGGTGGTGAGTGTGTACTGATGAAGAGTCCCAAACTGGGACGAAACAGCTGTCCAATACTCTCAACTGGTTTTCCAATGGTCCTCTAACCAATGTCAGCTCATGATGACATCCTGAGACTATTACTTTTTGTAATTGGGTCAAAAAGAAATAATAATAATAAAATGCATGAGACAGAAATTCATGGAACACAGGATACATAAAGGAATAAATTTTAATTTAGAAAAACTAAAAAATATTTAGTTAGGATCTAGTCTAGGCATTAAATTCATATCAAAATCTGTTTTTACAGTCGATTTATTAGCTTACAATATTAACTATCTTGGTGGATAGCGATTGGGAGTGGAAACTAGAAGGCACACTGTGTCCTGCATTCTCCAGTAAGTGATCGCGTCCCCGAAGAGACTCGCACCAGGTACTTTCTGTTTCCAACTACACTACTTGAGCCACCTCTTTTGCAATCGTCATCAATTAGTGGGAATATCACAATTGACTTTAAAATAAATGATAAGAATAACTGGATTTTTTCATTTCGTAGAAGTTCAAATCACACACACACACACACAGATAGTAACCAGGAAAATATTGTAAAATGAAAACCACCACTAGGCAGTTTTCCTTAGTGGTTCCTTTAGAAAGCAAAACCTACAACTCTATGGTATAATAAGGCCACGACTGTCATGGTGTGCTGCTAGCAAGTTAACGTTCAACTATGACTAGGCTATACTGTTATTAGATTTGCGGCTACCTTTTGAATGATACGGTAACTTTGATTCTGAACAATCTTGGAATGGATTCCGTGTTGTGATAGAATGAAGGAAAGATAACCAGGCGAAACGATTGACTAGTGTTATTTAGCTTTTTGACTGTGTAACTGGATGGACTACTTGGATATAACTCATCAAGATGATGTCATACTGATGATAACATCCTATGGGTATGAAAACATACATGATGTACTAATGACTACTCGTGGTGCAACATTACTTCAATGAAAACAATACGGTAGTAGTGATTAGATAAGATTTATTTGATGATGCAGTTCACACTGAATGGGTAATTGCGTTATCGTCTAGCCTCAACAATCATTTTCATTTAATTGGATGAGAAGATGATGCAAAATAAAAACGGTAATCATGGTCGTCTATATATGTTGTGTTGATAACAGTTCACTCAGAGTATTGCTAGTGCCTAAGAATCTACTAAACATCGACTAGTAAGCTATGATAACACCAAAAAAATACGTATGCATACCATCCATCTTCACAACATGAGACAATTCATCCACTGACAGTTAGCGAGGGCAAAAAGCGGTGCAGCCCAACAGAAGGACAGCTAACAACAATCTACCAAGGCATCAAATCTTTAGGCAGCATTGTTTCGACGTACTCCGGACAAATATGTTGGAGAAAATGGAGGTGAATTTGACACACTCTGAGAAAACTGTTTAATGACACTGTGCACCAGACAATCGAGTGGGTCCCGAGGATGACATGGAGCAGACAGTGCGAAGAGGAGAGATGAAAGCTTATAGGCAATTGTGGAGCCGGTTTAAGACTGGAGAGAATAGGATAAAGTGGAGGTACGCTACTGAAGTCTTATGTTCTACTCGGAACCTACGGGAATAAAAATAACAGAGTATTAAACAAAAGCAACGAAACACGTAGGCCCAACATCCTTATTAGAAATCAACAGCGTGTGTGATAACCAGAATAGAGAAATTTACATTTACAAGACAAAATAAAAGTTGAAAAAGAGAACTAATAATTCCTTTCATTCATCATGAATTTATTTGTTCACCTGAGAAAAGAAAAACGCTTTCACTCTCCGTGCAAGAAGCACATTTATTTCCTTACTCGTTTGTATTATTTGAGGGGAAAAAAGAACCCTATCTGGCGTGTGCAAGAAAAACGCGACAACTGTAAGACAAAAATGAAATGGAAATCATATGAACAGAAATGTGAGAATAATAGTAGTTTCTTTTGGAATGTTGATGAATGTTGTAAACAGTTTAAGTGCTAAGTAATCAAATGTCTATGAGACTAATCTTGGCCAGGCTAGTCGAATGAAGTATAAAACTTTATTGATGGACTGGTCGAAATACATTGTGACTTGATTTTGTAAGTCTACGGTGGCGTTAGAAAGTACGTTAGAAACAAAGTACGCATGAACTCCAATGAAAGAGCAGTACGACAATTTCTGCGCAACGTAAAAAACTGCTTTACATAGAATTAATCGTACGAAGAAACTGCAAGTGTCATCCAGTGAAGGCCAACTTAGATATCTGTAATGACTATCATCCACTTTCTCGTTTCTTGCGTTTGAATTTTTTTTTTCTTTCTAAAACGAGAACTGCTGACATTGCCTGGCAAAAACTGTCAAAAAGTAGTCACCGACATTTTAAAATTTCAGATAATGCCAATAAACAAAGCCTAGTCAGGAGAGACAGAGAGACGGAGGCAGCAGTTGTTCTTTACTCGAATACTTATTACCTATCCGAATATAGTGTGAAAACTAACTTTATGAGATGTGACAGACTGTAGAAAATTAACTTTTTTCATTTAACAAAAAAAAAGTATACAGGGGGAAACACTCTATCACCTGAATTAACGGACACAGTAGAGAGGATGACGTCATTTGGTGATTGTAAAATTTATCTAATTTACATGTTTATTTCGAAAATTGCTTTTTCTTTAAATACAATAACAGTTTGATAAACTTATTTGAAAGAGTACAAATGTAATTTAGTACAAGTAAGTCGTTTTTAGTGCACATGTGCAAGTGTATATGTATAAATTAAATTTCGAAAATGGGATCAGAACAATTTCAGTGAAGGAGGAGAAAGAAAGAAAATAATCCAGCTGAGAAAAGAAGCAAAGACCAACAAGATGTGTAGAAAAAAACAACAACAGAAGAACACGTCTTGTGATGCTGTACAAATATAGAAGACAGGAAAGTGTGTAGTACACCTCAGTAGTTAAGAAGAGTAAAACCAATCAGATAAAGTACAAGTGATATGCAAGGAAGAAGACGGACTAAAAACGAAGGGAATGAGGAGGGTATAGGAAATGAAAGACATTATAGAAGAATGTGTTCAGATAGTCAAGATAAATAGCCTAACCAAATAAATCGAAAAACAATCAAGTTTCAAATCATTAATGTAGAGGCAAGACAATCGGTGATGTCCATCACACTTTGTAAACAAAGACAAGCGTTTTGATTATTAATGGCCAGTGGTTTTGTCAATCAGGAAATTCAGTGTAACTTATACCATTACAGATGGGAAGAGATATTTTCAAGCAAAGAACTATGAATATTTCCCTACTGTGACTTGTTTACACCAAGCAAAAATCGTATTTCACAATCCAGCTAACAACTTCATGCCAAGTATACGTGCTAATAACCATTCGAAAATACTGAAGATGAAAAATATGCTAAGCCTGTATTGATCGCATAAACCGTCGCCTTCTACGAAACTTCCGGTGAAGTGTTAGATTTCGAATAAGCTTTTATAGTAAGCCGACATCAACATGAAGACAGAGAAACACTGAACAGTCTTTAGTTTCGGTTTAGACACACCTACAACCCACTCCCCGTTGTCAGTATTAGCTAGTGGACTCGATGTTGCACGGGACCGTAGGTACATACTAGTGACGACAAAACAAATCAAAAAGTGAGACAGCCATCGCATACATTTTTGAGTTCTGCTAGGTCTCTAGTTCTCTTCGATTTGCGAGAACTATCTTCATATCAAACTACGTAAGCATTTCTTGACACCGGTAAGGTGAATTTCAACCCCAGGAATGATGATACAGGACTATCAAAACTTGGACGAGCAAAATATTTGAATAAGAGTTCTGCAAAATCATACTTCACTACACAGTCTGGTAGCATATTCTACTGTCTATCAGATATAAAAAATTCACTTCAACTGCTAGGCGACATAAACAGAAAGCGTAAGTGTAGTTATGCTTAGGCAGATTGAATTGAAACCTAGTCTATGCATCTAGGACCGTAGGGACTTAGCCAGTGTTCTATGTACATGTTCGAAAAAACAAAAACGTGAATAGTTTTGACCACCCAAGTAGATTTTGTTTTTAATTTATTTTCTTTTTCTTTTTTTTTTTAAATAACCCTCGTTCAAATTATTCATGTTGTTTTTATTACGAAATAAAAATGTGTCTGTTATAAAATATGAAATTCAGTGCGGAGGAGCACTGGAAAACCACCTTAATTCTCGCCTTTGAAAAAATTCTGTTTAGTTTAGTAAAACTAAACACCTGAATACTTTGGTTATTCTCTTATAGAAATTCACTATGATATAGCAGACTAAACAGGTACCAGAATTATACGCAGGACAACTATGGATAATTTATATTTTATTTTTTTTATTACAGCTTGATTCCACACCGTATTTTTTAGTACAAGTATGAAATTTTCAGCATGTGATATTGGTGGCCCAAATTTTGCAGGTCGACCATAGAATCAGGTGTGCGTCGGCAGGCGATCGAACCCCGGACCATGTAGATGGTCGGCGAGAGTCCTAACCATTGTGCCACCGACGCCAGGGGTGAAATACCATCTTGTTAACAGAAATTCAATATGTAAACCAAAAGGACACCTCCACATCAGATGTTAAACCAACATATTCAAAGAAAACTACTTTATAAACCTGCGGTTTCAGCATTACATTCCTTTTCAAAACAACGAAATGATCAATAAGTCTGAACTGTTCACCAGACAGGTGTAAATTTCATCCAAACAATCAATAGCTAATTTCATCATACTAAGCATTTGATATGAGTGTAACTCATTTTTTTAAAAACAACGAGTCTATGATACAGTCACGAGTTACACATATGTACTCTTCATATCTCCTCCATACATAACTGATAGTTTACCATCTCGTACACTACCTATCAAACTTGACTACAGAGATCCTTTAATTACAATACAATTAACACATTTGTAAGAATATGTACGAAACATAACAGTGAATTACCTTAACTGGTTTAGCTAGAGACAATCGATTGACCTACCGAGAGTAAGTGTTTGACAGAATATCATCGGGGTTTTTATGCACACACTCACACTTTCTAGAAAGATATGGATTCATGCTGACTTTATAAACGGTTCTATTTTTACTGATCAAAAATGCCCATTACAACATACTTTTTGTCACTTCTTAAATGAGTAAGATGCATTAAAAGGAATGGCAAATATACTTTCTTACAGGATTTCATCATGAGCTGACATTGGTTAGAGAGCCATTGGAAAACCTGAAAATACTGGACAACAGTTCATGTCGTCCTAGTTTGGGACTCTTCATCAGTACGCACCCACCGCCAAGGGGGTTCGAACCCAGGACCTTCTGGTTACAAGGTGAGCTAGCTCGTAGACCATTAAGCCACTGGGATCCAACCCGATCCAACGGCCAGTCCATGAATTCTAACTTCTGCCAATTCACGAAATAGCGCGACCCCTAGCCAATGTCTTTTGCGAGTATTGGTCCTCACACCCGACCTTCTGCACCCTACTGGTCACGGCTTCTCACTAGAACCCCAGGTAACTACCTACCTGAATAGCGCAAGTCGCTAGTGAGCATCTCATTGATATTCAAGTGTTGTTTTGTAGGGAATTGATTGGTTTTCCAAAGGTTCTCTAACCAATGTCAGCTTATGATGAAATCCTGTAAACAATCAACCAAATTCCAAAAAAAAACCAACACTTAAATATACTTTGTATTGATCGACCATGTGTGTTATTTAATATGTTTGAGATTTAAAATGAAAGGGAGTGATAGGTTGAGACAGCCAATATTACACTAGTAATACTACAGCCATAAACTGTTGGTGTCTGCACAACAAAAAGAAATTAGGAATTATGCAAATGTGAACAAGAGAAACACAAAAGAAATACTCAGGTCCTTTACGAGAAGGTCGTTCATTTTAACAGAGTTCAAATGCGAACTAGTCGACAGATAGAGGAAAACAGAGAGAAATAATTCACAAAGACTGCATTCTATGTACTCATATATATATACTTGAAATTTCCCGTAACTAACTTGGCTAATCTACGACAGTTGAAACAATTTTAGCATCATTAGCATTGAAGATAATAAAATAATCACGATAGAAATTTAAAGAGGGGAGTTATTGGAATGCGTGCAAACACACACACACACGATGCACATTAATATATATAATTTCATATGGGTACAAATTGAACAATCAGCACCCTGTATGTGTTAATTTCCAGATGTAAATAACATGTACAGCACGTTTTTCCTCTCTTAGTACATAAAAATGATATTTAGACATAAAACAAATATTATATGGGTCGACTCTGACTAACAATGTTTTAACTGTGTTCTTTCGGATGATTAAAAAGGCTGTGTTAGATGCATCATCGTTTAATTAGATTTTGTCTGTTGTCCCTACATTATTTATTTCATACCCCATGATATATATATATATTAGTGAGTCACAGATGCACGCTTTCATGATAGGTTGTGTAAGTGAATTATTGCAATAACCGAAATTGATGAGTCAAAGTTGTTTGGACTAATGAAACAAGTTTTAAGTGAAGCATAATTGAATTATCCATATGACAATGATGACGGCTACAGTTGCGAAAAACAATCTAATAATAGTTATTATTATTTCCTTTAAGTTCTAGAGGAACATAGGGCTTCAGCCGAGCGTCTCCATTGCATTCGGTTCTCTCCTAGAGTTTTCACCTGGCTCCAAGTCTGCCCACATGCTTTCATCTCCTCTTCACATCACCTCATCCAAGTCACCCTCGCACTGACGACCAACTCGCCGCTTCCCTTTCGGGTTCCACTCGAGCGATGGCTTGTCTACTGATGTCACTTGATGGTTTGATTCCTCAGAGTATGGCCAATCCATCTCCATTTCTTCCTGCCTATTTGTTTCACAATCGGTTCCTGGTTGGTTCGCTCCCAGAGAACCTTCCCTGTTGCTGATCTTTTCTGGCCATCTGATCTCGAGTATTGAGCGAAGACAGCTGTTAATGAAGGTTACGCATTTTAATTTCTGTCTTACTGGCTCGATTATTGATATTCCTCGAATATTGCTGGTCAGAACTTATTCCCTACCAGTTGAGCGTTCTTGTTCGGATGCTTTTGTGTTATGCGTACAGTGTACGAAAGGCATCTTCTGATCTGGTGTAATCTCGACTAAGAACCGAACCAAAAAAGTGAATTAATTTTATGATTTTCCGTCATCGGAACGCACCCTCAAGTAGTAGTAATCACAATACTAATCACAGAGTGAATAATCAGACCATAAAAAATTTATGGTAATAATAATTTTCAAATGACTTCGCTTAATAGTTAAATCCGTCAGATGTATTTAACTTAAAGGAGCATGTTGTATTCTCTGAGCTGGATAGTTTAATTGTCCCTCTAGGCATCAGTTTCACAACGCTAACCTCAGTGTGAAGAATAGTGATTATCAGTAAGTACTCCATAGACTCTTGTCCTTGTATTCACAACTGTGATTCTGAATTAGTGTGTGATGCTTTGTTGATTTCCATTTTTGAGGTGGATTTAGATGATTAAACGCAAGTAAGCAGAAAAGAATACTAAGTGTAGTTTTATTCATATAAAATAGAAGTTTATTACTCTTCACAATTAGTGTAACTCGATGCTGAATCATATATCCAACCCAGGCATCATTAATTAATTAATGCAGTAAGCACCATCATTTAGCTAAAGTTCAATCGAGGTCCATAAACCAGCCTATATATTCCCTGATGGCAATGGGTTGATCTTGTTGAAATATAATCATAATAATAATTGGTTTTTCTCTGCTACAAGCACTGTTCAGAAATAGCTGCTAGGACCAGTTTGTCGACTGAAACTAAAGATGCATTGTAACGTCAGTTTCACCGCGATTTATATCACTATCACATATTATTTTTACATATGTATGCACACAAATTTATACACCGAAAATAGTCTTTTATACAAGACAAATAAATCATTACACACACAAAGTGATGAGGATACAAATTAAAAGTTATAAGGCAAAATGCGAAATGATTAGGGTTACAAATAAAGTAGAAAAAAGTCAAACACACTTTTTTTTAAAAAAAAAAACGAATAATGAACAGTAAAGATAATAGTTACCTGCATCTCCGATAGAGAAAGTGATTGGTTCACGTCTAGGCTGATCGTTAACTAAGGCCAGAAACCAGATACCTTCATCTAAATAATGCAAACGTCCAGTTTCACGTGTTTCCTCCTTGGTAAAAGATGAGAAGTAAAATTAATAGAGCAGAACTAATTCAAAGGGGGAAAATATCCCCCAAAATAGTTTAAATTTGTTCAATGTGTTAATTATAATTGAGCAGAAATAAAAGAAACATCAGGTGAAATAATTTCCCTTTTTTAAAATACCCTTTTTCTTAATTTATTATAATAATATTATTATTCCCTTGGGTTCCGAGTGGAACATAGGGCTTCAACAACAAATCTCCACCTTCTCCTACTTTCTACCATCCTCTTCAGCTGGGTCCAACGATTGCCCATAATCTCTAGTCCCGTCCTAACACAGTCTCCTGCATGTTACTCTCGCACTGACAACCCAGTCGTCGCTCCCCATTGGGATTCAACTCGAGCGATAGCCTGCATTGCACACGATGTCATTCGGAGGCCTCCTCAACATATGCCCGATCCATCTCCATTTCTTTGGATATATTTGTTCAGTGGTCGGCTATTGGATGGTTTGTTGCCAGAGTTTCTTGTTGCTGATTCTTCCTGGCCAGCTGGTCATTTGATCTTTGGTATGGAGCCAGTTAGCGACGGTGTGGCAGCTGTTGATAAAAGTCTGTAACTTGTTGGACATCCTTTTCGTGACACGCCAAGTTTCTGACCTATAGAAAATAACTCACTGACTTCACATTTGTGTTGAGAATCCTAATCTTGTTCTTTGTGCTGGCTGAGTTAGCGAAGACGATTTCCAAACTGGATTCAGGTTGATGAAGGCGTATCTTACCTTCGCAATCCTGACTGGCTTTGACATCTTCATCCATTCCGACTGCCTATGGTTGAAAAGATGCTTTCTAGGTAACTACAACAAGTAACTTCCGTTAAATCTCTCCTGTTGATGGTGATTGGTTGGTTTTCTTCATCACCTCCGTCTTCTCTATGTTCCCCTAGAGCCCTGTCTTTGCTGCTTCTTCACCCAGTTTGTTGGTTTTCATCTGTAGGTCTTCAAAAATTTATGTGATATTAAACATATATCATCTTCTAAATCCAAATCTGCTAGAGTTTTCTTATCGGTGGTCCAGTGTACTCCTGCCTCTTCGCTCCTCACAGTCTGAAGCATAATCCAGTCCAGCACAATTAAGAATATCATCGATGATAATAGACAGCCTTATCTTACTCCTGTATGCACTTCGAACGCCTCCCTGAGTTTCCTACTGTGGATCACCTGACAAGTTACATTGTCACATAGTTATTGAATGTGGTTGATAAAGACGCCGTAGTGTTGAAGTAGTTTCCAAATAACTTCTCGGTCGACGCTTTTCAAAGTCCATGAGGTTGAGGTAGACGTTTGACTACCATTCCATGCTTTGTTCACTACTGATGATCCGTAGAACTGCAATTTGGTCAGAGCATGATTTGCCTTAAGAGAATCCAGTCAGCTTGTTCCGGTGGGTTCATTCATTCTCTCCAGGATACTGCAACTTAATATTTTATTCGGAGTGGACAAGAGCACTATTCCATGCCAGTAGTTCTTGCAGAGGCCTAAGTCGCCTTGTTCTTAATTCAACCAAAGTGTGTAACAATAGTTGGTTACAATTGCGTAAACCAAGTACAAGTAAGAAAGCTGGATACAATATTACTGACATAAAAAGAAATTGAAAAATCAATAATGTGACGTGTACCACTGGCAAGATTTTATAAGATGCAATAGCGACGGAAAAAGTCGCTGAAATTAAACCGTCACTACACTAATCAAGACAAAACAGGAAACAAACTACTTATAAATCCCTGTTAGTAGTATACATTACAGCCACAATTAGCGAAAACAAAATATGACAATTCCCATTTACATATTTAGAAAAAAACAACTAAGTGAGTGAAAGAATATATTCCTTTTTCAATTAGTTCCTCATAATATGCATATTGATCCGTCTGCTCGGTTAGTTATTAGGACATCCAAAAGCAAGACAGAGTCATTTTGCTCTATATCAACTGGCCGACATACTAACTCTCTGAATTTCGTAATTTGGTTAGATGTTTGTTTAAACCGGGCTAGAGCCGACTTGTTCAAATGAAACACTGAAGGAAAGGATATCCGACAACACTTTTGAATAAATACATGAACTTAGCAAGTAAACAGATGAGGGTGCCCATAACTCCCAAAATATTAGTGTTCCTAAGACTGAGATTCAGAGGGGATATTATTAGTGAGATTTTATCACAACGCTTTCGAAAGGATTTTTAACACTACAATGTGATAGTCAGTTCAATAAGTAATAAGATGCTCAACTCTCAATACAGCAAGCATCCAGTCTGTCTTACCTCTACATCTTTATATGCACCAATGCGAAATGTTACACAAGGAAGGCGTTCAACTGACACAAATATTAACAGGAAAAAATATGCGAATCAGAAATCTCTTAGTATTGATACAATCAACGACTTTCAATACACAGTCAAACAATCTCCTCGTGATCTCAAAGTCACATTTCAAGAGGTAGTTGTTGTTTGGAGCTCAAGATTCTATTGTAAACAACCCAATTTCAATTTAGGAGATGATGAGTAAATGGTAAGTTGTGTATAAGGTACTGTTTTTCTTTTGTATTACTTGTTTAAGACTTTTCCAGAGTGCATTTTCGGAAACCAAAACCTGTTTCTGCATTCATTCATTCAAGAGACTAATTTACAAGTGTGCCCGCAGTATTTTAAAATTCACCTATTTAATTCGGTATCCAGTGGTTTTCTTCTTCACAATACTTAAGAAAATCTATATAGTCGTGTGAACGCAAAATTTCAACTTGACTATGGTCAATTGATCTAAAAAAGGAGAACTAATAGTGCTACTTATTAGCAAGCAGGACAAAACATCTGATGAAAATACTAACGTCAAGTAAACTAATCCTACAAAACATCTTAATATGTGGATGTTGTTTCTTGTTCTCTGACCCCGTATATAGTCCAAACCGACTGTGGAGATGTAAATCACTAGCTTAGACAATTAACTTTGCGCCTTTCTATATCTTGAGTGTGACTAACATTTCACTGTCGGACAGTTTCTATGGTTTGATAGAATCACAAAGCCTTTTTTTGGAAGAGTAGTTTTTAGTGTAGTTTTCCGTACTGTCTTGTTTCCCTGATCCCTAACTTTGGCCTAAGTTAACATGTTACTGATTATTATTATTATTGTATCCTTCAGTTCCTAGAGGAACATAGGGCTTCAGCTGCGCACCTCCATTGACTTCTGTTTTTTGACAACTTTTTCACCCTGCTCCAGGTCTGTCCACATGCTTTCATCTCCTCTTCACATGACCTCCTCCAAGTCACCCTTGGACGACCAACTCGCCGCCTCCCTTTCGGGTTCCACTCGAGGGCTTGTCTAGTGATGTCACTTGATGGTTTCCTCAGCGTATGGCCAATCCATCTCCATTTCTTTCTGCCTATTTGTTTCACAATCGGTTCCTGATTGGTTCGCTCCCAGAGATCCCTGTTGCTGATCTTTTCTGGCCATCTGATCTTGAGTATTGAGCGGAGACAGTTGTTAATGAAGGTTTGAAGTTTGTTTGAGATGCTCTTTATGACTCGCCAAGTCTCTGATCCGTATAGTAGCACTGACTTCACATTGGAGTTGAAAATCCGGATCTTATTTTTGATGCTGATTGCTGTTGACCTCCACACAGATTTGAGAGTAATGAAAGCTTGTCTTGCTTTTCCGATTCTGGCTTTGATGTCCTCGTCAGTTCCGCCTGTAGTTGAGACGATGCTTCCCAGGTAGGTGAAGGAGGTTGTTTCTTTCAGGTTCTTCCCATTTATGCTTATTGTGGTCTGTTGGTGTTGTTGGTATTGGCCAGGAATCTTCATCACCTCTGTTTTATCTATGTTCACTTGAAGTCCTATCTTTGATGCTTCTTCTGCCAACTTGTTACTTTTCACTTGTATATCTTCCAGTTTATGGGAAATCAGACATATATCATCGGCGAAATCCAGATCCTCCAAGTCTTTTGTGTCAGTCCATTTTATGCCTGTTCCCTCGTTGGTTGCCGTTGTCTGTCGCATTATCCAATCAATTGCAATCAGGAAGATCATTGGTGATAGTAGACAGCCTTGCCTCACTGAGGTACAGGCTAATTTTGTCAGCACTAATCAGTTGTTATTGTTATTAATATAGAAATATATTGTCATAAATATTAGCTCTGACTCTAAAATATGACTAGATCATTTAGATGAACTTTATTTCAGTCTGTCTATTATACAGTTCATCTACAGAGATGCACACCAATCATGCATCATTGAGTTGAATACTACCTACAATTCACTTGACAGATCAGTTATTCACCAGTGGCAATACATGAAAGTTACCAATGGTTTTGATATTTGTTTCATCCTAGTTTGGGACTCTTCATCAGCACGTACCCACCAGGGTTCGCGACCTGGAGGTTACATCGGAGCCCTGGTGTGCAAGAGTGCAGTGCAGCATTGCAGTCACTCATCGTCTCGGAGAGAATTTCCCGGGCCTTAGGCAGAGACTGTCATCCTTTGAATGAGGGTTTCCTGCGCAGTCGCCTTTCCTAACCTACGGAGAGGCACTTCGTTAAATCCCGATAGGTGCGCGCTGCTGAAGAGTTGCAAACTAAGACGATATGAACAGCTGTCCAGTACTCCCAGTTGGTTTTCCAATGGTTCTCCAACTGATGTTAGTTAGCTCATGATGAAATTCTCCATGCAGTCAAATAAAATCCCTACAAAAAACCAATACTTGGTTTTATATCAATATGTATACTACTTACATTCTGCTTCTCCTTAAAAGCTATTTCTAAGGTAAATCAGTAGAACACAGTGAGCAGCAGTGTCAGTTGTTGTACAGTATATCCTTGTAATTCACAAACAGAAGGGATACATTCCCACTGAAGTTGGATAAACTGCCAGTTATTGTTATTGGTTATTGTCATAGGCAAACATACTTATCGTCTTCAAGTTTGTATCCTAGTCACTTGACATTAGCATAACAAGAAAAGTGGTCATTTAATATTTTATTCAAGGAAGCATCAAATACTGCTAAACCCTACTTCCTTTCCCACCCACTCCACCCCCACCTCTTCTCATTTCGTGCACTCAAAATTTGATACTCAAAACAAAGGTCACTCTGTATATAACTTCAAGAGTTGACCTTAACAGCCTTCATGAAGTAAGTAATCTTAACAAAGTAGACGCCATTAAAGTAGTTAATAATAGAATTAATAAAAAAACTGTTAATTATACTTATTCATTAATCTCACTTGTTCTATCCTGAATAATTTATCAGTTGTGTTTTTTAAAGGGACAGAAAAGAATTCCTCGTCATTCATTTAGTTAAAATAAGAAGCTCTATATCGTGCAGCTGTCTGTCTGGATTTATTCGCCTCTTTGAAGCATAGTGCCTTGAAAAAACCCGTTAAACCGACCGAAGTTACAGTTTCAACAAAGAGTGACAGAGAATAAACCAACGATCGATTAGTTCAAGGGGCTATTTCCTCAATTTATGTGACTCTCCGGTACTGAGTCGTCGTGATTATAAAGGGCGTTTCAATTTATCTGTCTGTCTGTCTGGATTCAACATAGAACTTGCCACCGAAGTGCAGCAGTTCCAGTTGCCACGTTCCAAACAGCACACAGAGGTAGACAGGAAGATGAGTGAAGAAAATCAATACAGTTTGACGAGTATAAGAGTGAAACAGAATGGGTAATGGTAAAAAGGAATATGAAAGATTACAGAGACTGAATACATCTGCGCCATTGACAACGATTTTGAGCCATGTCACCTATTGTCTCCAGCCATTGATTCCTAGAGTCCCGAGGGCCCCAACCCGGAAGTCTGCATCTCCCTACCTACCTGATTCAGTTTAACTGTCAAGGATGCCATGTTTTGTTTGGCCACCACTTACTCTTTTCCAACCTGCACCTATATCAGCTAGTAATGCCCGTCGGTGGAGGCGATGGTTAGGCATGCGCAGCACGTGACCCAGCCATCTCAATCTATGTAACTTTACAGTCTCGTCGATTGATTCGTTTCAATTTATCATTTCCGAGCCGGGTAGTATTTCTTTGTCTGTTCATCTACTGGCTTAGAATCCAATCGTGTGTATAGTGTTTAACTCACCATATAACGTGACTGCCCTTCAGTTTTCACTTCGGATTCGATTCGTTCAATTTTCCGAACTCCAAGGAGTCTACTTTTTTGATTTACAGCTTGATTACACACTGTATTTTTGGTAAGAGTATGGAATTTTCAGCATGGATATCCATAGCCCAAATTTCGCAGACCGACTATAGATATCAGGTGTGCGGCGGCAGGGGATCGAACCTCAGACCATGTGCATGGTCGGCGAGAGTCCTAACCACTGTGCCACCGACGCACTTGATATACCAGTAGAAACTAGTCTACTACTACTCACCTAGTTTCTTTTATGGAGAGTTAGTTTATAATAATAATAATAATAATAATAATATCATATCAACAGCTTTATTATGTCCTTCAAGAACTTATATTAACTAGGAGAGGCTGGGTATGCGTAAAGATTGATAATTTTATGCTAGTTGGTTTGATATATGTACACTGTAGGCAAGTTGTCTGTTTGATTACATAGAAGGATCTATGCACACACACACACACACACACACACGAAATGTTGTTCCTCGTAATCCGATTCAGAAGGGATTCAGCTTTTTATGATTGGTTAGCCTTAAGGTAATAATTCTGCTCCAGAAACATATTGCTTTAATATTGTTTCAAGGCTTTACACGCTTTCCATACAAATGGTGTGAATCTGTGTTGTAATGAATGACAATCATCTCTGACTAGCACTGGAATCGGCAATGACATTTTTATTCATGTTTTTTTCTTTCTTATGCTTCTCAGTACCGCTGTACACTCACGTCACCTAGATGATTTCCAAGAAAAGTATTGCCACACTTAAAGTGAATAGTGGATGATGACGATGATTGGAGGGTAATAAAAATCCAGGTAG
Source organism: Trichobilharzia regenti (assembly GCA_944472135.2). Lineage (NCBI taxonomy): Eukaryota > Metazoa > Platyhelminthes > Trematoda > Strigeidida > Schistosomatidae > Trichobilharzia > Trichobilharzia regenti. Next base: position 60,780,865 of record OX235270.1, read on the forward strand.
CAGGAGGTTTTCGAACGAGCGACTTTCATTTCAGCCATCTGAACTGTAATTACACATTCAAGTCTGACTCAGACAGTCTTCTAAACAGTACTTAACCCAGTAGTAGCATGTAACACAAGGGAGAGGATAGTTTGGGCATCTTTTTGTAGTATCAATAAAGAACCCTAGCACTAGACAATAGAACAACTGATTAGCTGATTGAATTACCGCTATCGAACTTTAGAATACACACACTGAAAAGCTCACATGGAAGTAGATGAAAGAAATAGAGGAAAACCTATGGTAGACAAAGAACAATTTTCATTTCGAGACTTTGTACTATGATAAGCAGTTCATACATCCTTGCATGATTGGATTTCTCTGTAAAGGAATAGTTATGATTTCGAATAATCAATAACGATAAAGGAAAGGTATATGTGAAACTCACGTTTGAACCGACTTGTAGTAGAGACTTTGTTATTCTGTTTGACGGTGCAGATCGCTTCGTACGACTACCTAATTGTTGTCGGCCAGAATTCGCCAGTAAATTATGCCCTGTGATCCTGTCGAATATATCATAGTGTACTATAGTAGGCATAGTATTATGCCGCATGAAAACACCGATAGATGAAGCGAATGACGATACTGTAATGTTATAACGTATATATCGTGCTGTGGGCATATGCCATTGGCCTGACCATGATTTCATTGGTTCAAGGATAATATTTACAGGTTTATTTGCTTCAAGAATATACGGAGGAGAGGTGGGATCGAAGAGACCTGAATGAAATGTAATAGAAATATCTTTATTAATATTGAATACTGAATAGAGAAAGTAGGTGAAAAACGAGTAATGTAGAAAAGAACTTCTAACAATATTCGTTAATTGGTAACTGCAGTTCAAGAGATAACATTGACCCTTGTATTATGTGAAACAATTTAGATGTACAGTCGTACATTCTACAATCTTATCGTTGACAAATATGACGAACTTACTTATAAAACTTTTTAAACAATTAACAATCGATCGGAGTTAAGTTAAACCGAAGTCATTTTGCAGGCATAAACAAAAGCACAGTAGACAATAATACAAAACACAACACCTCTGCACAGGAGTTGTAAAATTAATTAACTACTGCATTTGAAAAAAGGATGCAAAGTGTCCTTCCTTTTTGTTTTTCCAATCCCTTTCCTTCCTTCTTATTTCTGTCTCTTTTCCTGTTTCTCTTAATTAGGTTGCATAGAGCTTTTATTCTCTTTTGTGTAAAATTTTGATCACATTTGAATTTGTGTAATGTTGTACACAACTCTGCTGCTAACAGATATGGCAGCATAATAGTAGTATGCATTAGTAGTAGAAATAAAATACACACACAGGACGAAAACAACAACAACAACAACAACAAGGTAACTAGTTAGCTGAATGAGACAGCGAAAGACAGAAATAAACATTGTTTAGTATATTCTCGTGATGTCTGTCTCTCTATATGTCTATCTGAATGAATGAATTGATCTGGTTCATTTTTCTTGAGTAATTATAAGGTTGTAAACCCCTTGTCTGAACAGGAAGTGCCTAATTCATACTGTCATAACTTAAAGCGTATGGTATAGTGGATGAATAAAAGAGATATGCCAAAAACACACGACACATAAATTTGATATGACAAGTGGAATAATTAATGAAACTTATAAATGCGTGTAGCACTTGGATACTGGTGTTAGTATGTAATTCTATATTAATTTATTTAATGGACTCTATATATCACACACAATGAAACTGTGTCTAATTAATTGACGCAATAATGTTTCGAACGCAATTTTATTGTTCATAATCATATCAATTATAATTAAACAACTTCGAATTCTACTACCCATTTGACAGTAGGATAGAAAAAACGAGGGCCGTAAATATGTAGTTTTTAAGTTATGTAGTTACAATTGATACGATTATAAGAAAAAGAAATTGAGTTCAAGACATCAGCTAGTGAATAATACTGCATCACTTAGTGACATATCTAATAAAACTATTATTATATTAGATGATTGGAGGCAATCGGCCATAGGGAACCTTGGACCTAGGTCTCGTGCCAGTTGGCACTCGCCAGTCAGTCAGAAAGGCGTATCTGCGACTTTGAAGAAACTCATGTCCCTTCTGAGAATCGAACCCGCGTCACCCAGTGCCAACTACAGTCAGAGACGTTACCACTGAGCTATTCCAGCTCGCGATTGACCTCCTGTAGAACTGTAGTGGATATTTTGATTTGACACTAGTAACTAGTGTGATGTGTCTAGTCCCTTCTTTGGTGCAGACTGAATTCTATCAGTCAGGTTGTAATGTGGCCACCATTCAAGGTAGCTCGCCATCACTGTACATGTTGATTTCATGATATTAGATGGGTTCGAATCTCAGAAGGGACATGACTTGTTCCTTCAAGGTTTCAGATACGCCTTTCTGACTGGTGAGTGCAAACAAGCACGAAACCTAGGTCTAAGGCTTCCTGCCAACTGCCTCCAACCATCTAATATCATCAAATCAACGTGCAACGTGATGGCGGGCTACCTAGAATAGTGGCCACATTACAACCTGACTGATAGAATTCAGTCTGCACCAAAGAAAGGACTAGACACATCACACTAGTTACTAGTGTCAAATCAAAATTATTATTATTTCTGAATGCACATTACCCTATATTGATTTTTATTTAAATATCTAATCGATTCCACACATGTATATAAAGGAAGGAAAAAGTTGTATGAGTAACTTGATATGATTATGAGCAATAATCTTTGTTCGAAACGTCATCAATTAATATTCCTGTGTATCATTGTATGACTTATCAAAATAAAATCCTATTCATAATGGAAACTAATATGAACTAAAATTAGGAAAGCACTGAACCTTTGAAAAGATTATGATGATGGTATATCTAACACTAGCTAATATAAACGGTTGAACGCTACACGTTAACCAGTAGCCAGGTCGAAATAATTTCGTATATATATTCATGTGTTATTTATAGCTTGTTCTCTCTCTCTCTGTTGCGAGAGAGCGAGCGCGCGCTCTTCGTCCGATACATGTATACGAATAAATTTATTTTTGAACAAATTTCAAACAATAAAGCTGGATAATAGTTTTTTTCAGTTTCCTTCTCACAAAAAATGGGGAGAAGAAAAGAAAAAAACAAAACGAGAAAATTTGTTTGCATACATAATTCTACAGACATGCATAAACTAGAAGATGAAAGCATATGCCAATGTGCGACGTTGAAGGAGAGACAAAAATAAAATTCCAACAATAGGTAAGGTAAAAAAAGTGATCCTGTTTGTCACTCGAATTTCATGCAGACTAACAGAAAATGCACCAAAAAAAAGAAACAATTTTGTTGAAAGATGATTGAGTGAGTCACTTTTTCCCAGAGGAGGGAAATTATTACATAAAAAAAAGATAAGAATGACTGATTTAGTTGAATGAGTTACACATAACAAACAAGTGAAATTAAATACATTTGTTGAATAGAAAAATTTAATAGTCAAGTAAAAGAAACACTTATTTGTACCAGTCTATGTAATGTGTAATAGAGTTTGTGTTTTTTTCTCAGTGTAGGCACACACATATGCTGAATAATTTTGGAATATTACCCAGGGTGTTATCACCATCATCATTGTCATCATTTTACACACAAAACAGCATTTCTCTACAGAAGCAAAACAAATATAACTAATGATACAACACGGCATCTGATATAAACAGTGAACTCTGAAAGAAGAGGAACAGTAATTTTTTTTAATTCCTTCACATTCCCAGTGGAACATAGGGCTTCAAGCTAGAGGCTTGAAGCTTCTGTAGAAGAGTTTATTTTTGCAGGATGGGGTTGTCAGCCTCATGCCCAACCTTTCCTCTTTACCAGCATTATTTCTGGCTTGTCGAGGTAAAGGAGTTCGTCGACGGGGGGTCGAACCCCAGACCATGTGCCTGATCGGAGAGCGTCCTAACCACTATGCCACCGACGCTCAACATATGAAATTATTAATGACAATATTAAGCTTCCAAAGCTTTCGTGGAGTTAATTACTAATTGTCGTTCATATTTATTCCTATTTAATGAAAATAAATGCCAATCAGCATTGCCTTTAAGGAAATAAACAATTTCAATGTGAAGTATTCATGTTGCTAAAGATATAATCATTCCATTCTCGTCCACCAACTCTTTACTGCCATCTCCGGAGGAGTAGTCTAAACTCATCACAAAGTCTATTTCAAGGTGCGATATCATCGAAAACTGTGAAACTTTATATAAAACACGAAACCATTCTATGCTAGGCAGTATTTAACACCATTCCATAAGGAATACCATGTGGGAATTAATCTGATACGTTTATTCCACATGTATGGTGATCAAAAACATATAATGACTAGAAGATAAGGATTGGATTCTAGAAGCCAACTCCCAAGTACCTTAACATCTTCACAAGTTGATGTAAGACTAAACAACATAAAACTGGTTCCCAACCTTCAGTGAACAATAAAAACGAAAAGCATTCAAACGTCTACATTTGTTAAATTCCAGTTACGTTTGGAATCGGTTTCAGACTATATATATATATATATAAATTTGGGGTGGAAACAGGAGCATACTGACCAATGGTGTGAAATTTAATGCTTATGTCTCAAAGAGATGTTATCACTAGAAATATTTGTTTTCTAGACAATCTCCCAATGCTTTTATCCTGATTAGAAGGGAAATAATCAATAGAGTAAGCATGCCAATCACAACTAAACTGCCTTATATATGAATGAATAATGTGGAAAAAGAAAAATCTTCTACAGGAGAGCCAAGGGATTACAACAAATACGGACGAGAGGCTTGAATTGAACAAACACCTATAGAATATATATATATATATATATATATATATATATATATATTAACGCAATTTTGGAAACACGTTGTTTACGCAGCAATCCTCATCTCACATTATTTATTTATTTATTTATTGTACGTATAATATAATTATACAGTTGATTGAAACAGAATGGAGAGGAAAAAAGCCTTGCATGTACAGAATGCTTAAGGCATTATCGAAAAGAAAAGAAACAAAATTGACTAATCATTTAGATATTGTTTACATTGAAATGATATCAGTGGCAGATTTTGTCGAAAATAAACAAAAAAAAAACAAACAGAAAAACATATTTTGTGCATATACACATTTGTCTTAGTTAAGAAATGACCAGTAAAACGTATTCTTAACCACAATAACAAGAAACGCCCTTATGAACTTGGAGCAACTGCAATAACTTACTGATTAAGTGTATCACAGAGTACAATGGCGACAGTATTTCATCCTTGGTTGATGTCTTGAGATCGTTACAATAACTACTATTTATTGAAATTATTTTGAACTTCGACTAATTTGAGTGATCTCTATTGACATGTCATCACCCTGTATGGGCACTTCGATACTGACTTGTGGATAGCTCAGTGTTATTAGAGTTGAGAACTCGATAACTCCCTGGGATGTGTGCATAACCAGCTGAAGAGTACCGAATACAACAAGACGCGAGTGCATTACCGCTATCAACCAAATAATAATGACTCACAGTATATATATTATTATAGATATTATTGTCATCTCGTAGATATTCTGACCTGTTGAACATAATGAACCACAACAAGTGGAGTGAACGACCAAGAGAAAAATTATATAATGCTGATGATAGCACACTGAGACACACTTGTGAAGCACTACTCATAGGATAGTGTGGTACGCGTTGTACAGGCCTTGCAATAATGTTAATTCACAGATTAGCCTGGTCATACCAGACTGTTATCTCATATACAATAGCCTATCGGGGCAAATAAAGCTCACACACACACTCAATGTGAATTGTTTAAACCAATAAAACAGAATACACCAGTAGGCAACATAAAACAAATGATAGATTCGCAAATCCCTAACACTGTGTGTTTGTCTGTCTGTTTTCAACATAGAAATTTACACCTATGTGCAGCAGTTCAAGTCGCCACACTCCATGTACCACACAAGAGCAAGAGAAGAAAGTAGAAGAAATACATAATAGAGACAGTCAACAGAGGTGTCAGACAAAGGAATAGTGATAACGAAGAACAATATAGCTTCATTGGAAATCATAAGTCAAAAGGAGTGCATGAATCTTCGCCAGACACAGAGAACGATTTTGAGCCATATCATCCTGAGGACCCCAACCAGGAAGTCTACACCTTCCTAAGTGACTGGCTTAGACTAAATGCTGTGGATTGCACTGACTCATGACGCCATGTTTGGGTTTGGCCACCACTAGCTAACTCTTTTTCAACCCGACCCTGTCAGCTAACATTGCCTGTCGTCGAGGAAGCCGATGACTTGGCACACATAACACAGGTACTAACCATCTCAGTCGGTGTAATTTCACAGCCTGATCGATTGGTTTCCCCTGCTTACCTAGAACTCGACGCCTAACCTCAATATTGCTCACCCTATCATAGGATTTTGCACAGGAAACAGAACGCAGGCACCTATGATCAAAGACGGCTAGCCAGCTTATTCATATCTTCCACTTTCAACGGCCAGATCTCACAGCCATAAAGAAGGACGAAGCGGACTGATGAGCAGTACACACGCCCTTTGGTCGACAGCCAGCCGGATATCACGTCTACGCCAAAGACGGCGTAAACTGGCTGGCATATGCAAAACTAGCCCTCTGTATCTGTACTCAGCTGAGATTTCGTCAGAGATCAACCCTTTGGCACTGGCTGATGGTACTTCCCAAATAAGTGAAGCGGTCAACGTGCTCCACCACTTCACTCCCCATTTCTAACCTAGGTGTCAGTGTGGTCCAGTCCTGTAACATCATCTTACATTTGACAGCAGCAAGAGCGAATCGCATGCCAAACATTCGTAGATTGATTGCATCTCAAGATGTTCAGGAGACTCTGCATTTTGTCAGCGTCCTCACCTAGAAGGACTATATCGTCTGCATACTCCAAGTCAAGCAGATTATTCCCTGACAGTAAAAAGTCAATCCCTGAGTGTCTGAAGTGAGCTAGGGTTAAGTCCATTAGTACATCTATGATGAAATTGAATAGAAATGGGGATAATGTATATCCCTGACTGACACCACTGGTCGCCACCAGTTCAGATGACAACTTGCCGTAAGCCCTTATCTGGCTGTATGAGTACGAGTAGAGTGCCTTAATCAGTGCCATGCATTTTCTCACCATTCCCTTTACAGCCAATCATCTCCAAAGTACCTCTCGGTCGACAGAATCGAATGCCACCTTTAGGCCGAGAAATATAATGATTGTTGGGCGCCGGTAGGAATTCCTATGTTCTAGAATCTGTCGTAGGGTGAAGATATGATCAATACACCCTCTTCCTGGTCTAAAGCCTGCCTAACTCTCTCGTGTTTGTACCTCCCGAGCACCACTTAGTATACGCAATATTATTGAGCCTAGGACTTTAGATACTATACTAGTCAAGCTAATCCCTCTGTGATTATCCCAGGAAGACTTGTCTCTCTTCTTGTATATGGGATAATCAATAACCTAAACCAACCCGACGGGACTTCCTCTAATTCCCTAACACACTTAACAGACCATAGTGACATTTGTTTGGCTTGTTCTATCTCTTACTTAATATATGTCAGCAAGATTTCTGTTGAATACGATCGCGTCAGTTTGAAGATTAGTCGAAAAAAATTATTATCATTCACTTGAGTACTTCCTGTCTACCTGACAATATTTGTGTCAGAAATCACAATTATGTGTTGACATTATGGACAGTTGCAACACAATTCAGCTATAAGAGGAAAGAAAAAAGGTGTCCTATTGAAGGCTGTAAAGTGTGTGTGTGTGCGTCTGTTGCGTAGCTAGCTGACAGTAGTGTGAAAGACTATCACCACCATCACCCACAACTAAACATATAAGTCTCACTTTTCATTCACGATTGACAGTGAAATAGAAAACAAAAAGAGGCGTGTAAACAGTTGTAGTTTTAATAGAAATCAATGCATGCAGAACTGTCTGTGAATGCAAAAGCCAATATGTAAGCAAAAAAGGCATATACACAGTTAGCTCTCTTCAATTTATCAGCTAGAATAGGCTATTTGTTTATCTTCATCCAGTAAACTTGTTTCTTCCATCATGAGTGAATCATTCCCCTGCATAAAATTCATTGATTGTTTGTTTGTTTGTCTGTCTGTTTTGCATACTCGTGTTTGTCTGTTACACACACACACACACTCACTCACCATTAAGACTATTCGGGGTTCAAGCGATACATGATAAATTCATTAACAAGAACATAGAATAATAAAAAAGGGTAATCGTGTCGAACAACAACAACAACAACAAAACGAACACAAACATCTGGATACATAATGTAACATCCTGGACACCACACACACACACACACACACGTGTGGAAAATAACTAACTGTTCAGAAGATGGATGGGAGAATCAACAAAAAACCAAATTTACTGAAATAAAGATTTCTATGTTAATAAGTTTCTTTCAGCATAACTGAATAGTGCACCCCATTTATTAGATAAAAAAGAACATTATGACAAGTTAAACTTTAAGCACCAGTAAATAACAATGGAATGGCAACCACACACACACCGATGACCTTGAAACTTTCAGTAGACAAGTTACTGAAACCTCGTAAATAATATTGTAATCATAAAATATGCTTAATGAGGTGTTTCATCATTAAATGGGATATCTGGCAAGTTCCAGGTTAGGTTTGGGGAAGATTAAAAGTGAAGGGTTTAGGCTAAGGGAAAGATCAAGGTTAGGCTAACCTAATGACGGCGACCTTGGTGTTGGTTCGAGTTAGATTAAGGTTAGTTTAGGGATATTTTCACGTTAAGTTCAGGTTAAGGAAAGATTAGGGTTAATGTTAGGGTTAGAAGACTTAGATAATCACATGCATAGAATGTGGTCACATAACTCTCTTGATACTATAATCCCAAACAAAGGTGTTTTTCTCTCACGTCAGAGAAGAATATCCTGTGTAACAGTTTCATGCCTTTTAATTCATTATTATCATGGATATATGTATTGCATATACGAAAGTCGCCTTTATCATGTGGTTGGTGCGTTCAAGGTCACATGTGTCCGTTGGTACTCAGTAGTGCTGAAAATTGTTAATCAAAACATGAAAATGAATGACTACTGTGTTACCGATGTTCAAGCCAATGAAGATTCTTCTTGAACTATCGACTCAATTGGCCCGTAATAAAATAGCCTAGACTAAAGTATCACATTCCTACAACATTCATACTAAGTATAATAGCTTAGATATAACTGCAAATTCACTAATCCTTTTCACGACCAGTTTCGTGCACACCAGTCTTAGCCAAACACACAATTGCACAAATGACATCGCCACATGTAGAGTTAATTGACTACATGGATATATTTTTTAATTGGAACTATTAGATACTGTTGCGTTTGGTAAAAAGAAACTAGGTTAGTCCTGTATATGTCACTGTTGAACACAAAATTAACATTCACTAGGAGTTGATTCTTTCACAAAACCCGTCCAAATAATATCCTTCATGAGCAACTAATGAACAAATGAGTTCAAGGCAGCAAGCATACCAATAATAATATAGATTTATAACAAAAACGAGATGTTTCAAAGGACTGATAGATTTCAGTAAAAATCGGATTATCTTACGAACTAACAATGAGGGGTTCACATATAGTTTTATCACCTATATCAAAGCAACTAATCTCTTAAATGGGCGAAGTTAAACTATCATAGACAAAACCACAGTGTCCCTGAAGAACCAATCAGAATTCAGCTGCAAAAAAGTCGCACAATCGTTGAAAATTACACTAAAAAATATTGCAAACATAATGCTACACTGTAGTATAGTTGTAGCTAATGTAAGTAAGAATGTCTCCTAGTCAATATACAGATGATCTATGGAGAACTCGCACCATGCGCGACACACCCATTCATCCAAGTGACATTATGTTATGGTACTTTGAGATCCACTGGTATTTAAGACACTATTCTTCAACCTATTCCTAACTCTAACTCTAATCCCCACTTTAACCTTAAGTCCTAAACCTTAATCTTAAAGACCGTAACACTGCATAACAATCTAGATTTGCAGAAAAAGTATGTAGTAACTAAGTAGAATACTGTATCTACCCTCTCTAAGTCCAAATAGGCAGGCTAATTTGATTTGAAACGACATTTCATAGCATTCCCTCTGTCTGATCAGTCCTTGAAAGTCAACTTTTCAAAGACCTTGACTTTGGCTATAATACTTCGAGCGTTTTATGTCGTATTTTCAACAAGGCCTCCAGAGGAGAGGGCGGTACTTTCTATTCCCGAAAACCCATTTCACCCTCTCTCCAGAGTCAGTATCCGTGCTGACTAGACAACACCTCAGCGACGTTGCAGCATGAAAATGAGCACCCCATGCCAACCACCCCACTAACGCTCCCGCAGCGGTAGGTGTCTTCCCACTCCCCACTGTCCGGTCTCAACCAAACCATGGCTGCTTCTCACATGGCACATACTGCCCCATCTCAGCGGGTCATGGCTACTCACATGGTCTGGTCACATAACTGCACTTCTACCTTGCAGATAGCATACAACCATCGTCCTCGAATTAGGGATAATTCCTTAAATCAACATAAGGCCAGCAAGAGCATCTAATATGCTGACAATCCTCTCACCGCTGGCTCCCGTCCGCTGACCAAGACAAGAATGAATAGGAGATTTTACTTTCTTGTGAAGGCCCCCATCCACATCATCTCGACTCATGAACATATTCCACATCCCGAACCACCAGATGTCCGAAATGCTTCCTGTGTAGAGACAATAGTCATATATCCCTCTTGGGGCGGTTGTACAAAAATGTACATACTTTAACTTAGCCTTTAAACAATTTTTCGAAAAAAAGTTCAAATTCAAGGGTGAAATTAGAAAATAGCAGGAATAGGAACAATTATAACTGCAAAGTCAATGTAAATAATAACAGGGCACTAGTAAAAACATACCAATAATTGCAGGATCCTGGGCAAATCGCTCTTGTAATCGATAATCCAAACGTTTTTTCTCCTCTATAGAAGAAATAAACAAAAGAAAAATAAGATAGGGATGTATTTAAATACGTGAGGACAGTGATACGCAAAATACATCGATCACAAATGGATTTATTATTATCATTTCTTTTAATTCCTAGATGAACATAGGGATTCAGCCGCGCGTCTCCATTGCATTCGGTGCTCTGCTAGAGTTTTCACCTAGCTCCAAGTCTGCCCACATGCTTTCATCTCCTCTTCCCATAGCCTCCTCCAAGTCACCCTTCCACTGACGACCAACTCGCCGCTTCCCTTTCGGGTTACACTCAAGCGATGGCTTGTCTAATGATGTCACTTGATGGTTTCCCTAAAGTATGGCAAATCCATCTCCATTTCTTCCTGCCTATTTGTTTCACAATCGGTTCCTGGTTGGTTCGCTAATTGACAGAGATCCCTGTTGCTGATCTTTTCTGGCCGGCCATCTGATTTTGGGCATTGAGTGAAGACAACTGTTAATGAAGGTCTGTAGTTTGCTTGAGATGCTCTTTATGACGCGCCCAGTCTCTGATCCATATAGTAGCACTGACTTCACAGTGGAGTCGGAAATCCGGATCTTATTTTTGATGATGAGTGCTGTTGACCTCCAACACAGACTTGAGAGTAATGAAAGCTTGTCTTGCTTTCCCGATTCTCGCTTTGATATCCTCGTTAGTTCCGCCTGTAGTTAAAACGATGTTTCCGAGGTAGCCAGGTGAAGGAGGTTGTCTCTTTCAGGTTCCTCCCATTTATGCTGGCTGATTGTTGTCTGTTGTTTTTGTTGACCAGGAATCTCCATCACCTCTGTTTTATCTATTTTCACTTGAATGCCTATCTTCTCTGGATGCTTCTTCTGCCAGCTTGTTTCTTTTGACTTGCATATCTTCCAGTTTGTGGGAAATCAGACATATATCATCGGCGAAGTCCAGATCCTCCAAGTTTTTTCTGTGGGTCCAACAAATGGATTTAGGCTGGCATAAACTTAGCTACTAGTCCAATGTTGTATCAATAACTCGCTTGAATATATAATATGGAAAGAAAAACAAAATTTGCATCACATTAACATTTGAAGAGTTGAAATTTGAGCAAGAAATAAGAATTCATTCTCTCACATTCAAAGCATTTGCTAGTGCAGGTTGAAAAGTCTAGTAATTATAATAATCAATACGCTGTTGTCATTTAATTAAACAGTGCCCAACCAAATTCAGTTGGTAGGATTCAAGAGGTTGAAACATGGGTGAGTGATTAAACTGAGGGGAATGATTCACTACAGTGAATATGGAGTCAGTAACCTCCCCACTCCACCCACAACTTTGTAACAGGTGAAGAGTGAACAGAGGAAGCAAGCTACAAAAAAATATATATAGATTTATCAAGATGTTTAAAGAGAGGAAAGAAACAAAGGGGAACAGCTTGTTGACCTGATTTAGACTGACTTTAGACAACACACACACACAAGATGATGATAGTCACAATGCTAGAGAAAGGTCAAACCACATCATTTTGTAAGTAAATACAAAACGGCAGAGAAGAAAAGCAATAAAATAATGATGAAAAAGTATGAGAGGAGGAGGGACACCTGAATGAATCATTCATACTGTCAAACCTCTTGATACAAGTTGGTAGTCAAATAAGGGAAAAATTATTCAATATAGGGCAGAACACAAAATAAATAAGTAATAAAATGTTGTTTTATTTTCGAAATAAGAAGACAAAACGAGACCAATTAATCCTCTAAAGGAATTAATGAATTCAATTGGAATTCTGATAAAGCAAAAACACGCCAGGTCAATTGTCTTGTGATTGATTACCATTGATAAGAGAGGAAAGAGAAAAGTTAAATCATATGTCTATCAGACTAATTTCATTGAAGAATGTGTGTTCCATACTCAACATAACAGGCAGCTGAAGCCTTCATTCTACTAAGCACTACTCACATTAGTAAAACAGAAACAGTCTGTCAGAGAGAATGTATGAAATGCTTTTTGGATTGCCACCCCAAAGGTTAAACGGGCACGCTGATGAATTTATCTCATTACCTCTTACTCAATGCCCGTATAATATTGGAACCAGTGTGGTTGAACACCACAATAAAGTCATTAGTCAGCTGTTCAAATGGTCACTGACCCAGATGAAGTACATAGCAGTAACCAGTTACAGTATCAGATTGTACCCACTGGCAAGTTTTCTAGTTATTCATAGTGAGTGACTGGACTTTATCAGACTTGAGTGTAATGTAACCCGTGAAATGCGTCATGACCGGAGGTGGTATTGCAGTTTAGTGTTTAAAAGATTCAACCAAAGCACCCAATGTATTGAAAGATATTAGATAATTGATTTGGCCTAAGTTAATAGGCAAAAAATGTAGGACTGGAAGATAATAGAATTTTATTTAAGTCTGACAGGAAAGTATTCACTTGAAATACATATGATGCCAATATAGTAAACATGCATAATTCCATAAGATGGATTTTTAGAATATAGACAGACCGACTAGTTGAATCCGTTATTAAGCAGTCGATAGTGATAGCCTGAAAACCAACCGACAATAAATACATGTTGTAACTCGATATATGGCATGGATCCATTTTTCAGGTTGCTAAGTTACAAACAGAATGAAACTTGAGTTTATCAATTTCTAGTGTTTGTAAACAGATCACTGTGTGTTTAGTCATATTCAAACGGATCTTTCAGAAAGAAAGTTTAGTTAGTCGATTGATTTAGTAACTTCCCATAACGAGTTATATTCAATTTAGAGTTAAACGAGAATATATATATATATATATATATTGAATATGTCTTACCTGAAAACGATACAGCCAGTACAAGTGCCAAAAGAAAAGCTAATATCAATATACTGATAATCCAATAATACCAAGGACAATGATGCTTTGATTTCCTTTCAACCACAACCACTGAGTCTGAATGACTTTTGCCTTTACCACGCAATGCGTCAGTTGTCGTCGAATAAGTCGGTTCAATACTTCTTGTTGAGTCAACTAATCCAGGATTGTTAGAACGATTCGGCTGTTGTTGTTGTTGTTGTTGTTGTTGTGAGGCAGATATAAACGTCTGAACAAGAGATGGGCAGTTGACAGTTGCGCTGTTGTCATGTCCAATTGTACCATTATTCATCATAGATACATTTTGTCCTGTACCCAGGTATATCGCATCATTTGGATTACTGGCATTAGTAGAGATGAATGACTGTAAACCAGTTTGACAGAGTGATACATTTGGCAAGATATTGTTCGATAAAAGTCTGAAAAGTAAGAAGAAGGCAAGAGACACGTAGAAAGGCGGAAAAAATATTATCGCAAAATATTACAATTATTACTGTTATCTCTTATCTAGCAAGGGGACAGACAAGTATGCATGTATAATTATGGACTAGTCATCATGTGCTAGAGAGAGAGAGAGAGAGAGAGAGAAAGAAAAAGGCTGTGGAGATAAAAGAAGCGAAAGGTACAGAAGGAAATATTTTTTTTCCAGAAATTATCGTTTAACTAGTTTAGATTTACCTGTCAACAAAAAGAGTTCAAATACTATCTGTGATATTATTTAAAACGGGACTAAAGGCAAAAAAAGGAAAAACAACACGTCCCTGTTTCTTTTTAACTACTGATACTAAATATCAATAGTAAATTGTATGCGCAGTGAAGTGAATATAAAAGAAGAAAGTTTGAAATAAGCAACAGCAGCAGCACTGAGCTATTGACAGGGATTAGAAGTTAGTTATAAGGCTGAAAAGAAGTATTATGCCAGTAAAAATAGTAGCGACAACAAAAATTATTAATGTTATCGATGGAACAAAAGAGGAAATGAATGGAAGTTTAATTAAGACAAAGAGGATTACAAAAAAGACAACAACAACAACAACCACGAAACAGCAACAGAACAGAATAGAAAGGACGGAAGGAGCAAACGAACAACAACAACAACAAAAATAAGTAAAGCAGGTAAGGTGATACCTAGAAATCAATTGGATTAGACGAAATTCTTAGTTAAATGTCACAGAATAATGAAGAAGAAGAAAAAAGAATTGTAGTAGTAACAACGACAACGACAACAACAACAACAACAGCGATCGTGTGAAAAAAACTACAAAAATTCAGTCACTAAGTAATACAGAAATATTAACCGAAAGCGCATGATTAATTTTTGACAATTATGCTAACGAGAGGAGAAGGATAAGGGCTTAATTTTTTTCTCTCTCTCCTTTTTTTGAAGCAGGAATGATTGGCAGGCATTCAAAATAAATGAAAATTTGAGAGATTGAAAGTGTGAAGTGTGGAGTGATACTCTTGTCAAGAAAACAAATTAAAAGATGAAAGTAAAACAAAAGGAATCTTATTTATAGAGACCGAAAGTTATGCGTAATTTAGGAGAGATGTGTAAAAAGTAGACAGATGGTTTCTAGGGATTTGATTGTTTACAGGATTTCATCATGAGTTGACATCAGTTAGAGAACCATTGGAAAACCTGGGAGTACCTTCTGGTTACAAGGCGTGCTCGTGGGTCCTGGGTTCGATCACCGGTGGGTGCGTACTGCTGAAGAGTCCCAAACTACGACAAAACAGCTGTCCAGTACTCCCAGCTTTTCCAATGGTTCTCTAACCAATGTCAGCTCATAATGAAATCCTGTAAACAATTTTGTTTCTAAACACACTGAGTAGCAGTCAAAAGAATAATAGCAACAGTTATAAGCATATAAGTGTTAATGGGTCTAGATGGAACAATATGAAGTGCTCATGATATCATTAGTACTTAAAACTGAGCATGATATTACTGAAGAAAGTGTATCCAAGCTATGTAGAATGAAATGGGAATGAAGAGGCAAATATACTTTAATAACTTTCAAATAATGCTTTATTCACTCAAGAGAATGAAAAGAAAACTCAGAGTGACGATTTATTTCTATTTACCCAAGTATAATGTGAAAATATCACATTTGAGAAGACAGCACTGAAACACTGTCGGTTGACGATTTAAGTAAAAGAGTCGAAAAACAAGACAAATTCAACGGTTGTCAAGTCCCATGCTTTAACTGGAGAGATGTATGCTCAATTTTATGATCTTGCAGTGTATTCAGCTTTAACTGCAATGCAGTTATGGATAACCTGGGATTAATAGGTGATATGTATTTTCTCAGAGGTCAATGACGTTTATGATGTCGTCAGGATTTCATTCTCTTTACTTAAGTCATCGAATGATTAGGAGTAGCCGTTAACTCTGAGCAGTAATCAAGTTAACTGTGTATTAGAGGTGTTCTCAGTAGTTCACATATCAGGAATCATCAGGTACAGACAGATTTGGTCGTGTTTTCTGAGCTGGCTGATTTCGTTGCGAAGCGTCGCTGTCCTTCTAGACATCTTCAACAAAAGCTGGGGCGACGAAAGCTTCACAATTAAACCAACCAGCTCAGGGAACATAACCAAATCAAAATCATCCACCTGAGCTACGAATCTTATATATATATATATATATATGGCAAGGCATTTCGTACTTGTGCAGAATCCTCACTTAATATAATGGTCGATAATACGTCACCTGAAAGAATGTTGTTCCAACCGAAGCGTGCTTCAATAACTAACCAATGCTCTTGCTCCATTTCCTTCAAAAAATTCATAATAGTAGGTAGGATTGTATTTGGCAATGTACGCAAGTATACACAGAAATTCATAGTGATAACTGGATGATTAATGTCATGAGAAATGGGGTAAATGCTATGCATTTTGATAGATAGATAGATGGAAGATTAAGGTAGCACTGTAGTTTAAGCAGGTCATCGGTCTAAGGAACAAGGAGAGCACAGCATAGGCTATCTACAACTTATCAAAGTTGCAATTGCTCTCGAAACACGATATTTTAAGATTATATTTTAAAACAAATAGATAAACTTTCGGTAGAATTCTTTTGATAAGGGTATTTTGGGGATTAAGTTATATTGTGTAGAGTGACTTTCTAAATCTAAACACACACACACATACATATAAATTTCGCGGTGTTCGGAATATTCACTATTCAGGTCAATTATCTATCTAGTTTAAACAAACGATGCAATACAATATGAACGAGCAACAAACGATAAATTAAATACAAGCAAGCGAACAAACAATGAACCCTTGTAACAACGACAACAACAAAATTTACTAATCACCCATCCCTTAATAGGTCAGTCTAAGGACAAGTAGGAATGAACTTGCACGACGGTGTATATTGACAAATGTCAAAACAGAAAATTGGCCACTGTCTAACAAGAGACACAG
This sequence comes from Trichobilharzia regenti, assembly GCA_944472135.2. NCBI lineage: Eukaryota > Metazoa > Platyhelminthes > Trematoda > Strigeidida > Schistosomatidae > Trichobilharzia > Trichobilharzia regenti. Next base: position 60,798,215 of record OX235270.1, read on the forward strand.
ACTACGAAAATGGTTGATGCAAAACAAGTTAAATCAAGCATGTTATTAGACGAATGTAATTAATGAAAACAAAACACGTAGATCAGCGAAGAGTCTCTTTTCGGCGAATTCATTTTCTTAGCTGTACAATCGCAAATATATATGCCTGGATGGGGATTATCCATGAATTGAAATGTAATTAAATAAGTAAGCATCATTCTATGATGAAAATAGCGAGTATATACACGTTGGCTATTACTGCTTAAAAAAAAATCCAAAATCCATCATAACTTTATAAAAAGCTTGTATACTAAACAGCACTGGATAGGCTGTTAAGGATCTTCAATCAAAAATTCCTTGAAGTACAAATGAACCTAAATCTATTCATTGGAATCTGTCAGATCAGTAAATAGATATCCTCATCCAATGGATTGGAATCCATTTATCAAACACTGTTGAAACAGACAATTCCTGAGTTTTTTTTCCGTTTTAGCATAATCCTCTGTGAATTAACACAACAGAAGTTAGAATTCATGGGCTGGCCACTGGAGCGGGTCACCAGTGGCTTAATGGGCTACGAGCTAGCTTGTTTTGTAGGCAGAAGGTCCTGAGTTCAAGCCGCTGTGGTTGTGTACTGCTGAAGAGTCCCAAACTAGGACGATATGAACAGCTGTCTAGTACTCCCAGGTTTTCCAATGGTTCTCTAACTGATGCCAGCTCATGATAAAATCCTCCAACCAATTAGCATAACACTTAATCATTGACTGCTACGCCAATAAAAAGAAATAATATTGCTTAGAAAGTGATTGATTTATACACATAAACACTAAACAATTATTTGATAAAACCAAGCTCCTGTATTCGTAAACACCGCGTTATCACAGTTATTTTTATCATGAGATTATAAACCTGAACTAAGTGTAACAGATGTTACATAAAAAAACCAATAAGAGATAACCACAATTGATTAATTAATTTACTGCAAACCGCTTATAACCTTTTATTTCCATTCGATTAGCGGAAAGATAAGAAGTATCTCATGTAGATAGCTACAGTGTTAAATGATATGAAACCACTACATTCACCAGACTTATTTATCCTCCCTCTGTGTGTGGTCAGCACATCGCCAAAAAGAACTATATATTAATGAAGAAATACAACAACGATAATTTAAAAATAAAATAAGAACTTTTTTTATCTCTCTTAAGCGATTAGGCAAGTGAACTGACTACATCCAGGACTAGATGGAGAATTGAAGTCATAATCTACTTACCGTTATACAAAGAAAGACAAGGGAACAGCTTGAAAACCACCAGAAATACATATAAAGACATAGTCATTCAAAAACGGCACAGTGATATTGTAGTCATAAAATGAGATTACCATTATTATTACTGAACAGAGTGTGGGTGATGGAAGTGGGATAGGGAACTTAGTTTTCATAGATTATGTCAACATGGCTGGGACTGCTGACAGCATATATATATATATATAAAGTTTTATCAACAAAGGTACAGAAATGGTAAAGTTTGGAAACTGTGTAAATCAAAATCACTTCATGAATCAAACATCTTTGGCACAGAAACTGATATAACAGTGTTAGAACTCAACTCGCTGTATTTTACACAGACCTACGCGCTTCAACCCCGAGGGAATAACTATTACAGACAATGAAGTGAAAGTAATTTACATGTTAACTTGGGAGACTTACTGATGTAGTATCAGGCTTTGCGAACCACTAGAGCAGCTGAATTCCAGTTCGTATGTAGGAAGCCTTTTCAAAAAATGCACTCATTATTTTTACACAAGATTATCTATAGAAACGTCTTTTTTACTAGGGTGATACATATATGTCCCATTATTTGAATAAAAACTGTTCAATAAGCATGCATGATACTGCGTTGTAGTCAAGAATACGTCTTTATAGCCACATTAAACGGTGCCGTTGCGTAGCTAACTAACTACCTGGTACCTTATCTCGACACTGTTCACATTGCAGTTACAGAATCTTTGGAAGACACTTGCTATGAGACCTCCTACCTTTGATCTTTAGAACTACACGGTGAATCAGTGTATAATAGGCAGGCATAGCTCGTATTCCTAGAGCTTATCGACGACTATTCGACTTGCTGAGTCAAATTATCTCGTATAAGGCAAAAAGTAAAAAAAAAACGAATAATCACTAGAACACTTATACGAAGAATAGTAGTGAGGATTAAAAAAATAAAAAGAAACTGAATACGTGACGAGATAAGCCTTCTTCTCTCAAACCAAAAGAGAGAGAGAGAAAAGTAAAACACAAAAATAGATGAAGCATAAAATAGTTCAGACAGTTTTTTCACGTCTTCCTCTTTCTCCCTCACCCCACTTTTTACAGAAGAAAAAGAAGAAACCAAAAACAACTGAAATCAAGGGTTCCACCAACCTACAACTCATTACACACATAAAGTGTTCGAGAAATACCAATGAGAGGAGGATAATTTAGTTTATATAAGCTTCCACCAACCAATAAAATAGGAATATATATATATATATATATATATATATATATTTAAAATAACTAGTTTAACAAAAAAGGACACAGACATTTTAAGTCGTGCACAAACTATTGGCAGATACTCAGTATAATTCAGTCTACACCTTTTAGTAGACCACAAATTTTTGAGTTTTTGACTCATAATAATAATAATAATAATAGATGCAAACAAAAAAGATTAACTATCTTGACATAATTTCAGAAACTTAGAATGAAACAAAATCTATCATAATTTAATAATATAAATGAAGATTTATATTAGAAAAAAAATAAGTGTATCAGTCCATTGGTTTATTAACAGAATAATGTGTGATTGCAGTATCTTCATCATTTTTCACAGTACACTTGGTTGATTTCAAATGTCTATGACTTTGAACACAGATATTCTCTCCTCGTATATTATAAAATGGAAATCATTTTTGGTTTATCAGCGAGTAAAAAGAAGGCGATAAAATGCAATGAATCTATTAGATCCCGTAAGATAATTGTCACCCTTACTTAAATAAGGTGCTTTATGATCAACGAATAAGGATAAGCTGTAAGGATAAGTCAACTTGTCTCTCCGTCTGTTTTCAACATAGAATTTTGCTTCGATGTGAACCAGTTCAAGTCGCCACACTCCACAAAAAGTAAGACAAAAAAAGTAGAAAGGAATGCATAATAGAGACAGTAGACAGGGATATGTGACAAAAGGAATAGTAATACGAAGAAAAATATAGTTTCATCTCGAATTATAAGTCACAAGGAGTGGATGCATCTGCGCTAGCCATTGAGAACGATTTTGAGCCATATCACCAATTGTCTCCAGTCATTGATTTTTACCATCCCGAGGACCCCAACCAGTCAGGAAGTCTACACCTTCCAACGTGACTGGCTTAAACTAACTGTTGTGGATTTCATTGACTGACCACCGCTAGCTCTTTTCCGGCCTGACCCTATGTCAACTAACATTGCCTGTCGTCGAGGAAGGCGATGACTAGACATATATAACACAGGTCCTAACCATCTCAGTCAATGTAGCTTCACAGTCTCGTCGATTGATTTCCCCACATTACCTAGCACTCGATGCCTAACCTAAATATTGCTCACCCTATTATACCACTCAACTTAAAGAAATTCAACCCTGCACCTGGGTTGTGTTCCAGATGATGACACTTGACTCCCTAGAACTTACTACCATCCAACTGACCACCTACACAACAACATTATCCGAGAGAACTGGTAACCGCGCCGTAAACAATGCAGTGTGTGCCAACCAGCACCGAAATTGAGGTTCAACAATGCATCCAAACGATTAACTTGTACATACCTAATACCAAATTACTAATATACAGAACATTACGGCCAGTGCCTTGAATACAAAACAGCCATTCAGAGACTGAAGAAATCCGGCTCATTGATGCAAACGATGAACGAAAGACACTTTTATCTCTTGCTTTTCAAGGACTCATTGTTTATTTCAATTAAAAACTGAAATCCAATCGTCCAAACTCAATTTGCTTTCACATTCATTCAAGTAGCTGCATCCCAATTTTAGAAATTACTATTCAACTATAATAAGTAGTTATTATGAAGTGAAAAATATCCCCCTTCCTACGGATGATACATATATATATATATGCATTGTGCGTTGGTGGAACAGCGATAGAGTGCTCGCCGACCACGCAGGTGGTCGCGGGTTCGATCCCCGGCCAACGCATTCCTTTACCTCGCCAAACCGGCAATAAGACTGATAAAGATGAATAAGCGCCTAGCTTGAAACCCTATGTTCCACTGGGAACGTAAAGGAATAAATGCATGTATGCCTGAAATAGATCGCGAAGGAAGTGGACTTATAGCTAGTGTTCACTTCAACTCAATTTACACGTTTCTTTACCTCTATTTCTTTGATGTGGACATATCAACTGTGTTATTTTGAACCACTATACTGTAATAATAATAATAATAATAATAATAATACATTTATCCATGTCTATTTAGGAACACACCAGTTGTACAGACATGGATAAGTATTATTTAAACAATAGGTGACAGGTTGATAACGTCTTTCTGTTTATGTCTACTTTGGCAGTTATCCTACTGAATATTACTGCTGATTGTCGGCGATGTAATAAAAGCAGTTGCTATTGTAACTAGTAAATCTGGTTAACAAAATTTTCCTATTTAATGGAAATATAAAACATCATCACCGGGGTGTATATAAATAAAGCAGTTGAATTGAATGAACGAAAGGATTTACACATTTTCAATCAAAACGCTGTGGGCTAATCCACTTTTCTCCGACTAATCGCAGACTACAGTTGGCATCACCACCACCACAACCACCAGCCTAGCAACTAATCACACTAATAATTGGTTAATTAATCATCTAAGTTACTAAAATGTTAAAGTAGAAAGACTATCTGGATTCTGCTACATTTAGTTCGGTTTGGTTTAGTTAGTATATCCACCACCTATTTTCGCTCTTTCTCCCTCTCTCCGTACACACACACACACACGTGCACACATACGCACACTACTTTAAGTTGTTCACACTTCTTCATTTAGAAGATTTAGTTATCAGCTTTGATTACTACTGTTGAATGTACGTAATGATGCACAAATTGCACGCACACACGCACACATTATAATCAGAACAGAAGATAAGCCTTCATGATTAATTAATTGAATTAATCCACATTACAGAATTACTTCAACAAACTAATTCCATAAGAATACATAAATATGCATATTTGTGCTTTATTTCTTCTGACATACAGTTCTTTTCTCTCTTTACCTGTTTATTTATTATTATTATTATTCAATATCACTGTAATTGGGGTTTTCTTTTCTACTTATTTGCTCGATTATTATTATTATTATTACACGCCTACAACATTAAATGGCATGCATACAATAAAATAAAGTTGCCAGATGCACTAATCATCATCAAAGGTTACACATATATAAAGATTCTAATTAATCCCCTAGCTGTGAAATGATTGAAGCATTTCGTTGTTAATGTAAGAGTAGAAATTTGCGTAGTATGATAGAAATATAATTCAACATAAGATAAGTTTATTTGATATCTTATCCTGTTATTGTATTCCTCATGATTTGCAATAATATGACAAAGGTGTACACACTAGAAATGAATGAATGGTTTATTCTCATGAAAATACCATCTAAGTATTTTTTTTTAACAAGTAGATTGTTCTGTTCATTTGCAAATAATATGCACAGAAGAGAGAGAGGGAGCATATAACCTTTTTATATGAACGTCAGAAAATGTATAAATCATAACAAAACACGAATTTGAAAGTAAGAAACAGAACCTTAAAGATGAGATATACTTTGTATAGACTTTTTACTTTTAAAACCGAAGCTCTAGGATAGCATGGTAAATCTAGACTAACCACGACAGGAAGAGATCGATACGTTTGGTAGTGTGTATCAATTAATTCTATCGGTGACAAGTATTGACACTAATTAAACAGAAATCCTTGCCCAGAAGAGACTTGCCCTATTCAGGTAGGTAGTTAACTGGGGTTCTAGTGAAAAGTTGTGACCAGTAGGGTGCAGCTGGTCGGGTATGAGGACAAATACTTGCCGAAGGCATTGGATAGGGGTCGCGCTATGTCGGGAAGTGGCAGAAGTTAGAATTCATGGACCATTGGATCGGGTCCGAGTGGCCTAATGGTATACGAGCTCGCCTTGTAACCAGGAGGTCCTGTTTCGAACCCCGGTGGATGAGTACTGATGAAGAGTCCCAAACTAGGACGAAACCGCTGCCCAGTACTCTCAGGTTTTCAAATGGTTAATGTCATTCGTGCTCATTCGTGCAAAGCACAAATGCACAACATCACTATAGTGGGACATCTTCAAGTTTTATGAGCAATTAAATCAGCAGTTGAATACAGCACAATTCCCCAAATAACAATCTGGGTAGAAAACGGCTTGCCATCTTTTAACTAACCTTATCAGTAAGTTCTCATTTTATTGCCGGTATATGAATGATACCTTCATCCTTTGTGATAATGGTTCAGATAGAAGTACAATAATTACTGAATTCAATGAAGTACATTCGGCTATGAAATTCACATGCGAAGAGAAATCCAAAGACAGAATTGCCTCCCTGGATGTCCTCCTTACAAAAAAACCAGATGGTAGCATAAAAAGAAATTTCCTTAGGAAAAGTACTTGGACAGGACAATATACACATTTTCACAGCTTCGTTCCTATCGAGTACAAGAAAAATTTAGTGAAGACCCTCAGCCACAGAGTTAGAGCTATATGCTCAGAAGAAGTAATCGAAGATGAATTAAGCATTGTATATGATACTTTGATTGAAAATAGCTATCCCGAAAAATTTGTCAAGAAACAAATGACAAAGAAAACGGAAAAGGAATACTTACTATCTGTAAACAAGAAGCCTCTTTATATACGACTACAATTCAAGGGCGATATACCAAGTGAGATAATTATGAGGAAATTAAGAAAATCAGTTCAAAGAACTTTTAATGCTGGCGAACTACACGCCTCATTCTCTACACGACCGATGGTGATTCGTCGACTGAAAGATGAAGTACCTAGACTAGCTACTTCCAATTGTATCTACTAATTCAACCGCGCTTGTGGAGCCAGTTATATTGGCCTATGCTCTAGGAACTTGATTTTTCGCGCTCACTCGAGAACATCTCCCACTATGATTGAGTAAAGGTGTAGTAAAAACCATCAACAGTTCACTATTGGACAATCTGTTCTAAACCGGCCACAAGGCCAGCCAGCATTGAAGAATCCCTTCTCTATCATCTACTGGGTGCCTAATAAATTGCCAAAATCACCGAAGCACCGAAAGCTCCAAACAGCAGGGGCTATTGCAATTCATGTGAAACAACCAGTGCTGTGTTCAATAGAAGCAAGTCCAGCCCTACTACTACCTTGGTCTTCAGTAGAGACTACAAATTCATGAAGTTGTAATATTGTTTTTCTTGATTTTTCCGACCTTCAGCTTATTTTATGTTGATGCTGTTGAACTGTAATCTATCAATATTATTGATTCGATGTTATTTAAACAAGATTGATGTTGTTCATAACACCAATTCATTCATTCACTATAATGTATATGTAACTGTAGAGCCTGATTATGGAGTTATCGAAAAGACTACCCTTTGTTCAGTATCCATTCTTTTGAAAATTTCCTGTTCCTTCGACCTAGCATCTAATATTTTCTTCTATTGGTTATTAACCTGGCTTTTGTTATTGTTAAGACTATTGTGTTATCTTCCAAAGTACCAGCATCAGTATCAACTGATATGTCATATGACTGTATCCAACCGTATTTTATTTTCAACTGGGCATACGCTGACACAACTGCACGGTTTGACTAATAGTGTTTTTCGCGTATGTATAGGAGAGTTTGTTTACACTGAAATAGATTTAAAGATGAAGTTAATTATTATTGTTATTGAAAAATCCCTATTGTTGTTTCATACATTGTACATGCAGTCTAGTAAACTTATTATTAAACAAGATACTACATAAATCTACAATAGTTATACTACAATGGATTGACTCGGTGGTTCGGCAGTAGAATGCTCACCTACAACCCACATAGTCCGCGGTTCGAATCTCAACCAACACACTCCCAAATCTGACTAGGCTAGTGGTAATAAGACCGGTAAAGAGGGAAGGTTGGGTGTGAGGTTGGCAATCCCATCTCGTAAAAATAAAACCACTGTTATCGAAACCTCGAAGCTCCAGTTTAAAGCCCTATGCTTAACTCGGAACGTAAAGGATTAAAAAAAAATAATACACAACGGATTGACTTTGAAAAAGTCAATAAGCTGATAGAGAGTGAAACTGTAAGATACTGAATAAGTCTCAGGTTTTGTTAAAAATCAAAGCCAATAATTGGAATAACAGTTAGAAAATCAATGTGCTATCTTCTCTCCCCACCTCCCTTTCCTACCTCTTCCTACTCCAGAATGAGTGTGATTGCATACTAAAATAGCTGACTAATTGATGGAAACGTTCATATAAACACATTTAAGCTTAATGTCTTTTATTTCTCGCTTTCTGACAGCAGTATAGGGTCACAAGCCTTTTGAAGTTTCGATAGCAGTCGTATTGTTTTTTTACACGTTGAAGTCGCCAGTCTCACCTCTTCAACCGGTTCACTACTGGCAAGTAAACTAGGCAAGTTTAAGGAGTCCGTCAGCCCACAGTCAAACTCTGACTATAGACACGAATGTAGCTAATGTATTCTAAACGTGAGGGTATCCAAGGGACAGTACTATATTAGACTGACTGCTATGTCCAGTACATACAAACAAAGTGTAGAAACATGAGTCTCCCAACAACAAACAACGTAAACAAACTAGAATTTCATTTTGTTGTAGTAAAACACCGTGTGTAAATATATGGATATGTGCAATGGTTTTCGAGAATGCCGAGAACGCTTATCGTTGCATAATGTAGCATACAAATTTTGTTGCAGTTATTGGACAAGTCTGATAACTTTGACTGTTTAAGTAATCATCTTCCTATTTACATTTATGAAATATATTTGTAAATATCTGGTAAACTTTCAACAAATTTCACTATATTCTCTCTCTCTCCCTCCTTCTCTGTGCGTGTGTATTTACGTAAGTGTGAATATGCCGAGTGTGTACACAAATGAAAACTGACTTTTATTATTACTCTACTGTTAGATGAAATAACTACCATATATACAAGGCAATAAGTAGTTGGAATTTTTGGACGAATTCTTATAGTGTAAACTTAACAACCCAGTTTTGTACTGATCACTAACTGACTGCTAGTGGTCATAATGATATAAGGAGAATGGAGGAGTGGTCTGTCAATTAACTAATTAAATAATTAATTAACAGCATGATATAACAATCATAAACAATAGAAAGTTGCCAGAAATATGAACAAACTAACTGACACCGACGGGTCAACAGATAAATTCTCATAGAAATGAAACAGTTGACATGGTTACATTCTATAAAAAAGCGCATATCGGTGCAAAGTTCTATGTCGAAAACAGACAGACAGATTCTGAATCTCGACGTGAATACACCTGTATATAATGGTGACACCAACCATATTGGTTCAAAGAAGTATCTGGAATACATTTCAAATCGATATGTGATTTTTTCTTCTAATCCTTATTATTATTTGTTAATACTAGTTTTAGATAAACAGCTTACACAGGAATTTTACGGTAGTTTGACAGAAACGTAGAATTTCTTTATAAGAATCAACTAAAAACCTACTCCTGAAAGGTGTGAAAACGCTAAAGCCTTCTCTTGTAAGGATACGATTTACTTAAGCATGAAAACTACAGGAAAAGAGATAAATACTTTGCGTAACATCAGTCTACTGTTAACAATTATGCACATATATTAGCCCAAATGATGTATTCAAATCGTTTCACATATGAGATGTAGGATGTGCGGGACTGTTGACGTTGAAAAGCAGAAGACTATGGTTCCCTCATATTTTGAATGTGGTCATGGTGAACAATAAGGAACAAGAAAGCTTATATATATATATATATATATATATATATATATAACTCAAAAACTTCAGTCACATAGAGAAGTGTGAAATTACGTCAGGTACTGACTGCCACAGTTATTCAGTAACTTGTAACACGAAGCACACAACTGAAAGAGATAACACTTATCATAGACCAATGGATAGCAACTGTGAAAACACTTTGTTTATTGAATCTAAAGTCTTGATGTCGAAAAGGAGACTAAATGATTTCGTTGTATTTTGAAAGAAACTGTTTCTCTGTATAGTATTCTATCAAATTAGTGGTACTTATTGCCAAATTTTTCAAAGCTAATTGATACAGCCAAGAACTAAATCTTTGCATATTCGATCGAAATACGCTTTTTGTGCATAAATTACTTAAAAACAAGATATATATATATATATATATGCAATAAACAGTGAAAAGTTACTATCGCAATTACTTAACGTCCAACAATAGGACATATATATATGTAATGCCAAAGCCGAAAAACCAAAATGAACCGCTGAATCATTTATTCGCAGTAATCATGCACACACACACACACTCACACACAAACACGCAAAAGGAAACATGCATATAAATACTGGTGGAGCAACTATATCAACAATGCCAACGTGTCGACAGCTCGGTTTGCTGTGTAAAGCTAAAACCAAAATAAGCTGTACATGATATAATAAAAGGATGAAGTGAAAACAGATGATGAAAAAAAAAGATGTTAATAGGTGTAAAAGTGGAGGGAGAGTATGCGCGCACACGATTCTTGTACGGTGAAAAGATAACACTTAAATGTCAAAACAAAAGTACCTACTTATAATCTACGGTTTCGAGGTGCAAATATATATGTGTGAACAGACATTAACAGTCACTTTCCCTGTCTACATTTCTTCGAAGCATATTATTATTATTATTATTGTTGAGCGAATCCACCTCTAGAAAAAATAAAACTAAAATACTACAAAAATATTGATAACACTAATAACATGTGAAAAGGTTAGCAGTCGTGAAAAACATCTGCCTATATATATAGAGCTAAGATGCAGACTGAAAGAGTTGAAACACAGGCATTAAATTAAAGGAAAAGAGTGTAGACTAGGATATTATGTCTTATTTCTTAGTCATATATATATATATATATCCACCTTCTTCATTCGTTTCTTTTTCCTTCTTTCTCGTTCCAACTTCATTATTACATCATTCTAATGGTAATAATAATCCTAATAGTAACAGTAATGATCAGTATAACAAGGAAGATAAAACTACAATTTCTGAACAAGGAATAGTATTAGCATTAAGGGAAAAGATAGAAGAAAATAAGCTGATGCCACTGATAATCTAGGTGAACGCGTAAAAGTGATAGTCAACTTCGGATTACCTAAACAAACGAGGTGGGGTGGGATGGGGTGGCGAGGGAGCGGTTAGACAGACAGACAGAAACACGAAAGCCATTTAACAACATCAACCATGCTAAGATTGATAAGATGGATGGATGGATGGATTAAGCGAAATAAAATGTACACACGGATATACACATATTCATTCATATATTTAAATTAATAATAAAGAGAAAGGAAGACGGAAATCAGCTTGGGTATAAAAGATCTACAGGTGTAGACATATAACACAAAATTTATCAACACAATGAGGAAACACCAACCAACCAAGATTCAGTTATTCAAATCAATTTCCACAGGAATGTAAAACAATTTTTTTTTACATAAAAAGTATTACACAATAGAAGGAAACACAGATGATAGGAAACTAAATGCCAATTTCGAAAATAAATAATAATAATAATAAAGCGTTAAATAGCAGAGCATCGCGAATCATTGCAGCTAATCATGAGATAAATAGCTGGTGAAAATTATTCTAATCATGAAGAAAGGAAAGAGATCCATGGAATATAGGGCATTGTTTTGTTTTGTTTTACTGAGTGAATCTGTTCGCATTCTACTTCACTTTCTAACAACAATAATGAACATTTATGCATGCATACAAGTATATAATGTATGCATATATGCACATCAATTTGACGAGTGTGATTGCATTAGACGGCGTGTTAATGCAGTAAAATGTGAAAAACAAAAGGTACACTAAAAATCATAGACAAAAATTAGCATAATACTATACATGGAATTGTAATTTAGACAGAAACACATTAAACTAAGATATATATATATTCGAAAATAGATTTTTTTTATCCTATAGAGTTAGGAAAAAGGCTATCATCAACAACCCAGCGTGTACTGAAAATGACTTAAATCCTGGTTTTATACACTTTAGAAATATCAAAATCGCCCGCCAGTCACCAGCATGGAGGTCAAACTCTCAGGGTGTTGATGTTGTATGCAAAGCATAATGCTGACGATGTGAAACTGTACTGCCTACAGTAGACTTCTTTACCTAAACAGTGAGATATCCGGCTATTTAGCATGAAAATCTCAAGAGATATAGCGAAGGTATTGATACTAAACAATTAATAGGCATGTTTAAACGTATTGAATGAATTAGTGAACGCTGAATTTTAACTAAAGAACTTCATAACAATGCAATATAAATGCAAGCAGAGTTTTCTGTTTCTCATATGTAGATAATACGCTCAAATATCTGATACTTTCCACATGCTAATCGACCTGACAGTGAATGTGTCAAAAGTATTAGTGAAAACAAATAAATTCTAATCCCTATTATGTGTTCGGCAAAATATACATGGTCACAGAATAGAGATACTAATGACAAGACAAAACAGATCATACAACACAAAACATGTATTGAGTTTACAGCTGTGGCTATTATTGGTTTTCAACTAGACAAAAACCCACAACAGAGAAACGAACGTGTACTCCTTGTAAAAGATTGCATCTCAGTTCAAATTGGAAAACTTAAAAATAACACAGAAGCAGTTAATATATGTGTAAAACTTGGGCACTGTGGTAGTAAGTAATGCCATATTAGTTTGTTTATTAGATGTATCACACACTGTGTGATACCAACATATATGCAGGAAAAAGTGGAGATGGATTGGACACTCGCTGAGGAGGCCGAGCCGCTGGGTGACACCGAGCGCGCGTCAGGCCATTCCTCGAGTGGAACCAGGCCGAAAGGGAAGCGGCGGCGAGTGGGACGTCAGTGCAAGAGTGACATGGAGGAGATCGTGTGAAAAGGAGTTGAAACAGTATGGACTAAGATGGATGGAGGTGAAAAGTACAGCAGAAGGAAGACAGAAGCAAGTGGAGACGTGCAGTTGAAGCCCTATGTTCCACTAGGAACCCAAGGGAACAATAAAAATAATAAAGTGGATGTGAGTAAGAATGTTTGAACAATGAGAAGAAATCGGATGCATAATGAATATATATACACGATTCTGATAGATTTTGGATGATATAATCCAGTAACTGACTGTTCATTTTTAAAAATTGGAGCAACTCAGCAATGATGAATGATATCTCATTGACTAGTATAACTTTAGTTTAGTAGTGTCAGACAGCAGTCCAAAGGCTATTAGCATATACGACTGTCTGTCTGTTTTCGACATAGAACACCGATGTGCACCAGTTCAAGTCGCCACACTCCACTCCATGTAGCATACAACAGCAACAGAACAAAGTAGAAGAAATGCGCAATAGAGATAGTAAACGGAGGTGTGAAACAAAGGAACAGTAGTAACGAAGAACAATATAGTTTCATTGGAAATCATAAGTCACAATGAGTGGATGCATCTGCACCAGCCATTGAGAGCGATTTTGAGCCATATCACCAATTCTTTCCAACCATTGGTTTTTACCGTCCCGAGGACCCCAACCAATCAGGAAGTCTACACCTTCCTACGTGGTTGGCTTAGACTAACTGTTGTAGATTTCATTGACTGGTGACATGTTTTGGTTTGACCTCCGCTAGTTTTTTCCAGCCTGACCCTATATCCACTAACATTGCCCGCCAGTCGAGGAAGGCGATGGCTAGGCATACGCAACACATGTCCTAACTACCTCAGTCGATGTAATTTCACAGCCTCGACGATTGATTACCCTTCCCACCTACCTAGCACTTGACCGACACTTAACCTCATTGTTACTCACCTTATTATACCACTTCACACGGGAGATAGAGCACAGGCACCTATGATCAAAGACAGCTAGCCAGCTTCTTCATATCTTCCACTTTCAACGGCCAGATCTCACAGCCATACGCCACAGACGGCGTGAACTGGCATATGCAAAACTAGCCTTCTGCATCCGTACTCAGCTGAGATTTCATCAGAGATCAACCCTTTGGCACTGGTTGATGGTACTTCCCAAATAAGTGAAGCGGTCAACGTGCTCTACCACTTCACTCCCCATTTCTAACCTAGGTGTCAGTGTAGTCCAGTCCTGTAACATCATCTTACATTTGACAGCAGCAAGAGCGAATCGCATGACAAACATTCGTAGATTGCATCTCAAGATGTTCAGGAGACTCTGCATTTTGTCAGCGTCCTCACCTAAAAGGACTATATCGGCATATACGTCTTTCCGTTGGAATGTGTTCCAAGCAGGCAAACACTGTAGCTTATTTTAAAATACCTCAAAAATCTGTGCGAGTATATGCAAATGTTAAATTGTACTATAATTCACATGAACAGATGGAGATTAAGTATGTTGCAATCAAAATGGGTAATTATTTCTTTAAAGAATCTTTTAATTTAAAATATTAAGCAATAAAATTAAAGTTATATTTTCAAGTTGTAAAAGAAAAGATTTGTAGCCCCATCGTCAGTGCATTTCTCTCTCTCTCTCTCTCTCTCTCGCTTTCTATATCTCCATATATATATGGAGAAACCATGTTTTTGAAGCACACAAAAAAGCACAACACTATAATGATAACAAAACAACACCAATAATAACTGTATGGTTATACACTACGGCAACTGTCTGCCTTTTAAAAAAGAGGATTTTTGTTTTCATATTCATATTCAAAGGTTATTTTTGAAAAGTGATAAACACTGTCTGAACTTTATACCAGTTGCCAAGAAAAAGCAAAGATAATCGGAATCTAAAAATCCTCAGTAAATTATCAGATCATTCCGGTAGTAGAATAAGAAAAGCCAGATGACATATGCATGACTTGTGTAGAATTATGGTGTATGGTGTTGTGTGAATGATGGACGGTCACGACATCGATAGAATCATGACAGAGTAGTCCCTGAGGTGAGAAACATTCACAGTAATTGTATACGTGTTAGGCCAATCTTTGTAACAGTCATTAAACTGAGCTGTGGAAATCAGAAATAGCGTCATTTAGACATTAGTTGACGTTTGAAGTAACCACCTTGGAAAATGCAATAGTTTTAAATGGTTTCGAGAAAATACATTGCACTGATCAAGGAGCTCAATATACTCGAACTCATGCAGCCAGGTGAGGGATTACGGCGAGTTGTTATCTGAAGTGGTAACGACTAGTGGTGTCAGTCAGGGATATACATTATCCCCATTTCTATTCAATTTCATCATAGATGTACTAATGGACTTAACCCTAGCTCACTTCAGACACTCAGGGATTGACTTTTTACCGTCAGGGAATAATCTGCTTGACTTGGAGTATGCAGACGATATAGTCCTTCTAGGTGAGGACGCTGACAAAATGCAGAGTCTCCTGAACATCTTGAGATGCAATCAATCTACGAATGTTTGTCATGCGATTCGCTCTTGCTGCTGTCAAATGTAAGATGATGTTACAGGACTGGACTACACTGACACCTAGGTTAGAAATGGGGAGTGAAGTGGTAGAGCACGTTGACCGCTTCACTTATTTGGGAAGTACCATCAACCAGTGCCAAAGGGTTGATCTCTGACGAAATCTCAGCTGAGTACGGATGCAGAAGGCTAGTTTTGCATATGTCAGTTTACGCCATTTCTGGCGTAGACGTGATATCCGGCTGGTTGTCGACCAAAGGGCGTGTGTACTGCTCATCAGTCCGCTTCGTCCTTCTTTATGGCTGTGAGATCTGGCCGTTGAAAGTGGAAGATATGAAGAAGCTGGCTAGCTGTCTTTGATCATAGGTGCCTGCGTTCTATTTCCTGTGCAAAATCCTATGATAGGGTGAGCAATATTGAGGTTAGGCGTCGAGTTCTAGGTAAGCAGGGGAAATCAATCGATGGGGCTGTGAAATTACACCGACTGAGATGGTTAGTACCTGTGTTACGTATACCAAGTCATCGCCTACCTCGACGACAGGCAATGTTAGCTGACAGGGTCGGGTTGAAAAAGAGTTAGCTAGTGGTGGCCAAACCAAAACATGGCGTCATGAGTCAGTGCAATCCACAGCATTTAGTCTAAGCCATGTAGGAAGGTGTAGACTTCGTGACTGATTGGGGTCCTCGTGACGGTAAAAATCAATGACTGGAGACAATTGGTGATATGGCTCAAAATCGTTCTCAATGGCTGGCTCAGATGCATCCACTCCTTGTGACTTATAATACCCAGTGAAACTATATTGTTCTTCGTTATTACTATTCCTTTGTCTGACACCTCTGTTTACTGTCGCTATTTTGCATTCCTTTCTACTTTGTTCTGTTGCTTTTGTGTGCTACATGGAGGGAATGTGGCGGCTTGAACTGCCGCACATGTGTGCAAAGTTCTATGTCGGAGACAGACAGACATTAAATAGTATATATTAATATATGTGTTATATATTTGACCCCGAATAGCTCAGTGGTATCGTCTCTGACTGCAGTAGGTACTGAGTGACGCGGGTTTGAATCTTATAAGAGACGTGAATTCCTTCAAAGTTGCAGATACGTCTTGCTGACAAGTGCCGACTGGCACGAAACCTAGGTGTAGCCAAGGCTTCCTGCCTATCGCCTCCAACTATCTAATATCCATTAAATGGTTTCCCTAACTTCAGTCAAAGAAAACATCACTTTTGGAGTCAGCATGCTTAACAGTTAGTTAGAATAGAATGAATGACAACAAGCTAAAAATAAAGCTGTCTAAGAAAACATACATAGTTCCGCGTAATACGAATTTGGTACAATTCCCATAGCACACGCAAAGACGGATGAAATCGCCTAGTTATCTGAAGTTCAGTAGATGGACTTGTTGCAGATGAATAGAATACTTAAACAATAGCTACACACCTCCTACACTCACTAATCCCAGCAATTATAGAAATGAGCTATGCCAGGTGTTGAATCGATGTTTTCTTGCTGAAGCGAACTGCTCAACATAATCAATCATTAGTCAATAATCATCAGACAATATTAATTAGTTCACAACGAATAAGGCAGGAAAAAACTATTCGTGCCTTCGTACCTGCTTGAATTTCCTAAAATAAAGTCTATGGAACAACAAGTAAACAAGTAAGCAACTGGCTTAAAACAAAACCTTATGAATCACCATTATGAAAACGAAAAACAAGTATGGCTAATACTACAGGAGGGAGGGAGAGAGATTAACTAAATTCTACCTCGGAATGAATCACACATCTCACTTATAATTTCAGTATCAGTCCTACACCATTGGCAGGTATGTATATAAATAAATATATCAGTAAAGTATTTCGTAAAAGATAATGGAGGCCTAGGTAGAATACTAGTGACAACGCCTGGTAACATCATTATCTGTTATTGAAACACTTCAAAAGAAGATGCAACACCTATAGGCAAGATAGTTGCTGTCATATGTTGATGTAGCAAAACGAAAAGAGGAATGATAGATAAGGAGTGTGTGTGTGTGTCAGCAATGTATACATAAGTGACATGTAGATAGATGAAGGAGAAAGGAATTAAGGGGGGCAAACCAGCATAAGTCATAAAAAATGAATGCTAAAAAGTCCTACAGTCGGTATATGAATATAAAACCAATATCATAATCATAACGGATATACTTAAAACATGCGTTATGCATTATCTCCTGACTCATAAAAAGAATTCCAGAATTTAGAACATTTTATATATATACAGGAACCAAAAACAATCAAATCGATATTGTAAACGATTGTCCCAGTAACTATGCAGTTACAACATGTCTCAAGTTCTTCTGTTTACTCCGGTTAATTATACTACTAGACCCTCTGGTTTATATATACCATACCATACGGGTTAACTATGACACATGTTGTGTATACAACAACATAAACTAAACGATCCATTTTAGCGTTGCTGCTGTATAGCCTGCTTGCAATAAACTTTTAACGGACAAAAATTAGAGATGATGAAAACACAATCAACTCTCTAAATTAGCATAGAGAGATAATGATAAATGTTTCACAACTATCAGTGAGGTTGTGTTTATGTGTGCGTGTGTGTATATGTATAGCACGGAATAAATCGTGTCACTAGTTATGCACAGCATATGAAGTAACAGTAGTAGTGGTAGTAGTAGGTGATGGTGGTGGTATGCCCGAAAATTAACCAGAACACAATAATTAGTGCACAAAGATCAGGTTATAACATAGAATGTAGTCAGTCACTAAACGCATCAACAGTATGACCATTATTATCATCATTCATCAATATTGTTTATCACAATCACTATCCTCTAGCTGATTTCAGTTCAATGAAGCAAGGTAAAGGGGTGGGAGAGATGAAAAATGCATTCAGTCTTAAGAAGTGATAGAAATAAATAAACATTTAATTATAGGATAGTGTAACAATGATAAAATAAAATAAGGACAATTGAATAATTTAACAGTAACAATCTATGCTAGTACCACCAGTTCAGTTGTTATCGATTAAAACTAAGCGGAGAGTAACACAATCAGCATCGTGAAAAATGAATGAAAGAATGATCTTCGAAATTGCTCAGTAAATGTTGACGTTTCTTATGGTTGGAAATCAATTTGCTTATATATATCTCATATATACTGCAAACATGTTGATAAAATACGGTACTCTGTTGAATGAGATAAAGCGTTAGAAACTTAAAAGGCTAATTTATTGAGAGCTGATTATGCCACCCAGTTGCACTGAATGAATAAGGTGGAGTGGTGGATGAACACTCAGGCCTGGCTCCACATCTGTCCACAGGCTTTCATCTCCTCTAAGCATGACCTCCTCCATGTCGTCCTTGGACGATCAACTCGCCGATTCCCATTCGCGTTCCACTCGAGTGATGGCCTGGTGTGTGATGTCAGTTGATGGTTTTCTCAGAGTATGGTCAATCCATCTCCATTTCTTCCTGCATATTTATTCCACACTCGATTCCTAGTTGGTTTGCATCCAGAGATCCCTGTTGGTATTCTTTTCTGGCAATCTGATCTTAAATATCGAGCGAAGACAGCTATTAATGAAGGTCTGTAATTTGTTAGAGGTGCTCTTTATGAAGCGCCAAGTCTCTTATCCGTATAGTAACACTGACTTCACATTGGAATTGAAAATCCGGATCTCATTTTTGACGCTGATTGCTGTTGACCTCCACACAGACTTGAGCGAAATGAAAACTCACCTTGCTTTCCCGATCTTCGCTTTGATATCCTCATCAGTTCCGTCAGTCTGCAGTTGAACGATGCTTCCCATGACGGTAGGTAAAGGAGATTGCTTCTTTCAGGTTTCTTCCATTCATGCTGGCTGATTGTTGTCTGTTGTGTTTTGTTGCTGTTGACCTCTCTTTTCTTATGTTCACCTATTTGATGTTTCTTCTGCCAACTTGTTGCTTTTCACCTGCTTATCTTCCAGTTTGTGGGAAATCAGACATATATCATCGGCGAAATCCAGATCCTCCAAGTTTTTTGTATGGGTCTATTTTATACCTGTCTCCACGTTGCCCGCTCTACCCATTACTCAGTCTACCGCAATTAGGAAAATCATTGGAGATAGTAGGCAGCCAGCCTTGTCTTACTCCCGTCTTCACTTCGAAGGATTCTGTGAGTTTCCCGTTGTAGATTACTTGGCACGCAACATTGTCGTACAACTGTTGGATGAAAGGTATAATTTTTGGCAGCACCCTGGAGTAGCGAATTATTTTCCGAATCGAGCCTGTTCCGGTCGAAGTTTTTCATCCAGGGCGTGTTTGATTCTCTCCAGGATGATGGAGCTTAGTATTTTGCTTGGGATGGGCGGGGGCATAATGCAGAGCCAGTTCCTGCATTGACTTGAGTCTTCTTTCTTTGGCAGTTTGAATAAGTGGCCTTTCTTCCAATCCTCAGGTACCTTGCCCTCTTTCCACACCTTCTCCAGTAATGGTGTCATCAAGCCCACTGATGTGTCGTGGTCCATTTCCAATGCTTCTACTGGGATTCCGCCTGATCTTGCTGCTTCTCCAGTTTTTAGCATCTCAATTGCCTTCAGGATTCTTGCTTTTGTTGGAGAGTTCGTATCCACTGGTAGTTTTGCTTCCGTTGTTGGTATTACTGGGAGCGTTGTAGGTGGCGGTCTATTTAGAAGTCTTTTGAAGTGTTCAGTCCAGTGTTTCTTTTGCTCCACCTCTTTGGTGATTGACTTTCCATTTTCATCCTTCACAGGCCTAATTTGTGTTGAATTTTTCGCCGACAGGAAGCTAGTTGATTGGTAGAGTGTCGCAAGGTCTCCTTTGCCTGCAGCTTGTTCTGCTTCGCTTGCCATAACTTCGTAATATTTTCTTTTGTCTTCCCTGGTATTTTTCTTTACTCTTTTATTCACCGTATTGTAGCTTGGATTCAACTCTTGTTTTTGTGTATGTATGTATATGTGACAAATTTTCACACCCAGAATGTACATGAGGCTTGTAGGCACATGAATATAAAAGGCTTTCCAAAATGCTTATTATAGTTTAGGCGTTATAACAACAGAAGTATACATTGAATTAACTGTCTATCTTACAAACCAATTGCAATGAAAAAGTGGGAAAAGACACGAAATTCTATAAAGCGTTGATCAATAATTTTGTAATCACATAATAAATAAAAGCAACGAAGCATAAAGAAGCCTAAAAAAGACACGTTTAAACATAAAGGCAAATTAACCTTTTAAAAGAACAATAAAACCAGGAATGAAATAAAAACAAAACAAAAAGGTGGGATTGCTAGGTCAAAGGAGATAAGAGAGTGATTTTTTAAATGATGGAATTCGCTCACGGTTAGTTGAAAATTAGCAAAATCAAAATCATGATAGTTGAGTGTCCTGAAAGCTATAGACAATTAATTCAAAAAAAAAGGACTCTTGTATAGAAGAATTCAGGTGGAAGGGGAAAACTGATCGGATGCAAAGTAGAATATTTAATGAACCCGCGAAGACTTGAGGAATGAAATATGTTAGGAGAGAGAAACACAACACCAGCACCCTGCAAAAAAAACAATTATCCGACAGTTTCCTTGTGGTAAAGGGACAAATAGAAGAAATGCTTTTTTAGGAGAGGGAAAGGCATCCAGATGAGATAAACAACTTAAAGCAGGTCTAATAAATTTTTAAAGTATATCTAAACATATCCAGTTAATAATGAAGCAATACTGGAGAAGGTCAGTTGTCTTATCCTCATTTCCCTTTTTTTGGAACAATGTAATGTGCCGTGTAAAAAAAAATTCACTGTTTCTGTTGCACAAACGATCAAGACTAATCGATGGGGCAACAGCAGAAGCCATGGAATGTGTTTCAACTCATTTGGTCCTCAACAGTTTGGTTAAGTACAACATTTTGCTTTCCTTTATAGATGTTAAACTTTTGAAACACTCATGTAGAGTGTCGTCCATAAGTAAGTCTATTGATTTATCACCTCAAAACATCCGAAGAATATCGTGTTCTGTAACTGGTATTCCTAATTTACATTTGCGAAATAATCAGACCAAGCCATATCACCATTTATCACACAATATCTTCAAACATATCTTGAAAATGCTATCACTGGACACCTCTTCTTTCCTTTTTTTAATATTTTAGAGTGTTTTTAACAACCATTTTTTTCTTGATTACTCTCTCGCTTCAGTGATGTGTGAGTATAATAACTCCTGATCATTTGTAATACCTATGACTATCTGTCAGGTAATATAGTAGGCCAAAATAAAACTGTTCACTCTACACTTTTACAGCATTTCATTATATCTTGAAAGGTTTAAAATGAAGTCAGAAACGAAAATTTGGTCTATGGTTGATGGTTGAACAGATCGCTATAATACACCCACACAATGATGGTTACAGTTTGTCAATATCAATTATATCATTTCATAGGACCATTGATATTTCTGATGGAGTGAATGACCTTAAAACAAAAGCAACTTTATTTCCGCTGCAAACATGGGGAAATCAGATAAAGGAAGGGAAAAGCATCCCTAACAAATCCGCAGGCTATCATGTAGACAAACAATCACTTAGATAGTGAAAGAAATCCAACCAAAACACCACAGTCGAGAAACACACAGAGTACTGACATCATTCACTGTCATAATGAATAAATTAACTGACATAGTTGTTTTTCAAGCAACCTAGATTTCGGTCAATCAACATTCTCCTCTAAAAGAAGCTGTGGTTTTAACACAGAAATGGATATGGAATCTGTCATATCAACAACAATTTGACTTCTAATCCCATTTTACGTATGAAAGTAAAAAAAGGACTATGAATAACAACTCCCCCGTGTGGAACAAATATACCACTAGTGGGGTGATATTTGTTTTCATGCAAAAGTTTCATGCTTGTATGCAGATATTCTCAAAAAATTATAATTCTATCACAGATAGTTAAGAGTGAAGTAGGACAATAGAAAAAGGGCGGGACTTACTTATTGAATGAACTGTAGGAATTTTCGTAAACCACCGAACCTGAGCCACCACCACCACCATTGGCACCACATTCTGAAGGCGATTTGCTGGCACTCACTTCATTTTGTTCTGAGTTTAAATTTAAATTTACTGATGGAGAACCGGTAAAATTAAATGTGGACATTTGTACATTTTGATCACTGGTCAACAATAATTGATTTTGTTCCAAGTGTTGTTGTTGCTGTTGCTGCTGTTGAGCAGATAATAGATTCGCGGGTGATAAATATGCCTGCATAGAAGGTGGTATCGCGGATCCAGGTCGAGACGTACGTCCATAGGTACCAAAACCTTGGATATACGATGCATTCGCCACATTGTGACCATTCATAGATTGTTGTTGCATTAGACTACTGGCAGCGGCAGCAGCAGCTAGGAATTGCTGTTGCTGTTGTTGTTGTTGCTGCTGCTGTTGTTGACGTAGCTGTTGTTCAACCAAACCAACTTGATGCTGAGCTAATAATTTTGCCTGTTGCAACTGGAGTAATTTATTTGTCTCGGCATTAAGTAGTGCAGCTGGCAAAAAAAAGAAATGTAAAAGGAATTATTTAACAACAGGGAACATAATTAATAAACGATAAATGATAAATATAATGTGCAGTGGCTGATTGTGTTAAACAATCCATTTATCCAAAAAATGACATCACCAATCTTAATGACTCGGTAAGAAAACAAAGATATTGATATTCACTGAATCATATCCATTTTTTAATGGTTGAATCAGTGTACTGACTAATTTGTACGACCTTTGTCATTTGAATACACTCATGAAAGGATCTAAAGGGCTAATATCCAGGATTCGTGAGACAGACAATTAAAATTGTAGTGATTCTGCTGAAAATCAACCTCAATGTTGCAGTTCCATCTGCGTTCAGTCTTGGGCTATAATGAGATTATGTACATTTTTTATACTTCCTCTATGAAACCTCATCTAGATGGGGTGAATCGAATAGATACGTGAGAGAGATGGACGTTCCCACAGTTAAACGATATAGCTTCGACTACTAACATATCGTATAAACATTTTATTTCGCATAACATGATGAAAGCACCGTTGATACAACAACAACAGCAACTGGTATTGACATTCAATGCAGTGATGGAGATTTCTTTGCCACGCCGACGTTTTGGGGGCATGATTGTATTCTCTGAGTTGCACAGTTTTACTGCCAAGCTTTTATTATCCTTTTAGACAACATCCTCAGGTCTAGTCACAAAACGAAAAGGAGATTTGTTTATACATATTATTTATTAGCTGAAAGCCATACAGAATTGACTATTACCACTTTTTCACTGTTGTTTTTTTAATGTTTTCTGGGAAACTTTGATCTTCTTTCATATTACATTTTATCTTCAGTCAGTGTGTCGGTGGTGCAGCGGTAGAATACTCACCAGTCTCGTATTTGGTTCGGGATTCGATCCCCGGCCGAAGCATCCCTAAACCTGGCTAAGCTGGTAATAAGTTCGGCAAAGAGGGCAGATTAGGCGTGGGGCTAGAAGCCCAACCCCGTAAAAATAGACACCACTACTACTGTGGTGAGAGCAGCCTGCTAGCCAATTGGTTGACATTAATCTACATCAATGTCTAGGTCACTAATATGGGCCGTGAGAAAATATGAACAAGGCTGTTTCAACAAGTAATCATAGCAAACTTAAACGTGGGCAAATATGATTCGCAGATAGATGGCTCCACTTTCCGAGGAACTCGAAAACAACCAATCAGAAGACTGCGTTGTCTACTTGACTAGGCTATAATAATGTATGTGAAATTTATATAAATACGTGTTGACTTCCGTAATAAAACGATCTGTTGCCTGGCCCTTGTCTTCTGTTGTTACACTACTATCCCTAATAATACCGAAATTTCAAAGCTGTAGCTTGAAGCCCTTTGTCCTTCTAGGGGAATAAATAATAATAATAAAAATAACAGTAAATAGTCATAAGTAGTTTCGTCTTGCTTTTTTTACGGTAACACGACCTTGAACTATCGATAAAATAGTAGAGTAGTCACTACATCATGAGCACACTAACAAGACGACCTCCCGGTATAGAGGAGACAAAGCCGAGCAGACAAACTGAACTAAGAACCACAGCCTAAACAACAAGTTGAACACTTACACGTGAGTAGATTTATGTGCAGTTTAAATTAATTAACCCAACTTCTGGCCACCAATGAGAATACACTTTGGCAATCATAAGTGTGTATATATGACGACAATAAATATGTGAACAGAGGATGTATTCAGTTTTCTAACCGTAGAATACTACTACTTATCGAGTCAAACAGACGTGATCAGTGAAAAAGAGACGGGACAGTTTAGAGACACAGAATGTAGTAGTACTGTTTAAGTGTTTTTGCAACAGGTGGCTAAAGAATTTCAATGCCATTTAACTACACTTTCAATTTTTTCAATATTTCACTTTCTCTGTCTCTCTCTGTCTCTTATAGCTACGTTAATCCTTCTTTATTCCTGCACTCAGTCAAATTAGCCGGTTGATTGATTTAACCGATTTCTTCATGCTTGAATACATAGAAAACGATAGGAAGAAAAAACAAACAAATTTTCGTTATCAAATAATAGTCAGCAGTTATTTCACAGCTAAAGACGTATGACTTAAAAACCTATGCGATTATTTGATAGAAAAGGTATAATGACTCTAAAGTATAAGACTCTGCTGATGGAAGAAAAAAAACTATCATCACCTGACTAATAAATGATTACTCATTGAAGCATTTAACTTGTTATCGATAATTTAGCTGTATGTAAAGTAATTAAGATATTGATCACTGGCAATTGTGCCATCTAGTTATCATATCTGAGTGCGAAACAAAACGATGGAGTAATGTTGGAGAATGGTGATCCCTGGAGAAGGAACGCACGAACAACGCTTCACACATTCAGTTGTAGAAACCAGGCAGATTTGAGAAAAAAACAAACAGCAAAAGAATGGAAACAGAGTTAAGCATTCACAATAAAGAAAGGTACCCTGTTTAATATTCTTGTTATTTTTCACAATTTCTTCGGGGATATGGTATATTTTATTTGGTTTCGGCAACCTATATCTAAGTGTGTCTGTCTGTCGGTTTTCGACATAGAACTTTGCACTGATGTGGACCAGTTCAAGTCACCACACTCCCTCCATGTAGCACACAACAGCAACAGAACAAAGTAGAAGAAATGCATAATAGAGACAGTAAACAGAGGTGTCAGACAAAGGAATAGTAATAACGAAGAACAACATAGTTTCATTGGAAATCATATGTCACAAGGAGCAGATGCATCTTCGCCAGATACAGAGAACGATTTTGAGCCATATCATCAATTCTTTCCAACCAATGGTTTTTACCGTCCCGAGGACCCTAACCAGTCAGGAAGTCTACATCTTCCTACGTGGTTGGCTTAGACTAACTGTTGTGGATTTCATTGACTGGTGACATGTTTTGGTTTGACCTCCGCTAGCTTTTTTCCAGCCTGACCCTATATCCGCTAACATAGCTCGTCAAGGAGATCTAAATGTGTACTAGAGGGTCATTAGTGGATCCGTTCCCCCCTTGGATCGTTATACTTTAACTAAAGTGTAGAGTAGTACAAAACAAAAGTGTGAGTAATATACGCCTAACAATTTCTATGAAATAGTTTATTGGATATATGACACAATATTCCAAATGCATACAGTTATGAAATCTGGGTTTAAATTTCAGTGTGATAGATACACATACTGTGTGTGATAAGATATTTGAAAGGATGAACTACCCTCAGGGTGTTCTGCTTTTTCAAGTCCAACTCATTATCAGCATTCAAAGCAAGCATACTTAATTAGGTGGAATGGATGTGTAACTTAAAATAACAAGCAAATTTTCGCTTTTTTCAACGATAGAAAAAGGAAATTACCAACTCGCCTATGACAGAATAGAGAATGAGAAATCAGAGAATAATAATAATAATCGACTACTGGAGAGTATAGAAAACACTAGACGAACAAAAATTTGCAATAAATGAAAACACCCACCCCCTTTTTCCTCCAACAACTTTATGTTTAAGAAAGATGAATTAATTAGGCATTGTATATATGAACTAACACACTGCCATTCCAATAAAAAGCAGAGAATAGACAGTATGGAGGAGTAGGAGAGAAACGGGGAAGAAATAAAGAAAGCAAAGGGAAGACAATCACATCAGACTGAATTCAACTAAAACGAAGTAAATAAAAATTGTCCACTCTCTAGTACTGTCTATTATTTGGTAATGAAACGTGAAACACAAGCACACTGTTGTTTCTACTAAAATGATAATTGAATCATTTCACATAGCACAGATGAGATTACAAGCATGCATTGAGAAAAGTTTAAATTCTTCTAATTATTATGCTGAAGAGGAAAATCTGGAATATATATATATATATATATATATGAATGACTGACAGACTTTTATGGAATATGAATATGCATGTGTGAAGTTAATCAGCTACATTGAGTATGCAATGCACGAGTTTTTAAAAACTCCGTTCATCAAATAAACAAGGTAATAATCTTCGACCAAACGAAAAAAGGTGTGATTCACACTGAAAATTGTGCACAGACACATAAATGGTATATAATTATTACTGTGGTATGAATGACATCTACAATAAAGTCGTTTTATTGGTAGTTGTAAAATATGCATGTGTGAACTTTCTTTTTACGTATAATATAGCTCATTATTTTATTCTCTGTATAAATGAGTGTGGAAAATAAGAGGTATACGGAACATAACAAAGCTTCACTTTATTTAAGTGTTGGTTTGTGGAGATTTGAATGGTTACAGGATTTCATCATGAGTCGACATTGGTTAGAGAACCATTGGAAAACCTGGGAGTACTGGACAGCTGTTCATATCGTCCTAGTTTGGGACTCTTCATCAGTACTCACCCACCCCCGAGGTTCGAACCCAGGACCTTCTGGGTACAAAGTGAGCTAGCTCGTAGACCATTAAGCCGCTGGGACCCAATCCAATGGCCCAGGAATTCTATCTTCTGCCAATTCACGACATAGCGCGACCACTAACAAATGTCTTTGGTGAGTATTTGTCCTCACACCCTACCTGCTGTACCTACTGGTCACGACTTCTCACTAGAAACCCAGGTAACTACCTACCTGAATAGGGCAATTTAGATATGATAGAGAAGATTTGTAGCTCAGGTGAATGATCTTGATGTGGTTTTGTTCTCTGAGCTGGATGGTTAATTTGCGAAGCTTTCATCACCCTACTGGGTGACATCTTCAGCGCATACTTCAAATTGAAGTGATGAAAGCTTCGCAAATTAACCATCCAGCTCAGAGAACAAAACCACATCAAAATAGGGCAATGTGCTAGTGAGCACTCGGTGGGTGCGTACTGATGAAGAGTCAGTCCCAAACTAGGATGAAACAGCTGTCCAGTACTTCCAGGTTTTCCCAATGGTTCTCTAACCAAAGCTTCACTTTGTCTACACAGTAATACGACGTTCTGCAGATCGACAACCTGGGGAAATGATGTGCTCCAGATACTATATATAAGAACCAATTTATAAAGCAGTGATCACAATTTGATTGGCTAGATACTGTACGTGAATTATTCTCAGTGAAACGAATTCTACTTAAATAAAGACAGTGAATAACAGCAACACAAAAAGCAAAAAAAAAGGAAAAGACGGGAAAAAAAGAATGACTTCTTAGGCAAGAATGTGTAACCATCAGTGAGTGTCTACTTACAATATTTTCCAATATGAAAAACGAAATATGGTCACTATGCAGACAAACGACTGAAAATCGAGTTCTCAAGCCAATAAAATAAAATAAAACGCCGAATCACGCTCGAGGCGAAAGTGTATATTTAACTACAGATTAGTTAAGACAGAAGA
The DNA here is from genome assembly GCA_944472135.2 of Trichobilharzia regenti. Classification (NCBI taxonomy): domain Eukaryota; kingdom Metazoa; phylum Platyhelminthes; class Trematoda; order Strigeidida; family Schistosomatidae; genus Trichobilharzia; species Trichobilharzia regenti. The sequence continues at coordinate 60,826,838 of OX235270.1, forward strand.
GGATAACACGAAAATTCAATAGGCTGTTTCAAAAAACATGACAACAAAAAATGTTCAGAGATAATTCTGCCTCTTTATTGATTCATATTATGTATATCAACAATCGAACTAAAAAAAAAGAAGACGAAACAAAAACCGCCACCTAAAAATATATATAATGTGAAACACAGAAATAAGAAATAGCCTACAAAATCACTATGACAGGAAGCTACGATAATGATTGAAATATTTTAGCGTAATAGGAATCTACATTTCATAATGAGAAATATTACAGAGAATAGAATAGACGAAGCAAGCCTAATATAGATGAATGCATGTGCTTATTGGCTGGAACATTTGAATAAACGTTATGCTTTTCATCTCTACGCAGTGATAATATTCAGTGTGTAGATAGGGGTTACATGCACAGACTATATATATTCCAGGCAATAAGTTTTACGATAATTATCACTACAGTCGACAACAGACAGAGCGCTAATCAATCCCGTGCATTAGATATATATCAGTAGAAATACATTTCCACAGATTGTAACCCGATTACATTACACTGCATGTTATTATAATTATCAGTTACAAGCAAATCTATAATGTTGGGAAGTATTTCTTCTACATCTACACAAGATGGAAGTAATCATCACTGGTGAGGCCCATTTAGGCTTAAGACACATTCTGTACAGCAGCCCTGTGTGATGTTATCAAAATAAAATCTTATCTATAATAGAGTTATGCTCTACCACAGTGCCCAAGTTTTATACTTAAATCTTACTTTCTTTCAGGTTAACCCTAAAATTCTTGATAAACTGCGAGGATAATAAATGTAAACGAAAGCATGTAATAATGGCGAATGCATCATTCATTCAATTTAAGTTAGATTGAATAACAGACAACAAAAAGAGAAAAGGAATATAATGTTAGTCAGTCAGTATCAACACATCGACAACGGGGAGAAAACAGCAACAATAACAACACTAATAATAATAATAATAATCAGCTTAATTGTTGACCTAATAACTTATTTAACACATGCCGAATAGAAAGTAATAATGTTGTTGTGAGTGAAAAACAATAACAACAAAATCAGCTGAGTAATCATGCCTACCAAAAAAAAATGAAAGTGTCTGACAGTATATGCACATAATAGATGCACAAAAGGCATAAGAAGTGGAGAGAGAGTGAAGCAGTGGAGTAAGAGAAAGATAGCAGATAAAGATAGATAGGAAGGCAAGCAAAGCAAGCTAAGAAAAAGAAGAGAGAACGAGTGGCAGACAACAGCATAACATTAAGACAGATAAACAGAGAATGATATGACAGGTGGTTTGTATCCTGTTTAATAAAGAAGGGAAAAAAATAAAGATAATAGATGCTAGGCAGGGGCAGGGTGGAAAAGAGATAAATAGCAGTCGTAATAATACAAAAAAAAAGACATTCTACTTTCCAACTTGCTATTCTAAGAGAGAAAACACATAAAGCAAAAGAAGTGATTTAGCTGAGAACACAAGGCTAAGGAATATGTTGGTGAGACTGTTTAATGCAGGTTCCATTTGGTAATACAATAAATACTGATTGAATCGATACAACAGCTTCGACGTTACTGGCCTTGGGGGACTCAGTCGGTTAGATTATAATACATATACGTATACTATGAAAAAGTGTTCTTCAATGAATTCATAACAATTGTTTGATATAATATGCATATATGTATGTTATCATCACATTGTGCGTCGGTGGCATAGCGGTTACGACACTTGCCAACCATGCACATGATCCGGGGTTCGATCTCCGGCCGACGAACTCCTTTACCTTGCTAAGCCAGAAATAATGATGGTAAAGAGGAAGGCTTGGTCATGAGGCTAGCAACACCATCCTGTAAAAATAGTCACCACTGCTACAGAAACTTCAAGCCACTAGCTTGAAGCCCTATGTTCCACTGGGGAACGTGAAGGAAAAAGAAATCACCACATACATGGTTTTGTATGCAAGTAAACTGATGAGTCCTAGGAAAATTATTAAATTCATTAGACACTACTTTTTTTCCACAGTTGTTTGTTTAAAATATCTATTTGCATCACATCTTGGGATAGCATTGTAAACACAGAACTGAAAAGTGATAACAGTCAGAACAACAGCCTATCGGAGTAGGACTTACGCTTGAAGAGAGTAATGCAAACATCACAGGATGAGAATAGTAAACACCAAAAACAAAGGAATGCAAATAAGTAGTAGTAGTAGTGATAGTATTAGTAAACGCTTCATGCATAAAATAATAAACACACTAGTCGATATATATATATATATAATCAACCGAAAGTGGGATATAAACAAATTATATCTACTGTAGGCTTAACCTCTTTCAAAAAACTACAACAAAGTTGAACACACTAATTATTATTGAAATACAAACAAAAATATTTAGTAATATAAAAAGTACGAAGAATTACAAGAAAGGGAGAACCGAAACAACACAACACTTACATACACACACATACACACAAAAAATGTATGCTACCACTATCAACGAGTTTATTCACGCTACAATGCACAGTAGAAAACCAAAAAAGGGGTTGAAAAGCACAAGGCCAGGTATTAATGCTGTTTTTGTTTACTTGTATTTCGAAGAAAGGAAAGTATACTGCAATAGAAGTTTTGTTTACATAAAGTTTAAGGATGTAAACATATAGTGATGAAAAGCAAGACACAACCATCGGATTAATTATGATAGCTAGCCAGCATTGTATACTAGGGTTTACTTGCCAGGAAATCCTTGTAGTTAAGTTTTACACTTGTTACTATTGTTCATTATGCATCTTTTTAGTTTGGTTATAGTGGCGTATGACGAGGGTGATAAGTAAACAGTATGATAAAAATACCTTCTTTGGTAAAATACGACGTGTTGCGACGGTAACCTCTTAGATTTATTCACCTTCATAAAACTCCAGCTGAGAATCACCTGCTTGGGTAGACAGAGTGGGGTTAAACGACCATCTGTGCAGTGTTAATTGTTGTAAGGGTTAGAAAAAGGTTAACTGGAGGAAAGGAGAACCCAAAATTAAATAGCAGCATAAATGTACTACAATACCATTACATCCAAATAAAGACCCCTTAATAAGGTATGAGCGTCGGTGACATAGCGGTTAAGACGCTCGCCGACCATGCACATGGTCCGAGGTTCGATCCCCGACCACCAACTCATTCCTTTGCCTCGCTAAGCCAGAAGTAATGCTGGTAAAGAGGAAGGCTCGGTCATGAGGCTAGCAAACCCATCCTGTGAAAATAATCACCACTGCTACATAAACTTCAAGCCACTAGCTTGAAGCCCTATGTTCCCCTGGGAACGTGAAGGAAAAAAGTAAGGTAAGAGGGTGAGTCCTAGACCTTACAAGAAATCAGTGCCAGATACGTGGGGTGTTTTCAGCAAAATATTTTCCTAAGAGAAATGCGAAAGTTTAAAGAGGAAAATACCATAAAACTACAACAATTTAAAGGTGAATATTTCAGCTGGTTGGTAATTTCCATACCTCAACTCCAAGAAGGGAATTTTATGTACTGTAGTATTCGTCATTACTGATGCAAAAACACCTTAGTATGTTCAGCTTAGAGAGTTTATTGTTAGTTCTATTATGGAGCTGACTACGAGGGAAAACTGCAACTGGCAAATTTTTGAAGTAGGTAGAAATACTACTCTCACGTACATCTTTCATGACATATGAACAGTTGAAACTAGTGAGAAAAATCATGTATTTTTGTAATCCGATAAGCGGTGTGTTGATTTGACGTAGGTATGTAGGAATTCTGAGTGTTATAAGCTAATCCATAGTAGGAACACCACTGACCTTCGCTCGTGAGAGATGGTCTCTCTAGGCTGAAGGTTCACAACGAATACGCATGCACGATCACGACCACCACTCTATAAGACTACCGAAATCGTACCACTTTCATTATGTAAACAGTACGCATGCCAGATGGTAAGTGTCTGAAATTGATGCAAACTACGACTCAGTACACAGTAGTTCTGGAGTATCCGTTTGAATAGTTCAGATATAATAAATAAACTGATTTAGTTGGCTTCTACACAGAACTAGTCGAATGATGAATTTAGTCAATTTTGCGTGTTGATGCATCACTCAGTCTTCGGTAAGTTACGCGAAGTGGTATAACAACTCAGTGATATGAATGAAAAATATACGCTACAGTTATTTTATTTTAGATACTACTGAAAAGAAAGGTTGAAGTAATATATGCTGATTTACATATATCTTATGGTAAAATCCTTCACTGGTTATTATTATTAATATTCAAGTATTGGTTTATAGAGATTTGATTGATTGGTTACAGAATTTCATCATGAGCTGACAATGTTTAGAGAACCACTGGAAAACCTGGGAGTACTGGGCAGCTGTCCACGTTGTCTTAGTTTGGGACTCTTCAGCAGTACGCACCCACCACAGGAAGTCCGAACCCAGGAATTCTGGTTACAAGGCGAGCTCGTAGGCCACCGATGAGATGCTCACTGGCGACTGGCTCTATTCAGGTTGGTAGTTACCTGAAGTTCTAGTGGGAGGTCGTGACCAATAGGGTGCACCAGGTCGGGAATGAGGACAAATACTCGCCGAAGACGTTGGCTGGGGTCACGCTATGTCGGGAATTCGCAGAAATTAGAATTCATCGACTGGCCATTGGATCGGGTCCCAGTGGCTTAACGGTCAACGAGCCAGCTCGCCTTATAGCCAGAAAGTCCTGGTTTCGAACCCTGGTGGTGGGTGCGAGCTGCCGAAGAGTCCCAGAATAGAACGATATGAACAGCTGTCCAGTACTCCCAGGTTTTCCAGTGGTTCTCTAAACATTGTCAGCTCATGATGAAATTCTGTAACCAATTATTATTATTACTCGTTGATTTACTTTTGTCCGTCTTTGATATTATGCGATTATGTGTACTCATATTCGTCTAAAAATTTCTCATTTTATCTTATTTCCTTCCATTTCATTTCATACACTTAGTAAAACTTGTGTATTTTTATTTTCCAGCCCAGTTAACTAGGTCAAAGGTGAAATCTAATTCAGTTATGTCTATCTCTTCTAAACACACAAAATATTCATCCATAGTTTAGCGTTTCTGTTACAGGAAGATATTAGTCATACACATACTTTGCGCACACACGCGCCTTCATTTAGACAGGTATTGGTGTATATAATTGGTTGCACTGGATGACACAGTTAAATAAACGATATTATCATTGAGATATTATTAGAATTGATTTTTCTTTTTTTTTTTACAGAAAAAGAAGAAATTGATTTAATCTAGTTTTCAAGGGACTTGATTGATTTCCAGTCAGACAACGAAATGACCTCAGTTAGAGAACTACTGAAAACCAAAAGGGAGCACTGGACAGTTTTGACTTCACAGGATGTCGAAACTAGAACATTCAGGTTACTAATTGAGTCCACTGACTATTCGATGAATACACTATCTGTGCATTAGTTCGGTAGATCGATCTATTCTAGCAAGTGAATGATACCTGAGGCCAAATCACACAGAAATTTAAAACAACAGCCTACCAGTTCTAATCCTACAGTAAACTAGGTTTTTATATTACCCTCAGGCATTACCACACTACATAAATCTGGGTCGATTCCAGTGATTACCTATTAAAAGGTATAAGATAATTGGTTATCGTTTTAGCCTGATACTGATTCACCTCAGTGACAGTTGTGACTACGCTGAGGTTATAAAGAGATGTTGTCTAGTGTACTCAATGTTAAACTATGAATTAGGCGTTTTACTGATTAGCATTGTTTACAGAACAATTTGACACTTATAAGAGCGTGATAGTCATATTAAAACTGTCAGTGAACAACCACAGTTAAATCCTTAACTTATATAAATATTTATTTATTTATTCATTTGTGTTGACATTTCCTCACCATTTTATTACATATCAGTGTTGATGCCTAATATTGGTTGGGGATTTAAATGGCGTGAACGTATCTAGACTCCTTCTTAAGCTAGAAACTAAACACTCACACTTTCTAATTCATGGAAAATTTCCATAGAGACAAAGAAAGTCTAAACAAGTGATTCGACGAAGACTTTTTCCGAAGAATTTGACCAACTCTAAGTGCGTTCATCAATTCACCAGCTGATGTGGAGCCAAGTATATGCGTCAGTCGACTCAAGTTTTGTCCAAAAGGGTGCAAGAATACTACCCTGCGTGGTTACGGAGAGGTGGAAGTGGAACAATAAGAAGCGCGAACATTGAACATCTGGTCGATAATGATCAGCCTATCTCTACAGCTTCTGCTTTTAAAGTCATCTACAAGGCGAAAAGTAATTTGCCCAGATCACTAGGTATCTGACTTATCTGTATTGCTGAAGTACTGGCCACCCTAACAGAAAAGCCAGATCTCTGTGTACAGAAAAAGTTCCTTCAACCCCTCTAGCTTTCATGGTTTTAATCCCTCCATGCTAAAGTATGGTAATCCCTAATCATATTTTGGCTCTACTTATTTTTCGTTTTGTTTATTCAATTTGTATACGCTTCCTTTATTACGTCAATTGTTGTCACTTTGAATTGTCCCCGGTATTATTTCACTCGTCACACTTGTCAGTGTTGTTTTGCAATGTTAAATGCTGTTTTGACTTTTTAACCCACATTTTCGTCCCATATTCAATTATCATCATGATTATATTTATGCAGCACTTCGCTTACTCTTAAAATATTCAGAGCCGCTTTCGTTTTGAAAAGAGCAACGTGTTAGTGTGGAGCCTTTTTATTTTTCCACTCCTAAATGAATTATGTTAATTTACAGAAGGAGGCCTGCTGCTATCACAGCGAATTAATTAGTCAGATAAAATTGAAGCTACAGGATTTTCATCATGAGCTGACATCAGTTAGAGAACCACTGGAAAACCTGGGAGTACTGGACAGCTGTTCATATCGTCCTAGTTTGGGACTCTTCATCAGTACACACTCGCCACAGGGGGCTCGAATCCTGGACCTTCTGGTTACAAGGGGAGCTAGCTCATAGACCATTAAGCCACTCGGACCCGATCCAATGGCCCACGAATTCTAACTTCTGCCAATTCCCGACATAGCGCGACCCCAGCCAATGTCTTCGGCGAGTATTTGTCCTCACACCCGACCTGCTACACCCCACTGGTCACGACTTCTCACTAGAACTCCAGGTAAAATTGTAGTGTCATACTATTATCCGGGTGCGTCGGTGGCATAGCGGTTAGGACGCTCGCTGACCATGCACATGGTCCGAGGTTCGATCCCCGGCCACCAACTCATTCCTTTGCCTCGCTAAGCCAGAAATAATGCTGGTAAAGAGGAAAGGTTGGGCATGGGGCTAGCAACACCATCCTGTAAAGTAAACACTGATACAGAAACTTCAAGCCACTAGCTTGAAGCCCTATGTTCCACTGGGGAATGTGAAGGAAAAAAAACTATTATCAGGAGAAAAGAATCACAGAAGCCAAATATCTAAAACAGATATACCATCAGAAAATAACTGACAATTAAACTGCGACAATCTCAACCTATCACAGAGTAAGTCTGTTCATATGTATTGAAGCCTGTACTGTGAAAATAAATTTCGGGAGATAACAGCTAGATAAGACTGATGACGTGAAGACAAAATGAATGTTTGCAGACATTAATACAACTTAGATTACTGCCTAATTTACATTGAAAGACTCTTAATTAATCCAATCTGATAACTAGTTTTAATCAGACTTTCCTAGTAAAAATAATTACAATAACAATACAATTATACACTGGATCAACGGTATGCAAGAAGGAAATGATCATCAATTGAAATATTATCATAATTTCACTACAGTAACAAAATGCCTTTTGTTATGCTACAGTGTTTTCACAGACAGAGCATTCACACACGACATTAATGAGAATTTTGAATTGCAGTTACACATAAAAACGGTAGTTTTCTTTTTTTTTTAATTATTTTTATTTTGATGAGTTTAAGGAATCGTAGCTCTCAGATATGTGAAGAGGAAAAACAATAATGAACCGCACTACGTCGTTGTATTACTACTTATGTCCTTATAATTAATTATCCGTTAGTAGGTAGGAAAAAACATTAGGAGGTTTTATACTGATATGTATGTTTCAGGTCTGCAGTAATAAAAACACGGATAGATAACGATTGGAATATCTTTTAGACCAAAAGCATAATTAATATCTTTATATTATTATGAATCATATAGAGTTTTTTAGCTTAGGCTTCTTGCTATCTAGTCTGAACTCGAGAAAAGCACAACACATCTAACAATTTGTGTGTGCATACGCATGCATGTAGGCTTTCTACTAGATAACATGTAAAGAGAGAGAGAGAGAGGTAGATAGAGGAGAAAAAAGAACGACAACTTGATTGAAAGAAAAAAACATGCTTACTACTACTACTACTACTACTAAAGAGATAAATGAAGAAGATAAGAGTGAATTGTTTATTTCGTGTTTCTCTTTTCCACTTTCAAAATTAGGCGAATTGCAGCAACACAAAGAACAAACTAAAGTTGTTCAACATTTACAAGCTAGCGAACAGACAGTTATGCATATAAAGCAGGCAAATAATGTAATGTAATAACGTATTTCGAATATTTAGTGCGTCTGTTAGATAATTTAGCCAAAAATAACTAGATAGTAGATTCAAATCAATGAGCCAATAAACACACACAGAGAGAAATCCATATGAATCTAATGTCAAGTTTGATAATAGAACAGACAGCACTGTCAGTGAATTTGTCTATAACCTTCTATACTTGAATATGCAAATGCAAACGTACACAAACATAAATACCAATAAAATAGCTATTCTATATGATATATAGAATAAAGGTTCACAGCATTACGTAGACAAAAGGATGCAGCTGAATAATAAGAGAAAGAGTTTATGTAACATAAGAACTACTGGAGAAAAAAACACAATATGAAAGTGCCACTGCATTTTATTTTTTGTTGCTTCCCAATATTCCTGTATATAAATGATTCCACAACGAAATAAAGGAGTAAATACCAACTTGTAATATCACGAAAAGTACAACCGTATGGATGGATAAGGGCTTCGAACGAAGAAAACAGAAGAAATGTAGGTACAGACATCATATATATTTCCTGGCCCATACTCCTGAATACTTTAAAGCTAGAAAAAAGTTACCAGGTTTTATCTGATAAAAAGTTAGTCTTTCTGACAACTCATTAATTAGAGATACGTAAATAAGAGTAAATGAAGCCGCTTTTCCAGTAAAATTTCGCTAGATTCATGTTTTGTTACTTTGATGTGCATGTAAATAACATTGTGAATAGGAAGCTTATGTCAATTCAAATCAGTACAAACAGTGAGTAGTAGTGGGTGAACCGTCCGCAGATATACATTCATTGCAACATAAAAGGTAGGTAAGGTAACATGAAGTCGCAAGTCACCCCCATCTATTGGCTTGAAATATTAAAGTCTTAAGATTGAAGCATTGGATTTTTTTGTTATCAATCACGAGAATAAAAACTGTCTTACAACTACACTGAAATTTTGTCATGAATGTCAGTCAGCTTGTAAGTAATTATAACCTCATAATCCATTGCCCAAAATCTCTAATCATTCTTACTTCTGCTCAACTGACGAAATAACATAAAAGTTTGCGAACAACTATCTAATATCATCAAATCAATGTGTACCGTGATGGTGAGCTATCTAGAATGGTGGCTACATTACAAACCTGACTGATAGAATTCAGTCTGCACCAAAGAAAGGACTAGACACGTCACACTAGTTACTAGTGTCCAATGAAAATACCCACTACAGTCCTACAGAAGGTCAATCGCGAGCCCGAACAGCTCAGTGGTAACGTCTCTGACTGCAGTTGGCACTGGGTGGCACGGGTTCGAATCTCAGAAGGGACAAGAGTTGTTCCTTCAAGGTTGCAGATACGCCTTTCTGACTGACTGGCGAGTGCCAACCAGCACGAAACCTAGGTGCAAGGCTTCCTATGGCCGATAGCCTCCAACTATCTAACATCATAAATATACTATGTTTGAAAAGCATCCAAAAGGGTTGAATAATTTAGAATGTTTGCTTAACCTTTATTTTCACTCAGAAAAACTATTTTATTCGCTCAAAATGGAGTTCATAAGTAGACATCACTATCCACTTGGATGGACAAAGCAATTGTGTACAACCGTTAATTTTTATGTATTTCGTTATTAGTTCAGTCTAGTAACTACCGGAAAACTTCCACTCAAGGTTATACTGGTGTGTATGATAATAAGCACAAATCACCTAGACCATAGTCAAAGAATTAATTACTACTGGGGTCACTTTACACACACACACACTGAATCGATAAACATAAATTAAAAAAAAGTAGTAGAAGGGCATGGGAGAAGTTGATCTGAATCGTGTTAGACATGATTGGTTATGCGAAAACTGATGTTTTCTTTTTCTTTGTTTTAGTCTACACGAAAGAAGGTAGGTGGAGAGGGTTTTGAGGCAATTGACCTAACCCTTACTGCATACCGGATGTCTACAATTTGAATAATGTGTAAAATATTCATGAGGAAATGTGTTAATATATGGTAGAATGCTGTTTTCCCTTGTCACAAAAAAGAAACGCACAATACTTGAACAGAACTTGAAACTAAATTGGGAAGAGTAGGAAGTCGAAAACAGGCTTTAATAAGCAAAACGGCTAATTCATAATAACTAATACGACCATACAGCAAAATATTCAATAAACACGAAGGCCTTCATCTCAAGATGTACGGCATAATGAAATCACTTAAAATGCGACGAAAAGCTCAGAATAGTAGCGAACAAAATTTAAGGATCCTGATAACAAATTCGGTCTACGCAGAGGTGTAAATAAACAGTACTGTTGACGAAGAGAAAAAGAACCTTTAGCTTAGACTATTCAACTTTGTATTGATCGGAAGAAACTTCAGTCTAAACTTATTGTTTATTTCAACGAGTTTTTCTTCAACATTTCTGCATCTATTCAAATGTCCAATTGTTATTTGGTTTTACAATTCAATTTGGCAGAAATTAAATGCTTGTTTCAATACGTCCATCCTACTGTATAAAGAATACTTTATAGTTTGCCTTCAATATCTTCACAGGCCACTACGATTTCACGATTATTGTATTTCAAATCTTTAAATATTCCCATTTATAAGATTATTGTATTATTCGAAAAAAAATAATCGGCAGGCATACGCACACACACAGAGGAAAGGAGAGAAACACGAGTACCTGTAGGTATGTTACACATTTCGTTAAAACAGATAAAATACTCGAGTGTTTGAGACTATCGAAACTCAAGTGTTGGTTTGTAGGGATCGGGTCCCAGTGGCTTAATGGTCTATGAGCTCGCCTTGTAACCAGAAGGTCCTGGGTTCGAACCCCCTGTGGTGGGTGCGTACTGATGAAGAGTCCCAAACTAGGACGATATGAACAGCTGTCCAGTACTCCCAGGTTTTCCAGTGGTTCTCCAACTGATGTCAGCTCATGATGAAATCCTGTAACTATTGAAACTGTCTTCTATAATGTGTTACGTTAAGAAAGGGATAAAAATGAACTAGCTAACATCAGCAGAACAATCTAATTAACAAGACATACAGTGAAGTGAAATATAGTGTTCATATAGCCTAAGGTAAACACGAGAGATTGTTCACAATTAAGTTCTCACGATTTACTAATGTGTCCAATAATTTAAATCATAAAAAAGGATATATTCATCTCAGGTAGACGTAAATAAATACTCTTTCAAATGGACAATACAATGTACATTGAAACAAAATCACTATTCATGTTATGCGTGTGCATCAATTTGTACGTGAACATGTTTATTAATGGATTGAAACACATGTGAAAATACTAAAAAACCCATTCAACTAACAACGAGAAAATGTCTCATCTCATCATAACCATCCTCGTCATCATACATACTATCGTCAGTGTGGATGAAAAGTTTTTGAGAAAAAACAGACAAACAAACAAGCATAAACATTTTGTTTGAGTGGTGACAGTATAGCTGATTTTCGAGAGGTACTTGTTAATATATTATGGTAGAAATTACATATCAATTGACTACCTTTACTTTACATTTATTAAATTATTCGGAAACACTGTGTCAACTGCATAGGGTTTTGTATAAGAAAAATATGGGAAAGTAATTGATTAAACAACAATTGAAGAAAATTCTCTGCAAGAATGGATATATACTGAAAAAGAATTAGTGCATATATTATCACGAGTACACAGTGATGTGAACGCTGGGCATTTGAGGTGGTTAACAATGAACATAAAATCGTAAACCAACTTCAAAAAAAAGCAGAAATCATGCCACTCTGAATACAGAAGTCTGTTCAGTCGCTGAACATACAATGGAACTAAATTGTCTTGACATCTGATGAGTAATTTTTGTCAACTCTAGGTTCCACCTTCATGCACACTGTTACAACATTCCTATTCCTTAAGAGACTGATCTTAACTTGATCCTCTTTGAATTTTAATGTTGTGTTCTACTCAGTTCTGCCGATTATATCATGTCACGCAATTTATTTACTTAAATCTACTTAAGCTTTCGTTCAATAAAAGCTTTCGATATTGAGTAAAGTGCCTAAGTGGTTTGAACACACAAGTGTACCAGATTAACATGCTAACCTACACGCAGCACACAAAAGAAGACATAACACAATAGGAAGAACGATAATAAGAAACAAAGTGAGGCTTCAAAAATAGTAACCTGGAAATACAACAAACTTTTTTGGATGTGGCAGATCAAAAAGTAATGGATACATAACTGCCACTGAGAAAGATTTTGAGCAATCTCATCAATTATCCGCAGTCATTGCTCTTCAGCTTCCTGAGGACCCCAACCAGATACTCTATACCTCCCTAACTGTCAAACATGTCATGGACTGATTTCATGTTTTAGTTTAAACACCATTAGTTCTTTTCCAATATGATCCATGCTGTTACCCAACATACGTAACATATGTCCTAACTATATCAATCGATGCAACTTCACAACCTCTTTTGATTTCCCCTAATTACCTAGCACTCAACCGACGCCTAACCTCAATATTACTCACATTGTTATACCACCACCTGATACAAGAGATAGAAAGCAGGAATCTTTGCCTAAAGACAACTAGTCTTTTCGTGTTTTTCACCTTCAGTGGCCGTATCTCACAGTCATAAAGGAAGAAGAAGCGAACTGCCGAAGCTGCACACATGTCACTCCCTTCACAGTTAGACATTGTCATAGCACACCTCAGTTGACGAAGTCGAATTCCACCCTCAGATCAAGACATATAGCAATTGTTGGACGCCAGTAAACATGCATATGTTCCAAAATCTGTCAAAGAGCGGACATATATCATCAACACACCCTCTTCCTAGTCTAAAGCCTGCCTGCTTTCCTCACGCTTTTTCTTCTCAAGCACCACTTAATCTACGCATGATTATTCAGACTAAAACCTTAGATACCACATTAGTCAAGCTAATCACCCTGTGGGTATTACAGGAAGACTTATTTCCCTTCTTGCATACTAACATGATCAATGACTTACACCAGTCCAAGATCTGGACTATCTGTAATTCCCGGACATTGCCTAATACCTTAGTTAAACCCAGAGAGCAAATTTTCACCACTGTCGCTAAACACCTCTAAAGTCATTCCATCAGGTCCTGCTGCTTTGCGACATTTCAGATTAGAGACAGCCTTTGTGACCTCAGTTACAGTTGGCGGACCAACGAGTACGTCGTATGCAGATAGAGGTTCAATGCTGGACAAGTAGCGTAATCACTTGTTTCTAACATCAACAAAAAATCCATTCACAGTCTTTTGCTTGAAATGAAGCCACTCGTAAATAACAAAATTATACGTACATCAATTCACGTTTAAGAAAATTAAGCACTGAGAATAAGGTCAAATAAATAGATGATACACAAAAATCAATAATACACTTAGATAAATTGAATGTTCTCCAATGAGCTGCAACCGTGTGTAAAAACACGGAACATTTTAAGTGTATTTGTGGAGTTTGGCAAGAACAAGAAATCATATAACATATTTTTACAATCTATCTGTATAAAATATTCAATATTTTTAAAACGGATAAAAGATAAAATTCAGTCCTTCAAATACGTATATATATATATATATATATATAATATCATTAAGGCTAATGATAATTTTTTTACAATAATTATAGAGATATTCAACATGCGAATAACCGGAAGCTAAGCTAGGAAGCTGTTATTCATGTCCACAGAATTTAAGAGAGTTATGGGACATATTTTAAAGCAAAGTAAGGTTTGAAGTATTGTCAAATGGGAAACGACGAGATGAGCATTCCAATGGGTTAAATGAAGGAGATGAAAGGTTATGGGTGAGCTGCTAAGACCACATGTTATACTAAGAACCCAAGGGAATAATAATGATAGTGTAGTAATATGGATTCGTAATGATGTTAATCGTATCCCGATATTTTTAAACCAAAACTTGTATTCGACTAATAGAGTAAAAGGTTTTCTTCCATGTAAGTAACTATTTTTTTTCTGATCGCCAACTTGATAACTATTAAGGACTTTGTACTAGGTGATGAGTAAAAACAAGCCAAAATGTATGTGTTGAATGCGACTAAAACAATATTAGCAAATATTTAGCATTGGTACAGGCATATATATATGTATACTCATGGATCATTTTTGTCAGAGGTATTATCTGAAGCATACACTATTCATCACTGTATAGATAGAAAGACAGACAGGTCAATGGTTAATCTTATAGATTAGTGCATACTCTCAAGTTATCACACTTTAAAGCATGCGAAAAACGAAGACAAAAACAACATCAATAGAAAGACATTAAAATAAACTAGCGTTTATGATGAGAGAGGAGAATTTATTGGTGGTTAGTGAAAAGCCGTGTGAATTCAAAGCATGATACAAAGTGAGTTTGTGACCAAAAGGTATAAACACATCTCACGAGTAACGAGGATTCGCACTAAAAGATTTTTCCCACCAACATCCAACTGGCATCAGTTGTATTCTAGCCTAATCCTGTTTCAGTTGGCACTGTTCTTTAGGGTGGTCATCGATACTACCCACAGCGTCCACTTCAAATCATGTCTGAATAATTAGAATTAATATGTCATTATTGGGATTTTCTTGAAACGACAACTTTATAAAGGGAATCAAGAGATTCTAGTTGGTGACAGTTTATAAATTAGAACATTTTCTATCAAGCATTCATCAATACAATATATGTGAAAGAGACCTAAATCTGACTGCATGCTTGAAAAACTTCAAATCAGCATAATGTTGTTGAATGCACGGAAATATCTTTCTTACATGTGCGTGTGTGCCACAGTAGTCCTAATGAGAGTGTAAATCAAACACAGAGTAACATGGTTTGAGATTTGATAAGATGTGAAATATGAATTTTTTTAAAAAGGTATTCCTCAGCAAATAAAGAAGAAAGTCTTCTTTAATTTCAGTTACATCAAGAAAATGAACACAGAGCACCAATCGGTCTATCCCTCTATGAGAAGAAAAAGCCGAAATGATTGAAATTCTGTGACTTGGTCCTGATGAAACACGTATATTTCCACTAGAAGAGTGTTAATCCCTGTCTACAGGCCTGTATATAACAAGGTGAAGGGAAATATCGACCAGACGGATTACTATCTAACAGACTGTGGTTTCAATACGTTATAGTTATTTATACTGTGATCAACAATACTTACTTGGTCAGGCTTCCGTTGGTAAAATGCTTTACAAATCTCTTAGGTAAATTCGTATTCCACATTTCCAGTCTTCGGTTTATTACAATAATCAGATACAACAAACAATAAGTTATCGTATACAGATACATTTCACGGGTGATTGGAAATGCGCAGCCAATGCGCGTTGTCCTTTCCATTTCACACTATGATAACTATTCGACGGGATAAGTTTGCGCTTGTATAAAAAATTCGCCTGTAGTATGTTTCTTTTTTTGAGAAAATTTTCTTATACAACTGCATACTTTGCTGTAATATTTGTCTCGTCGGTCAGTGGGGGAAATACCAATCGGATTTTCAGATATGTACAATAGGCTAGTTAGGCTTTATCTATTTCCCATAGATCGTTCATGTCCATATTTTGAAATAACAAGGCAAACACGCACAACAATAATGCCAGTAAACTAGTGATCAGCCATTCTAATGATTATCAGTCATAATTGGTAATAATGTTGACATTAACACTGTTGTCGTTAGCCAATGTAAGTAAAGAGACAATAAGCACTTGAAAGCGACAGCAGTTTGACATTTTGAATAGTAAAGACAATAACATTAATAATAATAATAACAGTGATTCCCATAACAAAGTTTACAGAGAAATACTTCAGTTTAATTCTTCCTTCAACACAGTATGCATGAACTCTTTTTTTCGAATCCCAACCGATAGCTGCTACCTTGACGTGGTGGTCGCGATAACCCAACAAGCTACACTGGCTGGAACATATGTTCCTGCTATGCCAGGAAGGTTGTTAGGATAGCAATTAGACTAAAAGCAGTTAGCGACGTAGTGTAAGAATCTTTCTTACACTATGTTGGGGGGTCTGAGGGGGAAGTCGTGGTGCTGGGGAACAGGGGTGTAACAGCAGTGAGGTGTTTCCCTAAGATGACCAGCATTCCAGCCAGCTATGCTGTCTCTCCACTCCGGAGGGAGGGGGTTAGAAAAGGTCGACCCCAAAAATTGTACACCCCGACTTACCCTACGGTGGTCCATATCCGGCGGTAAGTTTACTAATACGGAACCAATCCCAGAAGCCAGTTCATACAGGCCGTGTGTGACCGGCCTCAAGCAGTTGTCTCCTGGGCTCTGCGGTCACGCAACACTAACCCTCTCTCTGTTTCAGGTACCCGAAGAATTAGTCAACTTCCATGGTGTGAGCAGCCGGAAAGTAACAAACGCCCGCAAACTTCCAAAAGCACACGAAACCTTCCTGAGCATCATTCCCCTTTATTCATCTTTTTTTCGAATCATACTTTTTACCTTCAATTTCTGTCGTCACGATAAGGAAGGAGAAAACAATAAGCTTTTACATCGCTTTATTCGTTTGTCTAGTGACTGTGATCAGTGTAGAGCACTAACACGAATTGTATTCATATGACTGTCTCATTTCACTTTATTTCTGAAGCAACAGTATCAAGATGTCAAGTTTTTAAAGAGAAATGCATACAAAGTTTGGCCGCACAGTGAATTCTCATCATTTTAAATCATTCAACTATTTATCAAGATGAGTTGGACCCATGAGGAAACAGCGGGTTATGATTGGAAGTAACCTCTGACGCTTTACGCTTACTGCAGGAGACTATCAATTAGCGTTATAATACTCCTCCAACTGAATGGTGATTAAAAGATACAGCCAGCATATAGGGAATACTATGAAATTCAGCCTGGACTGATTCAGTCACAGCATGTTTTAAGTGTCTGATTATATGAGGATTTCATAACATTAGTTGCACAATTCACTGCCTGTCAGTAACTGCAATGTGTGTGTGATTTATCACTTGGTCTACCTATAAGAAACGTGTCTCGAACTGATAGACCAGAGAAATATGGAACGGGATAGTATAAAGTAGGTTGGAACGGACATATGCCACTTATTAATGGGCTACTGGAGCCTGCTTCTGTATCCTTATATGCATCTTTCTGAGAGTAGAACAGAACATACAGGAAGAAAAGTGTACACACACACTTTCAACTTATCCTTCATCATCGGAGAGTTTAGCTTCTACGCATCAAACACAATTCTCAGTAAATATCCGTAAGAATAAAATTTATGAGTAGAACTACTATTCTGGGAAGTTTGCTTTGAGGATAACTGAATATTTGGTATTCTACGTTTGAAACTAAATTTCTTTTTCTACGAAGCATGACGTCATGAAATATGATGAAATATAGTATTTACTCAGAAACATTTTTGTTAAAAATCGAATTTAATCATAAAAATTCGCTTTCTAGAATGTAGTAATACGACAAATATAACTGAGATAAGCGATTTATATGATGAATTGCTTCCATCATAGGAAAACAATGAAAACTGGCTAGAGTTCTAATTGAAGATCACCGAGACTTACACTGTGAACAGTGTACGCCTTCATTACACTTTCATTAGTGAGCAACTTGCATTTCACAAATAAAATAATTCTTCAGTCAGTAAGAAAAATTGCGTCGGTGGCACATAGGTTAGGACTGTCGCCGACCATGCACATATTCCAGGGTTCGATCCCCCGCTGACAAACACCTGATATCAATGGTCGGCCTGAAAAATCTAGGCTACCGATATCACATGCTGAAGATTCCATACTTGTACCAAAAATACAGTGTGCTATCAAGGTACAATAAAAAAACAATACAAAACTGACACATTTTTTCGGCAATCATATGTTAATGTCACTCTTGTCACAATACAAAAAGCTAATGTAAGTAGGTCGAATTTCTATGACATCTAACAAACACCACAAGAACAGCATTACAATTAATCGTACAAATAAGCAGATTACCAGATTAATTTTCAAAAAACAAAGGGGTAATAGGCACTAGCATTCATCAACGAAACATAAACTTTTTAACAAAGCATCTCATTTGACTATTCACAAAGACTCTTTTTTTCAACAACAAAAAAATGTTTTATATAATATGCATACCAACACACGCACATACACAGACACTGACCTACTTAGTATAGCACAATATTTCAATAACATTATGTAAATTATGGATGACAGAGAGAAGTGATATTATTTAACGTGTCATAAATAATGCCAAAACATTATTTATAATAGAATATTTGTTTGAAACACTACAGAGGTAGGCAGATGGATGTATAATTCCGCTCTGTATGTATTTAGCATATTATTGACGACTTATTGTTAAAAATAGATTAGTCGAATAATTCAAGAGAATAAGAGTTTACGCGTAGTGAATAGAATAGATGCTAAAACTGATCTAACAATTACACGTGATTACAATGAAACAACACCGGCGAAACATACTACTAAATAATGCTATGATGAGTGGTTGGACCATTATGACTAAGTATACAATGGTTTATGTATGAAACTACCTTTACAGTTATGCACTTTGACAAGACTGGATTTAAAAATCGAAATATCTGCATACTTTATGACCATTTTTGCACTGCCCAGTGTGCTCAATACTTCATAACCAATAGAACATTTATATAAAAGACAGACCATAGCAATTATGTCCACATACTAGTCTGTAGGCCACACCTTTAATCCATAAAAGTAAAATGGGCGGAGAAGTGAAATTCTAATCAGTCAGTCTAAAGAGTGAAAATTGAGTTATAATATGTTGCGGAATGGCAGTCATACACAACATATATATATGCAGTGACATATTAATATGAAATAGTGGACAGCCCTGTTGGTGTGTACTAATCACTAACCCACACGTCAAACATGGCTGTTGGAATTCTCATCACAAACGCATTCACTTTACATACAAAAAAAACATGTAAACACACGCTTCTTCCTTTAGATATTTTGTAACTTTCTTTGTTTCATTGGATTCTCTTTATGACGCAACGACTATGCGCCTAATACTATTCTTTTATTTAAAAAAAATCAAAATGCAATCACATGGTGTGTGAGATGAAAACAGACAGATGGTGAGATGGGGAGAAAAATAAAGGGACAGATGCCTGAAAAAAATTAATTACTTAACGCTAAACAGCGACAATAATACGATGAAAGACATGTGTGAATATGAAACATTATTTACTTCTCTGCTTCTACTCTATTTGGTTCAGTAATTCCAGACCATTTTGCAAAACGTCTCAATTTTATTTTAGGGAGAAAAAGTAATATTGATTTTGTTAAAACATACTTACATAAATCATTAACTAGACGTATAGCCTACATGAAGACGAAATAAAATAAGTAACCATTCGCAATTGCCTGCAGCTAGAAATCAACTATACTTACTGTGTGAGGGCTAGTTATACTACCTGGTTGCCCAAACGTCGGCAGGTAGAGCAGGATTCGAACCTGCTACCCGCTGGCTAGTAGCCAAATACCAAGACCATAAGCCACATTGTCTCTCTCTCTCTCTCTTCTAATATACAATTGGCAATATATGTGAAGTGGTAAATTGTGCTTTATAAATTTAGTGTAATGATAAGCCATTGGTTGATAATTCTATCAGAGTTGTGAACATAGTTTTCGACTTTCTGTTTACAAAATTTTACGATCGAGATGTTGTGGTATTGAAAAATTAAGGAAGTGTATTTAGTTTGAAGATTCCTAATAGGAGAATTGGGAAGATTATAAAACTGAAAGTTTTAACTCTCTATAAATTTCATTTACTGTAGATAGATGGTGAGTAAGAGCAGCAATAGACTTGGGGGGGGGTTTGATGACGGTAGTTATATAAGGTTACAGAATGCTTTTTACTTAGACCCTAAAAATAAATGTAATAAATCTAGGTCATTTTCACCTCAAGTGAAGTGGGAGACAATATTCATCTTGAATAATGTCTGTGCATTATGTAATCGATAAATTTCTCTCTCTCTCTCTCTCTCTCCGTTCTGTTTTCGACATACAACTTTGTACCGATATGCACCAGTTCAAATCGCCACACTCCACTCTATGTAGCATACAACAGCAACAAAACAAAGTAGAAGAAATGCTCAATAGAGATAGTAAACGGAGGTGTGAAACAAAGGAACAGTAGTAACGAAGAACAATATAGTTTCATTGGAAATCATAAGTCACAATGAGTGGATGCATCTGCACCAGCCATTGAGAGCGATTTTGAACCATATCACCAATTCTTTCCAACCATTGGCTTTTACCATCCCGAGGACCCCAACCAATCAGGAAGTCTACACCTTCCTACGTGACTGGCTTAAACTAACTGTTGTGGATTTCATTGATTGATGAGCCCATGTTTTGGTTTGACCACCGCGCCATCATCTCTTTTCCAGCCTGAACCTATATCAGCTAACATTCCCCGTCGAGGAAGACGATGACTAGGCATGCGTAACACATGTCCTAACCACCTCAGTCGATGTAATTTCACAGCCTTGTCCATTGATTTCCCCAACTTACACCTAGCACTCGACCGATGCCTCACCTCAATATTGCTCACCTTATTATACCACTTCACATGAGAGATTTAAGTTAAATAAATTTACTACACGTGAAAACATATCTGTGTCAGAACGCCAATACTTAACGTGATGATGCATGATAACTTTACTCCAGATATTATCACAGTACATATACATCTAATAAAAATACACTTATAATAAATACCGCATGAATTAATT
Source organism: Trichobilharzia regenti (assembly GCA_944472135.2). Lineage (NCBI taxonomy): Eukaryota > Metazoa > Platyhelminthes > Trematoda > Strigeidida > Schistosomatidae > Trichobilharzia > Trichobilharzia regenti. Next base: position 60,848,202 of record OX235270.1, read on the forward strand.
TAAACTGAGGATAACACATTTTGAAAAACGAAGACATATGGTCAGATAAGCCTTCGAATGTAATCAGAAACAGGTATTCACAAAAAAATAAACAAACCTCTGAAAACAAGAATGTCTAACTAATATTGCCTTTTAAATTTCTGAATGGGAATTCTGCTTAGTTTGGAGTAACAGAGAAAGCTCTCGAGAGTTTTGTTGAAGCTTTTCTGCTTCAGTGAGTGTGATTCATACATTATAGATACGAGAATGATAATGAAATTGAAAACGGTGACAGTTGCCATGGTACAGCTTCTACGGGAAAAAAATCTGAATTTTATTCAATATGTAGTGGCATGAGGATGAATTTGTTATCTAATGTTTGGCAACTAACTGGATATCGACTCGCTGAAGAAATTTGGTCGACTATAAAGGTCATGCTGAGAGGTAAGATAGTACAGTATGGTTTGTTCAGGTTACATATTTCAAAAAAAGGAAATTACACTTTTGGATTCAAATTTCGTATCTATTCCACTCGAATAAGTGTTTCTGTGACACTGGAAACCTCCAGTAGGATGCAGAATAATGCACGGTGAGATCTCATTTACCGGATGTCAATTTACATTGTCAAATTGATATAAGGATAAACCTTAGACACTGTAGTAGGGTAAAATACCATTATGGAGGAAAGTTTATTTTGATGAAGTCTCACAGTGTTACACAGTAATATATACTGACGACGTTTCGAGCACAAATTATTGCTCATAATCATATCCAGTTATTGACACAACTTTCTGGCTTCGTTTATATATATACATGAGTAAAAAATGATTAGATATTTGAATAAAATCAAGTAGCATCACTAGACAAGCCATTGCTCGAGTGGAACCTGAAAGGGAAGCGGTGAGTTGGGCGTCCAAGGGAGACTTGGAGGAGGTCATGTGAAGAGGAGATGAAAGCATGTGGGCAGACTTGGAGCCAAGTGAAAACTTTGGCAGAGAACCGAACACAATGGAGACGTGCAGCTGAAGCCCTATGTTCCTCTAGGAATTAAAGGAAATAATAATATTTAATAGTAGAATGTGAACTGACATCAGTGAAAAACAGCATGCCCCGGATGTGTGACCAGTAGAACTCCGCACAACCATAAGTTATACCGACTGGATTCGTTCTTACTTGGCTGGTTAATAGGTACTTTTCGAATAAGGAAAGCGAACTATAATAGTGAAGTAAAGGACCTCAGTTAACTGATATTTAGTATGAATGTATTTGAAAGCGGTTGTCGAATTACATATACACTAGCACTATTAACTCCCAAGTGGTACATTTGTGGTGTATGTTCTACTGACAAGATTTATCAGTAGTATATAAAGAGAGGTTCATCAGTTCAAAAATATCAAATACCGGTGAGATAGATTTGACTTCAAACAGAGCAAACAAACTAGTAGTGCAGGAAAACACAGGAGGCACAAAAAGAAGACAAAGAAACACAATACGAAGAGTAGAAGTAGTGAAACACTGATATGTATCCATATAAATTGTGTGTTTGTTTGACAGTCTGATATGTTTTGCTATGTATATATGGATCGATATTCCATTATAATTAGCCAATCATGTTAAGACTGTCTATTGATTTGTTCATTTTGAATATTCGCTCACACACTTGTTGGGACATTCATATTTTTGCTCACACACTCTTGTGTGACATTGATTCTCCTTGTGTTTGGGAAAATAGAAGTATCATCGTAAACCTAGTGGTCTTCTGATTTCCGTCTTTCTTGCGTCAGGACTATTAAATTCTCGACCAGTACATAACAAACACGGAAGATCTGTGTGCAAATGACGATTTTCAGATAAGCTTGTACATAATTTCCCTATATACAGATATCAGATTCCAAATAAACACTCCGTTACCAGGTCTCTTGACTTCTACTGTTGCATATTCTTTCAATAACGTGCATTTTAATGTTTGGTTTTTGTTAATCTAGGTACAGTGATTCATAACATCCTTATATAATATATCACACTGAGAATCAACGACTCGTTAAAGTATTATGCATCGTGTTACTTATCATGCTTAGTGTAGGTATGCTTGTAATGCTGACTGGTCACCCCGAGAGAAGTAGGTGGAACGGAGATCTTGAGTCGACGAGTCACATTTCCACAGAGGCTGTGAACTTCTAGGAGAACAATTTGTTTTTGATCTCCCTTGAATACCTACATCACAATCAAATAAAACGCGGACTTAAATCTTAACGCCATGATCTAGTGGATCACCACTGATCGTAAATGAGAGATAATGGCTTCTTATTTTTTTTCTTCAAAAATCGAAGACTCAATAATCGATCGGCAAAACCTTTATATATATATATATATATATATATATATTATACAGCGGGTGGAGAAACGGACTTCACATTAACCTAGAATAAGGTTTAGAACAACGAAAAACAAAACACGGGTACAACTGACAAAATGAAAGACAAACAAAAGCGATAAAGACGAAAAAGAGAGTGGAATGTAACGAATATATATATGCACACATAAGTTTATTTATCAGAATAATAAAAGAGAATTATAGTCCCGTATAGGTGTCTATACAAGCATATTGCATGTACTACTTGCTTTTACCTTTGTATGCTTATATATACTTTATACACAGGTTTCCTCACATCTGTATGCTTAGAAGCACATGCGCACAAAACAACTATGTATCAGAAGATAGCTTATACAGACAGAAACCTCTTAAGTGAATTATTTACAATGTTACCTATATATATGGTTTTTTATACCTTTTTTTCACGGAACCTTTTTACACCATCAACAAGATAACAGTAAAACACAGCTAAAGACAAAGAAAGCGTTTACTGTTAAAAAGATAATTTCCTACAAAGATAAGCGAGTTGACAACTACACTTTATTTCAGTAAGTAGTAAGTAAATTGTGTTGAATTGTTTTGATAATAGTTTTTTTTTAAATGCGAAATTGCTGAAATATAAATTATTCAACAGTATATATATTCGTCAGAATAAATAATGTGGGTGTCAATCTCCCTAAGCTCGTCGATGACATAGCGGTTAGGACGCTCGCTGACCATGTACATAGTCTGGGGTTCGATCCCCGGCCGACAAACTCCTTTACCTTGCTAAGCCAGAAATAATGATGGTAAAGAGGAAAGGTTGGGCATGGAGCTAGCAACCCCATCCTGTAAAAATAATCACCACTGCTACAGAAACTTCAAGCCACTAGCTTGAAGCCCTATGTTCCACTGGAGAACGTGAAAGAAAGAAAGAAATCTCACTAAGCGACAGTATTTGGGCATTTAGCAGATTGAAGTCACACTCCATTATTCTTTTTTTTCCTTCACGTTCCCAGTGGGACATAGAGCCTCAAGCTAGTGGCTTGAAGTTTCTGTAGCAGTGTTCAATTTTACAGGATCGGGTTGCTAGCTCCGTGCCCAACCTTTCCTCATTACCAGCATTATTTCTGGCTTAGCGAGGTTTGGGAGTGAGTCGGTGGGGGATCAAACCCCAGACCATGTGCATGGTCGGCGAGCGTCTTAACCGTTGTGCCACCGACGCACCATTATTCTACAACAAATGAATTTCACTTATACTTATACAGTTAAACCGGTAACAACACCAACAGAGATACTTACTTCTATGAATACTAATTTTCAGAGGAGAAGTAACTTGACCTAATCATATTGAAAATCGATCAAGAAAGCGAGCGGTTAATTCATAATGGGATGGAAACTACATCCAGCAAGATGTGAATGGATTTGCCTTACTTTATCTCTCTCAATTTTATGTAAGTTATGCATAGTGTACTGATACACACAATATTCTCTCTTTTTTCCACAGAAAACAAAGATTCAAATGAGAGGGGATAAAAGAAGAGGAAAGGGAAATGAACCATATAGTATAGTAGCCAGTGATAAATATGTTGACTAGTCTGTTTTTCTTCCGAAGATGTCTTACACTTATGGTTAGGAGCTTAACACAACATCACTTCAGATAAAGTAATATTATACAACATTAATATAATCCAGGAAAAGTAACCTAAGTACTAACATGCTATTTACAATTAGCATAGGGTTAGAGTGTAGGCAGCGAATGGTTTTAAAACTCATGATGCACAACATACATAATAGATGGCGAAAATTTATCCTCGGTCAATTGTTGCATCGTCATTAACCTTAATACTACTCAAAGTTTATCAGTAAAAAAAAAACATTTTTTTAAACTGCTTAACAAAACGATAGTTACTAAAAGAATCAACAGACGTTCTCTAGATATATTCGACAATAATTAACAGTGTATATACCTAAAAGTATGGAGTAAAGTTCGTGCTTCAACTTCACAGATACTCCCCACCATAATGTAAAAAATTCATTGGTGGCAGGAAAAGTGACTAAAAGATAAGCTATCCAAAGATAAAACTGCTATCGGCAATGTACCATCAATCTATAAATTCTTGGACTGTTTAGTTTGAGGTATAGACTATCTGGTCGGGGTCCTCAGGATACTAAGAACCACTGGCTTCAGACTGCTTGTGATACGACCGCAAAATTTTCTTAACCTTTGTAGTCTCACAGGAGCATTAAATATTCATGTTTTCGTGTTACTATTCTTTATCGCATTACGCTTATTTTGAATTTCTTTCTTTTTTTTCTATTTTTATGTGCCACCTGGAGTGTGGCAAGTGAAATTTGTGCACTTCTGTGCGGACTTCTACGTTGAATACTCGGGGTCAGCTGATTGGCTCAAAAACGTGGACACCTTCTATGTGTCACTTAAAGCTAAAGCATGTTATTTCATATAACTCAGTGTTAGTTAATATTTCTCTTCTAATTTAACTATAGCATATTACAGTTATCGTCTGACACTAAAATACTTTTATTATTACACATGTACATTTAGAAAAAATAATTAGTTGAGTGGAGAAATATTTTCCTTTTTAATTAGTTCTTCACCAACGTCTCTACACTAATATATAGTTTTTTACATCAAAATTTTACCAATCAAGTGGTTACTTTAGTGCGCATCAGTTTTAGGTATAGTGTGATGGGGGGGGAGGGGAGGGGTTGAAAATTAACAGTTTAAAAATCAACAAATCTCGTCGACACCGTTGACTCGAATAAAGCTTTTTAAGTTATTTATCGTATTTCACCCAACTTCTTGCATGGTCTACGAGTACAACTTTTATGTACAGCAGAAGCAATAGGAATTTATCTGAACAAGCCAGACTTGTGTGTTCAAAAGCAATTTGACCAGCGCCTTTCTTTGCTATGGCCAACTACATAATGCTTTTTTAAAAACGATCCCCACCCCCCCTTGTAACCACATTTTGACTTTGTTATTTATTACAATTCTTTCTAGCTAGTTCTATTACCTTGCTGTCTTTTAAGTAATTGTACTGCGTCATCCTATTCTTCTTAGTCATCATTATTTTACAAATTTCCTGATTATGTAATAATTTGTTGCTAAATCCCATGAATTAACATATCTTGAATCCGTGATTAATCTTCACTCCACTTCAAAACGTAAACATCTTGTTAGTAACATTTATTGGCCATTTGCTTTGATGACTTTTAACCTCTTAATATTTAATCACTCACACTATACCTGAAACTGATGAAGTAAAGTAAAGTGTAACCACTTGATTGGTAAAATTTTGATGTAAAAAACTACATATTAGAGTCGATGATGAGGAAGAGTTCAAAACTAGGATGACATGAACAGCTGTTCAGCACTCCCAGGTTTTTCAGTGGTTCTCTAACTAATGTCAGCTCATGATGAACTCCTGTAACTAATCAAATACCGACAAACCAACACTTGAATAAAAAAAGGAAATATTTCTTCACTCAATTTGCTGTTGTTTTTTTTCTAAAACTACGATCATCGTTAAGTTTTTCTTCTCCTACTGACAACTACAACCACATAGGAAGACTCTTTATCAAGATCAGTTAAGTGCAACACTGTACACCGGCTCGAATACCAGGTGATGTGAGCTAAAGAATAAAGTTACTAGTGCATATGCATTCACCTCAAAGGAATACATTTCGATGACTTCTGGGAGAAAACATTATGGAAGATTGTATATGCGCTGTGCATAAACACAGATACACAAACAACATATCAAGGTTTACAACCAGGAATCCATCAGATACTGTTAAGAACCAAGTATAACAAAGTTACCTATAAGGTAGCTATAATATGTGAGCTTCGTGAAAGAAAATAGTTCTTCAAATTATATTTCTAGCATGTTTTTTGCAATGCCTCCGCGTTTCGAGTGGAATATAAGGTTTCAAGACTGAACTGTTAAGTTTCAGTAGCAGTGATGTTGGTCTCACGAGGCTAACTATCGACCAAAAAAACAAGACGTGTATCGATTTAGCACTCTACCACTGCCACTGAATCACCGATTTGATTGAAACTTATTCCATATCATAGGCATAACTAGTGATTCCAAATTCTTCTTAACATCAGGGAATTGTGTCCAAATGTCAGGCCTATATATTTATCGTATGCTAGTTCACAATTAGTCGGTGGTACATATTTGTGCATACAATCATTTCTAGAATATTCAAGTCGTGACCAGTAGGGTGCAGCAGGTCGGGTGTGGGGACAAATACTCACCGAAGATATTGGCTAGCGGTCGCGCTATGTCGTCAATGGCAGAAGTTAGAATTCATGGACTGGCCATTGGATCGGGTCCTAGTGGCTAAATGGTCTGCGAGCTAGCTCGCCTTGCAACTAGAAGGTCCTGGGTTCGAACCTACCAATGGCGAGTGTGTACTGATGAAGAGTCCCAAACTAGGCTGGCGAAACAGATGTCCAAGTATTCCCAGGTTTTCCAATGGTTCTCTAACTAGCGTCAGCTCATAATGAAATCCTGTAACATTTCTAGAATAATTCGCGTTTACTGCACACGGCTTATTTATCTGATCTTCACGGTGTTCAAATTTATTTAAAGATACACTAGCAATTCATAGCTTAATTTAAACACAAAAACATCATCAAGAATAACTCTAGGTCAGGTGGTCATTTCGATCCTGATTATCACCATAATACAAATACCCGTATTATACGAAAAAAAAGCGGAACAGTGTGCCTAAAGAATAGATTTTTATGATAGACAAAAATGTGTACATGTCAACTACACATACAGCAGATTTTCAACAGCTGGTTATACCTATTCATCACATTTTACGCATGAAAACAAAGAGAGAGGGAGAGAGCATAGGATCACCACAATGTTTAAAAGCAGCTAATGAGTCACTCCTACCCTAAGGTCATTTAACAAACTCTCTTGCTCTCGCTCCATTTCACACACACACACACACATACAAAAGGTATGGTTGGGCCAAGCCACGACCTTGACAGTAACAATTATCAGCCAACAACAAAGAGAGTTAAAGAGAAAAACAAATAGGTTGAATTAATTGAAAAATATCTCAGTGAACAGCATGAAACAATTTTGTCTGGATGTTAACAACATTTCCTTAGTGAACTTATATGTTCCAATTTCAAGCTGGAATGAGAAGATAAACGTCAGCGTGAAAAATAATTTGGAAAAATTTTTCTTAAAACTTACGATTGAGCATGTATGTATTGGTTAGATTACTTTGATTGACATTTGGTATTACTTGTGAAAATCCACTAGCGGCTGCCACTGCAGCTGCCAAAGCTTGCTGCTGCTGTTGTTGGGAATTGTGTAATTGTAGTGCAAAGGGATTTAGTAAACCGGTTACTGTATTCGGGCCGATAGACTCCAACTCAGACATTAAAGAGCCTGACAGTGGTGTAGCAGGAGGTGGTTCAGATGGTGGAGGTGGAATAACACCAGTACGAATAGACTGAGCAAGTCTGCACGCAGATCTTAGAGTTCCATGTGGATCAACACCACTAATTGTCGTAGCACGGGTTAAACTACCTGTCATACGTTGACGACGAGGCAGAGTTCCACCTGTTGATCCGTAGGCAGCCGAACGTGCATATCCTCCTAAAGATGAATCTCTTTGCCGGCTGTTCAACTGAAATGTTTGACGGCGTTGCCTACCTCGTAGCGCTACATCAAAATCATTTCCAGTATGAAATCCATCTTCTTCAATATCTGAACGTGAGTTACCTTTATTTAATGCAACTCTTTCGTCATCTTCACTGTCTTCCTGATCATCATTAACAGATCTAAGCAGAGGGTTTGATGACAGATTATTTGAACCAGAAGATCCCATTCTAGGGACTTCACTCCTTGCACGTTTTCTAGATCTTGATAAGGCAGACTGATCATTAGAAGAATTGTCATTGAGAACATGGGCTTCGGAGTTAGTATCTGTGCTCACTGAAGGACTACCAGTACGTGAATTCCCGTACGTTTTGCGTCTCATTAACTGTGAATCAGTGAGATGGGTGCGGTATATATCTCTAGATTTATTTTGATTATCATTAGAATGGTCTAAAATTGAAGACAAAAAAAAGTAAATTATTTTAACAATTACTACAAATCAAGATTCATAATTCACACACTATATTTAAATTAAGAAATTTTGTAAATAACTTTTGAAACACGATCATATAGACAGGAAATTATTTTCAACAAATAACTAGATCAGTTGTCTGTAGTTTAATTTGCAGGTTGCCATTACTAACCGTACTTTAATGCGAGATAAACAAGAAATAGGAATTAATGTATTTCATGGAGGTATCATGATGAGGTACCACACGATAGGAATCAGAATCCCAGTGACTTTAAATTACAGGAAATATTAGTGGATTATTGGCGAGATATACAGTAGCCACTTTTATTTAGGAGACTGTAGCATACGCTTTAAACCAACTGTGATAAATGGATGACTACTTTGAAGGGTTGGCAGTTTTCTAACCGAACAACTAAGTTGTCTTTTTGCCTTACTTAATAATGCATGCATTTTACCTATCAAAATATGTGATATTCACTCATCACCACTAGCTTATTAGTTGGAAGAACTATTATTTTTTAGACTGTTTACGCGTTGCATCTTAGTAAGCGAAATAATGTTTATTACAACCATTTATAGTACTTATTATCCCCTGATTGAAATAAATTAATAAAAATCATCTGTCTGTCTGTTTTCGACATAGAACACCGATGTGCACCAGTTCAAGTCGCCACACTCCACTCCATGTAGCACACAACAGCAACGGAACAAAGTAGAAGAAATGCTCAATAGAGATAGTAAACGGAGGTGTGAAACAAAGGAACAGTAGTAACGAAGAACAATACAGTTTCATTGGAAATCATAAGTCACAATGAGTGGATGCATCTGCACCAGCCATTGAGAGCGATTTTGAGCCATATCACCAATTGTTTCCAACCATTGGTTTTGACCGTCCCGAGGACCGACTCTGGCGTAGACGAGATGTTCGACTATCGACCAAAGGGCGGGTGTACTGCTCATCAGTCCGCTCCGTCCTCCTTTATGGTTGTGAGACCTGGCCACTGAGAGTGGAAGACATGAAAAGACTAGCTGTCTTTGATCATAGGTGCCTGCGCTCTATTTCCCGTGTAAAGTGGCATGATAAGGTGAGCAACATTGAGGTTAGGCGTCGAGTTCTAGGTAAACAGGGGAAATCAATCGACGAAGTCGTGAAGCTACAAAGGCTGAGATGGTTAGGACATGTGTTACGTATGCCAAGCCATCGCCTACCTCGACGAGCTATGTTAGCGGATATAGGGTCAGGCTGGAAAAAAGCTAGCGGCGGTCAAACAAAAACATGTCAGCAGTCAATGAAATCCACAACAGTTGGTCTAAGCCACGTAGGAAGGTGTAGACTTCCAGACTGGGGTTCTCGGGACGGTAAAAATCTATGGCTGGAAACAATTGATCACATGGCTCAAAATCGTTCTCAGTGGCGCAGATGCATCCACTCCTTGTGACTTATGATCTCCAATGAAACTTTTGTTTTTCTTTATTACTCCTTTGTCTCACATCTCTGCTCACTGTTTCTGTTATGCTTTTCTTATACTTTCTTCTCTTGCTTCGCGTGCTAAATGGAGTGTGGCGACTTGAACTTCCGCACATTTTTGCAAAGTTTTATGTCGAAAACAGACAGAGGACCCCAAACAATCAGGAAGTCTACACCTTCCTACGTGACTGGCTTAAACTAACTGTTGTGGATTTCATCGATTGATGAGCCCATGTTTTGGTTTGACCACCGCGCCATCAGCTCTTTTCCAGCCTGAACCTATATCAGCTAACATTCCCCGTCGAGGAAGACGATGACTAGGCATGCGTAACACATGTCCTAACCACCTCAGTCGATGTAATTTCACAGCCTCGTCGATTGATTTCCACTTGCACCTACCTAGAATTCGACGCCTGACCTCATTGTTGCTCACCTTATTATACCACTTCAAACGGGAGATAGAGCGCACGCACCTATAATGAAAGACAGCTAATCTTTTCATATCTTCCACTTTCAATAGCCGTGTTTCACAACCATAAAAATCATCACGTTAACATTCAAAAAAGCTAAATCACTAGGACGGAAAAAATCCAAGTACAAATGAGATGCAGACAGTGTGAGATATACATACAACTCTGAGGTTTCTAATAGATACGATGTTAAATTTAGGTGTATTTCGAAAAGGTGATAGGTGAACACACAGGTAAACAACTCAAAAGTGGATAATGGAAAACTGAATTAAGTCACATTCTGGCTTTGAATTAATAATCTACTGTAACCTAAAGTGATTATTCTTAGAAATTCTACAGTCAACTAAATCTTGGCTTCCCCCATCAACAAATCTTATGGATTTTTCCATCAATAAATAAAACAAATCGTCTTCGGATAGCAGATGCGCTGCCGCTTGTAGAGTTTCTCAGTTTGTTCCAGAATAATAAACAACCTAAACTGATGGAAGATTATAAAGCAAAGTAAGGTCGATTAAAAATAGGTTAACAAACTGCCGATGGAAACAAAATGTTATATTTAAGCAAGAATTGTAACTCCCAGAAACATGATAGAAGAAGGGAGTGAATGAAAAGTAACAATACAATAATCACTTAGTACATTTGATTTCAATATCTTTTAATTAACATTGGCCTACAGTTTTTGGCTAAACAATAATGCACGCGAATAACATATCTTTAAAAAAAAACAATAAATCATTGTACGATAGAGTATAACTTGAAATAAAGAATACAGGAATATGAAGAACTATTTTTCTTTGTTCTAAAGCATCTTATGCATATGTCTGAGGCGTGTGTGTGTGTGTGTGCGCGCTCGAGAGAGAGAGAAAGAGTGAGTGAGAGCGTTCTCCTAGAAATAATAAATAGGCATATATGGACAAAAACAACAGGTGTTAAAAATGTGTATGAATCATAGTTATCCAAAAGTATATCCTGTAATAAGCTAGAATGATCAAATCGAAATCTGGATAAAAGGAGTGAGTGGATAAATGTATAATGCAGATAAGCGCAACTCCTTGCCTTAATAGACTGGAAAGTAAGCATTTACATATAAAAATCCGACATGCACTATAACACACACAGGAAGAAATAGCAGATTTATTATTAGCAGATTTATTTATATTCACAAGACGAAAACTTATATTTGAAGTGGAAACACAAAAATATTGTGTTCAGTTAACGCAAAACAGGTTATTGCTTCGGGTATCCATCATTTAGCAGGAGGTGGTTCAGATGTCGGAGGAGGTGGAATAACACCAGTACGAACAGACTGAGTAAGTTTGCACGCAGATCTTAGAAATATCCATGTAGATCAGCACCACTAATCGTCGTAGCACGGGTTAAGCTATCTGTCATACGTTGGCGACGAGGCAGAGTACCACCTGTTGATCAGTGGTTTGAGAAAGGCGATCGATGGCTAGACATGCGTTACACATATCCTAACCATATATATATATATATATATATATATATATATATATATATATATATATATATATATATATATATATATATATATAAGGACCGTTAGAAGGAAAATCAATGCTAGAGCTACACGGTGGTGAAAGTCTAACTAAGCTACATATTACGAGTCGCCTGAATTTGCAGAACAGCCCCAAAAGTTTAAAAATTAGTAGGCTTTTTGGAAAAGTTGAAAGGATTGAGAATATTTTACACACTTCTTTCCCTTTATGAATTTGAATAAAGCCGTCGACAACAGTTTGTACGTATGTACATAATCCTAAGTAATTTATTTAGGCTGTAAGCAGCTGATGAGAAGCCATCGAAGTAAATGATGGTACCATCTTGATCTGCGCAAACTCCTAATCTCGAATTGGGAATATTTCTTTACCTCCCAAAAGTGCTGACACAAAACGAAAAACTGTCAGATGAACTATGTTAATCAATCAACATCTGAAAGATGTACTATCACAAAATTTGTTTTCAAACTATTATCATTTCTAAGCCCATAGATAATCAGTGATATGATGCAAAGACATTCTGATGTAAATAATTAGAAACATAACACACAATTATGTGCAAGATAATCCTTTTAGGCATTTCAATGGCCCAGGCGTATCGAAATAATGAAGTTAGTTCTCAAACTCCTGCACATACATTCTCAAACCAATGACCTATATTGTTTGATACAGCTTAGAGAAATAAGGTTAAACTTCTGCATGACAGTCAAATCAAATGCCAGTTAAAGTTTAATAACAAAGCGGACGACCACCCAAATGTCCTCGAACAACCAAGACGTTATTTAGATAGAAAATTTTGTGGAAAACTGATAAAGCATGACAAAATGTGTGTACAGGATGAGAATGTTCCAGAAGTGTCACCTAGTTTGTCGCTTGGATTTTTAGCGTGAAATGAAATCATTGAGATTATATACAATGTCATTGCACGACCGATTTATTGCCGGAGCACTGTTTTACAAATGCCTTCAGAATTCTTCTGTGGAACTGATGTGCATTCTACACAACAGACCAACAATATCAAAGTAATGAATCGTATTGCTGTGAATATTATTGCAAATCTATTCAAAACCATTTTGTTAGTGGTTCACTTAGGTCACCAAACTTTAGTCTTGCTAAAATGCTTGCCTGGGCTATCTCAGTTACCTGACTAAATAGGCAATGCCCGATATTCATTGTCATGCCTTTATTTAAAGTTATTGTAAAACTTTCTTAACGAAAGTACATAAATCAATTGCATTACCAGAATACTACTCTTGAACAATTCATCAAGCACATGGCGCTTTGTAACTAAAACATACCTAGCACTGTGTTAAAATCTGCAAATATGGACTCGACAGTTTTCAACATAAGTGCTAAATAACTAAGGGTGTTAGATTTAAAATACAAAATAAATTTACATACTAAGGGATTAAAACACCCAGTGACAAGAAAAACAATTCTCCGGAATAACAGGAACTTAACTGCCCAATAAGATAAATGATTACATCGTTGGATGTAACACAAAGGGGCAATTTAACTGACTGATTGGTTTGTACCTAGAACTTTGCACAGAAGTGCAGCAGTTCGAGTTGCTGCACTCCGTGTCGCACACAAGCCAAGAGAAGAGAGTAAACAGAGATTCAAAAGTGGGATAAACAGAAATATGAGGCAAAATGCATAGTAATATAGAAGAATAATAGAATTTTATTAGATGTAGTACATCACAAAGAGTGAATGCATCTGAGCCATCTATTGAGAACGATTTGGAGCCACATCATCAACTGTCTACAAACATTGACATCCGCTATCCCGAGGAGCCCAACCAGGAGGTCTACACCTCCCTACGTGGCATAAAATAACTGTCAAACATGTCATGGACTGATTTCATGTTTTCATTTATAGGCCATTAGTTCTTCTCCAACATGATGCATGCTGAAACCTAACGTCCCCCATCAAGGAAGGCGATTGATGGTTAGGCATACGTAACATATGTCCTCACCATCTCAATCGATGTAATTTCACAAGCTCGTTGATTGATTTTTCTTCCATACCTAGCACTCAACCGACGCCTAACCTCAAGATTACTCACACTGTTATACCACCACCTGATACAAGAGATAGAAAGCACGCACCTATGACTAAAGACAACTAGTCTTTTCGTGTTTTGCACCTTCAATGGCCATATCTCGCAGTCATAAAGGGAGGAGAGAGTTGCCAAGCAGTATGCACATCCTTTGGTCAACAGCCAGTCCGATATCACGTCTACACTCAAGATGGAGCAAATTGACATATGCCAAACGAGCCTTCTATACGCGTGCTGAAATTTCGTCAGCACTCAGCTCGTTGTCGCTGATGCAACTTCCTAAATAACTGAAGTCGTCAGCACCCTCTAACACATCACTCCTTACCTTCAAACTAGGAGTCAATGTAGTCCAGTCCTGTAGCAACATCTAACACTTGGTAGGCGTACATCGCATGCCAAACATTCGCAGACTACTGCTCAAGGTGTTCAGAAAACTCTGTATTTTGTCAGCATCTTCACATAGAAACAATATATCATCTGCATATTCTCAATCAACGCGATTATCCCCTGGTGAAAAGTTATTCCCCGAGTAGATGAAGTCAGCCAGAGTTAAGAACTTTAACTGAGGTTACAAAGGCTGTCTCTAATTTGAAATGACGCAAAGCAGCAGAACCTGATGGAATGACTTTAGATGTGTTTAGCGACAGTGGCAATGTCCGGGGATTACAGATAGTCCAGATTTTGGACTGGTGCAAGTCATTGATCATGCCAGTATGCAAGAAGGGAAACAAGTCTTCCTGTGATAACCACAGGGTGATTAGCTTAACTAATATGATATCTAAGGTTTTAGTCTGAATAATCATGCGTAAATAAAGTGGTCGTGGAAAATAACAAGCGTGAGAAAAGCAGGCAGGCTTCAGACCAGGTAGAGGATGTATTAATCATAATATGTATTCACCCTTCGACAGATTCTGGAACATATGTATGTTTGCTGGTGTCCAACAATTGCCATATGTCTTGATCTGAGGGTGGAATTCGACTTCGTCAACTGAGGTGCGCTATGATGTTTGATTGTGGAGTGCCGTATAAAAGAGTGTTACATTAATCAAGTCACTCTGCTGAAACTTGCGCAGGTGTGTAAGAGCTTATGGAGTTGTCATATGAAGTGGTGACGACCAGTGGTATCTTTGGGTAATTTCCAATGTCTCAATTTCTATTGAATTTAGACATACACATAGTAATGAATGTGACTATAAACTTTAGCAACTTGAGGATGAAATTCTCACCAGGGGACAATTTCTTGGGTACAGTATGTGGGCGATATTGTCCCATTACGTGAAACTGACAAAATACGGTCTTCTGAACACTTAGAACAGAAATACTGACCTGTTTGACATGCGACTCCCCGCTATCAAATGATGATGCTGCAGCACTCTTGTGAATCATCTTCCGGGTGAAAGATGGGGAACGAAGTGGCTAAGTGTTACTCACTTGCATAAAAACCCAATGGATTGCTTGCTGACTAAATCTGAGCACGGTTCAGGTTGTACTTAATAACTGACCTCAACTCTTCTGTAGATATGATATCCAACAATACGTTGAAAAAAGAATGTACTGCGCAATAGTCCCCCTTTCACTTCTTTATGTTTGTAAAACACAGTCCACGAGTGTGGAAGACTTAAACAGACCAACTACCTTCGACCATAGGAGCATGCGTTTCATCTCTCTTATTAAAGTGTACATCATGTTTAGGAATACTGAAGTTAAATGTGGAGTGCTAAGTGAGGCAGTGAAGCTGATCGATGAGGTTGTGAAACTATATCAGTTGAGATGACTAGGGCATGAGTTTCACATTTCAAGTCATCGCCTTCCTAGTTGATCAGTGATAGTTGACACAGGATTAGGTTGGAGAGGAGTTAGGGGTGGTCAGACTAAACCATGTTATTGGACTTCGGTTTGAGCTAGCCACGAAGAAAGGTGTAGAATGATTCACTGGGTCATTGAGACACTGTGATCCGATAGCTTGAGACTGTTTATGACACAGCTCAAAGTCCTTCTCAATGACGCAGATGCATTCGCTCTTTTTAACTCCTCAGATCTATTAAATCCAAATTATTCACATAGTCGGTTCTTCTTCCGCACATTTCGGTTCAATATAGTCCCTTTGAACTTTTATCTCTCGCTACATGAGTCTTATCGAGTGTGACAACCTGAAATTCTGCACTTCTGTGCAGAGTTCCACGTTGAAAACTGTCTTACTTAATAGTTGATGAATACATTCGCAAACCTCTGATTATTCTATCTTCATGTTTGCAAGCCTAAATTAAGAAGGAATAAAGTTGCCTAATATGCCGAGACCAGCGATAGGAAAACATACATAACACTAAGCAGTGGTCTCACAGACAAAGCCATCTTCCGATAGAATTCAGTCTGCACCAAAGAGAGGACTAGATACATCACACTAGTTACTAGTGTCAAATCAAAAGAGTTATCTTCCATTTTACCACAACTGCCTTTGGTGCAGATATTCATGTATGCGCAGCATACGCCTCTATTATTTTAGTTAATGAAAAATGTTTGAAATAAAGCAGAAATAGGGCTAAGAGAAACTTCATAAGATCTTGCTGTGAGCGGATGGCGAAGACTGGCGTCACATTTCAGTTCAAGAAAACAAACACCGGACTAAACTTTCTACTACATGGCAAATATCCTGAACATCAGTTAAACTAATACTAGGGCCACAATGTTACCCTACTTATTAATAGAACCATTGCTTTCAATGTCTGTAGTGGTTCAGGTAGTGTCGCAAGAAATAAGAAAGATTTATGATCGCTTGAATTAATGCATAACAACTGTGAGCAATTTAAAAGACATGAGATCATAATTAAGAAAAGTCAATGGATATTGGAGGTATAAGAAAATTAAAGTAACTGGACATTTAATTTGGAAACTAGGTATGAGATGTGTCATTCATGGAGATTTCTAAACACATTAAAGTAATCACAATTTCGAAATCTCTTATTAGCCAAGCACCTATTATAACTCGTGAGTTCGCATATCGAAATTGTCTAACGACGGACCACGAATATGCGCTTTGTTCCACATATGCTGGAATGCATATTATGAATTCAGGCAGTTGATAAACAGCTACAAATAACAAAATGAAGGATCATTCCAGTCGAGAAACATCCGAGGTCACTTGACATTATCACTCTCGGCGAGACCCTAAGCTCAGTAATCAAATCCCAATAGGTGACTGATTTTCCAAAAGAAACACCTATGTGCATAGAACTTGCATAATCCTTGCCTATAATGTCACGCACAACAAAACCCAAAATAAAGTTTTGAAACGGTCGTGTCCACTCAACTTTGCATATTTCACCACCGAGGTAGCACACAAGTCACGTAATCCTCCAAACATAAGGAAAGAATTTTACCCATAAGCTGAGATTTCGGCTATTTTGCGAGGTCTTTATCGATGCAGGAAATAAAACTCGTATATACAACTTCTAAACACAAAACGAAATTCAAATCAAATATGGAATTGGGGAAGAGACTCGTTAAAATTCCACACTGATAGCTGCTGAAGTCATTACTTTCTTCCTTCTGTCAGTGTGAAGAGCCATGTAAGTTAGCTATTGAAGCATTTCAGTGAAAGCCTTGTAGTCTATTTGGTTTAAATTCGCTGTTGCTCAACATTACGGTGTCATCATTTTCCGGTATTAAAAAATCCCTGATACATATTCAAATATCTAATGGGGTGAATAATTGAAGATCAATCGAATCACATATTACTTTCAGGTGTATCACTGTTATCACAATAAATTAAACATACTTTTGACTACTTTAGATCATATGGTGCAACTTCGTTTAACAACACAAGCTTTTCTTTAATGATCAGTATTATTCCTATAATAGGGCAGTGTGCTAGCAAAAATTGTAGATATTGCACCTAACTCGTAATAACATGAAACGTTTCGTCAGAACAGGGATAATTTAAGTTATTTACATGAATAAATGAGAGGGTGAAGCCCAGAATGAACCAGATCAAATTAATCCCACAGAGTTCAGTAAATTATAATCTCAAAAGAATCACTGTACCTTGACTGACGACTGATATTTTCGACTGTCTTTCTCTGTCACGGGAAGACTGCGACAGCTTATCTTTTTCATATGAGTTTAAACTGGGAACGTTAGACCCAGAACGATTAGATCCACCAGGCATCGTACCGATTCCACTACTACTGCTCCCCGTAGCAGTGCTGTTCCGCTTATCACCAAGTGTAGGCCTTGTCACTACCGGTTTCGTGGAGAAATCGCGATCACAATCTTCCAATATCTCAGATCCTGTAGCATGACCGTTAGAATAATTCCGTGATATATATAGAGGGTTCTGACTTAGTGGAGCATCACCATTTAGAATACTTCCATCACTACAATTTGATACAGAGGAATTATTTCGCAAAGGGTCTTCAAGACGAAGTAATTTATCACTCATAAATCAGAATAACCAGGTAGCCCTAAAACGATTTGGCCGAACCCATTCAAAGTTGCGACACATTACACAACCTTTGAGTAAAGGAATCGTAGAGATTCAAACAACGACATTCAACTTTCCAATATCTAGTGTCGGTTTTAGTGAGTGGAGCAGACCATATTGAATTCTTTGTTCTGGCTTCCTAAGTTTAAGTCAGTGGTTTTTAGTCTTCTTTAAACCTCCATAGTGTGTGTCCGTCTGAGTCTTTCGAGCACAGTAATGCTCTCCAAATCATTGCTTCTTCAGAGTAAGGAACAGCATTTCATATAAGAGGATATAGCAGGTCACTGAAAAAATTAGAAACAAAGGACATCACGATAGAATTCTGTGGTACTCCTGAGTGTGTACAGTGCCAGGATGATTGAACACAACTGAACTAAGTGTAGGATTCCTTATCATATAAGCAGTCGTCCGGCGGTGACAAAAGCGCATCGCCAAAGATTATTGTTCTGTTAAACGAAATGTAGCATATAAACTCGAAATAAAAGTTTACATACGAGGCTATGTAAAGTTCTAACATAAAAAAGACTATAACTGAGCACCGATTCAGTTCCTACTTAATAAACTTTTCATTCAAACAAGAAATGCACAACAGTCAAGTGAGGCACAAACTATCTAAATAGCAGCAAAATGGAAAATATTTTATAAAATACAACTGAATTGTTTAAATGTGGAAATATTAGGCGTAGCACCGGCATTTCTAATGATGCGTAGCCGATTTCGACCAAATATTCCCCGGGCACACCCCAATGAGAGGTTAAGGAATGGAGCATTAAAGCCTGTAGCTACGATGATTTGGTCACACCTTGGGTCTCCTACTTTTTTGATGGCACTAAGCGGTGGCTGGATGCGTTCCTTTTCAGCCAGTGATACATTCATTGGTTGGGCATTTATGCACTGGTTTTGAGTAGAATACACCTGTCTGTGCCTCTTGTGAAGCGAGACCAGTATCAAGTAGTAACACCACTCGGAAGGATAGGAAACTAGACATTTCAGAAGTCCTGGACCCAGTGAACTTTGATCACACTTTGGAGCTTTGCGTCCCTTCGAAGATCAGTCGTCAAATGAATTATAACAATGAGACGTCGTCTTGTGTCCCACCTGTGAAAAAACCGGGTTCCTACCATGACATTACTAAATTGTTCTGAGGATCGTATCAGATGGCCCTTTGAATCAAGATGCACATTAATTTAACTGAACTTCATATATCAACTGATATAAACATATTTCCACAAATGGACTGCTGCCTTTTTTCCTGTTTATTACTAAATCATTTTTTATATGGTTTGCCGTTACCTTGATGGGTAAGGTATTGGTCAATTTTGGTTGTAGTATTAAGGGTATCTGTGACCTGACATCAGGAGAGAAATGATGTCCGATTCATCCACTACCTCCTTCAGTGATTTTGGCACTGAATTATTTTGGCCCCTTTATTGGCTCAACAGACGCAAAACACAGATAACAATAAACATGCTGACGCAATCAAATCGCATGTGAGGCATACTGGTGCTGAAGAGTAATAACAGTGCTCTCTCAAATCAAAGAATATAGGATATTTAAGTGAATAAGAGTGCCATTTTCACAGGCATAATCGCTGCGTGACTATTTATTTTATTTTTTTATTTTTGATTACAGCTTGATTCCACACCGTAGTTTTGGTACAAGTATGGAATTTTCAGCGTGGATATCGGTAGCCCAAAATTCGCAGGCCGACCATAGATATCAAGTGTGCGTCGGCGTGGGCTCGAACCCCGGACCATGTACATGGTCGGCGAGAGTCCTAACCACTGTGCCACCGACGCACCTGTATCACATGCTGAAAATTCTATACTTGTATCAAAAATACGATGTGGAATCAAGCTGGAACAAAAAATTCTGCTTTGGAACACTGACTTTTGTTGCTGACTTTGTCGCCTAAGTCCAAGTAACGAGACAATTTATTTAGGCTGACTGAGGAGATTCGGGATCCCTTCTATTTGGTTTCTGCTAGATATAACGCTCACGACTGGTGTTCGCTATCAACCCTGCAACACCTGAGCTCTAGACACACTACCCTTTGATCTTTTAACCCGGTAGCCATACTTATCTTAACATCTTCACAACTGGCGAACAAAGAACATGACACAGTTGCTGATAGATGATTTGAGGATAATTTACAACTAGATAATCACATCACAACGAAGCTGACAAGCTCTTGTCCCGTGTAAAATATTCTGAACACCATGTCCTTCACTTCTCACGGACAAACAGATTGGTAGTTGTTGTTGAAACGGTTGATATTCGACTGAGTTGACGAACTTATTTGACCTCTTACATGACTACCAAGAACCAAGCGAGTAGTCTTGAGGAGAATGCTAGGCGTTCAAAAATTCATGGCATTTTATGGGGTTATTATATGAAATCTCGTTTCAAACTATTGAAATCATAGGTAGTTAATAAGGACGGTGTTATGTCAGTTAGTCCGGAAACGTTTTACTAGGTACTGGTCTTTCGTTGACTTATCGAATTATTATGCGTCGGTTGCACAGTGGTTAGGACTCTCAGTGACCGTGCACATGGTCCGGGTTTCTGTCCCCTGCCGACGCACACCTGATATCTATGATGGGCCTGCAAAATTTAGGCTACCTGTATCACATGCTGAAAATTCTATACTTGTATCAAAAATACGATGTGGAATCAAGCTGGAACAAAAAATTCTGCTTTGGAACACTGACTTTTGTTGCTGACATGAATTTCAAGTGCAAATTCCGTCTCCACGGTAACACTACTGTCAAGAGTATGAAGTTTTGTTCAGGTATAAATGCCAATAAAGAATAAATAAACACATGCACTATTGTTTCAGCTCCCATGCAGTGATACTTATCATTAGTAGAACGGGTGGTGTAGCATTTTGCGTTAAGTCAAAGTAGATGAGTCTGTACAGAGGCGATTAAGTAAAAAATCTGCATGTGGGATACAAAGTACAAAATAAAGTGACGGAGAGGAGTGATATAAAAAATAAAAAACCTAACAACGCACTGGCGACTGTCGCGAATCAACAGGCTACTGGCGTGTCAAATAACGGAGTCCCGAACCTGAGAGAGACAAACAGAGGTGAGACCAGCGAAAATAATGAAGCCAACTTATCCAACAAAGAATTAGGGCAGAGGAAACTCCATGATGATCAATTCGAAAAACTCTTCAAATGAACACCACCTACACTCCGATCGTGGATTCAGCTAGCAGGCATAGAATTACCTGACAGGAACCTGAATCATAAGGGCCATAACGTAACCGAAAGCAAGGAATACAGCGATACCACACCAAATTCCTCCAGATGCAATGGAGGTCCATAGACACTCCATTAGATTTGATTAAGCCACTACTGAGGAGGATATACAAGGAAAGGAAAGCGTTTGCCTACTGGAAGAAAAGCTACCTCATGAACTAGTAACAGTATGGTGAACTAAAATCATCCTGTGGAATTACGCTGTAATACATCACAAGCAAACTATACAATTAAGCCATCATAGAAGGACTTAGATACACACTTGACTTCGTACAGGACAGGCAGGCGTTCGCAAAGAAAAAGCATGCTTAGACAATGTGACAACATTACGTATCATCATCGCACAGACTAAGGTAATGTTGCCTATCTTCAGTGATTGCCTTTATAGTTGTGAATCACACAATTGAAATCACATCATAAAATTACGCATTGTCAGCGGATCGCACAATCAGATAAAAAATTACTAAAATAGGGAATTAAACAGACGAACAATAAGAATCAGTTCAACGTATTGCATGCAAATATGACAACAAGGATAAATATTCTGAGAGGAAAACGGTTCTTAATCATGAAGTTGTTCCTTTTTTATTATTTTTTATGTTTCCAGTTGAACATAGGGCTTCAAGTTTGAGGTTTGAAATTTCAGTAGCAGTGGGTTTATTGTAAAGGAGTGGGATTGCCAGCCGCATACACAACCTCCCCTCTTTACTAGGCTTATTACCGAGGTAATGAAGTGAAGGACTGCGTACGCTGTGGATCGAAAACCGAACAACATGCGTGGTTGGCAAGTAATCTGCCGCTGTGCCGACGATACACG
Source organism: Trichobilharzia regenti (assembly GCA_944472135.2). Classification (NCBI taxonomy): domain Eukaryota; kingdom Metazoa; phylum Platyhelminthes; class Trematoda; order Strigeidida; family Schistosomatidae; genus Trichobilharzia; species Trichobilharzia regenti. The sequence goes on from OX235270.1 coordinate 60,870,739, forward strand.
GAGTTAGTTGGAAAATCCATATAAGCACAAACACTTTGGCACATCTTTCGTGGGGCCTGAGATGATCGGCATATGTCCGACCAATAATAGACCCTAAAATTCTGGGTTTTGTATATGATTTTAGACTCATGACTCACAAAAGCGAACATATGCAAGCGAAAACCAACAGTTTGGAAGAAGAGGAAGTGAAGACAGTAATTAATACTGACACGCAGAATTTAGTGGTGATGGAGATGTGCAACTTAAACAACAATAACCAACACCAATCACCATTATCGTGTGAAATTTAAGGAAAACCACCCCCTTCGCTCACATGTGCAGTACCAACGTTTCAACTAAACACAGCACAGGATGCGTTGTGAAAGTAAGTCACTCAGGCAGTTTGGAATCAGGAAACCATGACACTCATGCATTGCTTTCAAATCACTGTGGAGATCTACAGTAAAACAAAATTTGGATATTCAACACTAAAGTCAAGTCGATTTCATTCTGGATGATCTGGACATCTCGTTTGAGTTCCTTTAAACAACTGCATTGATGTGAAGTGCCTGAGCCTGTTAGTTATTTCTTGTATTGGTCTTATTCTTACAAACAATCACACTGACCAAGATCCCATATGAGCAGGATGAAGTCCATCGACTAAGTACTTTTGCAAGGAAAAAAACTCAGCTTTTTTTCATATTATAGGATTTCTGTCGGGTACTGTCTTCACATGGCACACTTGGGCTATATATATATATATGCTTATATGTGTGATGGTGACTTTTTCCGCATATATCTGACAACAGAAGTGAAAATACGTTCCGAGTACTCTAAAAGAGTTCAAATCTTAGTACCATTCAGGTATTATATATACGGATTCTAATAGCCACAAAACCAAAACTACTAAGTTATGCCAATCATATGATAGACACCTTTTTCCTAATCACGCCACCTAAAATACGAACTTTTTCAATTTCTTGAAAGGCCCCTCATCTCTTATTATTCTCTCCACTTTTTTCTTTACTTGATTTTTCTAATTTTAGTTTGAAATTATCTCTGGAATCGAGTAATGACAAATTTTATGAGCATTTTCAAAACTAACAGAGCCGACATTCCCAAACTTAAGTTCAAATGTATTGTATTCTCTCTGAGTAACTCACTTGTAATACAGGTCAAACGCTTTACATGATTTGGAAAATCAACACACTACCGAAAACATAGGGAAGGAGAATTCTTGATTGTTCAGGAATTTTTCAGTCACAATCATTATGCATTCGCTTAACCTGGTTTGGCTATGGGATGCTTTTTTGAATTTTTAGTCAGACTACTGTGGATGACAATCTCGGCTAAATCGCTTTAGAACTTCATCTTAATGCTGCCAATCCTTTAATCGGACTCTTCATATCGTTTTACTTGGGAAGAAGGGATGGCAAGTGACATTAGTATTCAAGACCTTCTCTTGGAAAGATCTCCTTCATCTACAAATAAATTTTTACTGTGGTGTCCTAACTGAAGCCGTTGATTTACGATAGCCTAAATAGTAGTTTCCTTGGACCACTGGTTTACGTAAAGGTGTCATCTCATGCGTCAGTAAAAGGCTATCTCATTTGCAATTGACTGTATGGTTTCAGATGTATATGTGCAATCGTTGGCAACTTTTGCACACTGTAAAATTCATCTAATATGTAGCCTCTCGACCTTGGCAGTAACCATCGCGTTAGAAGCAATGTTAGTTTTTTTCCTCACCCAGTTTTAAGAAACTAACATTTTTCCTGGGTCCCATATAAGTACCCATATAAATACCGGCGACAAAGAATTTTGAAATGGTGTTATAGAATCGCGTGTGACCGTATATTTTTGGAGCAGATTTCTCTTGTTTGGTTATTAGGTGACAACAAATCATTGACACTGTTGTTTAGGCATGGGGATATGCCTCAGCGTACAGCGGATCTGCATGTTTTCTAATCAGTTGACACAGTATCTCAGAGGCAAAACTGGATTAATCCATTCACCGCATTTTCATGCACTTTTGCTTCGCGTTGTCATGTTTCACGGTTTGTTGTTGTGCGATATAAAAGCAATACAGTTATTCAGACAATTGGAGCCATTGGTTTCCAGGTGGGATAAATGTCACTTTTTAACGAAAACTTATGGAAACAGTGACATAGGATAATGGACAGATTTGCTTCTGCTAAAGAAGGCAATTGTAGTAAAAAGGAGAGACAGTTCAATGTGTAAATAATCTGGGTTCAGTCAGTGATGGCAACATGCAACTCTATGAGTGAAAACAGCTTTTACGCATGTGCTAGATAAAAAACCGTAAAATACTACTTGAGTTTCCGGAGGACAAAATCTCTTACTGAATTTTATTTGCAGCGAATCTGGTCGTCCGAGTCCATGTTGGGGCACATGCTCTAGCACGAAAATAGATATAGGCAGTTTTTTATTGGCTGTTGGCTAGCTGGCTTTTTATTGGTCTAAAATATAAATTAAAGCGCCAATCTCTTTATTTTTACACGGAAATTTACAGTCAGTAAAATTTCGGGCTTACCTTACCATAATATAATGGCGTGTTAATTTTTTTGGTGTGAGTGTAGTGTGACAGTCACACGCTATTTGGATGCATTGTTGATGTTTAAAGTATATTGAGATGTATGAGAATGTCCAGAAAGTGAATATAAATCAACAATAATTTTGATGCATTTATTTTAAGTCCAAAATAGAATGTATGCCATTTTGGTTACTAGGCGAATATAATTCAACTACCATTTCTATAAATTTAATGTGTCCTGAATTATTACATGTAGAAATATGTATGTAGTAACTAATCTACTTTTTGAAGTTGTCACTTCAATGATTTGTGGGAATTGTGCGTACTACGTCAGCATAAATGAAGTAAATTGACAAGGTCATGGCCAGTGGTATATAAGCACTGAAATATATACTAGTGTTTATTTACTTGAAGTCATAGTGTTGTGCACGTTAGGAATTGTTAAAACGATTAAATGATGTTGCAAAGTACTCCTACTGCGTCTACTTCAAGAAATATATCATCTTTATTGTATGATGTAACAGCTATATTCCAAAGGATAATGTTGTGTTGTATATTTTATACATGGACACAATTTAAGGAAGCTTTAGACACATTTATGAAGGTACTAACTAAGTTGTTCTTTATTTCTTTGAAAGGAATCCAATACATCCTATCGTGTTGATTCAAGTAAAAAAGATCGACCCGGTGCTGACGACTACAAGTTTGTTAAGTTTAAATGCACTTTTGGAAGTCATCGTGCTCCCCGAGGTGCTGGCTTTAGGAACAGAGGGTAAGTTGGCTGCGTGTGCAAATTTTAAAAATTTTAAGGTTCAAAAGTACATCATGTCAGTCAATAATTCTAGTCCAGCGGAAATCCAACGTATACATGATAACCAAGTACAAAACTGTGCATAACCATCCCTGCACAGCAAGTTTTATGTCCACCGATGTATCTAGACGTCGGTTATCATCACAAGAAATGGCAATTATCCAACCGTTCATTGAAAGGAATACTGCTGTTCATGAAATCATGGATCTAGCGCATGAGAAGTTCGGAAAAGCGCTCCTGTATAACGATATTAAAAACATGCGGACTAAGATAAATAAACGTAAGTCCTATCAAAATAAATGGTGCAGTAGAATAGAAATTGGTTGTTTGGAAGAGCTGCTTCATCGACTGAGGCAGACAGGTACAGTTAAAGTTTTGCAGGACAACGCAGGCTTTGTATCTAAGATCATTTTTGCTCGTAATGATATGATAGACGTGTATCATAAGTTTCCAGAAGTAGTTGGAATCGATTGTACTTACAAAACGAATAAGATGGGGTAAGTTTCAGTACAACAAGGTATAATTCCTTTTCCAAATTTGTTACAGATGGCCTTTATATCAGTTTGTTGTGACTGATGGATTCGGAAGAGGAAGGACTGTTTTGTTTGCTCTTACTAGGAGAGAAACGTTTGCAGATATCAAGGAGATATTGCAAACGTTTAAGAGATTTATGGTGGATACATCGAAAACATTAACATTCACTGTCGACTGTGCAACTGCACAGATGAAAGCCCTAAAGGAGGAATTCCCTAGTTGCAATATTGTTTTGTGTCTTTTCCATGTATGCAAGGCATTCAGAAGGAAGGTAAGTTACATTCCCATTAACTGACATAGGGAAAACAGTTCCCAAACCAGCTTGTTAAAAAGTGGTTGTATGGAATGGCGCACACGCGCAGTTATGACAGGTAGGTTAGCAAATCAGAGTATATTGCCAAAGGTTTTGGCGTTACCTAAACCTCATAAGTATTGTAGACGCTGAGGCTGGTGCTTACATTAGAAGGTACTGGCTAAGAACACGCAAATATTGGGCTGCATCGTGCAACCGGTTCACCATCAGCATGGGGAACAATACTAACAACAGAGTTGAGAATGCTCATAGGCATTTGAAAAGATATCTACGTAAAGGTGATCCTATGGAACTGACGCTATGGAAAATATGGAGGTAAATCGACCACATAACCATGCGTAAAATACGTCAGGGCCAGTGGATGCTTGCTAAATACTACAATTACGATGTAAGTTCGAAGATAATTTACGATTTATCCTAGGTACCTAATTCCCTGAAGTCTCATTTACGGAGTCTCACGCCGTTTGCTGCCCAGAAAGTTGTGTTAGATTTACAAAGGCGTTCCTTCTTCTTCCATTCAATATCTTCTACCTCAGGTGTTTACGCAGAAGGTGGTCACATATTCTTCGTGAACAGGAACGAGGCGGACTGCACATGTTGGACATACTGCGCATACAATTTGCCTTGTGCACATGTCGTCGAGGCGTTCTTGAACTCATATCTAAATTGTGGTATGTTCCATTTCTTTAAATGTTACTCTTAGATATTCTGAGGAATAGTGAGAGGTGGACACGTGTATATAACACAACGGACAACATTCCGAGGGCCATCCGGTTAATGCCGGAACCAAACAACGCGTTTCGAAATGCTTATGAACGTTTAAGATATCGTCTCAACAGTCTGAACCGAAGAAATCCGGATGCTGCACTGCGGGAAATAGCGGAGTTTACCAGAAGGTTGGACAGTTTGCTAGCAAATGAACCGCAAACAACTTTAAGATTACGACGTGCCCCTGTTAATCGATTATTTTTGTGAAAATATTTGTATTACCTTTTTATTTCCATTTGTATTCAGAATATAAACATGTATGTATAAACTGCAGTTACACTTCCTTTCCTTTCAAAAGGCTAAGACCGACAGTTTAAAGAATACTTTGGTTGATTGTTTCGTTAAGAGAGCGCTTTGAAAGTCACTTAGAAATTAAAACGATCTGTGCCTTACTTACTACGTTTTTCAGCCGAGCATTTGCGGTTCATAGCATATCCTGAATAACGGTGATTAATACGATTTATCACTTAGACCGCAACGCCACCAAGCCTACTATATTCCAATATCCAATATCCAATATCCAATATCGTTTTTACGAGCTAGTATAAACCAATTTGATTTCTTTGTGCTCGCTTCTTGATTGTGAGGTATAGGTTCTTGATCTTCGGTAAACTTCTGCGTAGCTTGTCCCGCCACTCGACTGTCGTAGCTTTGGTTGACTCCAAAGGGAGTAGTGCTGGGATTAATTATATGTGGTTTGTAGTATGAGGTATGTTAAGACTGTTACTACTGTGATTGGAGTTGATCCTTTCGCCAGTTAGTCCTTCGGTATTGTCGACAAGAGAAAAGAGATAGTAATAATAATAATAGTAATAATAATAATAATAGATATAATTAGTGAAGCTATTCAGACTAAGAGACAGAAACGAAAATAGGAAACGTAACAACAGTCAGCTCATGAAGTTTGAAGAATAATATATATATCGGTAATAGTAATAATAATAATAATAGTAATTATAATATTAATAAGTTGTCAGGAGAGTAAGACGGGAGAGAATGTAAAGAAGTAAAATGACGAGTTTAATTATCTACCCTGATTGGTAAATGCGATTTTAAGGAGATAGGCCATTTGGATGCAGTCCTTGTATCGCTGCATGGTTGTCCAGCCTTCGCTTAAAGGCGTCCAAAGACGGTGCCATAGCTACATCTGCCGGTAAGGAATTCCAGGGACGACAAACCCGCAGTGAAAAGAAGTGGGAGCGCACCCGGGTCCTTGCCCTCTGGTGAGCTATCCTTCTGGGATTTCCACGTGGAAGCCTATACCTACTCAATGGCAGAACACCTTTGTTTGGGTGATTCTGGTCATTTGTTATTTTGTAGGCAGTAATCAAATCCCCCCTAAGCCGACGGTAACTAAGTGTGAACAGGCCTAATTTCTTCAGCCTTTCATCATATGGTTTGTTTCGGAGACCAACCACTCCTTTTGTTGCCCGTCGTTGGACTCTTTCCAAGAGGTTGGCATCTCTTCTCAGCATTGGGGGTGCAATAATATTATGCACCTCAAGGTGTGGCCTGACGTATGTTTTGTACAACATTAGAAAGAGCTCAGGAGTGAGTGCACCTAACTGTCTATGCGTAAAGTGTATGACCGCATATGCCCTCGCTACATCCCCTGTGTAATTTACGCTTGTGTCCATTTTTTCCGTTAGAACTAGACCTAAGTCGCGTTCCGACGTTGTGCAGGACAAGCTTTCATTGCACAGGGTGTAACTTGCATTCTGCAGTCTACAGGTGCGCAACTTCACTACTTTGCACTTTTTCAAGTTGAAAGTCATGCCACTGGCCACCGCCCAGTCTTCCAGAAGGTTTAGGTCTTCCTGTAGCCTATCTGAGTCCTCCGGACACTTTATCGCCCTCCATATTTTTACGTCGTCAGCGTACAGGAGAGTCGGGCAGCTCAGACGGCGTGGTAGATCATTGATGAAAATCAAAAACATCAGTGGTCCTAGGATAGAACCCTGCGACACTCCTGATGACGATCTGTGCCAAGATGATCGGACTCGGTTAACCTTAGTGCAAAATTGCCTGTCGGCTAGGTAGTCCTTCAACCATGACAGAAGTGGCTCACCTATGCCTGCCTGGCTTATTTTATGTAGGAGAAGGTCATGGTGAACAGTGTCAAATGCCTTCTCAAAGTCTAGGAAGACCACATGGACTGGTACGTTCAAGTCCCAGCATGATGTCCAGTCGTCCCAAGCTGACAGTAGGTTAGTGACGCAGGATCTGCCTTTTCTGAAACCATGTTGGGCTTCATGCAGTATATTAGTCCTATCGAAATATTCCCTGATGTGGTCGTCAATAATACTTTCCAGTACTTTTGATACCACTGGGAGTAGAGCTACTGGTCTATAGCTAGCAGCGTTTTGCCTGTCCCCACCCTTGAAGATTGGAGAAAGGATGGCTCTTTTCCACTCCCTTGGCAGGGTCCCCGAATCCATTGAGTGTTGGAACAAGTCGCACAGGGGTCTACAGAGAGCCTCGGCGCACTGTTTCAGAACAGATGGCCTGATGTCATCACAACCTGGGGACTTCCCAGGTATGAGTCGCTGTAGCTTCCTTAGTACTATTGCGGGGTTTATTTGGGGAGTAGTCGCTAGGTCTTCCTCCTCTGAAATAGTGGTGCCACCATTTTGGTCCGTAACTGTAATATCCACATTGCTGTTTAGCTGTTTAGCGAAGGCTGAACTGAATGTTTCAGCCATCTCCAGACTAGTGAGATATTGACCGTTTGGGCCTACTAAGGCGCATGCCCCTTGGTTTGTCGGTTTTCTTTCCGACATGAATCGGTACAAGTTTTTAGGGTTTGATAGGAGTTTTTTAGCAAGGTTAGCCTGGAATGACCTTCTGTCCCTCCTAACTCTTGCATTACACCGGTTCCTGAGTTCGAGGTATGCATCATGGTCGGTCTGACTCTTAGATACACGCCACGTAAACCAAGCCCTCCGCTTTGCTTGCAGAATACGTTGCGTGCCTCTCTTCAACCATGACGTCTTTCTCTTAGGCTGTGTTGTGACTAAAGGGACGGTATCCGAGATTGCTGCATGGATAATCTTTTTTACCACTTCCCAGTGTTCATCCACAGATAGGTCGTCCCATGCTAAGGGCCAGTCTGCGTCGGACAAGAGCCTCCGCATTTCAGCATAGTCAGCCTTGCTGTAGCACAGACATGGTCGCGTAACATCCCATTGCAAACGCTCACGGAGGACAAGATCGAAACCTATGACTGCATGGTCACTGCTTCCCAGAGGAGTCATGATCTGGACCTTTTCGACGAGTAGCTGGTCACTAGTTAGAATATAATCTAGTTTTGATGACTTTCCACTAGGGCCCCACCTAGTGTCGTCTCCAACATTCTCAGTCAGTCCCGTGTTTCGAATAGTTTGCAGTAGGTTTCGGCCAAATTTTCCCTTAGCACACCCGGAGCCAAGGTTCAGTGATGGAGCATTGAAATCTCCAGCTATGGTGATTTGGTCGTAGCCCAAATCTCGTATTCCTGTGATAGTGCTGAGCAGTAGCTGATTGTGCTCTGCCCCACAGGTGGGAGATCGGTAGATGCCACCCAGTAAGTGCTTGGTGTGGCCTACGGTGAAATGACACCATATGGAGTCTGGGAGTTCGATAAGTGGTGGGTCCGTTGCGCGCACACATTTAAGTTGCCTATCAAAGTATATAGCAACTCCCCCTCCTTCCTTATTATCCCTGTCTCTCCTGACCAGTACCATATCACCTATACTGATTTCATTGTCGGCGATAGTGGGGTTTAGCCACGTTTCAGTAAGAATGATTATTTTCAGTTGAAGGTGTGCTTGGAGATTTCGGAGTTCACCTACTTTCCCTCTCAGCCCCCTCACATTGCTATATAGGCAACTGACAGTGAGTCTAACAACCTCAGAGTGTTGTGGGGTAGTTGACGTGAAACCGTCTGCTGGTGGGGGACTTGATGTTGGAACTAGTTGGCCGATTCCGATAGAACCGGCCCGTTGTAGTTTTTTTCAATGGATTTAGGCAGGACACTTGGGAGACACAGACTATTATTCTCAGAGCTGCATCGCTCTAGTGTCACCGAAGCTTGGGGTCGTATTAAAGCCTCAGTTTGCTGCCTCCTTATATTTCTGGGTCTGCTTTCACAGCATCGGATGTGTCCTCCAATTTTTCCCTTGGTCTCATACCACCGTTGAAGTGATATGGACAACTGCTCCGGGGAGTTGAATGTGACACACAGCAGCTTTGGAGAGTTAATCAATGTTAGATGAGCGGGACGAGGTAGTCGGAAAATGGAGATGGCTCCAGAAGCGCCAGGGGCCATCTGAGATGACAGCCATCTCCATTGTTGTACGTCGTGCATGTGTTTTTCACAAGCAGTGCCGGTTTCCAGCTCCGGAACACCGTGTACCACCATAGAGGTGGAAGGCATCAGTTCCGGTGACTCCCTCGCCATATTTCTGACGGCCCATGGTCTATCTTGCCGCGCTCTTATGTTAGAACTTCTGTCCAGGGCTAGTACCTGAGCCATTAACAGTACTTTTTCGGCCTCTTCGGCAGAGTCCAGTGTAACCCGTAATGGGGGTGGCTTACCCTGAGGCGTGTGGACACCCCTGTACAGTCTGCACAGTTTTGCTGAACTAATGTTCAGACCTAGTTTGCCGCACAGGTTGGACCACTGTTCCTGATCAAACAGGGCCCGTTGTTCGAGCAAGCTATCCGTGCTCACAGGTACGTTAAAGAGGATGAGAGAGTTAGACCGACTACCCTCAGACTTAGGTTTTGCCTTCGGCTTCTTGCAGTCCTTTGCATCATTAGCAACATTAGGCTTCGTCGGTACCTGGACAGCCTTTTTTGTGTTGCCAGGCTTGCTAGTGGATGCAAGTGGTGCCTTTGTAATTTTGCCCTCCCTTGATGTGGATGGAACCTTGCTAATCTTCACCTTGTGAGAATTGGCATTTCCAGTCAGTAGGGCTGGTGTGTCCTTCTTTAAGTCTTTGACCAGTTTCGGCAGTGCGAGTTTAGCAGGGGGGAGCTGCATGATACTGTGTTGGGGCACAAGAGCATGTTATTTCTGCTATCCGCAGACACGCTTTGTGGGACTATGCCAGGGCGACAAAGTGGACACACGTACCAAAACCATGGGCATGGGTTATTTCTCATAAACTCATAGTATGCTTTCGGTACTTCTTTGTCACAACGGCAGTGCACCCATCGTTTGCAAAAATTACATTCAAACGCTGAATCAGTTTTAGAAACTGTGATGCTGCACGCCTGGCATTCATCCCCTTTCCTTGATGACGCCTTCGAGGTCTTATGACGTCTTGAACGTTTCCTTTTAGGCTTGATGTGTTTCACACACTGGCCTACAGTTGATGCAGGTGTAGAATTCTGTCCTTGTGGTATTGCCTGTGCCGTTTCAGTACTAGACTGTGGCAATGCAGGCGTTGTATCAGGGCAGACTAAAGCTACACGAGTCTTTAGGATCGGTATGCGGGAAGGGGTTGAAATCCCTGGATTTTTTCCTTCCCTGGCTGAAGCCCTTGTGACTACAGAGTACGGTATTCTAGTGGCTTTTTTAAGGCTGCTTTCAACAACCATATTAACAATCACTATAAATTATGCTATGTACGTCTAAGAGAGCAACAGTTTCTAACCAAAAGAGCAAGAATAAGACTGAAAAAGTGTAAGGCAAGGAAAAGAAAAGGTTTTCGACTTTACCTAGTACTTTCTGAATGATCGGCTTCACGGCAATCACGTGGTAGACCAACAAGTCTTGTTTCTCTGAACGAGTGAGGAAGATGCTGCTACAAAAGTAGCACCTGAAGCTTTGGCAGTAGTTCGAGACAGCTGGACTTACCACACAGAGATTTACTATGTAAGTAATGGTTGAATTAAATTCACCGGCTAGGAAGATCAGGTTTCCCAAACGGATAATTCACAGAATTGGTATTTTCCGGTTGGAGAGGAAAAAGCACGTCGTATTCAAGGAGCGCGCGCAGACGATTCATAAACTTATTCTAACCTATTCATCAATAAGGCCTTTTTATGGTAACTGAAGCTCTTATTTACCCACTATTTTCTCAAATAACGCTGGTCATGCTTACAATGATACCTAGGTGCTGAATTGAGTCTTTTAGTTCTGAAATAACGGTAGTTCGAAACTAATTTGTCTTGTGAGGAATGGAACAGAGCGGATAAGCAAATCCAGTCGGTTCCATTTACTTTCAATCATGATAAGAAACCAGCTCTTAGTTTTAACCTCAAACAATAGCAGAACGGTTAGGCAGTTTACTTATTAAATAAGGTGAATATATTAGAAAAGTATACCTTATTTGCCTGAATCATTGCAGGTTCACCATAACCCCTGACTACCAACATAAAAACTGGGAACTTTAGGCTAAAAATCACCTTAATAGTAGTATCCAGTGACATAAACTGATCTACACACTGCAAAATGGGAAAAACATGCAAAAAAACCTTTAAAATTAAGTGGAAATCGAATTCACGAAAACATATAACCAGCCGACGCAGGAACTCATCATGACCTTGAAACTGACTGTAGCCTCTTTCCTCTAGCACGCGTGGTATCTGAATTCCCGCTGACCTCTGTAGACTTGGAAATTGAACCGAGTGCCCTCAGCTTATCCAGTCAAGAAAGCAGCAAGCTTGATGTTGAGAACGAAGTGTTTCTTTGACAACTCTGAATGAGTGCATTTGTATACTTGGTTGGATTAAGACAGTGAACTATCGTCTTACAAAAGCAAGTGTTTGAATGAATTATTTTTGTAGTTTCAGTTTGCTAATATCGTAGAAAGTCACCAGTTTATTTTTTCGGTAGTGAATGTCATATGGAAACCACATACCCGATTAGGAGGTAAAACATAAACTGAAGACTGATGATAACACTGCTATCAATGGAAAGACAGAGTCATTTTTTCGTAACATATCTGTCAAACACTTCCGTTGGTCAGTTTTCCAAAATTTACCACAGCCATGGCTGAATAAAAAAATTTGTATAACATTATACGTCTGATGTCGTATTCACTCACTGTCACTGTTTTTCTCAACTAACGGACAAACTGTGTTTTAAGCATGATAGGAAGGATGCTCTTAAATACGAAAATTAAAACAACTCTACAATATCAATTATAGATAAGATTTTATTTTGATAAATCACACAGTGTTACACATTAATATTAACTGATGACGTTTCGAGTGCGTTTCTCATATGACGAGAAATAGTTTGTGCTTGAAACGTCATCAGTTAATATTAATTACTGTGTAACACTGTGAATTTTCAAAATAAAATCTTATCTATAATGGAATTATACTCTACCACAGTGCCCAAGTTTTATACTTGTATCGACTCTACCATCTGTCGATGACGTGAAGATTGCCGCGGGCAGCGCAGGAAATCCTACAAAGGCTCAATGACTCCATCTGATGGAAGCTGTTTGTGGAGCGGCAGTTGTCTGCATACCCGATCCGGGAATTTTAGCTGAAATGGATGGTGCCAGAGATGCCTGCTGTTTTGTTTTGTTCGTATATGGGCTGTGTTTTCCAGTGACTATGAGAACGACATTTTAACGGCTTTTCTGAACGAAAATGTTCATCATAGTCACTTCAGGCATTTCTCCTACAAATTAGCTATATATTCGGTAACGTTCGCTTCGACTAAGCACTGTTGTGTATTCTATTTACTAGATTTCCTGGATCGTATAATTGATGCGCATAAAATCCACCCGCCAGCCGAATATGCACAGGTTATTCAACATTCTCTATTGCCACTATACTCGATATCGTTCGACAAATAGAGAATTTATAATCACGACTATATTTTTCATTATACTACAACTGTAACTGTACTAATACGGAGCCGGAATAGCTGCAGCTCAGGCAGTCATTTTACTTTCTCAAGACGTTGGGCGACATCCAGATGACCTTCCCACAAGTTACTGCCTGCTCGTAGATAATACACATTTGGAATCATTAAGAAGCAGCAGTGATCATGCAGTTACACGTTCGATTTAATCGTCCAGGAAAAGTTGATCAGAAATAACCCTCCCAAACAGTGCTGTTACGGTAAAGGCAAATTTGAGCCGATGAGAGAAGTACTGAAGCCATCACGTCAGCCACAAGACTTTCATTCATTAACCATGAATGAGAACTAGCAGTGTCTGAAGGAGGTTATCAAGAAGGCCATCAGCGATTTCGTCCCTATAACGGTAGCACCTGAAACATGACTCGCTGGATAAAAACATACATCAGTCGATTTTAGAGGCTGACGGTTATGACGTTCACGGATAGTACGAAGTATACTAACACAAGATCTAATACCCACAACTTCTTTAGTATTCGTTCCGCGCGTAAAAAAAAGGCAAAGCAAAACACGATATTTGATCATCTAAACTACGAGATATGTTTCGGGAGCAAATCAGAGTGCGAGATGATTGCTTAGCTGGCTAGTGATCGGGCACGAACGTGACACGATGGAGTACCAAATGGCGTGGATGCTTGACCGGAAGCCTTCAGCTACAGAAGTCGAGTTAAACAGTGAGGGTCAGCATCTAATGTTCAGTGATGATTGCTGTGGTCAATAATTTTGGGGAATTATTTACCGCTACACGATTCTTCTGGAAGCAAGGAAGACATAAGCACAATTGGGGAATTTCGGGGAAACAGCCAGTCCAAATATCATGCACTGTCTCATGAAGTCAGTATGGTGCTAAGCTTTGAGAAGACGGGTGAACATTCCAGGCCAACTTAATCAGGAACCAAACAAACCCAGGGCCTTGAAGAAAAGCATTAACCAAGGAATGTATGTACCTAGGGACCAGAGAGGAAACTTCTGAGTGATCTCAAGACAACAGAAGCCCGTTGTGATGCATTCGAGAGGTGCCTGAGCAACTGAAGTACCAGCAGGAAAGGTACACTTTAGGAATCCACGGTGCAGTCTGATATCTCAAAGATTAGTATTCCTCAGAAGGCCACCAGTACGGTTCCGGTAAGGCTAAGAAGGCTGTTTTCAATAATACCTCCAAGATATGACTATTTCAAAACTGTGATCTCACGCAATACGCTTAAGTTCTGCGTTTGCCCCCAAAATAAGCTGTTTTAGTACTCAAGGGATAAATGTCAGTTACCGTCATACTGGGAGCTGGCGATTCTGCCACCTAATTTTAGTGGTGATTAATTCTAAGGTAACGCAGGCAAGTGAACCGGCTGCCAGTGAAACCAAAGGTTGGTTGAAAGCCTAATGGATGTTCAAATCGGGAAACATCTGTGGCAGAAATGAATTCTACAGGACGCTTAAAGTGCATTCAGGAGGAAGTGGTGGTGTGGTAATAATCAACTGACAGATTGGGTAGTTGGTCTGGATAACAGGATCAGGATGTTCCAATCCATAGCCCGTATCTTGACTTTGCAATAGCGTTCGATTCGTCGTTCTTCGTGATCCTACTACGGAAGAGTTCCATAAATGGTAACTTGTAATCCATTTCTGGCGTGGAATGGCCCTTGGAGGCTACACAGTTTTACAAGAAGGCAAATTAATTATGCTTTAAATGGAGTTTTACGAAGGGAAATACTATACGTGTTTCCACTTCTGATCCTCTCCAAAAACTAAAGTTTACCAGTACTCTCTATCTAAGATGATGCAAAACCATGAAGGAACGTGAGAAATACTGAAGAATCGATAGAGCTTCAGGAACACTTGACCAAGCCTGGAGAAATAAGCCACTGAAAATGAAATGGCTCTCAGCATTAAAAAGTGTTGAGAGATGTTCATCCTCACATCAGAAGGAAAAAGGTTTCCATACTGTTTATATAGAACAGAACACTGAGACAGAAGGCGGTCTACACCTACTTCTGCGGGCAAATTAGACACTAGTACTAACTATGCAGGAAACACAACCAAGTTGACTAAACGAATGCATTTTGTGCATAGTTAGTTAGCAGCCTTTCCTCTGGAGCTTCGGCTTTGACGACAACCAGATAATCTTGAGGTCTAGCAATGGTTTTCAGCCCATTACTGTTTCTTTTGGCTTAGTATGAAAAAGTTAGGAAGAGTAAGCTCTTATCAACGAAGGCCGTCTTCTCGGACAAAAAGCGAATGTAGTACACGGAGTGATGCAATAAACTGTTGGAGTACGAGGTATATCAACGGTAGCCGTAACTTACGTATTTTTAGCTGCACAGATCTTCAATCAATAGAAGTGACCTATTCCCATACTTTGCCTGTCATTTCTTATCTAGCGAACATTCTTCATCAAATATAGGCTAAATATGTGAATTGTACGCTGTTGGACTCACTTTTATGACAATGAAGAATATCCTTTAGAAAACTAGACGCGCATAGTGTTCAAACACATGGAATAGTGTATGGGATTCATTCTGATGAGATGATCGATTATCATATGTGACTATTATTTTACAATTCATCTGTGCATTTAAAACTTGGATCACGAATAGTTGTTAACAATTTTGGAAGTTTCTATTAGCGAATAGAAATATACACTTAACTAACTTAGGATGGCTCATGATCAGCTGGTTGTAATATTAGTGTGCCGAATAACGATACTGTTTCATTGAGCGCTTTTAGTTATAAGGGTTGACTTATACAGTGGCTGTCGACTCTCAGTTTGGAATGCAAATTTATATGATTACCTTACAGAATCACTAACTACCACAATACTCCTGTATAACGAGACGATGAAAATACTCTCTGTGGAATGTTAGACAAACTGTATTCAGTAAAGCCTGCACAGAACTCATATCAGGGATCAGATAAAAGATAATGTTTCAGTCATCCCAGTATAGTAAACAGTGGCTTCGGACAGCTAATTGATCATCATACTGGTTTAAAGATAGAAATGATGAATGGGAATGTTCGATGAGAAGTAAAAACTGCTGAAACTAAAGGACTGTTTCCTCACAGAAACTTAAAAAGCAAATGAAATAACATACATCCTCAAAATGACACGACAATTAGTAAGACATGAAGTAAATCTATATGAAAAGCCCTTGAGATAAAATTCCTGGTGATTCTCAAAAGATTCAAGAGAGCGCCCAGCTAGGCTGTCTTGATTATTACCCATAAATCCCATAGTAAACACAGCATAAGCTATATGGACGATATGAACGTGAGTTAAACGACTCTCATGGCTCGCTTATATGACTGTGGATGGTTATCTATAGTCTTGGCAGGCGCATATAAGCTATTTGGATGCTAAATTGCTTGGCAGGGATAACGGTTTCATCGAATTTGGCTACTGGCTTCGTTTATAGGGGTCTATGGTCAGTAGAGCGTCGCTACTTTTGCATATAATAATACATTTGACTGGTTTTATATGCGTGATGAGTTCTATTGGGCATGCCTATGCAGTGCATAATTGATTGACGCGATCAATGACCGGTGTAGCGATGCTTACCTATGCATTATTATGTATACTAAACGTGCAAATGGTCCACCGAGGGAAAGGGCTCTCGAGTGGTTGCGCCAGTCTTGCAAGAGGCAGGGGTGGGTGATTTCGGTTCTCCTGAAAACCAGTACCCAGTCAATGGGTGAACACTGTGTGAATAAACTGGCTGATCCTGCCAGTAGTCATATGCTCGTCTCAGAGATTAAGCAATGCATGTCTAAGTACATATCTTAAAGCGGTGAAACCGTGAATGGCTCATTAAGTCAGCTATGGTTCCTTAGATCATATATACGACATAGATAACAGTAGTAATTCTAGAGCTAATACATGCAATTATGCCCTGGCCCGCAAGGGAACGGGCGCATTTATTAGAGCAGAACCAACCAGAGGCAGTTTCGGTTGTCTCTGTTGAATTCTGTGATGACTCTGGATAACTTTAATGATCGCAGTTGGCCTTGTGCTGGCGACGAATCTTTCAATGGTTCAATAACTCAATTCCGAATTTAATTATGATGACATTTTACGGATGAATTAATAATTGTACATGCAGTTTCGACCTGGAATTATTCTTCTTCCTTAGAGAATGTATCTCACAGGAATGCAGCTACTATCACCTGATTTCTTGACTATTATGAGTAAAATTATGTTGATGTCACAGAATGAACACTTTAATTTGAGAGGAACTCTATGCATCACTTGAAGACAAAAATTGTTCCTACAGAGACAAGAAACCGACGCTAATTTTCAAATCACAGTCAGTATCATTCAAAGCATACAGAATGTAATGTGAAACAATAGAGAACTTCCAAAGACAAAAATATCCCACTTGAATATCAGTATTATTATTATTGTATCCTTTAGTTCCTAGAGGAAAATAGGGCTTCCGCTGCCCACCTCCATTGCCTTGTTTCCTGAAAACTTTTTCACCCCGCTCCAGGTCTGTCCACATGCTTTCATCTCCTCCTCGCATGACCTCCTCCAAGTCACCCTTGGACGACCAACTCGCCGCCTCCCTTTCGGGTTCCACTCGAGGGCTTGTCTAGTGATGTCACTTGATGGTTTGATTCCTCAGAGTATGATCAATCCATCTCCATTTCTTCTTGCCTATTTGTTTCACAATCGGTTCCTGATTGGTTCGCTCCCAGAGATCGCTGTTGTTGATCTTTTCTGGCCATCTGATCTTGAGTATTGAGTGAAGACAGCTGTTGATGAAGGTCTGTAGTTTGTTCGAAGTGCCCTTCGTGACGCGCCAAGTCCCTGATCCGTATAGTATCACTGACTTTACATTGGAGTTAAAAATCCGGATCGTATTTTTGATGGTGAGTTCTGTTGACCTCCACACAGACTTGAGAGTAATGAAAGCTTGTCTTGCTTTCCCAATGCTTTCTTTGATATCCTCGTCAGTTTCGTCCGCCTGTTGTTGAAACGATGGTTCCCAGGTAGATAAAGGAGGTTGTTTCTTTCAGGTTCCTCCCATTTATGCTGATTGTTGTCTGTTGATGTTGGCTAGGAATCTTCATCACCTCTGTTTTATCTATGTTCACTTGAAGTCCCATCTTTGATGCTTCTTCTGCCAACTTGTTGCTTTTCACTTGCATATCTTCCAGTTTGTGGGAAATCAGACATATATCATCGGCGAAATCCAGATCCTCCAAGTCTTTTGTGTGAGTCCATTTTATGCCCGTTCCCTCGTTGTGTGCCGTTGTCTGTCGCATTATCCAATCTACTGCAATCAGGAAGATCATTGGCGATAGTAGACAGCCTTGCCTCACTCCCGTCCTCACTTCAAAGGCTTCCCGTTGTGGATTACTTGGCATGCAGCATTGTCGTATAAATGTTGGATGAGATGTATAAATTGTCGACGGGACCCCGTAGTATCGAAGTAGTTTCCAAATGACACCTCGATCAACGCTGTCGAAGGCCTTTTCAAAGTCGATGAAGTTGAGATAGAGAGGTGACAGCCATTCCAAGCTTTGTTCAATGATGATCCGTAGAGTGGCGATTTGATCAATACATGACTTGTTTCTCCTGAATTCAGCCTGTTCCGGTCGAAGTTTTTCATCTAGGGCTTGTTTGATTCTCTCCAGGATGATGCGACTTAGTATTTTGCTTGAGATGGACATGAGCATAATTCCGCGCCAGTTTTTGCATTGACTTAAGTCTCCCATCTTTGGTAGTTTGAATAAGTATCCTTTCTTCCAATCCTCGGGTACTTTGCCCTCTTTCCACACCTCCAGCGGTGGCGTCATCAAGTCCGCTGTTGTCTCTGGGTCTATTTTCAAAGCTTCTGCTGGGATTCCATCTAGTCCTGCTGCTTTCTCAGATTTTAGAATCTTGATTGCATTCAGGACTTCTGACTTCGTCGGGGGGTCAGTGTTCACTGGTAGTTCTGCTTCCGTTGTTGGGCGCGTTGTAGGCGGCGGACGATTTAGAAGTCTTTTGAAGTGTTCAGCCCAGAGCTTTCTCTGTTCCACCTCTTTGGTGATTGACTTTCCATTGTCGTCCTTTACTGGCTTAATCTGTGTCGAACTTTTCCCCGAAAGGTGCCTAGTTGTTTGGTAGAGTGTGGCGAGGTCTCCTTTGCCTGCAGCTTGTTCTGCTTCGTTTGCCATGGTTTCATATTTTCTTTTGTCTTCCCTGGCACTCTTTTGTTCAGTATATTGTAGCTTGCATTCAGCTCCTGTCTTTGTTGCTCGTCAGTGCACTGGGTAATCTTTTGTTTCACTGTCCTTCTCTCTTCTATTAGTTTCCAAGTGTCCGTAGTGAGCCACTGTTTGTCCTGCCTCTTCTTTCTGCCTAGAACTTCCATGCAGGTTTGACTCCACACCGTTTTCAAGTTGTTCCAGTGCTGTTCGACGCCGACCTCTTCGCTAGTGTTGATTTGTGTCTCGGCTTTGTCCCTTATGCTTGCAATGAAGATGTCCTTTGTAGCCTGGTCCTTCAGCTTCTGAGTGTTGAACTTGGCTTGTGGTCTATCTGCAGCTCCTGATTCCCTGAAAGCTTTTAATTTGATCTGGATTGTCCCTTGTACGAGACAGTGGTCTGAGCCAACGTCTGCCCCTCTTCTTGCTTTTGTGTCCAGTAGGCTACGCCTCCACTTCCTTGAGCAGCATTGAGATGAAGTCAATTTGGTTTGCCCATCTGGTGACACCCATGTAGCCTTGTGGATATCTTTGTGCTTGTATACACTGCCAACGATCACTAGTTCGTTGAAGGTGCAGAAGTCGGCGAAGAGTTCTCCGCTTTCACTCATTTCTCCAAGAGCTTCTCTAACCATGATGAGTTCCCTTCCTGTGTTGTCTGGTCCCAGTTGCCTGTAGAATTCTTCTTTCTTTTCGAGGTCTGCGTTGTTTGTGGGTGCATAACATTGTATGATTGACACTTTCCTTCCTTTGGAGTTGAATCTGGCGGTCATTATCCTGGACGAGATCGCTTCCCATTGCATCAGGGCTTTCGCTGCCGTTAGTGACATCATGATAGCCACACCCTCGGTGTGCGTGTGGTTATCTTCTGGGTGACCGGAATAGATCACTGACTCACCCGTTGACAATTTGGTGAGTCCATTCCCGTTCCATCTGCTTTCACATATTCCCAGCACTTGGATTCCGTATCTTTTCATCTCGTTGGCGATCTGGGCAGCTTTGTCAATCTCGTACATGGTGTGGACGTTCCATGTCCCCACACAGACTTTTTCTTTTTAGTGCAAAGAGGTTCATTTTGCTGAAGTTTCTGTAGCAATTTTGTTTACAGGGTGGGGTTGCTAGCCTCACGCCTGAGAAAGGAATGGTTACATTAAGATAAAGTTTAGAGAGAAGCGACTTTTTGGGTTGCTCCCCTGAAAATCGGAAAATAACGGACAAAACATTGAGAACAACACCAGCAAAACGAAAACAGTTCACATCAAAAAGCGACAACAACAATGAATATCAGTGGATATCCTCAAACAACACAAGTATTTAAATGTTAGCAAGCGTTTACGATTTTTGTGTGTTATTTCAACAAAGGAAACAGACTCAGATTTATTGACGTTGACTGTAGGAGTTATATAAAACATAGGACAGTCTAACGCCACTGGTCTATAACAACAGAGGCTATTTGTTTATATTGATTAATGCCATCGAAATCGAACTAAAAACCATCCGAACTGGAAGAAGATTAGTTTATGATCTGATCTCCACAAGTTCGACTGAACCAATCTCCTAACGGACTTTATCATCACAACAAGACTCGTGCTAGAAATGATGAATGTTGCGTTCGAGTCTCAGGGGAAACGCAACTTTTGGGTTCTTGAGATAATATTGCATTTAAGCCTACCTAACTGTAATATCTGTTGCACTACTGTGAGTCAGTATAACCCTTAAATTTCATTCCGCACTTTTTTGATTGTAATTTTCTCTGATTTCCACTCTTGTTTTTTATAAATAGCCAATACCACTATTGATAAATTTAAATTTCACTTCAAGCTTATAACAATACACTGATGGATTTGTGAATGTAGGAAAGAAGTCTGTGTTTAGTTATTATCTAAAATTTATTTTCACACACACACAAAAATAGGGAAATTTACGAGAAACTTTTATTTATTC
Source organism: Trichobilharzia regenti (assembly GCA_944472135.2). Lineage (NCBI taxonomy): Eukaryota > Metazoa > Platyhelminthes > Trematoda > Strigeidida > Schistosomatidae > Trichobilharzia > Trichobilharzia regenti. Next base: position 60,891,689 of record OX235270.1, read on the forward strand.
CGACCGTGTATGATCAAACTGGTGAATACATGCCCAACTTCGTATTGAAGTAAAGTCGAGAAAGGCGATGTTCAGTGAAGATGGCTCTGTAAAGAAAATAAGCATAGAGCATACACAATCAATACACAGGAATCAGACAATGCTTGTATGAAAAGGAAGATATAAAGATGCTGAAAATAAGAATATTTCCGGAAAATGAAAATGAATGCCATGAATGTCATATAAAAAACTGAGTTAATCTAATGCTTAATGAAGCAATGATGCATGGAGTTAATGATTCATGGTGTAAGTAAGTAAGTGGACAACTTTGTTGACGTCTTCCAGATAGGAAGATCCAGCAAATAACACTCTCAGATAACATTTTTTTCTCCTTCACGTTCCGCAGTGGAACATAGGGCTTCAAGCTAGTGGATTGAAGTTTCTGTAGCAGTGCTTAATTTTATGGGATGGGGTTGCTAGCCTCATGCCCAACCTTTCCTCTTTACCAGCATTATTTCTGGCTTAGCGAGGTAAAGGAGTGCGTCCTGTGGCCGGGGATCGAACCCCAGACCATGTGCCTGATCGGTGAGCGTCCTTACCGCTATGCCAACGACGCAAATAGATAACACAAGTTAGAATAAATTCACTTTCTACCTTTGTCTTGGCTTTTGATACCTTATTTTTTCTCTCTCGTCTTCTAGACATTTCTTTGCATCCCTTTGAAGGAAAATGTGGCAGACTGAATTGTAAAATCAGTGTATCAGGCTCTGTGTTCTCCACACTATATATCTAGCTAAAGTTGTGTGAAATGTCTAAACACTATCAGCACATGTGAATGAATGAATGAAATAAGAAGACTGAGCAAAATGTAATCGCAGGTCAAACTAAACACTTATCCCATAAGGGAATGCTCTGTGTCTGATGAAAGGAAAATAGAAAACAAATTAGCACAAATTCGTATTAATATGCAGTGATCGAACCTGAAACATCTTTTATCTGCGCACACATAAGACGTGAAAAACAAATGTTAAGAAAAAGAAGTGAAATTGTCACTTACATGTACTAACTAAACCTTCAGTCAGCTTATTGAATATGCATAGAAATAAGCCGGATATCTAGTCTATACTAAAAAGTGAACGTGATTTTAAAATCGAAAAGGAATGCGAACGATGCAATTTGATAGATGAACCTATTTTAATCTAAAAGTGAAAGGACTTTTTCGACTTTTGTACTAATTTTTACCATATGATGACATTTTAAAGTGTATGGGTGTTGGAATACCCTATAAAACAAACTTGGCATAAATATGCTGGTAAATGAAAACTAGAGATAGTCAATTTCTTCGGCGGTATTTCTCACCATATTCTGAATTCAACTGAGATAGATTATTATAACTTTATTTGAAACAGGTTGATGAAATAACAGGTAGGTGACTCATTCTACCTTGAGGACAAAGGAACAATTTACATTTATACAACTCACTTAAAACACACACTAATAACAGTTCATGTATACCATGAGATAAAAAATCTCCAAACAAATGGACAGTTCACTTCAGGTGAAAATCAAAGATAAGCTACATTATTGCATGCATTTCATTCCTGGAGTAAATATATTTATTTTGACATTATTTTGAACAGTATTTGTAAAACTGTACTTTCAACGGAACTTGTTATTATACTTTATCTAGTATTATAAGTGTTTGATGTCACACAAAATCGAAGACTTACAAGCGAAAACCGACAAACTGGTCGAAGAAGCAGCCGGCGAAGGCAGGACTCCAGGTGAACATAGACAAGACGGAGGTCATGAAAATAACCAACCCGCCGACCAACCAACAACAACACCAGCAACATCCAGCGCCAATCACCACCAACCGGAGGGATCTGAAAGAGGTTACTTCATTCACTCACTTATCTAGGGAGCATTGTCTCAACTACAGTCAGTCGGAACGGACAAGGATGTCAAGTCGAGCGAGAATCGGGAAGGCGAGAAACACATTCACTCATCAAAGTGAAAACAATCTGGAAATCTTCGTCACTCAGCCAGCATCAACAACAAAATTCCGTCGGTCGGATTTTCAATACAAACAGCGTCAAGTCAGTCAGTTCTTCTATACGGATCAGAAACTTGGCGGGTGGGTCACAAAGAATATTTTTAACACCCTATTGCAGACCAGACCTTTATGAACAACTGTCTTCGCTGGCTCTATACTGAAGATCAGATGGCTGGGCCGGAGAGAATTAATCACCAACAAGAAACTATGGGAACAAACAAACAAAACAAGAACCAATCGCCCACCAACAGCAAATATGCAGGAGAAAGTGGATGGAGATGGATTGGACACTCGCTGAGGCTGGAGGCCCCTGGGTGACATCGTGTGCGCGTCAGGCCATCGCTCGAGTGGAACCAGGCCGAAAGGGAAGAGGTGGTGAGTGGGACGTCAGTGCAAGGGTGACATGGAGGAGATTGTGTGAAGAGGAGTTGAAACAGTATGAACTAAGATGGATGGAGGTGAAAAGTACAGCAGAAGGAAGACAGAAGCAAGTGGAGACGTGCAGTTGAAGCCCTATGTTCCACTTGTAACCCAAGGGAACAATAATAATAATACTATTGTAAATGTAATTTACTACCTTGGCGTTTGTTTATGCACTGACTACAAGTTCCATTCACTGCCTAACGGTTAAGAATCTGTGTTATTTCAAGGTGGAAAAAGGGGACTGTTTATGAAAATACCATAGATTCAAAGGTCAACAACTGAAAACTATTCACAAAGTGGTCTGATTAATTTTACCAGCTCGAAAAAGAAATGAAAAGCTGTGGCGATGACCTCAGATGACTTCAGTTCTAAGCAGTATCTGATAAGCTATTGGAACCAATGAATTGCATGATGTCATTGTGTCGTGATACACCGATAGATGCTATCTGTGAATGACGCAGTTGTAGCGTACTAAGTAGTAATCATGACGAAAAATGCACATCACAAACAATGAAAATGATAAAAGTACTTGTTTATATGTATGTGAGATATCATTGAATATTTTACTTTAAAAATGATCCAAACCTTCGAACCCAACATACTTGCTCTCTTTCCATGATACAAATTCATTGATAAACACTAACAAGATGCCCCAATTAAATCCGAAAGCCAAGACAGCCGGTGATAAAACCTGCCAACTGGTTAACTTGGACGAGGAGGTTAAGATGCAGAAACGTATTATCACATAAAGCGTGTGTGAAATAAAGCTAGACAATACAGAAACGAAAGTAATGCAAGCGAAAATATCAATAGTATAGTGTGTTTTAAGATAATTTAAAAAAAGCTACTAACTCATAAAACTGCTGACACAAAGCAGTTCATATAAAACTATAATAAAAGGGAATTCTATGATTAAAGAAGAGGTGAAACGACCTGACATTTCATGAATTCACCGATAAAAAATCTTATTTTCTACGGATTTTATACGATACCTCAGTCGAATTAACCACAAAGATTTCAATTTTGTCTATGTAGTACGAGAAGGCAAGGATGATGCTACTTACACAAGTAGACTAAGATGACCTCATTTTGGAAAGCTTTAAGCAATATGTAACCCGAGGGATTGACTGTCTTTTTTCTAAGATACTGTTGGACTTAGTCACCATTAGTTGTTTGACTGTATTTATCAAACAGTGTTAGCTTGTTATTTCCGCTTTGGCCACTGATGATGAATTATAAAATCCACCTAGTGATGACTACAAGACAGTACTGCACGAAAGCAGAACTATCGATGATCTTCCGAAGGATCAACGGAAGACTCTTCACAAAAGTATATCAGTTCAAACTATCATGCTTCAAAAATTCACACAAGGATAGAAGGATACTGAAATAGACAAACACTAGTATTATTGAGAGATCAGAGGAATTTCTCAGTAAATAGGAGATCTGTTCTATTATGAAGGATTTTGAGCTATCTCTTTCCAGGAGTGACAAACAGTTGACTATCAACAACTTGACAGAAAGAAATTATAAAGATACGGCAAAGCTATTACCATCGTCTTAAATGATGTCTTGCAACACACTCAGGGTATATTTCACTAATATGTGGTATCCTTACAAACAATTATTCAACCAGAATACCATCACATCGACTAGCCTTTTTGGTTAGTTTAGTCCAGTTGTCAGACTTGCAGTATGTAAGTCACCGTACATCCTAGTTATGCCAAGTTGATAACACTTTTTGAAGTTGGATGTCTGTTACATTTTTAAAGGAGATAAAAAACTAGTTAGGGCCAAGCATTTCGAAATTTTTAGACTATCTCTGATATGAGCATTGTTAAGGAAACTGAAAATGTCTGATCTCTCACAGACTAGATGCACAATAATCTAAAAACAAAAACTTACATTAGACTAGAGACAATACACCATGAAGGATTTGTACAGTATCGAAATTGCCATAGTCTTTGGCCGTAATTAGCATAAGAAAATGATATAATGACTGAAAAGTAAAAAAAAATATGTTAAGTGATGCAATTTGTATTACTTTACTAGTAGCAGTAACTGGATAGGTAACTGGTAAACTAAAGTCACAAATCATTCAATGAGTAAAGTAATGCAGTTGCTGTCTGTTAATACATGAAAACCTAATTTTAATGATATTATGAACTTCAATATAGTTTGGTTGGACACTAGTAACTAGTGTGACGTGTCTAGTCCTCTCTTTTGTTGCAGAGTGAATTCTATCAGTCAGGTTTACAATGTGGCCAACATTCTAGGTAGCTCATCATCACGGTGCACATTGATTTGATGATATTAGATAATTGGAGGCAATCGGTCACAGGAAGCCTTGCACCTAGGTTTCGTGCTAGTTGGAACTCGCCAGTCAGAGAGGCGTATCTGCAACCTTGAAGGAACACATGTCCCTTCTGAGATTCGAACCCGCATCACCACCCAGTGGTGTAGTCAGAGACGTTACCACTGAGCTATTCGGGCTCGTTACTGTAGGACTTCAATATAACTCAATAACCATTTACATGCATATATATATATATATATATATATATATATATATATATATTGGTAGGAGTGTACTTCACTGCAGAAGAGAACAATGATAACACTTACTGATAAGTACCGATAAAAAACAAAAAGAAATGCAACACTTTCACTTTACTAACTAATAAACTCCGCCATTAACTATACAACACCGTGAAAGATATTCTATTGGACTGATGTAACGTCATCAGTCAATATGTTTATAAAGTGTTAGTGTACAGTAAACATCTCTTAGATAGTTGAAGGCGGAGAACTCTGAAGCCTTAATAGCTTAGCGGTACGGTCTCTAACAGCAATACTGGATGATGTGAGTTTTAAAATTTCAGGAAGGACATCACTTCTTCCTAGGTTGCAGATACACCTTGTAGACGAGTTCCAATAAGCACGACATCTAGGCTCAATTGGTTGTGGAGACTGCCTTCAACTATTTAACATCATTTTAATTGATGACAAATGCTCAGTGAAAATTTTAAAAGATTGGTGAATGAAGAACAAATATTCTTTTCGATAACTTCATCAAGTTCTACAGTTCATAATATTTGGAGAACTCGATGAAAAAGCTATCGAATAAGGATATTCTTTGTTTATTAGTCAGTCATACAACATCAATGTAAAGTGAACTCCACGATGGCGCCTATCTTAACTTGATTGGTAGGACTTATTCAGCCAAAGGGAACAATATACAACATAATACAGATTACAACCTTATGACCAATTAATGTAGTAAGGAAATTTCCTGAATGTTAACGGTTACTGGGACAAACTGAAAATCTGTGAACCAAAGGCTTCAGTTTAAAAGACGCAACAAAAAAAAGAAAGGGTAATACGAAAGGTATTCGTATACGGGGAGATATCAATTAAATAAGCTAACTCACCTAGGTATGTAATAAACTGGTAGAAAATTAAATCTTTTACACTGTAAATTAACAAAGACAAGTTTGATAGACATGACGTTTGAACATCATACATGGATGACCTGCATAAGAAAAAAAATAAACAAAATAAAATGTAATAGGCGGTGAACAGAAATTGTAGCAAGAAGGTCAAGGTCATTAGAACACTGGCTTCTGTTGTATTAAATGACTTAAAGGATAGCTTTTTATTACACACAACTGCTAATTATTCGAATCTCTTAGTCATGGATAGAAACATGTAATCACTAACTGACGAGAAAGCTTAATTTTATTTTAAAAAAGAATCTAATGATTTCATGCTAATTTGTTTATTGGATGTAACACGCAGCGAAAACCAGTATTATTTGCTGTTGGATGACATTTTGAACATAATTCATTGTTTAGGATAATGTCAACTGTAACCAGACAACTTCGAGACTCAATTTCTTTGCCCGTTTTTTCAAAGAATAGCAGAATTTTTCAGATGCCTGGAATAGCTTCTGAATCATTCCGATTGCATGTATTCTCATTTAACTGGATAAGGAAAGCTTCATTTGTTCGTTTAGTCTTCCGCTCGGTTACATTAGACTTTAAGATATTGTGTATGTGTTGCGTGACACTGCATGTAGTATTATAAATGTGGTTTTTCTCTAGTTTGAAAAATCTAATTACGGTCTATTAGATCCAAATTTCACTGAGGATTAACTGATTTATATATATATATATATATATAAATGAAGAAATTTACAAAATAATGGGAAGTTATGCAATATTCAGAATGAAATTGGGCAGTTAGAACACCAAGTGATGCCAGCAGCAACAAGGATCAAGATATCATAGCAGAATCTTCCAATAATGCCAAACTAGCAGCAGCCAAAAAATCCAACAATACTTATGTGAATCGCCAAAATAACGACGGAAGAGAAATTTCTGTCCGTGACCAATGAAATGAGACATTGTCAACGATTGATAAATCCAAGTTTACCAGTCTATTAGCCTTACAACTGATGGGGAGGGGGGGGGCGGGGGGAGAACGACAACTATGGAGTTTCAGACTTGTGAAATTACAAGCGATATGGCTATGAACAATAAATTGTATTCGAAACGTGATCTGTTTTATTGTGTAACATATCCACTAAACATATTAATATGGAATGATATACTACCAGTGTCAAAGTTGTTATTTTTATCTTAGTATTTATTTTATTTTTTTGATTTTCCAGTGGAACATAGGACTTCAGGCTAGAGCTTTGAAGTTTCGGTAGCAGTCATTTTATTTTTACGAGGTGGTGTTGTTGGCCTCATACCCAACCTTCCCTCTTAACCGGTCTTATTACCACCTTAGTGAGGTTTAGGAGGGCGTCGCCGGGAATCGAACCCCGAATCACATGCATAGTTGGCGAGCGTTCTACCGCTGCACCACCGACGCGTTCAAATTCTACACATTAATTAAGCCTAATGATGTATATATATGATGATAATGACGAATCCTTTGAAGTATAGTCACAACAAAACAGCGAACTTGGCCACTGTTTACGAATTCCCCACGCAGACTATGCTTTACAAATAATATCCAGTGTGATTCTATAATCAAAATGCAACATGATGTTTTCATTATGGATAAGATTTTATTTTGGTAAAGTCTCACAGTGTTGTACAGTAATATTTACTGATGACCACGTTTCGGGCACAGTTTATTGCTCATAATCATATCAAGGTACTCAAAAAACTTTCCGGCTTCGTTTATAAACATGAGTAAAAAACTGATTAGGTGTATGAATGAGTAAATAAAATCAATATAAAGTTCAATAGACATGCACGAAACAGAAATGAAGATACGGTACATTCGGAAATAATATAACTGTTATCAATTAAATATAACATGGTGGGAAATAAGACGAGTGTTGTTAGTCAATAAGGTGTTTTGTCAGTAAAATAAAATAAATAAATAAATAACATGTTAGAGTGTTGTAACGTGAATGGAAACAAAATTTTAATTTAATTTTTAATTTTTGATTACAGTTTGATTCCACACTGTATTTTTGGTACAAGTATGGAATTTTCAGCATGGATATCGGTAGCCCGAATTTTTCAGGCCGACCATAGATATCAGGTGTGAGTCGGTAGGGGATCGAACCTTGGACCATGTGCATGGTCGGCGAGAGTCCTAAACACTGTGCCACCGACGTACATCATTTCTTATCCTTTGATTTGAGTAGTAATAATATCTTCCATACCTCTGGCATTTGCGTTGAGTCATTCATATGTCTAATCAATCTTCACTCATATTTATAAAATAAGTCAGAAAGTTGTTTGAATACCTTGATATAATTGTGAGGAATAAAACTGTGCTGGAAACATCATCAGTCAGACTTTACCAAAATAAAATTTTTTCCCTAGTGGAATTACACTCTACCACAGTGCCGAAGTGATGCTGAGTTAACAAGTTACAAGTGGACAGTCGACAATAATAGCAATATAATAAACGCATACTTTCTTGCATTCATTCTAAGGTTTATTACACTCTGAGCATTAGTATGCAAATGCAGAAAGCTTTTTGACTTCAGCCACTCGTATATCTAACCTACTTTTCAACAACACATAAATAATGATGGATGAGATAATGAACACATGTGATTATACTTGAAAATATTTCAGCAGGATAATAATATTAAAATGCTATAAGAGCATTAAAATTGTTTTTTTATTTTAATAAATCATATTTCTATGATGGATTCATATAGAGTTGATCAGTGATTTCACTTTAATGAATAAAAGTGAACAGGAAGTTAGGGTTTATAGTGTGGCCATATATATATATATATATATATATATATATATAACAAATCAATAACTTTCATGAATTGAATTTTTGACGAGTCCCAAATAGGACGAAATGCGCATCCTGGATTCCACTGCTAGCCACCATCCACCAATTGTATACTAATAACTTTCATGTTAGATAAAATTTTGGAAAGTGAAAAAAAGGGAGAAAGAAAACTCTCTAAGTGCAACATATGACGGCGTTATGTTACATATGGGAAGCAGTATAAGTACCTTCATGAAAATAAATGGTTTTTGTGGTGTATTCATTTTTCCTCTCTAGGACTAATTATCCTAAAAGACACGAACAAAAGGTTTAAGAAATACAGTCTATTTATATAGTCTAACCTCAGGAAGACTGTTTGTCACACCATCCACCAAAACGGTCAGCTACTTGGCAAAAAGTACCCCATAAATAAGTTGATACGACCTGGGGTGTTGTGGATTTAAGTTATTCTGTGGAAATACTGTCATAAACCCACACAGATGATTCCCCGTAAGTATTTGAGCACGTATGTAGGTGTTTACGGGAGTACTATCAGGTGTGTGACAAACAAGAGTGGCATGCGCCGACCTGGTTTATCTCTGCGAGTCGTAACGATGTTAGTCTGCCCAACAAATGTGGAGTATAGCCTTCAATAATGCCTACTAAACCATAAGTCTATGTGATATGCTCGATTATCACTATTTCCGTAGAAGTGCTTTTATGCGTTGAAGATATTGTAAAATAATTTCCAAAGTCGATCGGGAAACTTTCGGCAGGATGGGGGGGGGGTCGTCTTGCTAGTTCATGGATCGTGGTTTAATGAAGCGGACAGATCACCAGTACATAACTATAAATGGCTTAGGACCAAGATCAATAACGAAGATAATGGATTTATCTCACATAATTCCGAAAATAATACGTAAGAAACGAACGCTCGTATGCATGTTCCCGATAATTTCGCTAATCTTTTTTTCGATTTTGCTATCTCTTAACTGTTTTATTTCTTACATTTATTCCTCTTAATGAATTTGAACAAAGCAGGAACTACAGTTTTAGCAGAATAAAATGGTACCATCTTTTATTTCGTTACCTTCTCGTCAGCTGCTTACATGGCAAAGACATTATTAAATATATCTACAACAACAATTTTAACATACTTGCACAGAGTTAAGTTTAAACTAAAATCAATCGACCAATATACTCATACACTAAAAATATATACCTATATAAATATGCAATATTAACCACTATTCCGAACAACAATAATAATCAAACACAATGGAAACTTTTAGCATTTCACATTCGGAGGAAAGAGAGGTGAAATTATCCAGTTACCAGGGCAAAGAAAGGCTGATAACTGCTTCTTTCTGGACGCATAAATCAGGTTTCATGCGCTTGATGGAAATGGCTTCAGCAAACTTAAGGAGAATTGAGCTATTCTGCTTATTGATAATTTTGAACGACTTTTCAATGTCCACCTCATGACCCGTGTCGAGGAGATGCCTGGTGATGGCGCTGTTTAGAGCATTTGTTCCCTTTAGACGTAAGCTTTTTGGTACATGTTCAGAAAATCGTAGATATGCTATTCTTTCTGTCCTTCCAATGTAACTGCTCCCGCAGATACATGTAAATTTGTATACACAGTTGGAGTTAATATGAGAAGGAAATCTATCGATTTTTGATTGCACCAAAGAGTAAGTTGTTCGATAGACGGGAAAGAGTTTAGCTGCAGGAGAGGCTATGGCTGGTGATGTACTCAGTCTTCTGTTGATCATCGCTGCAATATTTTCACCTTTATAATCAAGCTGAAGGTAGACTGGGTTTTTTTCCACTGTGATTTGGTTTACTCTTGTGACTTCAGATCTTCCATACTTGTTGATGAACCTTTGAGGATACCCATTTCTCTTCAATATATTTTCAAGAAACTCAAATTCTTCCTCTAATTTCTCTACAGAGCATATTTTCCTCGCTCTATAGTACAAAGTTTTGACTAGACCACGTTTAAACCTATGTGGACAAAAGCTATTAAAATGCAAGTATTGTCCTTTCCATGTGGGCTTTCGATAAATTGACTTTTGAAGACTACCGTCTTCTAAGCGTCCCATGGCTATGTCGAGGAAGTGAAACTTTCCGTCACTTTCGTGTGTGAAGCATGACTTTCATTGTCGCACACTATAAATGTGTCATCAACATATCGACAGTAGGAAGTTGTTTCGTCGATTGCATGCTTCAACTTGGTTCTTTCAAGATTGGACATGAATATATGTGCTAAGACAGTGCCAAGTAGACTGCCCATAGCTACACCATCTATTTGGCAGTAAAGAGTGTTGTCAAATTGGAATTACACATCCATGGTACACGCCTGCTGCAGGCGTTTGAATTCCGACTCTGGGAGTGGGAGAAGATCAGACTGCTGACAAATGATCTAAATAGTTTCGTTCATTGGAATCATTGTGAACAAGGAGGTTGCATCAAATGACACCATGAAGTTATTTAGAACGTTCATGTTGCTGAATTATCTTGTGTGCCGTACTTTTTGTTATCTTCATTGTATCAAGTTTGTGTTTAAATAAATATAACAATTAAATAACTAGATGGTGTGTAGCAGCAGAGGCAGAGAATGTTTATACTTCATTTAATCAATTTGAAATACAGTATTACCTCGTGTTCTCATCCTTTAATGGATACGCGAAAATAACAACTATGACTTCAAACATAAGGGTATTAACTCAGTCGGTGGGTGTTACAAGGGACTTGTATCTGCAGTCAGCAGATTCAGTTTACAGTTAATCAAAATGTGTTGTACTGATAATGTTAAGCGATATGTATATGCATGCATGCGAGCTTGGACGCACCCAAATATAGCTTATATGCAAGTGAAAGCTAGCAATGAGATGCATTGAAACTTATCGTTGTTAGGGTGGAAATGCGATACAACTCTCAATTCAAATGTGAAAAAAATATTTCCTTTAAATCAAACGATTTCTTTTCATTGAAGGAAATATAACGAATTCAAAATGTTGTGTTGAAAGACTTTAAGAACTGGGTGTGGTTATTATTAATCCCTGATTATCAAATCCATTTGTAAATGGGATTTACAAATATTTTCTTACATTGGTATTAACTTTTATGAGTATTTTGTAATAGTCTTCAGGTATTCGAACACTGGATATACGCTTGTATACTATTAATCACTAATACTAGAAGCATACACTTCCATTTGAATGATATTGCCTGTTCAGTGAGCAAAACAGTGACAAATAATACAGTGTGTATATATATAAGAGTGAATGTGATTACAAGAAAACGACCTGTATTGACACACCACAGTTACGCATACTTTAATAATCGTCACTGTAAAAGAACAGCTAAGAAACTTAGCAATAACAAGGATAACTACAGATGCGGACTGCCTACCTATACCTCAGGAAATATTTTACAATTCAGACACAGTAACGACCACAGATGTATATTATGAAAGAGGTTTTCTACGACCTGTTCCGTTTATTCTTTTTCACTTTAGCAAGAGAGAATTGTGAATGATTTTATCATCTTACGTCACAAATAGGATTGCAGTTTGTCCCTTTGACAAATGTAAAAAGGTGATTAGTTACAGGATTTCATCATGAGCTGACATCAGTTAGAGAACCATTGGAAGACCAGTTGAGAGTACTGAACAGCTGTTCATGTCATTCTAGTTTGGGACTCTTCATCAGTACACACCCACCGACAGAGTTCGAACCCAGGACCTTCTGGTTACAAGGAGAGCTATCTCGTAGACCATTGAGCCACTGGGACCCGATCCAATGGCCCATGAATTCTACCAATTCACGATATAGCGCAACCGCTAGCCATTGTCTTCGGCGAGTATTTGTTCTCACACCTGACCTGCTGCACCCTACTGGTCACAAGATATGGACAGAAAAATTCGTCGAGATATTTAATGTACCAGAAATAGGTATTTCAACTTGTCAAGTCAAACATTCCGACTATTCTGAACGTACAAAGTGAATGAATAAACATATTTCAACTAATCTTTATCTTTCAATAACACTCCCTAATTGTCAACAGCAAAAAAGTATGAATGTAGGAAAGGATAACTAAGTGGTGAATGATGTTCGAAACTTTCAAAATGAACCAGTGCAAATTACCTTAACAGCATCACCTTATGTCTGTCACACGAGTAAATATCATGCCAAATATATTCATAGAGTTCAGAAAAACCTGAATTTTGTCTGAGTCTGCACGTAAAAGAGCTGTGTAATCTGCTTACTCTAAATCAATGAGACCTTCAACTCATGGTTAATCAACATCAAAGTCAAATAAACTCACCTTTAGTGTGACACGAACAATGACATTGGGTAACCTTAAACTTTACTACCGGAGGCTGATATCCACGTCAGTGGCGCAGATGCATCCACTCCCTGTGACTTATGATCTTCAATGAAACTGTTTTGTATTTCTTTATTACTCCTTTATCTCACACCTCTGCTCACTGTTTCTATTATGCTTTTCTTGTACTTTCTTCTCTTGCTTCGCGTGCTACACGGAATGTGGCGACTTGAACTTCCGCACATTTGTGCAAAGTTCTATGTCGAAAACAGACAGACAGATCCACGTCACAATCAGATTGACGTTGAAGGGTGTATAACTTTAGAGAAGCTTCAAGTCAGTTCAGGTGCACTAAAAGGGGTGTATCAGTTGTTCTAGCACTTTGTATTAAAAAATTATCGAGGATTAACATTTTTCTAACATCATTTTACTTCTTATTACAACTTCTTCGGGTTGTTTTCGCTTAAGGAGCATAATTAGCTGAGAGGTATTCACTAGTTTCGGTGCCCTTCTATTCCTTTTGATTTAGCTAGTTACTACTCCTCATAGTCGTCGGTCAAACTTTAAATAGGCCTGTATTTGAACATCTTTCTCTTTTTTTGTCATATTCTCTTCCGCACTTATGAGGTTAGATAGTGTAACAAAGACCTGCCACTTACTAATAATTTTGACTGTTAATTATCTATCGGTTTCTTAGTTGTTTTTATAACCAAACTGAGCATCGTGCAAACTGAATGACAAACTACTTTCATCACACAGAACTTCGCAAAGAAGTGCAGCAGCAGTTCGAGCTGGCACACTCCACGTAGCACACAAAGAAAAACAAAAAAATAGGGACAAAAGAAAGGAAAGATATTTGAAAGAGTGATACTAAACCGAAATATGAGGGGGAAAATAGTAAAATGCAAAAACGCTAGGCTTTAATGGATGTGGCAGATTACAAACAGTGTATTCATATGTACCACTGAGAACGATTTTGAGCCATATCACCACTGGTTCTAAGCATCCTGAGGAACCCGACCAGACAGCGTACACCACCTTACACAGCACAAACTAACTGTCAGTGATTTCATGGACTGATTCTAAGTTTTCGTTTAACCACTAATGGCTCTTTTCTAACTTGATCTTATGTCAGCTAACACTGTCCGTCGAGGAAGGCGATAGCTAGACATGTGTATCTTATGTTAACTGATGTAGCTTCACAAACTTATCAATTGGTTTTCCCGCCTTATTACATACTCGGCGCCTAATTTCAATATTACTCACATTGTTATACAGTCTGAAACAGGAGATGAAACGCGAGAACCTATGATCAAAGACAGCTACCCTTTTCATTTCTTCCATTTTCAATGACCATGTCTTACAGTCTGTTGGGGCTGACGCAAATAAGTGAAGTAGTCAACACCCACTACCACTATACTGCTTATCTTTAAACTGGGAGTCCTGTAGCAGCATCTTACATTTGATAGGCACAAATAGCATGCCAAACATTCGAAGAGTGCTGCTTAAGGTGTTCATAAGACTCGGCCTTTTGTCAGCACCTTCACTTGAAAGGAAAACAACAAGGCTATTCCCTAGTAACAAGTCAATCCCTGAGTCGTTGAGGTCACTTAAGTTCAATTCTATGAGTATATCTGTGATGAAATTAAACAGAAATAAGGAAAGTGGGGATCCCTGAAGATGACAACCCCCGCTCCCACCAAATGTAAGATGATGTTACAGGACTGAATTACACTGACACCTAGTTTAGAAATAGGCAGTGAAGTGGTAGAGCAAGTTGACCGCTTCACTTACTTGGGAAGTACCATCAGTCAGTGCCAACGGGTTGATCTCCAATGAAATTTCAGTACGGATACAGAGGGCTACTTTCGCATTTGCCAGTTTACGCCGTCTTCGGCGTAGACGTAATATCCGGCTATCGACCAAAGGGCGTGTGTACTACTCATCAGTCCGCTCCGTCCTTCTTTACGTCTGTGAAGCCTAGCTGTTGAAAGTGGAAGATATGAAGAAGCTGGCTAGCTGCCTTTGATCATAGGTGCCTGCGTTCTATCTCCCGTGTAAAATGGTATGATAGGGTGAGCAATATTGAGATTAGGCGTCGAGTGCTAGGTAGGTGGGAGGGGAAATAAATCGACAAGGCTGTGAAATTACATCTACTGAGATGGGTAGGACATGTGTTACGTATGCCTAGCCATTGATCGCCTTCCTCGATGGGCAATGTTAGCTGACAGGGTCGGGTTGAAAAAGAGTTAGCTAGTGGTGGCCAAACCAAAACATGGCGTCATGAGTCAGTGCAATCCACAGCATTTAGTCTAAGCCAAGTAGGAAGGTGTGGACTTCCTGGTTGGGGTCCTCGGAATAGTAAAGACCGATGACTGTCGACAATTGGTGATATAGTTTAAAATCGTTCTCAATGGCTGGCTCAGATGCATCCACTCCTTGTGACTTATGATTTCCAATGAAACTATATTGTTCTTCGTTATCACTATTCCTTTGTCTCACACCTCTGTTTACTGTCTCCATTATGCATTTCTTCTACTTTCTTCTCTTGGTTTGTGTGCTACATAGAGTGGGGCAGCTTGAAGTGGTGCATATCGGTGCAAAGTTCCATGTCGAAAACAGACAGACAACCCCGCGTTAGATCTTATACGGCTAAGTGAGTTTTAGTAGAGTGTCTTGATTGGTACAATGTATTTTCATGGCACACCCTTAGCGGTTAAACATTGCCATAGCACCCCTCGGTCGATGAAGTCGAGTATGATAAATATGGCTATTTCATGCATTCACGGCAACTGTTGGATGCCTGTAAGTATGCCCATGTTCTAGCCTCTGCCGAAGGGTAAGTAATACACCCTCTACTTGAAAGGAATAAAGAAGCTGACCTGAAATTAAATTTGAGATATATTATACTGTAGAACATTTTGATTTGTTCTATTTTGTTTCTATTCTATAATCGATCCTTGGCATGGATATTTATAAAAAATTTCAAACCCCTATTGAGTTATTTAAAAGGTTAAAGAAGACAGTATTTCTCAGTTTTTGTGAGAAAGCTAAAATAAATATTCAACTTCAACAGTTGTGAGCATTGCCTTTGAATACTCTAAAGTTGACTGATGAGTACTGAGGAAGTGATGGAAAAGCTATCTGCAGTTCGGAAGTATTCATCCGATGAATACTTTCGAAAATTAAACAACTTCTTTCTATCTAAGAAATATTGGCTACTTCACTGAAATTCTATTATTAACTAATATTCTGTTGCAATTCTCGAGTCTCTATACTGTCTATAGTATCACTAATAATTAACATACGCTAGCACTAACTTCAACTTGGAACCACATTCTACTCTGGTGAATCCAAAAAACCTCGGAGAATATTTAGCTAGCACACTATGTATGATGCGTAAAATTGACCGAAAGTAGTGGAAAGCGCACGGATTACTGAAATAGTGTCAAGTACTAAGAAATTAATATTTGGAAGTTTCACTGCTTTCGCAGAACAGTTTTATGCAAGTAAAAGTTATTCTAGGCGGAAAACTTTGCAGACGAATGAAGCTGATATATTTATACAGATGAATTCTTCCAGTACGTGATATCACGCACAATGACAATTCACACCTCACCTCCTAACTGAATTTACTCAATACCTATGAATAATCATAACCTCGCCTAGATTACCAGCCCGCTAGTTTTCTAGACTGGATAAAGAAGGAGGGTTGGGGCGTGGCGCTAACAACTTCACTCCCGAAACTTTACCAAATTGCTACAGAAAGTTCAACGCATAAATATTTTAAAAATACTAAAAACATAAAAAATATCCTGGACCGGCGTGAAGAACCTAGAAGACCTGGATTTCGCGCGTGGATGATTTATATTCGATGTCACACAAAATCGAAGACTTACAAGCGAAAACCGACAAACTGGTCGAAGAAGCAGCCGGCGAAGGCAGGACTCCAGACGAACCTAGACAAGACGGAGGTTATCAAAATAACCAACCCGCCAACCAACCAACAACAACATCAGCAACATCCAGCGCCAATCACCACCAACCGGAGGGATCTGAAAGAGGTTACTTCATTCACTCACTTATCTAGGGAGCATTGTCTCAACTACAGTCAGTCGGAACGGACAAGGATGTCAAGTCGAGCGAGAATCGGGAAGGCGAGAAACACATTCATCAACCTGAAACAACCAATCTGGAAATCTTCGTCACTCAGCCAGCATCAACAACAAAATTCCGTCGGTCGGATTTTCAATACAAACAGCGTCAAGTCAGTCAGTTCTTCTATACGGATCAGAAACTTGGCGGGTGGGTCACAAAGAATATTTTTAACAGCCGGTTGCAGACCAGACCTTTATGAACAACTGTCTTCGCTGGCTCTATACTGAAGATCAGATGGCTGGGCCGGAGAGAATTCATCACCAACAAGAAACTATGGGAACAAACAAACAAAACAAGAACCAATCGCCCACCAACAGCAAATATGCAGGAGAAAGCGGATGGAGATGGATTGGACACTCGCTGAGGCTGGAGGCCCCTGGGTGACATCGTGTGCGCGTCAGGCCATCGCTCGAGTGGAATTAGGCCGAAAGGGAAGAGGTGGTGAGTGGGACGTCAGTGCAAGGGTGACAAGGAGGAGATCGTGTGAAGTTGAAGAGGAGTTGAAAGAGTATGGACTAACTAAGATGGATGTAGGTGAAAAGTACAGCAGAAGGAAGAGAGAAGCAAGTGGAGACGTGCAGTTGAAGCCCTATGTTCCACTTGTAACCCAAGGGAACAATAATAATATAATAATATGAATAATCATAAAGATATGCAAAATTCACTCCTAAATGTAATACATTTCAGAGGTGATCTCATTTCCGAAAAATATATACTCCCACGCAAACGGAGCATTGAATATCGTTCTGTTAGTCAGTTATACAAACAATACACCAACATGAGAGAGAATTTATAAATATATATTATAATTCAAACTAATAATTAATCCTATCAGTCAACAATGAAAAACTGTAGTCCATTTACGTGAATGAGGTCAGATAGCACTAGTATGAGCAAACTGTTCAATATATAAAAATTTCCTGGGCATATTGATTTGTTTTGGTCAAGCTTAATAACGGACAGACATTGGAGACGATCACCTACATGTTTATCCAGCTACACGACCGAAAGCTGCTACCTTGACGTGGTGGTCGGGCTTGAACACCGCAATGACCTAATCAAGCTATACTGGCTGAGACTTATGTCTCTTGAGGTTCTACCATGCCAGGCAGGTTGTTTGGATAGCGGTTAAACAAAAAGCAGCTACCTCATCCAATACCATGATCCAAACAAATTCACAAAATTTCATGCCGGATCGGCCGTGGCCCGGATTAACAACGACCGCGCTTCCTGCTGCCGTGTCACAGGGCGGGAGTGATAAGTATGCTACTGAGGCACACAAAACAACAAAGAACGAACAAAAACAGGCCGCGTGTGACCGGCCTCAAGCAGTTGTCCCCTGGGCTCTGCGGTCACGCAACCAACTTCCACGGTGTGGGCAGCCGGGAAGTAACAATCGCCCTCACAATCCAAAACGCACACAAAACCTCTCTAATCCTCACTTATCTTTGTCTTCATCTTCATCTCTATTACCTTGCCTTCCCCCAGTGATGCAACTCCTCTACTTGATGGCTCCTCACTCCCTCTTCACTCTGTGTCCACTAAAAACGACGAAAGCCAAAAAACCACCACGGATAGTCTCCTAAAGCCACGCCACCAATTTCATATAGGAGCATTTAATGTTAGGACACTTTGCCAAATAGGACAACAAGCATCACTAGCTAAGACCCTGGCATCTCGAGCCATTGATGTATGTTGTGTTTCAGAAACACGCATACAAGACCCAAGTGTGGTTATTCACCTAACCCCACCTGGCCAACAGGATGAATCTTCAAAATTCACCTTGAGGGTGTCAGGAGATGCCACAGCTAGTTCACGAGGATTAGCTGGCGTAGGGATAGCTCTGAGTACTAGGGCAGAAAAGACATTGCTTGACTGGATCCCAGTAGATAGCCGAATGTGTGCTGTCCGTCTGAACGGATCAGTAAGAAGGAGAAAGGACTGCACTACTCGCCGATGCCTTTTCGTAATCTCCGCCTACGCCCCCACTGACTGCAGTTCGGATGAAACGAAGGATGAGTTCTACCAAAAGCTGTCTAGTTTGGTGAGAAAGGCTAAACGCTCAGATATAGTCGTTCTAGCTGGTGACTTTAACGCTCAAGTAGGGAAATTGTGTCAATCTGAGAAGGATGTCGGTGGCACCTATGGAGTTCCGTGCCAGCGAACCGACAACGGTGACCGTCTCCTACAGTTCTGTTCAGATAATCATTTGTTTCTTGTAAGCACTAACTTTAAACACAAGGAGAGACACTGTTTAACCTGGCGACCCCCATCATCAAACCAACGCTGGACACAAATAGACCACATAGCAATAAGCTATCGTTGGCGTGGGTCGGTAGGAGATTGTCGCTCCTTCTGGAACACGTGTGTAGATACCGATCACGCACTGGTCCGGGCTCGTGTGTGCTTACGACTGAACGGACGTAGGAAACAGCTGGCGGTAAAACCATCACGTCCCCAGCTCGATCAGGAAACTAAATCCCTATTTGAGGAAGAACTAGCTAAACGCATATCTGAATTCGACAGCTGTGCTCACCCTGGAGAAGCCTGGAAGAATATTCAGTCAGCTATAGATACAGCTGTAAAAGCTGTGAATAAGGCAAATCCAAAGGTGAGTAAAAACCACTGGATTTCGACTGCCTCATCCGAACTGATAGATGCTAGAAGACTTATTCCGGCGAGCTCCGAATTCAATGAGGAGCGAAAGCTGCACAAAAGGAAACTTACTAAAAGTCTCCGCAAGGACCGTGAACAGTGGTGGGTGACAAAGGCGAAAGAGATGGAAAAAGCATTGGCGATAGGCAACACTAGGCAACTCTTTAGACTCATCACAGAATCGGGCGGGAGAAGGCAATTCATAAGTGAGACTATTTCTGAGAAAAATGGCTCCTTAATTAGCTCTCAGGATAGACGCCTTGAACGCTGGAAAGAACACTTTGAGGAACAATTTAACTTGCCTACAGCCACACTGAACCTCCCCGCCATCCACCACGTACCCGAATGGGATATAGACACTGGTCCGCCGTCTGTAGGTGAGGTTACAAAAGCTATCAGTAATTTGAAACGAGGCAAAGCGGCAGGACCCGACGGAATTATTCCGGAGGTGTTTAAATATGGGGGTGACATACTAGTTTGTAGATTAACTGAGGTACTAGGCAAAGTCTGGGAATCAGAGACAGTACCATCAGACTGGGGTAAGTCACTCATTATACCGATATTCAAGAAGGGAAACAAGTCCTCGTGTGATAATCATAGGGGGATCAGCCTAACGAACATAGTCTCTAAAATCCTAGGCTCAGTAATCATGCATAGACTAAGCAGAACTCGGGAGGAACAGACAAGGGAAAATCAAGCAGGCTTTAGACCAGGTAGAGGGTGCATAGATCATATCTTCACTCTTCGACAGATTCTAGAACATAGACACACTTTTCGGCGTCCAACAATTGTCATATTTCTTGACTTGAAGGCGGCCTTCGACTCCGTGGATCGAAAGGTACTATGGCAATGTCTGACTGTGAAGGGAGTGCCAAGAAAGTACATTGCACTAATCAAGGCACTCTATTCAAACTCACGTAGTCGTGTAAGGGCTTATGGGGAATTGTCATCTGAATTGGTAACAACCAGTGGTGTCCGACAGGGATGTCCACTTTCCCCATTTCTGTTTAACTTCATCATAGATATGCTAATGGAAGTATCCTTAACTGAACGTAGTGACTTAGGAATCGACTTGTTACCAGGGAATAATCTTATGGACTTAGAATATGCAGATGACATAGTCCTGTTAGGGGAGGATGCTGACAAAATGCAGAGTCTTCTGAACACCTTGAGCAGCAATCTTCGTATGTTTGGCATGCGATTCGCCCCTGCAAAATGTAAGATGCTGCTACAGGACTGGACCACGTCAACCCCTAACTTAGTGATAGGGAGTGAAGTGATAGAACATGTTGACCACTTCACCTACTTGGGAAGTTGTATTAGCACCAACGGACTGATTGGCGATGAAATCTCAGCACGGATCCGAAAAGCTCGAGCTGCTTTCGCTGACTTACACCATCTCTGGCGTAGGCGTGACATCCGGTTATCAACCAAGGGACGTGTGTACTGCTCATCAGTTCGCTCCGTCCTTCTCTATGGCTCTGAAACATGGCCAATACGCGTTGAAGACATGAAAAGGTTGACTGCTTTCGATCATAGATGTCTGCGATCTCTGTCTCACGTTAGGTGGTTTCACAAGATAAGTAATGTTGACGTTAGGCGTAGAGTGTTGGGCAAAGAGGGAAAATCAATCGACGAGGCTATAAAGTTACATAGACTAAGATGGCTAGGTCACGTGCTGCGCATGCCTAACCACCGCCTCCCCCGACGGGCATTGCTAGCTGATATAGGTTCAGGTTGGAAAAGAGCCAGTGGTGGCCAAACAAAAACATGGCATCAATCCATGAAATCCTTGACAGTTAAACTGAGTCAGGTAGGGAGATGCAGACTCCCGGGTTGGGGCCCTCGGGACTCTAGGAATCAATGGCTGGAGACAATAGGTGACATGGCTCAAAATCGTTGTCAATGGCGCAGATGTATTCAGTCTCTGTAATCTTTCATATTCCTTTCTACCATTACCCATTCTGTTTCACTCTTATATTTGTCAAACTCTATTAATTCTCTTCACTCATCTTCTTGTCTACCTCTGTGTGCTATTTGGAACGTGGCAACTCGAACTGCTGCACTTCGGTGCCAAGTTCTATGTTGAATCCAGACAGACAGACACGCTTGTCAGTTAATGAGCAGTTAATTTTTCTGTAACACATGAACATGGATACACAAAAACACATTTATAAGTTAGCCATGTTAGTGAACTGAATTCACTATACTTTTTAAGTCGTTTCGCCACAATGTTTGAATACAACTACAGGCGGAAATTTCACGAATATCGCAGTATCCGCATCCCTGGGGTATGCATGTCCTCTTAATCAGTTTATCATTAGGCCTGGAGTAACCTTCTATCTTTTATAACCTCGTCAGATAGCGTATATATCCTGGAGGCTTTCTGTCATCTACACGAAGTTCACCTTTGCGATAAACTATTCTGTATATAAACAAAAAAAGTCTGTCAGGCAAGTAAATACTAAGTGCAGAAAGTTCGGATTAAAAATTCAAGAAAGACATATCAGTATATCTTTAGGTTCATTTTAATGTCTAAGATAGCATTTTAGCACATAGACATATTGCAACTGCTAATCGTAAATAAATTGTATAAATTCACAAAATCCTGTCTTCAACTAAGAAGCTATTGGTTTCAAGGTAATTCTTATTCCAAAACAATCTAAGCTAGAAAACAATCGAAATCAAAAAGCACTATGCATATACATTTTTTTTTCATAATGCCTTGTGAATACACTTAGCAGTACTTACTTACTTTACTTCGGCTATCTCCTACGGGAGGATGAGCCGGCTTCATGAACGTCTCGAATCATCGCTGCCCAGGCGCGGCAATTTGTAAGAGAGTTCATGGAGTTACGTGGGAATTTGGTACGAGTGATGTCCCCAGCATCGCTCGGCCTTTTGTTTGAGAGTGCGGCTCTAGCCTTTACACAACCAAGAGTGACCTACAAGGCAGTAGGAGTGGAGTAAGGAGTCCACTATCCATTGGCAGCCGATGACCGGAGTTCGGTTCATACGCCTTTTTGAATGGGGCCAGACATCCAGGACATCCAACAAGCCCTTTGTCCATACGTCTGCCGGTGAGCTCCAGTGAGCTTCATACGCCAATCGTTGGAGGTTTGGAATCAGGGTCTAGCCATCTCCCCTAGACTGTCATCCAATGGACAGTCAACCCGGTGGAGAGCGCCGGGCATCCGCTTTCGCCCTCTCACTTTGGTGAGAAACACCTCCGCCACGTGAAGGCAGTGAGTAGGACTTCCTCAGGAGAGGCTATGTAAGACGCCCGGCTTCATGAACGTCTCGAATCATCGCTGCCCAGGCGCGGCAATTTGTAAGAGAGTTCATGGAGTTACGTGGGAATTTGGTACGAGTGATGTCCCCAGCATCGCTCGGCCTTTTGTTTGAGAGTGCGGCTCTAGCCTTTACACAACCAAGAGTGACCTACAAGGCAGTAGGAGTGGAGTAAGGAGTCCACTATCCATTGGCAGCCGATGACCGGAGTTCGGTTCATACGCCTTTTTGAATGGGGCCAGACATCCAGGACATCCAACAAGCCCTTTGTCCATACGTCTGCCGGTGAGCTCCAGTGAGCTTCATACGCCAATCGTTGGAGGTTTGGAATCAGGGTCTAGCCATCTCCCCTAGACTGTCATCCAATGGACAGTCAACCCGGTGGAGAGCGCCGGGCATCCGCTTTCGCCCTCTCACTTTGGTGAGAAACACCTCCGCCACGTGAAGGCAGTGAGTAGGACTTCCTCAGGAGAGGCTATGTAAGACGCCCGGTCATATGGGAGCATTTTAGGAGGTGTGCGGAGGGGTGGCCAACCCGCAGCGCAAGGCACCCACCCACGACCATCCTGAGGCTTTGGAGGCAGTATTTAGTCATAGATGTCATGAGCATGGGTGTCAGGAATGTTTAGGTCTTACACTAAGTCCAGAAACGCAGGTACAAGAGTTCACGCAATTAAAGGAATCAACATTAGACTGAAACGTCTATGAACCAACAACTTTTGCTGTTCATTGACGAAAACCACTTAAAATCTTAGTTTATTTAGCCTATATGGCTTGTCTTGAATTTGCATAAGGAGGAAGGAAGCATATCCACTAATAAAAAACGATATAAAAGATGTATCACAGGACAGTGAAAAAGGGAGTTTCTGTTTTACTTTGGTGTACTATTATTATTATTTCCTTTAATTCCTAGAGGAACATATGGATTCAGCTGCACGTCTCCATTGCGTTCGTTTTTCTGCCAACGTTTTCACCTGGCTCCACATCTGCCCACATGCTTTCAACTCCTCCAAGTCACCATTGGACACCCGACTCATCGCTTCCCTTACGAGTTCTACTTAAAGGCTTGTCTAGTGATGTCACTTGATGGTTTCCTCAGAGTATGGTCAATCCATCTCCATTTCTTCTTGCCTATTTGTTTCACAATCGGATCGTGGTTGGTTCGCTCACAGAGATCCCTGTTGCTGATCTTTTCTGACCAGCCATCTGATCTTGAGTATTGAGCGAAGACAGCTGTTGATGAAGGTCTGTAGTTTGTTCGAAGTGCCCTTCGTGACGCGCCAAGTCTCTGATCCGTATAGTAGCACTGACTTTACATTGGAGTTAAAAATCCGGATCGTATTTTTGATGGTGAGTTCTGTTGACCTCCACACAGACTTGAGAGTAATGAAAGCTTGTCTTGCTTTCCCGATCCTCGCTTTAATATCCTCGTCAGTTCCGTCCGCCTGTGGTTGAAACGATGCTTCCCAAGCAGGTAAAGGAGACTGTTTATTTCCTTAGTGTACTACAGGTATCCGATAGGCATTATTAGGATTAATTAATAGTTATAATGTTTTTATTGTAGTCAAGCTCAGTTATACACTGATGATATTATTGTTGTCCATAATAATTACAATAGGATGGAATTAAGTATTACAAACAAACAAACATCGAAAACAATAATCAGTAGAGCTTATTTGTAAAGATTACAAAACACGGAAACAAATAAACAACACTAATAACTATAACGACAACAACTTACACTGAAATCTGATTATTAGATGTACTTGAATTCATAATGAATACATTCCTAGTATCCGATCTATTTGCATATATACTTTGAAATGATGTTTGACAATCATTAAATTGTTGAGTCCATAGGAAGTGACCAACTTCACAGAATAAACATATTAATACTGAAGGTATGAAACGAGAACAAGTAACCAAAGCGAAACGTACACACCTCTGGGTTAATGCAGAAAACATGAACAAACAAACGAATTCACACATCGATAAACAAATGCATTAACACAAAGAATTATCATATCAAACAAATATGTGATCAGGTTACAGGACGAAATTTATTGGTCATAATATGTTTGGAATAAACAATCGGAAAGGTTGAACACACACTTTACATAACTCATAGCAGTACATCAATGTAGTTTTAACAAAAACAGCAACTGTGATGTAAGATACTGAGCATAAATTAAGAAAAAATCTGATGTACTAAGCGTTAAAAGGATGACTAGACACAGCATACTGGGCTACAAGAAAATCAACTGAGTAAAAGATGTGATAAGTTACACTGTACCTAACGGATAATACTTCAATAGTTATCGATTTGATAGAACCTATAAATCAGCTTGCCTAATTACAATTACTGCACTTAATGATACAACGTCTATGACATAAGTGAAACAGTGGATGCTGTTAACGGGTTAGTTTCACAGAAAGCAACATGAATCCATATAAGTCAAACGTAGAATGCATCTAAAAGAAGAATATGCATATTCTTTGCGTCATAGATGATCAATATGGGAATGTACTGTTCTATTAGTATTGTATATAATAATAGTTATTATTTGATGATATTATATGGTTGGAGACAATCGGCAGGATGCCTTGAACCTAGGTCCTAGAATATGGCCACATTACAACCTGACTGATAGGATTCAGTCCGCACGTCACACTAGTTACTAGTGTCAAATCAAACTATCCACTACAGTCCTACAGGAGGTCAATCGCAAACCCGAATAGCCCAGTGGTGACATCTCTGACTGCACCCCTGGGTGATGCGGGTTCGAATTTTAGGAGGGACATAAGTTCCTTCAAGGTGCCTGCAGATACGCCTTTCTGACTGGTGAGTGCCAACTAGCACGAAACCTAGGTCGAAGGCTTCCTGTGGCCGATTGTCTCCAACCATTTAATAACATCAAATCAATGTGCACCGTGATGGCGACCTACCTAGAATGGTGGCCACATTGCAAACCTGACTGATAGAATTCACTCTGCAACAAAAGAGAGGACTAGACACGTCACACTAGTTACTAGTGTGAAATCAAAATAGTTATTATTATTATTTAACTAATACCAATTTCGTTATATCAGAAACAGCATTCCCTGCCAACGCACACCTGATGTCTATGGTCGGCCCGCAAAATTTGGGCTACCGATATCACATGCTGAAAATTCCATACCTGTACCAAAAAATACGGTGTGGAATCAAGCTGTAATCAAAAATAATCAAAAATAAATAAAAAATATTTGGATCTAGGCATGAAATAAAGGGTAACTATGTCGTATAGTTTGTTCTATACAGTGTAAGTAGACTGACTGACTGACTGACTGAGTTTCAACAAATAACTTACCGCGAATGTGCAGCAGTTCAAATTGCCACACCCCACGTAGCAAACAAAGGAACAGAAAACAGAGAAGAAAAAAAGCACTAAAGGAAACTATAATAACCACAAAAGTGTAGGAGGAAAAACTGTAACATGGTGAAATATGAGGATTTATTCGATCTAAGAGGATTACAAAAGTGAATGTATCTGTGCTAATGAGAACGACTTTGAGTCATATTTACCAATAGTCTCCAACCAGACAATCTACATCTCTCTCTCTCTATGTGGCTTAAACTAACTGTCAAAGACTTCATAGATTGATTCCAGGTTTTAGATTTAACCACCCTTAACTCCTTTTAAACCTGATCAGCCAATAACGGCCAAGATTACTCACAGCATGAACAAGACGTGTACTATAACTATTTCAATTGATTTACTTTCAACAATTCATCAACTGACTTCCTTTCCTTTCCTAGCACTCTGCACTTCAATATTGCTTACCATATTATACCAACTGACACGGGAGGCAGAAGGTAAACATCTGTGATTAGAGACAGCTAGCCTTTTCATCACATCTTCGACTTTCAGTAACTATCATAATATAGTCTCTAGTTTAGACAGAGGAGCTAAATACGTTCGGTGTGCCTTCCTTGATTACACATCTACATTTGACTCTGTACCTAGGTCTCTTTTGCTAAGTAAGCTTGCTGCAACACAGGCTGAGAGCTGGACAAATAAGTGGTTGCATTCCTGTTTTTCTGATAGGAAGAAGTACACCGTCTACAATGGAAAGTCCTCAACTACCTCACTTACTTTAGCTGGTGTTCCTCAAGGTACTGTTCTTTCTCCTTTTCTGTTTTCTTTTTTCTTACATGACTTGCCTCATTCTGATGTAGCCACTTTTGTCAAGCATTCTGATTACCTCTCTGTTTCTATGCCTGTCAACTCTTAGACAGATTGTTCCAAATTACGTAACTTTCTGTCGGAAATTAGTCAGTGGTCCTCTTCAAACGACCTTAAGCTGAATCCGTCTAAATGTCAGGTAGTCAATTTCACTTTCAGACGTAAATGTGACCTACAGCGACTAGTTAGCCCACATGGCCGCACTATCATTGACGGCAAAGAGGTAGAAAATACATCTAATGTCAAGTACCTGGGGCTGAGTTTTTCCACCGATCTTTCCTGGTCCTCTCACATCTTGCTAGTTACTAGAAAGATGTTTCGCTTAACGTTCTACGTTATGAAGTTAAGGCAGTCTGGTATAAAGCAGTCTTTGCTTTCTCAGTTTATCACTTCTTGTATTCTACTCATCCCTCTTTGCTGCTCCCCATTAATCTTTCCTGGACTACTTAAGAAAGACTTTGCTTTGCTGAGAAGGGTACTAAAAGCCGTTAGTAGGGCAAGTGGGATATCGTTAAACCAACTGGTTGACACTATTGTGGATAGACATATAATGTCATGTAAGAAACTAGCGAATATTATATTGTCATATCCCGAGCATCCCCTCTATACGCAGCTGTCTCCTTGAATTTCATCTGGTAGAACCAGAAGCAGCCATAGGAGGCTATATGTTAGGACTACCAAGTACAACAACTCCACAATACCATATCTGTCACAGCTTTTATATGATGAGAAATCCGTTAGGCATGACACGATCAACCCACAGCGGCACTCTAACAAATAGTCCCATTAGTTTTGTTTTTCTTTCTTCGTTACTGTTATATTGCTGTTCACACCTTCTATTACATACTAATTTTATATTTCATTTCTTTTGGTTGTTGCTTTTTGATTTTAAAATTTTATAAAATTTATGGGGTAATTAGATGCACGCTGAAAATTCCATACCTGTACCACAAATTTTGTTTGGAATAAAGCTGTTATTATTATTTCTCAGTCATAAAAAAGGATAGTAGAGAGTGTAATATAGAAAGTAATAAATTACTTCGTAAAGAAACTCACCTTCTTAGTAAACAATTTATTACGCTTAATTGGTGGTTCGCGTAGAGGTTGGTTTCGTTCAATGCGCCTGTCTATTAACGATAAGGTTAAGGCTGGGATGACAACAAAAAGAAGCCAAAACAGTTGGCCAATACTGAAAAGTGGTTCCAAATCACAATTTTTATTATAGTTTAATAAATTGATATTGGTATATGCATCAAATCTGCTTAAATTATTAAATATTTCCCTGGAGCCTAGCAGGTAAGATCGAAATGGATCTGCAGGTAGCCAGATTAACTCATTCTGACCAGAATTCATCTGAATATCCGAAATCATAAGAGGACGTGTAGGTAAACCAACAATGAATAACAATAATTGTAATAAGCCAACGGAGAGTGGTGTTGCACAACTGAATATTAAACAATGATAGAGGTTATTGACGCTGGCATGGGCCTAAATTAAAAAAAAACAGTTCAATGTATTATGCTTCTCAACCAATATAAAAAACACTTTGTACAGGTATATACAATTAAGAAATTAGCAGTGCCTATTGTGAAATATTAGTCATTTGTTCAAGCCGACGATTCAAGGTTAGTAGTCAGCTTCAGGAATTCATATTTGGTACAGAGATGGGACGATCTCAGAGTGTCAACTCATATAACACCTGCAGCTGAATTACTTATTATAATGACACCTTTTATCTTATACTGACATATTATAGACAGGTTGAATGAAATATATTTTCGGACATGGTGAATTACGGTAGAATGGATTGAAAATAGCGAACAGTTGGGGACTGCTAACTGGTTACATTCCTATTTCTCAGAAAGAAAGCAGTACACCGTATATAAAGCGAAGTCGTCCACTTCATTGCTTACTGAAGCTGGTGTCCCTCAAGCCGCTGTCCTTTCTCTTTTTCTTTTTTCTTTCTTCTTACACGACTTGCCTCACTCTGATGAAATAAACTTTGTGAAGTACGCTGATGATTTAACAGTTCCTATGGCTGTTAACTCCCAGCTAGATTGTACCAAAATAAAAAGCTTTCTGTCGGAAGTCAGTAAATGGTCTGAGTATAACGGTCTTAAAATGAATCCTTCTAAGTGTCAAACTTGATTTCAGCTCAAGATGTAAACGACAGTTAAAAGAAGTCATCGATTCTCATGACAGTTGTAAAATTGACGACAATGATATAGGAATCAAATCAGAAATTAAGTATCCTGGACTTATTCTCTCTTCTGATCTCTCCTGGTCTTCCCATGTCTTAGCGATTCCAAGTGAAATATTCCGCCCGACATTTTACATTACGAAGTTAAGGCACTCGGGTATAACTCAACCCCTCTTCTTACAGTTCATAAACTCTTGCATCCTACCTATTCTTCTTTATTGTTCATCCTTATTCTTTCCTGGTTTGCTTAAAAAGGACTATGTCACAATTCTTAGGATGCTGAAGACGGTCAGTGGACCACATAGTTAATGTCGTTGTCGATAGGCACTTGACTTCGTGCAATAAATTTGCTAAAGGGATTTTGTCTGACTTGGAGCATCCACTTTACCCTCAGCTTTCACCTTGCATCTCCACAGGTAGAACAAGAAGTAACTTCAGAAAACTGTATGCTCGCACGTCTAAGTATAAAAATTCTATGATACCATACTTGGCACGTATTTTATGTGATGAAAATAGTATCAGGCAAGAACTAACTAACCTTTTTTCATCTAGTAAATAAACAATTTCCTCCATCCATCCTTATATACCTTTAGGTTTTACTTTTATTACTTCTATTATATTTATGGTCCTGTTGCTTCTTTGTTTTACTCTCATAATTGCAAACACCAACTTATCTCTGTAATCTTTGTTTTTCTCCTCACCATATCATGTAAAGCGAACATTATATTCAATATTTTTAAACATACTAGGATTTCTATACCGCATCGACTATAATGTGTGAAAGAAACCCACGGCAATTTTCACTTGTATTATTATCATTATTATTACCTTAACTGTAATCATTATTATTATTTCCATTTTATATGCTGCATATTTTTGACGTTACCTCTATTGTAAATGTGGAAAATTTTCCGTGTGATTAATTTTATCTATAATTTGAGGAAATTAGATGCAATATTGTGATTAATGCTGAAAATTCCACTCTGTATAACAAGTACTGTTTTTGGAATAAAGTATATCATTATTATTAACACTTCGATATAATATCAACCATTAAACTACCTAGTCTAGCATGGAGACACCGTGTGTGGATTAGGTCTCCTGGCAGTTTGAAGCACTAAACATTTCATCATTAACAATATCTTTATACGGCTTACTTGTGTTGAGCAGAGATCGAAAGATTTCGTCGGATCAATAACCATTCAATAACTCCCGGTTGCCAACAAAGAAGATCAATTATTACGTGTCTTTTCATTTTAAAATAGATTTCTTGAAAGGCAAGAATTTTAGATACTACTAACAGTTTGGGGACTAAGACGTATAAGTTAGTTTACATATACAGCATAAAATACTCGTTAGCAAATAATCCAGTGAAAACCAAGTGTGGTATATCCACTATGCAGTTGAAGTGCACTTATTTAGGCTTTTGACTTGAGTAACCGAGTGATAGCATTCTCTTTCAAAATCTAGACACAGCTGATAACTTGTCAGTGTATTCAAACATTCTTTGATGCATACTTTAGCTGTGAACAATCTGCTCAGAGAGAATTTGATTCCATCATTAATAGGTAGACTTCTAGATAAATGTAAAACACTATGTAGAAGTCTACTGGGGTTTAAATTACTACACTGCCAATCAGTGTTATGATAGGGCAACAATAAAGTGAGAATAAAATTAAGTAAAGGCATATGTAACGGCTGTAAACTCCAAATATCATAAAGACTTAATACATCTCCACAAAAAAAAAACGAATGTTGACCATTTCGCTAATCTACAGCATCTAAACACATTCACTTAATGCTTCTACAACAACGTTCAGACAAGTGGACAGAAGCCTGGTGTATTCGTGTCATATTCTGTATTCAACTTTATACTTTGGAGGTAAATCTATAATTGTTCTTGCATCACATCGTGAATATTCAACATGACGACAGTTTTGAACAAAGAAGAAACATTTATTTAGGAAAGTGCGTTGTGCTCATGATTAGAAAAAACACAACTCAGATACTATCTTAGGAGAAGTATATTTTCCAGTCAAACAAATATGGATACACATTTTCATCTGCTGTTTTATACTTTTACTCAGATGGGAACAGCATTCTACAGAGGAATCATTTTATCTGATATTTAAGTGTTGGTTTGTAGGGACTTGATTGGTTACAGGATTTCATAATGAGCTGACAATGGTTAGAGAACCATTGGAAAACCTGGGAGTATTGGACAACTGTTTGGTCCTAGTTTGGGACTCTTCAGCAGTATGCATCCACCACCGGGGTTCGAACCCAGGACCTTCCAGTTACAAGGCGAGCTCGTATACCATTAAGCCACTGGGACCCGATCCAATGGCCCATGAATTACTACTTCTGCCAATTCATGATATAGAGCAATCGCTAGCCAATGTCTTCGGCGAGTATTTGTCCTCACACCCGACACTGTGTATAAACGCCTATTCAAGGTCTTACGGTCTGTATCTTACTTGAGGTCGAATAGACTGTTTCACAGTTTATGAAAGAAAAGATGTTATACTAAAAGTGAATTAGCGATATTAGAACTCGTTGACAATAAATCCGTTGACCACAAGCATCATTCAATTGAAAATCACTTCATTCATTCATTTACTCACCTCAACTATAAGATCGTAAACACGAAATCCTTCTTTCTCCATATCCAGTAGACAAGGTGTAACTAAATGCATGAGACGTGCAGCAATATCAAACATATTCACACGAGAAGAACAATCTTTCTGATTGGTATTAATAAGATGACTATTTGAACAGTCAGATTCATTCAGCTGGCAATCAGTCTTTTGCATAGGTAGTGAATAGTATATGGAAAGTAAGTTTTAAAAAAGGTTAAAGATAAAAGTAGTTTATAACAAACAAATGGAGAGAAGTGTACACTCTTTCAGTTACACAAATAAAATGTAGTTAAACTAAGTACTTTAATTCGATGCATTAACTCTGCAGGTAAGCGCGTATTACACTAGATCCGTAATTATGTATTGTAAGTGAAAATCTGCCTCTAAGGTGAACAAACATTTTCAGATGAAGCATTCTGGTAGATATTTACTACTACTACTACTAATTTTTTTTGGCATGCCTTTGAGTTCCGAGTGGAGTACACGGGACTTCAAATTTCGGAATTTCAGTAGAAGCAGGTTTTGTTTATTTTTACGAGATGCGGCTGCTATTCCTCGCCTCCAAACTTCCTTTTTTCAGAGCTTATTACCGGCTAGTAAAGTAGGCGGCTTTTAGGAGCTAATCGGCTGTGGTTCGAACCCGGATAACGTGCATGGCTGGAGAGCGTTCGACCACCGAACCACCTACGCATATCACTATGTATACTTGGCTGCTAATTAACAATTAACTGACTGAAAAAGCATCATCTGTGAGACAGCTTAGTTCTCGTGGTTAACAATAGCTTATTATAAAAGTACATACTCAGACAAAGTAATTCTACATTAACCAGAATACTTTGTAAAGCTAACTTCAACATTTAATTTCTGGTCATAAAACAACTAAAGAATCACATCTCGAATAGATGACACTTTAAGAACTCTGCTTGGTATTGACTTCTGAAGGTTTAGTAAAAACAGTAACTATTAGTATAACCAGCCAACTGGAACAATCACCCATTGATAAAATTGAGTGTTTATGCTATATTACCAGTCAAAAGTTAGACCTACAGTGGGTACGACAAAGTAGTCAGTATAATAATCAATTAGGGCGAGTGAGATGGATTTCAATACAACTGGAATAACTTTTAGTGTTGAACGTGTTCCATTTTGTAACAGCATGATGAATAGTGTTAAGAGGGAATATTAAATGCAGCAGAAGTTAAACTAGTAGTCTATTTTACCAGCTCAGTAAGCTACCCAATGAGCCATATAGCTCATTTCAGTCACTGAAAGTTGTACTTGCTACGAAATTATTATTATTATTTAAAAACAGATTTTATAGAAGTCAAGTGCAAATTTTCAAGGATTCTAATATTTTTATTTTTTAATATATTTCAGTGGATTTGTTGTTAACTTGAATAAATAAATGTTGTTTTTTTCCGAATGCGCTAAGTGCAACAACAAAAATACAAATCTGCCTCATAGAAAATTAGTAAAACGACGGTTGCAGAGTGGAAAATTTTCTTTCCGACAAAGTCATCTAACTACGCTATACATTCGTGTATGTATAGTGAATGTGTAAGAAAGTTCCGAAATTATTTCCGGTCAAAGGTTAAATTAACAAAAATTGCTAATTATAATATACCAGACGATCGAATAAAACACTAAAGACTCTTCGAAAACTGATTTCTTCGTTGCCCTTGAATCATCACTCAAATCATAAAAGCTTAAACGAGGAAACTTTTACTTACTTTTACTTTCGATTACAGCTTGATTCCACACTATATTTTTGGTAAAAGTATGGAATTTTCAGCATGGATATCGGTAGCCCAAATTTTGCAGGCCGACCATAGATATCAGGTGTGAGTCAGCAGGAGATCGGACCTCGGACCATGTGCATGGTCGGCGAGAGTCCTAACCACTGTGCCATCGACGCAACACAAGAAGAGATACGCAAAACGATAGTACTAACGGTCAAACAGAAAAAGCAACACACATAACTCTCAAGGACTAAAGGCTCTTAAAAAGCTGGAAGATAGGAAAGACATCATTATACTACCACCAGCTGACAAAGGAAGAACCACAGTAGTCATGAAGAACAACTTGAAGATCAAAGTGTGTACCGAGAGCTTATAACAAATCGTATCCAAACATTAGACAACCGCATCCAAAGAACCTTAAACAAGCTCTCCAAAACAGGTTCAACCACAAAATAAGACCAATAGCGAATAAAATCCAATGGACCAACTTTACTCCAATTATTCTACGGCAGGCCCGAAATATACAAACCAAATATCTTGTTACGACGAACTTTATCACTCCTAGGAACGCCAACATACAATTTGTCCAAAGAACTACGTGGAGAAGTGAAACAATCAACAGGTTCCTGCGACCACTACATCGAATCTGCAATCCAATTCCTAGAGAAAATCAAAGGCGTCCAAACAGATGATCAAGAAATAAAGGTAATTTTCAATGTCACAACATTATATACCCCAATCAGACAGAAACTGACGAAGGAACCATGGAGCAGTTAATCAGTAACGACGAACACCTCCCACAACAATCAAAAATGTGACACACATGTTAGGTGGAATGCATGAACCTATGCGTAACAACGTATTTCCAATTCAACAACCAAATATATGGACGAATCAAAGGAATACCCATGGGATTGCCAATATCGGGTTTGATTGCAGAAGCACTGATGCTAAGACTCGAAAACACAGTCTTAGATAAAACCTAAAATTTTGATACGTTACGTAAATGACACATTCGTAATAATCAAAAGAAACGAGTTGGAAAAAACTCACAACCTAATAAACAACATCTTCAACGAAATCATATTCACAAAAGAAGAGGAATTCGAGAACAAGATGTCATTTTTGGACGTCTTAGTCAAGAAAAAACCATGGGAAAATTAAAAAACTCGAGCAAATTAATATAACTATTACTGTTTAGAGAATGAAAGTATCATACAATGAATGAAGCATTCAAGTTCTACAAGAAATAACAGTGTAGCAGGAAAGATTATACGAACCTACTACAGAAAGCTAGATAAACTCACTTGTTTCCGACAATCCATTGGATGATTCGCGAATTCACATGTTGAATATGGTAAAATAGGCTTGACGGCTATAGCGACATCACTTTGAAGGAATAGAGCATAATTAGTAAGTGAGTAACAACTTCCAACTAAGCAAACAGTATCTCCGTATTCTTTCATTATTTTCACCATTTCACCAATAGCTATGAACGGAATGATTCAAAGCGGATGATATAAATGTGAATGTGTAGTACACTTAATGATTTACTCATGCATGTAAACATCCAGTATACAATTTAATATTCTCTATAAAAATTTTATGGAATGAATGAACACTAGTCCTTGTTTGAGACGAAGCCAGAATACATATATACACACAGACAGATGTACTAACAACTGAATCTAAAGAATACACCAACATGTACTCGAGTCGCGTTAAGCAAAAATACTATTATGTGAGTAGTACCGATATTTTCACACACATACATACACACACACATTAAAACCTATTAGCTACTGATATGTTGACGTATGGATTCGTGACAAGACTGCGTCATCAATCATTTCACATGGTCTGATACAAATCCCCAAATAAATGAGGCATTCAATATATTCAAATAATCCTTAAACTATGCGTCAAACAAATCAGTCCCACAGCATACATCATCTTAGATTTCAAGGGAGAACCGCATGAAGAATATATTCGAATTTGTGGTCAGGATAGACAGAAAACTCTACCTTTTTCAACGTCTGTACATCAAGCTATAATCTCTTTTACCAGTAGAAAGTCGACTCTTGAGACATATAAGTCAAACAAACAGACAGGCATTACTAATTCTTTAATAAATCTAAATAGCAACAATAACAGTCATTATTATTACTTCCTTTAATTCCTAGAGGAGCATAGGGCTCCAGCCACGCGTCTCCGTTGCGTTCGGCACTCTGCTAGAGTTTTCATCTGGCTCCAAATCTGCCCACATGTTTTCATCCCGTCTTCACATGACCTCCTCCAAGTCACCCTCGCACTGACGACCGACTCACTGCTTCCCTTACGGGTTCCATTCGAGCGGTGGCTTGTCTAGTGATGTCACTTGATGGTTTCCTCAGAGTATGGACAATCCATCTCCATTTCTTCTTGCCTATTTGTTTCACAATTGGATCGTGGTTGGTTCGCTCACAGAGATCCCTGTTGCTGATCTTTTCTGACCAGCCATCTGATCTTGAGTATTGAGCGAAGACAGCTGTTGATGAAGGTCTGTAGTTTGTTCGAAGTGCCCTTCGTGACGCGCCAAGTCTCTGATCCGTATAGTAGCACTGACTTTACATTGGAGTTAAAAATCCGGATCGTATTTTTGATGGTGAGTTCTGTTGACCTCCACACAGACTTGAGAGTAATGAAAGCTTGTCTTGCTTTCCCAATGCTTTCTTTGATATCCTCGTCAGTTTCGTCCGCCTGTTGTTGAAACGATGGTTCCCAGGTAGATAAAGGAGGTTGTTTCTTTCAGGTTCCTCCCATTTATGCTGGCTGATTGTCGTCTGTTGTTGCTGTTGGCCAGTCATGATCTACATTTTCTTATCATTTCTGATGAAAATTCTCCATAAGCTCTTACATGACTGCATGAGTTTGAGCAGAATACTTTGATTAGTATGGCAAATTCTCATGGAATTCACTTACAATCAAATATTTCGATGAACGGATACAAATACTATCATAAGGCCGAGAAATATGGTAAGTATGGGGACTAGCTAGCTATGGTGTACATTCATTTTAAATTAAGAGTATAAATTCACTTTGGGGTTACAGTAAAATACACGGACTGCAACAAAATTTGTTGACATACACTACTGACTCACTCTACTAAGTCAAATATATTGTGTTGAAAATGAAACTAAATATCAACTAACCTTTAGGTGAACAATCTGTAAACAACGACACCTGTAAAGGCACGTTATCAATGTTTTCTAAATGTGGGCGAATACTTTCAATGCCACACGGTAGACGAGACTATGGAATTCAGGAATAATGCGAAAAGAATACAGAAAAATTGAATGCAAAACAAATAGGAACAAGACTTAAAAGAAATCATTGGACACAGATAAAACAAGAAAAGTACCCGAATACCAACTGGAAATTTACTTTTTAATGCTTGATGCTCTTTCTGAATGAAATTATACAAAGAATAATTGTTTAGAACATAATTGGATGCTAAGAGGTAAGATGTTACCGAAGTGTTCGCTGACTTGCTTCCGCTGTTTTTGTCAATAACCGCGCACAATAATTCATGCAGTCTGATGGAATTGTGCATCGCACTACACTACAGAACGACTGGTGAATGCAAAACTATGAGGATGTAAGCAAATGAAAGTAGCCATTACCCTCAACTGACCAAATGCTCTCGGAAGGTGAATTTGGGTCAAAAAGAGTATATTAGGGAAAATCTAGTTAAAATGTTCTGGAGATATCACATATTATTATTATTATTCCCTTGGGTTCTGAGTGGAACATAGGGATTTAACAACACATCCCTACTTTGTTCTATTTTCTGCCGCCGTCTTCAGCTGAACCCACAATTTCCCATAATCTCTCATCTCCTCCTAACACTGTCTCCTCCATGTCACCCTCGCACTGACGATCCACTTGTCGCTTCCCGTCTGGATTCCACTCGAGTAATGGCCTGCATTGCGCGCGATGTCATGCCACAGCCTTCTCAACGTATGCCCGATCAATCCATCTCCATTTTCTCCTACATATTTGCTGAGCAATCGGATCTTGCTTGGTTTGTTCCACGCCAGAGTTTCTTGTTCTTAATTCTTTCTGGCTGGCCATTTGATCTTCAGTATGAAGCCAACGGAGGCATCTGTAGATGAAAGTCTTCAACCTGTTCAAAGTCCCTTTCGTTACACTCTGACCAACTTTCTGATCCGTATAGAAGAGCCGACTTCAAATTGGTGTTGAAAATTCGAATCTTGTTCCTTATACTGAGTGCAGATGATTTCCAATTTGGTTTCAGGTTGATGAAGGCGTGTCTCGCCTTTCCGATTCTGATTTTGACATCTTCATCCATTCCGACTGTCTGTAGTTGAAACGATGCTTCCCAGATAAGTGAAAGTGGTAACCTCTGTTTAAACCTCTTCCATTGATGGTAATTGGTGTTGATTGTTGTCATTGATGTTCGTTGGTTATCTTCATCACCTCCGTCTTCTCTACATCACATAGTTAATATCGTTATTTACAATTATTGTACAGATAACTCCCAGCCTCTCTCAGCTGTGTCAGTATTCATGCAAGTGACTATTTTTCATGGTTAGGTTAGAGTTACAAACTGTTAATTAGACACTTGCCAGGTGAAATTTCTCCCCAGAATCCTGAACAGAATTTATTATTGGCACCTATAAATGGATTTCTCTCTATCCATAGAAATTTTTATTTTTAAAGTAGCTAGCTGGTCAGTCTAAAGTCATTGTCACGCTTGTTCGTTTAGTGTGCAGTAGTTTATAACTTTTTCGAGGAATCATTAGAGGTTCAATTTGGGAATTTTCCGTTCAACAATTACTCAACTCAACGCTCGGTTTACTTCAGACAGAATAGTGCGAAGCTCCAGTAATGAAACGGTTTGCTTGTTTCAACCAAAAGGGAACACATCGCGATAATCAATATACAACACAGGATCATGTTACACGTTAACATATGACTGAAGACTACTCATAAACATCTTAAAATCGTTGTCAAGTACATATCATTACTAATATTCATAACATTATAATCATTACTACGGCATTCTAGTCTTACGAAAGTAATAGTGTGCTGAACAGTGTAGGGCGAAGTAATTTTCAATATCTAAAACAAATAAACAAAAATTTTCAAAGAGATCTCGCAATGACGTTTCTAATGACTTCCATGAACCACAGGATTCGTTAGAACGCTTGAATGCTGATCTCTCCTATATATATATATATATATATATATATATATATATATATATATATACCCAACCTGAGTATATGACGTTTGAGCACCCTTTTATCAATTAATTTGGTTGTCTTCGACGTAGTTGCTCTATTTACCTGACGGTTTTCTCCCTTAACATTCCGCAAAATAAGAATAACGACTGAAGTGATGCGTTTCAATGCTCATGCGTGAAAGCAGGTTGGTCACTATTTTTCTATTCCTTTACGTACAGAGGGCTTCAGGATAGGGCTTTGAGCTTTGGGTAGCAGTGGTTTTTATTTTTACGGTGTGAGGTTGCTAACCTCACGCCCAACCTTTCCTCTTTATCGACCTTAATACCAGCTTAGTGAGGTTTAGGAGTGAGCTAGCCAGGGATCGAACCCAAGACCACATGCATGGTTAACGAGCGTTGTACAACCGAATCACCGACGCAGGTTGATCTAAAAAATAGAGATAAACACTTACTTTGTTTGCTGTTAACAAATCTGACATTGTCCTGTCTTGTGAAGTGTCACTTTGTTCCACTGCTGACTGTGATACAGAACTAGTAGACGTACTCGACGACGAAGAAGATAGACAAAAGTCAGAGAGTGATTCTTTTGTGTCACTTTTTCGCATAACAAATTGTGGTGTGTCAGTGAATGACAGTGAACGACTAGAATTATTATTAGTATCATCAATATGAGGAATTTTCGAGTGTAGTTCTCGTGCTTGAATGGTGGCATTTGCCTGTGAAAATTTCGGTTGAGTAGATGTTGGCTTGAAACACATATTTTTCTTGTTATCATTAGACTGACGGAGATTATGGTCAGAAGCAGATATAATTTTGTTCGTTGAACTCTACAAAATATACACTCTTTGTATCAATTATCATTACAATCTGTGTCAAAATTTTAGCTAAATATAAAAAGCATTATTTTTTTTTAAATTATTTAATTCAGTCAACTTTTCACGGAACTACATCAGTCTATAAAAAGTTGGATGAAATATTGTTCAGCGTACGTAATCAAACAAACCGTAAACTTCATGTCAGACAAAGAATGACTAGTTGTGCGAAAAATATTAACTCAGATCGAAATTACACCTGCTATAAGGTGGAAGGCGACAAAAGCAAAAGAGATGGAAAAGGCACCGGCGACTGGTAACACCAGACAACTATTTAGGCTTATCAGGGAAACAGGTGGGAAAAGGCAAATTATAAGTGAAACAATCTCGGAGACAAATGGCATCATAATTAGCTGCCAGGATAGACGACTGGAACGCTGGAAAGAGCATTATGAGGAGCAGTTTAATTGGCCTACAGCCACGCACAACCTTCCGAGCATCCAACATCTCCCTGAATGGGATATAGACACAGGTCCTCCTTCCTTAACTGAGGTTACTAAGGCTGTCACTGATCTGAAACTAGGCAAAGCAGCGGGACCTGATGGAATGACTCCAGAGGTATTTAAGTACGGTGGAGACAGTTTATTGTCTGAATTAACTGAGGCACTAGGCAACGTCTGGGAATCAGAGGAAGTCCCGTCGGGTTGGTGTAAGTCACTGATCATCCCGATATACAAGAAGGAAGACAGGTCTTCCTGTGATAATCACAGAGGGATTAGCTTGACTAATATATTATCTAAAGTCCTAGACTCAATAATCATGTGTAGACTAAGTGGTGTTCGGCAGGCACAAACACGAGAGAGCCAGGCAGGCTTTAGACCAGGAAGAGGGTGTATTGATCATATGTTCACCCTTCGACAGATTCTAGAACATAGGCATTCCTACCGGCGTCCAACAATCATTATATTCCTTGACCTAAAGGCGTCATTCGATTCTGTCGACCGAGAGGTTCTCTGGAGATGCCTGTCTGTAAAGGGAAAATACGAGAAAATACATGGCACTGATTAAGGCACTCTACTCGAACTCATGCAGCCAAGTGAGGGCTTACCGCGGAGGGGAAATTAATCGACGAGGCTGTGAAATTACATCGACTGAGATGGTTAGGACATGTGTTACGCATGCATACCTAGTCACTGACTTCGTCGACAGACAGGCAATTTTAGCTGACATAGGGTCAGGTTGTGAAAGAGAGAGCTAGTGGTGGTCAAACCAAAACATGGCCTAATCAGTCAATGAAATCCACAACACTTAGTTTAAGTCACGTAGGAAGGTGTAGACTGGGTTCCTGGCAGGGATTATCGTGATTGTAAAAACCAATTAAGGCTGGAGACAATTGGTGATATAGTTTAAAATCGTTCTCAATGGCTGGCTCAGATGCATCCACTCCTTGTGACTTATGATTTCCAATGAAACTATATTGTTCTTCGTTATCCCTATTCCTTTGTCTCACACCTCTGTTTACTGTCTCTATTATGCATTTCTTCTACTTTCTTCTCTTGGTTTGTGTGCTACATAAAGTGTGGCGACCTGAACTGGTGCACATCGGCGCAAAGTTCCATGTCGAAAACAGACAGGCAGACACTAGGTGGAAGAGAAGAAATATACATCGCATATAACTCATAATGACTGTAAGTCACATCCCTATAACTCTTTTAAACTTTCTAGAGAAAAATGTAGAGAGATCAGACTGATAAATAAATATCCAGTGATTTGATACGAATGCCACAGATTATGATGAAAATTATTACAGAAAATCTTCCATGTAGGCAAAGTAACTTTTCAGGGTAAACACCTTTCATATGAGTGAAGATATAACATAACACTTCAAATTTACTGTGAGTAGCCATTTCACTTGGTGGCTTATCCATCCTACTACTTAAAACCCGTTCGGCTACGAGTAATATTCAAATAGAGACAGTTATCAAAGACAACACTTTTACAACTTTCTGATGTGATTTCGTTCTCTGAGCTGGGTTATTTTGATTGCAAAGGATTCACTGTATTTTTTTCTTAGACAACATATACGGCACAGGTTTCAATATGAATTCTCCATGAATCATATGATTTCATACATTTATTCCCCTTAATGAATTTGAACAAAGCAAGAACTACAGTTTTTGCAGAATAAAGTGGTACCATCAGTTATTTCGTTGCATTCTCATCAGCTGCTTACAGGCCACAGTCATTATTAAGTATATCTACAGAAACAAATTTTAACATATTTGCACAGAGTTCATTTTAAACAAAAATCAATCAATATATGCATACAATAATAATATATATAATAATAATGAACACTTTATCCCGAACAATAGTGATCATACAAAATGGAAATTTTCGGCATTACATACTCAGATGAAAGAGAGATGAAAATATCCAGTTACCAGGGCAAAGAAAGACTGATAACTGCTTTTTTCTGAACGCACAAATCAGGTTTCAGGCACTTGATGGAGATGGCTTCAGCGAACTTAAGGAGAATTGAGCTCTTTTACCTATTGATAATTTTGAACGACTTTTCGACGTCCACCTCATGACCCGTGTCGAGGAGATGCCAGGCGATGGCACTGTTTAGAGCATTTGTTCCCTTTAGACGTAAGCTTTTTGGTACATGTTCAGAAAATCGTAGATATGCCATTCTTTCTGTCCTTCCAATGTAACTGCTCCCGCAGATATATGTAAATTTGTATACACAGTTGGAGTTAATATGAGAAGGAAATCTATCGATTTTTGATTGCACCAAAGAGTAAGTTGTTCGATAGACGGGAAAGAGTTTAGCTGCAGGAGAGGCTATGGCTGGTGATGTACTCAGTCTTCTGTTGATCATCGCTGCAATGTTTTCACCTTTATAATCAAGCTGAAAGTAGAATGGCTTTTTTCGCACTGTGATTTGTTTTACATTTGTGACTTCAGATCTTCCATACTTGTTGATGAACCTTTGAGGGTACCCATTGCTCTTCAATATCTTTTCAAGAAACTCAAATTCTTCCTCTAATTTCTCTACAGAGCATATTTTCCTCGCTCTATAATACACAGTCTTGACTAGACAGTGTTTAAAGCTATTTGGACAAAAGCTATTAAAATGTAAGTATTGTCCATTCCAAGTAGGCTTTCGATAAACTGACTTCGTCTTCTAGGCATTCCGTGGTAATGTCGAGGAAATGAAACTTTCCGTCACTCTCATGTTCTATAGTAAACTCAATATTGGTGTGTGCATCATTGAATAATCTGAGTGTGAAGTGTGAAGCATGACTTTCATTGTCGCACACTATAAATGTGTCATCAACATATCGACAGTAGGAAGTTGTTTCGTCGATTGCATGCTTCAACTTGGTTTTTTCAAGATTGGACATGAATATATGTGCTAAGACAGGGCCAAGTAGACTGCCCATAGCTACACCATCTATTTGGCAGTAAAGAGTGTTGTCAAATTGGAATTACACATCCATGGTACACGCCTGCTGCAGGCGTTTGAATTCCGACTCTGGGAGTGGGAGAAGATCAGACTGCTGACAAATGATCTAAATAGTTTCGTTCATTGGAATCATTGTGAACAAGGAGGTTGCATCAAATGACACCATGAACTTATTTAAAATGTTCATGTGGTTCACACTTTCAGAGAAATAAAATGAGTCCTGCATAGTGTGCACAGCTAACCATTGACGACTTCTTCCAACTTCTCTTTTGCCTATAAGGAGCTGACGAGAAGGCGACGAAACAAAAGATGGTACCATTTTATTCTACAAGAACTGCAGTTCTTGCTTTGTTCAAAATAATATGATTGATATTGGTTGTGATTGCTAACCTGTATTAGTATCGGTCGCGTCCTGAGGAGAAGTAAATTATCTACTGACTTGTAAGTAAAACTG
The DNA here is from genome assembly GCA_944472135.2 of Trichobilharzia regenti. Taxonomy (NCBI): domain Eukaryota; kingdom Metazoa; phylum Platyhelminthes; class Trematoda; order Strigeidida; family Schistosomatidae; genus Trichobilharzia; species Trichobilharzia regenti. Next base: position 60,935,631 of record OX235270.1, read on the forward strand.
ACATCCTCACGATTTCATCACAAAATGTCTAAACTTGAATCCAACTACCAGGGAGAAACTATCCTCAGAAGCCATAAAAAAAATTCGTCCTACCGTATATGAAGAATAATTCTGAAACAACGGCTAGAATAGATAGCGTAAGAAGCCAATAAAATTACTTCACTCAATATTATGCAAACCAAAAGACTCGACAAAAAAAAGAAGAGATCAACATAATAAACAAAATAAAGTACTACACCGGTCAAGGTGGGCAACATCCCCCTCGACTACGAGTTAAAAAAACATACACTAGCCGTCAAAAGACACGACATGTACCGTTTCATTGCAAAGCATGTAGACTACTATGAACACCTATTTGACTGGGAAAACGTAGAAATTCTAAACAACAGGAATTCCTAAAGCTCGATACTCAGGTGAACCTGTAATCAATAGGCATATATTAAAATAACGAGTTTAACAATTAATAACGAATAAGTCACATGACGAAAATATGTCAAATATGTCAAGTTAATAAAACGGTCGATGCTAATGCAAATTGACAACTAATTATAACAAATATCTTCATAAGTGACAGTTATATCATTCATGCAGAATTCAAATAAGTTCACTTCATACTGAAGTCTGAGCTGAATATGTTGTCTAGAAGGACAACGAAACCTTCTCAGTCAAAACAACCGAGTCCATAGAGAACACAACACCACACCAAAATCAGCCAGCTGAGCTATAGTCACAGCATCATAACACCAGATAAAAAACGTTTTAACGCTCAAATTTCTATTTCTAGCACCTTTCACAATACTAATAAGACTTTTTATTATGATCCTTGAATTAAGAGACAAAAGTTGAAACGTCGGTCACTTAACTGCATAACCTTCAAGGGATATGGGTCATCTATGAAACACAAAATAATCGAGCGGAGTATATCCTTTTCGATAATTTCCTCTGCTGGCTATACAATTATATATATATATATATATATATATATATATATATATATATATATATATCTGTTCATATACATAGAATATTCTAGATTAGTAGTCATTAACAATATTAGTTTTTTAATAATATCGATTTGTAAAGTAGGACCAATGGAATTACAGTTCATTAAAGATGCTTAAATTATAATAATATTAATAATAAAGATATAATAGCAAACAGAATATCAACTAAAATTTAGAAACTTCCACAAAAATTCAAGATCATTCAAACCTAGATGGCAGGAGAAGAAATTATCGAAAAAGATATTCTTTGCTCAATTATTTTGTGTTTTATAGATGTCTGAATGAATATTTTTGGTATAGGGGTCAGTCACATCAGTCTTGCTCAAAGTGCAAACTAAGCGGTTTAAAACTACCTTTCAGACGGCTTAGAAACTGTTTCTGTTATCTATGGACAGTAATGTGTTTCATACATTTGAAATTCAGCCATCAATTCTAAACTAATCTCCAAGACGATGTTATTTTACGTGGAGTAATAGTGCAATTCAGGACATACAAATAAAAACTGATGATATCGGTATCAGCTGTTAATATGAATAATATGAAATGATAATAACTTTCCGGTCATTTTTATCATAACAGGATTACATTTTAAACTTTTCAGTGCACTACAAATTCTAATAGGTTTTAAGAACAAGGTGTTGATTCCAAGGGGATGCTAATCAGTTGGTATGAACTTCCTTAAAGATGTAGTCAACAGTTTTAACGAGTTTTATTGATATTATATTTATTTTATGTATTTCATGACGAACACACATGAAATATAAATGAGTTTATAAATAAAACCTAGGAAATCAAAAGTATTAACCAGACGGTGCGGAGAGATAGTTGAGTGACATCAGGCGCCAGGCCTTCAAGTGGAACTAAAAAAAGGGGAAAGGATGAGTTGGGTGTCTACGAGTGACATAGAGGAGAACGAGTGAGAAGAAAATGGAAGCTTATGGACAATCGTGCAGCCGGGTAGAAAAAACTGCAGAGGACATGGTGAAATGTCAATGTGCCATTCCGCTCGGACTCCAAAGGAATAGAAATAATAACGGTGGGAGACAGTGATACTTTGAGGTGACCGATATTGCCTAGAAATAATTTTCGACCACGCATTATTTCTTACTAATGGATGAAGACAGATTGCAGATACCTTAACATCTTCAGCGTACACCTCGGGCATACATATGAGCTACTGTTCCCTTGGAAACAAGCAGGTAGGCAGATTTAAACCCGTCAGTTTTCTAAACACAAACGTGAAAGGAGGAAAGCCGTGACAGTAGATGAAGTACAGAAGCAACATGACTATGTACATTTCCCAAATAAAGCCCATTCATACAAATTAGGTGACAGAGTGATAATACTGATTGTGACAAAAATTTGCAAATGTGCATCATAACATGTGGCATGTGCGTCTGTGGCATAGTGGTTAGGAATCTCGCCGACCATGCACATGGTCCAAGGTTCGATTCCCTGCCGACGCACGCCTGATATCTATGGTCGGCCTGCAAAATTTGGGCTACCGATATCCATCCTGAAAATTCCATACTTGTACGAAAAATACAGTGTGGAATCAAGCTGTAATCAAAAATATAAAAAAATAAATAATGTTGCCCGTTATCGCCTAGCTACCTAGCCTATCCCAAGCCAGGAAAAAGAGGAACTAGAAGCAACATACCGTAAGATAAAACTCAAGGAATACTGCAGAGAAAACAAACTTCACCTCTTTTGGAATCCGTAAAACACTTCAATCCGAGGATGGATGAACGCCAGTAAGTGAAAGACTTCAGGAAGTCATTTGACTGATGTACATTCTATCGATGAGAGTGAAAGCAAGCATACACAAATTGGAATACCAGCACGCTATTTGACGCTAGATCGCAAGGATAATCACATTGAGAAAGAAATAATAAGATATAGTACATACGTGTTGGGAATTAGTGGGAGCAGATGGAATGGAAGTGAACCCTCTATATTGTTAACTGAAGAGTCACCAATCTACTCCGGTCACCAAGACCAAAACCACGAGCACACTGAGAGTGCGCCTATCATGGCTCCACCAACAGTATCGAAGACTCTAATGTAGTGGGAACCAATCTCCCTAGGCTCAACCCAAGAGGAAGGAAAGTTACAATTGTGCAGTCCTACGTACCTACAAACAAACCAAACTGTAAGAGGGGGAGGACTTCTACAGATAACTTCATGCAGTAATAGACAACACCCCAACTAGATGGTATCATCAAAATTCTAATGGATGATGCTTATGTCAAAACGACAGCAGATAACACAGGAATAGAGCTCAACATGGGTAGAGAGGCTATCGATGAAATGAATGAAAATGGAGTACACTTTACAGACTTATGCGTCTACAGTGATTTAGTGATTGAAATCAGTGCATAATAACAGTATATGTATATATATATATATGTAATTACTGTATGCATATACTGATCGACTGATTTTTTTTAAAATGAACTCTGTGCAATTATGTAGGTTGTTGCAGCTGATGAGAAGGCGACGAAATAAATGATGGTACCACTTTATTCTACAAAAACTGTAGTTCTCGTTTTATTCAAAGTGGGATTTACCTGAAAAATGTGATGTATTTGCGCAGCACACTTGGAATAATCAGATCAGACACTTACTTGCCAAATCAGTTTATGAAAACAATGAAAGGTCAATTAAATATTTTCAAAAAATAAGAATAATAACTGAATAAACAAACGGCTCACCAAGGAATGTGACGTCGATAGTGAAGGAAGACTTGAAGATCGAATTAATGGACGAGCACCTTAAATAGATAAAAACGGAAGATTAAGTAAGATATTAAGAAGAAGAGACATTAAAACTCACATTTTATTGAATTTATATGAATTACTTACTAGCAGATTTCTTTCTACTGGAAACAAAGTCACTAGTTACAATTGAAATGCGATTACTTCTGCGTTCTTTGGTTTGATAAGATGACTTATAATTACTATGAGATTCAGGACTTCTAAGTGATATATGGCAATTCCAACCACATTCCAAACCGAGACGTTCCGCAAACACTCGACTTCGAAGTTCATTTTCCTAAGGTAAAGTAAACACTTAACGTTAAATAAGATCTTAATTCATGTGATTAGCAAACTTTTTGCAAAATGGGACAAGAACATAAGTTACACAAAGAAAAAAAGCAACAACCTTTTCAAGAAAGAGAAGTAAAAACATGCCTAAAAGGTATACACTGTCATATATCAATACTGCACCACCAGGTAGTTGAAAACCTGTCTAGCTAGTGTAATTGAGTCTACACGATTGATGAAAGTCAACAATCAAGAGCAGCTTTATAATATTAAACAATGGCAGTAAATGAGCAGACAAGACTGCGGACATCTTATTGGCGGGAAGGTGCGTCGGTGGCACAGTGGTACAATGCTCGCCAACCCCGTAGGTGTTTTGGGGTACGATCCCCGGCCGACTCATTCGTTTAACTCGCTAAGCCAGTAATAAGTCTGGTAAAGAGGCAAGGGTGGATATGAGGCTAGCAACCTCAGTCCGTAAAACTAAGTGCCACTGCTACCGAGACTTCAAGACTCTAGCTTGAAACCCTATGTTACACTTGGGGCGTAAAGGAGTAAAAAAAGGGAGACATAAGACCACAGCTTCCCATCTACTTCATGTTCCACAACACATAGTCTATCTATCTCTAAAAAATCCTAAAGTGAGAAAAAAAAGGGAGATATGGGAAGCAGTAAAACAGATGAGATAACTTCTCTTCTGACCAAATGATGCACCGTTGTAATAAATCAATGTTACTTATACATTTGTTTCACTTTGATTTACAGCAGTAGATTTCTTTGTTACTACCGTTGTTCCACCAATCTATCTTACATGCCATTTTCCGTTCCAGTATTTTTCGATGGTTTATTGTGAAAAGATAAGCTGGGTATTACATCGTGGAGGTTCATGCAACAACTAATCTAAAGCAATTGTAACCATTCATTCACGTCTCATGTTCATGCTGTTTGTTAAAGTGTCAGCTGGTTTACTTTGGAAGGCGTGTAATACACTACTTGAATTGAAATCTTAATGAAGTGAGTAAAGTGGATTTTTTGAAGACTTCAAACGTTCATCACGTCTGACGATGTTACAAAAGGATTTGATATTCTCGTACAATTTTTTTTTCTAATAATCCTTTCTTTCTGATCAACACTGACATTATCGCAATTGATAACAGTCGATATTACGGAGTTAATTAAACATTTATTTAAGTATGAAATCAATACTATTACTAGACGACTAGTGATCTTGAAAGCCCAGAAAATATAGTCTTGTGAAGCAAAGACGCTGAAACAAGATAGCGTTTTTTGTCAATCCTGATCTCAAATTCGTAGTTTGCGTCTCAAATCTGAGATAACGTATGCTGCAGGACTGATCTGTATGACTCATATCTTACGGACATTGCATCAGCCCTTGTGGACTGATTAAATACGAAATTTCATGACACATACAAAAATACTCCTCCGATATAGGCGAAATATTTTGGTGCCCACCAAACGGCAATATGTGCTGTGCAGCAATTCATGCTGTTCTTAATTATGAATAAGATGTGGTCTCTGAAAGTAGGAGATATGAAAAGCCTACATGTTTCGCTCATGGATTTCTCCATTTATTCGCTGACAACGCAAGCGGTAATAAAATAAGTAATAATAGACTGAGGCATAAAGTTTTAGTTAATGCAGTAAATCCAACGGATGACGTCATGAAGCCCTATGGATTCAGATGGTTAGGATGTGTTGCACATTTTGAGTTACTGAGCTCCTCGATGAGCAATATAATTTGAAGTTAGACTGGAAGAATTAAATTTGGTCAGACAAAAACATAAGACAAATCCATGAAGTCACTGTGTTACATAAGGAGTGTATATTGCCAACTTAGGGTCAGGATAATTCTAGGAATCATCAGAAGTTGGAGACCGTATGTGTGAAATTGATTAAAATCCTGCACATGAGAGCAGATGTATTCATTCCTTCACCTTATCCAGCAAAAAATCTTCAATATTATTATTATTGTTCACTTGGGTTCCTAGTGGAATATAGGGCTTTAACTGCACGTCTCCACTTGCTTCCTCCTTCTTCTGCTGTACTTTTCACCTGCATCCATGTTAGTTAGTCCATACTCTTTCAACTCCTCTTCACACGATCTCCTCCATGTTACCCTTGCACTGACGGCCCACTCACCGCCACTTCCCTTTCGGCCTGGTTCCACTCGAGCAATGGCCTGACGCGCGCGCCATGTCACCCAGCCGCCTTCTCAGCCAAGAGTGTCCAATCCATTTCCACTTTCTCCTGCATATTTGTTGTCTGGCGATTACTTCTTGCTTTGTTTATTTGTTCTCAGAGTTTCTTGTTGGTGATTCTCTCCGGCCCGGCCATCTGATCTTCAGTATAGAGCCAGAGAAGACAGTTGTTGATAAAGGTCTGGTGTGCAACAGGCTGTTGGAAATATTCTTTGTGACCCGCCCGCCAAGTTTCTGATCCGTATAGAAGAACTGACTGACTTGACGCTGTTTGTATTGAAAATCCGACCGAATTTTGTTGTTGAGCGAGTGATGGTGAGTGACTAAGATTTCCAGATTGGTTGTTTCAGGTTGATGAATGTGTTTCTCGCTTGCCTTCTTGATTCTCGCTCGATTTGACATCCTCGTCCGTTCCGACTTCCTGCATTGGTAGTGTTAATTTTTCTATATGTTTCTTCAAAATGTGGCCACATTAACTAATGTACTCTTGTGCAAAGTTATGCGTTAACTCATCAGTCAGTCTCTGTATGAAAAGTACTGAGTTTTCAACTCACTTTAAACTTGGATTTCATTCTACAAATCCATACAGTGTAACACTTTTCCGAAAATAGTAAAAACAACTAGCTATTTAAATGAATATTTTAAAGTATAGTGTTCGGAATACAATGTTGACAAAACGTCGCTTTTATACTGCTTTTCAATATTCACATGAGTCAATTAACAATCCGTAGAGTTTATTTTAATGCTAACTGAACTATAATTTTATTTTTTATTTTTGATTACAGCTTGATTCCATGCCGTATTTTTGGTACAAGTTTGGAATTTTCAGCGTGGATATCGGTAGCCGAAAATTCGCAGGCCGACCATAGATATAAGTATATAAATGCCGAGACCAGTCGGCATCACTCAGAAACAATTCTAACTACTTCTAAGTAAAAATGGATTTTGAATGACCCTAAAAGGCGTACCATTTAAGGCTTGTATTCTACAAACCGTTAACAAGAAGATAGGAAATAGTGATCTGTATATAAGATAGATGCAGCAAGTAATCTTATAATACATTTTTACATCTCTAACTTCAGTATACTATTCTGAACGAGGATATTCAATTGAACGGTGTTAAAAAAGAACATGTATGTTCAATGATAAAGCAATGTGTCCCAGTTAATAAGCACTTTACAAGTGTTACATTTCAATGAAGCGAAACATGTAACGTAATTTGTACTATTTTACCGTCGTATGTAAACTAGTATATTAATGTAACAACCCTCTTCTCAGGCGTAAGGCTAGCAACCCCACCAAGTAAACAAAGTTGCTACAGAAACTTCAGCACGATGAGTCTCCTTACCGTTGTATGAAAGAGGTAGAAATACATTCGGTCGACAAGAAGACTCTAAGAGTTTTAAACTTCTCGGACGACTTTTATCTACAGGCGAAAACCAACAAGTTGGCAGAAAAACATCAAAGACAGGACTTTAACGGAACATAGAGAAGACAGAGGTGATGAAGATATTTAACCAACAACAACAACAACAACAACAACAACAACAAGTGCCAATTACTATCAATGGAAGAGATTCGAAGGAAGTGTCTCCTATCACTCACCAAGACAGCATCATCTCAACTATAGGCGGCACTATAATCGGAAAGTCGAGACAGTCTCTTATTACTCTGAAATCAGTTTGGAAAACCAACGCACGAAGCATGAAGAACAAGATCTGGATTTTCAAGGCTAATATCAAGTCAGTGCTTTATCATGGTTCATAGACTTGAAGTGTCACCAAAAGTATTTCGGACAGGCTTCAAACCTTCATCAGTAGCTGCGCCTTCGCTCCATAGTGAAGATCGAATGACCAGAAAGAATTAGCAACAAGAAACTCCGGCAACGAACCAATCAAGAACTTATTACCCAACAAGTATGCCAAAGAAAATAAGGAGATACGCTGAGGAGTCCGTTGAATGACATCATGCATCAGGCTCTCTAGTAGAACCTGAACGCGAAACGATGACTTGGGCGTTAGAGGTCGTGCCAGGAGGAAATGACAGCCTAATGGACAATAGTGGAGTCGGCTAAGGAGGATGGCAGAAAATAGGATGAAACGGAGATCTGCTGGGTTCCGCTCAGAAGTTAAGAGAATAATCATAATAGTTATAATATAAAATGATAATGAAAGAGACTGAACAACAAGAAAGAGACCCCCTTCTTACTCGAGAGAAATGCACAAATCGAATGCAAGCTTGATGCAGTTGTTTAATAGTTTTGACAACTTGTGGATTCGCTTGATACTGCATACTTATTAAACCTAGAAATATTTGATTGTCTAGTATGCTTCTCACTTCTTTTGGATCGATGTACAAATCATCTCTAAGGATAACAAAAAGAGGAAAGAAAAGCAATATCAAAAGTCACTTATCAGTTTGTCAAAAGCGAAAGACTGTTTTTCAAAGTGATGAATGCATGAAATACTTATGGCAGAAACACAATTGCTCGTAGGCATAAAATTAGGAGACAGGATATTTACGTGAGAACTGGAGAGACAGTTTTTTGCATTCTGTCCAGTGAGTTAGACAAATCTAACACGCTAATGTCGTGCAATATTTATTTCCTGCACACAAAATTTTCACTTCAGTAGAATTTCCTGCATGTTTGTATTTTGCATTCAACATTTAAATCCAAAGCCAGTCCCAAAATATTTCAGTTGATTGGTGCACAAATAACACCTGCATTATGCTTGTGGCTGCGGACCTGAATGACATGAGATCAAATGATATGTGGAGCTATGTCGACATCTCGCTAAAATTCAGGAAAAAAAATATTAGTGGGTAATCTCAGAAAAGTCGTAAATGTTTTCTTTGACTGCTTTCAAAAGCAGCTTAATGTTATGCAACAGAATGAAAGCAAAATCTCCAACTCAGGTACTAGTTGATGCCATTTTTCTTCGTGATTCGAATTCTGAGTTTCATTTTCTACTGAATGCCAATTCAGTTGAAATTTGTGATCCAAAGCTTTATCGCGCCTCTCATGGTCAAAGAACTGGAGTAATCAATACTCAGAAGGTGAATTTGGGCACTGATGTTTCCCTTCTAAGGTCTACAGACTTTTTCACACTTTAAGAAGCATTGGTTTATATTCGTTGGAATCAATTAGTGGTTGACAGTAGTTAATTAAGCATCTCCCATGATCACTAGGCAAATGCAGTTATGCCACACACACACACACACACACACACAGATACACAAACGAACAAATACACTGAATTTATTCCCAAAATTTAGGTTATCTGAGTGATATCCGTTAGACTCTAAAACCAAAGAAAACGCTAGGAATTGTGATAAATCGAAGACAATTTTACAGTTCCCTGCTCAAATAACTACTGCACAAAAAGAGAATATACTGCAGGCTAGTGTTCTAAAGAATACCTTTGATTGACTTACTTCTCTTCATGGTTTGCATCAATAGTCTCACAGTAGACGTCACCCTCCGGAACACATTTTGTCCTAGGAAGTTCATTGGCAATTGAATCAGTACGATATTCGTCGAAGCTATCATTGATACCCATGTTAATTGGGTTGAGTTTAATCTTTTCATGATTATCCGAAATATCCCGGCTGGACAGAAAAGAAGTAAAGTACTTATCACCTATAGATTGAGATCTCCTTTGGTTTGTATTTAACTTTTTAAAATTTGAATTAGAATACAGACTGGCCTTTCTCATTTTATTAATGACTTTTGGGTGACTGTTGACGTCTCGTTGACTTGACTTCTTTTTATTTTGGAATTTTATGGATATTTCGCTAGGAGTAACGCCATTATGGTTGTCCTCATTACTGCCGACATCATGAGATAGTGGAAGCAATCCTCGATTTATATTATCAAAATTTGTGCATGTGGCGGGACTTCTTTGTAACAGTGGCGAAATGTTTTCCGACTTGTGAATATAAAAAAGAATTAAAAAAAGACAAAAACAGAGGCTATACTGGTATCTTAATAAAAAGAAAAGTTCTACTATTCTCATTTACGTTGATTATGCATATATGTAGTAATCAGGTGACACTTTTGAAACGTCATTTAGTGAAAAGGTATTAACTATTACAAAGTATATTTCAAGACTTAACTACCTGACTTTTACCCGGTGGAACTTCGCTTTAAATCCACACTATGACTATTCCATTTGAAAAATATGTGAAGATTCACTAGGACAGTAACGTGCATTCCCATTCAAGCAACTACAATGTTCAAGTGAGCTTCCTCAGCATTAGCACAAACTATAGCCTATAGCCTACACATAGTAGGTAGTAACCATTTTATTGAGCATAAGTGTGCAAAGTTGTTTAATACTTCCTTAATAGAATACTTCATGGGACACTGTCATCCGCCACCATCTACTGCTCATCGAGAAATGCCACCAACACACAGATGCCAGCGAACAACACACCTCCATAAAAGCATAGGATATGGAGGCCATAAACTTAACAAAAGCCACGAAATGCATCAGAACCGCTAGGAACTTCAATCACAGGTATGTGATGATGCAACATATCAAGCAATTCACAACGAAATACCCACACAAACATGTGAAGTAAAAAGACGATTAAGATACGCCTGTGTCAACAATCACCAATCACCCTCCTGATTCCAGCAAACAACAACATGCAGAACACTACTCGTACAGAATGAGATCACGACTATACGTCCAAGTGAAAAAACGACCCTAAAAAGTTTGGATTTCGCTGATCATTTGATTTGTGTCTCGTGTCGAACAAACTCGAACACATACAAGCAAAAACCAACAACATAGCAGGAGAGGCAGACAAACACACCACTCGAGATTAACACACACGAGACATAGGTGATGAAGACACAGGTACCCGACCCAACTAACAATTATAAACACCAATCAACATCAACACAAGAAATCTAGACGAAGTCGTTTCCTTCACTCACCTGCCCACCATCCATCGCCTCAACTACACACGCAGTACGGATGACAATGTTAAAGCCAGCCACCAAACCACCTAGTATCCATTTTGGAAGATAAAACAGACGTGCATCACTATCACATCAACTTGGAGATCTGTAGCAACACCACGAGAGAAGACCTCCAAATTTTCACAACTGATATGTTAAGTCAGTCACTGCTTCTATGTGGTCCAGAAACATGCAGAGCAAACTTTCATCGAAATTCGCTACCTCCACTCGAATCTGAAGATCGTATGGCTGGTCGGACGGGAAGGATAAGCGATAGGGGACTCTGGCAGCCAACCAAATAACAAGCTATTGGGTGACAAATATGCAGAAGAAAATCGAGATGGGTTGGACATACACTCAGGAGACTGTTAAGGGATATCACACACCAGGCCGTCGAGTGGAAGTCGAATAGGAAACACCAAGTTAGGAGCTCAAGAATGACATGCAGGAGTTCATGTGAGGAGGGAACAAAAGCTTGAAGACAGTCGTGCAACCAGCTGAAATGGATTTCAAGAAACAGAACAGAGTTTAGTGTGCTGCTGAAGCTCTGTGTTTCACTCGGAATTCAAAGTACGAATAACAATAATGCATATAGATAAGTAAGAAGAAAGTCAGTGCTCCACAAATCCCGTACAACATCGTACTTGAAACGTTACTGACTTAGGATGATGCCGCGGAAGTTATGCCTGTGCAAGTTAGAATAAGACTTTTGTGTCAAGGTCTTGGAGGCGCAAGATGAGGAATACCTCTCAATAGGATCTCATGGTATATGCGGATTACCACCTTTTAGAAGGAGTTACAGAGTACACACCACAGCAGTAATAATAAAAGCCATATGATTTGAAGATCATAGCAAATGAGATGTTTTCGTTGGCAGCTCAGATTACCAAGAGGCATGAAGAAAGAAAAACCCTTTCAAATTAATGTGAAAATCCCCATTATGTACTTTACATTTGTAGTGAGCATTGACTACTGAAATTAAACAGTTTTTTTAACAATCGTATAATCACGGCAACAGCAATATGCAGCGTTCGGTCATTGTAAAATATCAATTCCCTTAAATATACATATCTTAAAACCAGTACTACAGAAAAGAGCACACCAGCCTAAACTGGATTGTTACTTACTCCTGGCAAACGAAGCATTAGAATGTCTTTCGAATCAGAAAGGTTATTCAACAAAGATTTATATGATTCACTAGCTTTATCGACCAAAGGTGAATACGCGAATCCGATACAGTATGCAGATGATAGGTGGCGATTATGGAATCCCAAGATAAGTTCACGTTCACTTTCCGACAATGGTACGATATCACGTCCATCCCAGATGTCAGAGCACAAACTGACTAGGATATCACCAGTGCCTTGAGAGAGTAACTGATAACTGTTTTCTGTGTTCATATTAGAAAAAACGGCACTGAAACAATGTCCCAAATGAATTCGATTCTAGATTTAATACAAATTAAAGATAAACAATTAGTAGAATGTTCATTTTGAAAATGTAGGAAAACAGTAAACAATCAGCGTATCATACTGCCCATATAAAAATCTAGAAAATGTCGTATTTCTGAGGAGGGGATTTGTCCCACAAACCTTAGACGCTCAACTACTAGTAACTGGGGTTACGAGTTCGAACCCCACTCATATTACCGAGATTTGGGCAGCCAGACAGTAATAGTGGTATTATTAGACCACTTATAACAGGTGTGACTCATTTCCGAATGCTTGTTGGTTTGAGTAGGATTTTTAAGGGTTTGTAAGATAGTTGTAAAAATAGATCACAATACTTGGGTAGCACAAATTTGTACTGAAATAAATAACAAGTTCTCGTGTAGCCTAAAAGGGTCTAAAATCAGAACGTTATGTGACGAGTAACTATTTCCAAAGAACGTTCAGAATTCACGAAGAGCAATGACAAAATATTCATGCTGTTTGTAAATGTGTCTAACTTCTTAATGAATTTAGTGATGAAACGTTAAAAGTAGCCAAACACATTCTTATTATTTTTATTATTAAGTGGTTGTCTTAGGAACCAAAGTAAATCACATGCTGATCATCATAGCTTGGTATAAACAAGCATAATCTTTCCTTCAACCAACGGTGATTTGGATCAAGTGTAAGTTAAAGTTCCATTACGATGAGGCAGATCCTATTGAAATCATAAAGATCTGCAATCGTGAATGAACTGACTATTGGACAGTCTTGAGAAGCAAAAACATATACACATTACCATTCTTAAAAAATCATAATATTCAACACTACGTTGCACAAATAGCATCAAAAACCTTATACTTCTGAAACTAATTCACAATAGTAAAACCAAGTGTCTTATGAAGGTATTGAAATTCTTGACTAGATGCAAAAGAGTGATTTAGTCAACATTGAGTTTGGTTGATTTCAATATCACACAGTTTGGAAACTAACGGGAAAAGGTTTGATTTATTTATACTATGCATACTATAAAATCCTTTTAAGTGAAGAGGCTGACGAAAAGCAACTTGAGCAAGCATATGAGTATATTTGGCATGAGACTCTATCTAGACAAACGTCAGATGATACAATAAGACTTGTTTGCATCAAGCACAACGTTCATATGGAAAGTTGCATCAAACCCAAGGGACTAAATGCTAAGTTCCGGTAGAGATAAAAAAATATATTAGTCTGGTATTTTTAGCACTTGCGTCACCTTTGGGAAATGTGTGATATTCAACTACCCGTCGAACGATGCATGTATTTTGCAGTAGTTGGCTATACGTTACATTCTGCTTCAAGATGGAAGAGATGAAAAGTTCGGTAGTTTTTGCCATAGATACCCCATTCAGTACCTGGTGGTAGATGGAGAAATTGGTTCAGAGTAACAATCAGTCTGGATGTAAAGTTCTAGGCAAGAACAGAAAATCAATCTACTAGGTTTTGAAATTTAATCGACTGAGACGATAAGGGCATCTGTTACTCATGCCTAACCACAACCATCCACCATGAGCAATTTTAGCCGAAATAGGGCTAGTTTATTAAAGAGATAGGGATGGTCAAATCAAAATGTGGTACCAATCCATGAAGTAATTGACTATTGTCTCAGACTTTATGATCGGGGTCCTCAAGATGCTAACAATCAGCGGTCCTACACGATTAGTGATATGACTCAGGATAAAAACAGTGCAGCTGTATTCTTTCCTTGTTATCATCCAGATATTTGAAGCCTATATTAATTTTCTGATTACTTCTGCTGCCGCACTGTAGTTTTATTGTATTTTTTCCTCTATCTTCATGTGTGCTTCTGAAAGTCAAACAACATAATCTGATGTACTTATGTGCAGTTCTACGTTGATGGGTCTAATTTTTTTTACAAAAATGAAACACTTAAATATATCATATTCGAGTGTCATATGATTTGGAGTGCAAACAGATACATGCATCACTTCGAAACAAGAAATCAGCTAACTGTTTTAGTGACTATTCTCCTTATATAGATAAGGATAAGAATGACGGCGGACCGCATTTTCTGAACTTCTGGAAATAATTATTTAGAAGTCACAACCCAGATGCTTTATAATTGATTTGACTATAGCAGAACAGCTGTCACCTAAACTCGTCATATTATTTCCTTTTTCATTGACCTTGCTTTTGTTTTCATGAACCGATGCACTTTCCGTCACGGTCTACAACCATAGGTAAAATTCGAGACAAGGATAATAAGTCTTCAAAAGTAGGACAGTGAATTAATTTCATCCTTGTATTGAAAAACTACACAAATTAAAAATGCACTACAATTATTAGAAAACGAAAATATGATTTCACGTACGTCATTTATGCCTCCACTACGTGAAGCGTTATCATCAGAGCTTTCGCTATCAGTAACATGTGCAGTTGAACAAAATGAATAAACTCCAAGACATCCGTCAGCCATAAAACCATTTACAGCTCCATCACGAAAACCTATCTGACTAGCAAGACCACACAAACAGAAGGAAAGGGGTAACGAACTGATGCAGGATGATGAAATGAAATACTTTTGCATTGCATTCACACTGTCAAAGAAACCAAGACGCTGCTTTTTAACAGAAGAATGACAGTTGTTGAGAAGAATTGACAAACCAATAGGCTTAAGCGACGATATGAAACGATCCCAACGTGGCTTTTCAAAATGAGATCCAGAAGGATGACGGAAATCAGTTCGGAAGTTTAGAACCACTGGCATGACGTTATTGTTCAGCTGGGGAGAGGAATTTCTTTGGAAGGAAGGAGTTTCACCAGGATCATCAGCGTTTTTATGAACTAAATTTTTGACATCGTTGATCTCTCTTTGACACAGATCATCACACTAGCAATTTAAATCGTATAAACTAGGTTTTAACATAAAGTATTAGAACACATGGATTGACTGTTACACAAGCAAAACGCCTTCAAACTTTGGTTCGCTTTATGCAGCAAGTATATATACGTAGTTTAAGCCCTTAAGAGCATTGAAATGCGAAAAACGTATCTGAAGTTCTCTTCAAGAGACCTTTCAGAAATGCGTACGCGATAACTAAATGAAAATTCACTTGAACTGGAAAAGTCATTTATTGAAATAGTGACAGTGATTCAAATAAATATATGCTCAACTTGACGCATGAGAATTACAGATAAGGTTATGTGTGTACAACTTGGTATTTTGACAAGATGGTGAGAACACAACTCACCATTTATTGTTTTAAACCTAAAAATGTTCATTATATGATGCACGAATAAAAGTACAACTCTTCGCAGAAAATATTAATTTATTAAAACGAAAACCTGAAAATAAGAGTTGAACTTTCCATAAGTGGCCTCCAGATCATGAACAATTAAGGGTATATTCACAGAAGTCCAGTAATCATTTGTTTTGAATAGAAGCGACACAAAATTTGTCATTTAAGATTAATTTGTTGTTGTTAATAATGGACTGGTCAGTCATAGAATTCGAGGTAGTTGAACGCCAATAATACATAAATTAGTATACCTAGCACTGATATTCCGTCAGGGGTGCTGAGAACTGTATTACCTAACCAAAAGCAGAACTGCGTTTGCACGTTTAACGAGGACTTTCCACTGAAATGCCTAGTACATTCTAAAAACTGATTTAATACAGAATGAATATTAAGTGACTAGGTGAATAAGTGATTTATAAAGTGGTTGCTAATCGAGAATAAAATGTCTGCACACAGAATTCCATAAAAGTGTTATTATCCCTGGCAAAACTACTAACGCAGGATCGCCCGAAATGTGAGTACTATTAGTAGTAGAAAGAAATTCGATCAAACCTGCAACTAAACAAATTCCTGAAAACCAATACTTCAAAATAAAAGTTGAATAAAAGGAAACAACAAAACACTTACGTGTTTGGTTGTGCGCGGAAAAGTTGACGTATTAAGCTGATCAGACCTGGAACACTGCTGACATGAATATCCTTGCTCAGTTAAATTTCGTTTGGAAATTGGAGTTTGGGACTTATATGTGCTGAAGTTTTCTTGAAAATGATGGTGATGATGACGTCGGTGGAAAAAGAACACTTTTTCAGGTGTTGGCAGAGGCTGACTTATAACACCTTCTTGATTGACACAACATACAGAACTCAGTGTACCCAAAGTAAGTAAAATATTCTCCAGGTCGACAAATGTCTGAAGACAGAACTACAATAATAAAACGACAAAACCATTTAGTCCCTAGGATTACACAAATATACTCTGAAAAGCCAATGTGCTCTTGAAAACTAAAAGGAGTGAAATTTGGCTAGATATATAAGGCATTAACAGTGTTGATAAATCGAGCTGAAGAACATAAACCTTTCTATATTAACATTAAAGTGCTCAGATCATCTATAAGACAATTTATCATTATACCCATTAAATAGATGAACCAAAACATAAATGTATGCTTACACTATACCAGGAAATAAAAAGCCCCTAGACTAGTGATTATAACTAAAATCTCCAGAGGTAAAAATGAACAAACTGTATGTTGTCACTCAAAATTACTATACTTTGAATTAATCACGTAAATTAAAATCCTACTCTTTAAAACTCGCAAGACACTTAAAAATCTCTTCATCCTAACAATTTGCTACTCTGACGGTTAATCACTCTAATCTGTTTAACTATTACGCAAACTTCACATGATTGTTAATAAATCTTTCGCTGAGTACGAACAGAGTAGTTACACGATGTGCAGACGTCGATAGTAAGAGGTTCGAGGGAGTTTCATATTGCTTTCGCACTCTGGTATTTATCCTGATTGAGTACATAGGCAGATACAATTGTTTTATTTGTCTTCAGAAAAACTTGACTGCCAGTGGCACTTACGGAGATTCAAAAATCCCAGCCGCTTAGTGACCTGTTGGCCTTAGTTTATTTTGTAACTTATTTGACACATTCTTAATATTGACCCAGATATTATAGTATTTGGTCTTGAATAACAGTTAAACGTCATGTGTCGGTCTCATTCACAGAAGTTAAAAACGGTACACGAAATGAAGCCAGTGAAAATATGATAATACTTAAATTGTTTTTCACTTTTTAATGAAACTTAACGCGCATTGATGCACAGCACAAGTACGACACAGAGATTTTGAGCTTGTTTGTTATGAATGAATTCAGCTGATTTACTAAGCCGATAAGCACAACTGCTTCAGAATAAAATCCTAGAAAATGAAGAATTAATTTATCCTCAGAAAACCGTTATTTCTGAAAACATTTATGAACAAATCCCATGTTATAACTGAGTCGGTCACAGAACACTTCCAGTGCTTTTAGTCATAAGTTATGCTAGTTTAATATCATGGGGGATGATTACCATGAGCGATACATTACTTGAATGTAAAATAAATGTTGAAACATTCTATGTTGTTTATTTTATCCATTTTATTTTGATTGCTGATTAAGTGAACATATTGTCGCTTATTATTAACACGTTCATCGTAACTACTAGCTGCTAAAGGGATTGATTCGCTGAATTAACCAAGGAAGACTTCAAAACCTGATTAAAATATCAATCATTTCACATACCATGGAGCAAAATGAACGAAGACTGGCAATAACTGAGCTGGAACTCGACGAATTTTGATGAGAAATGCAGGATACTTTAGGTTGATCAACTGAATACACACAACTAAGCTCGTCGCTATCAAATGACTGAAGTAGATTCTGAAAGTTTGACAGCACATGTTGAAATCGAAGTGTAGAAATGGAAATAGCAATCATCCATATTAAGCAGAAGAAAAAACTTGATGAAGAAGTGGTAAGGACCCCGAGTGTACGGATAAACCACATTATTATTCGAAAGCCTGGCTCACGAATATCATGTAAACAGAATATAATAAACGTTGAAATGAGAAGTGAAAAAGTGATAGTAATATTGATGATCACGGAGACAGCTACAGCACTATGTAGAACTTTGCAAGAAAGAGGTTGCGGAGTGCATTTCTTTTTCTTGTTTGAACTTAAAGCAATTTCAAGGTATGAAGTCAATGGAGAACGTGTGACAATAGCCATCATAGGTTTGTCTGATTCTTCAACAGAGGCAGTTATAGTAGGTGAGAGATTACAGTTGAGTTTTCGTGGAACAAAAATATCACCAGGTATAAACACACGAGAATTCTACAATCAAACGTCAACTAATAATGTCACAGGTACTTCATTTGAATTTAACTGCTTGCAGAAAGCGAATATAGTCTGACCCGGTTTGATGACGATGACATCACCAGGAACCAGTAAGATGGCGGGCAAAACTACAAGTTTCGCATCACGGATAGTGATGTGAGCATCCAAACCAACAATTTGATTCCCAGAAATGTTCGAGCAGTAGGAAAGGGTTTCAGGATCCAGACTTCCTGTAAATGCATTATAATGTTAACATACTTACTGATGTAACCAACAGTTGAATTCAAAAGAATTTTATATCTCTTACGGAATGAATAAACCCTTTTGCGGTTTATAAAAATGGTGATAAAGAAGACGAAATTTGAACATAGGACAAATATGGTATCTCCAACGAAAGAAATCCATGAATAGCTGCGAATGAATTATTAAGATAAACAACCCAGAAGTAAAACATACCTTGAAAACTTTATGTATGAAGCTGCTGAAATCGCAATCAATAGAATTGATACCATGCCCATCATCAAGGAAAAAGTATCAACGCGAGACCAACGACATAAAAACACCCTCTTTCCCAGTAAGTTTTCTTTGTTGCTAAGTTCTTCAAGTACTCTACAGAACCGATCCAGAGCTACAACACTCTTAAGTCCTCCTTTCATAGTAAGACTCTACAGTTAACTTCGAGCAAAATAAATGAGACATCACACACGATAGGTCAACAAGCAACGACCTTGAAAATATTAAATGCTGTGCATACACTAAAGTACAAAGTTAATATTTCTAGCTCATTAAATCACAGGGTCATTTAGCGCATCTCCTTGCCTTTTATAGTTATCCTTCATGCATACTCATGTGGCTTTTGTAAACGTGATATTAAGTGGTTATCCGTTAAACAATCGTATTGGTAACATGCCATTTATTGTTCACAAATATTCCAGAGCAGAACATAAGACTTCAGCAGCTTATCACCGACTATAAAAATAGACAATAATAATATATTCAATGTACGTAATACATAATAAAATGATACATTACCCTTTAATTCTAATTATTTCTCATATATCAAGCATCACTTGCGCGAACTTTGAAAAGTGAATGAATTTTCACACCCAGAGAATCTCTTAAATCACTGAATGAGTTTTACATGCTCTTGTTTAGTTTTGGCTTATGTTGTGTCGTACGCCCCAGAAGTCTAAAAATTAAGCTCAAATCTGTTTATTCTAGTCGAAGTTAGTTTTCTGCATGGTTCTGTATAGTTCTGTTTTTGTTCACTCACTGGTTTTTCTTATCACTGCTTCATACTGAAAAGTATGCTTATCCACAGGAACTGCAGTAGAAAAGTTATGTGTCGGTTCCCAGTTGAAGAGGGCATGCAGTTCGATAGCTGCAAGAGATGGTATCACAGCAAGCTCACAAACCTAACTACTGCAGTATACAGACGCTACTGCGAACCATTCCCTAACTGGCTGTTTGATGACTGCTGCGGTATGACTAGGTTCCGTACTAAAGAAATCATTGCCACGCTCAGAAGGGCACTAAAGCTCCCGGACTGCAAAAGTCCTCCACCAAAGGAGAAAAGCTACTTCCGTTCAGACTCCGGTGGCGTCATCGACGAGATGATACACGTTCCTGGCGAATCCCTGTCCGTTGTGAAACAGCACTCACTATATCCTGGACTCCCATGCTGCTCTATGATCCCCGATAAGCCCTTCAGTGTCGTTAGTAACAAGCAGGCTCGAGGAAATGTCGTACAAGAGGTCGCCCACGAACTTGTGCATCAAGCCTCATCCGCATGGGTAGATAGCATACAGACACAATCGACAACAGATAGCGAGAAGGGTGCCGATTTATGGCGTAATGTAGTCTGTTACAAAAAGCAAGATAAGGACACCACAAAGGCCACATTGTCGACGAAGGAAGAAAAGACACTTACACTACAAAGCAGGAAATACACTAAGGCAAACTTGATCTCTCCGGCAGGCCGCCTATCCCCCACAAGGTGAAAGTACCATTGGCTGCCGGTCTGGAGATCAAGTTCGGACATCACCTTAACTTGGTCAAGCCTCTCGAAGAAAAGCTGCTGCCAACAGTATCATCAGTTGCAACCAAACACTACTTGTACGGAATCGGCAAAAAGCCTGACTCTACAGTTAATCAGACGGCACTCCTCAGCGCCGTGCTAAACGCAAAAGAGTATCAGGATGCTATACTAAGCAACTCCTAAACTCTTAGGCATATGCGCGGGTGCCGAATTATGCCTAGAAGACCGCGTCAAACGACGCTCTGCGGTTCTTGAATTGAACGAACGACACCGAAACAGTGAGAAAACTTTAGGAGTAAGGGTTTTTTGGTTGCCAGAGCTCACGGTTTGATGACCCCGAAACCTTTTTGGGTAGGCTGCGGAAGCACTACACTGAGTCAACATTTTGATACACAAATGTTCGCAGCTTTTTGAACAAACGAACTGATCTGGTTAACATGACAGTCTCCAGAAACTTGGATTAAATTTGTATCACAAACACACGGCCCACATCTGATTTCACTGATGACGGAGTTAAACGGCTAAATTTCGTAGTGCATAGGGTGGACCATCTAAGCCGCAAAGGAGGTGCCGTAGTCATCCGCCTTAAGAATTGCTTAGCTGCGCATAGCCCCGAGGCAATCCCTCACGAAAGTGAAACGTGAGAAACTCTACGCTGCAGACTTAAATGTACAGGTCAAGATATTGACCTCACTGCTATATATCGCACTCCTGAATGCAGTGCAGACGACTTGCCAATAGAGCCACTAGGCTCCTGAACATCGAAATGTCGAAGTCTCGTAGTCAATGACTTCAGAGCCCCAACACTTGACTGCACAAGCCTTACAACGCCATCATCAGACAACTCCTCTGACCATAAAACGCTGGAATCTAGCCCTATTCCGACGTGTCACGAAGCCCATGCGCTATGACTCACAGTATTCCTCTTTAACTCTGGACCTAATGTTCCCCCGCGATGAGGGTGTGGATCTTATACAACACCTTCCTCCTTCAGGAAGAAGTGACCACTGATCTTAATTCAAGTTCACAGCAGGAGTATCATGGGCCGAAACCCCAACTCGAACAGACTTTGGGAAAGCTGATATAAATGTTATCGCCTCAGCAGCCGACTAAGTGAACTGGTACACAAACCCAGATTCCTCAGTAGAAGCCGCATGGAACCGATTGAAACAACTTTACTCCCAAGTAACCGGACCATTTGTCCCTTGATCTGTCCCAAAGGATCGGAAACATTGCCCCCTAGGATAAACTTAGAGATTCTTAAGTTATTCAGACGCAAACGCAAATGTTGGAAACTGTTAGCCTCAGTTGAGACTCCTGAGACTATAAAATTACACAACACTGCTAGAAAAAAGCCATTGCAGAAATCCGCCAATCAAGGGTGAAGTTTGAATCACACCTGGCTCAAAATGCAACGGTACATGAACTTCAGGAATATGATATTCCATGGGGTCCCGAACCTGACTGATGACAACTATACAGTTGAAGAAGACCAAGAGGAAGCAGAAGCCATGACAGACTACTTTCCCTAAGCCTTTAGACGGGAATTGTCACTTCCGACAGGAACAGCTTTGGCCGCCTCATAGGAGCACAGGATAGACCCCATTGACGGTGACCAAGAAATTATGCTCAACTGCCTAAAGAAACTAGATTCGGGGGAATCGGGTGGCCCTGATAATCTTCACCCAGGATTTCTAAAAAAGCTATCAGCTCACATAGCCGGCCTACTGACCACGACCTTCAAGTCATCTCTTCCAAATGGAGTGTTACCAAGTGACCGGAAAGATGCCATAGTGACCCTCATTCAGAAAAGAGTGTCAAGATTAAGGCTTTCAAGATACATGCCTATCAGTCTCACCAGCACCTTAATCAGGAAGCTAGAAAGAACCTCCAAAGAAGTTGTATTAAAAGTTTTGGAATATAACAACTCCTTATCTAGAGGAAAGCATGGCTTTTGAAAAAACCTATCATGCTTGTCAAATCCTCTTTTCACAAGATAGCGCTGGGCCAAATGAAGGGGTAGCGGTAGACTAATTGACATCGTCTTCGTAGGCTCCAGAAAAGCCCCCAATGAATTTCCTCACTAAAGACAACTCATGAGGTTGGGAAGTCTCGATGTCAAAAGCAAAGAATCAGGACCAGCTGTAAATTCTCTGGCTGGGCAGCAGTGCATAACGTGGTGCCATAAGGGACAGTATCCGGACCTCTCCTATTTATTCTGCATATCAGTGAATTATCTGTGCTCACGGATTCTCCAATAGTCGCACACTCAGATAACTTGGAAATCTGGAGGGAGCTGAATAGCAACAGTGATGCACCCACGTTGCAAGAAGACCTCAGAAAACTGCCAGAGTGGTCCAGCGGATGGATGCTGCCGATCAATGTAGGGAAATGTCTAACCATACGCACTAGACACTCAAGCATCAGCTCCTACTAATTAGAGAGAATAACACTCCCATCAGTTCAAACCCACTTGGATTTGGGTTTCATAGTTAGTCATGACTTAAAAATTACAGCACACTTTCGCGCGGTGGCTGCACATAGTTTCAAATCCTTGTGGGCAATTTGCAGAGCCTTTACTAGAATCACCAGAGATATGTTTACCTGCTTATGTACATCCCTGGTGAGGACAAGACCAGAAAACTGCATCTAGGCAGCCAGTCATTGTCTCAAAGAGGACTGACATATTCTAAAAATGGTTCAAAGGAAGGCGCCACGTATGGTTCTCGGCATGACTAATTTATCATACGAGTACAGACTAGACAGTTTAAATCTCTTCTCCCTGTCGTACCATAGGCAGATAGGAGATTTAATCACAATATTTAAAACTTTAAATAATGACTACGGACCTGACTTATTCTTTCTATTCCTTCTCATCAGGTCGGAACACCTTGGAGGACATAGCAGGAGATTTAAAATGCCAGGAAGAAATCATATTGCTGTTGAGTAGTGGTTCTCCCACTGAGTCATAAACCCTTGGAACTGACTCCCAGAAAAAGTGGTGTCTGCAGCCTCAACTAATTCATTCGAGAAGGGATTGGACAACCACAAAAGTTTACTAGAAAGGGGTTAACATGGGCTCCAAGGCTTCTATCCTCAGTCAAAAATTTGAATCTAGGCTATTTTCGCATATAGTTTTCACTGAAATTAAATTGGTGTGATCACCGGATACTTGCATCTAACTCTGCCGATTGCCCAAGGTGATCGTAATTGTACGGTGATATTCCAACTTCCATACTTTTATTGTTAACTGTATTTTATAACTTTGGGAATTTGAATCGTGATACAGTCAAAGTTTTCAACTTCAACTTTGATCATTACTTTATTACCTGGCTATTAATCAGGCTGTTTCAGTGTTATTTCATGAACACTTTATTGATTTTACCAGTTCTGTTTGAAAATGCTTTTCTGGGCAGAGTTAAAATTCAAGCACCACTAGCTACCAATAAGCGAATAATCTTGAAAGCGCCAATCGTATGAAGGAGGCATTTTTGGTTGTGGAATATATATATTTATGAAAAAGTGCATAAAAACTGCATAAAACTGCTACGGAGCGATAACTTCCTCTCACATGTTGTCAATGGAGTTGAAGATTGAACGATCAATTCTTGGTTGTTTGCTCAAAATCAACTTCCCCAATTTTCGCGGAGGCATCAATACGACAGTCATCGTCTCATCGGTCGCTGTTCAGAAAGAAGATTGAAACATCGTCAGAAGTAATACAGAGATTTATTATTGTAATATTTGTTTTCAGACCTTAGTTCGCTTATTCCTTTTATATGTTGGTGTAACAATAAACAAATCTAAAGCGGCAGATCAGTGTTTTGGTTTTTGCGTCAGTTATAACTAAGCGTTTCTGAGAAATCTTTGAAGAACAGCGTGGGCCCGAGCGTAGCGAGAGCTGGGCATTAGCGGTTTATGAGACGTGATTGACAGTTTCTGACGATAGAAACAGATTCTGGCCGATTCGGATACCTGGTAACAGTTTGGATAGTCACCGTTCATCTTTCCTGGTGCCGGTCAAGTCTGCAGCGTAATCAAGCATGGTACCCCATACCTCTTTGCTGACGACTTAAAGATTGTATACAGCTTCCCCCATTCTACACTAAACGAAGGATTCACACATATTCAAGATGATCTGGATAGGTTACATAACTGGAGCAATGACTGGCAACTGCCATTCAATTCTGATAAATGTGGTGTCCTATATTTCAATAACTCCCATCCGAATTTCAGGTTACACCTAGGTAACTCTTTTCTCCAAACCCTCAGTTCCATAAAAGACCTGGGAGTTACCTACTCACAAAACTTAACATTCAGTCAGTACGCAAAAGCACTTGTTTCTAAATGCCGAAGACTCACAGGCTTGTTGCATCGAAAAATGTACACAAATGAGGCTAAAGTCCTTTTATACAAAGTCATGGTTCGTCCAGTACTTGAATACTGCACAATTGTCTTCGGTTTCATGCATGGGTATGACAGGGTTCGTATTGAAAATATTCAGCGAAGTTTTACTCGACGCCTATTATACAAACATGAAGGACTGACTTACGCTGATAGGTGCAAAATGTATGGACTTCAGCCACTTTGGTTAAGGCGCCTGAAACTCAACCTTACATTCCTCTTTCGCCTTTTACACGGCTACACCAAAAGCAGTAATCCAATAGCTTTCAATAATTTACCCATATATACTCTTAGGAATCATGAAAATACTCTATCCATAAGCCGGTTCCGGACAAAACTGCGATCACGTTTCTTTAAAATACAGTACAGTGCATTATGGAACGAACTTCCACTTACTGTACGTAGTTGCCGATCTCCTACTGAATTCCAGCGTCTACTTAACGAGTTCCTATCAACAAAAGAGCTTCGGTCTACTTATCCATACTTTATCCATATGGGCCGCTCAACTAGCTTTAGTACTACAGACCCCAGTGCAATACCCCCAATTTGAGGAAACTCATTTGCCCCGGCAACCGTACCTCATCTATAACGTGATAAAACCAACCTAATCTCTCCCACATGCCTTTACCTAAGGTCCGGTTATTCAGCTTACTAGAGATCCTATCGATATTTCTTCAATCGGGTTTATAAACTCATTAGACTCTCCTGGATGTATAATCCCAAATTAGTTGTGATAGTTCTCCCATAATATAAGCAAACTGGTACTTTGTAATGTCTAAAGCATGCCATATGAAAAGTGGCCAGGAATACCTAGCAATAACAAACTCAACCAACCAACCATTTTCCCCAAGTTCATTCAACCTACCCTTATCCCTAATCGTACCACTACTCACTACACTCTACTCAGTAGAATATGACTTAATTTGCTCCGGTGCTCAAAACTCTTCTACCCTTTACTTTTTAAAAAAGACGTTTTAACTACTAACTGCACAGTAGCCATTTAACTAACTCACTGGTTTCCTCTTCACTGTAATCTTCAATAAGTTCGTCAGTATAATTATTTCCGAAAACCATTACATTAGCAACCATATCTTTTAATATTTTACGAATATACTTATATTATTAGCATAATACACTGCACTATTTTTGAGTTGAATTGATTATCTTCAGTCAACAGTTACCCATTCTCATATAATTTTCTAAAATTCATAATGTTAAAGCTATGTAGTATTTCTGTTAATATCTTTTATAATATGTTTAGACACGTTACTTTGCAATGTCAGATGTCTACTATATACAAGACTGTCATGATAATTTAGTACACTAAGTCCTGCCAACCGACCTTACCTTCAGTTCATACTACCTACATTGATCCCTAACTATATTGTTCTGCTGAATCTTGCTTAACTATTCACAAAACCTATTCTTTTTATTCTTTAAGGTTTTAACTTCTTGTAAAGTAATCCGTTCATTAGGACGCATGCATACATATATAATGTTCATAAAGATGTATGTGGAGACCTATTGGAAGCACTCATTAAGAAAGCTAGGGAGATGGAATATGGGGTACGAACATGTCTGGTACCAAGCAGTATATTTGCGGTAGCCATAATAATCATATTCTCAGAGCTTAACATCAAAAAAGGAGGGAGGGTGGCGTTAGCTGATCAGTAGATATGGTGGGGGTCACTAAGGTGAATCGCCCCATTCTGCAGGAACAGCAATATACAAATTAAAGGCTCGAGATATTTCTGATTTTTATGAGGGCTTAGATCTTTATCTTGAAAAAGATAATAATGAACGCCTTGACAGATCATGCTTCTACCTTTAAATATATACCATTCGCTCAGCCTATTGTTGAGATGCGACCATGTGGGATCTGCACAGATTTATGGGGCATCTTATAAATCAACTTGCTGTCCATTGTCGGATCTTTAAATACCACTTCACAATGTCTTATCTCATTCATTTTCTAATAACGTCTTTACTTAATCCTCATTGTATCCCATTAAACCTAACATTTTATAGCTCTTTATGAATTTGATTCGACTTATTCTATTCCTATTCTCTGTGAGGTACGGTTGTGCACCAAATGCACAAAAAGCATAAAATAAAAAAACAGACATAAGGAAAAAATGTATTAAAACCAAAAGTGGACATCATGATACTACCAGATATACGCGTAGCATTATACATTGCAAATGAACGTTGTCAGCCTAGGGAGTTTTCTTTATTAATGCATTTATTAGTGATACTTGCACTTACCCATTTCATTACACTTTATTGATTCACCTTAGCACTTTTACTTTTCTAAAAACAGCTTTCAATCCGTTGTAAACGTTGTACTTACCTCAATATTGGTTGGTTATCGTATGCCGACAACCACGGGATGAAAACGAAACGAAGTCGATTTTCCCGCTCAACCTGGAGGACAATTGTACAATTCAATAACTATACAGCCTAGTTCAGACAATGTGTATTTATATATATATCAAATATTTAACTGTTGAAACATTATTAACTTGTAGACAATCTACGATTTGATATTATATCATACTTGATCGTGCCTGTAAAAATGGCATGCATTTTCATGTAAATTTATATGTTTATATGAGAATATATATATTATATTATAAAAAAGTCCTCTTCGAACAAGCAATATCTGGAACGTTTTTGGAATTGGGTCAAGTTCAACAATGCCTGGGTCAAAGAAGGGACAGAGCGTCTTGGATGCAAACAGGAAAGTAAGTCATTGTGACTTGTCTGTTAATTGTAACGATGTGTCTGATGTTAAGCATGATATGGTTGATGTTACTGTTTCGCCGTTCAGGGATAATAGGAACATCAAACTCCCTAAATTAGAACCACGGTGTTTTGATGGAAACCCGGCTGATTATTTACAATTTGTAAAGGAGTTTGAGATCATGTTGAGTAGTTTTCTATCAAGTGATGAATTGAAGTTAATGTATTTGATGAGATATTGCACTGGAGATGCTGCAAGAGCTATACAGTGCTGTGAGCTCATGCCCCCTAATGAGGGCTACGATGAGGCTATGAGCATATTACGTCAAAGGTTTGGAAGACCTTCGATGATTGCAGGGAAATTATTCGAGGCTGTTAAGGGTAATGGTGGTCAATTACAGGATGACTCCCAGGCACTCACTGAGTTTTTAGATAATTTGCTAATTTACAAGAATGGAATGATTTCGATGAATCGCATGAGTGACCTCAACTCGAGTTTTATACTAGAAGTAATAGCAAGACGCCTACCTACTCGACTGCAAAGGAAGTGGGTGAAGATGAGCTCCCGTATGGAGGATGAGGGTATCGAGCCAAAGTTTGATGATATCCTGAAACTGGTAAATACTAGTGTCAATCTATCTATGAGCAAGTTCGCCAGTCTATTACAACTCACCCCTGGAATGGAGCAGTCTGAGATCAAAATGCAATCATTGATGACGAAAGGGCCTCGGAGAGGTGGTTATCGAGAAGGCTCCATGATGTCTAGTAATGCATATAGACCTAGTGAGTGTAACAGGTTTCGTAGTACATCCTCGACAGATGAGTCACAAGATGCAAGACAAACACGGTTTTGTTTTACACGTTTGCAAGAGGTGCATGCAAAGGTGAACTGTGAACCAGTGAGCAAGTTCAGTGATAAGCTAAATGTAAACTTCAGGCCTGACTCCGAATTGTGTGACGATAACGGTGCGGTGAAGAAGTCTGTAATTGCAACTGTTAAGCCATTGTTGAATAGAGTGTCACAGAATAGATTTACAGTCTCAGAGGACAGTTCTGACCCTACAATTTTGTAAGGTATTACTAGTCAGAGTGGAGATATAAAACCTTTTATGATTTGCGAGGAGGAACCCAAATTGTCTACTTCTGTTATTAAAGAGTTTGAAAGTGATAAAGTTGACGGTAAAGTGAATATTCGTGATAATGATCATGATACTTCACAGTTGTCTTTGGTTGATCATGATGAGATGAGGGATATGCCTACTACTGCTAAGTTGAACAAAGGTTCTGTACAACTTGAACGTGAAGTAGAAATAAATGCAGATTCGGTTGCAGAAGGCACGCATACTTGTGAGACCGTCAGTGTAAGTGATCAGCATGTAGCCCACCTATCATCAGATGCCAGTGCTAAGCCTGAGCTGATAGTAAAAGACGGCAGTGGTGGTGGTCTTGCAGGTAGACAACTTTCTGAAAGTCGAGCAACAACAGCTTTTGATCCACCGCTTACTTCATCAACTGATATCAATCAGTCGTCGTTGGTGCTGTCATCCACAATGAAACAGACACCCATCATCTCAAGTATCTTGTGCAATGACTATGCTAGTATCAGTTCGTTTGAAAGGACGAATATCAGTGGTCAGTTTAGTGTGGATAAGCCAAGTGTAAAGGAGAGAGTTATTGTTAAATTGACTTGCACGAATAAAGGCATTTCTAGTTTCAAGTTACTAATTGAATGTTATTATCTTTGGTGTAAATTACTCTGTTTCTATACTTGGTTGATGAGATATGTCGTGTGTTTGTTGGTCATCTATATTCTACGATACAATGACATGGGCGTGTTGCCGTTCAGATTTGAGGATATAGCTGATAGAAGGAAGTTAGCAAATGAACTCTGCAACGATTTTCCAACCTAGAGCGTCAACCTGAGAAGGGTTGTAGGCGTACTGGTGTAAGTCCTACAGTTCTTCAAAGGGTAGCGCATCAATGAGCAGTCCAATGTGCTTGGTGTATGATCTTGTACATATGTTCATATTGTATATACTGAATTGATATCATCTGTCATCTAGCTGTTGGTAATTCTGTTTGTGTCCGGACGACTTCCACTTGGATCATCAACCTGAGAAGGAATGTAGGCGTACTGCTGTAAGTCCTACGGTTCTTCAAGGGTAGTTTGTCGTGTCAGAATCCACAACATTTGATGTAGTGATTGTACATATGTTTGTGTTAAATAGTTGTGTGAGTTACAATTGATGTAATTGTTGGTTAATCCTGTTTGTGTCTGGACATTCCACAACTTACAATCGTCAACCTTTGAAGGGTTGCAGGCGTACTGGTGTAAGTCCTGCAATTCTTCAAAATAATTCCACCAAGACATGATCCGCGAGGTTATTTGTACTGTTTGTGTATACGTGTGGTGTGTCTTCGCAATTTGTGATTTTGGATCAGTTGTGTTTACTCGTTGTTTTCGTGCCTTGTTTTTATTGCATAATTTTGTTAAAATTTTCGTCGTGATTACTTCTGAAGTTGTTTCGAGTCTTCTACATCCGTGAATGAATTGATTGATGTTAGAGACAGCAGATGGGGCGTATACGCCGGGGAGGCTAGGCTATTGCTGAGAATGAAATGCACACGGAGATGATTGTTAGGTGCGGTCCCACACGCCGGGGAGAAAGAGTGTAGACGACTGAGGCTCGCATACGTCACCGTTACTAGAACTGAGGGAGAATGAGTGACAAGCGATTGCAGTGGTAATTGATAGTGAATAGATAAGAGGATGTGCGTAGGGTATCGTGAGGTCCAGCCATGGTCACTTTGCATTATTCAAGAGTCATTCTAGCAAGTGGCGATTGTGTTGCAAGATGTCAAGAGGAGGTCTCTGTCTGGACGCCCAGGTCGTCATTGATGTGTGAGATTGTGCTGTGAGTATGCTTGTGGTGTGTTGGCTTTTCTGTTTGTTTTTCATTTCAGCTCTGTCCGTGTGACCCAGGTTCTCGCAATGGAATCCAAGTCAACGTGTATTGGTCGTGATGGAAAAAAGGGTTGGATCCCTTTTTTGCCGGGGAGTGTCAATGTAGTTGAAGATTGAACGATCAATTCTTGGTTGTTTGCTCAAAATCAACTTCCCCAATTTTCGCGGAGGCATCAATACGACAGTCATCGTCTCATCGGTCGCTGTTCAGAAAGAAGATTGAAACATCGTCAGAAGTAATACAGAGATTTATTATTGTAATATTTGTTTTCAGACCTTAGTTCGCTTATTCCTTTTATATGTTGGTGTAACAATAAACAAATCTAAAGCGGCAGATCAGTGTTTTGGTTTTTGCGTCAGTTATAACTAAGCGTTTCTGAGAAATCTTTGAAGAACAGCGTGGGCCCGAGCGTAGCGAGAGCTGGGCATTAGCGGTTTATGAGACGTGACTGACACATGTGATCAAAGAATCTCCTAGCTCAACATTGGAATATCAGTGTCTCATGCAGCGACTGTTGATCCAGTTATATGAAAATTATTGCTTCTAACAATTATTGCTTTATTTTAAATGATTTCCGTCCCTCCTTTGTTTTATTTTGTAAATTCTGAAAATACGACGAAATATTTAGGATCTCCACTACCCTAATAGATAAAAATGCACAACTCGTCAGTTCAGTGTAACCTTTGTTGCTTACATTAGGGAGTAATTTACTAGTTTAAAGAAATTTGGGAATCCCGTTGAAAAACAGGTGTTCCTTGCGAAAAAATCAATCATTGTTCCCCTCTTGGAAGGGGTAAGAGATAAAAGGTTTCACACCAGTACATTTTAAAAAAGACCGAAAAAGAATATGGCAATGCAGTTGAAGATTGAACGATCAATTCATGGTTGTTTGCTCAAACCTAACTCCTCCATAGTTTTCACGGGAGTCATCCATACGTCAGTCATAGTCTCATCATTCGCTGTTCAGTGGAATATCGAAAACTACCAGAAGTGTTATCGTGATTTATTGTTATAACATTTATTCTTAGACCTTGTGTGTAATAGCCTTATTGTTGGTTACATATTGGCGTAAGAATAAAGGATTCTCGAGTCGCCAATCTGTGTTCTGGTTTTCGCGTCGGTTTATACAAGGTGTTTCTGAAAGTCTTCAATGGACAGCGTGAGGTCCAGCGTAGTAAGACCTGGAAATTGACAGTTAATGAGAGTTGGCTGACAGTTTCTGATAGTTTTTGATAGTTTCTGTTCATCTTTCCTGGTGCCTGCAAGTCTTTTTTGGACAAGTACTACCTGGAACTTTTCTGGAATTTCAGTCAAAATCAATGATGCCTGGGTCAAAGAAGGGATGAGGCGTCTTGAAAGCAAGCAGGAAAGTAAGTAATGCTGAGTTACTTGTTAATTGTAACGATGTGTATGACGCTCAGGATGATGAGTCTGTTGTTTAGGGATAGTAAGGGTTTAAATTTAACTAAATTCGAGGATCGGTACTTTGATGGAAACACTACCGACTATCCACAGTTTATCAAAGAGTTTGAGATTACGTTGAGTAGTTTTTTATTAAATGATGAAATGAAGTTGATGTATTTGTCGAAGTATTGCACTGGAGTTGCTTCAAGAGCAATAAAGTGCTGCAAGTTTCTAAAGCCAAACAAAGGATACTCTGAGACTATGAGTATATGCGTCAAGGATTCGGAAGACATTCGATGATTGTATGGAACGTATTTGAGGCTGTTAGAGGTAGTGGTAGTCAATTACAAGATGACTACAAGGCACTCACTAAGATTTTGGATAATCTGATGACTTACAAGAATACGTTGATTTCGATGAATTGCATGAGCGATCTAAACTCAAGTTCAGTCCTAGAGGTAATAGCGAGAAGCCTACCCACTCGACTGCAAAGGAAGTGGATGTAGATAAGCTCCCGTATGGAGGATGAAGGTATTAAGCCAAAGTTCGATGATATTCTGAAACTGGTAAAAGATAGTGCGAATCAATCTATGAGCAAGTTCGCCAGTATATTGCATCCCACCCCAGAATAGAGAAGTCCGAGAGCAAAATGCAATCATTGATGACGAAAGGGTCTCAGAGAAGCGGATATCGAGAAAGCTTTATGGTGTCTAGTAATCCATATAAGCTTAATGAATATAACAGCTTTCGTGGGAAATCCTCAACAGATAAGTTACAAGATGCAAGACAAACACGGTTGTGTTTTACACGTTTGCAAGAAGTGCATACAAAGGTGAACTGTGGAGCAGTGACCAAATTTAGTGGTAAGCTAAATGTGAAATTAGCGTCATCAAGGTCTGACTACGAATTGTGACGATAATGGTGCGGTGAAGAAGCCTGTAGTTGCAAGTGGTAAGTCATTGTTGAATAGAGTATTACAGACGACACCGCAGTTTGTACATGAGAAGGAAGTTACAGTTTCAGAGTGCAGTTCTGACTCCACAAGTTTACAAGGTATTACCATTCAGAGTGAAGGTATAAAACCTTTAGTGATTTGTGAGGCAGAACCTAAATTATCTACTGCTGTTATTAAAGAGTTTGAAAATGACGAAGTCGACCAGATAGATGACGGTAAAGTAATATTTGTGATAATGATCATGATAGTGCACTTTTGTTTTTGGCTGATCATGATGAGACTCGCGGAATCCCTACCAATACTGAGTCGAAGAAAGGTTCTGTACAAATTGAACGTGAAGTAGAATTAAGAGCAGATGCGGTGGTAGAAGGCATGGCTATTCATGAGACCGCCAGCGTAAATGATCAGCGTGAAACCCACCTATCGATGGATGTTAATTCTAAATCGCAGCTAATCATAAAAGATAGAAGTGGCGGTAACCCTATGGTTAGACAAACTTCTAAAGGTCGAACAGTGACAGATTCTGATGCACCGCTAAGTTCATCAACGTGTATCACTCAGTCGTCATTGGTATTGTCATCCACATTGAAGGTGACGTCCATGAAGTCATGAATCTTGTGCTGTGACTATGGTAGTATCGGTCCATTTGAAAGGACGAAAGTCAATGGTAAGTTTGGTGGGGGTAGGCCAACTGTGAATGACAGTGTTATTGTTAAACTCACTTGCACGAATAATATATATATGTTATATATGTTATGTGTTATGTATGTCCAAACCAAGTTCACTTTTAACGGTTTGAAAAAATTTAAGCATTGGGTATATGATATTCATTATAATAGAGGTTTTTGTATTTCCCAATGAATGAAAAACAAAACGATATTGTTTTTACTGACGTTTCGCTATTGAATGCTAGTACCTTTCTCAAAGTATTATTAAACTGGAATTTACAAAATCTCAGCATATATATGCTGACATTGGGAAATACAAAAACCTCTATTATAAAGGCCTTTATAGTTTAAAGTTTCTATTTGAATGTTATTTTCTTTGGTGTAAATTACTCTGTTTCTACGCTTGGTTGACCAGATACGTCGTATGTTTGTTAGTCATCTATATTCCACGATACGTCGCTCAGTCCATCGTACTTGGGGTGTTATTTTGTACATGTGTTCATGTTTTATCTATTTAATTGGTATCACCTCTCATCTATCTGTTGGTTAATCTTGTTTGTATCCAGACGTCTTCCACTTGGATCATCAACCCGAGGAGGAATGTAGGCGTACTGCTGTAAGTACTACAGTTCTTCAAGGGCAGTTCGTCAAGCCAGAATCCACAACATTTGATGTATTGATTGTACATATGTTTGTGTTAAGTAATTGGGTGGGTTCCAATTAATGTAATTGTTGGTTAATGTTGTTTGTGTCCGAACAATCATCAATCTGAGAAGGGTTGCAGGCGTACTGGTGTAAGTCCTGCAATTCTTCAAAGGAATTACATGGGGACATGATCTGCGAGGTTATGTGTACTGTTTGTATTTATGTGTGGTGTGTCATATAAATTGGTGTTTGTTGGATTCATTGTGTTTACTTGTTGTTTTCGTACCATGTTTTTATTGCGTAATTTTGTTAAAATTTTCGTCGCGAGTAATTCTGAAGTCGTTTCTAGTCTTCTACATCCGTGAATGAATTGATTGATGTTAGAGACAGCAGATGGGTCGTATACGCCGGGGAGGATAGGCTAGTTCTGAGAATGACATGCACACGGAGATAAGGATTAGATGTGGAATCAATGATTGAGAATGAGTGTTTCTATCTAGGCTGTGGTCTCACACGCCGGGGAGCGAGAGTGTAGAGGACTGAGGCTTGCATGCGTCACCGTTACTAGGACTGAGGTGGAATGAGTGACAGGCGATTGCAGTGGTAATTGGTAGTGAATAGATAAGAGGATGTGCGGAGAGTATCATGAGGTGCTGCTTTCTGGAAGAGTCATTCTAGCAAGTGGCGACTGTGTTGCAAGATGTCAAGAGGATACCTTTAACTGGAAGGCGAAGGTCGTCATTGATGTGTGAGATTGTGCTGTGGGTATGTTTGTTGTGTGTTCTGCTTTTATGTCCTGCTTTTCCATTTAAGCCTAGTCCTGGTTGGCCCAAGTCCCTCATTGGCAGTTCCGTTCGAGATTATCATCCCTATGGAAAAATGGGATGAACCCTTTTTTGCCAGGGAGTGTCAATGGAGGTGAATATTGAACGTTTGTTTATGGAACTGGTAGCCATTGGTGGGTAACTGAAAGGCGCGAATGGTTCGATCGTGTACAAGTTCGACGAAGACGACCAAAAACGAGTAAAACTACATAATAACTTTTGTATGAAACATTTGTCTATAGACTTGTACTGTTCTCTACTTTAATTGCCAAACAATATAACTTCCTTCTTACAATACTAGTGTTTTGGAGTTAAAGTCGAAGAAAGCATATGGTATTCATCGGTTCGGAGCGTCTTCGTAACGATAGGAACTTGGGAATAATTTCCTTGACTAGAGTAGTGATAAGCTAATGGATTGTGAAGGATAAAATGCACGCAGTTGAAATATATCCATAAATTTCATCGGCCCCGATGATACCTGACTCCATCCTCTGTACGAAGCTAAACTTAGCAGGATTAATTACATGTTTCAGGGAGAAATTAGTATGTAGATATGATGGGGATTTGTTTGTCATCTGGACGATTTTGGAGTAGTTGTGTTCTTTAAGCCGGACGGTTCATTTGCGAAGATTTCACTGCCCAACTAGGCAACATCTTGAGTGCATACTTCAATTTTAAGCAAGAAATTCATACAGCTCTTTCTACTACCACTCCTCTGGTCATGCCGATCCCCAAGAACCATCTCATAGATGAAGAGACGAACTTGGCGTACTCTACTAGTTAACCGAAAATTCCAGTTCACTTGGTGACTCATCGGAAGTCAGAGTGACTAGGAGGGATACTGAGAACTCAGAAACACAAAGGCCCGGGGCTGCGACATATCATTTCGGAAATTAGCTGCCTTCTTCACATTATCCA
Source organism: Trichobilharzia regenti (assembly GCA_944472135.2). Classification (NCBI taxonomy): domain Eukaryota; kingdom Metazoa; phylum Platyhelminthes; class Trematoda; order Strigeidida; family Schistosomatidae; genus Trichobilharzia; species Trichobilharzia regenti. The sequence goes on from OX235270.1 coordinate 60,972,046, forward strand.
CATATTCATACTCAATAAGGATTGTATTGTGTAAGTAGCACAGTGGTTAGGACTCTCGCCGACCATGCACATGGTCTGGGGTTCGACCCCCATTGACGCATACCGGATACCTGTGGTCGACCTGCGAAATTCGGGCTACTGATATCATATGCTGAAAATTCCAAACTTATACCAAAAGTGCTGTGTGGTTTCAAGCTATGATCAATATCAAAATTGAAAATTGTGTCAACTGGAACTACATGTAACATTCACTCATGTAATCTATAACTGGACTCTTCGGATACCCTTTCTAACCACGTGGAACTCAGGATTTTATCCACAGCAAGCACTGTAAAAGAAAGTCTAATTTTATTTTGCAATATGTATCTGTTTATCGTTGTTGTTTTGACACTTCGATATTACAGCTATCTTTTTTTATATCCTCAAGAATTTTTTTCCGGAAATTGTGAAATGGTCAAGTCTGTCAAACGTGTAATGACGTAAAGAGACTGAGATCTAATACTAGTCAACCATCTAAAGGCCTCAGCTCCATTGACGATTCTACACTTTTTACACCAGCCACACACCAGAGTTATAGTATCTGATATCATGCAGGAACTGACAGAGAATGCGGCTTCTGGCAAAGATGATTTACTGATACTTCAGGAGTCAATAGCAGAACTACATAGCAAGTTTGACAGTATTGTGCCTCTCACGCAACTGTGTGACCCATCACAAAACATCTGTCTTGAATCACTTATCAAATCCAAGCGCATAATTGACTATTTGGCTGAAGAAACTGTTAAGAGGATTATGTCTTCACATAACGTCTTGACCTATAACATTCCAGACAGAGAACCGATTGCCAAACTTAAGACTTCGTGTCTAAAGCCTTGTAATATGTCGTTGACAGAATGTTAAGTTTCGCGTCTTCGTAAAAAAATCTACAAACCACTCAAGTCCAGTGCTTTTCAAGTTCAGGTCTATTGGTAGCACAGTGGTTAGGACTCCCGCCGACCATGAACATGGTCCGAGGTTCGATCCCATGCCGACGCACACCTGACATCTATGGTCGGCCTGCAAAATTTGGGCTATCGATATCCATGCCGAAAATTCCATACTTGTACCAAAAATACGGTGTGGAATCAAGCTGTAATCAAAAATATAAAAAATGAAGAATCCAGGAATTTTCTGAAATCTAGTAAGACAATAGGCTCTTCAACACCCTATACTAAGATTAGGGTTGCACCTGATTTAACACCATGCCAAAGACGATGCCGCTGAAGAACACTGAATGCTGATAACTCTTATCTTACTTACTTACTTTACTTTACTTCGGCTATCTCCTACGGGAGGATGAGCCGGCTTCATGAACGTCTCGAATCATCGCTGCCCAGGCGCGGCAATTTGTAAGAGAGTTCATGAAGTTTCATGGGAATTTGGTACGAGTGATGTCCCCAGAATCGCTCGGCCTTTTGTTTGAGAGTGCAGCTCTAGCCTTTACACAACCAAGTGTGACCTACAAGGCAGTAGGAGTGGAGTAAGGAGTCCACTATCCATTGGCAGCCGATGACCGGAGTTCGGTTCATGCGCCTTTTTGAATGGGGCCAGACATCCAGGACATCCAACAAGCCCTTTGTCCATACGTCTGCCGGTGAGCTCCAGTGAGCTTCATACGCCAATCGTTGGAGGTTTGGAATCAGGGTTTAGCCATCTCCCCTAGACTGTCATCCAATGGACAGTCAACCCGGTGGAGAGCGCCAGGCATCCGCTTTCGCCCTCTCACTTCGGTGAAAAACACCTCCGCCACGTGAAGGCAGTGAGTAGGACTTCCTCAGGAGAGGCTGTGTAAGACGCCCGGTCATATGGGAGCATTTCAAGAGGTGTGCGGAGGGGTGGCCAACCCGCAGAGCAAAGCACCCACCCCCGACCATCCTGAGGCTCTTATCGGGTAACTTTAGGTGAGGTTTCATGCATAATTTCTTCTAGTGAAATAACTGATGACCGCATGCATCAGAAATTGTCGAAGGCACAGACTAATGTTAGCCAGGCATTATATAACGACACTGATGCTGACACTGAAATGGTGGGAATAGATGAGTCAACAGAACATAATGTCGAAATACGTCGTTTTCACACTGACGCAAAAGTCAAGAGCCCGAGACCATCAAAATCCATCCCACTGGTGTTCCATCCATCCCATTATAAGCCAGTTACTATTCAGTCTGACAATCCACACACTGTGAAGTAACAGCCGAATGTAGCTACCCAAGTTGGCAAGTTTTCTAGGCATTATGACAAACGACCCAATTCCATTAAGAAAACTAAAGCTCATGAGGTGTCAATCGAGTTGAAGATTGAACGATCAATTCATGGTTGTTTGCTCAAAATCAACGTCCTCAATTTTCGCGGAGGCATCAATACGACAGTCATCGTCTCATCGGTCGCTGCTCAGAAAGAAGTCAGTAGCAAACCATCAGAAGTAATCTCGTGATTTATTATTGTAATATTTGTTCACAGACCTTAGTTCAATTATTATTTTTATATGTTGGTGTAACAATAAAGAAATCTCAAGCGGCCAATCGGTGTTTTGGATTTTTCGTCCGTTATTACTAAGCGTTTCTGAGAAACTTCAAGCGACAGCGTGAGCCCGAGAGTAGCAAGAGTTGGGCATTAACGGTTTACGAGATGTGACTGACAGTTTCTGACGGTAGAAATAGATTCTGGCCGATTTGGATACCTGGTAACAGTTTGGATAGTCACCGTTCATCTTTCCTGGTGCCGGTCAAGTCCTCTTTGAACAAGCAATATCTGGAACGTTTTTGGAATTGGGTCAAGTTCAACAATGCCTGGGTCAAAGAAGGGACAGAGCGTCTTGGATGCAAACAGGAAAGTAAGTCATTGTGACTTGTCTGTTAATTGTAACGATGTGTCTGATGTTAAGCATGATATGGTTGATGTTACTGTTTCGCCGTTCAGGGATAATAGGAACATCAAACTCCCTAAATTAGAACCACGGTGTTTTGATGGAAACCCGGCTGATTATTTACAATTTGTAAAGGAGTTTGAGATCATGTTGAGTAGTTTTCTATCAAGTGATGAATTGAAGTTAATGTATTTGATGAGATATTGCACTGGAGATGCTGCAAGAGCTATACAGTGCTGTGAGCTCATGCCCCCTAATGAGGGCTACGATGAGGCTATGAGCATATTACGTCAAAGGTTTGGAAGACCTTCGATGATTGCAGGGAAATTATTCGAGGCTGTTAAGGGTAATGGTGGTCAATTACAGGATGACTCCCAGGCACTCACTGAGTTTTTAGATAATTTGCTAATTTACAAGAATGGAATGATTTCGATGAATCGCATGAGTGACCTCAACTCGAGTTTTATACTAGAAGTAATAGCAAGACGCCTACCTACTCGACTGCAAAGGAAGTGGGTGAAGATGAGCTCCCGTATGGAGGATGAGGGTATCGAGCCAAAGTTTGATGATATCCTGAAACTGGTAAATACTAGTGTCAATCTATCTATGAGCAAGTTCGCCAGTCTATTACATCTCACCCCTGGAATGGAGCAGTCTGAGATCAAAATGCAATCATTGATGACGAAAGGGCCTCGGAGAGGTGGTTATCGAGAAGGCTCCATGATGTCTAGTAATGCATATAGACCTAGTGAGTGTAACAGGTTTCGTAGTACATCCTCGACAGATGAGTCACAAGATGCAAGACAAACACGGTTTTGTTTTACACGTTTGCAAGAGGTGCATGCAAAGGTGAACTGTGAACCAGTGAGCAAGTTCAGTGATAAGCTAAATGTAAACTTCAGGCCTGACTCCGAATTGTGTGACGATAACGGTGCGGTGAAGAAGTCTGTAATTGCAACTGTTAAGCCATTGTTGAATAGAGTGTCACAGAATAGATTTACAGTCTCAGAGGACAGTTCTGACCCTACAATTTTGTAAGGTATTACTAGTCAGAGTGGAGATATAAAACCTTTTATGATTTGCGAGGAGGAACCCAAATTGTCTACTTCTGTTATTAAAGAGTTTGAAAGTGATAAAGTTGACGGTAAAGTGAATATTCGTGATAATGATCATGATACTTCACAGTTGTCTTTGGTTGATCATGATGAGATGAGGGATATGCCTACTACTGCTAAGTTGAACAAAGGTTCTGTACAACTTGAACGTGAAGTAGAAATAAATGCAGATTCGGTTGCAGAAGGCACGCATACTTGTGAGACCGTCAGTGTAAGTGATCAGCATGTAGCCCACCTATCATCAGTTGCCAGTGCTAAGCCTGAGCTGATAGTAAAAGACGGCAGTGGTGGTGGTCTTGCAGGTAGACAACTTTCTGAAAGTCGAGCAACAACAGCTTTTGATCCACCGCTTACTTCATCAACTGATATCAATCAGTCGTCGTTGGTGCTGTCATCCACAATGAAACAGACACCCATCATCTCAAGTATCTTGTGCAATGACTATGCTAGTATCAGTTCGTTTGAAAGGACGAATATCAATGGTCAGTTTAGTGAGGATAAGCCAAGTGTAAACGAGAGAGTAATTGTTAAATTGACGTGCACGAACAAAGGCATTTCTAGTTTCAAGTTACTAATTGAATGTTATTATCTTTGGTGTAAATTACTCTGTTTCTACACTAGGTTGATGAGATATGTCGTGTGTTTGTTGGTCATCTATATTCTACGATACAATGACATGGGCGTGTTGCCGTTCAGATTTGAGGATATAGCTGATAGAAGGAAGTTAGCAAATGAACTCTGCAACGATTTTCCAACCTAGAGCGTCAACCTGAGAAGGGTTGTAGGCGTACTGGTGTAAGTCCTACAGTTCTTCAAGGGTAGTTTGTCATGCCGGAATCCACAACATTTGATGTAGTGATTGTACATATGTTTGTGTTAAATAATTGTGTGAGTTCCAATTGATGTAATTGTTGGTTAACCTGTTTGTGTCCGGACATTCCACAACTTACAATCGTCAACCTTTGAAGGGTTGTAGGCGTACTGGTGTTAGCCCTGCGATTCTTCAAAGACATCAAGACATGAACTGCGAGTTTGTGTGTACAGTTTGTATATACGTGTGGTGTGTCATATCAATTGGTGTTTGTTGGATTCATTGTGTTTACTTGTTGTTTTCGTATCTTGTTGTTATTGCATAATTTTGTTAAAATTTTCGTCGTGATTACTTCTGAAGTTGTTTCGAGTCTTCTACATCCGTGAATGAATTGATTGATGTTAGAGACAGCAGATGGGGCGTATACACCGGGAAGGTTAGGCTAGTTCTGAGAATGAAATGCACACGGAGATATTTGTTAGCTGCGGTCCGACACGCCGGGGAGAAAGAGTGTAAACGACTGAGGCTCGCATGCGTCACCACTACTAGAACTGAGGCAGAATGAGTAACAAGCGATTGCAGTGGTAATTGATAGTGAGTAGATAAGAGGATGTGCGTAGAGTATCATGAGTTGGTGCTATGGTCACGTTGCATTCTGCAAGAGTCATTCTAGCAAGTGGCGATTGTGTTGCAAGTGGAGCGCTTAAACTTGAGGCGCAGGTCGTCATTGATGTGTGAGATTGTGCTGTGAGTATGCTTGTGGTGTGTTGGCTTTTCTGTTTGTTTTTCATTTCAGCTCTGTCCGTGTGACCCAGGTTCTCGCAATGGAATCCAAGTCAACGTGTATTGGTCGTGATGGAAAAAAAGGGTTGGATCCCTTTTTTGCCGGGGAGTGTCAATGTAGTTGAAGATTGAACGATCAATTCATGGTTATTTGCTCAAAACCAACTTCCCCAATTTTCGCGGAGGCATCAATACGACAGTCATCGTCTCATCGGTCGCTGTTCAGAAAGAAGTCAGTAGCAAACCATCAGAAGTAATCTCGTGATTTATTATTGTAATATTTGTTCACAGACCTTAGTTCAATTATTATTTTTATATGTTGGTGTAACAATAAAGAAATCTCAAGCGGCCAATCGGTGTAGCTATGGGATCGCATATCTCACCAATTATAGCTGACATATTCATGGATTATTGGGAGGAGAATGCCCTTAAACCATTCAGATCATCACTAAAATGTTGGTGGAGATATGTAAACGACACACTAGTAATAGTGAAAAAACGATACTGAGAAGCTTTTCTCACACATAAACAGACACGTCGACTCAATAAAACTCACTATGGAACTAGAGAATGAAATTGGAGAACTGCCCATGTTAGATTGCAAACTACAAAGAATGACAGATGGTAGCATAAAAACAACGATATATAGAAAAGCCACACATTCTGGAATATTCCTTGATTATTACTCAGCTCATCCACTCTCGGTAAAACGAGGATTAATACAAGGTCTTGCAGATAGAATACGTAGACTTACAACAGCACCAGAGGACCAGCGTAAAGAAATAAAAGTCCTATTCAAAATGCTACTCGAAAACAACTGCCCTAGAGAATTTATAAAAGATAATATAAAAGAGAGAAAAAAGAGGGTAAAACCGGAGAATAACAAGAAGGAAGAATGGAAAAAAACAGTCGCAATACCATATAAAAATGGTACATCAGAGGCAATACAAAGAAACCTCAAAAATATCAGCATTCGAACAACCTTTAAACCGACAAATCTAATCAAAAATAAAATAAATCAACTGAAAGATCTCATAAAAATGATGGATAAAAACAATTTGATTTATAAAATATCTTGTGCTGACTGTCCAACTAAATCTGCGGGCCAAACGTCCAGATCACTCAAAATAAGAGTGAATGAACATGAGAGTGAACGCCCAACTGAAGGTCAACCAACAGGGGCACAAGCTTACGAAAATCTTGAAGAAAATTCATCGATAGCCGCACATGCATGGGACAAAAACCACAATATCGATTGGGAAAATGTGTGTATTCTAAAAACAAACATGAACAAATGGAAAGAAAGACTCATAACAGAATCGATATTCATTGAAGTCACACCGGACACATGTATCAAGGGTGACTCAGTACAACTATCAAAAACTTGGAATATAATTCTAAATACGAACACATGAATGAATGTGGAGTATAATTCTGAACACACATATGCACACACAAAACATGAATGAGCAAAAAATAATAATAATGAGCTATATATTTGAGTACAAATCATAAATGTGTGAATAAAACAATTCCAACAGTGGTGTGAACACGGGCAGTAATTTTGCTCGAAATATTACCAATAACAAAACTTATCATTGTGTGTAAATTATTTAAATATAATTATACGTTATTTTGTCTAATGCGAAATTCTCAAACTTTACTGATGTTAATATTTTTAGTGTTACAGCCAATCTTATTTTTAATTTTAAGATTATGTGGTGATTGACAATTTCTATCGCTGTATTGTTTAAATACTTACTGTTCACTGTTGATATGTTTCTTATATTAATTGCAGAATAATTCCGCTAAATACAAATTCCTGAGTTCTGTCCTCTCTGTGTTTTGGTTGGATTTGTGTAATTCGGTCATCTCGAAATACTAATATTACGATTACAATAAATTACTACAAATTGGCGTCGCGATGGAACTAAATAACCTGGGAAAATTTCCCAATAATGGGTCTCCGCGGGAGATTGCTGATTATTTGGAATGCTTCGATGCGTGGTGAATTTCAAAGAATGTTCAAGATGAAAAAAAATACCAGCACATTTCATCGCTGCGATTGGGCTAGATGCGTATAGCCTAGTAAAGACCCTGTCGTTTCCAGATCAACCTATTTCTCTGTCATATGTCAAGATTCGTGAACTTCTGATAAATCACTTTCATGTGACTACATTTGAGACCAGAGAGAGGGCTCATTTCCATAAACTGGTTCGTGCTCCCAACCAGAGAATTAGAGACTTCATTCTGCAACTCCAAATACAAGCACTCAAGTGTAATTTTGGAAATCAGCTGCACACTCAACTACGTGATCGTCTAATTGCTGGAATCAATATTCCTAAGTTAGAGAAAGAGTTAATTCAGATTCCCTCTTGTACTTTTCAAACTGCTAAAGACTTATGTATTACATATGAAGATGTCAATAATGAATACTCTGCTCTCACTACGTCAGTATCTGATGTTATGCTTTCTAAAGTCGAAAATACAAGTGGTCATGGAAAGCATTCCAAACTGCCATCCACAGGTAATAGAATGCAGCCAGAGATCAAAAACATTAAACCGTGTTTATCCTGTGGAAAGTTACATCTACGAAGCACTTGCCGTTTTCGGGGTGCTAAGTGTTACAAATGTGGTAAAGTTGGACACATCAAGGCGGTTTGCAGAAGTTCGAATACTTATGTTGCTCAACATTCTTATAATTCTCCCAAGCTGTCTAGTAAAATGGAGTCAATGTGTCTTTCAACCTTTCAAAATACTCAAGCTAATCCAATGAAAACCTCCACTACAAGTTCAGCAACGCAAGCATCAACTGTTTTCAAAAATGAGGTAGCCGAGTTACAATGCGAACTGTCGAAAACATGAGAAAAACTGAATGAGATGAGAGAGCAACTGATTAAAATGTAGGAATTGATGCATATACATAGACTGCATCTGTTGAATGCAGAGCATACAAGTACCCGTGAAAGTCCTGCAAAACTTTTCAAATCTCGAATTCTCAAAAAGAATCTGATGTCCACGACTTCTAATGTACATTAATACAAAGGGAAAGACTATAGACCTTCTGTTGGAATTATACTACAGAAAATGGGAAATCGAGTGGTGAGGATATTAGACATCAAAGATAACTCAGTTCATAACAGACACCTGGACAAAGTGACAATAAATGAAGTAGGTCGTTCCAATTATTATTTTAATGATTCCGCTAATAATCCTGATTTTGTAGATAATTACGAAATAGGTCCAGATAATACTGATGAAAATAATATCACAGAATCAGTTAGAAGGTCGCAGCTACTTGCAAGCAAACCGAGACATCGTTATAAATACGCAAGGAGATATTCGACGTGTGGCCAATGTGGTGATTGACAAATTCTATCTCTGTATTTTTTAAAATAATTACTGTTCACTGTTGTCAATGGAGTTGAAGATTGAACGATCAATTCATGGTTGTTTGCTCAAAACCAACTTCCCCAATTTTCGCGGAGGCATCAATACGACAGTCATCGTCTCATCGGTCGCTGTTCAGAAAGAAGTCAGTAGCAAACCATCAGAAGTAATCTCGTGATTTATTATTGTAATATTTGTTCACAGACCTTAGTTCAATTATTATTTTTATATGTTGGTGTAACAATAAAGAAATCTCAAGCGGCCAATCGGTGTAGCTATGGGATCGCATATCTCACCAATTATAGCTGACATATTCATGGATTATTGGGAGGAGAATGCCCTTAAACCATTCAGATCATCACTAAAATGTTGGTGGAGATATGTAAACGACACACTAGTAATAGTGAAAAAACGATACTGAGAAGCTTTTCTCACACATAAACAGACACGTCGACTCAATAAAACTCACTATGGAACTAGAGAATGAAATTGGAGAACTGCCCATGTTAGATTGCAAACTACAAAGAATGACAGATGGTAGCATAAAAACAACGATATATAGAAAAGCCACACATTCTGGAATATTCCTTGATTATTACTCAGCTCATCCACTCTCGGTAAAACGAGGATTAATACAAGGTCTTGCAGATAGAATACGTAGACTTACAACAGCACCAGAGGACCAGCGTAAAGAAATAAAAGTCCTATTCAAAATGCTACTCGAAAACAACTGCCCTAGAGAATTTATAAAAGATAATATAAAAGAGAGAAAAAAGAGGGTAAAACCGGAGAATAACAAGAAGGAAGAATGGAAAAAAACAGTCGCAATACCATATAAAAATGGTACATCAGAGGCAATACAAAGAAACCTCAAAAATATCAGCATTCGAACAACCTTTAAACCGACAAATCTAATCAAAAATAAAATAAATCAACTGAAAGATCTCATAAAAATGATGGATAAAAACAATTTGATTTATAAAATATCTTGTGCTGACTGTCCAACTAAATCTGCGGGCCAAACGTCCAGATCACTCAAAATAAGAGTGAATGAACATGAGAGTGAACGCCCAACTGAAGGTCAACCAACAGGGGCACAAGCTTACGAAAATCTTGAAGAAAATTCATCGATAGCCGCACATGCATGGGACAAAAACCACAATATCGATTGGGAAAATGTGTGTATTCTAAAAACAAACATGAACAAATGGAAAGAAAGACTCATAACAGAATCGATATTCATTGAAGTCACACCGGACACATGTATCAAGGGTGACTCAGTACAACTATCAAAAACTTGGAATATAATTCTAAATACGAACACATGAATGAATGTGGAGTATAATTCTGAACACACATATGCACACACAAAACATGAATGAGCAAAAAATAATAATAATGAGCTATATATTTGAGTACAAATCATAAATGTGTGAATAAAACAATTCCAACAGTGGTGTGAACACGGGCAGTAATTTTGCTCGAAATATTACCAATAACAAAACTTATCATTGTGTGTAAATTATTTAAATATAATTATACGTTATTTGGTCTAATGCGAAATTCTCAAACTTTACTGATGTTAATATTTTTAGTGTTACAGCCAATCTTATTTTTAATTTTAAGATTATGTGGTGATTGACAATTTCTATCGCTGTATTGTTTAAATACTTACTGTTCACTGTTGATATGTTTCTTATATTAATTGCAGAATAATTCCGCTAAATACAAATTCCTGAGTTCTGTCCTCTCTGTGTTTTGGTTGGATTTGTGTAATTCGGTCATCTCGAAATACTAATATTACGATTACAATAAATTACTACAAATTGGCGTCGCGATGGAACTAAATAACCTGGGAAAATTTCCCAATAATGGGTCTCCGCGGGAGATTGCTGATTATTTGGAATGCTTCGATGCGTGGTGAATTTCAAAGAATGTTCAAGATGAAAAAAAATACCAGCACATTTCATCGCTGCGATTGGGCTAGATGCGTATAGCCTAGTAAAGACCCTGTCGTTTCCAGATCAACCTATTTCTCTGTCATATGTCAAGATTCGTGAACTTCTGATAAATCACTTTCATGTGACTACATTTGAGACCAGAGAGAGGGCTCATTTCCATAAACTGGTTCGTGCTCCCAACCAGAGAATTAGAGACTTCATTCTGCAACTCCAAATACAAGCACTCAAGTGTAATTTTGGAAATCAGCTGCACACTCAACTACGTGATCGTCTAATTGCTGGAATCAATATTCCTAAGTTAGAGAAAGAGTTAATTCAGATTCCCTCTTGTACTTTTCAAACTGCTAAAGACTTATGTATTACATATGAAGATGTCAATAATGAATACTCTGCTCTCACTACGTCAGTATCTGATGTTATGCTTTCTAAAGTCGAAAATACAAGTGGTCATGGAAAGCATTCCAAACTGCCATCCACAGGTAATAGAATGCAGCCAGAGATCAAAAACATTAAACCGTGTTTATCCTGTGGAAAGTTACATCTACGAAGCACTTGCCGTTTTCGGGGTGCTAAGTGTTACAAATGTGGTAAAGTTGGACACATCAAGGCGGTTTGCAGAAGTTCGAATACTTATGTTGCTCAACATTCTTATAATTCTCCCAAGCTGTCTAGTAAAATGGAGTCAATGTGTCTTTCAACCTTTCAAAATACTCAAGCTAATCCAATGAAAACCTCCACTACAAGTTCAGCAACGCAAGCATCAACTGTTTTCAAAAATGAGGTAGCCGAGTTACAATGCGAACTGTCGAAAACATGAGAAAAACTGAATGAGATGAGAGAGCAACTGATTAAAATGTAGGAATTGATGCATATACATAGACTGCATCTGTTGAATGCAGAGCATACAAGTACCCGTGAAAGTCCTGCAAAACTTTTCAAATCTCGAATTCTCAAAAAGAATCTGATGTCCACGACTTCTAATGTACATTAATACAAAGGGAAAGACTATAGACCTTCTGTTGGAATTATACTACAGAAAATGGGAAATCGAGTGGTGAGGATATTAGACATCAAAGATAACTCAGTTCATAACAGACACCTGGACAAAGTGACAATAAATGAAGTAGGTCGTTCCAATTATTATTTTAATGATTCCGCTAATAATCCTGATTTTGTAGATAATTACGAAATAGGTCCAGATAATACTGATGAAAATAATATCACAGAATCAGTTAGAAGGTCGCAGCTACTTGCAAGCAAACCGAGACATCGTTATAAATACGCAAGGAGATATTCGACGTGTGGCCAATGTGGTGATTGACAAATTCTATCTCTGTATTTTTTAAAATAATTACTGTTCACTGTTGTCAATGGAGTTGAAGATTGAACGATCAATTCATGGTTGTTTGCTCAAAACCAACTTCCCCAATTTTCGCGGAGGCATCAATACGACAGTCATCGTCTCATCGGTCGCTGTTCAGAAAGAAGTCAGTAGCAAACCATCAGAAGTAATCTCGTGATTTATTATTGTAATATTTGTTCACAGACCTTAGTTCAATTATTATTTTTATATGTTGGTGTAACAATAAAGAAATCTCAAGCGGCCAATCGGTGTTTTGGTTTTTTCTTCCGTTATTACTAAGCGTTTCTGAAAACTGCAAGGAACAGCGTGGGCCCGAGCGCAGCAAGAGCTGGGTATTGACGGTTAATGAGTCGTGACTGACATGAGGTGTCCAAGCAACAGTAACACTATATAGCATGTGTTGGCTGCCCTGTTAGCCATCATCAACCAGTTGATCATGGGAAAGGGGAAAATGAATTAAATAAATTAGATACTGAACTGAGCAAGAAATCCCTTTGATATGATAGAGACGAAAGCGCCTGTAAGCCATCCTTCTAAGAGAAAGTCAAATATGGTAGAGCAAGCTCCTAGGAGTATGCCTAATTGGTGTCAAGTGGAAAGCCAATTATATCCAATCACTAATTCTAGACAAACAGCCCAGCAAGGTAGTAGGTATTATTCTGCGCATCCACCACGTAAATCCTCTGTTAATCAGCCCACTTCTAATGCTCTATCAACTGAAAGTTATAGAAAATCCCTTAAACATTGGCCACAGACCACATTAAGCAAGCCAACAGAACGCATTCATACATCTTATGTATCTACTGGGGAGCATGTGCCGATTTCTGCACAAAACTTGCTATGGTTTGATGACTACCCGAAACAGATACCAACGCTTCATTCTTATATTGGCAACAAATTACCGAATATTCATATCCGTTATACCTTCAGGCAGGATTTCCACCGGAGTCAGTTAACAGAAATACCTGGCATCATGCATATAGCACGCATGATATCAGGTCAATTCCTTACTGGCATAGCAAACAGTCTACAGCTAGGGCAAGTCATATTTCTCGGGAGATGGCTGACACAGTATCGACACCAAACATGGGTACTAGTATCTCTAAAATAATAATATCTGATTATCACACAGGTGTTTCTCACTGCATACCCTATCCAAAGGAAAGTCCAACCCTGACTTCCACCTCACAAACATATTTGAAGTCTTCCTATGATCCAAAGATATTGGTAAATGAGTCTGAAAACATGTATATAGAGGATTCTCACGGATTATTTTATCAAGATGTTGTCTGCTCACTGAAACCATGTAGTCAGTGTTTATCTATTATCCCAGTAAATAAGAGATCAATTCTAAGCAAACACCTAAAACTAAGTATATTAGCCTCCATATGCAGACCGTCATTGATTGTGATCATTGAAGCCTGGTGCACAAGTGAAATTTCCAGCGACAGCCTAAGGATTGATAGATACATCCTGTTTCGAGGGGACAGACAGAGAGGTCGTGAGGGTGGAACACCAATTTACTAACAACAATCATTGAGCGCAACCCACTTTAGTAACCCAATTCTCTCAAAACACAATGACTAAATCTGGGTCGAAATAAAAGTTGTCAGAAGAAAACTTATATATGTGGATTGTGTGAACCGACACTCTTTATCCAGCAAAGAATAGGACAATATGCTCAGCAATATATTTATTAACGTATAATTATATTTAAATAGTTTACACACAATGATAAGTTTTGTTATTGGTAATATTTCGAGCAAAATTACTGCCCGTGTTCACACCACTGTTGGAATTGTTTTATTCACACATTTATGATTTGTACTCAAATATATAGCTCATTATTATTATTTTTTGCTCATTCATGTTTTGTGTGTGCATATGTGTGTTCAGAATTATACTCCACATTCATTCATGTGTTCGTATTTAGAATTATATTCCAAGTTTTTGATAGTTGTACTGAGTCACCCTTGATACATGTGTCCGGTGTGACTTCAATGAATATCGATTCTGTTATGAGTCTTTCTTTCCATTTGTTCATGTTTGTTTTTAGAATACACACATTTTCCCAATCGATATTGTGGTTTTTGTCCCATGCATGTGCGGCTATCGATGAATTTTCTTCAAGATTTTCGTAAGCTTGTGCCCCTGTTGGTTGACCTTCAGTTGGGCGTTCACTCTCATGTTCATTCACTCTTATTTTGAGTGATCTGGACGTTTGGCCTGCAGATTTAGTTGGACAGTCAGCACAAGATATTTTATAAATCAAATTGTTTTTATCCATCATTTTTATGAGATCTTTCAGTTGATTTATTTTATTTTTGATTAGATTTGTCGGTTTAAAGGTTGTTCGAATGCTGATATTTTTGAGGTTTCTTTGTATTGCCTCTGATGTACCATTTTTATATGGTATTGCGACTGTTTTTTTCCATTCTTCCTTCTTGTTATTCTCCGGTTTTACCCTCTTTTTTCTCTCTTTTATATTATCTTTTATAAATTCTCTAGGGCAGTTGTTTTCGAGTAGCATTTTGAATAGGACTTTTATTTCTTTACGCTGGTCCTCTGGTGCTGTTGTAAGTCTACGTATTCTATCTGCAAGACCTTGTATTAATCCTCGTTTTACCGAGAGTGGATGAGCTGAGTAATAATCAAGGAATATTCCAGAATGTGTGGCTTTTCTATATATCGTTGTTTTTATGCTACCATCTGTCATTCTTTGTAGTTTGCAATCTAACATGGGCAGTTCTCCAATTTCATTCTCTAGTTCCATAGTGAGTTTTATTGAGTCGACGTGTCTGTTTATGTGTGAGAAAAGCTTCTCAGTATCGTTTTTTCACTATTACTAGTGTGTCGTTTACATATCTCCACCAACATTTTAGTGATGATCTGAATGGTTTAAGGGCATTCTCCTCCTAATAATCCATGAATATGTCAGCTATAATTGGTGAGATATGCGATATCATAGCTACTCCCTATTTTGTTGGTATATTTTTCCTTCGAATGTGAAATATGTTGTTGTCAGACAGAATTCCACCCCTTTTATTATTTCTTCCACGGATAACTGTTTTCTGTCTTTCAGGCCATTATCTTCATTTAGTTTCTCTTTCAGTGCAATCATAGCCATTTGAATGGGTATTTTCGTATAAAGACTGTTTACATCAAAGCTAACTAGTATTTCTTCCTCCTCCATTTTAGTGGTTTTTATTCGCCTCACTAATACAAATGAATCTACTATTCTAGCTTTTGAGTTGTCTCTTGTCGGTCTTAGTAGTGTCGAGAGGAATCTGGATAGCATATGCGTTGGTGTGTTTCTGAAGTCTTATTGGATATCCCTCTTTATGCAATTTTATCTTACCATATACCCTAAGTACATTACAGGATTTTGGCACAATTTCAAACCATTTTGACTTACCAATTACCTCTTTCATTTGTCTAACTACCTTTGCTGTTTCTTTCATTGTTTTGTTGATGATTGTTCCAGCTGATTTAGTCATTATGGTATAGGGTCCAGATTGTAGATGTTCATTCATCTTTTCATTATATGTTGTTTTGTTAAGGAAAGATATTAATGAAGTAAAAGAAAAATTGAAAGAAGTAGTTGAAAAAGAAAAGTATGAAAGCATACTGCAAGTTGCACAAAAACGAAAAGAAACCACTTATGAAAAAACAAAGAAGAAACAAATCAAAAAATTCAATAAACTCATGATAGCGAAAACTCCGAATGACATACAAGTAACTAAAGCCAATTGGATTGTATACTTGTCAGACAGAAAGCTAACAGAAGCAGAGGAAGGTGTGCTGATGAAAGGAATGAACTTCAATATCAGCAACAAAAGATTAAAACCTGAAGACATCATAACTGTAATTGAAACAGCACTCGAAGGATGTGACAAGCAAAAAGCTGAACTGGTACGAGCACAATGTGCACTTACCTTTAAAAAGCAAAAGGCAGAAAAACGAAATATAACGAAGGAGGAACTAAAAGCACTTCAAGACATAAAAGCGGATAAATCCATTGTCATTACTCAAGCAGACAAAGGAAACACAACGGTATTACTTAACAAAAAAACATATAATGAAAAGATGAATGAACATCTACAATCTGGACCCTATACCATAATGACTAAATCAGCTGGAACAATCATCAACAAAACAATGAAAGAAACAGCAAAGGTAGTTAGACAAATGAAAGAGGTAATTGGTAAGTCAAAATGGTTTGAAATTGTGCCAAAATCCTGTAATGTACTTAGGGTATATGGTAAGATAAAATTGCATAAAGAGGGATATCCAATAAGACTTCAGAAACACACCAACGCATATGCTATCCAGATTCCTCTCGACACTACTAAGACCGACAAGAGACAACTCAAAAGCTAGAATAGTAGATTCATTTGTATTAGTGAGGCGAATAAAAACCACTAAAATGGAGGAGGAAGAAATACTAGTTAGCTTTGATGTAAACAGTCTTTATACGAAAATACCCATTCAAATGGCTATGATTGCACTGAAAGAGAAACTAAATGAAGATAATGGCCTGAAAGACAGAAAACAGTTATCCGTGGAAGAAATAATAAAAGGGGTGGAATTCTGTCTGACAACAAAATATGTCAGTCACGTCTCGTAAACCGTTAATGCCCAGCTCTCGCTACTCTCGGGCTCACGCTGTCGCTTGAAGTTTTCAGAAACGCTTAGTAATAACGGACGAAAAAACCAAAACACCAATTTTTGACTTGAGGATTCTTTATTGTTACACCAACATATAAATCAAGTATGACTAAGGTCTGTGAACAAATATTACAATAATAAATCACGAGATTACTTCTGATGGTTTGCTACTGACTTCTTTCTGAACAGCGACCGATGAGACGATGACTGTCGTATTGATGCCTCCGCGAAAATTGAAGAAGTTGGTTTTCAGCAAACAACCATGAATTGATCGTTCAATCTTCAACTATATTAACAACATATATCACATTCGAAGGAAAAATATACCAACAAAATAGGGAGTAGCTATGGGATCGCATATCTCACCAATTATAGCTGACATATTCATGGATTATTGGGAGGAGAATGCCCTTAAACCATTCAGATCATCACTAAAATGTTGGTGGAGATATGTAAACGACACACTAGTAATAGTGAAAAAACGATACTGAGAAGCTTTTCTCACACATAAACAGACACGTCGACTCAATAAAACTCACTATGGAACTAGAGAATGAAATTGGAGAACTGCCCATGTTAGATTGCAAACTACAAAGAATGACAGATGGTAGCATAAAAACAACGATATATAGAAAAGCCACACATTCTGGAATATTCCTTGATTATTACTCAGCTCATCCACTCTCGGTAAAACGAGGATTAATACAAGGTCTTGCAGATAGAATACGTAGACTTACAACAGCACCAGAGGACCAGCGTAAAGAAATAAAAGTCCTATTCAAAATGCTACTCGAAAACAACTGCCCTAGAGAATTTATAAAAGATAATATAAAAGAGAGAAAAAAGAGGGTAAAACCGGAGAATAACAAGAAGGAAGAATGGAAAAAAACAGTCGCAATACCATATAAAAATGGTACATCAGAGGCAATACAAAGAAACCTCAAAAATATCAGCATTCGAACAACCTTTAAACCGACAAATCTAATCAAAAATAAAATAAATCAACTGAAAGATCTCATAAAAATGATGGATAAAAACAATTTGATTTATAAAATATCTTGTGCTGACTGTCCAACTAAATCTGCGGGCCAAACGTCCAGATCACTCAAAATAAGAGTGAATGAACATGAGAGTGAACGCCCAACTGAAGGTCAACCAACAGGGGCACAAGCTTACGAAAATCTTGAAGAAAATTCATCGATAGCCGCACATGCATGGGACAAAAAGGAGGGAGGGTGGCGTTAGCTGATCAGTAGATATGGTGGTGGTCACTAAGGTGAATCGCCCCATTCTGCAGGAACAGCAATATACAAATTAAAGGCTCGAGATATTTCTGATTTTTATGAGGGCTTAGATCTTTATCTTGAAAAAGATAATAGTGAACGCCTTGACAGATAATGCTTCTACCTTTAAATATATACCATTCGCTCAGCCTATTGTTGAGATGCGACCACGTGGGATCTGCACAGATTTATGGGGCATCTTATAAATCAACTTGCTGTCCATTGTCAGATCTTTAAATACCACTTCACAATATCTTGTCTCTTATTTTCTAATAACGTCTTTACTTGATTCTCATTATATTCCATTAAACCTAACATTTTATAGCTCTTTATGAATTTGATTCGACTTATTCTATTCCTATTCTCTGGAGGGTACGGTTGTGTACCAAATAGAAAAAAAGACATGAAATAAAGACAACTGGCTTGAAAATAATTGTATTAAAGCCAAAAGTGAACGCATGATAGTATAAAATATATTGGTTTCATTATACATTGCAAATGAACGTTGTCGGCCTAAGGATTAATTACTTCCCCATTCTGTTTTCTATATAAATGTGTTTATTAATGATATATTTCACTCACTTAATCTATTACACTTTAATGTTACACCACAGCACTTTAATTTTTCTAAAACAGCTTCCAATTCCTTGTAAACGTTGTACTTACCTCAATATTGGTTGGTTATCGTATGCCTACAACCACGGGATGAAAACGAAACGAAGTCCATTTTCCCGCTCAACCTGGAGGACAATTGTACAATTCAATAACTATACAGACTAGTTCAGACAATGTGTATTTATATATATATCAAATATTTAACTGTTGAGACATTATTAACTTGTAGACAATTTAAGATTTGACATTATATCATCCTTGATCGTGCCTGTAAAAATGGCATGCATTTTCATGTAAATTTATGTTTATATGAAAATAAATTATTATTATTATTAAAAACCACAATATCGATTGGGAAAATGTGTGTATTCTAAAAACAAACATGAACAAATGGAAAGAAAGACTCATAACAGAATCGATATTCATTGAAGTCACACCGGACACATGTATCAAGGGTGACTCAGTACAACTATCAAAAACTTGGAATATAATTCTAAATACGAACACATGAATGAATGTGGAGTATAATTCTGAACACACATATGCACACACAAAACATGAATGAGCAAAAAATAATAATAATGAGCTATATATTTGAGTACAAATCATAAATGTGTGAATAAAACAATTCCAACAGTGGTGTGAACACGGGCAGTAATTTTGCTCGAAATATTACCAATAACAAAACTTATCATTGTGTGTAAATTATTTAAATATAATTATACGTTATTTGGTCTAATGCGAAATTCTCAAACTTTACTGATGTTAATATTTTTAGTGTTACAGCCAATCTTATTTTTAATTTTAAGATTATGTGGTGATTGACAATTTCTATCGCTGTATTGTTTAAATACTTACTGTTCACTGTTGATATGTTTCTTATATTAATTGCAGAATAATTCCGCTAAATACAAATTCCTGAGTTCTGTCCTCTCTGTGTTTTGGTTGGATTTGTGTAATTCGGTCATCTCGAAATACTAATATTACGATTACAATAAATTACTACAAATTGGCGTCGCGATGGAACTAAATAACCTGGGAAAATTTCCCAATAATGGGTCTCCGCGGGAGATTGCTGATTATTTGGAATGCTTCGATGCGTGGTGAATTTCAAAGAATGTTCAAGATGAAAAAAAATACCAGCACATTTCATCGCTGCGATTGGGCTAGATGCGTATAGCCTAGTAAAGACCCTGTCGTTTCCAGATCAACCTATTTCTCTGTCATATGTCAAGATTCGTGAACTTCTGATAAATCACTTTCATGTGACTACATTTGAGACCAGAGAGAGGGCTCATTTCCATAAACTGGTTCGTGCTCCCAACCAGAGAATTAGAGACTTCATTCTGCAACTCCAAATACAAGCACTCAAGTGTAATTTTGGAAATCAGCTGCACACTCAACTACGTGATCGTCTAATTGCTGGAATCAATATTCCTAAGTTAGAGAAAGAGTTAATTCAGATTCCCTCTTGTACTTTTCAAACTGCTAAAGACTTATGTATTACATATGAAGATGTCAATAATGAATACTCTGCTCTCACTACGTCAGTATCTGATGTTATGCTTTCTAAAGTCGAAAATACAAGTGGTCATGGAAAGCATTCCAAACTGCCATCCACAGGTAATAGAATGCAGCCAGAGATCAAAAACATTAAACCGTGTTTATCCTGTGGAAAGTTACATCTACGAAGCACTTGCCGTTTTCGGGGTGCTAAGTGTTACAAATGTGGTAAAGTTGGACACATCAAGGCGGTTTGCAGAAGTTCGAATACTTATGTTGCTCAACATTCTTATAATTCTCCCAAGCTGTCTAGTAAAATGGAGTCAATGTGTCTTTCAACCTTTCAAAATACTCAAGCTAATCCAATGAAAACCTCCACTACAAGTTCAGCAACGCAAGCATCAACTGTTTTCAAAAATGAGGTAGCCGAGTTACAATGCGAACTGTCGAAAACATGAGAAAAACTGAATGAGATGAGAGAGCAACTGATTAAAATGTAGGAATTGATGCATATACATAGACTGCATCTGTTGAATGCAGAGCATACAAGTACCCGTGAAAGTCCTGCAAAACTTTTCAAATCTCGAATTCTCAAAAAGAATCTGATGTCCACGACTTCTAATGTACATTAATACAAAGGGAAAGACTATAGACCTTCTGTTGGAATTATACTACAGAAAATGGGAAATCGAGTGGTGAGGATATTAGACATCAAAGATAACTCAGTTCATAACAGACACCTGGACAAAGTGACAATAAATGAAGTAGGTCGTTCCAATTATTATTTTAATGATTCCGCTAATAATCCTGATTTTGTAGATAATTACGAAATAGGTCCAGATAATACTGATGAAAATAATATCACAGAATCAGTTAGAAGGTCGCAGCTACTTGCAAGCAAACCGAGACATCGTTATAAATACGCAAGGAGATATTCGACGTGTGGCCAATGTGGTGATTGACAAATTCTATCTCTGTATTTTTTAAAATAATTACTGTTCACTGTTGTCAATGGAGTTGAAGATTGAACGATCAATTCATGGTTGTTTGCTGAAAACCAACTTCCCCAATTTTCGCGGAGGCATCAATACGACAGTCATCGTCTCATCGGTCGCTGTTCAGAAAGAAGTCAGTAGCAAACCATCAGAAGTAATCTCGTGATTTATTATTGTAATATTTGTTCACAGACCTTAGTTCAATTATTATTTTTATATGTTGGTGTAACAATAAAGAAATCTCAAGCGGCCAATCGGTGTTTTGGTTTTTTCTTCCGTTATTACTAAGCGTTTCTGAAAACTGCAAGGAACAGCGTGGGCCCGAGCGCAGCAAGAGCTGGGTATTGACGGTTAATGAGTCGTGACTGACATGAGGTGTCCAAGCAACAGTAACACTATATAGCATGTGTTGGCTGCCCTGTTAGCCATCATCAACCAGTTGATCATGGGAAAGGGGAAAATGAATTAAATAAATTAGATACTGAACTGAGCAAGAAATCCCTTTGATATGATAGAGACGAAAGCGCCTGTAAGCCATCCTTCTAAGAGAAAGTCAAATATGGTAGAGCAAGCTCCTAGGAGTATGCCTAATTGGTGTCAAGTGGAAAGCCAATTATATCCAATCACTAATTCTAGACAAACAGCCCAGCAAGGTAGTAGGTATTATTCTGCGCATCCACCACGTAAATCCTCTGTTAATCAGCCCACTTCTAATGCTCTATCAACTGAAAGTTATAGAAAATCCCTTAAACATTGGCCACAGACCACATTAAGCAAGCCAACAGAACGCATTCATACATCTTATGTATCTACTGGGGAGCATGTGCCGATTTCTGCACAAAACTTGCTATGGTTTGATGACTACCCGAAACAGATACCAACGCTTCATTCTTATATTGGCAACAAATTACCGAATATTCATATCCGTTATACCTTCAGGCAGGATTTCCACCGGAGTCAGTTAACAGAAATACCTGGCATCATGCATATAGCACGCATGATATCAGGTCAATTCCTTACTGGCATAGCAAACAGTCTACAGCTAGGGCAAGTCATATTTCTCGGGAGATGGCTGACACAGTATCGACACCAAACATGGGTACTAGTATCTCTAAAATAATAATATCTGATTATCACACAGGTGTTTCTCACTGCATACCCTATCCAAAGGAAAGTCCAACCCTGACTTCCACCTCACAAACATATTTGAAGTCTTCCTATGATCCAAAGATATTGGTAAATGAGTCTGAAAACATGTATATAGAGGATTCTCACGGATTATTTTATCAAGATGTTGTCTGCTCACTGAAACCATGTAGTCAGTGTTTATCTATTATCCCAGTAAATAAGAGATCAATTCTAAGCAAACACCTAAAACTAAGTATATTAGCCTCCATATGCAGACCGTCATTGATTGTGATCATTGAAGCCTGGTGCACAAGTGAAATTTCCAGCGACAGCCTAAGGATTGATAGATACATCCTGTTTCGAGGGGACAGACAGAGAGGTCGTGAGGGTGGAACACCAATTTACTAACAACAATCATTGAGCGCAACCCACTTTAGTAACCCAATTCTCTCAAAACACAATGACTAAATCTGGGTCGAAATAAAAGTTGTCAGAAGAAAACTTATATATGTGGATTGTGTGAACCGACACTCTTTATCCAGCAAAGAATAGGACAATATGCTCAGCAATATATTTATTAACGTATAATTATATTTAAATAGTTTACACACAATGATAAGTTTTGTTATTGGTAATATTTCGAGCAAAATTACTGCCCGTGTTCACACCACTGTTGGAATTGTTTTATTCACACATTTATGATTTGTACTCAAATATATAGCTCATTATTATTATTTTTTGCTCATTCATGTTTTGTGTGTGCATATGTGTGTTCAGAATTATACTCCACATTCATTCATGTGTTCGTATTTAGAATTATATTCCAAGTTTTTGATAGTTGTACTGAGTCACCCTTGATACATGTGTCCGGTGTGACTTCAATGAATATCGATTCTGTTATGAGTCTTTCTTTCCATTTGTTCATGTTTGTTTTTAGAATACACACATTTTCCCAATCGATATTGTGGTTTTTGTCCCATGCATGTGCGGCTATCGATGAATTTTCTTCAAGATTTTCGTAAGCTTGTGCCCCTGTTGGTTGACCTTCAGTTGGGCGTTCACTCTCATGTTCATTCACTCTTATTTTGAGTGATCTGGACGTTTGGCCCGCAGATTTAGTTGGACAGTCAGCACAAGATATTTTATAAATCAAATTGTTTTTATCCATCATTTTTATGAGATCTTTCAGTTGATTTATTTTATTTTTGATTAGATTTGTCGGTTTAAAGGTTGTTCGAATGCTGATATTTTTGAGGTTTCTTTGTATTGCCTCTGATGTACCATTTTTATATGGTATTGCGACTGTTTTTTTCCATTCTTCCTTCTTGTTATTCTCCGGTTTTACCCTCTTTTTTCTCTCTTTTATATTATCTTTTATAAATTCTCTAGGGCAGTTGTTTTCGAGTAGCATTTTGAATAGGACTTTTATTTCTTTACGCTGGTCCTCTGGTGCTGTTGTAAGTCTACGTATTCTATCTGCAAGACCTTGTATTAATCCTCGTTTTACCGAGAGTGGATGAGCTGAGTAATAATCAAGGAATATTCCAGAATGTGTGGCTTTTCTATATATCGTTGTTTTTATGCTACCATCTGTCATTCTTTGTAGTTTGCAATCTAACATGGGCAGTTCTCCAATTTCATTCTCTAGTTCCATAGTGAGTTTTATTGAGTCGACGTGTCTGTTTATGTGTGAGAAAAGCTTCTCAGTATCGTTTTTTTCACTATTACTAGTGTGTCGTTTACATATCTCCACCAACATTTTAGTGATGATCTGAATGGTTTAAGGGCATTCTCCTCCCAATAATCCATGAATATGTCAGCTATAATTGGTGAGATATGCGATCCCATAGCTACTCCCTATTTTGTTGGTATATTTTTCCTTCGAATGTGAAATATGTTGTTGTCAGACAGAATTCCACCCCTTTTATTATTTCTTCCACGGATAACTGTTTTCTGTCTTTCAGGCCATTATCTTCATTTAGTTTCTCTTTCAGTGCAATCATAGCCATTTGAATGGGTATTTTTGTATAAAGACTGTTTACATCAAAGCTAACTAGTATTTCTTCCTCCTCCATTTTAGTGGTTTTTATTCGCCTCACTAATACAAATGAATCTACTATTCTAGCTTTTGAGTTGTCTCTTGTCGGTCTTAGTGTAAGAACAGAAGACAAGGGCCAGGCAACAGATCGTTTTATTATGAAAATCAACACGTATTTATACATCTTTCAACTACATTTTTATAGACAAGCGCAGTCATCTGATTGGTTGTTTAGGTAGACAAACGCAGGCTTCTGATTGGTTGCTTCGGGATTCCTTGACAAATAGAGTTCTCTCTGCGAATCATATTTTGCCACGTTAACTTTGCTGTGATTGGTTGTTGACTCAGGCTTGTTCATATTTTCTCACGGCCCATAATTGTGACCTAGACCTTAACGTAGATTACTGCCAACCAATCGGCTAGCAGCCTGCTCTCACCACATTAGTAGTGTCGAGAGGAATCTGGATAGCATATGCGTTGGTGTGTTTCTGAAGTCTTATTGGATATCCCTCTTTATGCAATTTTATCTTACTATATACCCTAAGTACATTACAGGATTTTGGCACAATTTCAAACCATTTTGACTTACCAATTACCTCTTTCATTTGTCTAACTACCTTTGCTGTTTCTTTCATTGTTTTGTTGATGATTGTTCCAGCTGATTTAGTCATTATGGTATAGGGTCCAGATTGTAGATGTTCATTCATCTTTTCATTATATGTTGTTTTGTTAAGGAAAGATATTAATGAAGTAAAAGAAAAATTGAAAGAAGTAGTTGAAAAAGAAAAGTATGAAAGCATACTGCAAGTTGCACAAAAACGAAAAGAAACCACTTATGAAAAAACAAAGAAGAAACAAATCAAAAAATTCAATAAACTCATGATAGCGAAAACTCCGAATGACATACAAGTAACTAAAGCCAATTGGATTGTATACTTGTCAGACAGAAAGCTAACAGAAGCAGAGGAAGGTGTGCTGATGAAAGGAATGAACTTCAATATCAGCAACAAAAGATTAAAACCTGAAGACATCATAACTGTAATTGAAACAGCACTCGAAGGATGTGACAAGCAAAAAGCTGAACTGGTACGAGCACAATGTGCACTTACCTTTAAAAAGCAAAAGGCAGAAAAACGAAATATAACGAAGGAGGAACTAAAAGCACTTCAAGACATAAAAGCGGATAAATCCATTGTCATTACTCAAGCAGACAAAGGAAACACAACGGTATTACTTAACAAAAAAACATATAATGAAAAGATGAATGAACATCTACAATCTGGACCCTATACCATAATGACTAAATCAGCTGGAACAATCATCAACAAAACAATGAAAGAAACAGCAAAGGTAGTTAGACAAATGAAAGAGGTAATTGGTAAGTCAAAATGGTTTGAAATTGTGCCAAAATCCTGTAATGTACTTAGGGTATATAGTAAGATAAAATTGCATAAAGAGGGATATCCAATAAGACTTCAGAAACACACCAACGCATATGCTATCCAGATTCCTCTCGACACTACTAAGACCGACAAGAGACAACTCAAAAGCTAGAATAGTAGATTCATTTGTATTAGTGAGGCGAATAAAAACCACTAAAATGGAGGAGGAAGAAATACTAGTTAGCTTTGATGTAAACAGTCTTTATACAAAAATACCCATTCAAATGGCTATGATTGCACTGAAAGAGAAACTAAATGAAGATAATGGCCTGAAAGACAGAAAACAGTTATCCGTGGAAGAAATAATAAAAGGGGTGGAATTCTGTCTGACAACAAAATATGTCAGTCACGTCTCGTAAATCGTTAATGCCCAGCTCTCGCTACTCTCGGGCTCACGCTGTCGCTTGAAGTTTTCAGAAACGCTTAGTAATAACGGAAGAAAAAACCAAAACACCAATTTTTGACTTGAGGATTCTTTATTGTTACACCAACATATAAATCAAGTATGACTAAGGTCTGTGAACAAATATTACAATAATAAATCACGAGATTACTTCTGATGGTTTGCTACAGACTTCTTTCTGAACAGCGACCGATGAGACGATGACTGTCGTATTGATGCCTCCGCGAAAATTGGGGAAGTTGGTTTTGAGCAAACAACCATGAATTGATCGTTCAATCTTCAACTATATTAACAACATATATCACATTCGAAGGAAAAATATACCAACAAAATAGGGAGTAGCTATGGGATCGCATATCTCACCAATTATAGCTGACATATTCATGGATTATTGGGAGGAGAATGCCCTTAAACCATTCAGATCATCACTAAAATGTTGGTGGAGATATGTAAACGACACACTAGTAATAGTGAAAAAACGATACTGAGAAGCTTTTCTCACACATAAACAGACACGTCGACTCAATAAAACTCACTATGGAACTAGAGAATGAAATTGGAGAACTGCCCATGTTAGATTGCAAACTACAAAGAATGACAGATGGTAGCATAAAAACAACGATATATAGAAAAGCCACACATTCTGGAATATTCCTTGATTATTACTCAGCTCATCCACTCTCGGTAAAACGAGGATTAATACAAGGTCTTGCAGATAGAATACGTAGACTTACAACAGCACCAGAGGACCAGCGTAAAGAAATAAAAGTCCTATTCAAAATGCTACTCGAAAACAACTGCCCTAGAGAATTTATAAAAGATAATATAAAAGAGAGAAAAAAGAGGGTAAAACCGGAGAATAACAAGAAGGAAGAATGGAAAAAAACAGTCGCAATACCATATAAAAATGGTACATCAGAGGCAATACAAAGAAACCTCAAAAATATCAGCATTCGAACAACCTTTAAACCGACAAATCTAATCAAAAATAAAATAAATCAACTGAAAGATCTCATAAAAATGATGGATAAAAACAATTTGATTTATAAAATATCTTGTGCTGACTGTCCAACTAAATCTGCGGGCCAAACGTCCAGATCACTCAAAATAAGAGTGAATGAACATGAGAGTGAACGCCCAACTGAAGGTCAACCAACAGGGGCACAAGCTTACGAAAATCTTGAAGAAAATTCATCGATAGCCGCACATGCATGGGACAAAAACCACAATATCGATTGGGAAAATGTGTGTATTCTAAAAACAAACATGAACAAATGGAAAGAAAGACTCATAACAGAATCGATATTCATTGAAGTCACACCGGACACATGTATCAAGGGTGACTCAGTACAACTATCAAAAACTTGGAATATAATTCTAAATACGAACACATGAATGAATGTGGAGTATAATTCTGAACACACATATGCACACACAAAACATGAATGAGCAAAAAATAATAATAATGAGCTATATATTTGAGTACAAATCATAAATGTGTGAATAAAACAATTCCAACAGTGGTGTGAACACGGGCAGTAATTTTGCTCGAAATATTACCAATAACAAAACTTATCATTGTGTGTAAATTATTTAAATATAATTATACGTTATTTGGTCTAATGCGAAATTCTCAAACTTTACTGATGTTAATATTTTTAGTGTTACAGCCAATCTTATTTTTAATTTTAAGATTATGTGGTGATTGACAATTTCTATCGCTGTATTGTTTAAATACTTACTGTTCACTGTTGATATGTTTCTTATATTAATTGCAGAATAATTCCGCTAAATACAAATTCCTGAGTTCTGTCCTCTCTGTGTTTTGGTTGGATTTGTGTAATTCGGTCATCTCGAAATACTAATATTACGATTACAATAAATTACTACAAATTGGCGTCGCGATGGAACTAAATAACCTGGGAAAATTTCCCAATAATGGGTCTCCGCGGGAGATTGCTGATTATTTGGAATGCTTCGATGCGTGGTGAATTTCAAAGAATGTTCAAGATGAAAAAAATACCAGCACATTTCATCGCTGCGATTGGGCTAGATGCGTATAGCCTAGTAAAGACCCTGTCGTTTCCAGATCAACCTATTTCTCTGTCATATGTCAAGATTCGTGAACTTCTGATAAATCACTTTCATGTGACTACATTTGAGACCAGAGAGAGGGCTCATTTCCATAAACTGGTTCGTGCTCCCAACCAGAGAATTAGAGACTTCATTCTGCAACTCCAAATACAAGCACTCAAGTGTAATTTTGGAAATCAGCTGCACACTCAACTACGTGATCGTCTAATTGCTGGAATCAATATTCCTAAGTTAGAGAAAGAGTTAATTCAGATTCCTTCTTGTACTTTTCAAACTGCTAAAGACTTATGTATTACATATGAAGATGTCAATAATGAATACTCTGCTCTCACTACGTCAGTATCTGATGTTATGCTTTCTAAAGTCGAAAATACAAGTGGTCATGGAAAGCATTCCAAACTGCCATCCACAGGTAATAGAATGCAGCCAGAGATCAAAAACATTAAACCGTGTTTATCCTGTGGAAAGTTACATCTACGAAGCACTTGCCGTTTTCGGGGTGCTAAGTGTTACAAATGTGGTAAAGTTGGACACATCAAGGCGGTTTGCAGAAGTTCGAATACTTATGTTGCTCAACATTCTTATAATTCTCCCAAGCTGTCTAGTAAAATGGAGTCAATGTGTCTTTCAACCTTTCAAAATACTCAAGCTAATCCAATGAAAACCTCCACTACAAGTTCAGCAACGCAAGCATCAACTGTTTTCAAAAATGAGGTAGCCGAGTTACAATGCGAACTGTCGAAAACATGAGAAAAACTGAATGAGATGAGAGAGCAACTGATTAAAATGTAGGAATTGATGCATATACATAGACTGCATCTGTTGAATGCAGAGCATACAAGTACCCGTGAAAGTCCTGCAAAACTTTTCAAATCTCGAATTCTCAAAAAGAATCTGATGTCCACGACTTCTAATGTACATTAATACAAAGGGAAAGACTATAGACCTTCTGTTGGAATTATACTACAGAAAATGGGAAATCGAGTGGTGAGGATATTAGACATCAAAGATAACTCAGTTCATAACAGACACCTGGACAAAGTGACAATAAATGAAGTAGGTCGTTCCAATTATTATTTTAATGATTCCGCTAATAATCCTGATTTTGTAGATAATTACGAAATAGGTCCAGATAATACTGATGAAAATAATATCACAGAATCAGTTAGAAGGTCGCAGCTACTTGCAAGCAAACCGAGACATCGTTATAAATACGCAAGGAGATATTCGACGTGTGGCCAATGTGGTGATTGACAATTTCTATCTCTGTATTTTTTAAAATAATTACTGTTCACCGTTGTCAATGGAGTTGAAGATTGAACGATCAATTCATGGTTGTTTGCTCAAAACCAACTTCCCCAATTTTCGCGGAGGCATCAATACGACAGTCATCGTCTCATCGGTCGCTGTTCAGAAAGAAGTCAGTAGCAAACCATCAGAAGTAATCTCGTGATTTATTATTGTAATATTTGTTCACAGACCTTAGTTCAATTATTATTTTTATATGTTGGTGTAACAATAAAGAAATCTCAAGCGGCCAATCGGTGTTTTGGTTTTTTCTTCCGTTATTACTAAGCGTTTCTGAGAAACTTCAAGCGACAGCGTGGGCCCGAGCGTAGCGAGAGCTGGGCATTAACGGTTTACGAGACGTGACTGACAGTTTCTGACGGTAGAAACAGATTCTGGCCGATTCGGATACCTGGTAACAGTTTGGATAGTCACCGTTCATCTTTCCTGGTGCCGGTCAAGTCCTCTTTGAACAAGCAATATCTGGAACGTTTTTGGAATTGGGTCAAGTTCAACAATGCCTGGGTCAAAGAAGGGACAGAGCGTCTTGGATGCAAACAGGAAAGTAAGTCATTGTGACTTGTCTGTTAATTGTAACGATGTGTCTGATGTTAAGCATGATATGGTTGATGTTACTGTTTCGCCGTTCAGGGATAATAGGAACATCAAACTCCCTAAGTTTGAACCACGGTGTTTTGATGGAAACCCGGCTGATTATTTACAATTTGTAAAGGAGTTTGAGATCATGCTGAGTGGATTTTATTAACTGATGAAATGAAATTGAGGTATTTGATGAGATATTGCACTGGAGATGCTGCAAGAGCTATACAGTGTTGTAAGTTTATGAGGCCAAAAGAGGGCTACGATGAGGCTATGAGCATATTACGTCAAAGGTTTGGAAGACCTTCAATGATTGTAAGGAACGTATACGAAGCTGTCAAAGGTAACGGCAGTCAACTTCAAGATGACTCCAAGGCACTTACTGAGTTTTTAGATAATCTTATGACTTATAAGAATACCTTGATTTCGATGAATTGCATGAGTGACCTCAACTCGAGTTTTATACTAGAAGTAATAGCAAGACGCCTACCTACTCGACTGCAAAGGAAGTGGGTGAAGATAAGCTCCCGTATGGAGGATGAGGGTATCGAGCCAAAATTTGATGATATCCTGAAACTGGTAAATATTAGTGTCAATCAATCTATGAGCAAGTTTGCCAGTCTATTACATCTCACCCCTAGAATAGAGCAGTCTGAGGGTAAAACGCAATCATTGATGACGAAAGGGCCTCAGAGAGGTGGATATCGAGAAGGCTCCATGATGTCTAGTAATGCATATAGACCTAGTGAGTGTAACAGGTTTCGTAGTACATCCTAAACAGATAAGTTACAAGATGCAAGACAAACACGGTTGTGTTTTACACGTTTGCAAGAGGTGCATACAAAGGTGAACTGTGAACCAGTGAGCAAGTTCAGTGATAAGCTAAATGTAAACTCCAGGCCTGACTCCGAATTGTGTGACGATAATTGTGCGGTCAGGAAGTCTGTAGTTGCAACTGGTAAGCCATTGTTGAATAGTACGTCACAGAAGAGAGTTACAGTCTCAGAGGACAGTTCTGACTCCACAAGTTTACGAGGTATTACTAGTCAGAGTGATGGTATAAAATCTCTGGGGATTTGTAAGAAGGAACCCAAATTGTCTACTTCTGTTATTAAAGAGTTTGAAAATGATGAAGTCGACATGTAAATTGAATACTCGGGATAATGATCATGATACTTCACAGTTGTCTTTGGTTGATCATGATGAGATGAGGGATATGCCTACTACTGCTAAGTTGAACAAAGGTTCTGTACAACTTGAACGTGAAGTAGAAATAAATGCAGATTCGGTTGCAGAAGGCACGCATACTTGTGAGACCGTCAGTGTAAGTGATCAGCATGTAGCCCACCTATCATCAGATGCCAGTGCTAAGCCTGAGCTGATAGTAAAAGACGGCAGTGGTGGTGGTCTTGCAGGTAGACAACTTTCTGAAAGTCGAGCAACAACAGCTTTTGATCCACCGCTAACTTCATCAACTGATATCAATCAGTCGTCGTTGGTGCTGTCATCCACAATGAAACAGACACCCATCATCTCAAGTATCTTGTGCAATGACTATGCTAGTATCAGTTCGTTTGAAAGGACGAATATCAATGGTCAGTTTAGTGAGGATAAGCCAAGTGTAAACGAGAGAGTAATTGTTAAATTGACGTGCACGAACAAAGGCATTTCTAGTTTCAAGTTACTAATTGAATGTTATTATCTTTGGTGTAAATTACTCTGTTTCTACACTAGGTTGATGAGATATGTCGTGTGTTTGTTGGTCATCTATATTCTACGATACAATGACATGGGCGTGTTGCCGTTCAGATTTGAGGATATAGCTGATAGAAGGAAGTTAGCAAATGAACTCTGCAACGATTTTCCAACCTAGAGCGTCAACCTGAGAAGGGTTGTAGGCGTACTGGTGTAAGTCCTACAGTTCTTCAAAGGGTAGTTTGTCATGCCGGAATCCACAACATTTGATGTAGTGATTGTACATATGTTTGTGTTAAATAATTGTGTGAGTTCCAATTGATGTAATTGTTGGTTAACCTGTTTGTGTCCGGACATTCCACAACTTACAATCGTCAACCTTTGAAGGGTTGTAGGCGTACTGGTGTTAGCCCTGCGATTCTTCAAAGACATCAAGACATGAACTGCGAGTTTGTGTGTACAGTTTGTATATACGTGTGGTGTGTCATATCAATTGGTGTTTGTTGGATTCATTGTGTTTACTTGTTGTTTTCGTATCTTGTTGTTATTGCATAATTTTGTTAAAATTTTCGTCGTGATTACTTCTGAAGTTGTTTCGAGTCTTCTACATCCGTGAATGAATTGATTGATGTTAGAGACAGCAGATGGGGCGTATACACCGGGAAGGTTAGGCTAGTTCTGAGAATGAAATGCACACGGAGATATTTGTTAGCTGCGGTCCGACACGCCGGGGAGAAAGAGTGTAAACGACTGAGGCTCGCATGCGTCACCACTACTAGAACTGAGGCAGAATGAGTAACAAGCGATTGCAGTGGTAATTGATAGTGAGTAGATAAGAGGATGTGCGTAGAGTATCATGAGTTGGTGCTATGGTCACGTTGCATTCTGCAAGAGTCATTCTAGCAAGTGGCGATTGTGTTGCAAGTGGAGCGCTTAAACTTGAGGCGCAGGTCGTCATTGATGTGTGAGATTGTGCTGTGAGTATGCTTGTGGTGTGTTGGCTTTTCTGTTTGTTTTTCATTTCAGCTCTGTCCGTGTGACCCAGGTTCTCGCAATGGAATCCAAGTCAACGTGTATTGGTCGTGATGGAAAAAAGGGTTGGATCCCTTTTTTGCCGGGGAGTGTCAATGTAGTTGAAGATTGAACGATCAATTCATGGTTGTTTGCTCAAAACCAACTTCCCCAATTTTCGCGGAGGCATCAATACGACAGTCATCGTCTCATCGGTCGCTGTTCAGAAAGAAGTCAGTAGCAAACCATCAGAAGTAATCTCGTGATTTATTATTGTAATATTTGTTCACAGACCTTAGTCATACTTGATTTATATGTTGGTGTGACAATAAAGAATCCTCAAGTCAAAAATTGGTGTTTTGGTTTTTTCGTCCGTTATAACTAAGCGTTTCTGAAAACTGCAAGGAACAGCGTGGGCCCGAGCACAGCAAGAGCTGGGTATTGACGGTTTATGAGACGTGTCTGACAGCTCTTGATATGTTTCTTATATGAATTGCAGAATAATTCCGCTAAATACAAATTCCTGAATTCTGCCCTCTCTGTGTTTTGGTTGGATTCGTGTAATTCGGTCATCTCGAAATACTAATATTACAATTAAAAAAATTACTGGAGATTATCGTATGCGGTTTGAACAAGCCGGTATCATCATGGCCTTCATTCCTGGGACCCCAAATATATGATCATCTCCTGAATTCCGTCATCTCAAGAGGGCGGACGTAACCCATAAATTCACCTATTAGATCCGCAATTATCCTAGATTTTATTTTCCGGAACAACATAACATCATCTACAGTAGATGTGGGACATAAATTTTCAGGCAGTGACCATAAAATAGTAGTAGTATGTTCCTTCGACATCTTTCCTGAAACAAAACGCAGAGATGAAGCTGGCCAGACACCTATGAGATTGTACACACATGCTGGCTGAGACTTGTATCAGCGCCTAATTAGATGTTCTAATTGGGACTCGTACTTTTCGAACGAGTCCTTAGAGGTGATTCTTAACAACATTTATCAGATTATTAACTCAATTTATGAAGTCATTGCAACTGAGAAGATTCTTACCTTCAGATTCCCCTAAAGCTATTATATTCCGATATCGCTTAGGAGAAGTCTACCAAACCAGTCAGTAAAATACTACATATATTGTGACTTATCATCATTAATTGCCATTACGTCCCTTATCAACAGAAGTGAAGACTTGAGAAATATAGGCCTCAGAAACAAAGAAATGCGGGTCATTCTGGCAGCGCATAACTCAGGAGGAATAGCCAAACTTTTCAAAAGTAGGTTGGTGAACTCCAAAACAGCCTATCCGAAAATAATATATTTAGACGGCATTGCTTAAGAAAATACTGAGGTGATATGTGAATTGTTTAGCAAGCACTTCACCAGATTATACACCTTAGAGAACGATGAGGTCGCGGATTTCCCATGTAAAACAGACGAATATTTAAGTGATATAATTTTCACCACACATGAGATCGATAAAGCTGTCGCAAATCTTAAACTTAGTAACACTATTGGTCCAGACGGTATATCTTCTACTCTGCTGAAAAAACGGTGGTAATGACATAGGTTTACTCCTACTCAAGTTATACTCAATTTTACTGAGCGATGGGACATACCCTACCTGCTGGAAGAAGTCTTATATTGTACCTATCCGTTAAATACTGGCTTGTGACCAACACCAACAACTACCGCTTCATCAACACCACGTCTGTAATTTCACGTGTAATGGAAAAGACAGCAAACACTCAAATCATAAGTATAAGTAACTCTGGAAATAATTATATTAGCAACCACACTTTTTAATGTGCATATATAGTTAATAATACGAAGCCATTTTTTGTGTCGAAATGACTTTACTCAGCCAAGAACTACCTTTTCTCATATACTTTTCTAAAACGTATAATTTTAATAATATTTCGCAGTATTTTTAACATAACATAAGTTGGAGTGTTACTTTGCAATGTCTAATGCGTACGTATGAAAATCGGTCATAACTAGCATAACTAGCTCTGTTAACTGGCTGTTTTCTTTAGGATCATTATAAATAATTTTATCACTAATTGTCCCACTACCCACTTTACTCTGCTAATTAGACTATAACGTATTTGCTGTAATACTAGCCACTTCTATACTTTATTTTTCTTGAATTAAACGCAATTTCCTAGGCGTTTGTAAAAAATGCTTGTACACATGTATGCATGCATAAAGGTGATACTGCTTAGAATGTCCTCAGATATGGATGTATCTAGTGACCTAATGGGAAGCGCTTGTCATGGAAGATATTAATGTACAGCATACCGTAAGATTGGGACAGGCCCAAAGCAGTACAACGCAGCAAATACAGTTGTTGCGAAAAAATCTCGGAGCTTAACATCAAAAAGGAGGGAGGTTTGCGCATGCTGATCAGCAGATTTGGTAGTGGTCACGAATGTGAACCGCTCCGATTTGTAGGACAGCAACACCAATTTTTTGACAGCTCGAAAATTAACAACAGTCTGGACCCTCAACAAAACAAAAAAATAATAGTCAGGGTCGTACAGATCTTAATTATAAATAAAAAAGTGCTTTTGCTCCCACCATCTACAAGCCCGTTCAGCCTCTTGTTGAGATGCTACCCATTGGGCCCAACAGAAATTCGCGAGGCATCTTGGAGGTCACGTTGTTCTACGTCTTCTAATCTTTGAATTCACTCCTCATTTAAATACCACTTACCTACCTCACAATAACCCTTTCATTTAATCACTATTATACTGTATTTGATCTTAACTACCTAGGCCTTTATTAAAAGCAAAAGTCTGGTTGCTTTGATTAAAAGTACGACAACACGAACGTTTGAATAAAGTTATATTTTCATTGGAAACGTCATAGTCTTCATGCTTAGACCAATATGGTTAGCATTAAACATTGCAAGCGTACACTGTCATTCCAAGGAGTCTCCACCTCCTTCTTGCATATACCTTGTGGATGCACGTTCAATGATATATTATCTATAATTGTATTCTATGCCATTTTGCAGTTTCACAGGTCGTTCTCCTCTTCCGGAAATAGCTTACAATCAGGTGATGGCATAGCACTTATCCAAATATACTCTGTTCACTGGTTGACCATGATTACACTGCCTTATGTGGGATCATTATCCTCACAGGCACAATATACCCATGTACCTTCCAATATTTCAACTATTGATCTATGCTGTGCTAACGCTGCGCTTAATTGTGCAGTGTTTAGAGTTGAAACATATTTACCTTATATTTCATGGTCATAGTTCCCTAAACATACAAATGTAGAGTTTCTGTGATCCACCAAATCTAATTCACTAGGCATTACTTGGATTGTAGGATAATTTGCAAGTTGCACTTTTGCAATACTTTCTTTAAAACAGACGAAATTAGTGTAAAGGTAGTCTAACGTTTACTTCTATGGACTACATGGACGCATCCTCATCGGACAAAGCATAGAATGGCAGTCGAACCTCTTCCTCAACTTCTTTCATCGACTTCGAAAAGGTCTTCGACAGCATTAACAAAGCAGTTATTTGGAAGCTACTTCAACTATAGGGCATGCAGTGTGGGAATATTTATTATCCTCATCTAACCGCAGCTATATGACACTTCCACGTGCCAGGTCATCCACAGCGGAAAAATCATTGAGGCTTTCGATGTGCATGCAGGAGTAAGAAAAGGCTGCATATTATTGTTTCCTTTTAATCCTAGAAGAACAGGGCCTCAGCCGCACGTCTCCACTGCGTTCGGTTCTCTGCTAAAATTTTCACCTGCCTCCAGGTCTGCCCACATGCTTCCAAATCCTCTTCATATGACCTCCTCCATGTCACCCTTGGACGCCCAGCTCACCGTTTGGTGAGGGCTCTTAGCCAAAATTGGTGGACAGTAATTTATGTCAATGTTCATGTCCCCAATATTGGTCGTGAGAAAAAATGAGAACGAAGGCTTCGCGTAGGCGGATATAGTTAACATATAGATGATCTGACATTCAAGAAACAGCCACAAAGAGATGCAAGGTTAACTTTTTGTGAGAAGCAACCAATCAGAAGACTGTGTTTTTCTGCTAACAATAATCTATAATATGTACATGAAAATCTATAAATATGTGTTCATTTCATTAATAAATGATTTGTCTGGCCCTTGTCTTCTGTTCTTACAACCGCTTCCCTTCAGGGTTCCACTCGAGGACTTGTCTAGTGATATCACTTGATGGTTTCCTCAGAGTATGGCCAATCCACCTCCATTTCTTCTTGCGTATTTGTTGCGCAGTCGGTTCCTCGTTGGTTTGCTCCCGGAGATCTCACCTTGTTGCTGATCCTTTCTGTCCACCAGATTTTAAGTAGTATTGAGCGAAGACAGCTGTCGATAAAGGTCTGTAGCTTGTTTGAGGTTCTCTTCGCGATGCACAGTGCAAGTCTCTGATCCGCATAGTAGCACTGACTCCACATTGGAGTTAAAAATCGGGATATTATTTTTAATGCTGAGTACAGTTGACCTTCACACAGACTTGAGAGTAATGAAAGCTTGTCTTGCTTTTCCGATTCTTGCTTTGATATCCTCGTCAGCTCCGCCTGTAGTTGAAACGATGCTTCTCAGGTGTGTAGGCAAAGGGGTTTGCTTCCTTCAGATTTCTCACATTGATGCTGATCGTTGTCTGTTGATATTGGCCAGGAATCTTCATCACTACATCTGTTTTCTCTATATTCACCTGAAGACCTGTCTTCTCTGGATGCTTTTTCTGCCAACTTGTTGCTTTTCGTTTGCATATCTTCCAGTTTGTGAGAAATCAGACATATGCCATCGGCGAAGTCCAGATCCTCCAATTTTTGTATGTGTTCATTTCTTGCCTGTTTCCTCGTTGCCCGCTGTCTGTCGCATCATTTAGTCTACTGCAATCGAGAAAATCATTGGTGATAGTAGGCAGCCTTGTCTTACCCCCGTCGTCACTTCCGAGGATTCCCTGAGTTTCCCGTTGCGGATTACCCGGCACGCAGCATTGTCTTACAACTGTTGGATGAGATGTACAGTTGTCGGTGGCACCCCTTGGTAGTAGCGAGGATGTTGTCAAATCACACCGCAGTCGACGCTTTTGAAGGCCTTTTCAAAGTCAATGAAGTTGAGGTAGGGAGCTAACTGTCATATCAGGCTCCGTTCAATGATTATTCGTAGTGTTGCGATTTGATCGATGCAGGATTTACCCCTCCTAAATCCAGCCTGTTCCGGTCGAAGCTTTTTCATTTAGGGCGGCGTGTTTGATTCTCTCCAGGATAGTGCGACTTAGTATTTGCTTGAGGTGGACAGGGACATAATGCCACGCCAGTTCTCGCATTGACTCAAGTCCTCTTTCTTTGACAGTTTGAATAAGTAGTCCTTCTCCCAATCTGCACCTTCTCCGTTAGTGGTGTCATCAAGTCCGCTGATGTCTCGGGGTCTATTTTCATTGCCTCTGCTGGAATTCCGTCTGGTCCTGCTGCTTTTCAAGTTTGTAGCATTAATGTTGCATTCAGGACTTCTGTTCTCGTCGGGAGGGGGTTGATTTTCACTGGTAGTTCTGCTTCCGCGGTCGGTATTATTGGGCGTGTTGTAGGTGGTGGTCGATTTAGAAGTCTTTTGAAATGTGCAGCCCAGCGTTTCCTTGGTTCCATCTCTTTGGCGACTGACTTTCCAATGTCATCCTTCACTAGCTTTATTTGTGTCGAACATTTCCCCGATAGGAACCTAATTGTTTGGTAGAGTATTGCAAGGTCCCCCTTGCCTGCTGCTTGTTATGCTTCATTTACCATAGATTATTAATGTTTTTTTTGTGTTCCCCGGCACATTGTATTGTAGCTTGCATTCAACTCCTGTTTTTGTTGCTAATCGGTGCACTGGCTTTGAAAAAGAAGGGTGGCATTTTAACGTTGTGCAGTAAATTCTGCTTTTATTGTTTAAACCACATCAGAAGCTTTTTAGTTCACTTTAACTGATTTATTAAATTGAGGTGTTTTTCATTTTATTCACATTTTGTATTTTGGCTGGTATTAACCTCACTGTTTTCACGTACATATAATTGTGTAGTTGAAAAATTTAGAGTTATGGGCCCAACTAACAACTGTGGGCGACCGAACTGCCACTTTCCGGTGGATGATGGGATGCAGTGTGACAACTGAAGCCTATGTTTCCACAAAGTTTGCATTGGTTTATTACCAGTAGCCTATAAGAGATGTTGAAAGCCACCATCTCCATGGCTGTGCAAATTTTTCAGTAACCCGTTGGATGTACTCATCTAAGTGGCAGCAGGACTCTTGATGTCCAAGAAATTGTCGAAAGACGTAACTGAAAAGCCTGCACCAGAAATCTTAGTCAAGCATGGCCGTTCAGGACTTAGTTGTAAGACTGAGGGTGTGCCACCTCCTGAAGCTTCAGAAGCAAAAGAATTACAGAGTGCCAAGATATCTGTTGCTGCAAAGCGCAAAAAACAACGGAAATCCAAAAGAGCAAGTAGTGCAGGCATGGAAACACCAGGGTGTGAAATAGCTACGCCAAAGCGCAGCGTGTCCAGTGCACTAATGGCTTCTAGTCGCGGTGAAAGCAGGGTGGGAGAAACGGACTTCACTTAGTTAATGCAGAAAAGTAAGAAGCAAAATAGACCTAGGAAAGAAACAGTAGCCGAGTTTAACAACAAGGTCTCAACGGCTGTTAGTACCAGCCAAACTCGAAAACCCGCGGACTCTAGTTACAGTGTTATCATCTGGAATTTGGAGGAATCTAAGACGACAGATCCAGCTGCCCGATATGCAGATGATCTGAAGGCTATTAGCACCATTATCCGGGAAATACTTCTCGAAAAACAACTAAGGTACATATAAGAAAGGCCATCAGGATCGGAGAACGAAACCCCGATGCTATAGAAACTTCTCGACGATTACTTAAGATGGTTTTAGGGAACAAAACAGAGAGGGGCACCATCCTCAACAACGCGTTCAAGATCAACGATAAAGTTTAAAAATAAGGCCTGATTGACCTTTAGATGATAGAATCAAAAGAAGAGAAGCCGTGGCTGAACTAAAGGCAAGGCTAGAGAAAGGCGAAAAAGATCTCAAGCTATTGGGTTTTCAGGTGGTGAGGTCTCGGAAACCGATGCTTCCGAGACCTCTCTTGTGGAATTTGCAACCCGTTTGTAACGCGTTACTTGCCACTTCGGCTTTTTGAACCGCATCACTAGTAGTCGCGAAGCACGTAAGCTAGTAGTTGCTGGTGTCGCTGCCTCCAAGAAATGAAAATCCCGTGGCCAGCTGCGTTTGAAGAAGAGACATACGGAGCTTCTTACGTGATTTCGAGGCCGTCGATATATCTAGGGCATTTGACATGGCATCTCACAGTATTCTCTTTGAGAAGCTGTACTCTTGTGGAATTCGCAACCCATTACTGAACTGGTTAAAATCATTTCTAAGCAACAGGGTACAAATAACCAAAGTTGGATCTGTATTGTCTCATCCTAGGCAGATCTCAAGTGGGGTCGTGCAAGGTAGTGTCCTAGGTCCACTTTTATTCACAGTCTACATTAACAGCATTTGCAAGTGCTTCACCTTAGGTAAACCATTCCTATATGCTGACGACCTCAAAGTCGTCTACTCCTGCTACACTCATGAATTAAGCGATATGGTTAATAAAATACATCTTGAACTAAGTAGTCTCTCAACATGGTGTGCTGAATCCTGTCTAAATTTTAACATTGACAAATGCGGCTGGATTTGTATCGGCAACAGTAACCTTGATCTAACTCTTGAAATAAATGGGCGAAAACTAGCCAAGCTCAACTCAGTCGTAGATCTCGGTATTAGATACTCTAGTAACCTAACGTTCTCTGAACAGACTGATTATGCCAGACGTAAAACACGAAGGCTGATAGGATGCATAACACGCAATTTCTTTTGTTGTGAAACTAGGGTTTTATTATACAAAGTATGTGTCCGACCTATCTTAGAATACTGCCCGTTTATTCTTAGCGGACTCAGACAAAATGACAAGCTTAAATTAGAGGGAGTGCAACGGCAGTTTACCTCAAGAACTCTTGGTTTAGAAAGTGGTCTGGAATACCATGCATGAGCGATGCGACAGACTAAGATTAGAACCACTCTGGAAAAGACGTCTTAAGCTAAACCTTATCTTTTACTACAAGCTAACTAATCTTCTCTTGCATTCCTCCGAGCCAATAACTAAACCTACCGCTGTCATCAGTTACAATCTTAGAAATCATCACAACCTAGCTGCTACAGAGCACTGTCAGACTTACGTGTGGCACAACTTCTTCTTAAATAAGTTTTCAGTCATTTGGAATAGGGTACCAGCTAATGTGCGTGATGCAAACACACTTCCAGTGTTCATCTCCTCAGTCACCAGACTGCTCAAAGATGACAATGCACCTCTACGTTTGACTCTTACACCCTCTTTTCACCCTACATAGATATTTTAAGTTCTTTAAACGTGTAGTTACAACAAACTACAATTATAAATTTTAATATTATTGGAACTAGATGATAAACATTTCTACACAGGACAGGAATATTAGTTCACACATAATATAAAAGTTAGCATAACGGGACTAGTTAGTTAGTGCACAAAAATAACCGTAGTTACTAAACAGAATATATATGTATATATTTATTAAGGACTCCTCCTGCTTTCTTTTGTGTTGCTGTTGTTTGTCTTCTTTTTCATCTCACCATTTCAGCTTCCATTTGACTTTTTGAATGAGAATGAATTATGTGGATATTTGACCATTTACAATGACAAATGATCTGCAAACATTATTGGTCCCATATCTTTCAGTTGCCTGGTTAATAACGAATTAACTTTCCCCACGGTGAAACCTGGATTACATTTGTGGAATATACTCTTATACCAATGGAAAAGTATCAATTTGTAATACAACGTCACGATTGTAACTTATAACATAACTGATCGTATCTGTAAAATAGCTTCCTTATTACCCAATTTGGATATAAATCAAAAATAAGATTCGGATTTGTACACACCTAAGTTATATTGAGGAATTACTTCAAGCTTTATTTTTTCCCAAGTATTTTTAATCCATCCAAAACATACTTGGGTTTTTTTGTTAATGCGAAGTCAATAATACTACATCTCACGATGTGCTCCATTGAATGACTGGTTATCATATTGTTCCCACAAACCAAAGACAAAAACATCACTAACTTGAACAAAGGCAATTTGACGATCGGAGTTATTTACAGAAGTCCTGCTAGCCAAGCTGATGACTTCGTTCAAAATCACTTGAGGGCGTGGGGTGGTGGAAATAGGTGTCTGATTGTTGGTGACTTTAATGCTCCATATATTAATTGGGGGAAGTAAACTCCGCTAGTTTGTATACCTGTTTCAATAGGGAGCTCACATTGGCAGTGCTTCAATATGCACTCGTGCAACTTATGCATGCACCAACACGGTATCACCCTTAACATGATCCATCTACTCTACACTTGGTATTAAAACACCAGAAGGAGGAGGTTGGTAACATTAGATGCCTTCAGCCGTTTGTCAACGGTGACCACATAGTCATTGCTTTTACGTTTAAGATTCACTCTCTAGTACACAGGTCAAAATCTGCTCGTCCAAACATTTGGAAAGCGAATATACAAGGAGTCCGGAACGCAGCAACTGCGGTTGACTGGTCAGTTGATGCAAGTCGGACTGTCGAGGAAGCTTGTATAGGATTTAGGAATACACTAGATTGTGTCACTTCACCTTTTATGCCTTGGTACACTCCTCGAAAGCTATCGCATAAGCCACCTTGGATCACTAGTGATTTAAGGAGGCTGTTAAGACGGCAAAAGAACTTATGGGACCAATTTATTATGACACGAAGGGATAATTTTCAGAAAGACTACCGCAAAATTCGAAATCTCTGCAAGTATGCGATTAACAAGAGTCGTATGGAGTACGAGAGATGGCTAGTACTCGATTGCGTTCATTACCCAAAAAGGCTATACTCGTATATTAAACGTAGGACTGAAACTAGCAGTGGTATACCGTCACTCATAACCATTAGTGGAGAAGCGGCTGAGTCAGACGAAGGGAAGGCTGATAACCTCTCTGAATACTTCTTCTCGTCTGATAGTACCACCCAGGGATATGGCGAGGTCACTGCGAGAAACTAGAGGAGGAGTTTGAGTTCCTTGAAAATATATTGAAGAGAAATGGGTATCCTCAAAGGTTCATCAACAAGTATGGAAGATCTGAAGTCACAAAGTAAAACAAATCACAGTGGAAAAAAGCCAGTCTACGTTCAGCTTGATTATAAAGGTGAAAATATTGCAGCGATGATCAACAGAAGGCTGAGTACATCACTAGCCATAGCCTATCCTGCAGCTAAGCTCGTTCCCGTCTATCGAACAACTTGCTCTTTGGTGCAATCAAAAATCGATAGATATCCTTCTCATGTTACCTCCAACTGTGTATACAAATTTACATGTATCTGCGGGAGCAGTTACATTGGAAGGACAGAAAGAAGGGCATATCTACGATTTTCTGAACATGTACCAAAAAGCTTACGTCTAAAGGGAACAAATGCTTTAAACAGTGCCATCACCAGGCATCTTCTCGACACGGGTCATGAGGTGGACGTTGAAAAGTCGTTCAAAATTAGCAAAATAGCTCATTCTCCTTAAGTTTGCTGAAGCCATTTCCATCAAGCGCATGAAACCTGATTTATGCGTCCAGAAAGAAGCGGTTATCAGCCTTTCTTTGCCCTGGTAACTGGATAATTTCACCTCTCTTTCCTCCGAATGTGAAATGCTAAAAGTTTCCATTGTAATTGATTATTATTGTTCGGAATAGTGGTTAATATGGCATATTTCTATATGTATCTATGTCAGTCACGTCTCATAAACCGTTAATGTCCAGCTTTTGCTACGCTCGGGCTC
Source organism: Trichobilharzia regenti (assembly GCA_944472135.2). NCBI lineage: Eukaryota > Metazoa > Platyhelminthes > Trematoda > Strigeidida > Schistosomatidae > Trichobilharzia > Trichobilharzia regenti. The sequence continues at coordinate 61,016,071 of OX235270.1, forward strand.
ACGCTGTTCCTTGAAGTTTTCAGAAACGCTTAGTTATAACGGACGAAAAAACCAAAACACCGATTGGCCGCTTGAGATTTCTTTATTGTTACACCAACATATAAAAATAATAATTGAACTAAGGTCTGTGAACAAATATTACAATAATAAATCACGAGATTACTTCTGACGATGTTTCACTCTTCTTTCTGAACAGCGACCGATGAGACGATGACTGTCGTATTGATGCCTCCGCGAAAATTGGGGAAGTTGGGTTTGAGCAAACAACCAAGAATTGATCGCTCAATCTTCAACTCCATCGACAATATATTTTTAGTGTATGCGTATATTGATCGATTGATTTTTGTTTAAACTGAACTCTGTGCGAGTATGTTAAAATTGTTGTTGTAGGTATATTTAATAATGTCTTTGCCATGTAAGCAGCTGACGAGAAGGCAACGAAATAAAAGATGGTACCATTTTATTCTGCTAAAACTGTAGTTCTTGCTTTGTTCAAATTCATTAAGGGGAATAAATGTATGAAATATCCGGAACTTAATTGCCCGTCAAACGACCTACCGTGCATAACAAGCACGTGCATGCACCACATCATTACCACAAGACAACCCGTGACATCTAGAGCACGACAACTGGTTCCTGACAAACTGAGAATAGCTAGGAATAAGGTTGACCATATGCTTACCCTTGGCATCATTCGACCTTCGAATAGCCCATGGGCATCCCCACTTCATATGGTCCCGAAAAAGGATAGCAATGATTGGCGACCCACTGGTGATTACTGGAGAGTGAATGCTAAAACAACCCCTGATTGCTACCCGTTGCCTCGTATACACGACTTGACGGCAACCTAATCTGGCGCGACTATATTCTCCAAAATCGACTTGGTTAAAGCGTATAACCAAATCCCGATGCTCATAATATATATTTCTTCCTGTTTATGCAGGAACATACCAATTGTACAGGCATGGATAAGTTATTATATAAATTACACATAATTTGATGTATGATGAATTTACAGTTTGGTTGTTCTCTCTAACATGAGAGTTAGTCGGAACAGTCTGCTATAAAGTCTGTGTAGCACATAAAGAGATATAGAAATATTGTCTTCGCATTAAAAAAAACCAGAGATCAGATGAATGTAATACGGATATCTTGGAAAAAAAGCTTGAAGTCAATTCTCTTATATAACTTTGTTGTGAGCAACACCCTTGGTTTGAAGTTTATTGATGTATTATGTTGAGATCAGTGATATATTTATTCCACTTTTTCAGCAGTCTTATCTTAGTTTTATAACAGGAAAGAAATTTGACCGTGGATACGAAAACTAGATAAGGTCATATTAAGTTGTTTTACTGCATCAAATGGTGTCGAGGTCGATTCCAGAATTCTCCATTTGCTCCATTTGTGTCTGCATGGCGGACTGTATTCGTAAGTTCAGAAAAATGTTGAAAACCAGTTGCTTCTTCATTTCAGATCATGAATACTCATTTACAGCATGTTCGCCAGCGTCTTCAAATGGCAGAATTGGATCGTTCATGGAATTTGAGTGGTTATGATATAGATGGTTTGGAATTAATCCTCATTTCAGTTTAGATGCAGGGTTGTTCGACCTCGACCAGAAGATGAATAAGAGCAGCAGAATACCAGAAAGAGAAAGTATGTGAACATTAAAAGGATATTAATGTATATGTATAAATGTTTATGTCAATTCTATAACATATAAGTAAAAAATTACTTTTAATAATGGCAACAGAAGACATCCCGAAAACGGCTATCATTACGCCTTTCGGACTTTTTGAATTTCTACGTATGCCATTCGGTCTTCCGAATGCAGCCCAAACATTCCAACGCTTCATTGACGAAGTATTTCGCGGTCTCGACTTTGTATACGCATACTTAGACGACTGCCTCATTGCCAGTCCAGACAAGGAAACTCACCTTAGGCACTTGGACTTGGCATTTGAAAGGTTACGCCAACATGGTGTTACCATCAATATTCAAAAGTGTCAAATCGGTGTTGACTCACTCGACTTCCTGGGTCACACTATTGACTGCAAGGGCATTCGCCCACTGGCTACTAAGGTCGAGGCTATACTGAACTTTCCAGAGCCACAGACGGTGAAAAGTCTCCGCACTTTTAACGGCTTAGTAAGTTATTATCGACGCTTTATTCCCAACTGTGCCTCTCTGATTCAGCCATTGACAGATCCTCTTCGAGGGAATAACAAGTCCATAGAACTTGACGCGTCTGCTCGAAATGCTTTTACCCAGGTTAAAAAAGCTATTGCGAATGCCACACTTCTGATGTATCAGGATCCAACGGCACCGTTAAGTATCTCGGTTGATGCATCAAACACTGCAATCGGCGCAGTTCTACAACAGCTAGTTGACAATGAGTGGCAACCACTTGCCTTTTTCTCCAGGCGCCTTCAATTAGCTGAAACGAAGTACAGCACATTCGGCAGAGAACTTCTGGCTATGTACTGTGCTATACGTCATTTTCGACATTCAGTAGAGGGTCGTGAATTCATAATTTTTACTGATCACAAACCTCTGACGTACTCTCTGAACTCAACTTCAGATAAGTATTCACCCAGGGAATCACGACAACTGGATTACGTTTCACAGTTTACATCAGATATTCGCCATGTATCCGGAGTAAACAACACTGTGGCAGATGCCTTGTCGCGCGTTTGTTCCCTCACCCAAATCGACGGCATAGACCTTGCAAAACTGGCTCGTCTTCAAAAAGAAGATACCGAGCTTCAACATGAGTTGTCGAAAACAACTCTACAATTAGCTGAGAAACCCTTAGGTATGGGAAGAGATACTATTCTATGCGACATTTCCACGAGTACTCCTCGCCTCGTCGTGCCTAAAAGTTATCGCCGTAACGTCTTCAATACGTTGCATGGCTTATCTCACCCAGGTATTCGAACTACTGTCAAGCTCGTAACTAGTCGGTTTTGTTGGCCTGGCATTAATAAAGAAGTAAGGGAATGGGCACACACGTGCTTAGCTTGTCAAAAGTGCAAGGTGATAAGACACACCAAAAGCCCACTTGGCACCTTTCTTCTCCCTGACGCCCGTTTTGAACACGTCCATATAGATTTGGTTGGACCCCTTCCTGAATCTCATGGATATACCTATATTTTAACTTGCATCGATCAATTCACATGATGGCCGGAAGCAGTACCCATCAAGGATGTATCTGCTGAAACAGTCGCACGCGTCTTTGTAGAAAGATGGATCGCTAACTTTGGATGCCCATCTTCCATAACAACTGATCGCGGGCGGCAATTCGAAAGTGGCTTATTCTTCGCCCTGACTAAAATCATAGGTTGCATGCGTTTTCGAACAACAGCCTACCATCCTCAAGCTAATGGTATGGTAAAACGTCTACACAGACAGCTGAAAGCTGGTGAACTTGTTTCTCCCTCGAGCTTCCCACCAGTGGTAGATCACGCTTCATACGTCAGCAGGCTTACAAACGCAATGCGTTCAGCTAAACCTGGTCCCCTTCGTCCACAGTCCATTGATGTTTTCGTTCATCCGTGTTTGAAAACTTCTTCACATGTATTTGTTCGTCGCGACTCTGTGCGCAGACCCCTGGAACCCCCATACGACGAACCTTATAAGGTAATTAAACGTTCGGATAAATTCTTTGTCTTGGACAAAAACGGCCGCGAGGACACCGTCAGCATTGACCGTTTGAAACCGGCTTACTTGGAGGGTAATTCTATTAGCATAGAGCTCAACGTACCCCAAAATTCACAAGTAACAGAAGATCGTTTAGACACCAAACACAAAACTTTTTTTCAACAGTTCATGTAACATACACAAAAAGTTAATTAGATGTACTTCTTTTCGATGTTCTGAACTGAGCATTATTTTACTGCATAGTAAATGCACATCATTTTTTTAAACAAAAAAAGCTGATTTGGTACATTTTCCTCGACATGGTTCTTAGCGTTCTTGTTTTCTTTTCCAGGTGCGACGGGCACTGGACAGGAAACAAATGATGCACGGGATCCAGCGGACAAAATCAAGGAAGCTATGTACAAACAACCTATTAGCACAGGCAGACAAACCAGTAGGCACGCCATAAAGCCGCTCGGAAGATTTTGTCACCCGCAAGGGAACCATTGAGTTTTTTTACTTCCGGCTGGTTCTGTCTTAGGGTCCTCACGACCCCACTAGGTGGGAGTGAGCTGTAGCGGTGAATAATTCCTCAAAATTATTGACTACAGCAATCACTCATCATTGGATGCTGACCACCAATGTTTAAGTCGACCTGTTTAGCTGAAGGCTTCCGGTCAACCATCCCCGCCATTTGATGCTCTGTCGTGTCACGTGCGGCACGATTACTAGCCAGCTAAGCGTTCGTTTGACGGCTCGTTTTGATCCCAAAATATATAGCGTAATTTGGACGATCAAATACTGTCTTTTGCTTTGCCTTTGGTTCGCGAGAATTAGTCAATTAGAAGTTGATGTATAAGAGATTGCGTCAATAAACTTTTGTATTGTTCGTGAACGACTATACGGTCAAACTATAAAATTTTGTCATAACGGCCTTCAAACACGTGTGGAGTGATTCCGTTGGCTGCTTGTGCGAGACGAGTTTTCTCCAGGAGATCGGTGCGATAATCGACACGCAAGCGAGGGTTGTGATCAAGAAATACGGACGTATCAGCATGTATGAGACCAGCGAGATAGCAGCGGTTAAGCTGTCGGCGGTACACAATATGACAGAGTTAATTAATAAATACGATCATCTGTTGACTGGAGATTGGGACCCATACGGTTATTGCGATAAGGTGAAACATGAAATTCCGTTAAGTGATCCGAAAGTAACGTCATTTACAACGTGAAGAGTCCCATGTCATTTGGAAGGCGAAGTTGAGCGACAAGTGAGTGAGATGCTAAAGGATGATATTATTGAAGAAGGTGATAGACCGTACAACTCTCCAATTCTGTTAGTAAAAAAGTGAGTGGGAAGTATAGATTCTGCGTTGATTTTCGACAATTAAACAGTATGATGGAGTTGAGAAAGTGTGCCATGCTAACAGTACTAGAATCTTCAGATTGCCTACAAGGCGCAAATTTGTTTTCGTTTCTCGATCTTTGCTCAGGATACTGGCAGATACCAATAAAACAAGGCGATAGAGATAAGACGGCATTCGTCGTGGGTCGGATACAATATTGGTTTCAACGCATGCTGTTTGGACTAGCAGGTGCACCGTTTACGTTCAGACGACTGATGACGCTATTACTTAAGAACTTGAAAAAAGTGGAGGTGTATGGTGATGATCTCGTCATATATAGTCAAAACGAAAACGATTACGTGAACCACGTAGAAGCAGTGCTGCGACGCATTAAAGGGTTTGGACTACGCGTCAACAAAATCAAGTCTCAGATAGACAAAATGAATGTTACTCTGTTGGGACATAAAGTGGGAAATGGTGAGATTAAACCATTACCGGAGAAAATCTTGACGATAAAGACGATCCCGGCCCCAAATTCAAAGAGGAAATTGAGACAATTCTTGGGCAGAGCAGCGTTTTATAGTCGCTTCGTAAAGAACTTCAATGAGATAGCAGCCCTCCTGTACAGGCTCCTAGGTGAGCCTAAGTTTTTTCGGTCGGACGAATCTCAGAAGACACTCGACAGGGTTAAATAGCTGCTCGACCACCAACAAATGACACTAAAACTACCTGTACCTAGAAGACAGTTCACAGTGTGCGCAGATGCCAGTGACCACGCCATAGGTGCGGCCTTAAGACAGTGTGAGGGAATCGTTGAGTATGCTAGTCGGGTTTTCAAACAAAAACAGCAAAAGCATTCGACTATAGACAGAATGTTTAGCAATCGTATGTGCAATCGACAAATGGAGACCTTATTTACTCGGCCGGCGGTTCCACATCGAAACTGATCATATGTCAGCCACGTCTCGTGAACCGTTAATGCCCAGCTCTTGCTACGCTCGGGCTCACGCTGTTCCTTGAAGTTTTCAGAAACGCTTAGTTATAACGGACGAAAAAACCAAAACACCGATTGGCCGCTTGAGATTTCTTTATTGTTACACCAACATATAAAAATAATAATTGAACTAAGGTCTGTGAACAAATATTACAATAATAAATCACGAGATTACTTCTGACGATGTTTCACTCTTCTTTCTGAACAGCGACCGATGAGACGATGACTGTCGTATTGATGCCTCCGCGAAAATTGGGGAAGTTGGGTTTGAGCAAACAACCAAGAATTGATCGCTCAATCTTCAACTCCATCGACAATATATTTTTAGTGTATGCGTATATTGATCGATTGATTTTTGTTTAAACTGAACTCTGTGCGAGTATGTTAAAATTGTTGTTGTAGGTATATTTAATAATGTCTTTGCCATGTAAGCAGCTGACGAGAAGGCAACGAAATAAAAGATGGTACCATTTTATTCTGCTAAAACTGTAGTTCTTGCTTTGTTCAAATTCATTAAGGGGAATAAATGTATGAAATATCCGGAACTTAATTGCCCGTCAAACGACCTACCGTGCATAACCAGCACGTGTATGCACCACATCATTACCACAGGACAACCTGTGACATCTAAAGCACGACAACTGGTTCCTGACAAACTGAGAATCGCCAGGAATGAATTTGACCATATGCTTACCCTTGGCATCATTCGACCTTCGAATAGCCCATGGGCATCCCCACTTCATATGGTTCCGAAAAAGGATAGCAATGATTGGCGACCCACCGGTGATTACCGGCGAGTGAATGCCAAAACAACCCCTGATTGCTACCCGTTGCCTCATATACACGACTTGACGGCAACCTTATCCGGCGCGACTATATTCTCCAAAATCGACTTGGTTAAAGCGTATAACCAAATCCCGATGGCAACAGAAGACATCCCGAAAACGGCTATCATTACGCCTTTCGGACTTTTTGAATTTCTACGTATGCCATTCGGTCTTCGGAATGCAGCCCAAACATTCCAACGCTTCATTGACGAAGTATTTCGCGGTCTCGACTTTGTATACGCATACTTAGACGACTGCCTCATTGCCAGTCCAGACAAGGAAACTCACCTTAGGCACTTGGACTTGGCATTTGAAAGGTTACGCCAACATGGTGTTACCATTAATATTCAAAAGTGTCAAATCGGTGTTGACTCACTCGACTTCCTGGGTCACACTATTGACTGCAAGGGCATTCGCCCACTGGCTACTAAGGTCGAGGCTATACTGAACTTTCCAGAGCCACAGACGGTGAAAAGTCTCCGCACTTTTAACGGCTTAGTAAGTTATTATCGACGCTTTATTCCCAACTGTGCCTCTTTGATTCAGCCATTGACAGACCTCCTTCGAGGGAATAACAAGTCCATAGAACTTGACGCGTCTGCTCGAAATGCTTTTACCCAGATTAAAAAAGCTATTGCGAATGCCACACTTCTGATGTATCAGGATCCAACGGCACCGTTAAGTATCTCGGTTGATGCATCAAACACTGCAATCGGCGCAGTTCTACAACAGCTAGTTGACAATGAGTGGCAACCACTTGCCTTTTTCTCCAGGCGCCTTCAATTAGCTGAAACGAAGTACAGCACATTCGGCAGAGAACTTCTGGCTATGTACTGTGCTATACGACATTTTAGACATTCGGTAGAGGGTCGTGAATTCATAATTTTTACTGATCACAAACCTCTGACGTACTCTCTGAACTCACCTTCAGATAAGTATTCACCCAGGGAATCACGACAACTGGATTACGTTCACAGTTTACATCAGATATTCGCCATGTATCCGGAGTAAACAACACTGTGGCAGATGCCTTGTCGCGCGTTTGTTCCCTCACCCAAATCGACGGCATAGACCTTGTAAAACTGGCTCGTCTTCAAAAAGAAGATACCGAGCTTCAACATGAGTTGTCGAAAACAACTCTACAATTAGCTGAGAAACCCTTAGGTATGGGAAGAGATACTATTCTATGCGACATTTCCACGAGTACTCCTCGCCCCATCGTGCCTAAAAGTTATCGCCGTAACGTCTTCAATACGTTGCATGGCTTATCTCACCCAGGTATTCGAACTACTGTCAAGCTCGTAACTAGTCGGTTTTGTTGGCCTGGCATTAATAAAGAAGTAAGGGAATGGGCACACACGTGCTTAGCTTGTCAAAAGTGCAAGGTGATAAGACACACCAAAAGCCCACTTGGCACCTTTCTTCTCCCTGACGCTCGTTTCGAACACGTCCATATAGATTTGGTTGGACCCCTTCCTGAATCACATGGATATACCTATATTTTAACTTGCATCGATCGATTCACACGATGGCCGGAAGCAGTACCCATCAAGGATGTATCTGCTGAAACAGTCGCACGCGTCTTCGTAGAAAGATGGATCGCTAACTTTGGATGCCCATCTTCCATAACAACTGATCGCGGGCGGCAATTCGAAAGTGGCTTATTCTTCGCCCTGACTAAAATCATAGGTTGCATGCGTTTTCGAACAACAGCCTACCATCCTCAAGCTAATGGTATGGTAAAACGTCTACACAGACAGCTGAAAGCTGGTGAACTTGTTTCTCCCTCGAGCTTCCCACCAGTGGTAGATCACGCTTCATACGTCAGCAGGCTTACAAACGCAATGCGTTCAGCTAAACCTGGTCCCCTTCGTCCACAGTCCATTGATGTTTTCGTTCATCCGTGTTTGAAAACTTCTTCACATGTATTTGTTCGTCGCGACTCTGTGCGCAGACCCCTGGAACCCCCATACGACGAACCTTATAAGGTAATTAAACGTTCGGATAAATTCTTTGTCTTGGACAAAAACGGCCGCGAGGACACCGTCAGCATTGACCGTTTGAAACCGGCTTACTTGGAGGGTAATTCTATTAGCATAGAGCTCAACGTACCCCAAAATTCACAAGTAACAGAAGATCGTTTAGACACCAAACACAAAACTTTTTTCAACAGTTCATGTAACATACACAAAAAGTTAATTAGATGTACTTCTTTTCGATGTTCTGAACTGAGCATTATTTTACTGCATAGTAAATGCACATCATTTTTTTAAACAAAAAAAGCTGATTTGGTACATTTTCCTCGACATGGTTCTTAGCGTTCTTGTTTTCTTTTCCAGGTGCGACGGGCACTGGACAGGAAACAAATGATGCACGGGATCCAGCGGACAAAATCAAGGAAGCTATGTACAAACAACCTATTAGCACAGGCAGACAAACCAGTAGGCACGCCATAAAGCCGCTCGGAAGATTTTGTCACCCGCAAGGGAACCATTGAGTTTTTTTACTTCCGGCTGGTTCTGTCTTAGGGTCCTCACGACCCCACTAGGTGGGAGTGAGCTGTAGCGGTGAATAATTCCTCAAAATTATTGACTACAGCAATCACTCATCATTGGATGCTGACCACCAATGTTTAAGTCGACCTGTTTAGCTGAAGGCTTCCGGTCAACCATCCCCGCCATTTGATGCTCTGTCGTGTCACGTGCGGCACGATTACTAGCCAGCTAAGCGTTCGTTTGACGGCTCGTTTTGATCCCAAAATATATAGCGTAATTTGGACGATCAAATACTGTCTTTTGCTTTGCCTTTGGTTCGCGAGAATTAGTCAATTAGAAGTTGATGTATAAGAGATTGCGTCAATAAACTTTTGTATTGTTCGTGAACGACTATACGGTCAAACTATAAAATTTTGTCATAACGGCCTTCAAACACGTGTGGAGTGATTCCGTTGGCTGCTTGTGCGAGACGAGTTTTCTCCAGGAGATCGGTGCGATAATCGACACGCAAGCGAGGGTTGTGATCAAGAAATACGGACGTATCAGCATGTATGAGACCAGCGAGATAGCAGCGGTTAAGCTGTCGGCGGTACACAATATGACAGAGTTAATTAATAAATACGATCATCTGTTGACTGGAGATTGGGACCCATACGGTTATTGCGATAAGGTGAAACATGAAATTCCGTTAAGTGATCCGAAAGTAACGTCATTTACAACGTGAAGAGTCCCATGTCATTTGGAAGGCGAAGTTGAGCGACAAGTGAGTGAGATGCTAAAGGATGATATTATTGAAGAAGGTGATAGACCGTACAACTCTCCAATTCTGTTAGTAAAAAAGTGAGTGGGAAGTATAGATTCTGCGTTGATTTTCGACAATTAAACAGTATGATGGAGTTGAGAAAGTGTGCCATGCTAACAGTACTAGAATCTTCAGATTGCCTACAAGGCGCAAATTTGTTTTCGTTTCTCGATCTTTGCTCAGGATACTGGCAGATACCAATAAAACAAGGCGATAGAGATAAGACGGCATTCGTCGTGGGTCGGATACAATATTGGTTTCAACGCATGCTGTTTGGACTAGCAGGTGCACCGTTTACGTTCAGACGACTGATGACGCTATTACTTAAGAACTTGAAAAAAGTGGAGGTGTATGGTGATGATCTCGTCATATATAGTCAAAACGAAAACGATTACGTGAACCACGTAGAAGCAGTGCTGCGACGCATTAAAGGGTTTGGACTACGCGTCAACAAAATCAAGTCTCAGATAGACAAAATGAATGTTACTCTGTTGGGACATAAAGTGGGAAATGGTGAGATTAAACCATTACCGGAGAAAATCTTGACGATAAAGACGATCCCGGCCCCAAATTCAAAGAGGAAATTGAGACAATTCTTGGGTAGAGCAGCGTTTTATAGTCGCTTCGTAAAGAACTTCAATGAGATAGCAGCCCTCCTGTACAGGCTCCTAGGTGAGCCTAAGTTTTTTCGGTCGGACGAATCTCAGAAGACACTCGACAGGGTTAAATAGCTGCTCGACCACCAACAAATGACACTAAAACTACCTGTACCTAGAAGACAGTTCACAGTGTGCGCAGATGCCAGTGACCACGCCATAGGTGCGGCCTTAAGACAGTGTGAGGGAATCGTTGAGTATGCTAGTCGGGTTTTCAAACAAAAACAGCAAAAGCATTCGACTATAGACAGAATGTTTAGCAATCGTATGTGCAATCGACAAATGGAGACCTTATTTACTCGGCCGGCGGTTCCACATCGAAACTGATCATATGTCAGCCACGTCTCGTGAACCGTTAATGCCCAGCTCTTGCTACGCTCGGGCTCACGCTGTTCCTTGAAGTTTCCCAGAAACGCTTAGTTATAACGGACGAAAAAACCAAAACACCGATTGGCCGCTTGAGATTTCTTTATTGTTACACCAACATGTAAAATCTGTTTCCTCTAAGGTTTCTGAAGTTTTACTGCTGACTTCTTTCTGAACAGCGACCGATGAGACGATGACTGTCGTATTGATGCCTCCGCGAAAATTGGGGAAGTTGGGTTTGAGCAAACAACCATGAATTGATCGTTCAATCTTCAACTACATTGACACTCCCCGGCAAAAATGGATCCAACCTTTTTTTTCCATCACGACCAATACACGTTGACTTGGATGTCATTGCGAGAACCTGGGTCACACGGACAGAGCTGAAATGGAAAACAAACAGAAAAGCCAACTCACCACAAGCATACTCACAGCACAATCTCACATATCAATGACGACCTGCGCCTTCCGGTTAAAGGCATCCTCTTGCAACAATATCTCTACTTGCTAGAATGACTCTTGCAGAATGCAACGTGACCATAGCAGTACCTCACGATACTCTACGCTCATACTCTTATCTACTCACTACCAATTACCACTGAAATCGCTTGTCACTCATTCTGCCTCAGTTCTAGTAACGGTGACGCATGCGAGCCTCAGTCGTTTACACTCTTTCTCCCCGGCGTGTCGGACCGCAGCTAACAATTATCTCCGTATGCATTTCATTCTCAGCACTAGCCTAGCCTCCCCAGCATATACGACCCATCTGCTGTCTCTAACATCAATAAATTCATTCACGAATGTAGGAGACTCGAAACAACTTCAGAAGTAATCACGACGAAAATTTTAACAAAATTATGCAATAACAACAAGATACGAAAACAACAAGTAAACACAATGAATCCAAAAAACATCAATTGATACGACACATCACATATATACACATAATACACATAACCTCGAAGATCGCGTCTCGATGGAATTCCTTTGAAGAGTCGCAGGGCTAACACCAGTACGCCTACAACCCTTCACAGGTTGACGATTGTAAGTTGTGGAATGTCCGGACACAAACAAGATTAACCAACAATTACAATAATTGGAACTCACACAATTATTTAATATATCAATTCAGTATATATAATATGAACATATGTACAAAATCACACACCAAGCACATTGCACTGCTCATTGATGCGCTACCTTTGAAGAATTGTAGGACTTACATTAGTACGCCTACAACCCTTCTCAGGTTGACGCCCTAGGTTGGAAAATCGTTGCAGAGTTCATTTGCTGATTTCCTTCTATCATCTATATCCTCAAATCTGAACGGTAACACGCCCATGACATTATATCGTAGAATATAGATGACTAACAAACACACGATGTATCTGGTCAACCAAGCGTAGAAACAGAGTAATTTACACCAAAGATAATAGCATCAAAATAGTAACTTGGAACTTGAAAAAGCTTTATTCATGCAAGTCAATTTAACAATTACTCTCTCGTTTACGCTTGGCTTATCCTCACTAAACTGAGCAATATCTTTCGTCCTTTCAAATGCACCAGTACTATCATAGTCATTGCAGAAGATACTTGAGTTGATGGGCGTCTGTTTCATTGTGGATGACAACACCAACGACGACTGATTGATACCAGTTGATGAAGGCGGTGGATCAGAAGCTGTTCTTGTTCGGCTTTCAGAAATTTGTCTAACTGCAAGATTGCCACCACTGCTGTCTTTCACTATCAGCTCCACTTTAGCACTAGCATCTGATGATAGGTGGGCTACATGCTGATCAATCACACTGACGGTCTCACAAGTATGCATGCCTTCTGCAAATGCATCTGCATTTATTTCTACTTCACGTTGTAGTTGTATTGAACCTTTAATTAACTTAGCAGTAGTAGGCATATCCCTCATCTCATCATGATCAACCAAAGAGAAATCTGCACTATCATAGTCCTTATCACAAATATTCAATTTACCATCATCTATCTGGTCGACTTCATCAATTTCAAACTGTTTAATAAGAGAAGTAGACAATTTTGGTTCCTTCTTACAAATCCCCAAAGATTTTATACCTTCACTCTGACTAGTAATACCTCGTAAACTTGTGGAGTCAGAACTGTCCTCTGAGACTGTAACTCTCTTCTGTGGCATACTATTCAACAATGGCTTACCAGTTGCAACTACAGACTTCCTGACCGCACCGTTATCGTCACACAATTCGGAGTCAGACCTGGATTTCACATTTAGCTTATCACTGAACTTGCTCACTGATTCACAGTTCACCTTTGTATGCACCTCTTGTAAACGTGTAAAACACAACCGTGTTTGTCTTGCATCTTGTAACTTATCTGTTGAGGATGTACTACAAAACCTGTTACACTCACTAGGTCTATATGCACTACCAGACATCATGGAGCCTTCTCGATATCCACCTCTCCGTGGCCCTTTCGTCATCAATGATTGCGTTTCACCCTCAGACTGCTCTATTCTAGGGGTGAGATTCAATATACTGGCGAAAATGCTCATAGATAGATTGACGCCATCTTTTACTAGTTTCAGGATATCATCAAATTTTGGCTCGATACCCTCATCCTCCATACGGGAGCTTATCTTCACCCACTTCCCTTGCAGTCGAGTAGGTATGCGTCGTGCTATTTCTTCTGGTATAAAACTCGAGTTGAGGTCACTCATGCAATTCATCGAAATCAAGGTTGTCAATCACGTCTCATAAACCGTTAATTCCCAGCTCTTGCTACGCTCGGGCCACGCTGTTCCTTGACGCAAAACCAAAACACCGATTGGCTACTCGAGAATTCTTTATTGTAACACCAACATATATCCAACTTTAAAATTAAGCTTTAACTAAGGTTTCTGACAGTTTCGGTCTGACTTCTTTCTGAACAGCGACCGATGAGACGATGACTGCCGGATTGATGAAATCCGCGAAGAATATGGAGGATTTGGGTTTGAGCAAACAACCCTGAATTGATCGTTCAATCTTCAACTACATTGACAGCAGATTCGCTATCGAGACCAGAAGACGAGTCTGAGTTGTCCGAGGTCGCTTACGGAGTACATGCAGTAGAACAAGACCCACCGAGACTTGGGCGCAGGCAAAGGTTGTACGATACGCTGAATACAAAAATACAGGTGATCACTAACGGAATAGAAGTGAATCAAGCTACAGCGAGTAAGGAGGTAAGCACACTACTCAGACGGAGGGATCGACTAAGAGTGAACGCCTATGGGACTCTGACCTGGCGAGAGGACGACGAAAGCTGGCTGGCTGTCATGCTTTAATCATGGCGCCACGACATGATAGAAGAATGTCACCAGTTGGCACATACAGGAGTGGCCAGAACACCCGACCTCTTAAAACAAAGCATGTACTGTCCAGGTATGAGAAAGTGCGTCACAGGATATGTACTTTGGTGTCCACTGTGCTAGGTTATGAAAGGCGGCTGTCGAATACGACCACCGCTACAGTAGATTCCAGTTACCGCGTTAGGTAACTTGTGGTCCATAGATGTCATGGTTTCATTTCCTCAGACATCCAATGGTAATCAGTACCTCTTTGTGATTACGGAACGCGCGACACGATGGGTAGACGCCGTAGCGATCCCAGACTGACTTGCAAGGACCGTGACAGATGCAGTAGTTAGACACGTCGTTGCAGACCACGGCATACCAAAGACAATACTGATAGACCAAGGTCCCTGTTTCGAGAGTGAAGAATTTACTTTCCGTTTGCATCAACTGGGCATCAAGAGGATCAGAACGACCCATATCATCCGCAAACGAATGGCCTGACGGGGAGAAACAATCATACACTAAAGGGGTGGCCGGCCTCGAAAGGCGGTAACTGGGAAACGCAGCGTTCACTGATTCTACTAACGCATCGTGCTGTCACCCAGGAAACAATGAAGTCACCCTTTTAACTGAAAACCACGATTACCGATACACAACGAGATCCAGCCCTTAACGAAAAGTGAAGGTTGACGAAATTGAAAGCAGAACGGAAAGAGGCAATCAAGAATGTAAGTCAGAAGCAGCGGGGGGTGTCCGCGGAGTCTGAGCAGAGATAAAAGACTCAGTACATTACCTCTGTAGCCGGAGACCAGGTGAAGAGTAAAGACAGAAAATATGCAGTTGGATGCGGGACAGGTTCACGAAAACTCCTTCCAAAGTGGGAAGGACCATACGCAATCACAAAAAGGCAGGGTAAAGTATATACCATCAGAAGAGGTGACAAAGAGAAACAAGATAGCGACAGCCAGATCCAACGATGGATTTAGTAAGACCAGCCCCTCCGTGACAATCACCAACGAGAGGATGTGCGCGAAGCTATTTGACAGAAGGACGAGTGTAGTGAGAGCTGGCTGCTAGCCAAATTTGTAGACAGTAATTCACATCAGTGTCTGTGTCCCAAATATTAGTCATGTGAAAACAAGGATAAAGATTGACAGC
Organism: Trichobilharzia regenti; assembly: GCA_944472135.2. Classification (NCBI taxonomy): domain Eukaryota; kingdom Metazoa; phylum Platyhelminthes; class Trematoda; order Strigeidida; family Schistosomatidae; genus Trichobilharzia; species Trichobilharzia regenti. The sequence continues at coordinate 61,031,673 of OX235270.1, forward strand.
AGACTTTGCGTAGGCCAATACAATTAGCAGATATGTGATCTGACATTCTCATGCAGACACAAAGAGGTGAAAGACTAACTTTTAGTGAAAAACAAACAATCAAAAATTTGTGTTTGTCTGCAAACGATAATCTGTATTAATGCAAATGAAAATCTATAAATACGTTGTCACCCAACTCTCAAAAACTGTAAATGTCTAGCTCTTACTACGTTGGACCTCACGTTGTCCCTCGAAGACTTTCAGAAACACTTTGTATTAACCAACGCGAAAACCAGAACACTGACTGGCGACTCGAGAGTCCTTTATTCTTACGCCAACATGTAACCAACAATAAGGTAATTATACACAAGTTCTAAGAATAAATGTCACAACAATAAATCACGATATTACTTCTGATAGTTTTCGTCTTCTTCTGAACAGCGACCGATGAGACGATGACTGCCGGATTGATGAAATCCGCGAAGAATATGGAGGATTTGGGTTTGAGCAAACAACCATGAATTGATCGTTCAATCTTCAACTGCAATGACAATCCCCGGCAAAATAGGGATCCAACCCCTTTTTTCCATCACGACCAATACACGTTGACTTGGATGTCATTGCGAGAACCTGGGTCACACGGACAGAGCTGAAATGGAAAACAAACAGCAAGGCCAACATACCACAGGTGTACCCACAGAACAATAATAATATATTCTCATTTTGTGCATGAGGGACGCCAGTTTACAGGTATCATCAATATGATAAATTACATATACGATTAGCAATCATACTTAATAATAATGTTTTAGATAAAGCAATTGCTTTATCTAAATTCATAGAGGGAACTAATTGTTTTAAATAATGTTTTAATAAAATACATATTTTTTCTACCTGTGTAGGACATACCAAATGTACAGGCATGGGTAAGCATTATTTAAATTTCATAAATTTGGTTTATGGTTAAATTACATGATTGCTGACGATTTTGTCTTTGGTTTGTGGGAACAATATGATAACCAGTCATTCAATGGAGCACATCATGAAATATAGTATTATTGACTTCGCATTAATAAAAAAACCCAAGTATGTTTTGGATGGATTAAAAATACTTGGGAAAAAATAAAGCTTGAAGTAATTCCACAATATAACTTAGGTGTGTACAGATCCGAATCTTATTTTGATTTGTATCCGAATTGGGTAATAAGAAAGCTATTTTTACAGATAGAATCAGTTATGTTATAAGTTACAATCGTGACGTTGTATTACAAATTAATACTTTTCCTTTGGTACTGCCATTGGACCAGCTTCAGAATATCATCAAACTTTGGCTCGATACCCTCATCCTCCATACGGGAGCTCATCTTCACCCACTTCCTTTGCAGTCGAGTAGGTAGACGTCTTGCTATTACTTCTAGTATAAAACTCGAGTTCAGGTCACTCATGCAATTCATCGAAATCATTGCATTCTTGTAAATTAGCAAATTATCTAAAAACTCAGTGAGTGCCTGAGAGTCATCCTGTAATTGACCACCATTACCCTTAACAGCCTCGAATAATTTCCCTGCAATCATCGAAGGTCTTCCAAACCTTCGACGTAATATGCTCATAGCCTCGTAGTAGCCCTCCTTTGGCTTCATAAACTTACAGCACTGTATAGCTCTTGCAGCAACTCCAGTGCAATACCTCATCAAATACATTAACTTCATTTCATCAGTTAATAAAAACCACTCAACATGATCTCAAATTCCCTTACAAATTGTAAATAATCAGATGGGTTTCCGTCGAAACGCCGTGGTTCAAATTTAGGGAGTCTGATATTCCTATTATCCCTCGACGGGGAAACAATGACATCAACCATATCATGCTTAACATCAGACACATCGTTACAATTACCAGACATGTCAATATGACTTACTTTCCTGTTTGCATCCAAGACGCTCTGTCCCTTCCTTGACCCAGGCATCACTGAACGTAACCACAACTCCAGAAATTTCCAGATAACGCTTGTTCAAAGAAGACTTGGTCGGCACCAGGAAAGATGGACGGAGACTACCCAAAATGTAACAAACTGTCACCAATCCTTCAGAAACCGTCAGAAAATGTCAATCACGTCTCAAAACCGTTAATGCCCAGCTTTTGCCACGCCGGGCTTCTTGCTGTCCCTCGGAACCTTTCAAAAGCGCTTAGTACTAACGGACGCAAAAACCAAAACAACGATTGGGGACTCGAGTATTCTTTATTTTAACACCAACATATGAGCAGCATAATAACTAAGGTCTATGTACAAATATTACAATAATAAATCACGACATTACTTCTGACGGTTATGTAAGTGCTTTCTGAACAGCGATCGATGAGACGATGATGCCTCCGCGAAAATATACGGAAGTTGGGTTTTAGCAGACAACCACGAATTGATCGTTCAATCTTCAACTACATTGACACTTGCCAATGGATATAAAACCGAGGTAGCATATGCGTTATCTCTCATCCATATACTTACCTTAGAAAGAGATCAGTTTGATCTTAAAAAGATGGTTAGACTGCAAATTGTGGACGAAAATCCTAAAAGATCTAAAAATAGCACGAGTACTTGTTATAATTATCTGTAATAGTAGTATTTCGCAATGACCGAATTACAGGAAATCGACTAACAACACAGGGAGTGTAATAGGACAGCACAGACAATAATATATATCAAGCACACTAGGATAAGACATGAAAAGCAGAACATAGACTCGGGCGAGACACTTTATAATTACCAACCGACCCAGTAGAAGTCAAAGTTATATACAACCAAGGAGCCAGGCTATAACTGTCCAGCGACCACCGGGTTTTGAACTGACGCCTCCTTTTTAATTTGACCCACCACACAACCCTTTCGCTTGCAAAAAGCTGTCCTCAGCGAATTTCGTCTTGTGTTCTCCCCGCCGCGGCATCGTCCCTGCAAAAAAGGGGACACATGGTTATTATGACGATCAATATAAGGTAGAGTTTTCCTCAGTGCCTGTCTACTTGGTCTGGACGGTTTCAGACTGTTGAAGTGCACTATTATTCTCTGAGCATTCTTGCTGTCTCCTTGGATCTCGTAGGTATTGTTAGTTACTCTGCGGCACACCACATATGGACCTGCCCACTGTGCTTGAACTTTATTTCGACTCTTGTTGTCAGTCCCCGACTGACGCAGCCACACCCTTATCACCTATATTGAATGGTATTCCCCACTGCCTCTTATCATAGTAATGTTTCTGTCGTTCTTGTGCTCTCTGGGGTTCCTCGCGTGCATTACTACGGTACCCGGCTATGTCTTCTCGCAACCTTAATACCATTTCCGATGTAGTCAGTGGATCATCCCACCGGGGCATAACTGATATATCATTGAGCAGGCGTAAATCGCGGCCAGTCCATAGCAGGTGTGGTGTCTTACCCGTCGACATGTGTGTGACTTCTCAGTAGGCCAGCAAGCATCTTGGTAACATGGTGTCCCAGGCTGTTTCAGATCCTCTCTCTAAAAATAGTCGTAATAATGACTTCAAGGTTCGATCGGTACGCTCTACTAACCCGTCGCTTTCGGGATGGTATGCTGTAGTTCTTGACTTCTTAGTCTCAAATAGATGACACGATTACCTAACCAGGAGACTTTCGAAGTTGGTTCCTGTATGAGAATGCAATTCCTCTGATGCGCACCAACGTGCAACCCAACAATGGAATATAGATTTGGCTACCGCAGAGGCACCAATTTGCTGAAGAGGTACAGTTTCACACCATTTCGTAAAATAATCGACCATAACCAAGATGTATTTGTTCCCACGCGTGATCTCATGTAACGGTCCGGTGATGTCTACACCGGTTACTTCCTTGGGATATCAGCTTCGACTGGTCTACTGGTCTGATTTGACAGGGCATTACATAAGAGTGCAGTCTCATTGTCTCAAACTTGGATATGCGTTCACTGTTCCCCGCTTGGACCTGCCAATGAAATGGTACAAATATCAATGGTCTTGCAAGACGGGCAGTCTCCGTTCGCTCTCAAAGAACGTCTGGACAACGCATTAGCATTGACATGCAGCTTGCCAGGACGGTGTACATATTCAAAGTCATATTCCTGCCATCTTGCGATCTGTCCTTCAGGGTCCTTGGAGTTTTGCAGCCACTGAAGAGCTTTTTGATCTGTTCGCAGTACAAACGGTTTGCCAAGTAAGTAGGGTCGATATTTGTGAATGAAGGTAACAGCGACCAACATTTCTTTACGGGTGATGCAGTAGTTCTTTTCTGTGTGGCTGCCATATTCGATAACATGCTCCTTGCCATACTTACCAGTGGATTTGTGGCTGGCGTCCGTGTCCAAGATGTGTTTACCGGCTGTCAGCCCTGTCAGCTGACGACATGCCCCAGGAAAGTGACTTCTGTTCTGGGTGGGCGACATTTAGTGGGTTGAACTGTGAGTCACACCCCCTTGAAACGTCCCAAGACAACCTCTCGAGATGATCTTCGATATTGTTACTGAACACGGTGATATCGTCTAAATATACCAGGCACACCTGTGGGACGTATCCTTTAAGTACCGTATTCTTCAGCCGTTGGAACGTTGTGACGCACCAACGACCTGGAAGGCATGCTCTGGAATTCATACAACCCGGTGGGCTTAGTAAAAACAGTTTTGTCCTGGTTGCGAAGGTGTACTTCCACCTGCCAATATCCAGACGCTAAATGAAGGGTTGAAAATCAGATGGCGCCTGATAATGCTTCTAAAGTAATCATTTTTCCGAGTCACTGCGTTTTATTTTTGGTAGTAAACGCGCGAGCGAAGGGAGCTGTTTTTTTAACAAGCACTATAGGAGAATCCCATGATGAGTATGATGGCACAATTATCTTTTTCTGCAGCATTTCATCAATCATGCCTTCCAGCTGCATGCTGGGGCTCAATGAGGTGTTTGTCGTATTAGAGCGCAATTACCAGTTCTGCTAGTGTGTTGGATAGCTTCTGTTCTCTCCAGTTTAGCCGGGGACTACGAGATCACCTCAGAAAACTCTGTAATTAACCAATGTACAGCATCTTTGTGTTCTCCAGTAACCTGTGCTAACATACTTTCCATCAAGGCAGTATCAACTGCGTTTACACTCAACTGTAAATACGTAATACCACTGCCTGATCTCAGTGGTAATGTAGAACCTAATAGGGTGACCATTTGGGATTCAATATCGATTGAGGCCTTACAACTGCGCAGGAGGTCATGGCCTATGGTCATATCCCATGACAGTCCATTAATTAGTAGACATGGATGCTACATACGATCGTGCTAACAGTCTCACAATACTAGCAGCTCGCCATTCTCTTTCATTCGAAACTTACTGGCCGCTTAACTTTTTAGGTGGGGATGGCAGTTATGAATGTATCACTACAATGTGTGCTGGACAACAACGTGCGAGCTACATCTGTGTCTACTAAGCGGACGAGAGTTCTGTCATAAAATAGTCGGCAGCTGCTTAGCTATATATGGATTCTCGGATATTTGCATAACATTAGGCACGAAAAGGGAAGACTCACCAATTTCTTCTGAGAAGCGAGGATTCATCCAGCTCGCCCTCGGACGTGATTGATTCGGTGTTTGTCTTCCTTTAGGGAAAGGTCGGGGAAATTGTCGAGACCTTCGCTCATTGGGAGAAGGTTTCGTTGCGACATCCTCACGAAGTATCGTCAGTTTTCGAGTTTGTGATAGCGTGTGGGACCCTTCTGTTGTTCGTTAACTTTTACGAAGCCTAATGAGGGCCCTACTTCTGTTTAGCGACCTGCAGGACCTCTCCGGGAGATGCAGGATTACTTTTGAACACACACTATCCCACTTTATCGTGCACTAAACCCTCTTCAAACTGATGGAGGATACGCGAGCTTACCTCTCCTGCTGAATCTCCTTCAAAAGCCGAAGGAGCCAGCTCTTGTAGGCACCAGAGTTATTCCTCTGTACTTTCACCTCTGTGTTGGACACACGTATGAAAGACAGCTCACTGCCCGCGAACATGGGTGTGCGGCGCGGTTTGTAGGACGCATCCCGAACAAAAGTTCTGATATCTTAATACCAATTATACAACTACTAGTCCTCCCAGGAACTACTGTTCATTCACACAGATGAACGGAGTCGTTACTATCAATAATCATCACCAGGCTATATTCACCACAAAGTCAACCGTTCTTCTGAGTTAATGAATCCTGTAACATGAACACATACAAATTCCAATGAAGGATTTCGGGCTCCCCTCAAAAAACGTAACAGAAAGTTAAATGGTTCCCGAAGTGATATGGAATCAGCCATTTAGATGAGTTTCTGTATCGGCATTGGTTTAATATGTCTATAACTGCTCCTAAGCGAAACTGGGAACAGTTTTCCCAGCACATCAGAGACATGTATTCTGCATAATTCATTTTTATCACATATATATATTATAAATGCACATTTTTGATAGCTTAACGCCACTTTTTGACGACGAGAATCTGATTGGTTGCTTCAAGGTTGTGTGCAGATTGTGTCTATTCTGTACTGTTGACATTTGTAACATCAGTATTTCGCAATGACCGAATTACAGGAAATCAAACTACAACCCAGAGAGGGAGGGTGAGGATAAACGTTATAGCGATTTAAATTGACAGAGCGTCAGATATACTCGGCATTCATTGGCTGGAACAGTGGCGGTTAATTGAATTTTTCATTTGTCCCAGTTAAGTGATATCGTGTGCGGTATTGTGTGCTTCCGCTATGTGTGGTGTGCAAGCAACTTTGATGAATATAAATGTGGCATTTGATTATTCCAACGATGTTCCAACGACGAAAATAGGAATTCGTATTTCGCGGAATTATTTGAGATCCATGCGATAAATACTCAGGAAACCAGAATTATCTAAACAATAAAGTAGTAGAATTTGTCAGTCACCACAACTGCCACATGTCAAATGTCACCTCAGTGTGTTTGCAAGTCTCGCCGATCTCCCGACTGATTTTTTCCTTCACGTTCCCAGTGAAACATAGGGCCTCAAGCTGGTGGCTTGAAGTTTCTGTAGCAGTGTTTATTTTTACAGGATGGGGTTGCTAGCCCCATGGCCAACCTTTCCTCTTTACCAGCATTATTTCTGGATAAGCGAGGTAGAGTGCGTCGGCCGGAGATAGAAACCCGGACCATCATCAATAAAATCTTCAATCCCAATATTAAATAAGCAGGTATTCATTCTGCCTTCCCGAAGAAACTTGGTGCGCCGTCCATCCAAACAAATTCAATTATCCGAAAACAAGCTAAACTCATGAAATTCTGATAAATATCAGACAAATTTCACTATACAGTGGGTGGTATATTAATTAATAATTTTCTTTCATAACCAACGCTCAGGTTCAAAAAATCAAAACTAACAGACATGCAGTCAACATTAAAGTAAGAAAACAGAAAGTGAGACACCGTTAGTGCCCACGTAGAAAAGCAATAGAACTAACGAGAAAAGACAAACCCAACTCGGAATAAAATATCAATTGAAGTAAACAAAGGCCGGCCTAGACTTCCCACTATGTGGTGAATATCCAAAAGGTACCCGGAACACCATAGTCACATCTGAAATCTGAAACGAGTCAAAGCACAAGCAGCCGACGGAATCACTCCACACGTGTTTGAAGACCGTGATGACGAAGTGTTGTCTGGATTGACCAAGACATTAGGTGATATCTAGGAGTAAGAGACATATTGATGTTATAAGTAATAATGAACAACCGAATTATTTAAACAACAAAGTAGTAGAATTTGTCAGTCACCACAACTGCCACATGTCAAATGTCACCTCAGTGTGTTTGCAAGTCTCGCCGATCTCCTGACTGAATTTTTCCTTCACGTTCCCAGTGAAACATAGGGCCTCAAGCTGGTGGCTTGAAGTTTCTGTAGCAGTGTTTATTTTTACAGGATGGGGTTGCTAGCCCCATGGCCAACCTTTCCTCTTTACCAGCATTATTTCTGGATAAGCGAGGTAGAGTGCGTCGGCCGGGGATCGAATCCCGGACCATGTGCATGTCGGCGAGCGTCCTAACCGCTGCGCCACCGACGCACTCCTAACTGATTACGTGATATTATTTCATAATTGTCATATGGAATCATTCCTGAACTATCTACAAAATGCCTCCAAAGCCTCAGGATGTTAGGGGGTGGGTGCCTTGCGCTGCGGGTTGGCCAACCCTCCGCACACCTCTTGAAATTCTCCCATATGACCGGGCGTCTTACATAGCCTCTCCTGAGGAAGTCCTTCACGTGGCGGAGGTGTTTCTCAACAAAGTGAGAGGGTGAAAGCGGATGCCATGCATTTTCATGTAAATTTATATGTTTATATACATTATTATTATTATTATAACTTCAAGCTTTATTTTTTCCCAAGTATTTTTAATCCATCCAAAACTTACTTAGGTTTTTTGTTAATGCGAAGTTAATATTCCTATATTTCATGACGTGCTCCATTGAATGACTGGTTATCATATTGTTCACACAGACCTAAGACAAAAACGCCAGCAACCATGTAATTTAACCATAAACCAAATTTATGAAATTTAAATAATGCTTATCCATGCCTGTATATTTGGTGTGTCCTACACAAGTAGGAAAAAATGTGTATTTTATTAAAACATTATTATTAATTATGATTGCTAATCGTATATGTAATTTATCATATTGATGATGCCTGTAAACTGGCGTCTCTCATGTACAAAATGAGAATATACTATTATTATTATGTTTAAAAAGAAACGAAACAAATATTTTAGGCTTGAAAATTGTGTGAATATAAGTCCCTTCAACTTTGAAAAATCATACCCCAAGAGTCAAAAATGTAGCGTAAGACGAAAAATAAGAGTCTTTTGCCTCGTCAGCAGCATACGTGCACTAAAAGACAAAGTAAAAAGGCACTTCTAAAGACATTCAAGCCGAGAAAAGGAGAAATATCGCGAAGGCATACTAAATAGTCAATAGTACAAACTAGCATGAGTGATTTTGAGCTGTATTAAAGTGGGTGACGCTAAACAAGCCTTTGGTGTGGAATGCTGTTGCTGGCTACAACAATTCTATGAAGGATGGGAATTTACGTCACAAATATTATTACAAACGTTGTTGTATCTGTTGTTACTTCAGGTCTAACTCTGCAGAACTCAAAAATATTTTTCCGTGTAAAATCCAGTGGTTCCATAAGTAATTCTGAAGCTTTAGAAAGTAAAATGGGTTGGTCTGAACCCTCACTTCCTTCAGTTTAGTTGAGCCACCCCAAAACAACTCAACTGCTCTATTTTTGAAAGTATCCGATGGAGATTTGAATATAAATTCACCCAATAATCTGCAAGTTTGACTGATGATAGATGTCAGCTACGTCTCGTAAACCGTCAATGCCCAGCTCTTGCATCCAAGACGCTCTGTCCCTTCTTTGACCCAGGCATTGTTGAACTTGACCCAATTCCAAAAACGTTCCAGATATTGCTTGTTCAAAGAGGACTTGACCGGCACCAGGAAAGATGAATGATGACTATCCAAACTGTCACCAGCTATCTGAATCCGTCAGAAACTGACTTCATTGTCAGAAACTGTCAGCCACGTCTCGTAAACCGTCAATGCCCAGCTCTTGCTACGTTGGGACTCACGCTGTTCCTCGAAGTTTCTCAGAAACGCTTAGTAATAACGGACGCAAAACTAAAACACCGATTGGCTACTCGAGAATTCTTTATTGTAACACCAACATATATCCAACTTTAAAATTAAGCTTTAACTAAGGTTTCTGACAGTTTTGGTCTGACTTCTTTCTGAACAGCGACCGATGAGACGATGACTGGTGTATAGATGTCTCCGCGAAAATTGGGGAAGTTGGTTTTGAGCAAACAACCATGAATTGATCGTTCAATCGTCAACTGCATTGACAGTAGATTTGTATAGATCTTCGTATACGGCCAGAATAATAATAGCAGTAGAACTCTGCACAAAAGTCCCGCAGAATTCTCGGCACAATTTACCGCATAGTATTTTCTCTTCACTCAGCGTCCTCAACTACAGCAGCAACGTATGGTATGCGATGCTATGCAGTGCTACTTAGTCTGTGGGTTGAAATGGTATTTTTCTTTCATCTCCAGAAATAAGTACAAGTAAGCCGAAAGCCATATAAAACATATGTGCTGGTATATTTGGCAATCTACAGATATAAATTTACGGTCAGAAGGATAAGAAATAAAGAAAATTTTCAAGTGTTGGTTTGTAGGGATTTGATTGGTACAGGGTTTCATCACGAACTGACGTTAGAACCATTGGAAAACCTGGGAGTACTGGACAGCTTCTCATATCATCCTAGTTCGGGACCCTTCAGCAGTACGCGCCCACCGGAGTTCGAACCCAGGACCTTCTGGTTACAAGGCGACCTCGTATGCCATTAAGTCACTGGGACCTGATCCAGTGGCCCATGAATTCCAACTTCTGCCAATTCATGATATATCGCGACCCCTAGCCAATGTTTTCGGCGAGTATTTGTTTTCACAATTGACCTGCTGCACGCTACTGGTCACGACTTCCCACTAAAACCCCAGGTATCTACCTACCTGAATCGGGCAAGTCGCTAGTGGGCATCTCATTGTTTTGGATGCCAACTCAGGTAGTCGAGGGATTAAAGCAGTCCATCTGCTTGTTCTTATCTTGTCGGAAGAGATATCAGAACTGCATTTATTAATATGTCTACAAATTATAGAATTTCATGATAAGATTAGCTTATCCCCTGCTAATAAATCACACTGCGATTACAGACGTAAGCAGAACAGACAATGAGATAATATATATTTGAAAGTATGTAAATGACGGCCAGAAATAGAAGGCGTCGTTTTGAAAAATGGGACCAGTTGACGGACTGATTTCAGTCCCGCAGTACTTAGCAGGCTTTATTCGAAAAAGTAACTTAAATCGATGAAATAAACATGGATTTCCATACCAAGTGACGTTAATGGAGACCGAGATTCAATCAGCAAACCTTAGATAGCGTTATATAATTAGGTTGACTGCTTTGTACTTCGGTTAATAGGAGTGAGAATAGGTCTGAAGCACTCACGAAAAGGCGGTCAACCAGTGCGATAGAAAATATTATATACTAATGATTGAGTGAAGTGAGTAGCTGTATAGCACTCATATCAATTAGTAGTGCTTGCTGGCCAAATCAAGGTGATCTGAACACCAAAGAGCCACTCCGCTCATTTGGCGCCGAGTCCACCAGAGTTGAACCCGATTTAAGTTCGTCCAGGGAGCTGAATCCTTTTAAACCACGTGATTTCTGGATAGCTGCTTTGGCTAACTGCTTATTAGTCATTGAGACTTAGAGCGGTCAACTTTTCCGCACGAGTTGTTCCATAAATGAATAAATTTCACTGATTTACCAATGAGCGTTCCCTTCCCCGTACAATAAACCTGTTTCATCTATTCGACTAAAGCGGGTGCTCATCAATCATATTTTCAATCCCAATATTAAATAAGCAGGTATTCATTCTGCCTTCCCGAAGAAACTTGGTGCGCCGTCCATCCAAACAAATTCAATTATCCGAAAACAAGCTAAACTCATGAAATTCTGATAAATATCAGACAAATTTCACTATACAGTGGGTGGTATATTAATTAATAATTTTCTTTCATAACCAACGCTCAGGTTCAAAAAATCAAAACTAACAGACATGCAGTCAACATTAAAGTAAGAAAACAGAAAGTGAGACACTGTTAGTGCCCACGTAGAAAAGCAATAGAACTAACGAGAAAAGACAAACCCAACTCGGAATAAAATATCAATTGAAGTAAACAAAGGCCGGCCTAGACTTCCCACTATGTGGTGAATATTCAAAAAGTACCCGGAACACCATAGTCACATCTGAAATCTGAAACGAGTCAAAGCACAAGCAGCCGACGGAATCACTCCACACGTGTTTGAAGACCGTGATGACGAAGTGTTGTCTGGATTGACCAAGACATTAGGTGATATCTAGGAGTAAGAGACATATTGATGTTATAAGTAATAATGAACAACCGAATTATTTAAACAACAAAGTAGTAGAATTTGTCAGTCACCACAACTGCCACATGTCAAATGTCACCTCAGTGTGTTTGCAAGTCTCGCCGATCTCCTGACTGATTTTTTCCTTCACGTTCCCAGTGAAACATAGGGCCTCAAGCTGGTGGCTTGAAGTTTCTGTAGCAGTGTTTATTTTTACAGGATGGGGTTGCTAGCCCCATGGCCAACCTTTCCTCTTTACCAGCATTATTTCTGGATAAGCGAGGTAGAGTGCGTCGGCCGGGGATCGAATCCCGGACCATGTGCATGTCGGCGAGCGTCCTAACCGCTGCGCCACCAACGCACTCCTAACTGATTACGTGATATTATTTCATAATTGTCATATGGAATGATTCCTGAACTATCTACAAAATCGGGACTAGCAGTGGAATCGTTACAATTGTAGTCGGAATGACCTGCCTCATTTATCTTCTTTTGATCCAGGTGATCCGTTGTGAACTGAATGATCTTCGGTGCCCAATATCTTCACCATTAGATTCCCCATTTTTTGTAGTATGATTCTACCTGAAGGTCTATATTCATTCCCCTATAATAACGTACATCAGAATTCATCGACATCAGATGCATTCGGAGAATTCGAGATTTGAATAGCTAATCAGGACTTTCACGGGAACTTGTATACTCCGCATTGCGATATTGAAGTAGGAAGTTATCCTCGCATCTCTCTAGCTTGCCAAGATTCTTAGGACTCATTAATACTATGGCATTCTTTAATGTTCGTACAAAATTTTCTGCCAACCTGTTTGACCGAGGATGACGTGGTGCTGTTTACAGATGACAATAACCTATATGTTTAAGCCATTCATCGAAATTCTCCTCAGTGAAATGAATATCATTATCAGTAACTTAGACATCTGGAATTCCTTCTGGACTAAATATCTTCCCCGAAGCTCTGGAGGTGAATTTCGCGTTAGAATTATCTGTAGTTATGACTTCTGGCCATCTAGAATAGGAAACTGCAATAACTAAAGCATAGTACAAATTTAAGAATGGACCACAGTAATCCGCATGAATACGTTGCTAAACCTCACAAGACACAGGCCATGGTTTCCACAATGACATTCCATAGAACATTTTCAGCAAACAACTGTAACGGTCTTTGATCTTTTGCCAATGTCAGCATCAATTCCCGACCACCAGCACGTTAGGCGCGCTAATGATTTCATCTTATCAGCTCCAAGATGAGCAGAATGAGGATCGTCCGAAATCGCGGATCTTGACGTCGGAGGAATAATAATTCTGTCATTCAGACATAGAAATCATTCAGGATGGACTGTAATCTCATCTGTTCGCTTATAAAAGTTCGGAAATCTTCGCTTGCACTGAATATTCCAAACTCTTTTTGTTGCAATTATAATGCACCCCTAACATTTCCGAATATCGTGTATAAGTCGAACTCTATCCACAGGTAACGACTGGACTAACAAACAATCACTGTCATTCAAAGAATTTTCAAATAACAAATAACGAGATAAGAAGTCTGAATGAGGTATATCCTTAGCCGATATGTGTTCAATAGTGTAATCATATGCACTTAGTTCCAAATTTCATCTTTGAACTATAGCAGCAGATGATCTATTCAAAGATCTTTCTGGATTGTAAATGAATTTCAAAGCCTAATGATGAGTGACGGTGTGAAAATTAGTACCAGAGAGATACTTGTGCAAGCGTCATATCGCCTATACAACTGCTAGAGCTTATATCTGGGTATGCAAGTACCCTTGCCTACCCTTACTTAGACGCTGTGAAATACAAATAACAGGTTGCTCATTTCGCTCAACCACTCAACTATACCTACAGGAGAGGCACCTGTGGTGAGAACAGACTTATCTTTCGATGAGAAAGGTTCTAACAAAGCTTGTCTACTACGAAACTCCAAGGTTTTTCGCAAGATATCCACATGTTGTTGATCTCACTCAAATTGATTACTGGAGACAATATCAAAAAGCGGAGATAACAGTCGAGTGAAATTGGGAATGACTCAGGAGTAAAACTGAAGAGTACCAATCCATGATCTCAACCACGACACATTATTAGCTGAAGGTGCTTGAATTAGAGGTGCCAAACGACTAGCATCAGGTTTGAAACCTTCGGAGTCTACTGTGTATCCCAAGCATGATACAGACGACAAAGTAGTGACATTTAGATGGATTAACAAGAATATTTTTCTCACAGAAACGCCTGAACACTTTTAAAAGACGTTCATTATGCAATTCGATCTGCGGTCCATGAACTATAATGTCGTCTTGGTTAGACTCAACAGCCCCTAATCCATCTGTCATCTGATTTATTACTTTTTGAAGGACTGCGTGTAAACCTTTCGACCAAAAGGCAGGAACTTACACTTGAACAGTCCAAATGGAGTATTAACGGTTGTTAATGCGCTAGAAGTTTCGTCAAGAGAACTCCGCAAATAAGTGTCCTTGAGATCTATTTTGGAAAAGTATTTCGCGCCATTTGGCTTGTAGAGAATTTCTTCCGGCTCTAGCACAGTGCAAATTCGCTGTAGGAGACGACTACTGAGTGTAAGGCGATAGTTACCTAAAATTCTCGGTACTTTCCCATCAACCTTTAGTGGCGTCACAATGGGAGTAGCCTAATTCGAAGATTCAATGGGCATAAGTATGCCCTGCTCAAACAAATTGTCTAACTCTTTCTTAATCACATCTCGTAAACCGCATGGAATCAACCAGCGCTTTAAGAGGACAAGCTGGCCCTCTATTTAAGGATGGATGCTGTCAAAGTCCAGGTCTAACTACACTGGACTTCATACCCTCCTTAGAAGGCTTTCAGCAAATATGTGAAATATTTATTCATTTATTTTATTTCCGATTACAGCTTGAGTCCACACTGTATTTTTGGCACAAGCATGGAATTTTCAGCATGGATATCAGTAGCCCGAATTGTGAAGGTTGACCACAGATATCATATGTGCGTCGGCAGGGGATCGAAACTCGGACCATGTCCATGGTCGGTGAGAGTCCTAACCATTGTCCCACCGAAGTATCACCAACGCGAAAAACCACAACACAGACTGATGACTCGAGAATCCTTTATTCTTTCACCAGTATAGAAACAAAAATAAGGTTATTGTACACAAGGTCTAAGAACAAATGTCATAACAATTAATCACAATAATACTTCTGATAGTATTTCTCTGTCTTCCAACGAACAGCGAACGATGAGACGATGATTGCAGTATCGATGACTCCTGCCAAAATATGGAGTTGGGTTTGAGCAAACAAACATGAATTGACCGTTCAATCTTCAACTACATTGACAGCCAAAACCCACATGCATACCGACAGCAAAATCTCACTCGTCGACGATGACCTACGCCTCCCAGTTAAATAAATCCTCTTGACATCTTGTAACAGTCGCCACTTTCTAGAATAACTCTTGCAGAACGCAACGTGACCGTAGCGGCACCCCATGATACTCTTCACACATCCTCTTATCTATTCACTGCCAATTACCACTGCGATCGCCTGTCACTCATTCTACCTCAGTCCTAGTAACGGTGACGCATGCAAGCCTCAGTCGTCTACACTCTCGCTCCCCGGCGTGTGGGACCACAGCCTAAATAGAAACATTCATTCTCAATCAGATTCCACAGCTAATCCTTATCTCCGTGTGCATGCCATTCTCAGCACTAGCCTAGCCTCCCCAGCATATACGACCCATCTGCTGTCTTTAACATCAATCAATTCATTCACGGATGTAGAAGACTCGAAACAACTTCAGAAGTAATCACGACGAACAATTTAACAAAATTATGCAAAACAACAAGATACGAAAACAACAAGTAAACACAGTGAGTCCAAAACACCAATTGATATGACACACCACACATATATACAAACAGTGCACATAACCTCGCAGATCATATCTTGATGTAATTCCTTTGAAGAATTTCAAGACTTACACCAGTACGCCTGCAACCCTTCTCAGGTTGACGCCATAGGCTGGAAAATCGTCGTTGAGTTCATTTGCTGATCTCCTTCTATCATCTATATCCTCAACTCTGAACGGTGACACCCCCATGTCATTGTATCGTGGAATGTACATGACTAACGAACATACGACTTATCTGACCAACCAAGCGTAGGCACAGAGCAATTTACACCAACGATAATAACATTCAAATAGTAACTTGAAACTTGAAAGGCCTTCATTCGTGCAAGTCAGTTTAACAATTAAACTCTTATACACAGTTGGCTTATCCCGACTAAACTGACCATTGACTTTCTTCCTTTCAAACGGGCCGATACCAGCATAGTTATAGCACAAGATACATGGCTTCATGGACGTCACCTTCATTGTGGGTGACTACACCAACGACGAATGACTGATACCAGTCGATGAACTTAGTAGTGCATCAGAAGCTGTCGCTGTCCGGCCTTTAGAAGTTTGTCTAACTGCAAGATTACCACCACTACTGTCTTTTACTATTAGCTCTAGTTCAGCTTTAACATCTGTCGATAGGTGGGCTACACGCCGATCATTTACACTGAGGGCCTCACGAGTATCCATACTTTCTGCCACCGCATCTGCCTTTAACCCTACTTCACGTTCAAGTTGTACAGAACCTTTGTTTGACTCAGTAGTAGTGGGCATTCCACTCATCTCATCATGACCAGCCAAAGACAAATGTGCACTATCATAACCATTGTCACAAATATCCACTTTACCGCCGTTTGTGTGATCGACTTTATCTTTTTCAACCTCTTTAATAACAGCGGTAGATGATTTGTGTTGTTCTTCATAAACCCTTAGAGGTTTTATACCTTTACCCTGACTAGTAATACCTTGAAAACTTGTGAAGTCAGAACTTGATGACGCTGACTTCACATTTAGCTTACCACCAAACTTGGTCACTGCTCCACAGTTCGCTTTTTTATGCACTTCTTGCAAACGGATAAAACACAACCGTGTTTGTCTTGCAGCTTGTAACCTATCTGTTGAGGACGTCCCACGAAAGCTGTTACACTCACTAAGTTCACATGGATTACTAGACACCATAAAGCTTTCTCGATATCCACTTCGCTGAGACCCCTTTGTCATAAATGACTGCGTTTCGTTCTCTGTCTTCTCCATTCCAGGGGTGGGATGCAATATACTGGCAAACTCGCTCAAAGCTTGGTTGACTCTGTCTTTCATGAGTTTCAGAATATCATCGAACTTTGGCTCAATACCTTCATCCTCTTTACGAGAGCTTATCTTCACCCATTTCCTTTGGAGTCAATTAGGTAGGCGTCTCGCTATCACCTCTAGGACGGAACTTGAGTTCAGATCGCTCATGCAATTCATCGAAATCAACGTATTCTTGTCGGCCAGCAAATTATCCAGAAACTTAGTGAACGCATTGGAGTCATCTCGTAATTGACTACCATTACCTTTAACAGCCTCGAATACATTCCCCACAATCATCGAAGGTCTTCCAAACCTTTGGCGCAGGATACATATATCGCCTCAGTATATCCTTAGTTTGGGGGTACAACCTTGCAGTAACTCCAGTGCAGTACCTCAACAAATACATTAACCTCATTTTGTCATTTATTGCAAACCCACTCACAATGACGTCAAACTACTTCACAAACTGTGGATAGTCAGCTGGGTTTCCGTCGAAACACCGAGGCTCAAATTTAGAAATTTTAATATTTCTATTATCCCTAGACGACGAAACATGGACATCGATCTTATCATGCTAAACATCACACACATCATTACATATAACAGACAACTTGTCATTACTTACTTTCCTGTTTGCTTCCAAACCGCTTTGTCCTTTCTTTGACCCAGGCGTTATTGAACTTGACCAAACGATCCAGAAAAGTTCCAGATATCACTTGTCCAAAGAAGACGAGCAGACACGAGGATTGAGGAACAGAGACTATCAGAAACTGTCAATGTTCAGGTCTTACTACACCGGACCTCACGCTGTCCTTGGAAGACTTCCAGAAACTATGCGTAATAAATAACACGCAAAACCAGAACGCAAATTGTCAACTGGAGAACCGTTTATTCTTGCACCAATACAGAGCCAATTTTAAGGTTATTGTACACAAAGTTTAGGAATAAATTTCGTAACAATTAATCAAAATAATACTTCTGACAGTTTTCTCTCTTCCAACGAACAGCGAACAACCAGACGATGACTGTTGGATTGATGACTCCGCGAAAAATATGGAGTTGGTTTTGAGCAAACAACCATGAATTGATCATTCAGTCTTCAACTACATAATTGATTCCGTTCATGAACTTCAATGCCAGATTCTTCCTTAAGTGTGAAATATGCGCTGATAGTGTTCAAATCCGTGCCTAGAGCCGAAGTTTAAATGCAAGCTCCCGAATGAAAGTAAATGGTATGAGTCCGCTACTTCAGGAGGACACCAAACTGTATACTTCAGAAAAACATATTTCTAGGCCCTCGCTTTTCTTTTACATAGTTCACGCACTTTGTCTTTTGTGTTTAACGCCTTTTCAACCTACATAAAAAGATGAAATTATCACCTGCCTTTTACTCATGCTGATTGTTCGCAGAAAAGGCTGTAGAATATCGGGAAAATAATATTTCTTGAAAAAAAACAATAAAAAATGATGAACCCCATGCCTGTTATATATTTTGAATTATTAACACCTTTTATATACTTCTGCACCTGTCTGTCGGTTTTCTTGTGTCTTCTTCTCTTTTCAAAGATACTGCTTTCAACGAAGGTACTGATACAGCGCTGCAATTCTCTACTTATTCGTGATATTGCTAGCTCACCTGGGGAATAACGGGATCATCGGTATTACAAAATCTGCTGACAAGTTCAAAGTGAGTCTCATATACAACTGGAAATGTCACAAATATGATGTACTTACAGGCGAATTTAAAGTTTAATAGACTTTACAACTCTTTCTGAATGATTTACTGATAATTATTGTTTATTCTGCATCTATTACGTATCACGTCACCACCTGTACATATATGCTACTTACCTTCCCAACTAACGCAAACATTTATGATTCCCGCGTGAAATTGACATGTATTTTTTTTCAATCATAGTTTAGATTTCACTCTATATCTATTTCCTTATTTGTACACTTCATTCTAAATGTTTTTCTCGCATTTACCAGTATTCAACTTATTTCTAAATTAGCAAATCATATTATATATTCTATAAGTTTTCATAAGTGTACATATGTTCATGCCTGTAAAAATGGCTGGTTTCTGTCACAGAAATAAAAATTATTATAATTATAACTGAGTGCATATGATTACACTATTGAACACATATCGGCTAAGGATATACCTCATTCAGACTTCTTATCTCGTTATTTGTTATTTGAAAATTCTTTGAATGACAGTGATTGTTTGTTAGTCCAGTCGTTACCTGTGGATAGAGTTCGACTTATACACGATATTCGGAAATGTTAGGGGTGCATTATAATTGCAACAAAAAGAGTTTGGAATATTCAGTGCAAGCGAAGATTTCCGAACTTTTATAAGCGAACAGATGAGATTACAGTCCATCCTGAATGATTTCTATGTCTGAATGACAGAATTATTATTCCTCCGACGTCAAGATCCGCGATTTCGGACGATCCTCATTCTGCTCATCTTGGAGCTGATAAGATGAAATCATTAGCGCGCCTAACGTGCTGGTGGTCGGGAATTGATGCTGACATTGGCAAAAGATCAAAGACCGTTACAGTTGTTTGCTGAAAATGTTCTATGGAATGTCATTGTGGAAACCATGGCCTGTGTCTTGTGAGGTTTAGCAACGTATTCATGCGGATTACTGTGGTCCATTCTTAAATTTGTACTATGCTTTAGTTATTGCAGTTTCCTATTCTAGATGGCCAGAAGTCATAACTACAGATAATTCTAACGCGAAATTCACCTCCAGAGCTTCGGGGAAGATATTTAGTCCAGAAGGAATTCCAGATGTCTAAGTTACTGATAATGATATTCATTTCACTGAGGAGAATTTCGATGAATGGCTTAAACATATAGGTTATTGTCATCTGTAAACAGCACCACGTCATCCTCGGTCAAACAGGTTGGCAGAAAATTTTGTACGAACATTAAAGAATGCCATAGTATTAATGAGTCCTAAGAATCTTGGCAAGCTAGAGAGATGCGAGGATAACTTCCTACTTCAATATCGCAATGCGGAGTATACAAGTTCCCGTGAAAGTCCTGATTAGCTATTCAAATCTCGAATTCTCCGAATGCATCTGATGTCGATGAATTCTGATGTACGTTATTATAGGGGAATGAATATAGACCTTCAGGTAGAATCATACTACAAAAAATGGGGAATCTAATGGTGAAGATATTGGGCACCGAAGATCATTCAGTTCACAACGGATCACCTGGATCAAAAGAAGATAAATGAGGCAGGTCATTCCGACTACAATTGTAACGATTCCACTGCTAGTCCCGATTTTGTAGATAGTTCAGGAATCATTCCATATGACAATTATGAAATAATATCACGTAATCAGTTAGGAGTGCGTTGGTGGCGCAGCGGTTAGGACGCTCGCCGACATGCACATGGTCCGGGATTCGATCCCCGGCCGACGCACTCTACCTCGCTTATCCAGAAATAATGCTGGTAAAGAGGAAAGGTTGGCCATGGGGCTAGCAACCCCATCCTGTAAAAATAAACACTGCTACAGAAACTTCAAGCCACCAGCTTGAGGCCCTATGTTTCACTGGGAACGTGAAGGAAAAAATCAGTCAGGAGATCGGCGAGACTTGCAAACACACTGAGGTGACATTTGACATGTGGCAGTTGTGGTGACTGACAAATTCTACTACTTTGTTGTTTAAATAATTCGGTTGTTCATTATTACTTATAACATCAATATGTCTCTTACTCCTAGATATCACCTAATGTCTTGGTCAATCCAGACAACACTTCGTCATCACGGTCTTCAAACACGTGTGGAGTGATTCCGTCGGCTGCTTGTGCTTTGACTCGTTTCAGATTTCAGATGTGACTATGGTGTTCCGGGTACTTTTTGAATATTCACCACATAGTGGGAAGTCTAGGCCGGCCTTTGTTTACTTCAATTGATATTTTATTCCGAGTTGGGTTTGTCTTTTCTCGTTAGTTCTATTGCTTTTCTACGTGGGCACTAACAGTGTCTCACTTTCTGTTTTCTTACTTTAATGTTGACTGCATGTCTGTTAGTTTTGATTTTTTGAACCTGAGCGTTGGTTATGAAAGAAAATTATTAATTAATATACCACCCACTGTATAGTGAAATTTGTCTGATATTTATCAGAATTTCATGAGTTTAGCTTGTTTTCGGATAATTGAATTTGTTTGGATGGACGGCGCACCAAGTTTCTTCGGGAAGGCAGAATGAATACCTGCTTATTTAATATTGGGATTGAAAATATGATTGATGAGCACCCGCTTTAGTCGAATAGATGAAACAGGTTTATTGTACGGGGAAGGGAACGCTCATTGGTAAATCAGTGAAATTTATTCATTTATGGAACAACTCGTGCGGAAAAGTTGACCGCTCTAAGTCTCAATGACTAATAAGCAGTTAGCCAAAGCAGCTATCCAGAAATCACGTGGTTTAAAAGGATTCAGCTCCCTGGACGAACTTAAATCGGGTTCAACTCTGGTGGACTCGGCGCCAAATGAGCGGAGTGGCTCTTTGGTGTTCAGATCACCTTGATTTGGCCAGCAAGCACTACTAATTGATATGAGTGCTATACAGCTACTCACTTCACTCAATCATTAGTATATAATATTTTCTATCGCACTGGTTGACCGCCTTTTCGTGAGTGCTTCAGACCTATTCTCACTCCTATTAACCGAAGTACAAAGCAGTCAACCTAATTATATAACGCTATCTAAGGTTTGCTGATTGAATCTCGGTCTCCATTAACGTCACTTGGTATGGAAATCCATGTTTATTTCATCGATTTAAGTTACTTTTTCGAATAAAGCCTGCTAAGTACTGCGGGACTGAAATCAGTCCGTCAACTGGTCCCATTTTTCAAAACGACGCCTTCTATTTCTGGCCGTCATTTACATACTTTCAGATATATATTATCTCATTGTTTGTTCTGCTTACGTCTGTAATCGCAGTGTGATTTATTAGCAGGGGATAAGCTAATCTTATCATGAAATTCTATAATTTGTAGACATATTAATAAATGCAGTTCTGATATCTCTTCCGACAAGATAAGAACAAGCAGATGGACTGCTTTAATCCCTCGACTACCTGAGTTGGCATCCAAAACAATGAGATGCCCACTAGCGACTTGCCCGATTCAGGTAGGTAGATACCTGGGGTTTTAGTGGGAAGTCGTGACCAGTAGCGTGCAGCAGGTCAATTGTGAAAACAAATACTCGCCGAAAACATTGGCTAGGGGTCGCGATATATCATGAATTGGCAGAAGTTGGAATTCATGGGCCACTGGATCAGGTCCCAGTGACTTAATGGCATACGAGGTCGCCTTGTAACCAGAAGGTCCTGGGTTCGAACTCCGGTGGGCGCGTACTGCTGAAGGGTCCCGAACTAGGATGATATGAGAAGCTGTCCAGTACTCCCAGGTTTTCCAATGGTTCTAACGTCAGTTCGTGATGAAACCCTGTACCAATCAAATCCCTACAAACCAACACTTGAAAATTTTCTTTATTTCTTATCCTTCTGACCGTAAATTTATATCTGTAGATTGCCAAATATACCAGCACATATGTTTTATATGGCTTTCGGCTTACTTGTACTTATTTCTGGAGATGAAAGAAAAATACCATTTCAACCCACAGACTAAGTAGCACTGCATAGCATCGCATACCATACGTTGCTGCTGTAGTTGAGGACGCTGAGTGAAGAGAAAATACTATGCGGTAAATTGTGCCGAGAATTCTGCGGGACTTTTGTGCAGAGTTCTACTGCTATTATTATTCTGGCCGTATACGAAGATCTATACAAATCTACTGTCAATGCAGTTGACGATTGAACGATCAATTCATGGTTGTTTGCTCAAAACCAACTTCCCCAATTTTCGCGGAGACATCTATACACCAGTCATCGTCTCATCGGTCGCTGTTCAGAAAGAAGTCAGACCAAAACTGTCAGAAACCTTAGTTAAAGCTTAATTTTAAAGTTGGATATATGTTGGTGTTACAATAAGGAATTCTCGAGTAGCCAATCGGTGTTTTAGTTTTGCGTCCGTTATTACTAAGCGTTTCTGAGAAACTTCGAGGAACAGCGTGAGTCCCAACGTAGCAAGAGCTGGGCATTGACGGTTTACGAGACGTGGCTGACAGTTTCTGACAATGAAGTCAGTTTCTGACGGATCCAGATAGCTGGTGACAGTTTGGATAGTCATCATTCATCTTTCCTGGTGCCGGTCAAGTCCTCTTTGAACAAGCAATATCTGGAACGTTTTTGGAATTGGGTCAAGTTCAACAATGCCTGGGTCAAAGAAGGGACAGAGCGTCTTGGATGCAAGAGCTGGGCATTGACGGTTTACGAGACGTAGCTGACATCTATCATCAGTCAAACTTGCAGATTATTGGGTGAATTTATATTCAAATCTCCATCGGATACTTTCAAAAATAGAGCAGTTGAGTTGTTTTGGGGTGGCTCAACTAAACTGAAGGAAGTGAGGGTTCAGACCAACCCATTTTACTTTCTAAAGCTTCAGAATTACTTATGGAACCACTGGATTTTACACGGAAAAATATTTTTGAGTTCTGCAGAGTTAGACCTGAAGTAACAACAGATACAACAACGTTTGTAATAATATTTGTGACGTAAATTCCCATCCTTCATAGAATTGTTGTAGCCAGCAACAGCATTCCACACCAAAGGCTTGTTTAGCGTCACCCACTTTAATACAGCTCAAAATCACTCATGCTAGTTTGTACTATTGACTATTTAGT
The DNA here is from genome assembly GCA_944472135.2 of Trichobilharzia regenti. NCBI lineage: Eukaryota > Metazoa > Platyhelminthes > Trematoda > Strigeidida > Schistosomatidae > Trichobilharzia > Trichobilharzia regenti. The sequence goes on from OX235270.1 coordinate 61,055,658, forward strand.
ATGCCTTCGCGATATTTCTCCTTTTCTCGGCTTGAATGTCTTTAGAAGTGCCTTTTTACTTTGTCTTTTAGTGCACGTATGCTGCTGACGAGGCAAAAGACTCTTATTTTTCGTCTTACGCTACATTTTTGACTCTTGGGGTATGATTTTTCAAAGTTGAAGGGACTTATATTCACACAATTTTCAAGCCTAAAATATTTGTTTCGTTTCTTTTTAAACATAATAATAATAGTATATTCTCATTTTGTACATGAGAGACGCCAGTTTACAGGCATCATCAATATGATAAATTACATATACGATTAGCAATCATAATTAATAATAATGTTTTAATAAAATACACATTTTTTCCTACTTGTGTAGGACACACCAAATATACAGGCATGGATAAGCATTATTTAAATTTCATAAATTTGGTTTATGGTTAAATTACATGGTTGCTGGCGTTTTTGTCTTAGGTCTGTGTGAACAATATGATAACCAGTCATTCAATGGAGCACGTCATGAAATATAGGAATATTAACTTCGCATTAACAAAAAACCTAAGTAAGTTTTGGATGGATTAAAAATACTTGGGAAAAAATAAAGCTTGAAGTTATAATAATAATAATAATGTATATAAACATATAAATTTACATGAAAATGCATGCCATTTTTACAGGCACGATCAAGTATGATATAATATCAAATCGTAGATTGTCTACAAGTTAATAATGTTTCAACAGTTAAATATTTGATATATATATAAATACACATTGTCAGAACTAGGCTGTATAGTTATTGAATTGTACAATTGTCCTCCAGGTTGAGCGGGAAAATGGACTTCGTTTCGTTTTCATCCCGTGGTTGTCGGCATACGATAACCAACCAATACTGAGGTAAGTACAACGTTTATAAGAGATTGGAAACTGTTTTTTTAGAAAAGTTAAAGTGCTAAGGTGAATTAATAAAGTGTAATGAAATGGGTAAGTGCAAGTATCACTAATAAATACATTAATTCCACAATATAACAAGTCATTCAATGGAGCGCATCATGAAATATAAGAATATTGTCTTCGCATTAACAAACAAACCCAAGTATGTTTTGGATGAATTAAAAATACTTGGGAAAAAATAAAGCTTGAAGTTATTCCTCAATATAACTTAGGTGTGTGCAAATTCGAATCTCATTTTTGATTTATATCCGAATTGGGTAATAAGAAAGCTAATTTTACAGATAGGATCAGTTATGTTATAAGCTACAATCGTGACGTTGTATTACAAATAGATACTTTTCCATTGGTATAAGAGTATATTCCACAGATGTAATCCAGGTTGCGTCGTGGAGAAAGTTAATTCGTTATTAACTAGGCAACTGAAAGATACGGGACCAATAATGTCTGCAGATCATTTGTCATTGTAAATGGTCAAATATCCACATTATTCATTCTCATTCAAAAAGTCAAATAGAAGCTGAAATGGTGAGAGAAAAAAGAAGACAAACAACAGCAACGCAAAAGAAAGCAACGGGAGTCCTTAAGGAGTGATTAATAAATATACACATATATTCTGTCTAGTAACTATGGTTATTTTTCGTTCATCAACTAACTAGTCCCGTTATGCTAACTTTTGTATTATGTGTGAACTAATATTACTGTCCTGTGTAGAAATGTTTATCATCTAGTCCCAATAATATTAAATTGTATAATTGTAGTTTGTTGTAACTACACGTTTAAACAACTTAAAATATCTATGTAGGGTGAAAAAGAGGGTGTAAGAGTTAGACGTATAAGTGCATTGTCATCTTTGAGCAGTCTGGTGACTGAGGAGATGAACACTGGAAGTGTGTTTGCATCGCGCACATTAGCTGGTAGTCTATTCCAAATGACTGAAAACTTATTTAAGAAGAAGTTGTACCGCACGTAAGTCTGACAGTGCTCTGTAGCAGCTAGGCTGTGATGATTTCTAAGATTGTAACTGATGACAGCGGTAGGTTTAGTTATTGGCTCGGAGGAATGCAAGAGAAGATTAGTTAGCTTATAGTAAAAGATAAGGTTTAGCTTAAGGCGTCTTTTCCAGGGGGGTTCTAATCTTAGTCTGTCACATCGCTCATGGTATTCCAGACCACTTTCTAAACCAAGAGTTCTTGAGGTAAACTTCCGTTGCACTCCCTCTAATTTAAGTCCGTCATTTTGTCTGAGTAAAGATGTAAAGATGTTTCACTGAGTGTTTGTCAGTCTCTCTGGTAAGGCGATTCCCAGCAGTTATTTACACAGTTTTTGTGTGTTTTCGCTTATCGTTTTTCAAGTGGTGCCTTTCGCCAGTCGCATTTCCTAGCCACAGGCCACTTTTTGTTTTCAGACAGAGAACACGGAATGTTTAAAGAAAAACGAGTTCACCCTACCAAAATCAACAGTTGCCTAAACATTTTTGAGACACAACGCCACCTCTGCGACAGTGGGATGCTAGACAAGGACGCCCTACATCGGCTGAATGTTGTGTCTTTTGTATGCTACAGATGATCAAAGAAGTTCGTCAAACCAGACAGACATTCAACGATCGATTAGTTTGTCTTTGCGGACCAAAATAAAGGGTGGATTATAAGATTTTCAAAAGATAAAAGCTCGGTGCATTCGTTGTGATGTGATTATGTATCCATACACCCTTTTTAAATCATCGTCAATAAATGCAGCATTCGGCAGCCGTGTTATATTTTCCATTCGCTTGTTAGGGTTGTGATAAGAACAATCTGGCCACCAGGTTACGTTGTTTGGGCTGAAGAGTTAGCAGATGGTGTGACCTACACCAAGTCTAGAGGATTGATAACCACACATCAGTACTTGGCGCTATCTCTAGTTGAAGCCAGCTGGAAGCGAGATCGGATTCGGTCGATCACTCTAACTGACTGGTTTCCTAGAATATAATTCCTCATTAGTGGGCAATGTCTACACACTATGCGATGAAAAACTGCCAAAGCAAATATATTTTCTTGGGACCAATGTGTCATTTCTTACTGCTTTCTGAATGAAATGAAAATCAAGAAGTAAGATATTCACAAGTACCTTCTGAAGCCCCATATGCACTGGTTGACATTCAGAACCTTGGCTTCGCTAAAACGCACTGAAATTGGTCATCGACACTAGACGAATGGTTCGAAACTATTGCGATGAGCACAAACTTTTTATGGGGAACTGTCGTTTTAGACGATTTTCGTAGAAGGAGAGTTAAGACATTGTTCCTCTATGGATAAGTATCTCTGTGATTGTGGACTGTTTGGAATATGTAGAGCATAATTCCAGCAGAATTTCGGGATCCTGTGAAATCTGTAAGCGATGTAAGATAATCGCATGTCGTAAGTTATTTTATTTTTTTATCTTTGATTAGAGTTCATGGCGATTTCTGAGGTGAATACCGAATCAATCACTGTGTGCTTACAGACACATTTTTGCAAACACCATGGAAAATTTTTCATTACCACAAAAATAGCAGAACGTGAAACTTGGTGGGACAACAACATTCCTTTATGGAAGTAATACAGATCACATGGGAACACCTTTTTGAGCAAACTCACATTTTTATTGACCGCCTGTGCTCTGCCATATTGAGGCGTTGGAAGTGAAAGGAACGAAAATCAGTTTTCGCGATAACCGAACGTATGAACGACTGGTCACATTTGATTTTCCATGCATTTACAAGTGTAGTTATGTCAAAAATTCAGCTAGATGTTGTGTAACAAATCCAGACAACTACCAGTAGATTATACATGCGGTAGTTTAAATTAATAAGTAGATATTTAATGCTACAACTAATCGTCACTAATAGCATGATTTACTCTGAGCGAAAGAAAAGATGATGTTATTTGGGACGGGCGCTGAGGTAGTTTAAGGGTAGAATGTACGACCGGTCAAACGTGGAAACCATTCTTATGAGTTCAATGAATTTTTGAGTATCCATCGTGCGTGGTACTCATGGTTATGATGAAATATTGACTCATGATTCCTATTTTAATTGTACTTTTCGTAGGAAAGTGTAACGTACATATCATTGAAAATTCAAGCTGAAAATCCAGCATGATACTTTGTCAATGAGTGGCGGCAACAAAAACAGGGTCGAAAGTTTTCGTAAGGAGCTGGAAAGTTAACTTACAGGAAATTCCTACTTCATGAAACCATCTGAAAAGCCCCATAGTTAGGCCATAATAGGGTGAGGACTGAAATAGGCTTTTTCTAAAAGCATCAAGTTCCCCAAAAAACATTTTAATTTTGAGGGAACCAACTCTGTATAAAGCCGATTTAACTTCCAGGAACTGCAGCCGTAGCTCCGGGGGGTATGCTGACCTGTTTAACAATGATGGAGCTGTACTGGTAGGTGATTCCCCAGAATTATTAGCCATGTATTTTATTAATGAACACTGGATGCTGACCCTCACTGTTTAAGCCAACTTGTTTAACCGAAGGCTTACTATCAGTCGTCCATACCGTTGCGTGTTGCTTTCCGTAATTCGTGCCCGATCCCTAGCTAGTTAAGCAATCGTCTTCACACTCTAATTTGGTCTGAAACCTACCTTGTAATTTGAACAATCAATTCTGGAGTTTTGCTTTGCCGTTGGTCTACGTGGAATGAATATATAAAAGTTGTGGGTATTAGATCTTGCGTTAGTATAGTAATTCGAAATATCCTTTAACGTCATTACCCTCAGCCTCTAAATACCTTTTGTCATTGAAAGGAGGTGTAATGCTTCGAATGTTACTCATGGCTTCCACCACAATAGCAGAGAATCCAATACAGGGTACCATATCAACATATAATGTTGTAACACACATATTCCTCAGCTTGCAGGTATAATACAATTTCGATAATTTCTGCAACCGATTTCAGCTGACAGGGCTCTTCAAAGATGTTTTATATGGCCGTGACTAGATCCGTCATTTCAACCTTGTTCACTAGTGTGATGATAATACTGCTAAGAATGTCCTCTGGAATTGTTGCGTCCTGTGACCTAATGGGAAGCACCTGTTATGAAAGCTGTTACAGCGCAGCATACTGTAAGATTGGAACGGGGTAAAACCAATGCAATATTACAACTGCTGTCATTGCAAAAGGTCTCAGAGCTTAATGTCAAAAAGGAGGGAGGGTGGCGCATGCTAATCAGCAGATTTGTAGTGGTCACAAATTTGAATCGCTTGTATCTGTAGGAGAGCAACATGATTTTGTCTACAGCTCGAGAACTAAACATGAGTTTAGATCATCAGTATAAAAAATTAACTCGAGGAAAATTAAAAAACAGCTAAAACAATAATGACCGCACAGATCTAAATTATAAAATAAATTATAAAAATACTTTTGCTCCTAACATATACAAGCCTTGTCAATGCAGTTGACGATTGAACGATCAATTCATGGTTGTTTGCTCAAAACCAACTTCCCCAATTTTCGCGGAGACATCTATACACCAGTCATCGTCTCATCGGTCGCTGTTCAGAAAGAAGTCAGACCAAAACTGTCAGAAACCTTAGTTAAAGCTTAATTTTAAAGTTGGATATATGTTGGTGTTACAATAAGGAATTCTCGAGTAGCCAATCGGTGTTTTGGTTTTGCGTCCGTTATTACTAAGCGTTTCTGAGAAACTTCGAGGAACAGCGTGAGTCCCAACGTAGCAAGAGCTGGGCATTGACGGTTTACGAGACGTGGCTGACAGTTTCTGACAATGAAGTCAGTTTCTGACGGATTCAGATAGCTGGTGACAGTTTGGATAGTCATCATTCATCTTTCCTGGTGCCGGTCAAGTCCTCTTTGAACAAGCAATATCTGGAACGTTTTTGGAATTGGGTCAAGTTCAACAATGCCTGGGTCAAAGAAGGGACAGAGCGTCTTGGATGCAAGAGCTGGGCATTGACGGTTTACGAGACGTAGCTGACATCTATCATCAGTCAAACTTGCAGATTATTGGGTGAATTTATATTCAAATCTCCATCGGATACTTTCAAAAATAGAGCAGTTGAGTTGTTTTGGGGTGGCTCAACTAAACTGAAGGAAGTGAGGGTTCAGACCAACCCATTTTACTTTCTAAAGCTTCAGAATTACTTATGGAACCACTGGATTTTACACGGAAAAATATTTTTGAGTTCTGCAGAGTTAGACCTGAAGTAACAACAGATACAACAACGTTTGTAATAATATTTGTGACGTAAATTCCCATCCTTCATAGAATTGTTGTAGCCAGCAACAGCATTCCACACCAAAGGCTTGTTTAGCGTCACCCACTTGCAAACAAGAAAGTAAGTCATGGTGACTTGTCTGTTAATTGAAACGATGTGTCTGATGCTAAACATGACATGGTCGATGTTACTGTTTCTCCGTTCAGAGATTATAGGAACATCAAACTCCCTAAATTTGAACCACGGTGTTTCGATGGAAACCAGGCTGATTATTTACAGTTTGTAAGGGAATTTGACCTCGCCAGATACTAGCTTGCTAGGCTACTAGCTTACTAGTTTTCTCGCCGGTCCCAAGCCCGGGTAAAGAGGGAGGGTTGGGGCGTGGTGCTAGCAACTCCACCCCTGTAAAACAACCAAATCGCTACAGAAACTTCAACGAATAAATATATTAAAAATTCTAAAAACATAAGCAATAGCCTTACTTTTCGCTGGAATCGGGGAAGTGAAATGACGCAGGCTGGTGAAAGCCTTCGGGAAGCCAGTCAGCCGATGTGCCTTCTTTCGATGAAAGCAAAAGTAAGGATGGGTACCTGGAATGTTCGCACAATGTACGAAACTGGAAAGGCTGCCCAGATAGCCGCTGAAATGAGAAGGTACAGAATAGAAGTGTTGGGAATCTGCGAGAGCAGATGGAACGGAACTGGAAGGTGCCAACTACCTACTGGAGAGACAGTAATCTATTCCGGCCACCCAGAGGACAACCATGAGCACACCGAGGGAGTGGCCATCATGATGTCACCAACAGCAGCCAAAGCTCTCATGCAGTGGGAACCAATCTCCTCCAGGATAATGACAGCCAGGTTCAACTCAAAAGGAAGGAAAGTTACAGTCATTCAATGCTATGCGCCTACAAACGTCTCAGAACAAGAGAAGAAGGAGGCGTTCTACAGACAACTACAAGCAATAATGGACAACGTCCCAAATGGCGATATCAAAATCCTGATGGGCGACATGAATGCGAAGCTGGGAGGAGACAACACAGGAAGAGAACTCACCATGGGTCGTGAGGCCCTCGGTGAAATGAACGACAATGGTGAACTCTTCTCAGACTTCTGCGCCTTCAATGATTTGGTGATTGGTGGTAGTGTGTTCAAACACAAGGATATACACAAGACGACATGGATTTCACCAGATGGAAACACCAAGAACCAAATAGACTTCATCTCAATTTCAAGAAAGTGGAGACGGAGCCTACTGGACACAAGGTCAAGGAGAGGAGCAGATGTGGGTTCAGACCACTATCTAGTAGAAGGGACTTTCAAGGTGAAACTAAAAGCCTCGAGGATAGCTGGGGATAGGCCACAATGCAAGTTCAACACTCAATTACTGAAGGACACAACCACAAAAGACACCTTCACTGCAACTGTCAGAGCAAAGCAGGAAACACTACGCGACATCACTGAAGAATCATGCGTGGAAGAACATTGGAAGTCTCTGAAGGCGATTCTCAACGAAACGTGTTCAACGGTTCTAGGAAGAAAGAAGAGACAAGACAAGGAATGGCTCTCAACGGACACTTGGAAAAATAGAAGAGAGGAGAATGGTGAAAGAGAAAATGATTCAATGCAAGGACGGACAGGAGAAGGAGACGCTGAGCTCAACTTACACAACACTGGACAAAGAAGTGAAGAAGAGTGCTAGGAAGGACAAAAGACGATTCTACGACAACCTAGCCACTGAAGCTGAAAAGGCAGCAGGCAAAAGGGACCTGAGGACACTATATCAGATAACCAAATCTCTATCCGGGAAGAGATCAACACAAGCGAAACCTATAAAAGACAGCCAAGGGAAGCCCATTACCAAGGAAGAAAAACAGATTAAACAATGGGCGGATCACTTCAAAGGACTCTTGAACGACCACCACCTGCAACCCGTCCAGAAATACCAACAACAGCGCGCACACAACTGCAAGTTGACACCAATCCTCCAACGAGAGCTGAAGTCTTGAACGCAATCAAACTTCTGAAAGCTGGAAAAACAGCCGGACCAGATGGAATACCCCCTGAAGCACTGAAAGCGGACCCAGAGACGACAGCAGACATGCTGACTCCATTATTGCAAAAGGTCTGGAAGGAGGGAAAGGTGCCTACTGACTGGAGGAAAGGTTACCTCGTGAAACTACCAAAGAAGGGCGACTTAGGCCTCACTCTGCAAGAACTGGCGAGGAATCATGCTCCTATCGACGCCAAGTAAAATCCTGAGTCGCATCATCCTGGAGAGATTAAAGGACGCACTGGAGACAGAACTCCGACCAGAACAAGCTGGATTCAGGAAAGGCAAATCATGTACTGACCAAATTGCAACTCTACGCATCATCATCACAGAACAAAGCATGGAATGGCAATCAAACCTCTACCTCAACTTTATAGACTTTGAGAAGGCCTTCGACAGCGTTGATCGTGAAGTAATTTGGAAATTACTCGAGTACTATGGCGTACCCCAAATATTCATCAACCTTATTCAACAGCTGTACGACAACGGCACCTGCCAAGTGATCCACAACGGAAGACTCAGCGAGGCGTTTGGAGTAAACACAGGAGTCAGACAAGGGTGCTTACTATCACCAATGATATTCCTAATTGTGGTGGACTGACTGGATTATGCGTCAGACAGTGAGTGGGAAACGAGAAGACAGGAATATCCTGGACCGACGTGAAGAACCTAGAAGACCTGGATTTCGCGCGTGGATGATTTATGTTTGATGTCACACAAAATCGAAGACTTACAAGCGAAAACCGACAAACTGGTCGAAGAAGCAGCCGGGAAGACAGGACTCCAGGTAAACATAGACAAGACGGAGGTTATGAAAATAACCAACCAACAACAGCAACAACATCCAACGTCAATCACCATCAACGGGAGGGATTTGAAAGAGGTTACTTCATTCACTTATCTAGGGAGCATTGTCTCAACTACAGGAGGAGCGGACGAGGATGTCAAATCGAGAATCGGGAAGGCGAGAAACACATTCATCAGCCTGAAATCAATCTGGAAATCTTCGTCACTCAGCATCACCAACAAAATTCGGATTTTCAATACAAACGTAAAGTCAGTCAGTTCTTCTATACGGATCAGAAACTTGGCGGGGTCACAAAGAATATTTCCAAAAGGCTACAGACCTTTATTAACAACTGTCTTCGCTCTATACTGAAGATCAGATGGCCGGAAAGAATCACCAACAAGGAATTATGGGAACAAACAAAGCAAGAACCAATCGCCCAACAAATATGCAGGAGAAAGTGGAGATGGATCGGACACTCGCTGAGGAGACCGCTGGGTGACATCGCGCGCCAAGCCCTCGAGTGGAACCCGAAAGGGAAGCGGCGTGTGGGACGTCCAAGGGTGACATGGAGGATATCGTGTGAAGAGGAGTTGAAAGAATATGGATTAACATGGATGCAGGCGAAAAGTATAGCAGAAGACAGAAGGAAATGGAGAGTGCAGTTGAAGCCCTATGTACCAGTAGTAACCAAAAGGAGCAATAATAATAATACAAAGGGAATTTGAAATCATGTTGAGTGGATTTTATTAACTGATGAAATGAAGTTAATGTATTTAATGAGGTATTGCACTGGAGATGCTGCAAGAGCTATACAGTGCTGTAAGTTTATGAAGCCAAAAGAAGGCTACTACGAGGCTATGAGCATACTACGCCAAAGGTTTGGAAGATCTTCGATGATTGCAGGGAAATTATTCGAGGCTGTTAAGGGTAATGGTGGTCAATTACAGGATGACTCCCAGGCACTCAATGAGTTTCTGGATAATTTGATGATACACAGGAATGCACTGATTTCGATGAATTGCATGAGTGACCTCAACTCGAGTTTTATACTAGAAGTAATTGCGGGACGCCTACCTACTCGACTGCAAGGGAAGTGGGTGAAGATAAGCTCCCGTATGGAGGAAGAGGGTATCGAGCCAAAATTTGATGATATCCTGAAACTAGTAAAAGATAGTGTCAATCAATCGATGAGCAAGTTTGCCAGTATATTGAATCTCACCCCTAGAATAGAGCAGTCTGAGAGTAAAACGCAATCATTGATGACGAATAGGCCTCAAAGAGGTGGATATCGAGAAGGCTCCATGATGTCCATTAATGCATATGGACCTAGTGAGTGTAACAGGTTTCGTAGTACATCCTCGACAGATAAGTTACAAGATGCAAGACAAACACGGTTGTGTTTTACACGTTTACAAGAGGTGCATACAAAGGTGAACTGTGAACCAGTAAGAAATTTCAGTGATAAGCTAAATGTAAACCCCAGGCCTGACTCCGAATTGTGTGACGATAACGGTGCGGTCAGGAAGTCTGTAGTTGTAACTGGTAAGCCATTGTTGAATAGAGTGTCACAGAATAGAGTTGCTGCTTCAGAGTGCAGTTCTGACCCTACAAGTTTACAAGGTATTATTAGACAGAGTGAAGATATAATCCTCTAGGGATTTCTGAGGAGGAACCAAAATTGTCTACTTCTCTTATTAAACAGTTTGAAATTGATGAAGTCGACCAGATAGATGATGGTAAATTGAATATTTGTGATAAGGACCATAAGAGTGCAGATTTCTCTTTGGTTGATCATGATGAGATGAGGGATATGCCTACTACTGCTAAAATAATTAAAGGTTCTATACAACTACAACGTGAAGTAGAAATAAATGCAAGTGCATTTGCAGAAGGCATGCGTACTTGTGAGACCGTCAGTGTGATTGATCAGCATGTAGCCCACCTATCATCAGATGCTAGTGTTAAGCCAGAGCTGATTGTAAAAGACGGCAGTGGTGGTGGTCTTGCAGGTAGACAAATTTCTGAAAGTCGAGCAACAACAGCTTCTGATCCACCGCCAACTTCATCAACTGATATCAATCAGTCGTCGTTGGTGTTGTCATCCACAATGAAACAGTCGCCCATTAACTCAAGTCTCTTGTGCAATGACTATGATAGTATTGGTGCGTTTGAAAAGACGAAAGATATTGCTGAGTTTAGTGAGAATAAGCCAAGTGTAAACGAGAGGGTAATTGTCAAATTGACTTGCATGAATAAAGGCATTTCTAGTTTCAAGTTACTATTTGGATGCTATTATCTTTGGTGTAAATTACTCTGTTTCTACGCTTGGTTGACCAGATACGTCGTATGTTTGTTCGTCATCTATATTCTACGATACAATGACATGAGCGTGTTACCGTTCAGATTTGAGGATATAGCTCATAGAAGGAAGTCAGCAAATGATCTCTGCGACGATTTTCCAACTTAGGGCGTCAACCTGAGAAGGGTTGTAGGCGTACTGCTGTAAGTCCTACAATTCTTCAAAGGGTAGCGCATCAATGAGCAGTGCAATGTGCTTGGTGTGTGATTTTGTACATATGTTCATATTATATATACTGAATTGATATCATCTGTCATCTAGCTTTTGGTAATTCTGTTTGTGTCCGGATGACTTCCACTTGTATCATCAACCTGAGAAGGAATGTAGGCGTACTGCTGTAAGTCCTACAGTCCTTCAAGCGTAGTGTGTCGCGCCAGAACCCACAACATTTGATGTAGTGATTGTACATATGTTTGTGTTAAATAGTTGTGTGAGATCGAATTATTGTAATTGTTGGTTAATCTTGTTTGTGTCCGGACATTCCACAAATTACAATCGTCAACCTGAGAAGGGTTGTAGGCGTACTGGTGTAAGTCCTGCGATTCTTCAAAGGAATTCCACCAAGACATGATGGGCGAGGTTCTTTGTACTATTTGTATATACGTGTGGTGTGTCATATGAATTGGTGTTTTTGGATTCATTGTGTTTACTCGTTGTTTTCGTACCTTGTTGTTATTGCATAATTTTGTTAAAATTTTCGTCGTGATTACTTCTGAAGTTGTTTTGAGTCTTCTACATCCGTGAATGAATTGATTGACGTAAGAGACATCAGATGGGTCGTATACGCTGGGGAGGCTAGGCTATTGCTGAGAATGAAATGCATACGGAGATAATTGTTAGCTGCGGTCCGACACGCCGGGGAGAAGGAGTGTAAAGGACTGAGGCTCGCATACGTCACCGTTACTAGAACTGAGGCAGAATGAGTGACAAGCGATTTCAGTGGTAATTGGTAGTGAGTAGATAAGAAGATGTGCGTAGAGTATCATGAGGTGGTGCTATGGTCACGTTGCATTCTGCAAGAGTCATTCTAGCAAGTGGCGATTGTGTTGCAAGATGTCAAGAGGAGGTCTCTGTCTGGAGGCGCAGGTCGTCAGCGATGTGTGAGATTGTGCTGTGGGTATGCTTGTGATGTGTTGGCTTTTCTGTTTGTTTTCCATTTCAGCTCTGTCCGTGTGACCCAGGTTCTCGCAATGGCATCCAAGTCAACGTGCATTGGTCGTGAAGGAAAAAAGGGTTGGATCCCTTTTTTGCCGGGGAGTGTCAATGGAGTTGAAGATTGAACGATCAATTCTTGGTTGTTTGCTCAAAACCAACTTCCCCAATTTTCGCGGAGGCATCAATACGACAGTCATCGTCTCATCGGTCGCTGTTCAGAAGGAAGTCAGCAATAAACTGTCAGAAGGAATACTATGATTTGTTATTGTAATATTTGTTCACAGACCTTAGTTCAATTATTATTTTTATATGTTGGTGTAACAATAAAGAAATTTCAAGCGGCCAATCGGTGTTTTGGTTTTTTCGTCCGTTATAACTAAGTGTTTCTGGAAACTTCAAGGAACAGCGTGGGCCCGAGCGTAGCAAGAGCTGGGCATTAACGGTTTATGAGACGGTTTATGGCAAACGAAGCAGAACAAGCTGCAGGCAGAGGAGACCTCGCCACACTCTACCAAACAACTAGGAACCTTTCGGGCAAACGTTCGACACAGATTAAGCCAATAAAGGACGACAATGGAAAGTCAATCACCAAAGAGGTGGAACAGAGAAAGCACTGGGTTGAACACTTCAAAAGACTTCTAAATCGTCCGCCACCTACAACACGTCCAGCAATACCAACAACGGAAGCAGAACTACCAGTGAACACTGACCCCAGACGAAATCAGAAGTCCTGAATGCAATCAAGATGCTTAAAGCTGGGAAAACACCGGGACCAGATGGAATCCCAGCAGAGGCTTTGAAAATAGACCCAGAGACAACAGCGGACTTGATGACACCACTACTGGAGAAGGTGTGGAAAGAGGGCAAAGTACCCGAGGATTGGAAGAACAGTTACTTATACAAACTTCCAAAGAAAGGAGACTTAAGTCAATGTAAAAACTGGCGTGGAATTATGCTTCTGTCCATTCCAAGCAAGATACTAAGTCGCATCATCCTGGAGAGAATCAAACAAGCCCTAGATGAAAAACTTCGTCCGGAACAGGCTGGATTCAGGAAAAACAAATCATGTATTGATCAAATCGCCACTCTACGGATCATCATTGAACAAAGCTTGGAATGGCAGTCACCTCTCTATCTCAACTTCATCGACTTTGAAAAGGCCTTCGACAGCGTCGATCGAGAGGTCATTTGGAAACTACTTTGCTACTACGGGGTCCCATCGACAATTATACACCTCATCCAACAGTTATACGACAATGCTGCATGCCAAGTAATCCACAACGGGAAACTTACGGAAGCCTTCGAAGTGAGGACGGGAGTGAGGCAAGGCTGTCTACTATCACCAATGATCTTCCTGATTGCAATTGATTGGATAATGCGACAGACAACGGCAACCAACGAGGGAACAGGCATAAAATGGACTGACACAAAAGACTTGGAGGATCTGGATTTCGCCGATGATATATGTCTGATTTCCCATAAACTGGAAGATATGCAAGTGAAAAGTAACAAGTTGGCAGAAGAAGCATCAAAGATAGGACTTCACGTGAACATAGATAAAACAGAGATAATGAAGATTCCTAGCCAACATCAACAACACCAACAGACCACAATAAGCATAAATGGGAAGAACCTGAAAGAAGCAACCTCCTTCACCTACCTGGGAAGCATCGTCTCAACTACAGGCGGAACTGACGAGGACATCAAAGCCAGAATCGGAAAAGCAAGACAAGCTTTCATTACTCTCAAATCTGTGTGGAGGTCAACAGCACTCAGCATCAAAAATAAGATCCGGATTTTCAACTCCAATGTGAAGTCAGTGCTACTTTACGGATCAGAGACTTGGCGAGTCATAAAGAGCATCTCAAACAAACTTCAAACCTTCATTAACAACTGTCTCCGCTCAATACTCAAGATCAGATGGCCAGAAAAGATCAGCAACAGGGATCTCTGGGAGCGAACCAATCAGGAACCGATTGTGAAACAAATAGGCAGAAAGAAATGGAGATGGATTGGCCATACGCTGAGGAAACCATCAAGTGACATCACTAGACAAGCCATTGCTCGAGTGGAACCCGAAAGGGAGGCGGCGAGTTGGTCGTCAGTGCAAGGGTGACTTGGAGGAGGTCATGCGAGGAGGAGATGAAAGCATGTGGACAGACCTGGAGCAGGTTGAAAAAGTTGTCAGAAAACCGAAGTCAATGGAGGTGCGCAGCTGAAGCCCTATGTTCCTCTAGGAACTAAAGGATACAATAATACAATAATAAGAGGAGGTGACCAGGTTATTACTACGCATTATTCTGCGCTGACACGGTGTTTTATCCTGAGCTACGGTTATAGACTTATAACTGCTATTCAGTCTTAAGTGATCCTGACATTTAGTAAACTTACTAGCATCAAGGGAATTACTGAATTTAAAAATGATTGGGCAATTAGCCTGGTTAGACTTTTTACGAAGTCGTTTGCATTCACATGGAACACTAGCCATGCCGCAACAAATCAGGATTTTGTGTCTTACAGTTTTCAGGGGCAGAGAATCTGGGACGTTGTAAACTATAGCTTGGTGAGAAGAGGTTATACGCTTCATCACCACCGTAGCCAAGCAGTCAATCAGATTTTCAGCTTTATTTAAGTTGTCCGGAGATATTTTAGGATGCCTTTCTAAAAGACAGGCTATTGGGTCTAAATTCAAAAGCTTATTTTGAGTTACACTTAACCTGGCCAATATCAGAACGGCTCTCCGTGGTATTTGAGATTGGCAGTGACATACTATCAAACTGATCTAATTTTTTCTGAATTTCACTTACTTGCCTCTGCATATCTTTCAAAAGGAGGTTTAGTTTACAGAACTCAGAGTTCTCTAACAGAACATCTTTCACCTGTATCACAGTAGTGAGATCTGCACTCAAACCATTTTGAGAGCTAGTAGTTGATACTGTATTACCAGGCGGTAATGCAGTTATAACCGAATTTGATCCACTATCTAAAACAATTGTGCTTCCACGAACACGCTTTTTAGAGATTTCGACCATAATTTCAAGAATTATATGACAATAAGCAGTAAATAAATTTCAGAGCAAACGCGTGCAAAAATGTCACCAATTTCGAACGTACCGCCAAGAAAGCTGATAGGAGGAGGTCAGCAAATGAACTCTGCGACGATTTTCCAACCTAGGGCGTCAACCTGAGAAGGGTTGTAGGCGTACTGCTGTAAGTCCTACATTTCTTCAAAGGGTAGCGCATCAATGAGCAGTGCAATGTGCTTGGTGTGTGATTTTGTACACATGATCATATTATATATACTGAATTGGTATCATTTATCATCTAGCTTTTGGTAATTCTGTTTGTGTCCGGACATTCCACAAATTACAATCGTCAACCTGAGAAGGGTTGTAGGCGTACTGGTGTAAGTCCTGCGATTCTTCAAAGGAATTCCACCAAGACATGATGGGCGAGGTTCTTTGTACTATTTGTATATACGTGTGGTGTGTCATATGAATTGGTGTTTTTGGATTCATTGTGTTTACTCGTTGTTTTCGTACCTTGTTGTTATTGCATAATTTTGTTAAAATTTTCGTCGTGATTACTTCTGAAGTTGTTTTGAGTCTTCTACATCCGTGAATGAATTGATTGACGTAAGAGACATCAGATGGGTCGTATACGCTGGGGAGGCTAGGCTATTGCTGAGAATGAAATGCATACGGAGATAATTGTTAGCTGCGGTCCGACACGCCGGGGAGAAGGAGTGTAAAGGACTGAGGCTCGCATACGTCACCGTTACTAGAACTGAGGCAGAATGAGTGACAAGCGATTTCAGTGGTAATTGGTAGTGAGTAGATAAGAAGATGTGCGTAGAGTATCATGAGGTGGTGCTATGGTCACGTTGCATTCTGCAAGAGTCATTCTAGCAAGTGGCGATTGTGTTGCAAGATGTCAAGAGGAGGTCTCTGTCTGGAGGCGCAGGTCGTCAGCGATGTGTGAGATTGTGCTGTGGGTATGCTTGTGATGTGTTGGCTTTTCTGTTTGTTTTCCATTTCAGCTCTGTCCGTGTGACCCAGGTTCTCGCAATGGCATCCAAGTCAACGTGCATTGGTCGTGAAGGAAAAAAGGGTTGGATCCCTTTTTTGCCGGGGAGTGTCAATGGAGTTGAAGATTGAACGATCAATTCTTGGTTGTTTGCTCAAAACCAACTTCCCCAATTTTCGCGGAGGCATCAATACGACAGTCATCGTCTCATCGGTCGCTGTTCAGAATGAAGTCAGACCAAAACTGTCAGAAACCTTAGTTATAGACTAATTTTAATGTTGGATATATGTTGGTGTATCAATGAAGAATTCTCGAGCCGCCAATCGTTGTTTTGGTTTTTTCGTCCGTTATTACTAAGCCTTTCGGAAATCTTCAAGGAACAGCGTGGGCCCGAGCGTAGCAAGAGCTGGGCATTGACGGTTTACGAGACGTTGCTAACAAGCCTGTTTTGTTTCTTGTCAAGATGCTACTCAATGGGCCACACAGAAGTTCGCGAGACATCTTACAGGTCACCATATCCTACAGATTCTAATTTATTCAAATCCCTTCTCTCTGAAATGTCACTTACATACTTCACGACAATCCTTCTATCTAGTGACTATTATACTCTATTTTATCCGAACCCCCTGGGCCTTTAATAAGGCTTAAATCTACTCTTTTTTCTTATTCACACTCTTCTCTCGCATAAAGTTTAGTTGCTCTGATGATGACAAAACATAAAATCAACACTCATTTTTGAGAATAACTACATTTTCATAGAAAATATCATAGATTTCCATGGTAGGACTTATACGGTTAGCATCATACATTGCAAATGTGTGCTATCATTTCAAGTACTTTATAGCTTATTCTCGTATTTTTCTTGTAAATATACTTCCAATGATGTATTATTCATGATTTCACTTTATACCATTTTGCAGCTGCACATGATTTTCTTCTCTTCCTGAAGTAGCGTTCAATCAAGTGGGGGCATAGCACTCACTCGAATGTATGTTTTTTATCGATGAAACATAACTATCACCAGGAAATGGAACGAAGTTTAGGTTGTCGCTCAACTTTGATGATGACCTTGATAAATGGTTTATAATTTAACATTTATACAACCTGTTCTGATAGCTTGTACAATAACTGAATAATTTAAACTTTTGAAAAAGAATTGATTTATGATACTTCAGGGTTGTAATTTACAACATTACTCATCGTGCCTGTAAAAATGGCATGTAAGCTTACCCGTTTATACGAAAAATATTATTATTTTAATAACCGTCCTGCATGCAAAATTACAGTGAAGAGAACACGTAAAGTGCTGGTTAAACTGTACGACCGAATGAGAAATCAGTATGGTTAACAGCATTGTTCTCAAATAATGAGGTTATTAGCCAAATTCTTTAGTAATTTTCAAGTTTGAAAATAATTGATATATGTGAGCAAAGTTCTTTTGCCATTAAATAACATACCTCTTTTTTGGTTTGTGTCTTCTGTCTCACGGACCTCCAATGCCTGTAAGTCTTGGAGCCTTCATGCTTCACTTTAGCAGCACTAGCTCCTGCCTCATGTTAACACAAGTTTTTGAGACAACTTTAGCTTAACCCAGGCGCGAAATATTATGTAATATAAATATTTATACCTATCTATGTAGGACACACCAGTTGTACAGGCATGGATAAGTATTATTTACATTACATGAATTTGATTTAAGGTGAAAATAGAAAGTTGCTGTCCTCTCTGACATTAGTTTTTGTGTACAATCTGATGGCTAGTCGTTCAATGGAGCACATTAAGAAATATAGAAATATTGTCTTCGCATTAACAAAAAAACCAAGTATGTATTTGATGTGACAGTATGTCAGATCAAGATAATCTGTTGATTTTAGGTGGCCATCTACATAGAAACACTTTCAGTATCTGTGCATTGTCTGGCCATTTAGATATGTGCCACGAAATCTAGTAGCACAGTCAAAAACTACTTGAAACTCTTCAGGTGCGTTCGGACCCAAAACCGGATGATGAGGTATGTAACGCGGTATTCTTTCCGAATCGGGACGCATTCGAGGTAGTTCCACGTCGTATCCCTTCAGCGAATGCCTCACTATGATTGTATATATCTATTCATTTGACTACAGTCTTAAGAAAGACGTCTTCTGAGACACTCAAGTCTATGACTCAACATTCCATAATTGTCCGGAAGATTAGGACGACCATGCCTCCATGGTAATCCTCTCTTAAAGTGGCCCTCGACAAATCTTCAGGGACGAGCTACTACCTTCAGCGTCCCAGTGGCCTTTCTAGAATGCTCCACACCAAGACTGCTCATGTGTCTGAATCCATGATCAAATAACCCTTCAAGATTGTTCAGTATTCCTTGGCCATTCGAGATATTGCAAAACACATGGGTGCAGAGTCACCAAATGTTTCCGCAGTAATTACAGACAAAGAAAATTTCCTCTCATGACAAATGACTGACTCTTTCCATCAAATTTACTGTTTGAAGGTGCGGTGTCAGGCGTAACAATATATTAGCGACCAAATAGCAGTTAAATTTACAACATACAGAACTCAGAAAATCACAGCTACAATACCTAGCTGTTCAAAATCAGGCTTCGACGAATTTTTAAAATAATAGTATAGCTTTATTTCAGACAATGTGAACGCAAGACATAAATTTTTCGGCTCATTTAGTTCCAACATACTTCCTCATCATACAGGATTTATGTGTAAAGTAATAATCTGAAGTGTATCATTTTACGTGGTGTTGTTGCTTATGAAGAGACGGCCAATTCCGTAAGTCTTTTCTTCAATTCCTTTAAGAATTGCACAGAGCATAGTTGAAAACTAATTAAATATGCGTGCGATATCATGTAGTGGTCATCTGATATAACTGAATGATTTAAACAGTAAGAAACGTCAGAGTTTAATTGTTTTGAGTAGTTTAAATTCTGGTAACCCAGTGATTTAAGTAGGCCATTACTACTGTTTATCATGAGCACACTTACTGTGTGAAGGCTGATGATACTACCCAGCTTTCCCGGCTGAAGTAACTGGAGTGAGATTCGAGACCGGGACTTGTTGACTGTAAGTTGACTGGCGGAGCCAATAAGCCAAATCTTCA
This sequence comes from Trichobilharzia regenti, assembly GCA_944472135.2. NCBI lineage: Eukaryota > Metazoa > Platyhelminthes > Trematoda > Strigeidida > Schistosomatidae > Trichobilharzia > Trichobilharzia regenti. The sequence continues at coordinate 61,075,286 of OX235270.1, forward strand.
CATTAGCGCCTGGAAATAAGTTGAATGTCCGACACAATGTTTACCACCGGTAAATGTGATTAACTGTCAATCACTTTCCTTTATGCTGATTGTTTGAGGGAGTTTTCCACCCAGAACATCTTCAACCTCTTCCAGGGTGACGTAACTTAATATGTTGTCTAGGAGAATGATTCCTTTCCGGTTTTTGTATCGGCTTATGCTGCCATTCTTTGGTGGTTTTACAAGGCAGCCTTTATTCCAGTTGGTAGGCCCCTTTTTGTTTCAAAGATTTCTGCATCATTGGCGTGAGCACAATCGCTGCGATCCCTGAATCTCAAGGTAAGTAAACCCGTTAGATTGTTGTGAGTGACCTACCACGTCCACGTGAACATGAATGAAACGAGAATCTGGCTCTGAGGATGTTAATAAGAAGGAATTACATGTCATGCCATGTGTCAAAAGTTAACAGATACTCTCGATCCAGGCTCTACACGCCACATTGCGGGTTCGCACAAACATCCATTGGAGACTCATATAGGTGAAACATTTTCCCCAGGATTCACTGAATATGTATTATCCAATAATTTAAGCTACGATGACTGTCAATCACGTCTCATAAACCGTTAATGCCCAGCTCTTGCTACGCTCGGGCCCACGCTGTTCCTTGAAGTTTTCAAAAACGCTTAGTTATAACGGACGAAAAAACCAAAACACCGATTGGCCGCTTGAGATTTCTTTATCGTTACACCAACATATAAAAATAATAATTGAACTAAGGTCTGTGAACAAATATTACAATAACAAATCATAGTATTCCTTCTGACAGTTTATTGCTGACTTCCTTCTGAACAGCGACCGATGAGACGATGACTGTCGTATTGATGCCTCCGCGAAAATTGGGGAAGTTGGTTTTGAGCAAACAACCAAGAATTGATCGTTCAATCTTCAACTCCATTGACAATGACCTTTGGTAAATCTTCATCATATCACCCTAAGTTATGCGGAAGATGGTAACTGTTTGGCTTTGAGACCGCGACTGTTTGCTGTTACTACCAAAAGCGGCTCCTGGTTCGAACTCAGGAACTCGACCTCCGCATCCTACTGTACTGCTGATGAAACTTCCTTGAGCCACGCACAGTCATAAATTACTCCAGAGACAGGAAAATCAGGATTGTTCTTTGTTAAATCTGTGTGTGGATGGATTCAACAATAATAAAATTAAAATCTTAGAATAAACCCAACAGTGATTTTAGGAAGCTATACAAGTACAAGTACAAAAAGTACCATAGTAAGATATTAGGAGTCTCCAAACTATAGCAGCCCAAGGCGAAACTACCTTATGAGCGAATAGATGACCTTGAAAAATTTGTAAACAGAAATTGGCTTAACCTGACTATAAGGGCTTATGTGAGAACCGAGAGGTTTTTGGACATATACGAAAATATTACCCGATGTAAACATTTTTAACATTGCATAACTTGTATATAGGCGTTCATTTCAAATTGCGCACTTCTAATTCCTACGAATGTGATAAGTGACTAAAGGTAGTTTCGTTTTGTGCTGCTATAGTTTAGAGTAGCCAGAAATAAGTTGACCGAAATTTTAGTTATAAGAAGTACCTCAGGACGAGATAGAAAATCCCCAACAAGTTTGGACCATAAATTCTATCCACGAGGACAACGCACCATCGCACTTCACAAACAGCTCAAGGTCAAAGCGACCTTGATTCACTCTAACAAAATCGCATAGCAACGCAATTTCAGTGGACCTCACAACAGTTAATATAATCATTAAAATTATAGATTGAATAGGGACAAAAACAATTAATAAAGTTCGAATCAACATATAATACGCGAATGTTAGAAAACTGATATACGATATATTAGAAAAACAGAAAATGACTTCTGAGTTAATTGAAACGTCCAAATAAGTATTAATATTGTGACTAGACTGCTCGGGAAGGATTTTCCAAGTATTTCTGCTGTTTGGCTTACTGTGATGGCACGCTTTTATGCTAGGTCATTCTTCCAATTCTCGGCCAGTTCTTCCATGCCCATAAAAGTTTGTTTCGCCATATTCGAGGACGTTCTGGACAGTACACCAGAAATAGATTTATCCGCTTCACAACAACAACGCCAATGTTTGAACATAGCTATATTTTCATCGAAAACGTCACAGACTCCATGTTAAGACAAGTATGGCCAGCATTTAACATTGCGAATATATGTTATCATTCAAGGACTCTCCTTCCTGTGTATGTCTTGTAAATGTTCTTGCAATGATGCATTATCAGTAATTGCATTTTATACCACTTCGCAGTTTCCAAGATCGTTCTTCTCTTCCAAATATAGCCTTTAATCACATGGGGCGTAGCACTTGCCAAAATACAAGCCATTTGCTGGTTGACCATTGTCAGGAAAATTAACCCTAAGTTCCTATGATTTGCGAAGACGTTCAGAACCGACAACTGCTAGGTGTGATTGCCGGCTTGAACTCCAAAACACAAGGACCTGTAATAAAATATATTTTTCAGCACTTAAATTCGATATATCATACACGGTCTATAAACAAACATTTAACATATAATGTATTCTTTCGTCTTCTTCCAACTTGTACACAACTGAAGCATTCGTGCCTCCGAGTTACCCGCCAGTGACGACCAAGGCCAATGAACCACAGTTTAATGTTCAAGTTCACTTACAACCATAACTACCAGCAAAAAGGGCGAAGACAAATGGTATCGCACTTTAAATTGACCTCACCTCTGGATTTCTCGTTTTTCATTGGCTAAAACAGTGACGGTCACTTGCATTTGTCACTGGTAGGTGCTATCGTGTGCGGTTTTGTGTGGTTGTGCTATGTGTGATTTTCAAGCAACTATGATAAATATAAATGTAACGTTCAACTATTCTGACGTTGTTGCGCCGTTTTTATACAGATACAATTCTTTTATCGATGTACATTCTCTTGAGACCGGTTAGCCATTATGCTGGTTGTCAGTGACTACGATCCCACGGGTCCTAACGCATTTCTTGAGTTGTGGTTATATGTACAATATTCTCTGCCTCGATATTTCCCACTCACATAGTCTGGTATCCTGTGTTTCTTGAGAATTAACTGTGACAAGCTCTGACAATAATGCGCCTCTTTAACGAAGCCTTTTTTAGGAGTTCATCGCAGTTAATCAGCACAGGCAGAAGCAGCGAACGCACTGGGAGACTTTCAAAGCGTGATGACCTTATACATTGCTAACAGTGACGAACTTTTTCACATACTAGTATGTGTCTACGTTCAGATGCAAACGAAAAATTGGCGAATGAGATATTTTGTGGTGGTGAGAAAACTTTGTGGGACTTTTATCGAGCATGGATGTTTCTCTCTGACACCTTTGTCTCTCAGACTATTAAAAAGTTATCATTAAATGTATTATTTCAGTGTGATTTTTAGTTGCGCAACTATTGGCAGTTAACGATGTCATGTATGTTTAATATTCAAGACATTTTCTGCATCATTAAAGTGCACTCATTTCAAAAGAAGTGTAAACTAGGATGACTGAATTTTTGAATAATTAAGGCATATGTGGTGTCAGCCACGTCTCGTAAACCGTTAATGCCCAGCTCTTGCTACGCTCGGGCTCAAGCTGTTCCCTGAAGTTTTTAAGAAAGGCTTAGTAATAACGGACGCAAAAACCAAAACACCAATTGTTGACTCGAGGAATCTTTATTGTTACACCAACATATAAATGACGTATGACAAGGTCTGTGAAAAAAATTACAATAATAAATCACAATATTACTTCTGACTGTTTGTTGCTGACTTCCTTCTGCACAGCGACCGATGAGACGATGACTGTCGTATTGATGCCTCCGCGAAAATTGGGGAAGTTGGTTTTGAGCAAACAACCAAGAATTGATCGTTCAATCTTCAACTCCATTGACACTCCCCGGCAAAAAAGGGATCCAACCCTTTTTTCCTTCACGACCAATGCACGTTGACTTGGATGCCATTGCGAGAACCTGGGTCACACGGACAGAGCTGAAATGGAAAACAAACAGAAAAGCCAACACATCACAAGCATACCCACAGCACAATCTCACACATCGCTGACGACCTGCGCCTCCAGACAGAGACCTCCTCTTGACATCTTGCAACACAATCGCCACTTGCTAGAATGACTCTTGCAGAATGCAACGTGACCATAGCACCACCTCATGATACTCTACGCACATCTTCTTATCTACTCACTACCAATTACCACTGAAATCGCTTGTCACTCATTCTGCCTCAGTTCTAGTAACGGTGACGTATGCGAGCCTCAGTCCTTTACACTCCTTCTCCCCGGCGTGTCGGACCGCAGCTAACAATTATCTCCGTATGCATTTCATTCTCAGCAATAGCCTAGCCTCCCCAGCGTATACGACCCATCTGATGTCTCTTACGTCAATCAATTCATTCACGGATGTAGAAGACTCGAAACAACTTCAGAAGTAATCACGACGAAAATTTTAACAAAATTATGCAATAACAACAAGGTACGAAAACAACGAGTAAACACAATGAATCCAAAAACACCAATTCATATGACACACCACACGTATATACAAATAGTACAAAGAACCTCGCCCATCATGTCTTGGTGGAATTCCTTTGAAGAATTGTAGGACTTACAGCAGTACGCCTACAACCCTTCTCAGGTTGACGCCCTAAGTTGGAAAATCGTCGCAGAGTTCATTTGCTGACTTCCTTCTATGAGCTATATCCTCAAATCTGAACGGTAACACGCTCATGTCATTGTATCGTAGAATATAGATGACGAACAAACATACGACGTATCTGGTCAACCAAGCGTAGAAACAGAGTAATTTACACCAAAGATAATAGCATCCAAATAGTAACTTGAAACTAGAAATGCCTTTATTCATGCAAGTCAATTTGACAATTACCCTCTCGTTTACACTTGGCTTATTCTCACTAAACTCAGCAATATCTTTCGTCCTTTCAAATGCACCAATACTATCATAGTCATTGCACAAGAGACTTGAGTTAATGGGCGACTGTTTTATTGTGGATGACAACACCAACGACGGCTGATTGATATCAGTTGATGAAGTTGGCGGTGGATCAGAAGCTGTTGTTGCTCGACTTTCAGAAATTTGTCTGCATGCAAGACCACCACCACTGCCGTCTTTTACAATCAGCTCTGGCTTAGCACTAGCATCTGATGATAGGTGGGCTACATGCTGATCAATCACACTGACGGTCTGACAAGTATGCGCTCCTTCTGCATCTGCATTTATTTCCACTTCACGTTCAAGTTGTACAGAATCTTTGTTCAACTTAGCAGTAGTAGGCATATCCCTCATCTCATCATGATCAACCAAAGACAACTGTGAAGTATCATGATCATTATCACGAATATTCACTTTACCGTCAACTTTATCATTTTCAAACTCTTAAATAGCAGAAGTAGACAATTTTGGTTCCTCCTCGCAAATCATAAAAGGTTTTATAACTTCACTCTGACTAGTAATACCTTGTAAACTTGTAGGGTCAGAACTGCACTCTGAAGCAGTAACTCTATTCTGTGACACTCTATTCAACAATGGCTTACCAGTTGCAACTACAGACTTCTTCGCCGCACCGTTATCGTCACACAATTCGGAGTCAGGCCTGGGGTTTACATTTAGCTTATCACTGAACTTTCTTACTGGTTCACAGTTCACCTTTGTATGCACCTCTTGTAAACGTGTAAAACACAACCGTGTTTGTCTTGCATCTTGTAACTTATCTGTTGAGGATGTACTACGAAACCTGTTACACTCACTAGGTCTATATGCATTAATGGACATCATGGAGCCTTCTCGATATCCACCTCTTTGAGGCCTATTCGTCATCAATGATTGCGTTTTACTCTCAGACTGCTCTATTCTAGGGGTGAGATTCAATATACTGGCAAACTTGCTCATCGATTGATTGACACTATCTTTTACTAGTTTCAGGATATCATCAAATTTTGGATCGACATCCTCTTCCTCCATACGGGAGCTTATCTTCACCCACTTCCTTTGCAGTCGAGTAGGTAGGTGTCTTGCTATTACTTCTAGTATAAAACTCGAGTTGAGGTCACTCATGCAATTCATAGAAATCAAGGTATTCTTATAAGTCATAAGATTATCTGAAATCTCAGTAAGTTCCTTGGAGTCATTTTGAAGTTGACTGCCGTCACCTTTGACAGCTTCGTATACGTTCTTTACAATCATTGAAGGTCTTCCAAACCTTTGACGTAATATGCTCATAGCCTCATCGTAGCCCTCTTTCGGCTTCATAAACTTACAACACTGTATAGCTCTTGCAGCATCTCCAGTGCAATACCTCATCAAATACATTGACTTCATTTCATCACTTAATAAAAAACTACTCAACATGATCTCAAACTCCTTTACAAATTGTAAATAATCAGCCGAGTTTCCATCAAAACACCGTGGTTCAAATTTAGGGAGTTTGATGTTCCTATTATCCCTGAACGGCGAAACAGTAACATCAACCATGTCATGCTTAACATCAGACACATCGTTGCAAGTAACAGACAAGTCACCATGACTTACTTTCCTGTTTGCATCCAAGACACTCTGTCCCTTCTTTGACCCAGGCATTGTTGAACTTGACCCAATTCCAAAAAGGTTCCAGATACTGCTTGTTCAAAGAGGACTTGACCGGGACCAGGAAAGATGAACGGTGACTATCCAAACTGTCACCAGCGGTCCAAAACCGTCCAAAACTGACTTCACTGTCAGAAACTGTCAGCCACGTCTCGTAAACCGTTAATGCCCAGCCCTTGCTACGCTCGGGCTCACGCTGTCTCTTGAAGTTTCTCAGAAACACTTAGTAATAACGGACGCATAAACTAAAACACCGATTGGCCGCTTGAGATTTCTTTATCGTAACACCAACATATAAAAAATAATTCCACTACGGTCTGTGAACAAATATTACAATAATAAATCACAATATTACTTCTGACTGTTTGTTGCTGACTTCCTTCTGAACAGCGACCGATGAGACGATGACTGTCGTATTGATGCCTCCGCGAAAATTGGGGAAGTTGGTTTTGAGCAAACAACCAAGAATTGATCGTTCAATCTTCAACTGCATTGAAATAGGTAAATACGATGGATCTGTGTAAACTGTTGATAAGGCTCTTCGTTTTCGTTGAGATGCCAAACGCAGATCCTGCGTCAACTAGGAATTCTGTTCCAGAGTTTTTATCTTTGACTTAGTATGAGCGACAGGTCGGGTATCCGTTCTCAGGTACCGACAACCGAGGAGTTAATTGCTTCTGTGTCGCCTGTGAAGTGGTTTAGGTCAGACGCATGGTTATGTGCACTTCTTCGAATGTGTACCTGGCCAACAGTGATACTAACAGAATTGTCTTGCCGGTATGGTTTGTCCAGGTATGCATCGTGACTGGAAAAATTGTTTGTTACCAAATCTACATCGATTGTCTTGTGTTAGCTGTATTTGTGACGGTGTTACTGTCGTTGATCTGACGTTACCCACTTATGGCCTCCAACATGATGTTCTGAGACTCACTGCTTTATAGGTTGAAGCAATCCTCAACCTGAACAAATCGTAGTTCCAGATTGTGTCAATCCACCTAACTTTCATGGTTGCTGAAGAATATGCATCTCTAGAAATAGTTTCTGAAGTCATTCTCCATGGCTGGAAAGTGAGGCATTGTAGCGGTCGAAAATTCAATTGACAGTCCCGTGCGGGTCAAGGTGGTTCGAAGAAACAGTCAAGAAACAGTGCCCGAGCCTTTTACTGACAATAGTAATGGGGCATTTCAGACGAGTAAAGCTCAGCAGTGTGGGAACTAACTTTTTTATCAGTATAGTTACCCATGCTACCTAAAATTTATGCGTGTTCAGGAATAAAGCAGTTTGAGCAGAAAACATGTTTTCCAAGTACACCTGGCTGCAACTGGAGCCGGAAGACCTAAACAAACACACATGAGGGCACTCGTCACTATAACTCAGGGGGAAAAGAAGCTTCAAACCGCCAAGAAGGCATATTTCCTACTTGGCTGCTCGTCTACCCCTGAATACCTTAAGTGCTAATTAACTCTGGATGGCTGTGGAGTTTTGTGTCGTAGAAACACTCCTACGTAATTGTACAACAATCCCATGTATCTTACTCTTAACTATTGCGTATTCTTATGTTAAGTCTTGACTCCTACTATATGCAGTACCGAGGACCGCAAAGCAGCAATATTTTTCGTGAATTTTAGCTTACCAAATGGCATCAAAGGTGACCCCTGCTTCACTTGCCATTGGTCCTATAGGTGCTTTGATGTTGCTGTGGTAATAGGCATGCTTTATGTATCTCTGCCATCTTAGCAACAGCGCAACTGCGCCTCACACAAAGTTCATTTAGGACTGAAATGCATAAGCTAACACATACTCAAATATTCATTACTGTTTGACATCCTATTCCAAGTGTTTAAGACTGTCGTAATGCTATTTTTCTGGACAATAAACTTTGTTCAGTTAAAGCAGGAAGGAGAGCAACTGTAATTTTTATTTTTTTAAAGGTAGATTTATTAGGGTATAAGACGGACACAGCTGAATTATAAAAGCAAGCCATATGTACCTAAGGGACAAGTGACACTTCTTCCAGTTTGAATGATAGTGTCCACTTTGCTTAGAACCAATCTCATTTAATAAAATAACCATCCTTATAACCACTGTATCGTTTAATGAATTAAGTAGCACTTGTAACTCAAGCTGTCAATAATGATGTACATTGAGCTTTTAATTTGATTTTAGGTTGAAATGATGCTGAAGTAGGGCGATGGACACTGAAAACTGCATCGTTAGGAAAGATAACAACAACGAAGTGTCAAACAAAATGGATTATATATACCAACATGAAATTACGAAAATACTACTGAATATGTATAACTTTGGAACCAACTGGAAAATTCACTCCATCAGATATCCTCTACGGATTCGTATCACCCGAAATTTATCGCTACAGGCTTACAAGATGTAGAGACGCAGACCAAATAAATTCAGTAGCTTTCTCGTGCGTGCTACTGGCTCCCATTAGGGATCGATAGTTTCCAGAAATACTACGCATTCAAGTCTTAATACTTCCATAAATAAAGAATTTTTATTCAAACTTATACTTTTATAGGAGTTATGATGAGTGTACTGGTTTGATAAACGTTCCTGAGTGAAAGTACCTCAGATTTGTATTCACCGCGTAGTTTTGTTCTTCCGTTACGATAGTTATTCGAAACATTTAGCGGGTTTTCGTTATGCCAGATAAACGTGGTTTGGCAGTTCAAAATGTAGATGATTTGGTAAGTTGTATATAATTGTATTTGGAGTTCGCAGGATGCATCGAAACTTACTGCTCTGTCACCAGAGGTTATCAGTCGTCAGGCTACTATAAACATTGGGACTATCGGTCATGTCGCTCACGGGAAAACCACAGTTGTTCGTGCTATTTCAACTGTTCATACCATTCGACACAAAAACGAACTGATCCGGAATATCACGATAAAACTGGGATACGCCAATGCAAAGATATACAAATGCAACAGCGAAGCTTGTGTACGTCCTGGCTGTTACCGTTCCTACGGAAGCGCTACTGATGACAGCTTACCATGTCCTAGGCCTGGTTGTGATGGCACGTTGATATTACAGAGGTAATCCATGAAATGTTTTAACGAGTAGTATTAGCTTACGAGTTTGAAGCTTTACTCTGACTATCTTATCGTACAAGGTTGTATCGTTTGTCTGTTTAAAAATAGGAAATGTCTTATGTTTGTTTTGCTTTTATTCGTAAATTGAATCCTTTCATTTCACAACCTTATTTTATTAATGTGTGTAACGTCTCACTTGTCCTTTAATATAGTTTAGTAGAATGTGGCCAGATTTTGTTTCATTAGTAGGAATCAGCTGACGTTCGGTGATATAAACTTCTCAAAAGCTAGTTGAAATGGTGAGCTAACGAGTTGATAGTAATAAGATTTATCATCTTGGAAGTTATTCTTAAGTGATTTATTTGGTCAAAAAAGTAAAAGTCTAATGTATTACCTCCAATGGTTAGTGGTTTTTGACTGATTCGTCTACGCTAGGAAAACTACATAGTGCAAATCTGTCATAGCAGATTTCATTCACGGAGTTCATTACAGAGGCTTAGGTAGCTTTTCGATTTATCCTGATTTACTAAGGCTAGTGATTACGCAACTACCGTGACTCAATTGTTATACTTTCTGTACTACACAGTGGAATATACTACCTTTCATTCCTATGGCTTTTACTGTAACACAAGCTGATGTGGTTTATGTATTTGTCTAAGTCTTCCTTAGATATGCACATGGCATTTACCTCGTATGGAGTTATCACATGAAAATTCAGAACCTTTATGTATGATAGTGTTTCTAAAATTTATTAATCTCTTTCCACTAGGCACGTTTCGTTTGTGGATTGTCCAGGCCATGATATTCTCATGGCAACTATGTTGAACGGTGCTGCTGTAATGGACGCTGCGTTATTATTAATAGCCAGTAATGAAGCATGCCCTCAGCCTCAAACCAGTGAGCATTTAGCCGCTGTAGAAATTATGCAACTGAAGTATATTATTATTCTTCAGAATAAGATTGACTTAATCAAGGAGAGTCAGGCTCGTGAGCAATATGCACAGGTAAGTTACTTTTAAGAGTATAATTTCGGATAGCTGTCCTATTTATCAGTCTTCTGATTAATCTAAACTGCGTTATATTACTGAATCGTTCAATGTAACATTTTTGTCTCATCTACTTGGAGTGAATTTATGGGGTGTAGGGGAGATTACATGTATAGATCGGTTTTTTATTAGCTTATTTTTGCAATAGTTGAAGCATGTCACCGAGGATTGAAATGCTTTACTTAGTACTTTTGAAGCTGTAACTTTAAAAAAAAAGATTGCATGGAGAACCTATACACCCTAGTGTTTTAACTGGAGAGATGTACTTGCTCCTTTTGTATTGATCAGATGAATTAACCACCACGCTAATATATTCCTTTTTAGATCTTGCGTTTTATCCAGGGTACTGTTGCTCAAGGTGCCCCAGTTGTTCCTATATCTGCACAACTGAAGTATAACATTGACGTTGTTTGTGATTATATTGTAAATCACATTCCAGTTCCAGTGCGCGATTTTACGTCGGCACCTCGTCTAATAGGTGAGTTGTTTAATCAAAAGTAAAGTTTGCAATGCTGAAAAAGTTAAGTAAAAATTCACGAATTAATAAATATTCTGTCACATGCTTGTTTTTAGTTATCAGATCCTTTGATGTGAATAAGCCTGGCTGTGAAGTGGATGATTTGCAGGGTGGAGTAGCTGGAGGGAGCATCTTGCGAGGAGTTTTAAAGGTAAGCACTGCCATATACCACAGTATGTAATTTTCCATCTTTAAGCATTCAATTTTCAGTTCACCGTAGTGTATTAGTCACTAGGATGGGATTTTTCACTGTTTTTTATTGGTTTTAACTCTGACTATTTTAACTTGATGTGATTTCTTTATTAGGTAGGACAGAAAATCGAAATCCGACCAGGTCTTGTTTTAAAAGATCCTGAAACAGGAGGTGTCACGTGTAAACCTATTATTTCATGCATTGTTTCGTTGTTTGCGGAGCAAAATGATCTCGCTTATGCCGTACCAGGAGGTTTAATTGGAGTTGGAACTAAAATTGACCCACAATTATGTCGGGCTGATCGTCTGGTTGGACACGTCTTAGGTGAAGTTGGTACTCTACCCGAAATTTATGTCGAACTGGAGATATCATTCTTTCTTCTACGACGTCTGTTAGGTGTTCGCACTGAAGGTGACCAAAAGGGTGCAAAAGTAAGTTGTCCGTTTTGTAGCATGTATTTGCATATTGGTTATGTATCATCCTGATTCTTTCCTAGTTATGTAATCTTAAGTGGACAGTGAGGAGGTCTGTTTAATCCATAGTAGTCAATTTGGTTGATAAAAAATTAACTTCAGTGAGCGACTAGTTTGTCTGATTTGGGACTCTATCTCTAACCACGCAATTGCTGATATAATTTTGCCAAACACCTGTTGTGTGTGCACATACCGTCGGTAATTGTACTTGATATTCACGGAGCAATATATTAAAAGTCAGTCTCTATGGTGCAGTTGAATGTCTAGACTGTAACGTAAGCAATGTAGCTTCAAAACAAAATCTCATCCGAATGTTACGACAATTTTTTTTTTCACCTGTGTATTCAGTCAACAGAAATGTACTATTCAATGAAATTCATCCATTTTAAGTGATGTAGAAGTAAAGCTGGAAACGTTTGTGATGAATGTTTTAAATTGTGTACAATATTTTTCGTCATAACTTTTCTCTGATTAACTCATTTACTGTGTACAAGTATGAGACTTCATAGGATAATTGCTACGCTACTGATTATCATCATCGCTTGATAAAAAAATGCTTATTTTTCTTGTAAAGGCAACATCTAGAAATTTAGTGTTTTCTTTATGCAGGTACAGAAACTATCTAAAAACGAAGTCTTGATGGTGAATATTGGTTCTCTTTCAAGTGGTGGATGCGTAATAGCTGTTAAAGGCGATCTTGCAAAAATCCGACTAAACAGTCCTGTTTGCACTCAGGTGGATGAAAAAATTGCGTTGAGCAGACGTGTAGAGCGACATTGGCGGTGAGTATTAGCTACGAACATTGTATTTTCTTAAGAGGTTCATAGCATGTTTCAATTTAATCTAATGTATGTTGTTTCTTTTTTCTCATTTCAGTTTGATTGGTTGGGGGGAGATCCGACGTGGTGTTACCATTCAACCGATCCAATAGTTAAAACATGTAATCATATCCGTTTTGCCACTCAAAAAGGAAGATACGTTGCCGTGATTGTTTATTATGTATACTCTATGCCATCTCACTACATCGCTCTGTGTAACTTCGGTTGTTGTCTAAACAAGTGTTTTGTAACCTGGATTCAGTTGTTACTTCTATTTTCTATGGTGACATTTGTATCTACGAATCAGTTGCTAATATACTCTTAAGCGCTACGTATGAATGCATCTTTGCCTTGCTTCTAGCAAATAAGTATTGAGTTTGGTCTCACTGATTGTTGGAAGCTGAGGTTCATTTTCCGACGCCTGGACGATTGAGTATTATCATCAGGCGTTACAGTAAGTAGCATGCGTCGTAACTTCCGGATAAAATGACTTTTGAAGGACTGACTGATCATATCCCCAAATACCGCTCCAACTTCTGAGCGTTATGTCGTTAGCTGTTGTATGGTGATCGTGGCTCACCACCAACTACAAAAACATGCGCCTGGTGCATCGGTTGTTGCTTGTTTACACGTACTAAGTGTAAGCGTCTCACAAAATTCTTGGCTATTAAACTGTATGCTACTTCTGTCTGCACTTTGATATCGTCTTTCACTTAATTATGTAGCACGCTCAGTTTTATGAAAGGATTCGTTGTTTTGCAAATATTGTTAAGTTAAAGTGACTGTTAGTACTAATATTGAAGTTTTATCTTATATGTTGCGTGAGAACATAGAAATCCTAAATGTCAATGCATAAAAAGCTGGAAGGGTGGGGGCACAATATCGTCTGTTAGTATCGGTCTGTTTAGTTACTTTTATAACATACAAGCATCAACAATTAGGCAATTAAACTTTGTAAATCGGTCATCTGCAGCTTCATATCTTTTCTAAATTATGTGCATCGGTTATGGCTTATGTTGAAGTTATAAACTGTCTGCGACATGATAAAGATATTTCCTGAAGACGAAATTGCTGAGAATCCGGTCCTTTGATCTGCTTACAAATGTGAGTTAGTTATTCTAGGTTTGATTGGATTACTGAAGCTGCTCGAAGTTGACAAAAACGTTCTATGTGGCTTAAAAAGTCTAATACAGTAGACAAGCGTACAAAATAAAACGTGGCTGCTGGTTCAAGAAAGCCACACCTATGAGTGATGTATACCATCGAATCTCACTATGTAGAGTGTACTTCATAACCGGAGGCTTAAAATGCTGGTGTTTCTGACTAACTGACTTGTTTGAATAACGATTTTGCAGATTATAGCGTTGATCCTAGGTTTTTGTGTTTTAGAAAATTGGTCTTTGCTCTTAGATGTAACGATCTCAGTTTCTAATATCTGGTTTACATTTCTATGGTTTCGCCGTATTCTTGGAAGTGTCATTGTCTACAGGGCGGCCGTCATTTTATAGAGTTGCCACTTACGATTCGAAATAAGTGGAATTGCTGAAAATCGATATGACACGTCTACTGGATTTCTTAAACCATTAATTTTCGAATCTAAGCAGAGCATACAGAGTATAAACCAATCAGAAAACCTTGTGTATATAACACGAATTTCATAAGAAGAAGTTGTCAATTCAAATGTTATGGTAAATATCATTTAGTAAAGGCTAGCAGACGTTAGTTCAACACTGATATTGCTGTAGCACAAAAACGGAGAAATCATTGGCTGAGCTGTCCATGAAACGCTTACAGTCGTAATTCAGAATTCAAGTGGGATTTAGTCATTAAGAGTACAAATCAACTAATGAGTAAGGCGATAATTTTTGGAGTCTAATATAGTCTCTCGATTTTTGGCAAATCATACTTTTTAGAAATATTACGGTAGTAAATAATATATAAAGGCAACTACTTCAACACAGTACAGGTTTTCGTTTTATTCACACTATTTATTCAATGTCTTTGATAATTAACGGTTTTCTTCTTAGAAACATCGCCCATTAATACCAAAACAATGAAGGGAATGTGTTTCATAGAAGTAACAAAAGTTATAATATTTCAACTGTGATAAGAGTTAATAGTAAGTAGTTCAATATGGAAAATTGCTTTTAGCATATTTTTTCCTACTGTCGATAATTACCAGTTTTGCTCTGTATTCCATTTGCTTTAACTGTTGCATTAGATTTTGTTTCGAATAGGAAGCAAAATGAAATTTGCTTTGCCACTATATTTCTGTGAGTTAAGCTATGAAAATATTCCATTTTAAGAGTAAAATTGCCTGTGGATAGCGTGAATCTCTGAGTCTATTTGAAAGACTCAGCCTCTTGCCAAAGTAACTGGGATATCTTCAGCAATATTCAATTCTGTGGTGTTTCCGTCAATTTTTTCACGAAATAAAATTTCAAACCACGTGCATATTGCCCATCTGTGTTGTCCTGTGAGCAATAGCATATTTTAATATGCTTATCTTTGGACTAATCTCGGATTATGTTTCAATTAGCTTTTGTGCAGATCACATGTTTGTTACGAAATAAAGAGAACGAAGACATTAAATTCACATGCATCAGTGTGTGAATCACTAAATTATTATTATTGTATTTGATCTGCACACTTTAAGTAAAAAAAAAGAGAAACTGTCAGTCATTCTCCCTATTTCACTCTAGTTTCAACTTTGTTTGTCGAAGTTCCATCAGTATGTTCTGTCTGTCATTACACATTATAGTAAAGAGCGCTGTGCACTAGTTCACGTGTCGTCTAACCGATTTCGCACCACATTGCTACAATGGACGATATTTTATCCACATTCTCCTTCACTATCATAGAAGTGACAAATTACCATTAAGTCTAGACGCTCGGACGTCGTCCAACAAATACTGTATTTGTATTGAACTAAGGAGCTGCAGGCTGTCAATACAAAATCCAAACTCAATAAAGCATTCAACATATTTGATTCACTGATTGAGTTTCAATATAGAAATTAGCACAGAAGTGCAGCAGTTCAAGTTAGTATACTCCATGTACCACACAGAGGTTGATAAGAGAGGAAAAAAAAGAAATACTAAGGGAATATAATAAGCAGAAATATTAGGGAGAACTCACTTCATTGGGTATTTATGCAGTCAGATAGCTAAGGCCATTTATCTCCTTTCAGATAAATAGTTACCTTCAAGGCATGCTCGATGTACTAATCAAACCAACACCGAACAAACCTTATAATGCACCTATTGTTTTGACTGACAGTTCTGTAGATAAGTAGTGATTGTATGACATTCAAAGAGGTTATGAACAGTCGACTGGTAACGTCCCCAAGAAATTTTATTACTGTAATCGCCAATAAATAAGCCACATGTCTACGGTTTTATGCTTTCTCTCCTAGATTTTGTGAGTACCAAGCAGGTATAAAGTCGTCTATGAAACTCTATCCCTAAATATCATATTTATGAAGATTAAATGTGGTAGTGTTGAAATATTGGTTCCATTTTGAATTCCTAATCACTACTGACTTATGCTGTTGTCATTTCGAACCATTCATGTGGTCATAATTTAAACTTCACTTCAAAAGGATAAACTCTAGATATGGCTTTTATATTCCCAGTATGATTTCTTTCCATATGTATCACGTCGCATAGATTTTATTAATCAAGTTACAGTTCCTGGCTCTAATATATCCACACTAAGTGCATGCGGTGAAAGCAATGAACGAGTATTAAAGTGGTTGCCCCTCATGCGACATACTGTTTGAATCTTTATAGAATTATTTTTAATGGTCACCTACTGTCTTGTCATTCTTCATCCTACTCATTTATTATTTGTCTGCCTTGGACTATTCCTTACAGATTACCCGCTGATAACTCATCGCTTAGAAGAAGTAAAGAAGTTCTCAGTCTGAGTGAATATTGTGGTATGAGATGTGTGCTGGTCAAACATCTGACACTTTAAGTAAGATATCCATTGTGATATTCAATAAATCGCCACATTGGGTTTGTTTCAAAGTTGAAAAGTCAGATAGAAATACTAAGCACTCCCATGAGTTTGATCTATTGGCGTTTTTTCTCGGTCAACATTTCGTTCTCTGATTCTCTATCCGTTTTCTTCACAACATATTAATCATTTGATCATTTCCCACTCTTATTTCAGAGTATCCCAAACTGAGCATGTATAATATTAAATCTATTTAGGAACTCTACTGTATTTCATGACGTTATTATCTAGGTGGTTTTGTGCACTGTACACTTCATTTCTAGGTGGTGAAACATTTGCTCCGTCAAAGTTTCTTGATTCTTGTCAATAAAACATACCACAAGCAGTCATGCAAAAAAGATTTAAAGACATGGAGCCAAGACGTTTCTCGATTTCAATGGAAAGTAGTAGTAGACAAAATTAGTTAATTGTATTCTTCGGAGGCTTGAGACAGATAAGTATTTATCCGTAGGATCGGCGTTTGTTCAAATTTAGATGCCTTTTATTTCAGAAATAGAATGATTACAGCATCCAAATTACATATTACTATTATTATTCCTTTCGATTCCGAGTAGAACATGAAGCTTCAAAAACACATCTTGTTGTCCTGTCCTCTGTAGTCTTTAGCTGGCTTCACGATTTCTTATAAGCTCTTATCTCCTCCCAACACGATCTTCCTCGCGTCACTCTACGACCAAATCGCCGTTTCCCATTTGGGTTACTAACGAAGGGCTGCCCAACACTCCAGCGAGCACTTCGTGGCGAATTATTTGACATGTGAAATAATCAGTCGTATAGTTGTTGAAAGAAGTTTATATACGTTTACCGCACTAAGTTAAGTAGGGTTGAAGCATTTCCCATATTACATCATGAACGATACTGCAAAGAGCCTTCTCAGAGTTGATTACGTCGAGGTTAAGAGTTGGCTGCCAATTTACGTTCCGTTAGATGATGATACATAGCGTTGCGATTTAACCTCAGATGTTTCGATTCTCCTGCATCCAGATTCTTCGTAGAGGCGTTTTACATCCACAACATCTACTAGTCTTTCCAGCATGGACAGAGGTATGTTTCCGCATCAGTTCCTGCAAACGATTAGGTCACCCTTCTTTAGAAGTTTGACAGGATTGCCTTTCTTCCAGTTGGTAAGTAGAAGACCAGTCCTTCGAAGCGTTCTGCAGCAGTGACGTGGACAAGTAATATGACATCGTCTTGTCAGTTACCAATGCTTCTGAGGAGATTCATTTTGATACTCCTGCCAACTCTGATCTCGGTGGCTTCAAGAACTTTAGAATTGGGTTTCTGTTGGAGGCGTGGTGTTGACTGGCTGTTCTGTGTCTGCCGAAGGTGATGGTGTTGCTTTTGAACAAGTTGTAGGCGATGGTCGATTCTAGAATCTTTTGAATTGATCATACCAGCATTTCCATTCTTTACTCCTCTTTCTTAATTAGGTCTCATTCATTATCTTCCATTGGTTTCATATGCGTTGATCTGCTTATGCATAAAGACCTGCTTTTTCGATACAGTCTTATCTAGTCTCTCCCACCTACACTCTGTTCTGCTTCTTTTTCCAATATGTCGTAAAACTGTCCTCCATCTTCCCTAGAGTTCTTATTCACAACTTCGTTCACTGCAGTATGGATGGAACTCAGCTTCTCCTTCCAATGTTCATCTCTACACTGGTTCATATGATACCTCACTAACTCTCTCTCTCTCTCCTTTATCAGCTTTCACGTGTCCATAGACAGCAATCTCTTGACTTGAATCTTCTCCCTTCCCAAGAAGACGGCTGGCTATACAGGTTTCCTTCAACGTCTGCTCCAGGGAGTTCCAGCGTTTCTCCACACAGGTTCACCTGTTGATGTTTCTGAATATCTTCGATTTTCCCCTGATGACTGAGGTGAAGGTATCCTTGAATGAATTATGCTTTGTCCCAATCTTCTTTGAGAGCTATCGATTTTATCTTGCAGATCCTTTGCACGAACTAGTGGTCTCATCCCAAATTTAACCATCATCATCATCTTCTCGATTTTGTGTCTAGTCGTCTAAATCTGCAGATTTTGGAGACTGAAATGAAGCCTCTCAGGATTTCGGCGTGTAGATCTGGCGGAATTCATGTCACCTTGTGACTGTATGTGCAGAGAAGTCTGTGGAGAGTTCACAGTATACTCCTCTCTACTCACAGATTCGCTGATATTCACACCACTCATCAGGATTTTGATGTCACCTTCTGTTCGGTGTTGTCTCTATTACTGGTTGCAATTGTCTACAAAAGACTTCTTTCTTCTCTTGGTCCGTGTTGTCTACAGAATCATAGAGTTGTATAATTGTAAGTTTCTTTCCAATTTGAGTTGAATTGGTTGTCATGATCTTTGAGGAGATTGGATCTTAGTGCATAAGAGCCTTCGATGTTGTTGATGACATCAGTGGCAGGCATACCGTCGATGTGGTCATGGTTGTCTGAGTGATGGGAGTAGATTATTGACTTTGTAGTTAAAAATCTGGACAGTCCACTTCCATCCCATCTGCGCTCATGAAATTTTAGCATCTCTGTAACATCCTCTAATTTTTTTTTTGCAGATTGGCTAACCTTTCCAGCCATCGTCGAACGCCGTGAGGACATATCAAGTCCCCATGCTTACTTACGATTTCGTCGGAAGTATAAACAGAGGCTGACTGGCTTCGTGGAGGCTTTCACCAGCCTGTGTCACTTCGTTTCTCCGATTCCGGAGAATAAGAAGTTTATTTTACTTTTTCTTCTGCTGTGCTGTGAAGTTTCTTTAGCCATTGGATTGATTTTCCGGGGTAGGATTGCTAGCGCTACGCTTAACCTTACATCTTTTTCCTGACTTAGGACTGGATAAAGGACTAGCAAACGTGGTCGTGGGCATATTATATGGTTTACATCACGGATATGCAAATTAAATTTATAAGAATGTTAGGGGTATTTGTTTGAAATATAGTGGTATAATGCAGAATGATAGGAAGCGGCCAGAATTGAAATCAACAACAGAGGTAGAAGTGTCTGTTCCTTGAATCTGGATTTCTTTTACGTTGTGACTGTGAAATAACCTCATTAGACAACTTGTCGTTAAACCATGGGCCTATTGTCAGCCAATCACAACAATTTATTCTCTTCTGACATAGCCGAACTTCAATATGGCTAAGAATGTATAAATATAATATGATGTTTTTAGCTTTAATAAAGGTTCGTTACCCAGTCTCTTATCTTCTCCCTTTACAATATCTTTTGTGGATGAGTCGTTAAAAGTAAGTGTATGAAGAATAGATGGAGCTTCTATCCAACGTAGATCTTTAAAGTAGTTGTGAGTTTAATTTGACTATCGAAGACCGTGTCTATAGTTCTTAGAAGCGTACAACTTTATACATGCAGTCGCCTAATCTAGTGTATCTGGTGGGAGGTGGATTTATGACTAAACAGCTCTTATTCAGATGAGTTAGAAATCAACTTGCTGTAACAATTACCGGTTAGGACACGCATTATCAATCTCACACCAAGGTGGTTAGTCGAAACATTCAATCAGTGAAATGAATGATAATCACCTAACTTGTGTGTGTGTGTGTGTGTTTCGGTGCATCGTGATTCCCTAGTCAGTGTTCAAGACAGCATGCCATTCAACAACTCGAAACACTTTTAGTCGATATTTAGATTAGCAGATATGTCTGTCTAGTAATTGTGACTGATTTATTGCTTGAAAATAAGGGTAGCTATTAGTCATTTCGAACAGTCAGGTTAGATTTCGTGTAACTGACTCAAAAATATAAACAAGTTAACCGAGTTTGTAAGCTATGTATTTTCAGTTCACTGGTTTGGAGTAAGTGAATGTTAGTCAAGAGAAAGTATTGCAATTTGGAATGAGTGACGCTGAAGAAATAAACGCACAATAGACTTTCCTTATAGTAGATAATTGAGTGGTGTGCAGAAAGATTGCCTTCAGCCATCGTTAATTGATATCATAGAGCTATGTGAGCTGCCTAAATCAAAATAATATGCTTATACGCATCATGTAATAAATAAATAAATCACATCACAACAAAAGTCAATAATATTTTCACAGTATACCTCTTTTCCTGCATTTTTCATTAGCCCTTGGCATCATTCAAGTTCTGTAGTTATTCTGCGATCTGACTGACACGTAATTATATCCCCCTCAGTTAACCGAAATGATCTATGATCATCTTCTGTGCTGTTTTATGTAGGAAGGATAGTTAAACGAGGACGATAAAAAAAGAAGCGGGAAATACACCTATAGTAATGTTGATGGAACAGAATAAATAAGGAAACAGGTGTTATCATCAAAGTTTTATATCACTCCCCCTTTAGGTGTTTAAATTGTGATACATAAAGTGTTACAATCGAATATGCGAAAGAACAGGGTTTTTTTTTCTCAAAATTAACTTGATGGTTAGTGGAAAACTTGGTTGACAGAGATAATATGATTATCGCTAGCTAAGGTGAATTTGCAAAATATCAGAAGGAAAAGAACAAAGTTTATTTTAATAGATAAGCAGATGAAAACACTTGCAATTAACTGGGTCAATTTTGAATTAGTAACAAAAGATTAAAGATGCACAGATCTCCATACAATTTTATCTGCTGAACAATTTAGTCATGTGTTATTTTCTGATACAAATAAATGAAGGTGTGCAAGTTGCCCAGGATTTACCGAACTTCATCAAATCCGGTTAAAATTTAATAATATATAAATTATATGTGATTCACCAATCCTCTATATGTGTGTAATGGATGTCAAGTCAGCCTACACATGGTTTAGGCTTAACATTTGCTGAATTATGACGTTTATATTAATGATTATTGCCTGATAAACTGTGACTTAAGGGTATGTTTACACTTATATGAGTTCAGGTTGTCAACTTAATTCATTACTTTCAAGAGAAGAATGGTGAGATTTTACCTAGGATGTATAAATAGCAAGTAGCAAATCTGATTTATGATTTTACTAGTTCGCCCAAACAGCCAGCTAGAAATCGGGTGGTTTAAACTGAGTCAAGTCGGGCTAATCAAGGCACTCTATTCAAACTCACGTAGCCGTGTAAGGGCCTATGGGGAATTGTCATCTGAATTGATAACAACCAGTGGTGTCCGACAGGGATGTCCACTTTCCCCATTCCTGTTTAACTTCATCATAGATATGCTAATGGAAGTATCCTTAACTGAACGTAATGACTTGGGAATCGACTTGTTACCAGGGAATAGTCTTATGGACTTAGAATATGCAGATGACATACTCCTGTTAGGGGAGGATGCTGAAAAGATGCAGTCTTCTGAACACCTTGAGCAGCAATCTTCGTATGTTTGGCATGCGATTTGCCCCTGCAAAATGTAAGATGCTGCTACAGGACTGGACTACGTTAACTCCTAGCTTAGTGATAGGGAGTGGAGTGATAGAACATGTTGACCACTTTACCTATTTGGGAAGTTGTATCAGCACCAACGGACTGATTGGCGACGAAATCTCAGCAAGGATCCAAAATGCTCGAGTTGCTTTCGCTAACTTACACCATCTCTGGCGTAGGCGTGACATCCGGCTATCAAACAAGGGACGTGTGTACTGCTCAGCAATTCACTCCGTCCTACTCCATGGCTCTGAAACACG
Source organism: Trichobilharzia regenti (assembly GCA_944472135.2). Lineage (NCBI taxonomy): Eukaryota > Metazoa > Platyhelminthes > Trematoda > Strigeidida > Schistosomatidae > Trichobilharzia > Trichobilharzia regenti. The sequence goes on from OX235270.1 coordinate 61,097,659, forward strand.
GCCAATACGAGTTGAAGACATGAAAAGGTTGACTGCTTTCGATCATAGATGTCTGCGATCTCTGTCTCACGTTAGGTGGTTTAATAAGGTAAGTAATGTTGACGTTAGGCATAGAGTGTTGGGCAAAGAGGGGAAATCAATCGACGAGGCTATAAAGTTACATAGATTGAGATGGCTAGGTCACGTGCTGCGCATGCCTAACCATCGCCTCCCCCGCCCGACGGGCATTACTAGCTGATATAGGTGCAGGTTGGGAAAGAGTAAGTGGTGGCCAAACAAAAACATGGCATCAATCCATGAAATCCTTGACAGTTAAACTGAGTCAGATAGGGAGATGCAGACTTCCGGGTTGGGGCCCTCGGGACTCTAAGAATCAATGGCTGGAGACCATAGGTGACATGGCTCAAAATCGTTGTCAATGGCCAGCGCAGATGTATTCAGTCTCTGTAATCTTTCATATTTCTTTCTACCATTATCCATTCTGTTTCGCTCTTTTACTTGTCAGACTGTATTGATTCTGTTCACTCATCTTCTTGTCTACCTCTGTGTGCTATTTGGAACGTGGCAACTGGAACTGCTGCTGCACTTCGGTGGCAAGTTCTATGTTGAATCCAGACAGAGAGACAGACAAGTCGGGCTCACCGCTGACGAGATCGGCCCTACATGATCACTTCTGCATAGTTAGAACATACTACTGATTGATGTTAGCCAGCATCTCAGTCAGTCAATCAGCTGTACACATAGTTTGATTGCAAAAAAATTAGCTGTCCGTTGTGATGTGAATCAGATGCGTCTAATATCCTTCTATATAGCCATCCCAATTTATGAGACGTACTTTTTTCTACAGCTGATAAAATTAACTTACTTTATACGTGGACAGTTAACATTTAGTGCGACAATAGTAAGAGTACCAAATCAAGTATTTTCGTAGTATACACTCCGGTAGAAAGTTCGCTTTAGTTTCCATCGAAAGTTATAAACACTGCAACGACATATTATTAGACAGAAGACCAGTAGTTCAGCGAAGAGTCTCTTTTCGGCGAATTCATTTTCATAGCTGTACAATCGCCAATATATATGTGTGGTTGTTTTGTATGTGTGTGTACAATAAGTTTTCCAAACCAAAATACAGTTAGTAAATTCAGATGAATTGGATGTTGATATAAGAGGGTAGTAACAGAAGTGATGAGTTGTCACAAACAATTGTCAAAGAAGAGTTATACAATGACATGCATAGTTTGATGAAAGAGCTGTGCTCAGGGTGTACATGAAAACAAAATAACATACGGAATTACGCAATAGTTTTAAGTAGTTAGAAAAATAGGCATACAAACAAAAGCTAAGTCGAATCAACAGAGTTGTTACCATGAGAGTAGAAGAGGTTGAATAATTTTCTTTTGTATGCATAGTTCTGGTTCCTTCAACTGAACGGCTAGGGTTTCTACGATGCGAAGAAAACGGAATCGTACTGTCTTTGGAAGGTTGTTCTTCACTTTGTAGATTACTTTGAAGTAGGAGGTGTTTGTTGAGATGGAATGACCAATGGTGACGAGATGTTCGATTATTTCACTCTTTATACGGCCACTACTTCCTTTCTGCATCCACGCTGGATAGTGTTCTGTGACCATTTTTGACAGAATGCTCGTCGAACGACCGATGTACCTGGCTCCACAGCAACAGGTGAACTGATATATACACATAGAAGTGGTCAGGTGCGGGATCTTGTCCTTTGGGCTTTTGCAGATCAGCGGGCGACTGGAGAACACTACTCTCAATGTTATTGTTAACAGTATTCTAATATTATATTGTAAAACATGGTGAGATATACAGCTTACATCACCAGGCTGAATCATCTCGAGCAGCCTGATAATCAAGTCGGTCTCAAATGGGCTACGATCAGTTTAGTTCACTTCTATATGCCAAAAGATAACACTGCAGACTAGCGGTTACAATCTACTCATATCACTTAGAGTAGTATACTTTGTACAGCTAAATAATCATGTTAGCTTTATGAGTAGAATAATCGAAGAAGCTAGACAGAAAGAAAAATAACTTCTAGGTTGGTAAAAAACTTATTCTCATAAAATATATTTATAGAAAAACCATAGGTCAACTGAGAAAACATTTTCCGTGACATCCCATTAAAGCTTTACAGTAAAACTGTGCAAATAATCTCCACGCGTTTAGAAAATCAAAAGAGGATTCTTCCGGATATTTCTCTGTGTAAGCTATAGTCTCCTCAATAACATCTTTGTTGGAAAATATTGCGAGAATACTGATGAAAGTAATAACCACATGATGGCATTCAAACACAGGACTATGAGTGGAACAAAATTTGGATACACTTACCTGGATGAATAGATTAGCAACATGCCATATACCACAATCTCACAGCCAATTATTGGCTGTTAATAGCGAAGTATTTTACACCAAATATAAGTAAACAAACAGCCTTTAAGAAATGACGAAATGGTCTTACGTAATCTAAACTGATGGAGAGTAATGGGCTGTACCAGAAAGTCATATTAATAATGATCTACTAGAACAGCTGCAGAAAGAAACATGTAAACCTACAAACAACTCAATCTATGATCTTATTATTGCTCCTAGTCATGTACCAACATGCATCAGCATGATATATCAGGTGAGACTAAGTTGCTCAAGTTCATTTCATTTACGTCTTCAGACAAAAATCCATTATTTTGCGTAATGAAAATCCTGGAAGTTTTATGTGATAACATTCTACCTTGCAAATAGTTGCTGAATAATTTTCTACGTTGCCCATCTTCATCTCTTTGATTCTGCTGTCATCTTTCTCTCTTGCGTATAAGTTTCCTGATTTTATTTGACAACTTTTATACAATCACATCCGAATCTTCTGTCTTCTAAGTAACTTAAAACTGCAAATGTCAGTATCCCCTTTCATACATACAGGACAAAATATTTCGTATCTGAAAGCTATTAAGCCTTCACTTTAGTTCGTGTTCTTCATGATTTTATAAAAACGAAAATTTAACTGTGCAGCTTTAATAACGATCCACTAAGGTATTCCTGCTTTTTGTATTCCTCCAAGTTCCCAGAGAAACAAAGGGCTACCTGAAGTTTCGGTAGCAGTAGTGTTTATTTTTACGGGATAGGGTTGATAGTCTCATGCCCAGCCTTCCCTGTTTACCGAACTTAGCGAGGTGAAGGAATGCGTCGGTCGGGGATCGAACCCCAGACCACCTTTGTGGTTGGTTAGCCTCCTACCACTGTGCCACCGACGCACGAGGTATTCCTATTACTGAATTCTTTTTTAAAATCTGTATCACATATGCATTTTTCAAGTTTGAAAAACCAACGAATAATTTATGCCAAACTTCACTGGCTCTCGTTGAGATGACAGCTTTCCTTCTAAGGAGTTAATTTGAAGTAATTCCATTCAAGAATTTTGAGGAAATTCATTCGTAAGGAATTTTAGGCTAATGCATGAGAAAAATAAATGTTTTGAAAACGTCTTTATACTATTAATTTGTGTATAAGTAGTTTGGAACGCTTACTCTTCAATTTTCAACTTGTTAATATCGTAGCAACTTTACACTGCAGAAAGTCTAGAATCGATTGAACAAATTTCTGAGTATCTAGTTGTAAACGTTTTATCGTCACCTTTAGCGGAACAGTCGGCCCTAACCTTTACGCATCTTTTGTATCAGAATCTTTAATACGCAAATTTCAATCTCTTTATGTATAATTTGTTACAAAAATGGATTTATTTTTACTTTAAGCTTGAATTTTCTTACTAAACATGGCAAGTTTACGACCTGTTGTCATACACTGTTAATGTGTTAAACATTTATGCTTGATAGGGATGTTTTCACTGTGTTTATTATAGCTTCTTTGGCATAGAATGATTCAGATTTAGAGCAGTCTATCTTCTGTTTCAAAATGTCATTTTTCTTACAAACCTCGATTTTCCTTTGATAAAACGATGTGGTAGCGTTGTTGAGGAAGAATTTCCTCTTTAACTTCGGATTACAGACATTTTTAGTGGTTTCTTCTGCATCTAATTTGCATGAATTATTTTTCTGTGTTTTTTCACTTCATCCAAAAACTATATGTGCTTATATATGTATTCTGAAGCAAAATGCACTAGTTGACCGTCCTTTGCTATTGTTCTGAACAGACAGAATGGGTAAATTGCCGTTTTGTCTGATGTGAAGACTAACAAACTACTGCCACCGGCAACCAGATTTTGTTCTACTTTTTCCGGTTCTGCTTGGTTGTCAAAACTGGTCATTCTCCTGAACACACCTTGTAAATATCAGTGACAAATGCTTGATCCCATTTATCATTTGACAAGATGAAAACTCAAAGGAAAACCGCAGAAAAAGTTTCACTCACTAACACTTGGTTGGTGTTAATAAGTTTTTGACTGCCTGTCCCTTGTTTAGTTACTTGTACACTTTTATCTACCTCATTTTCGAAATCTTTTGTAGTTTGCAATTAAACAGTTCTGCCGTAAATCAGCATTTTTTTAAATGTGCAATCAGCTCTCCTGGTTCCATAATTACGCATTACTATATTACTTAATGTGTATCTGTCAAGAGGTATGTGTGAAGGTGCGGACAAACTCAAAAAGCCAGTTTGTCTTAATTGCCATTGAAATTAAAAAAACCTAAACGAGTATTGGTGGCACGCATACAAAGTTAACTGATATTTAACGTGGGTGCCTACTGAAATAACGACTCAGTAGCTTTTTCTCATGTTACAGAAATTAATTTTAAGAATGCCAGAAGATTCAGTGTTTGCGGTGACTATCTGCCATGTTACAAAGTTGTAACACAACATATGAATAATTAAGCTCCCCTAGTGTACCAGTCGGTTAAAAACTTGAAAAAGGGGGAGAGTTGAGGATAGAACTAGGAGCTGCTGATAATTCACAGCATATAATAAATGAACACATTTCCGTCTAGAATTTGGAAGACTCCTTAGTCGGAGGACGGGTGACAGTAGTGAGTGAAATACTCCGGGCAACCAGTCAGGCGACGTGTATTATGTCGATAGCATTAAAAGTAAGCATGATGAACATGGAATACCTTCTGCATGTTTCAAACTGGTTGACAAGCTCTCTCATTTTGCAGAAGAAATCCACAGATATGATATAAAAGTGTTAAGCGTACGTGACAACATATGGAATGGAAGTGAACTGTCCAGATTTTTAACTACACAGTCAATAATCTACTCCCATCACTCAGACAACCATGACCAAATCGACGGTATGCCTGCCACTGATGTCATCAACAACATCAAAGGCTCTTATGCACTAAGAACCAATCTCCTCAAAGATCATGACAACCAATTCAACTCAAATTGGAAAGAAACTTACAATTATACAACTCTACGATTCTGCAGACAACACGGACCAAGAGAAGAAAGAAGTCTTTTGTAGACAATTGAAACCAGTAATAGAGACAACACCGAACAGATGGTGACGTCAAAATCCTGATGAGTGGTGTGAATGTCAGCGAATCTGTGAGTAGAGAGGAGTATACTGTGAACTCTCCACAGACTTCTCTGCACATACAGTCACAAGGTGACATGAATTCCGCCAGATCTACACGCCGAAATCCTGAGAGGCTTCATTTCAGTCTCCAAAATCTGCAGATTTAGACGACTAGACACAAAATCGAGAAGATGATGATGATGGTTAAATTTGGGCTGAGACCACTAGTTCGTGCAAAGGATCTGCAAGATAAAATCGGTAGCTCTCAAAGAAGATTGGGACAAAGCATAATTCATTCAAGGATACCTTCACCCCAGTCATCAGGGGAAAATCGAAGATATTCAGAAACATCAACAGGTGAACCTGTGTGGAGAAACGCTGGAACTCCCTGGAGCAGACATTGAACGAAACCTGTATAGCCAGCCGTCTTCTCAGGAAGGGAGAAGATTCAAGTCAAGAGATTGCTGTCTATGGACACGTGAAAGCTGATAAAGGAGAGAGAGAGAGTTAGTGAGGTATCATATGAACCAGTGTAGAGTTGAACATTGAAAGGAGAAGCTGAGTTCCATCCATACTGCAGTGAACGAAGTTGTGAATAAGAATTCTAGGGAAGATGGAGGACAGTTTTACGACATATTGGAAAAAGAAGCAGAACAGAGTGTAGGTGGGAGAGACTAGATAAGACTGTATCGAAAAAGCAGGTTTTTATGCATAAGCAGATCAACGCATATGAAACCAATGGAAGATAATGAATGAGACCTAATTAAGAAAGAGGAGTAAAGAATGGAAATGCTTGTATGATCAATTCAAAGGATTCTAGAATCGACCACCGCCTACAACTTGTTCAAAAGCAACACCATCACCTTTGGCAGACACAGAACAGCCAGTCAACACCACGCCTCCAACAGAAATCCAATTCTAAAGTTCTTGAAGCCACCGAGATCAGAGTTGGCAGGAGTATCAAAATGAATCTCCTCAGAAGCATTGGTAACTGACAAGACGATGTCATATTACTTGTCCACGTCACTGCTGCAGAACGCTTCGAAGGACTGGTCTTCTACTTACCAACTGGAAGAAAGGCAATCCTGTCAAACTTCTAAAGAAGGGTGACCTAATGGTTTGCAGGAACTGATGCGGAAACATACCTCTGTCCATGCTGGAAAGACTAATAGATGTTGTGGATGTAAAACGCCTCTACGAAGAATCTGGATGCAGGAGAATCGAAACATCTGAGGTTAAATCGCAACGCTATGTATCATCATCTAACGGAACGTAAATTGGCAGCCAACTCTTAACCTCGACGTAATCAACTCTGAGAAGGCTCTTTGCAGTATCGTTCATGATGTAATATGGGAAATGCTTCAACACTACTTAACTTAGTGCGGTAAACGTATATAAACTTCTTTCAACAACTATACGACTGATTATTTCACATGTCAAGTAATTCGCCACGAAGTGCTCGCTGGAGTGTTTGAAGTGAAGATGGGAGTAAGATATTGCTGTCTACTATCATCGGTTATATTTCTGTTTGCGGTGGACTGGAACGTCAGACAAATTGTTGCGACTGAGAAGACGGTCATACGTTGTACTGAATAAAAACGCTATAAAATTAGGACTTGACGGATGATTCAAAACCTAACGTCTTACAAAGTCAGATCATCCACAAGCGAGAACCAGCATTTTGGAGGAAGAGAAAGTGAAGACATCAATTTGGGTTAACATAGAGAAGACAGAGATAATGAAGATAGCCAACCACCATCAACATGCACTAATTTCGGTTAATGGGAGTAATCTAAAAAAAGAACAGGTAGGATACCAGCCATTCTTATGACTGCTTTATGAGCAACTGTATTTCCTCCTACGAAATGCCTATTTAATAGTGAATACGTTTATGCGTACGGACCTGGCTTGTGTCGATAACATAGGTTTCCCTTTCCATTAATAATAAGTAAACACGGTAGGCGCACAACATGAAATTTGAATAGTTGTAATTGTAATTCTTAGTCAATATTCAATAAGAATAAATCCAATCAATTTCAGTAAACGTTTCATATTGGTGCATAAAGTAGTTGTTGAAATATTTGTATAAAGTTAATTCAGCTAATTAGTTCAAAACAGACAATCTTCCTTTGATTTGTATGTTTTCTAATCTGGAAATACTATTTTGACTTTTAAATAGAACATCCAAAATTGGTTACATGATTTCATCGTGAGCTGACATCAGTGAGAACCATTGGAAATCCTTGGAGTACTAAACAGCTGTTCATATCGTCCTAGTTTGGGACTCTTCATCAGTAAGCACCCACCGGGGTTCGAACCCAGGACCCTCTGGTAACAAGGCAAGCTAGCTCGTAGACTATTAAGCCGCTGGGACCTGACCCAGCAGTTCACAGCGACTGGTCTTATTCAGGTTCTAGTGGGCAGTCGTGACCAGTAGGGTACAGCAGATAGGGTGTGAGGGCAAATACTCACCAAAGACATCGGTTAGTGAACGCGCTATGTTGTGAATTGGTAGAAGTTAGAATTCATGGGCCATTGGATCAGGTCCCAGTGGCTTAATGGTCTACGAGCTAGCTCGCCTTGTTGCCAGAAGGTCCTGGGTTCGAACCCCAATGGATGCGTACTGATGAAGAGTCCCAAACTAGGACGATATGAACAGCTGTCCAGTATTCCAAGGATTTCCAATGGTTCTCACTGATGTCAGCTCACGATGAAATCATGTAACCAATCACTCAAATCCCTACAAACCAAGACCTGCACATTTAACATTGTTCTGTAAGCTGTTAACTTCCTCAACTCTTCTTAAGTTCATTGGTTTAGCATGGCTTCATTCTATATGAAGAATTTTCATTAGTGTAGCAAAAACGACTTAATAGGTGCGTAATTCCATATTAATTTATTTGTTTGACATATCACACAGTGAAACAGTATTATTTGAGGGATGACGTTTCATAAATGATACGATTATCAACAGTAAATTGTGTTCTAAAAGTAACGCAGTAAGTGATACTTTTTTCACTGCATGATACGCTCAATAAGCAAATGAATATGAAAGTACATACTACCACAATGATCAGCTTTTACGCATATAATAATAAGCGCCTCTCTCTCTCTCTCTCTCTCTGTATCTCCCTTTTCAAAGAGCATAACGCTACCGAAAGCTTCAGAAGAATTATCCTATACACCACACTCAACAGCTGTACAATAAAAAGGACTTCCTAAAAGTAAAAGGTAGAAAAGGCATAAAGGGTGATAACTTCACAGAATTCCTACATAAATGTTTTGTGTTTTCTAATCATACTGTGATTCCGCTTACGAAGAACTCAAATGCTTAACTACTATGTAATGCTAATCTTTGACATTATTCAAGATGAATTCCTAAGATTTCTTTAGATAAACTGTATCCTTTTTACCCTGAGTGGATTGTGGATGTCCAGTGATAAGGAGTTAAATTCTATTGCAGTTTAATCTACTGGATTAGCGTTAACATACGCGAATATATATATATATATATATATATATATATATATATATATATATATATATATATATATATATATATATACAAACAAGGTCACTTTATTAGGTTTTGGTTTTTTGTTATGTTTAGAATCAGAAGGAAGAAACGCCATAGTGTTAAAATATTCTGCTTGATTAATTTATGAGGACATCCCGTCTATATTAGTTATTCATGAATGACACGACTAATAAATTAAATAATATATAAACATTCAGTAAGTTATTTCAGTAAATACTTACAGTGAGTATGGGATTAATTTTAATTAAACAATTAACAATGGTTAATTTACACGTGAACGCTTAATGTATGGTTTGTCCTACCAAAATATCCGGTATTCATTTATCCAGTCAGTTACTTTTGTTTTACTACATGCATATTAACCCGACTACTACCACTACTACAAAGCTGAAACAATGTCTAGGCACATTTTCCTTCTAATGTACACAGATAAGATGAGCTGTTTTGTTGACATAGTAATTTCCTAGAATAATTGGCTTCTCTCTGTGAGAATATCATTTGTGCTTTGTCAGAATGGAAATTTTCACCTAACCCTTATATTTCACTTCAGACACATATTTCAAGTTTATGACTGAATGAGTTTACCCAGCCGCAATGCCGGTTCCATTGGTTGTCGGTTTTAGATAAACATATATATATATATATATATAAGGTTTAATGCGCCACATCCTGTTCCTATTTGTAAATATATGATGAAACAGTAGTGGTTAATTGGTTAACTTAATTATTCTATATGTGGAGGAATGCAATAAATATATACGCATAAATGTATGTACTCGCCTTTACTTTTTTAAAAGGCGTACTATAATAATATCTAATATGCAAATATTGTGTTATCTTCATTGATATTAATGAAGGGAGAATTTCGGCGTAACTGCAAATGTGAAATTTCTGCAACCTAACCTTTAATTGCATACATAGTTATACTTTTCAGTGCTTAAGACTACTTTGTTCACTATAAGAAATGATCTGTTAATATATTTGCATGTTTTAATGATCTTCAATTATGATCGTTTCAAAATCCAAAGTATTTACCATTAGTATAGTTAACCGTTATACTAGTTGCCTGTTATTTGGAAAACGTTTTACAGGAATATATCTGTGCACCAGCAATTTTTTCATTCCTATGCATTCTGATCGGAACATAGGGATTAGAGCTCTAAGCTTTGAAGTTTCAGTATCCCTTGTGTTTCTTTTACAGGGTGGGGTTGCTGGCCATATGCCCAACCTTCCAGGCTTAATACCGGGTAGACGAGGTTTAGGGGGCGCGTCAGTACAGAATGGAACCAAGACCACACGTGCGGCTGGCGAGCCTTCGACCAGTGATCAACTGACACGCCACAGTTTGCCAGTGAATTTCGTATTCTAAATCACTGTCCAAATATAGTATTTTGAATTAAAAACTATATAAGTTGACTCTTTTTCAAAATGGTAGATAATCAGCTACTTTAAAGCCTTCATGCGGTTCTTTTAGTGCAATGGAAATATTCAAAAAGCAGTTAAATGGAATGGCGTTACCTTGTATAGAGTTAGGAATCTTAAATAAGTTTTACTTGAACATGAGTTTACAACAAGAAGCTTGTGGCAGGCACCACTGGATAGTTCACTCGAAAAGTGTCATGAGAACAAAATTGTGGCCCTGAGTTAAATAACCTGCCTATTTCAATTTATTATTATAAGTCAGGCATTAATCGCATTCGGGTGTATATGCACTGTTGTAATTCAGACACGATAATAATTATGACATTTTCGGGTAAGATCTTACCGTCTTTTCCGTTCAAGGAGGGCTACTGAACGTTAAGAACACCTGAGAAGGTTAAAGAACACATTCTTTTTTTTAAATAAGTTACTGATACATATGTATACTTAACTTTTGCGTATACAAAATCATGATTACAGATTGATACCTAGGCTATAGGGAGGAACACGTCTGATATTTTCTCCCCCATTCACCTCAACAAACTACCTAAACCATTCGACTTTATTTGTGTCAGCTGTGAACTATTTCGTAATCGGCTGTCATTTGCTGAAATACAAATGAAAACTCTGTACTTGACTCTGGCTTTTATATTCTACTTACAACTAAACCGATCGATAAAAGAGAATTGTTTTAATCATTTGGGCCACACATTTAACTGCGTAGAAGCAGAACACTTCTTTTTCATATCACCAAGCTTACCTTAGCCTGATTCTACAGTGTTCATCTGCTTTTTGTTGGAAAATAACTTTGTGACAAAACCACAGTGTTTATGCGGAAAATCATTAGGGTTAGAGTAAATCTGACACTACATCAAGTCAAGGTGGTCATCCAGGTGGTCTGCAAATTTAAGCACAACTTGATAGATTGGTGTTACAATGTCAATAACCTTGAATATTTGTTAAATAACTTTAACTGGAATAGGTCATAAACATTTGTAATGGTAGCGTGATTTGAGTAAACTTTTCACACGAAAATTAGGCCTAAAGTTTCTTTCTTCTTTCTCTTTTTTAAAATTTAGGATAGCTAAACAATAATGAGTACTATCCAGTATACTAATTAACAAAGAAGTCGTGTTGATAAAAGCGTTAAGAGTATTTTGTTTGTTACAGTTTCCCTGTGTAATACAGAGAGAGAGGGAGAGATTCACTGTCTTTTCTTATTAATAAATATAAACAACTTTTAAAATAAAATGGAATTATAAAGCAGAGTAGGGAATTTTAAATAAATATTTCAACAATTAATGGTCACACCCAGTGTTGAAGCCTACACATGTGTATGTGTACATGCCTATATATGCAAATCATAACTGACCAGAGTAGCTTTCTTTTGCGTGTCCAACTGTTAAACTTTGCTGATTTATCCTGTACAGAACCTAAATGGCAAATATATATGAATACATGTAGGCAAATTATTATTATTAGATTAGTAATGTAGGTAGATTTACGTGTGAAGGGATAGTGAGTGAGTGAACTGGTTAGTGTTAAGCAAGCTAATAGTAACAACAATCATCATAATAATAATGCTAGTGAGAAAGTTGAGAAACAACAGAGGAGTGGGGTGGCGAGGTGGTGAGCAAACAGGCAAGCAAACAAACATATTCATAACAGGTGATAAAAAGCCTAGATAAGATTAATGCATTAATGGTTGTTGTTATTATTATTATTATTACTATTATTATTATTGTTATTGATGCTGTTATAAAGCGTTTTGGGGATATTTTACAAATTAGGTTAACAAACGGTGTGGTATGCGTAAATGAATTTTCCATTAAGAATTTAGCTCAACATCGTTATTCAGCAACAGTAACAATACCAACAGAAGAGAATCAAAAGCCTACAGGATTTTTATTGTTCGCCCATTCTGCTACTAACATGCATATACACACACACTCACACACACAAAGGCATTGAAAGTACTAAGAATGTGATATCTACTTCTGAGATTTTTTTTTCTCTATACATACAATTATATATATATATATATATATATATATATATACACTCTAGTATGCTCATTAAACTGGTCGAATTCATAGTTGGCACCTACATGTGCTAAAATATAACAGGATAAAATGAGAATAATAGCATTATTGATAAAAATGTAAAAATCAGTCAAAACTTTTTTCACCATGTATGTATATATGTATGCAATGTATAGCTTTTTGAATGGTAATTCTCATCCCTTTCCCCCATTTGATTAATGCAGTCAGGTTGATTATTTGTTAAGAGAAAGTGAAATAAGTCATAAATAGAGGTGAGAAAAAACTCTACAGACAAGAAAGCAACAAAAAGAATAATTAAGTGCAATAAGTGGAGAAAAAGACGATGGTGATGATGATGTTGTCCGAGAAGAAGAGAAAGAAGTAATGGTAGTAGTAGTAGTAGTAGTAGTAGTAGGGGATGAGAGAAAGCAGAAATAACAGCAGACAACTGATCAGAAATCTACCCTTCATATCAGTCTTACAATCAGCAGTTTTTTTTAGAAAAAAATCCAGAGTATGCATGATATACTCCTAATTTTTATGCCTGATGATTGATAGTATCAGTGCACTTTGTCTGAAGACACATGTAGAACTTGATAATTGCCTCATGTATTGAAAACAGTCTGAAGATTATAGTTCTCAACATAACATAAACAACAAGCAGTATGAGAGGATAACTGATGAATAGGCCTTGCACAATGCCTGGTCTCTGTATATTGTCAAAATGGCAAACTGTATTTTTCTATGCACTACGAAGAGGATAAGTGTTTGCAATTAATAGTGTTCTCTCAGCTGGTTGGTCTAGTTGCGGAGCTTTCATCGTCTCTTCTGCAGGACAACATCTTCAGCGCAATATTTAGCATAAAGTGAAATGATTTAAATTTTCTTCATGAGTGATATAACTGCATCTCCCGGTAACCATCTTTACATGTGTATTGACCATTTTCTATTGTCCTAGATTTTAAACTTTCTGGTCACCTGATTTACTTTTTATTAGTTAGTATATTTGATCTATATTAACGTGTTTGTTAATGGCATACTCGTTCGAGTACCAGGCTTCTAGGAATTCCCTGGCACTGTTATTTTGGTGTTTCCTCTGTCTAAGATTTCGACATTATCCCAATCAAATTGATGTCCATAATGGTCTATATGCATTGATACTAAAGAATATATATCGTGTCTTTTTACGGCTAATTTGTGATCTTGGATTCTAATTCAAAGGGGACGCCCACTTTGGCCGATGTAATGCGTGTTACAGTTCATACAATTTATTTTGTAAATGGTATTAATTTTATTTCCTTTTTCTGTTGGATCTTTCGGTTGGCATAATATTGAATTAAGCAGTTTGACTGGCTTGTGTGCTATATCTATATTAGACGGTTTCAGTATTCTAGCTGTTATTTCAGAGGTATTTCTCATGTATGGTAAGATGAATTTTCTTGTGGTCTTTGATGATAGTTCCTTGTTGGTGTTTTGATTCGGCTTTAAACACTTTTTGGTGAAATTTTGTGGATAAACACTCTTTTTGAAGACCGTTTGTAGGTATTTTTTTCCATTCTTTTCAACTCTGGAATGCTACAATGTGTTTGAACTCTTTTAAACAACGTCTGCACACAGTTTCGTTTGTGAGTAATTGGGTTATTGCTAGTATAGTTGAGTATTTGATCTGTGTGCGTTGATTTTCTATATACTTGTGTTTCTAAATTTCCTGTGTTGGTTCTCCTGATTAAGACATCTAAAAATGGGATTTTGTTATCTAATTCTTCTTCTCTTGTGAATTTGATGTCTTCAAATATGTTGTTTATTAGTTTATAGGTATATTCCGAATCATTTCTCTTAATTATTACAAATGTATTATCAACGTAACGTACCCAGATTTTTGGTTTAATTATAGGTAGAGCTATTAATTCTAATCTTTGCTTAACGGCTTCAGATATTAATCTTGATATGGGCGATCCCATTGGTGTTCCTTTTATTTGTTCATATATTTCAGTATTGAATTGGAAGTATGCTGGAAGGCAAATTGTATGAGTTCTATCCAAGTTGGATAAGTATTATTCGAATTAGCAAAGTAAGGTTTCTTAATCCAGTAAATAGTATAGCGTTTAATGGTAATGAATGCAAGCCATTACACTTATAATCACTGAATAATCCCCCACTAGAAATTAAGAATTTCGTCAATCGTCATCGTTAGCAGCATCAGCGTTTTTCTCATCTCATAAGTTAAGATGGTTTTATTTCACCTTCTGTTCGACTGGCTTAGAAACTTGTTGATTTTAAATAAGTTGATCAAATTGACAGTTAGACCTTTCTATATAACTGAAAGGTATATTTATTTACACAGTTGATTTATGTTTTTTTTACTGAAGATGTAAATGTAACTATGGTGACATTCGTGGATCGATAGCTGGCAAGATTTCGACAAAAGTAACCGCAATTCATTATAAAACTACCCATCATGTGATTCATTCTGACTCAATGCTCAAATTATTCCGAGAAATTTGTAACTGGAAATCATTTGAAATTTATATTTTTTTTAGTGCTCACTAGAAACGCATATCAATGGATGCTACTTCTAGTCGACAACATCCATTTTAAATTAACGCCAAATTTTAGAAGACAGTATGTCAACACAGATCACTCCTTTCAATTCAGTAAACAAGTGGAAAACTCAAAATAGATAAACAAATAGGAAACGATACATTTTGCACAAGAGATGACTGTCTTAGCTGCACAGCCAACAGGATAAAGGTGTAGTGTTTTAACCGATGGGTGCTGGATTCTAGCGGAATGTATGCGTATTCCACCAAGTGGGATGGATTGATCTAGCTAGTCTTTGACTTCACTTTTAGACAATATCTACCATGGAAACTAATTTATTTATGATAGATTAAGTGGATAACATTGTTGTGAAATGCTTTGTGCTAAAGTAAAGATTTTGTGACCTGAACAAATGCAAAATATTTTTTTCTTTACCTACTAAGACTGCAGTTCCCCTTTAGAGCACCAATATTATGGCTATCTGTTATACGAATATTTGATTCTGCAAGTGATGAAGCGTCTTCTAAACCATTCGAACATAACTCTGAGTGCAAATGCATGCTGCTGAACGGGTCAACACCCAATCTTAAATTCCTTAAATAGTTAAATAGTGAAATGCGCTGTTCACTTAGCTTCTTTGACTTCTAGTAACAGTTTAGTTTATTTTATTATAATTTTTTAGTATTCGTTTGGGTTCCAAGTGGAATACAGGGCTTCATTAATACATCTCCACTTTCTCCGATTTCTCGCCGTCCTCTTCAGCTCGGTACACAATTTACCATGATCTCTCATCTCCTCCTCACACGATCTCCTCCGTGTCAATCTCGTACCGATGACCCACTCACCGCTTCTCATTTTGAGCCCACTCGAGTGATGAAGTGCATTCCGCGCGATGTCATTCGATGACCTCTTCAACGTATGTCAAATTCATCTCCATTTTCTCCTACATATTTGTTGATCGATCGTCTCTAGCCTGTTGGCTCCTCACCAGTCAGAATTTCTTGTTGCTAATTCTTTCTGGCCAACTGGCCATTTGATCTTCAGTATGCGGCCAGCCAGTGAAGGGGGCAGCTGTTGATGAAAGTCTGCAAGCTGTTAAAAACAGCTTTAGTTTAGATTTTCTTTATTTTCTACCATTTCTAACAACGGTAAAATATTTGACTACTTACGATAGGAAGATTACACTATTCAATATTTCACAGTGACCTGCTTTACAGTAGTTCTTTATGCTCAGTAAAGGTTGAAATCAGTGGCAGCTACATATTTTCGATGATAAACGTTTTCATAGTATCAAATGTCCTTCAGTGAAATTTTTAAAAAATGAGTAAATTAGAAGTTAGACACACCGATTAAGTCACTTAACCAACTTTTGATAACTGAAGTGGTTGAGAAATATACCTCACATTTTATGCTATCGTACTCCTTCAATTATAAGTTTGACTGAAGAAATAACAGATTTTGAGAAAT
This sequence comes from Trichobilharzia regenti, assembly GCA_944472135.2. Lineage (NCBI taxonomy): Eukaryota > Metazoa > Platyhelminthes > Trematoda > Strigeidida > Schistosomatidae > Trichobilharzia > Trichobilharzia regenti. Next base: position 61,114,148 of record OX235270.1, read on the forward strand.
TAAGAGGTCATAACAAAACAGTGTTGGAAAGTGGTCATTGCTGAATTTATTATGAAAAGATCATATGCCGAAGTAAATAAAATCGTACCTGTTTAGGTTCAGTAGATCAGTATCACATATCATTTTCTAAAGCCATGGAGATAAAAGAAGAATTCTTCTGAGGCTGAGAACTAAGACTACTGGTATCCTTTGTAGATAATATTCTCCGTGATTAGGTACGCTTGAAATTGGCGAATTTCCTTGGATATTTATCACCTGTTTCCATTACACCTTATTAATATAACGTGATAATGAGTCATTTTTACGGAATTCAAACATAAATGTTGGCATGAACATTTGCAGCCAACCTTTAACATTATTACAATTGACTCCTGAATTCATTTTCCATGATGTATGGTTCTTCTGATATCTGAGATGTTATAAGTGAAGTTTGTACTGTTAAAATCACCTGGAAATACTTCTTTCGTAAAAGTTATTACTTCTCATACTATTGGAAGATGCAAAAACGTATTTTAAAGAAACTTTTGAGATGAATCGATAAGAAAATGAAGCGATGTTGTAAGTGTACACTGGGTGCTGCTATTAAAAAACACAATATGCCTTATACCTGTTCTTATAACTGCTTAGTTACACAAAAGTTCTTTTGGAATATTCGAAGAAAAGTCAATATTATGTACCACCGTAAAGCGTTTGGTTAAATACTATGTTAAATAAGCTTAGTGGACTAATGAATACTGTTTACTTGTTGTTACTTTTGTGAGCGCTAAGCAGAATACATTCGGGCATGAGTTTTTTGATTATCTGAACTTTTCAACAAATGTTTATCATTTAATCCATTAAAGCTTACCATTTGGATCTTTTACGTAGTACTGCTGGAAAATTGCAGGTGAACAGAAACAAACTGGCTGAAAAAGCATGGAACGAAGACAGGACTTCAGGTAAGGGAGAGATTTGTCAGAGGTTACTTCACTCACTTATCCAGCCAGAAAGCATCGTTTCAACCACAGTCAATCGGAACGGATGGAGATGTCAAATCCAGCCAGTCAGAATCGGGAAGGCAAGATACTCCTTCATCAACCTGAAACTAGTTTTGAAATCTGCACTCAATCAGATTCGGATTCTGTTCAACAAAAATGTGAAGTCAGTCCGTCATTGCTTTCATGAGGGTCTGAAAGTTGGTTGGTGTGTCACGATAAGGATTTCCAACAAGTCACAGCAAGATTTTATCAACAGTTGCCCTCTTCTCTGGCTGGCTGCATAGTGTAGATCAAATGGCCAGAAAGAATTAGTAACAAGAAATTCTGACTGGTGAGGAGCCAACAGGCTAGAGACGATCGATCAACAAATATGTAGGAGAAAATGGAGATGAATTTGACATACGTTGAAGAGGTCATCGAATGACATCGCGCGGAATGCACGTCATCACTCAAGTGGAATGCAAATGAGAAGCGATGAGTGGGTCATCGGTACGAGATTGACACGGAGGAGATCGTGTGAGGAGGAGATGAGCGATCATGGTAAATTGTGTACCGAACTGAAGAGGACGGCGACAAATCGGAGAAAGTGGAGATGTATTAATGAAGCCCTCTATTTCATTTGGCACTCAAGGGAATAATATTGTTATTATAATAATAGGTTTTATTGTTGTCTTTGAAGTGTTGTGTTTAAACACTGGGGTTGTATCTGGTGGATTATATTGCAAATTTATAAAAACAACTTGGCAGTATGTCATTACATAATTCATGGTAAGTTTGTATATTAGATGTATTACACACACACACACGTTATTTCACCATGTGATCTTTCTGCTAAAAGAAGTGATACGGAACAGATGTGCTAGCTTGTCAAAAGAGCAGATATAAATCTCTGAATTATTCAACATTGAAATCAAGCTCAACAACAATGATTTCAAAAAAGATACTGTTTTCGCTGATGATATCTTCTGTAGTTTACTCAAGTAGCGGTGAAATTCAGTGTAACAAACAGTGTCGACTTCTACGGATTAAAGCTACTGGAAATATTTTAATGTTAATTTTTAAGTAAATTGCTTTGAGAAAAGATACCTGACCCAATCGGAACTGAGATCTAGACACTGAGGTAAAATCATTCGTTTGACAGTGATCAATTGTCTGAATGGTAAAATGAGGGATGAATAATCTCCTCACAACTTTCATTATTATTGCAATTTCCTTAGGTTCCGAATAGAACAACGGGATTCAATAACACACCTCCATTTCATCACATTCTATGCAGTTTTCTTTAGCTGGCTCAACGATTTTCCAGAAACTGTGATGTCATTCTCACATGATCTCCATGTCACCCTCGGATACACAATTCATTCTTTAATAGAGACCCACTCGAGGGCTTGGCGCGTGGTGCTACTCGGATGTCTCCTCAGGTTATGTCAAATCCATCTGCATTTCTTTCGGAATATTTGTTGGACAACAGATTATTGGTTGGTCCACTGCTTGAGTCCCTTGGTGTCAATCTTTTCTGGCCGTTTGAGATTTGCTATCGAGTCAATGAAGGCAGTTGTTGATGAGAGTCTGAAGCCTTTCGGTGGAACACTAAGTCTCTAAACCTTGTCAAAACACTAACTTATCTATAATTTTGAAAATCCGATTCTTATTTTTTACAATAAGTGCAACAAATTTCCACACTGATTTCAGAATAATCAAGGTGTTCTACTTTCCTGATCCTGGTTTTGGTATCCTTATCCGTGTCGCCTGTTCTTTTAAAGCCCTGAAATACTTTATACAGAATATTACTTTTCTAGAATGTATTCATGATCCATACAGGAGAAACTTATCTGCTTCATCCAAGACTCATTGTGTTGTGGTTATTACTGATGAAAAGACAAAAAGCCGGTTGCTATATCTTCATTGATATTGTTTTCTTTGTATGAGGACACAACAAAATTATGCATAGTACTTTGTTTTTCATTTAGCTTTTAAGCTATTTATTATTTATTATTTTGACTAGTATTACTCTTTGTTGTATACGTGGTTTTAGTTCTTTTTCCTTCATTTTTTTTTATCTAATTACAGAAACCGAATTCCTCATTAAAATGAGCTTTTCGCCTCTTCCTCGCTTTATCTCTTCTCCCTTGCATTCACTCATTCGCCTCATATTTCTTTCTCTCTCTCTCTCCCTCGCTATTTTGCTATCTCTTTTCCAATAACCGAATGTGTATTCACAATAAATTCAGTGACTCTAATTAAGAGCTGTCAAACCTGTTACTATGACAATTTGACCATATGGGAGTAGGAGAATCATGACATTTTATGAATCATATGGTGTCTTATCTACTTTTCGGATAATTTTTAGCAGTATATACACATGTATCTAGATGCGCATACAATACTTCTCTGAGTGAATGCATGAACCTCCTTTGTTAGTGTTGCATTTATTTTTACAAGTGTAGGCGAATGCGTGTATGTCCGTATCCGTGTACGTGTGTGTATACGCGTGTACACGCCTAAACAACAATGTAAACATTTTCATCTATATGCACCACTGTTTTGTCCACTAATATTAATCTGATAGTTTTGAGTCCATTTACCATGATTATTGTTATTATTATTATTATTATTGTTTTAGTCATTTTTTGTTGTCTAATTTGACAGTCAACTAGGCCTTTTTATATATATATACATGACAAAATTCTCCTACATCGAATATATGTGTACGCATATAATGGTGATAATGATATTTCACTGAATTCATCATCATTAATGATACTTTTCCAGAATGATTACTATATATATATATATATATATATATATATATATATATATATATATATATATATATATATATATATATATATATATATATAAATCTAATCTGGATCAAAGCGATCTCATCATTCACTTCGAAAAATATCATTATATTAACTTTCTGAACTGAAAATTAAATTCAGACAAAGAAAAAAAGTAACATGTTGCTTTAGATGAGTTAGATCTTGATCCACAAGTAAGTGGATTTTGATTTTATAAGAGTTCATTTTGATCAGATGATGGTGAACAGAGTATGAAGTGATGTTAAGGTATTCCCTTGTAACTCTAAAGCTTACTTATAATATCTCTCTCTCTCTCTCTCTCTAAGAAGTGAATTCAATACAAGTAAAGTTAACACAGTACAATTTTATCGTTAAACTTGAGATTTCACTTATCCATTTTGATCATTTGAGGGGGACTTTGGATATCAAGTTGTATTTACGAGTTGATCACAGATTGATATCAGTTAGAGAACCATTGAAAACCAGCAAGGAGTACCGGAGAGCTGCTGTTTCATCCTAGTTTGGGAGTCATTGGAAGTACGCACCCACTGCCACAGTTCGAACCCAGGACCTTCCGGTTGCAAGGTAAGCTAGCCCGTAAAACATTCAGCCACTAGGACCGATTCAATGACACATGAATTCTAATTTCTAATAGTTCCTGGACTTCTAGTGACAAGTCGTGACCAGTGATGCCCATCCAGATGTCACGTGTGTGGATGGGTGTCCCACCTACGACAATGGTTGTGGTCGCGCTAAATCACGAATTGGTAGAAGTTAGAATCTATGCATTGGCTATTGAATTGGGTCCCAGTGGCTGAATGGTTTACGAGCTAGTTCGCCTTGTGACCGGAAGGTCCTTGGTTCGAACTGTGGCAGTGGGTGCGTACTTCCAATGACTCCCAAACTAGGATGAAACAGCAGCTCTCCGGTACTCCTTGCTGGTTTTCAATGGTTCTCTAACTGATATCAATCCGTGATCAACTCGTAAAAATAGAACTAACCCTTACAAACCAAACTGTAGAAGATATCAAGTTGTACTAATCTAGCAGTCTATCAAACAAATCACTTAAAAGCCTTCAGAATTAATATTAACTTTAGTTATTATTATTATTTCCTTTAATTCCTAGAGCAATATAGGGATTCAGCCGCGCGTCTCCATTGCGTTCGGTTCTCTGCTACAGTTTCCACCTGGCTCCACATGCTTTCATCTCCTCTTCACATGACCTCCTCCAAGTCACCCTCACACTGATGACCAACTCGCCGCTTCCCTTTTCTGGTTCCACTCGAGGGATCGTCTAGTGATGTCACTTGATGGTTCCCTGAAAGTATGGCCAATCCATCTCCATTTCCTCCTGACTATTTGTTTCACAATCGGTTCCTGATTGGTTCGCTGCCAGAAATCCCTACTGCTGATATTTTCTAGCCAGCCATATGATTTTGAGTATTGAGCGAAGACAGCTGTTGATGAAGGTCTGTAGTTTGTTTGAGGTGCTCTTTATGACGCGCCAAGTCTCTGATCCGTATAGTGAGTAGCACTGACTTTACATTGGAGTTGAAAATCCGGATGTTGTGCTGTTGACCTCCACACAGATTTGAGAGTAATGAAAGCTTCTCTTGTTTTTCCAATTTTTGCTTTGATATCCTCGTCAGTTTTGTTCGCCTGTAGTTGAAAAAGATGCTGAATTTTCTGAGTTTATTCGGATGTACTTTACTGAGTAAGTGGATTAACGTTGGAAAAATTCAGAGTCTTTAGTTGTTTCTCTTTCTATTTGAAATAATAGAGATATAGAATGAATTGTGTTTAAAAACGACATCAGTGTCGGTTTCAGTATTTTTGAAATAACATTGTTCGAACCTTCAGAACAGTCATAACTATCCAATTAATGTCTACAACTTGAAAGTTATCTGGAAAAAGTTCCATCGTGATGATCATTTATGAATTCGTTAACACGACAATACAATTTCTGGTGGTGAGACCATCTGGGGTAGTTGTTTTTTGGAAGACTACTGCTGATGTAATGGATAGTAGTCAAATAATAGAATGAAAAGCTGGATGGCTGCAGACTATTCGATTTCCTTTAAACCTACAGGATGAGACAGGGAATCAGGATAATAACTAGGATGCTACAATCAAGGTTTTCGCTTCAACTTTACTCACTTTAACTCTTTAAAGCAATACACATTTTTCTTTTGAAATGGAAACATGTATAAATTCTCCAGAATTATCATGTAATTGAAAACGTATGAAATGATGCTTGCAAAGTTTATCACGACTATTTTTAAAAACTAAACAAGACGGGTGACTGGACAAAACATTTAAGCGATCTCGGTCTTCCCATCGAAATCTATCCTTTGAATATCCAGCAACATTGCAATAAGACCTGATATAAGTTTTAAAGTATTGGTGCCCTCCAATAAAAACGTGTTTGAGTCATTTCAACAATTCTGTCCTAGATGATGTGTTGTGCGAAAATAAAAAGGTACTCAGATTACTTTACTGTAGTTAGTAAAGCGAAATTTGAGTTTAAAAGTTATGCTTCGCAACGTTTTTAGTGTCACTACCGACTTAGAAGTATGGTTTTTTTGTTACGATAAGAAGTCAAACTATGCCGTTAACTATGAAACAACCGTACAAGGACGCATAGGCAACACATTCTGACTCACACCAATAGTAACCAATTGCCATATGCATTCCTCAGGAATCGCGTAGCACACTACCAAGCCTTACTGTGTCTTGGATCCATAATAACCGTAGTCACCAGAATTTATAATTCCTAAAGAAGGAGTGAATGAAATGAAAAACTTTCGGATTTGTCTTGTATCGCGCAAAAAATACGATTGGAAATTTCAGCAGACTTAAGAAATTAAATTGGAAGTTTATACACGATAAATCTAGTTTTTCAAATAATAGATCCTAATTCTCAACCAACTAATGAATCTTCGAGGAATTACTAAGACACTTTCAAACTACAAATAACCAGATGTTCGAAACCTTATCTCTACAGTGATTTCTTTTCTGGTGAGGGTGTGTGATAGAGTATGCCCAGAAAAATAAACTCTTTAATCCCAATTGAATATAGTTGAGTAGGCAGAAGTAATTTTTTGAAGTTAAAATTAAGCTTACGCATACCAGAGTGTATTAAGTCATTAGCAGTACTCCGAAATTTGCTAACATCATCTCAAAATCAATAATCTATCAATAAGAACTATGAGATTTTTTGAACTCCTGGATGATGAGGACGCCAACTTCTTACAAATAACTTTTCAAATTTCTGTATCCCACCCATTTTAGAATGAAAAAGGGCTTCAAATGATTTGATATTCAATGAAATTACTGGCTAGAAAGATGAGTTCACTTAAATATAAAAAATGTGCATAAAGTGTTCTCAGTATTCTCTGGCGTATTTTTACAGGGAATAGTTTTGTCATATAATATGTTGTTAGTGTGATGTAGAGAGAGAGATTCAGTCATATAACAAAGTGTAATAAAACTGATGTGCAAGGTAACATTCCCGCCTGAATTTGAACCTCTAGTCTGTTGTATATCCCCAAGATAGGCAAATGTGTTGGTAGTCAAACTGAGGTCCAGAAAAACAGGTAAGAGGTGAAAAAAGAGTATAGAAAAAAGAGAAAGAAAAGATTTTATAACTGATAAAAAGTGCAGCATTTCATGTACTTCACTCAAATTGTAACAGCAGAAGACAAGACATGGAAGCAAGATATATTTTCCAGCGATCAAACCGCTATTTATGCATACACAGTTGTATATTCTCTAACCAATCACTGAGCTTCTGACTTTTATTCATATTAAGCGACATGAAATGGAATGTTCAAATATATATATATATAGTGACTTCATACAGGACGGAGTTTCCTGGAGTTCTAGTGAGAAGTCGTGACCAGTGATGCCCATCCAGATGTCACGTGTGTGGATGGGTGTCCCACCTACGACAATGGTTGTGGTCGCGCTAAATCACGAATTGGTAGAAGTTAGAATCTATGCATTGGCTATTGAATTGGGTCCCAGTGGCTGAATGGTTTACGAGCTAGTTCGCCTTGTGACCGGAAGGTCCTTGGTTCGAACTGTGGCAGTGGGTGCGTACTTCCAATGATTCCCAAACTAGGATGAAACAGCAGCTCTCCGGTACTCCTTGCTGGTTTTCAATGGTTCTCTAACTGATATCAATCCGTGATCAACTCGTAAAAATAGAACTAACCCTTACAAACCAAACTATAATATATATATATATATATTATTCTTTTGCTAATGCCGTATTTAACTTTGGGATCATGTGAGAATAACATTGCTTTGTTAAACTGTCTGTATTACACCACCACAATGTATTCGTCAATTCATAGACGAGTGTATCATGAAGAAATAAGGTCATACATTTAAGCTCATATTTGATTAAGCATTTCTTCTAATTATCCATCTTTATTATTTACAAAAATGAAAATGTGAACATTTTCCTATTGGATAGTAAGATTATATATTAATTGATAAACTTCGTCTCAGCTATAGGTGGCACAGATAAGGTTGTCCAAAGTTCGATGATGCACATGGTCTTGAGTTCGATCCCCGGCCACTGACGTACTCCTTTACCTCGCTAGACCAGAAATAATGCTGGTAAAGAGGAAAGGTTGGGCATGAGGCTAGCAACCCCAACCTGTAAAGTTAAACACTGCTACACAAACTTCAAACCACTAGCTTTAAGCCCTACGTTCCACTGGGAACGTGAAGGAAAGAAAAAAAATAATATCGGGAAAGTCTGAAATCAGAGAAGAAATCTACATCAGTCAGCACAAAGGACAACTTTCGATTTTTTAACACCAATATCAAGTAAGTGCTTCTATATGTTTCAGAAGATTAACACGTCATCGAAAACAGGTTTTCAACAGGTTTCAGACTTTTATCAACAGTTGCCCCCTGGCTCCCCAGTGAATATTAGAAGGCCAGAAAGAATCACCAACAAGTAACTCTGTCAAGCGACGAACCAATCAAGAGCCCATCGCCCAACAGGTCTCCCGAACCAAACGGAGATGGATCGGACACACTGTGATAAAACCAGTGAGTGACATCATGAGCACCAGGTCTTAGAGTGGTACCCGAAGTGGAAATGATGAGTTTGGTGTCTGAGAGTGACATAGAGAACACTATATGAGGAGAAAATGAATGCTTATCTCTAATCACGGGACTAGCTAAAAGCGACTGCAGAGAACAGAGTTAAGAGGAGATGTGCTGCAGAAGCCTTATATACCACTGAGAAGGCAGTAATAACAGTGATAAGATGCACTTCATATCTTAGTCTAGTTTAGTTAAAACACTTCAATAACCAACTGAGTTAATTTTTATAACTTCAGCTTAAATTTACCAGAAGTCTTCGTTATGTAACCTTTAGTTCATTTCAATCAACACTGTTTAGCGTAGAATGTTAAACTATTATTAAGTAATTTATTTTCCCATGGTCAGCTATTGAAATGTGTCTGCATATAGATACCAAATAATTTCGTTTTTTTTTCTCTCCAGAATTTATCATATTAACTAGGAGTGTAAAGTATGAAGAATCTATGCGGAAAGTCAAAATATCACTCCAATGAGTCGTCTATCCTTAGGTTGATGGTGGAAAATGTTTTCGTACAAGTGTATCGAACAATGGAAGTCACCATACTTATGTAAGTCTGATAGTCAGATTCCACTTCATACAATGGAAGTCGTCAAACTGGAATTACATCGCTACTGCCTTACTGTTATAACTAGTGATTAATAAAAATGTTTTTATTTCAAACACTGATGCTCTGTATTAGCCAGCATTCGTGCTATGAGACCATATTTTTGGGTAGAAGTCCTTTATGTTTATCACTGGAATATAAATCAAATAGACAAGCATAGAATTGAAAGCACTTATTTCCCGATACGAATTTAAAACAAGCAATAAAGGCTAATAAAGCAGGATTAGATGAATTCATCAAATTTCGGTAGAACTCGTCAGCTAAATACTCTACAGACACGGATATCTATATACTTTTGAAATTACATTGGGAGATATAAGACTGATAAGTAAACAAACTACATTGAATTAGTCATGCAGAAAGACAGGTGTGAATGTTTTCCAGGTCATGTTCCGAAATTCTGTCATTGGGATTCAACTTCTGTGTACCCATGTAAAAGATAAAACAAATTGACATGATGCCAATTCGAAAATCTTTATGACCAGCTTTTGGGGCTACATGCTACGTCTAACGACAGCGAAAGCTGGTTGAAATCAAAGATGGTTGATATTGCTCATCAATTTCGAATCATGCCGACCAATCAAAAGTCGCATATCACCAAAGAACACTGGAGATCATTAATCAAGCTCCGAAAAGACAAAAATCTTGTTATTTTACAAGCTGATAAAGGACAAAGTGTAGTGCTAACGAATAAGATTCATTATCTCGAAAAAAAATGCATCAAATTCTCTCTGATGAATCTAAATTCAAATTGGATAATCATGCAAAAGATCAAACTTTGTCGACGTAAAGGAAAACTCTGCGGCATCTACGGCAGCTCTTCAAAAAGAAAACACATATAAAAATATCAAACCGATTGGGTCACAAATCCCAAAACTATACGGACGCGTAAAAATACACAAACCAGGAGCGCCGTTAAGACCTATACTCTCGATGATAAACTCACCATACCACAAATTAGTGCAGTGGCTATGTGAACTGTTGCAGCCCTTGCGGAAACGCTTCGGAACGTATATAGTTCCTGATTCACTTCAGTTTGTCAAGCAAATCAAAGATTTCACTGTATCTCATAAACGTTTAGTCTCTACCAATGTTACCTCCCTCATTACAAACGTGCCAGTCGTTGAGACTGTCGACTTCATATCTAAAGAAGCTGAAGACATACTCATCCCAACATCGGAAATGAAGAAATTACTACTTTTATGTACTAAAATGGTCCAATTCTAATTCGACGGGCGTCTATTCCGTCAAGTTGATGGTGTCGCAATGGGACCACTTTTCGCCGACTTATTCTTGACACACCTAGAAACCGGTAACTTGCAGGAACCTACACAAGAAACGGATGTATACCTAAGATATGTTGGTGACATTTTGTAGTAATTTATTGTAATTGTAATATTAGTATTTCGAGATGACCGAATTACACGAATCCAACCAAAACTCAGAGAGGGCAGCAATCAGGAATTTGTATTTAGCGGAATTATTATGCAATTCATATAAGAAACATATCAACAGTCAACAGTAAGTATTTTAAACAATACAGAGATAGAAATTGTCAATCACCACATCCGCCACACCTCGAATATCTCCTCGCGTATTTATAACGATGTCTCGGTTTGCTTGCAAGTAGCTTCGACCTAACTGATTCTGTGATATTATTTTCATCAGTATTATCTGGACCTATTTCTGAATTATCTACAAAATCAGGATTATTAGCGGAATCAATAATATTATAATTGGAACGACCTACTTCATTTATTGTCACTTTGTCCAGGTGTCCGTTATGAACTGAGTGATCTTTGATGTCTAATATCTTCACCACTCGATTTCCCATTTTTTGTAGTATAATTCCAACAGAAGGTCTATAGTTTTTTCCTTTGTAATAATGTACATTAGAAGTCGTGGACATCAGATGCTTTTTGAGAATTCGAGATTTGAAAAGTTTTGCAGGACTTTCACGGGTACTTGTATGCTCTGCATTCGACAGACGCAGTCTATGCATATGCAGTAATTCCTCAATTTTAATCAGTTGCTCTCTCATCTCATTCAGGTCTTTTCGTGTTTTCGACAGTTCACATTGTAACTCAGCTACCTCATTTTTGAAAACAGTTGACACTTGAGTTGCCGAACTTGTAGTGGAGGTTTTCATCGGATTAGCTTGAGTATTTTGAAAGGTTGAAAGACACATTGACTCCATTTTACTAGACAGCTTGGGAGAATTATAAGAATGTTGAGCAACATAAGTATTCGAACTTCTGCAAACCGTCTTGATGTGTCCAACTTTACCACATTTGTGACACTTAGCACCCCGAAAACGGCAAGTGCTTCGTAGATGTAACTTTCCACAGGATAAACACGGTTTAATGTTTTTGATCTCTCGCTGCATTCTATTACCTGTGGACGGCAGTTTGGATTGCTTTCCATGACCACTTGTATTTTCGACTTTAGAAAGCATAACATCAGACACTGACGTAGTGGGAGCAGAGTATTCATTATTGACATCTTCATATGTAATACATACATCTTTAGCAGTTTGAAAAGTACAAGAAGGAATCTGAATTAACTCTTTCTCTAACTTAGGAATATTGATTCCAGCAATTAGACGATCACGTAGTTGAGTATGCAGCTGATCTCCAAAGTTACACTTTGAGGCTTGAATTTGAAGTTGAAGAATGAAGTCTCTAATCTTCTGGTTGGGAGAACGTACCAGTTTGTTGAAGTGAGCCCTCTCTCTGGTCTCAAATGTAGTTACATGAAAGTGATTTGTCAGAAGTTCACGGATCTTGTCATATGACAGAGAAATGGGTTTATCTGGAAACGCCAGATTCTTCACCAGGCTATATGCATCAAGCCCAATAGTAGTGATGAAATGAGCAGGTATTTTGTCATCCCGAACATTCTTGGAAATGCACCACGCATCGAAGCATTCCAAATAATCAGCAATCTCCCGCGGAGACCCATTAATGGGGAATTTTCCCAGGTTACTTAGCTCCATCGCGACGCCAATTTGTAGTAATTTATTGTAATTGTAATATTAGTATTTCGAGATGACCGAATTACACGAATCCAACCAAAACTCAGAGAGGGCAGCAATCAGGAATTTGTATTTAGCGGAATTATTATGCAATTCATATAAGAAACATATCAACAGTCAACAGTAAGTATTTTAAACAATACAGAGATAGAAATTGTCAATCACCACACATTTTTACTGTCTGTGGAAGCAGATCAAAAGCCGAAGACATGTTAATAAAATTCAACTCATGCCATCCAAATCTCAATTTCACAGTAGAACACGAGAAATACTATTAAATTCCTAGACGTTTTTCTAGCGAAAATGAATGATGGCACAATCGAAAGACTTATATTTAGAAAGTCTTCATGGACGGGACAGTACATGCATTTCAAGAGCTTTGTTCCAATACAGTATAAAAAGAACTTAGTCAGAACGATGTTCAATAGAGCACGAAAAATTTGTTCTGACAGTACTATTGAGCATGAAATAAAATCTCTGAATGATATTTTATCTAAGAATGGATATCCTGAGAAGTTCATTAATAAATACACCGAAGAAATTAGCCTCTGCAAAACAATCTAAACAGTTCTGAAGAAACCCGTCTATATCAGTTTGCCGTTCAAAGGAGATAATGTATAGGAAGTAGTCAAACGAACACTCGACAAAGCCATCAAGAGAACTTATTATGCTGCAAAACTTGTTTTCCTTAACACCACTAAGCGAGTGCTTCAACAATCTGGGAAAGACCAGTCGCCAATCCTCGACACTTCAAACTGCGTATATCAATTTGAGTGTGTTTGTGGAAGCAGATACATAGATCCTACAGAAAGGCGATTGTCTACTCGCATGATGCAGCATTTGCCAAAATGGTTGAAAACAGCTGAGTGCAAAGTGCCAAAATTCTCAAAAACAAAACATCTTGTGGATTACGGACATGATATCGACGCGGTCAAGTCATTCACTATTGTCAGCAGACAAAGAAACAAGAATATGCTTGCAAATGCAGAGGCTTATGCAATTCGAGTTTATAAACCAGGTCTCTGTGTACAAAAGGAGATGGTCGTGACTCTGAATCTACCATGGTAATACGTTTTAATTATTATTCTGCCTCTTATTATTATTATTCTTGATTCATTTAAAACTATGCTTTATTAGTAGGATCATCTTAGCCCACCTCAAAACTATTATTATTGTTATTATAACTATTACTATTGATATTACTCGGTTTGCAGTTCTTGTTATATTCTCTGTCTGATTGTTTATCTAAGTGATGTAATTGAAGTGCAATGCAATTTATCTTAATTTTGATCTCTCATACTCTCTCTCCCCTTATCTATTTAAACATGACCTGGAGAACATTCGCACCTGTCTTTCTGCATGACTAATTCAATGTAGTTTGTTTACTTATCAGTCTTATATCTCCTAATGTAATTTCAAAAGTATATAGATATCCGTGTACGTGGAGTATTCAGATGACGAGTTCTACCGAAATTTGATGAATTCATTAAATCCTGCTTTATTAACCTTTATTATTGCTTGTTTTAAAGACAAACATAGATTTAAAACAATTAGTCCCTTTCATAAATTCGGACAGTGTTATTAGGTAATCAGATAGTCTCCGTCCGTCTTCTAGTGTCGTTATTCAAATATACACAGGTTCATCTGAATATTTAACAGCAATCATTACAGAATTTTCTCTAGAAAACCCAATCAAGTATGTATCAATCGAGATATTCTGGTGAGATCACAGTGTTCTATCATTTGAACGCAAGCATTCCGCCACCTCATTAGCTTGATTGGAATGCACGTATTAGTATTCATTTCACCAAATTTCTGTTACCATGTTACCACACTAAAATGCAAAAATCAAATGTCCACCAGCTTATTTCCTTGCTTACACAAGCTGATTTTAATGCAATAGGCATAAAGACAACCATTTTAGGTTACTGCCTCTGCAATACAACACTGCAGATGTCTAGTTTCCAACCACTGAAATACAGATATAATTGGTTCACTTGATAAAAGCATACATGAGATTTAACCGTTGGCGAAAACTTCGATCTATACACATATAAGGCATTATTTTTGAAATATCGCATTCTCAAGTTAACCAGATAAATACTACGATTCCATTCGACCATGTATACATTTGATTTAATCTGTACATCACTTTGTATAACGAGTTTTCATGGTCGGTTAATTTTATTCGGAACAGTACTTAAAAAAAAATTTATTTTTATTAATTACTTTGCATTAGATTACTTATACAGTACGCCTAATGGTTCTGTCTTACTTACATGGAGGGTGTGTGTGTGTGTGTGTGTGGGAGAGGGAACTTATGTGGTAATTTTACTTCTCCTAGGCCACATGCATCAGTATTCCATTAGTGAGTAAATTTATGACTTTTTAAGTAAATGACTAGACTAAAGTAGAATGCTGTACACGCATTCAGATGCAACAGTACCAATAGATACACGTACACACACATACATGCATACAAGTACACGTTTACACATGAGTACTGGTATATAAATACTCAAAACCACTCTAAAACAAAGTATACATACAGCGTACTAATTGTCATAATGAGTAGTAGTGAATAGCTCTGATTAGTGTCACATGTATGCATACTGTAAAAAGCGAATCTAAAGAAATCGCATTTTATACTACTACTGCTGCTCTAAAATAAAAACACTTTTGAAAGTTGACTGACGAGCAAAGTGGGTTTATCTAGTTTGAAGTACATTGAAGTTGAACAAATGCTACGAGTCAGGGTGTGTGTGTGAGAGAGAGAGAGGATGAAAGCAGAATAAATGCTTAAAACAGGGAAAAAAAACGTAAAGTGAAATATATTTTCTGTCTAATATTTGAATGCAGTGTAAAACAAGCATTTTAGATAGACACTTGAATATTATACCTACAGGCACATGTTCGCATGCATAAATTAATTCAGGGGCGGGGGTAGCACACTAAAGAGACTATACATATATTCCGGAAACTGTTAAAATTATGTCCGAATATAATAACTGATTTATTTCTCTATGCTAATTTAGTGAAAACAAAACATGATAATTTATACTGAATACAAACAATCATGTGTCTGGAAGTACACATATATCTACACATGAGGAACTGTAATGAACAAGGGGAACGACGGATACAACTAGCAGCCGAAAATTCTCAGCAGTTATCTCCTGTTTAAGTGCTTGATTTCCTAATTCTTTGGGAATATTGTGAGGGTAGTTCAAGTATGATTAAGCTGTTGGTGGGACAGCGTGAACAAAAACCGAATAGATTGATGGTCATTCTTTTTGATAACTCATGAAGTTATAAAAACAAGTTGAGTTTCAACAAAATTCGATCTTATGAGGATTCACCTGTCGGTTATATTATATCAGCACACTTATTTGTTTCTACTTTCAGGCATGCTATTGGCTCAGTATTGTGTTCAGCATATTTTCCCATCTGACTGTATTTGATCGATAACACTAATATTATTATTTCTGAATGTCCATTATCACATATTGATTTTTATTCAAATGTCTAATCAGTTTTTACTCATGTATATAAATGAAGGAAAAAAGTTTTGTGTATGACTTGGTATGATTATGAGCAGTAATAATTTGTGCTCGAAACGTCATCAGTCAATATTACTGTATAACACTGTGTTACTTATCAAAATAAAATCTTATCTATAATGGAGTTATATTTTTTCGTCTTTATTATACTTTCAGTCAACTTTCATGACATTTTGTCTTGTTCATACTGTTTTAAAAGCAGATACCTTTGTTATTTAATTTAGAGAAAACGTGGGTTTTTTTATAACCAAACCAAAGTAAAAAAAAAGTGATATTGAGCTCTATTTCACAGTCTTTAAACTGGTCAGATGCATGAAGCTAGTGTAACAACAGTAATTTATCTGTCACAGATTATAAGTAATTCGGATGACTTGACTTGGTGAAGCAGAAAAATAAAAACTTTCGTAAATTAAGAGAATTTTAGCAGAAAACAGTTATGCTTAGGTATACTTAAACAGTATTTACCAACCAGCAACAACAACAGCGGCAACATCCAGCGCCAGTCACCATCAACGGGAGGGATTTGAAAGAGGTGACTTCATTCACTCACTTATCTAGGGAGGGAGCATTGTCTCAACTACAGGAAGTCGGAACGGACGAGGATGTCAAATCGAGCGAGAATCGGTAAGGCGAGCGAGAAACACATTCATCAACCTGAAACAACCAATCTGGAAATCAGCATCTGGTCACTCAGCCAGCATCAGCAACAAAATTCGGTCGGATTTTCAATACAAACGTGGTCAAGTCAGTCAGTTCTCCTATACGGAACGGATCAGAAACTTGGCGGGCGGTGACAAAGAATATTTCCAACAGCCAGCCTGTTGCACACCAGACCTTCATCAACAACTGTCTTCGCTAGATCTATACTGAAGATCAGATGGCCGGGCTGGGCCGGAAAGAATCACCAACAAGGAACTCTGACTGGGAACAAACAAACGAAAGAAGAACCAATCGCCCACCAACAGCAAATATGCAGGAGAAAGTGGATGGAGATGTATTGGACACTCGTGGCTGAGGAGGCGGCTGTGTGACATCGCGCACGTGTCAGGCCATTGCTCGATTGGAACCAGGCCGAAAGGGAAGTGGCGGTGAGTGGGTCGTCAGTGTGAGGGTGACATGGAGGAGTTGAAACAGTATGGACTAAGATGGATTCAGGTGAAAAGTACAGCAGAAAGAAGACAGAAGCAAGTGGAGACGTGCAGTTGAAGCCCTATGTTCCACTAGAGAACCCAAGGGAACAATAATAATAATAATAATAATAAATTCACCTACTTACGTCATCTGAAGGATGAATTTCAGTGATTCCCTTAAAGGAAATAGTTTAACTTAATGTTCTGAATCTGTTTGTGATGTCTACCTTACAGGTAATTTATCAGCCAAAGATGTCAGTTATACGTCACACTACATCAACTGTCTTCACTCATTTGGTGGGATTTTTCCTAAACCACATCATAACATTTGTCTGTAATTTCCAATGATAACGTGACTGAAATTTGTTTACTATTTAGCTTTTATGTAAAATGTGTATTTTTGCTGTAAATACACTACTTTGTTCTACCTCGTAAAATACTCTTTTTAAATTGTTTTCATTATTAACACTTCCTTTGATAATGTCATTCACGGAAATACTGTTTCATACCTACTATTTATGCATCAGTTTTGGCCGTCGCATAACTTCCGTATACAATACATGCGTAATAGATAGCGTGAGAAATGACTGGTTATACTTCGGAGTATTTTTAGCCACAATAATGAAACTATAAGTGACATGTATTTTTCCCCCAATGGAAAATTATGTATCACACAGTGGAATTAGCCAATGTTGACATGTCATAAGTCAAGAAAATCCAATATAATGTAATTTGATGGGGTTTATTCATATATTTGAGTGAGTAAACGAATAATAAGCCTAGTTACAGAATTCATGTAGATAGACCGATAGGTTTTCTCTCCGCTAATCCTTTTCCCCAGGTAATATGAGTTTTTATAAGGCTATTTCGCCAAAATAACTAAGAGAATTATTGTTTTATATAAAAATCTGAGCATTAATATGCTTTTAGTTAACTTATACTGAATTTATTTTTGATATATTCAGCTGTGTATTGCACCTTATACATTTTGAGCTGTTTGCGGATGATTGACTAAATCTTGCTAAATAATGAAATTTCTACACAAAGCGAAACTCAATATTTCTAACTCCAAATTTCAAAGTGACATGAACTAGGTTGTGTAGTTAATTCAGCTGTTTCTTAACAAAAACCAATTAATTCATAGTATGGCTTAGGAATTTTTCACTGTCCACTTATTCTCAGTGATCTAATTTTGGTGAAGTTTTGAGTAGCTTAGACATAGTACTTAAATGATTGTTGAACTTGGATATAAGTTGAATATTATGGTTTCATCTAGGCTGCAGACCTCATAGGCTTTGTTGACAACTGTTTTTTAAAAACAAAATCATACTTTATAAGAATTTAACTGGCGGATGATGACTAGCAGTGGAATCCAGAATGCACATTTCGTCCTATTTGGGACTTGTCAGCCGGATGTACCTGCATTTCTCAGTGAGTGATGATGTTCCCACTGAGGCTCGAGACCAGTGACTATAGTTTCAGACGCCAAAGCGTTATCCACTAGACCACTTGGACCACGAAAGCCACCTCTTGTGTAACGGGTCATATTAATTTTAATTGAATTTTGGATTTTCCCGTCGATTGATTGGACCGAAATGCTCGGTGTCAGGTTGACATGTCGGCTTCTTGAGCATATTTAAAGCTGAAATAAATGATTTTCAACAGTTGGTTTGTAAGGGTTGGTTTTTGTTTTTTACGAGTTGATCACGGGTCCCAGTGGCAGAATGGTTTATGAGTTAGTTCACCTTGTAACCAGAGGGTCCTGGGTTCGAACTCTGGCAGTGGGTGTGTACTGCTGATGATTCCCAAACTAGGGTGAACCAGTAGCTGTCCAGTACTCCCTGCTGGTTTTCAATGCTTCTCTAACTGATATCAATCCGTGATCAACTCGTAAAACATAAATGATTTTCCTTCCTTCTTCAAATTATCAAATTCAAAAAGGCGTAACTCTCTTCGTGGTAGTGTAGAACTTGGCCGCTGTGGTAGAACCTAATTTCATATTAGGTAAGTGTGATGCAGTATTAACAACTGGATGACATTTCCAGCATAAATTATTGCTTATAATCGTATCAAATGATATCGAAAGATACTTATCTAACATAGAATATACTCTGTCAAGTCCTATTGTTGTCGGTGAACTGACTGGCAGAATAACACTTTCTGAAATGAGACGAGACCCCTTTCAAGCTAAAAAAACACAGATTTTCAAGCTGACTAACTGGATAGCACACTGGAAACCCATAAATCTAACATTCACTTTCACTGGTGACACACTATATACCATGACAATAACTCACACCATTTCGAGAATGAGAAAACTTGAAATGCATTTCTTATAGCCTGAAATCTACAGTTAGTATACGGTATGCAGTTTCTTGAATTAAGGCAGTAATCTAATTAACATAAAGTAATTCGATGGATGGCGATTAGCAGTGGAGTCCAAGATGTACATTTCGTCCTATTTGAGACAAATCAATTGGATGTACCTGCATTCCCAATGAGTGATGATGTTCCCATTGAGACTGGAGCTGAATAGCAGTCATTTTGAACGTCAAAGCGTTATCCACCAGACCAGTTGAGTCACAACAACCACTTCTTGTGAAATGGGCATCAGCTATTGTTTGTTTTCAATTAAATTTTGATTATCCCATGGGTTGATTGAACCAAAATGTTCAGTGGATAGCGCTTGAGCATTCAAAACGACGTGCACTGGCTTCGAGGCTATGTGGAACACCATAACTCATTGGGAATGCAGTTACATCCAATTAACTTGTCCCCAATAGGAGTAAATATACATCCTGGATCCTACTGCCGGTCACCATCCATCAAATTACTTCAAGTTACTCCTCAGGCATCACTGAAGTATCCATACCGGCAGCTACCGCATCAACAGCAGCCGAACATTTTTGTCCAATCAATCCACAGGGAAATCAAAATTGATGTTTACAAAAAATAATAATCCAATATATTTAACTTTCCCCTAATTCGAGGTTCATGTGGCGGTGGAAATTAGTGAATATTTGCAAAACAGTAATAACAAATGGAGTCCACAGTAATGTTTACTAACGTGGCAGATTGTTGCTAGTACAGAAAATCTCAGTGGTGAATTTAACCTTTTTTTCGCATTTATATCTCAGGTCACTTATTCTCTCTGCTGTCATCAGTAACTGTCTTCATCAAGCGATCCTTTTGCTGGCTTGTTTGTTTAAACTTGTTGGAGTGTACTTAAATGTTAGAATCGTACAAAAGCATTTTGCTTTACGGTCAACGTGAGCTTTAAGAAACCGTTGTTATACAGTTGTTAGACATTTTTGTAATAATCAACACTTCACCGTTACCAACTTATGAACCCAGTATTGTCTTCAACCTATCGTTTAGACGATCGGAATGAAAGGATTATTTATTTATTTTATTTTTGATTACAGCTTGACTCCACACTGTATTTTTGGTACAAGTATGGAATTTTCAGCATGGATATCGGTAGCTCAAATTGATATCAGGTGTGCGTCAGCAGGGGATCAAGCCTCGGACCATTTCCATGGTCGGCGAGATTCCTAACCAATGTGCCACCGACGCCATATTGTCTAAGGATATTCTGTGGTTAACGAGTAAATAATAAGTCTGCCGAATATAATAAATAATGCTTTTTGAATGAATTAAATTAAATAAGCATTATCCACTTGCTAGAGCCTGTGGCTGTGACTTTATTGACCGTTTCAAATTTTATTAATGCTTTGAATTTCTTTCCATTTAATGACTTGTCAAACAGACTGAAAATGAATGCATGAAAATGCATGAAACGAATTTCTCACTCACAGAACCAAACAAAACTAGACAACCGTACATATTACCATATTTTTATGTCTTTAAATATTTTACTCTTGGTTGTTGTTATTATTATTATTACTATTATCTTTTTGTTTTTTTGTCTTTTTTTTTAATGAAGGAAAGGAATTTTCCCGCTAATGAGGTAAAACTGAAGTAGTAGATCCCAGACATACAGATATTATTGATTTTGTGGGTAAGGAACGTGTGCACATAGAGTCGGTGTCTCCATATGTTCCGTTTTCAAAGTTTTTCTTCTTTAACATTTTTGGTTTCAGTTTAACATTTTTCAACACTGTCACACAATTTTTGCGGTGTTTTTTTTCTTCACCTGTCATAGTTTACGTTCTTTGTAATGGTACTACTACCATCATCATTATTATTGATAATAATCCTAATCATACTCTTGTGAATACTGTCTTTTGCCCCCAAAAATAGCTTAGCTTTCAATAAACGTTAAAAACCACAGTGAAAATATCATGACAAGACAAGGTCTTATTAAAATATTGTTATTTTTGCCTCATAAATTAACCATATTATTTATACATGCTTCGCTTACCGATAGGCTGTATCTCTTCTGCATCACTTTTCACGCGTCTAATTTAAACTCGAAATGGTCATTAGCGAAGTTAAGGCCAGTAGAATGAAAAGTGCATAAAACCGACAGAAATACCTTATATATCATAGATAATATGCAATATAAAACCTGTGAGGAACTAGTGGGTGGGTAGAAATACAAATATGTAAATGGGAAAAAAACTATTTGCCTCTTTCTTGTCTTGCCAGGTTGCTTAACTGAAAATCACAGTGAAAGCAGTTACGACAATAACATGATGACGTCTTATGCAGACGTGTGCATGCCTCTGTGTATGTAAGGTCATCCTTTTTTAAGAGACATGACGGCGAAGCATACTTTTTTTCATATCTCACATTTAGGCGCCTATTTAAAAGAAAGGTCTTAAGCAGCGAATAACGAACACCCTTGTTTGTGAAATGCATTTTACAAGCACAAATGAATATGACTGTCATGTATATATGGATTCACGTGGCAAGTGGTAATACAGGATGGAAAGGTATTGACTCCACTAATTAAAACTTGGCACCCTGATATAACAAAGATTTCATTCATCTTATTTTTCCTAGCTTGTACACTTTCAACCATGTTTCAATCAATCTTTGGCCAATAAATTCATTGTGGTGTTAGTGCTGTTGTTAATTTGTTTTTATTTGTTGTAGTTTGTCTTTATTTCGTGTCGTGGTGTTGTGACGAGAAGTGATGGATTCCAGTCACTTTCATCATCCAGTTAATAACAGTAGCATTTGTAATGTCGATCCAAGTATGGAAATTTAATTCCAGACAAAGTGACAACAACTCTGCGAAGGAAGATATTGTATTATTAACACATACATCATTTTTGTTCAATAGCATTAGTTCTTTCCATCATAGTCTTCGAAATATTTGAGTTAATGAATAAAAAGTGTTTATGCTGAACAAATAGAAAACATTTAGTCCACATCAAAGTGGGCTACTTCAAAAATAAAAGGGTGACATCTGGTTGTGCCTAAGACTTTTGGTTTAAAGTTGGGGATGAGTAGCTGAGTTTCATTCAACACGCTCCTATGGTTTCAGTGAGTTATAGTTGAATTAACATTGATGCATCGTTCAACTTTTGCCTCTCAAAACTATGAAGCTGATGATACACGATCTTAGGCACTGGATTTAACACCCGTGCCAGTGAGGTAAGACTCCGCAATCTGATACATTACTGAAAACGTGAACTATAGCATGACAGTGTGGACTGAAACCATGATTTCCATGTAAGTTATGATGAAAATTTATGTATGACTGTCATTTGTCTTTTACATAGAATATCTCTTGAAAATGTTTTGAAACAATGCACAAATTAATATGAGTTATAGCAGTTTCTTCAACACTGACCAGCTGTTTTATTCCACCTTAGTTTAGCGCTTGGCTGTCATCCAGACGGCCTGAGATCCACCCCGTCGCGGATGCACTTTGTGTAGGTAGTTCACAGGTAGAATACCCGCCAACTAATCACTCGGTTCGAAGTTCTATCTCCAGTCGATTCACTCCTAAACCTTGCTTGAACGGTAGAAATCTAAGTGAAGATAGGAGGCTGAGCGTGCAGCTAGCAAACCCATCCCGTAGAAATTGGACCCCACTGCTACTGAAACTTCAAAGCTCAACGCTTGAAGCCCTAACCTCCACTAGGAACGTAAAGGAATAAAAGTCAAAATAATATTAATGAGATACTCACTAGCGACTTGCCCTATTCAGGTAGGTAGTTACCTGGGGTTCTAGTGAGAAGTCGTGACCAGTAGGGTGCAGCTGGTCGGATGTGAGGACAAATACTTGCCTAAGACATTGGCTGGGGGTCACGCTATGTCATGAATTGGCAGAAGTTAGAATTCATAGGTCGGCCATTGGATTGGGTCCCAGGGGCTTAGTGGTCTACGAGCTAGCTCGAATCCCAGTGAGGGCGTACTGATGAAGAGTCCCAAAGTAGAACAAAACGGCTGTCCAGTACTCCCAGGTTTTCCAATAGTTCTCTAACCAATGTCATCTCATGATGAAATCCTGTGATCAATCAAATCCCTACAAACCAACACTTGAAAATAATAAAAAATAAACACCTACAAATTTAAGAGAAACGGCGTTTAAGGCTATAAGGTCAGGAAAAACTTATTTCGCTATTTAACTGCTATATTTAATAAAATGTCATCTTCAGATTCAGAAAAAAACTTTCACGCTATTCATTGTCTTTAGAAAATGACTCACCTTGTAAAAATTTTTCAGAATCTCATTGGTCATCGACTTTGTCGAGGATCTAGGATACTCATCTCAAAGCTGGCTATTAATGCATTTCAACCGAACAAGTGAGAATGATGTTCAGTTAACTGATATGAGGAATTCGTTGGATGGATGACATTTTGTGTCTTCGTCTGTATAAATAATTTGCAGAAGTGTTGCTCCCCTTTAATGGAGGCAAAGGACATAAATTACTCCCATAGATAAAAAGTTGGCTATATTCGATAGTACATAAACACAGTATGTGAACAGAGAGTTGAATACTGAATTAAAAAGGTGTCTTCTGTAAGATAAAACATACTCTGAAGAAGAGTACAAATGACTTTTGTTTACGAGAAACAGAGTATTTAACTGTTACCTAAGTGAAGAAAACGAAATATACTCAAATACATGCAGAGCGAACACATATCTGAAAGGTTTAAATCGTTTTATTTAACTGGTGTCATTATTGCGTGCATTAGTAGTTCACAGATTCTCTTCAGTAAAACGAATCAATTAAACAATAAATTTTAATTCTTGAAAATTCTACCGTTTGCCTGAATAGATAGTGGTGTATATTAATACAGATGATACGCAATGCATATGCAAAAGTTGATTTTGTTTGGCTATAAACTGCTCGAAATGTGTTTGACATCCAAACAGTCGTAGCGTGGTTTGGTTGTAATGTTAGGCAAAAGTTTACAATCAAAAATTTAGTATGTGTTTATTTATTTTCAATGGACAGTTTATTCTAATAGTGAACTTTAATCTGATGTAAACTAACTCTCTCCAAGTAGCCCCAAATATCATTTACGATATAATAAAAAAAATTACTAGAACGTAACGCCTTTTAGTTATCGGGGTTAGAATATAAGTCAGATAACTGATTTCTCCTGAATCAGCTGGTTTTTTGGAATCAGAACCGCAGTAGATTTACTCTTTAAAACAATCTAAATGTTTTTTACGCGAAATCGAAATTAACAGGGTGAGTCTAGCTGTTGACTTTGCGTTTCCTACGATTAGAAGTAAATGTAATTTAATAAGGTTGTACTTGACAACTTTACTTTGTACTGAATATGCTACTAACATACATATTCGTTGTTACGCTTGTTTTATCTGCTGTTAATATATTTTTTTATTCCTTCACGTTCCTCGGTGGAACATAGAGGGTTTCAAGCTAGTGGCTTGAAGTTTCTGTAGCAGTGGTGTTTATTTTTACAGGATGGGGTTGCTAGTCTCATGCCTAACCCTTCCTTTCTACCAGCATTATTTCTGGCTTAGCGAGGTGAAGGAGTTCGTCGGTCGGGGATCGAACCCCGAACCATGTGCCACCAACGCACAGAGTGTAGTTTTAGACATACATAATTAAAAGGATGATTGCATCAGATGAGGGATACACTACAGATGACTTACACTTGCTTTGACTTTGCGCAGTAGCGGTACTGTAGCCAATGAAGTTGTTATTATTACTTCCATTAAAATTACTTTTTAGGATAATTTTATCACAGACTTTCTTCAGTGGATAGTCAAGGGGAAAACAGAAAATAACTGAAAGAATTTACCTAATCAATCAGTCACTTAACTGGAGTCTAGTGGTTCAGATTTAAGAATTTCATCGATAAGCGTCAGTTGCGGTTCTCTGATCGAATAAATCTATGTCACACAGGATCCTTAACAGTAAGTCCACTAAAATACATTGAAATGAGGATCTCAATTCGTTTTTATGTCTTTTTCAACCCTTTATGATTTAATCCTTAATTACGGGAGTTGCAATTCCATTTCATTTTAAAAATTGTTTGTCATCTTGCTGTTCCCAAAGCTCTTCTGACTCTCATATTTAGGATCTGTACTTGTAAGACTTACCGGCTTATTCTCAACTGCTTTATGCAAAAATACTGGGTTAATATTCTACACATTATATTTATGATTACAACAACAACAACATTTTAATTTATTTATTTTTATATAACATGAATACAACTGTCCTACATGAAAGTGATATTCAAGTATTGGTTTGTGGGGATTTGATTGATTGGTTACAGGATTTCATCATGAGCTGACATTGGTTAGAGAACCATTGGAAAACATGCAGAGAGTACTGGACAGCTGTTTCGTCCTAGTTTCGGACTCTTTGACAATGCTCTAAATGAAATTTTAGCCTCATATGGTGTTTTCTTTTATAGATATTTCAGTCAACACGCCTACGTACCTGCATTTTAAGGACCTTACCATATCTGCGGAAAATCCCGCCCCCCCCCCGTTTACCAATTACACAGTACTGAATGCTCATACTTACCTACCTGTATGATGAGTTGGAAGCTAAGCATGTTACCATATTACAACGAAATTACCTATCTTAGATTTTTTAAACACAATACACTGGAAAGAAACATATTTTTTTTACATCCATCTAGTTAGTAGCTTAACATTTGCTTTCAATTATCCAAATGTGTTATTATCATCACTTTCATCATTGTTGCATAAAAGGTAAATGAAATATTCAGCTTATTTACTTGCGTGTTTGAGTATCCTACATTTATTCGCAAGATTGCCATCACCACCAACATCATCATCATCATCATCACACTATCAATGATGGACGGTTAGGCGTGGAACACTAAACATTTCTCACTTCACCATAACTCTAAATCAACACTGTTGGTATTACACACTGCATACGTAAAATTGTGTATGTTTATTCAAAAACTGATGGATATTTGCTGTCCCCCTTCTCTTTTTTTTTTTTACAAAAAATGTATCCGTTAATGTTATTTTTTAAATTTTTTTTTTGTAAATTTGTTTTGTAGTAAGTATTATTATTATTATTGTTATCATTATCAGCTTTACTAGTAACTACTACCAAAAGTTATCTAGTTTTATCTGTTCTTCATCCACTGTCTTCCTCACTATGAAATCCTCCTCTGTTCTAAAGTATCTCATTTAACAGGGGGTATTTTTAAAGTCACTGAAAGCTTAAGGGTTTTTTTTTTAAAAAAAAAAATATTTTTCTTCTCATTTTGACTATATTAGATACTATTAGATATGGTTTGTGAAAACAAGGTGGAGGGAGAGTAAGTAATAAAGAGAAGAGTGAAAAGAAGAGAAAATGAACACATCCTCACCAGTATGAACACTATCCACTAATACTGTTGTTAATAGTGCCATCATTTCAGTATATATGAAACTATGGTTATTATCGTAAAGATAAATCTGGAATATTTTCTGAACACTGTTAATATTATTATTATTAATACTACAAATAATGACAGCAACACTGAGTGAGACGTTCATACAGGAAGTAAAAATAAATATCATTATAAGTAAACATACATTCACGCACACAGACACACGAAATATTTCAGCAGTTTCAGTAACTTTTCGTTCGAGAAAATTAAGGAGATATTACCAATCTACTAGTATATATATATATATATATATATATATATATATATATATATATATATATTCTTTATTGGTGTTTATTTAACAGACTCTCTGTTTTCGTAAAGGCGAAGGTTTCAAAATTTTTGTTTACCTCTTTTTTTCCTAAAATGTTTTGGTACATTTGGGTGGAAAAAAAAACTTTTCGTAGGTTTGGATCTACCTCGTAGTAGTAGGTGGCAGTGGAGATGGTTTCCTTATCTGAAAAACAAGAAAAATAACACCTTCCAAAAATTATTTGAATACCAAGTTGTTGTTGTTTTTTTTTTGAAAGTGCTTAGTTTCCTATCAGGTATTTATTATAAACAACTTGGAGAAATAAGAAGAACATGAGATTTCTGTATTGAGCAACTATCAGTCATGCCTAGAATCATGAACTGGCAGAAGTTAGGATTCATGGGTTGACCATTGGATTGGGTCCCAGTGGCTTAATGGTCTATGAGCTAGCTCGCCTTGTTATTAGAAGGTCTTGGGTTCGAATCCCAGTGGGTGTGTACTGATCAAGAGTCCCAAACTAGGACGATATGAGCAGCTCTCCAGTACTTTCAGGTTTTCTAATGGGTTTCTAAATGATGTCAGCTCATGATGAAATCCTTCAATCAATACCTAGAATCGACAAAGACTTATAAATACCATAAATGAGTACCAAGAAATATTAGTAATGAATTATCAGATCGTAAATGTTTCGAAACGCCTGTTTTCACCTTGACTGAATGTGAAGTCTGCATGCAATTTTTTAGCCAAAATAAAAAAACCCACAACTGAATAGAAATTCAGATTTTAATGTTTACCCACCTACTTCAGTGCTGAAAGACCAAAGAGGATATTCAAGGTCTCCTAATTTTAAACGATTCATTAACCTGCCTGGATAATTCTTTAACAACCACATATAAACCAAAATGTTCTACACTAATTTTACCGGAAGGCCCTAGCTTCGAACTCTGGCAGTGGGTGCCGATGATTCTCAAACTAGGGTGAAACAGCTGTCCAGTACTCCCCGCTGGTTTTCAATGCTTCTCTAACTGATATCAATCCATGAACAACTCGTAAAAACAAATCTAATCCTTAAAAACCAACTGTTGAAAACTAATTTTACCATCGGAAGAATACCTATTATTTTAATTAATTTTATAACAAATTAATCAGACTTAAATCTCAAACTATTTCACGTAATTCGTAACACCAATTGTCTGAACAATTGCAATCTTTTAAAAGAAATTTACTTTGTACATTTAACTCAGTCGAAATTAATACCACATGTTTGAGTAGTGGATTGAACTTTGAATAGCTACCCGAAGTATGACACAAGTATATTATTATTATTGTTCCCTTGGATTCCGAGTGGAATAAGAGGCTTCAACGACACACCTCCACTTTATCCTGCTTTTTGCTGTCCTCTTCAGATGGGTCCACGATTGACTAAACTGTTTCATCTCTTCCTCACACAATCTCCTCCGTGTCACTCTCACACTGACGACCCACTCATCGCTCCCCATTTCAATTCCACACGAGTGATGACGTGAGTTCGGCGCGATTTCATTCGATGACCTCCTCAATGTATGCCAAATCCGTCTCCACTTTCTCCTACATATTTGTCGAACAATTGACTCTGGGATGGTTTGTTTCCATAGTTTCTTGTTGCTCATTCTTTCTAGCCAGCTAGCTATTTGATCTCCAGTATGAAGCCAGTGAAGGGGGAAGCTGTTGATTAAAGGCTGCTATGACTTGTTGGAAATCCTTATCATGACACACCAGCCAAGTTGGCGATCCCTATTGAAGAACTGACTGACTTGACATAGGGGTTGAACAGAATCTGAATCTTGTTCTTTATGCTGGCTGATTGAGTGCAGACGACTTCCAAACCAGTTTCAGGTAGATGAATGTGTATCTTGCCTTCCCGATTCTGGCTGGCTGGTTGGCTAGCTAGCTAGCTAGCTGGATTTGACATCTTCATCCGTTCTGACTGACTGTGGTTGAAACGATGCTTCCTGGTTGGATAGGTGAATGAAGTAACCTCTGACAAATCTCTCCCATTGATGGTGATTGGTGCTGGTTGTTATTGCCATTGGTTGGTTCTTTGGTTGTCTCCATCCTTTCCGTCTTTTCCATGTTCATTTGCAGTCTTGTCTTCGATGGCTGCTTCTTCGACCAGTTTGTTGATTTTCACCAGCCTGCAAGTCTTCGAGTTCGTGTGACATTAGACAAATATCATCCACACATGAAATCCAGATCTTCTGGAGTCTTCTTATCGCTGGTCCAGTGTATTTCTGTCTCCTCACTCCCAATGCACAGTATGGTGCATAATCCAGTCAGTCACAATTAAGGATATCATCGTTGGTGATAATAGGCAGCCAGACTTGTCTTGCTCCAGTATTCACTTTGAACACCTCTCTGAGTTTTTCGTTGTGGATCACTTGATATGTGGCATTGTCATACAGTCAACTTTTGAATGAGGTTAACATAGACTGATACAAGTAAAATTGTACTTTTTAAAGGCGTTGAGAGGCCAAAATTAAAGAAATCAATGATGAATGGCACTTAGGATATCGTGGAAGACTGAAGGATAACTATCAAACTTTGTCTCATACTTGAGGCTGGTAAAGGCGAAATAACTTGGGTATCTTCCTGATGTAGAATTTTTTTGAGTATTTCTTCGCTTCTTTTTTTCAAAATCTTTTTTAGTAACGGAAATGTCCGTCGGAGATTTAATTTCCACAAAACTAACTTATTTAACCATGAACACGACATAAATGTGAAGTTATCAAAAGCACTGATTAATGAGACAAGGTCGAACATGCCACATAAACGTATCACTTCAAGCTACCATGGTTCGGAGAATCACAAATAAAAGAAGCTGAACGAAATACAGTGAAACTTTACTTGATGAATACGTGAGGAAGAAAAGTTACTCAAAATGTTTAAGGAGCTGTAACACAACAAGGAATGATTGTACCTGTGCTGTAATGAATGCCTTCATGACAGTTCACTAAGTCTCCTTAACCTCTGATAGGTAACGTCCCGCGTATTCCCATCCACGGACTTAAAGTTTCCCTGACAGTCTCAAACCGATACCTAGCTTGGTTTAACCCCGCTTCCGCTATTCTAAATTAACCCTATAGCAGCTAATATTAAAAAATTCCTATTAATACGCTCTTGCTGAGCCCTAAAATTGTACTCGTTTTCCTAAACTGCACTTAGTTCTTATATAACTGTGATCTATCAAATCTTAATTGCTATATCAGTCAAGCTGATCCTCACATGGTTATCACAGAAAAATGTGCCTCGTGTCTTGTAGACTGGAGTGGTCAACAGTCTGCCATAGTCCAGTGTGATCGTTTGGAATTCCCACATACTAACTAGCCTCACAGTTAGTCCCGTAAATATTTATTTCCCACTGTCTGTAACCACTTGCCAATCAAAACCACTTAGCTCAGCTATTTTTCTTGACTTTAGATTAGAAAGAGCTACTGCCACCTCTGTTACAACTGGAGAACCAGTGTAAGCATCATATTCGGGCTGATGATGTGTTGTTAGCTACTGTGAAAAAAGGAGGCTAGTTGAACGACTTCTCTCATTGTGTGGTCCAAAATAACAGAGTTATACACTGAGAAATTACCCGAGCATTTTAGCCTCATTTCTTCTAAGCCGCAATAGTTGACAGTTATTACTTATTGTCGATGACTTGTTTTCGTCAAAAATTGTTAGTTGTCATATACATGGTCTATATTCACGTTCAGAGTTATCGCAAGTTTGGTTTCCTTGCATTAACAATTATGAATGAGGCTACTGACATTCAGCGGCTTTTACTTTGACCGTTTATACATTAGACTAGACATTATGTTGCCTTCCTTTGAATGATTATATTGGTCACGATGAGATGCGTCCAGTCATCTTCTCCCTTAATACAGAATTCATGTTCTCATCAAGAAAACTTCTCAGACTGTTCTCTTCTATGGCCATTTATATATACAGGTACACGAACTAGCTGATAATCGTTGTCCCCGCAGGTAGGGCAACTAGCGATAATCTCGATAGACAAATTATGACTAGGTGATCGAAGACACCCATCTCTGACTGTATGTAAAGGGTCGCCCAGTGAGAAAATATCAATACTCAGGTTTGAAATTAGTACTGTTCAGGAATTTGAGGTTATCTGAACAAAATTGTGTATATCACCACCTCTCAATGCCCTAACGGATAAACTCAGTCGAATAGCACACAGACGACTGTTCACTGAGATCCAGTCAACGATTAAGTTTTTGATATAATGTTCAGTGTTTTCTGTAAACAGGAGAGTCCATGAAAATAGTTAACGAATCTCTTGACACCCATAGGATCAACTCTCAAGGTTAACCATGTTAATTAGATGGAGTTAAGTGGATAACTACACTTGAGGCACATGATAAATCCGAAGTCTGAAAGGCTTATGTGCCTCAAGTGAATTCTGTTGTCTGATTATATAGCCAGACTACGAAAAATTGTTATAGAGTTAGTCAGAATGTAGAATATCTGATACTGATGTTGCTTAAACCTGTTTCAAAGTTGTAGGACAGCAAAGTTAATTAGACGAGGAAAATGCCTTATTGCAAATTATACCCCAAAATAACAGTATAATCGCCATCCATCCTTTCTCTTATGATAGGAGCTACAGTCACTGAAATATGAGGACGCGATCACCTCACCAAAGTAATATAGAAACTTACAAATGTCAAGTAAGCACTGCTGGTTCATCTGAGTGGAATCCATCTACTCGTATCAGTTAATCAGTAGTATAAAGCTTCAAAAATTATTTTATTTTAAATATAAATCGAATATTCTCCCGAAACATTAATTCACTGATCGTTTGTGATTATAGCAGAATTTCCTGGAGTTCATATCGCCTTTGCGAAATAATCAAGAGAGCAGACGACCCGTAATGTCAATATATTTTGGGAACGAAATACACCTTATGGAAGAAAATGTTCAGAATATAGTTTAAGTAACGCTACCACCTTTTATCTACTTATTTCATCTCGTCACTTATAAAACTGAATATAAACGGGTATTCTGAAAAAAAAGGAGAAACAGACTTAATCAGAACTTTAGCTTAATACTGTTACAAGACAACTGAGATAGTAATGTAGAACACAGGCGTTGAACTTGTCTGAATTTAAGACCAGGATTTTGTGAGGCATCCATTTCATCCGTTCAGTTGAAACTTTGATTTAGTTGAAGATTTAGTCAGTTTTTCAAAGAATAAAGCGCTGTTTTGTTATTTTAATTGAATTTTAGATTTTCCCGTCGAGTGATTGGACCGAAGTGCTCGGTCTCAGGTTGACATATCGGCTTCTTGTGCAGATGCTTCGACGATGTTTAGGCATTTAATTAGTATTTAACTGGTGAATGGTAACTAGCAGTGGAATCCAGGATGCACATTTCGTCCTATTTAAGAATAGGAACTCAAGTGAGTACGGTGAAACTAGCTTAATTGAAGTAACTATTGAAAGGAAAAGCATCTCTGTAACAATTTTGCTCTTATAGATACTCTCCACAATTTAGACACACTAAGCTTATGAGATTCTTACCACCGTGAAACTCGTTATTCTCTTTTTCTTGCCTTTATGTTTAGTATGTCAGGGATTAGGATTGTCGAAAAAATTTTACCACCCTTTGGATTTAAGGAAATTCACATACGCAGTCTACCAAGCTTAAAGTCCAGTCAGGGAATATAGGCTCCTTTTGTATAATTTCCCGTTCTTTTTGACATGACGAATTAAGTGTCTACCCTGTCAGCAAACAGTTAATTTATAAATTGAATTCTAGAAGAGAGAAGACTGTAAATTACAAATATATATGTGTATGTGTAAAATTTCGTTTATTCTCACTGACCGTCGTCGTCATCGTCGTCGTTGTCCCCATCTTAATCATCATTATCGTCATCGTGAAAAACAACGAATTCAAACACTGGCGCCAAGCCTCTCTATTTGTGATTTACTCTGCGAATGAAATTCTCATCAATCATTCTCGCCTTTCACTTACATATATATACACACATACATACAAGAGAACAGAAAGAGATACATAAAATACAGCATAGCATATACCTTCCTTCGATGGAGTAGGCAGACCTACTTGTGCAGGCTTTTTTTTTCTCTCTTTCATATAAAATCATTTCCACTTAAACAGGGAATAAACAGTTATCCATAAAAGTCATTGAAAATGCACAAATACGCGTATGTGTATTTTTTCCTTCAAAATACTTCTCCTTCTGAATTATTAGTAAGTAGTAGTTAGCAAGTGAATTTCAAAAGGGAAAAAAAGGGAATTCATTTCAACAAATACACAACCAAAAAAAAAATAATAATAAAACAATTCTGTTTATGTGAACATTGTTATTTGTCATTTACTGACCCTGCTCCCCTCTATGATATTTGTTGGTTTGTTTGTTTGTTAATTGGGCATAGGCAAAACTACCGCCTGCCTATACTTACTGAATAATCAGTCGAATTCATGAATTCTACAAAACAAAAAAAACTCTGTGTAGCTGGGTCAATGTGTTGCATATGCGTGTCCACAGTTTAGAAGCTGATAAGATGAAAAATACCAGATGAACAAGAGACAAAACACCAGGTAAACTGACCAGTGAATTTGTGCGGTGGTCAACTCCTGCAAAACCCAATGGTAGCAATTGTATCGTACGCACTGATCACTTTACTTCTTCTCATTTTTATTGTTTTTAGTTTTCACAGAATTATTCTTTTTTTCCCTCTTCCACTTCTCAAGCTTTTTCCGATTGCCAACATATATCTTCTGGTTAAATTTTGGAAAACAAAAATTATGATTGAGGTAAACAGGTACGAACAAAAAGCAAACGAAATTGATCAGAAAAATAATAACAGTATCAGTGGAATTAGTAGTAACTATCATTACAGTCATTATTATTATTATTATTATTACTTACCGGAAATGGGGAGAATGACACATACGCGTATACAGTCACCACTAGAAACTACTTCCGAATGTCTAATTTTATGCTTCCCCCTCATTTTCGCTCTTAAAACAAAAATCGAAAAAAAAAACTCACCAAGCTGAAAATTTAAATGATTTACAGCTTTCTTCCTGTGTAGTTTCTGTTGTTGTTTTTCGAATAATAATAATAATAATGGTTCTACCTTGTTTCGTAGTCACTTACTGTAGATAATCCACAGTATTGACTCATGAATTCCTTGGATGACTAAGTAATTTTTAGGCTTTTATTTCCACATTCTTTTATTGTCTTCATTTTGTGTTCTAGTTTTCATTATTATCCCAGATACAAAATAACAGCTAAGAGTTTTAAAGTAATTCCAGTAAATATGGTGTGTTTATTATCCTGCATATGAGACAGTTTTATTGTATTGACATAGTTTTATTCTTGTGACAGTCGAAAGGTAAGGGGAAGAGAGTATGAAAACAAAACCCACTTGAGTCCTCGAAATTTTTGCCGTGCAAATAGTGTCTGAAGTGATTAGTAGGTTAACTATGCGGTTGAAGTTAGGTTCACCCGATAGATTCATTATTTGAGTAGTTGGATCAGCGATAATCACAAAGTTTTATATTTCGGCTGTGTAAATATCACTTTAAGTGTTTGTATGTTAGCCAGCATTCATACCTTGACTATTTATTATTCATTCGTCAAATTACCTAGTGGGACATAGAACCTCTGCGGTATAAATTCATTGCACTCTGATCTTTGCAATTGCTTTCAATTGACTTCACAACTGTCTATAAGCTTTCATTCCCCTCGACACATTTTTTTCCTTCACGTTCCCAGTAGAATATAGGGCTTCAAGCTAGTGGCTTGCGCATTGTTCGGTGAGCGTCCTAACCGCTATGCCACCGACGCACCCTTCATACATGATTTTCTCGATAGCACCCCTAGACGCGCAATTTATTCGGGTTCTTATAGACGGCATGTCTGGTATGTAATGTCCCTTGAATGTCTTCTCTACCGATTTCTAGTGTATCTCCATTTTCTTCTGCATATCTCATGAATAGGTAATAGGTTGTCAGCTTGTTCCCTGAAAGAGTTGCTTTTTCCTTATACTTTCTGAGTGGTCATATGACCTTCAAGACTGAGTAAACGCTGTAGGTGTTAATTGATGAAAGTCTACCAAAAAGCCTGTTGGAAATGCTTTACGTAAGAAGTAAGCTGTGTCTCTGAATCAAACACATTTGCTAACTTGATACTAGTTTACAAAATTTCGATGTTGTTCCTTTTGTTGTGAGCTATAGATGTCAACACCGATTTCATAGTAATGAACGGGCACCTTGCTTTCTTAATCCAATCCTGGCTGGATTCGACATTCTTCTTTGTCCCGCCTGTAGTAGGAATGATGTTGCCGTGAAAAAGGTAAGTAAAGGAGATGACTTCCTTTAAACTCCTCCCGCTGATGATGATTGGTGTCAGGTGTTGTTATTTGAGTCGTGTATTTTTACTGCGTCTGTCTTTCGTATATTTATCTGAATTCTTCACTTCCCCTTATTTCAACCGATTATCTTCCAACCGCATATCTTCGACTTTATAAGACAGCAGACAAAAATTATGCGCGAAGAGTAGATGCTCTAGATTCTTCTTGTCGGTCTAATGTATGTCTACATTCTCATTCCCCATATACGGCGTGGTTCATTATCCAATCCACAACAGTCAGAGAAGTCATTGGTGATAGTTAGTATGTAATCTTGTCTTACTCCTGTCTTCCCTTCAAATGCTTTGTTTAGCATTTGGTGATGAATTACTTGCCATGTGACATCATCATATAGCTACTGGATAAGATATATGGAGATGTGAGGCACAGTACAGTGCTAAAGCAGTTTCCTTCAAGGAAGATGATGTCGAAGGTCTCGATGAAGTCTACGAACTTGAGGTAAAGAGTTGACTGCTATTCCTGGCTTTGTTCGATAATGATACACAGTGTTGAAATTGGGTTTTTCTTGAATTGAGACCGTTCCGAATAAAGCCCTTCATCCATAACATCACTCAGGCCCTACAAAGAGGTGTGACTCAATATTATACTTCTGGTAGACAGGAGCGTGATATCACGCCAGTTCTTGCATAAGCTTAAGTCGCACTTCTTTGGCAGTTTGACAATTTAATCATTCTTCCGGTCGGCGAGTACCTACTCTGTTCCCCACGTTTTCTCCCGTGGGGGTGTTGACATGTCCCCTGATATTGCTTTATCAGTTTTCAGTGCCTCTTTGGAGATTCTACATGGTACTTCTCCTTCCTCGACTGGCTTTCATTAATTTTATGGCCTCCAAGATTAGGGATTTTGTTGGAACGCTGGTACTGACTGGTAGCTCTGTCACTGCTGATGGCAGTGCTCATTCAGGACGAGTTGTAGTAGGTGATCGATTCAATAGCCCTTCGAACAGGTCATCCCAGAGTTTCCTTCTGCCATACATCTTTGTCAACTGATTTCAACTACTTTCTTCTCTCCGTGAATAACGACCGGCTTATTTGATAAAGTGATCAGATTATGGGCAATTAAGTTCTATTCTTAAATACAAAGTTTTCTGATGTTTTTCTTAAATGCAGCTTGTTCTGCTTCAGTTTCCAGCGTGTCACTGAAGCATCTTTTATCTTTCCTAGTAATCTGCTTCCTTTCCACTCCAAGTAAGATACTAAGTCGTGTATTCCGCCCAGAAAAAGCTGGATTCAGGAAAGGCAAATCATGTGCTGGTCAAATTGCAACTCTACGCATCGTCATCAAACAAAGCATAGAATGGCAGTCAAACATCTCCCTACCTCAACTTCATCGACTTCATAAAGGCCTTCAACAGCGTTGACCGAGAAGTAGTTTGGAAACTGCTTCAACACTATGGTGTGCAGTGCCCAAGTCTTTATCAACCCCATTCAACAGTTGCCTGTATGACGATGCCAAATGTCAAGTGATCCACAACGGAATACTCAGCGAGGTGTTCGAAGGGAATACACAATCCAGCACCAATCACCGTCAATGGGAGAGATTTGTCAGAGGTTACTTCATTCACCTATCCAACCAGGAAGCATCGTTTCATCTACAGGCAGCCAGCCAGAATCGGGAAGGCAAGATACACATTCATCAATCTGAAACCAGTATGGGAGTCGTCTGCACTCAATCAGCCAGCATAAAGAACAAGATTCAGATTCTGTTCAACACCTATGTCAAGTCGGTCAGTTCTTCAATAGGGATCGCCAACTTGGCTGGTGTGTCATGATAAGGATTTCCAACAAGTCATAGCAGCCTTTAATCAACAGCTTCCCCCTTCACTGGCTTCATACTGGAGATCAAATAGCTAGCTGGCTAGAAAGAATGAGCAACAAGAAACTATGGAAACAAACCATCCCAGAGCCAATTGTTCGACAAATATGTAGGAGAAAATGGCGTTGGATTTGGCATACGTTGAGGAGGTCGTCGAATGAAATCGCGCAGAACTCACGTCATCACTCGTGTGGAATTGAAATGGGGAGCGATGAGTGGGTCGTCGGCGCGAGAGTGACACGGAGGAGATTACGTGAGGAGGAGATGAGAGATTATGGGAAATTGTAGACCCAATTGACGAGGATGTCAAAAAAATCGGAGAAAGTGGAGATGTGTTATTGTAGCCCTCTATTCCACTTGGAACCCGAGGGAATAGTAATAATACCCTGCTTCACTTTATTTTCCAGAGGTCTGTACGTCTTACTCAGCTCCCCATTTCGGCGTTCATTTCTGCAATGGTTCGTCTTCTGCTTGCGCATCCTTGTTTCCTTTGTCAGTCGTCCGTTCTCTTGCCTAATATGCCTATAAAGCTTTTCTTCCCTTCGCTTTCAGAAATTTCCAGTAGTCTTTCCCGCAAGTTTAGTCAGTGATCTTGACTTATATGTCTCGTGCTTTCTTGATGACTACCTCGAAGGTGTGTTTCTTAGCTTCTTCCTTCAGTTTCTGCAAACTGAGCTTGAATGGTTATCTATCTCCTGCCTCTCTGGAGACTTGAACTTGATCTTGAAGACACCCTGAACTAGGTTTTGGTTTGAACCTACATCTGTCGGTCTTCTGGATCTTGTGTTCTTAAAGCTGCATCTCCGCTTCATTGAAACTGAGATGAAGTCTGACTTTTAGTGTTTAAGTCCAGTGAAAACCATGTTACCATTGTGGATATCCTGGTATTTGTACACGCCATATCAAGACAGCAAGTCATCACTGGAGCGTAACTCCCAGAAGGATTCTTATTACTCGCCTTTCGATGCATAATGAGTTCTCTTCCTGAGTTGTCTACTCCCGGTCTAGCATCCATATCGCCATCTGACGGGATCTTATCCATTGCTGCTTGCAGTTGTCTGTAGAAATCCTCCTTCCCTTATCCTGATCTGAGTCTGTTCGTATGTGTATAGTGACTTATTATTATAATTTTCCCTTATTTTGAGTTAAATCTTGCTCTCATGACCCTGGAGGAGATTAATTTTCACTGGGTGAAGGCCTTTGAGACTGTTGATGGCATCATGACACAGACTGTATTAAGGTAACTTGTCTCTACCTGGTAAAATGTATTGTATTCTCATCACATAGTTAAACAGCTCCTTCGTCATGTCTTCATCAATTAACCTAGGTGAGTTGCCTAACACAGAGAATCATGTAATGACTGTGATAGCGTTAGTTACTGAAGTATTCTAAGTATAGTATAACATTCTTGAATGCCATATTAATATAGGCAGTATCCAACTACCTGACTTCAAATGTTCTACCGCTACAACTGTTCAGTCAGAATTTAAAATATGATAGAAATTAGAAGAATCACACAAGTGAAAGCTGAATTCACATGAAATAGGTCATTTTTCTCGGGTCACAGGTATTTATTTATTTTTGGAATATTGCCTATAATACTGACTGAATGATTAATAAAATCATATTCATTTTTGATTCATCTTGATTACTTGAATTTGCCTCGGTTAAAATGAAAAGAACAGATTAATTCGTTAAATGTGAATCAAATTCAGTCCTTGTTTCACCATGCATCAGTGATAAATTAATCAGTTAAGCACTTACCATTTCCTCCCTACTTGGTTTTATCCTTTCATGAGATCCAAACTAGAAACCTACATCCAGGTAGCCAGCCTTTGCCCAAAAAGTAACATCCTGGCAATTAGATTAGTTTGAAGAATAGTCAAATTTATCATCTCATATATATGACCGATTTGTCATACAAGGTAAAATCAAAGAAAATCAGTCCCTTCTTCCTATCTAATCAAGGTGTTTTGAATTTTGATTTATTCTCTATTTTCATTTCTATCATGTAGAAATA
This sequence comes from Trichobilharzia regenti, assembly GCA_944472135.2. Lineage (NCBI taxonomy): Eukaryota > Metazoa > Platyhelminthes > Trematoda > Strigeidida > Schistosomatidae > Trichobilharzia > Trichobilharzia regenti. The sequence continues at coordinate 61,153,740 of OX235270.1, forward strand.
TCTCAGGGAACACAGCAGGCGAGTTTATAAGCGAAAGACATGGATTACTGTTTCTCCCACCTAGTCATCAATTTTTTGAATGGAATCTTAAATCCAGTGGGATTTACATGTTCAGTCGACATGTTCGAAGAAGGAACAGACAAACAGAGGTACTTAGTAGATGCATACGAATTAGTGTAGACTGTTAAACTTCTCTCCTGAATCAAACATCTGAATCTGAAGCATCATTTAGTTCAGAATTTAGTGATCATACAAGATGCATGTCATCGGTGAAAAGTCATCTGTTCCATGCGGGTTAAACTTTCATCTCCTGGTGCATTTTATTCATCTCCGTATTCCGATCTCATACCGGAAAACTCTAGAAGCCAAGCACGCTATAAATTTATAATTGTGTTTGACTAGTTATTCCTGCAGCTTCGGTATTTCAACTTCATTTCTCTATTCAACAGATGTATTAGCAAAGATTTAGTCGGTTAGTTACATTTTTAATTTGTCACGTGAAATTAAGTATTATGTCTTGCTCAGTGTCTAAACCTTTATTTAAAAAAAATTAGTTATAAGTGATCAGGTGTAGATGTTTAGAAAAAAAACTCCGAAAAAAATTACAACCAAGCTGAAAGTGTAGCCAATTAGGTCTACCTTTTCACATATTAGAAAAGTATAGTAGATACTAGAATTTCATGCTTAATAAATTCTTTCATTACTTAAAACTTCTCAAAAACAGTTGTATTTCAGTTAATTTTAACGCAACAATAACAGTAAATGATAGTTGGTATATATATATATTATGTAGTACCATTTAAAACTCCACTGGTTTAATAAGTGTTTCATTGTGGATGTTCTCACTATTCACTCACAATCACACAATTGAAGGCGATCGTGCTGTTGAACTTTCGACCTTTTGGCTATTCACTGTTATCAATAGCAATAATGATAACACCATTGAGAAGCATTCTAGAGAAATAATAGTCTTTTAATATTCCTTAGATTTCTTTCTTCTAATAATAATAATTATTATTATTATTATTATTGGAATAAGTCGTATTGATATTAACACCAATCATAATACCACTTAGAGTATATTTTTGATACTTTTTATGTGACCAGTGCTTTTATCACCAATATATTTATTGTTGATGAATAGATTGTTTATTTCAAATATAAAAAAGATGGGTTGTGAATAATATCTATTCTCAGATTTGATGACCTTAATAACAGTGGTAGTTTTCTGACTTTTTTTAATTTACTTAATAGTCGTGTTTTGTTTTACTAAATTAGCGTTAAATCTTTTACTTTCTTTATCACTCAGATATATGTGTATATATATAGGTAGAGAGTGTTGGTGGGTGTTTGTATCTAGATTCACGCTTATTCTACTTCTGTTAAAAATATTTGAGGATTGGAGTTACCCTTTTTGTGTTTCCCTATACTACTGATACAGCCGCTTCTTAGCCTTAGTTTATACTAATGACAAAAATCTTTTTATTTCATCCTATTTATTTATTTATTTATTTTCTAAGTATGAGAATGGTTTATATGTATTCAGAATGTGAGGTTAAACCAGTGGGATATCATTCTTCTACTCAGGGAATGTCTATTAAAATAAACTTTTAGCTAGCCGTTTACACATCAATCGTACGTAGGTGGATATAAATAGACTTGTAAAGGTTAACCGGTATATATGATTTTATCTAAATGCTCTTAAGTGATAAGTATATATATTCAAAGTGCTTTTTGGCTCACCTTATAGCATATGGTGAATGCCTAGTGAAAAGAATGCTGGTCATTTGCTTAGACTGGCATATGCATTGCACTACCTGAGTAGTGTGAACATATTCTCAAATATAATCTATTTATCAGTGAGGCGAGAATTTTTTCTTTCGAAGTTCACAGGTTATCTGTTGAAAAAAAAATCTTTTTTGTTTGTAATTTAGATTGGCCTATTGCAATTGGAACATACTAATCTCCCGGCTTCCTTCAGTAGATTTTGGATTATCAATTAAATAGGTATATAAAATCGGTCTTAAAGACTTCCTACATAATATTTCAGTTGGTTATTCAAACCTTTCGTATACTGAAAGTCTTCATATTTTCTAAAAATGCCTCAATTAATTTCTAACTGCATGAAGTGTAAAATATACAACTTTGACAACAAACTGTGTAAGAATACACACTCCCTCTCTCCATGTCACAAACACATGTTATCTTACATTGCATAAAACTGAAATTCCCATATTATCCTTTGATAAATGCAACAGAATAAAATGGTATTTTTAGTTCAATAATGGTAGTAACAGTGATTGTACTAGTGTATATTATTATTATTTTATTGTTCCCTTGGTTTCCTAGTGGAAGATAGTGATTCAGCTGCACGCCTCCACTTGCTTCCTCCTTCTTCTCCTGTACTTTTCACCTGTTTCCATCTTAGTCCATACTCTTTCAACACCTCTTCAACTTCACACGATCTCCTCCATGTCACCCACCCTTGCACTGACGACCCACTCACCGCCGCTTCCCTTTTGGCCTGGTTCCAATCGAGCAATGGCCTGACACGCGCGCGCCATGTCACCCAGCCGCCTCCTCAGCCACGAGTGTCCAATCCATCTCCACTTTCTCCTGCATATTTGCTGTTGGTGGGCGATTGGTTCTTCTTTCGTTTGTTTGTTCCCATAGTTCCTTGTTGGTGATTCTTTCCGGTCCAGCCTGGCCATCTGATCTTCAGTATAGAGCCAGAGAAGACAGTTGTTGATGAAGGTCTGGTGTGCAACAGGCTGGCTGTTGGAAATATTCTTTGTCACCTGCCCTCCCGCCCGCCAAGTTTCTGATCCGATCCGTATAGGAGAACTGACTTACTTGACGCTGTTTGTATTGAAAATCCGACCGAATTTTGTTGTTGAGTGAGTGATGGTGAGTGACGAAGATTTCCAGATTGGTTTCAGGCTGATGTGTTTTTCGCTTGCCTTCCCGGTTCTCACTCGATTTGACATCCTCGTCCGTTCCGACTTCCTGTAGTTGAGACAATGCTCCCTCCCTAGATAAGTGAGTGAATGAAGTCACCTCTTTCAAATCCCTCCCGTTGATGGTGATTGGCGCTGGATGTTGCTGTTTTTGTCATTGTTGGTTGCTTGGTTAGTTTTTTTCATAACCTCCGTCTTGTTCACCTATGTTTACGTGGAGTCCTGTCTTCGCCAGCTGCTTCTTCGACCAGTTTGTTGGTTTTCGCTCGTAAGTCTTCGATTTTGTGTGACATCAAACATAAATCATCCACGCCCGAAATCCAGATCTCCTAGGTTCTTCACGTTGGTCCAGGATATCCCTGTCTTCTCGTTTCCCACTCACAGTCTGACGCATAATCCAGTCAATCCACCACAATTAGGAATATCATTGATGAATTGAATTGGTGGTACTTGAATTAATACTGATTATGTGCTTTTATCTATCATCATTCGTGCCATAAGATTTCGTTAAGTTGGGAATGTGAAATTTAAAAAAACATGGCTTCTATACTATTGTATTCCAAACTAAGAATTACTTATTCGGGATGATTTTCGTGCAAGGTAGTTCCAGTACTTTATTGCTTCTGATAAGGATATTATATGTAAAAAATAAGTTACAATATACGTCGGTGGTTCACCGATGGAATACTCAACAGTGATGCGCGTAGTTCAGAGTTCCATCCCCAGACGATGTACTCTTATACCTCACTTAGTCTGTAATAAGCTCAGTAATTAGAGTAGGTTGAGCATGAGGTTGGCACCTTTGCCCCGTAAAAGATAAATACCCTTGCTACTGAGGTTTTATCGAACTCTAGTCTGAAACTCCATGTTTCACGTGGAACGCAAAGGAATAAAATAATGAAAATAAGTCAAAAAGCCAACTCTCTTCATAATGCTATATCAGTAATCGCCGAGTATTTTCCCAGTCTTAACAAGAAATCTTATAGTATTATATAAATATAGCAGTAGACTTCTCTGCTAGAGGTGTAAAACTAATCAGTTCCGTCCTAACCATTGTGTCATGGAAGAAGCATCACAATATGAGACTCACTCAGAGGTCTTTTGTCAAAATCGGCTATTGGTTTATAATAATTCTAACACTGGGAGACATGCCAATTGTTCTCCCAACCGTCTTAAAGCAATTTATCATTTGGATTATATTTGTATTAACTAGGATTTTATGCTGAATATGAGAATCACGAACGCATACAGTAGGGTTTCAACTTACTCACCCAAGAAATGAACTAGCTATCACCTATTCTGGCTTTTGAGACTAGATAATACCGCAGACGTTTATATATTAAGTGTTCTACATAAGCTAGCAAATGGAAATATGTAACAAGTAAGAGATTTAAATAGTTATTAGAAGCACTAATGGTAATATCAGTAGTAATAGCATTATTACTTAAGGAAATTTCTTTCCTCCTAAAGATATGAACTCGGAGCATCCATAGTAATCAAGTAATATTACCATCAGCTTTATATTTGATTGGCTATGCAAGATAACTCATAGCTAGGTGGCAGAAAATACTTCTATCTCTTGCATAATGGTGACTGAAGTTCCTCATTCATGCACACAATATAATCACTAGAATAAATAAGATGATACTGAGGTTCATTTTGTATAAGGTAGGCTGTCAGCACAAAGCATGCAGGTAAGCTGAGTGCTTAAACGCGTGAGTTACAAAAATCACAGGACACAAAGCTTGACAAGTCTTCAGACAACACAGTAAAACAAGTGAATAATACCAATTAATTATTTCTTTTCAGGTATCAAGTGTTGACCAGAGATTAAGGCAGTTTAGTAAACACTGTTACATGACAGTATTACAGAATAAAAATTATAAAAACACCTGTCGCAATACACATTATTTCGTTAACACATAAAAATTACGTTTCTCATTATTATTATTATTATTCCCAGTGGAACACATAGATTCAAGGTGCAGCTTTGAAGTTTCGATAGCAGCAGTTTTATTTTTACTGAGTAGGGTTGCCAGACACACGCCCAACCTTCCCTCTTTCCTAGCATTACTACCAGCTTAGAGAGTTCTAGCAATGGTTTGGCCGAGATTTAAACACCGAATCACCTAAATGGTTGGTGAGCGTTCCACCGCTGAACCACCGACGCACACTACACTACGTTTCTCATAGTCGGTTAGTTCGTAACAATGTTTGAATTAAGCTAAGCAATAAAACATCAAAGTGTTGTAGATGTGTGAAGCATATATTTTCTCATTTGTAATTCGGCACAAATTATGGAATAAAGTGATTTGTGAAAATCCATGTAAATACTTCATATAATTCAATTCGCAGTTTGCAGTTTACGCAGTCGCCCAACTAAATTTCATCACTTAGTTTCCTTTGGAAACCGAAATTACTCAAATCATAATAATATTGTCGGCCAAATATTATAAATGGCGGTCAAGAAAGTGAAGATAAATGCGTGATGCTTCATCCTCCTGGTTGGATACCACTCATATCAACCAGTAGTGCCTGTTATCCAGATAGAAGTGGTCTAAACGCAGGGTGGTAGATTCGTTCATTTGGGACCGAAAGCATCAGTTTACTAACCGACAGACTTTACTGAATTAATAATTGATTTACCTGTTATTATAGATGACGTACACAACACCAAAAATATGAAGAAAAGGTATACAACTGGGACTCGTAACTTCTCATCATAGACTGACCTCCACAGAGTACCGACTGCATTGAAGATACAAATGTGTGAGGGAATTCTAAGCTTAACCTGTCACACTTCGGCTCTAGTTGTTATAATTTTGACCAGTGTAGTATGTAGGCAAGTTGATCCGTCTAGCAATTTACTGTCATCAAGTGTCACTGTGAAGTACGTGTCTTTATACTTGACTTGCTGGACTCCACTAGTCATAACTTCTCTTTTAAGCTCCAAGAGGTAATCACTTAGGCAGTCATCAGTAAGCAGTGGGTTAATTTTCGCACTATGATAGCACTACATCAAGCATCCAATGAAGTTAGAATTCATGAGTCACCGGATTCCGACTTTGTTTGTGGTTAACTGATAATTTTTGATGATTTCACAGGCTAAATAATCTACATTCGATCCAATTGGTATTTGCTTCTTAAGCATTCAAGACAAAAACAAAAGAGGTGTCCAGTGGTTTCCAGCATTTCTCTAACTAGTGTCAAATCAAACAAGATCTACTTTATGAGTAATCGCCGATAGAATTCAACTAAGCGAAATTCCTGCCTTGTATACTTTCGAATAAAGAGTGGTACAAAGGCTTTTAGCAACAAATTATTCCGATAGAAACAAGTTACTGACTAAAGGTGGATTTAATAAAGTGTGATTAATTTATATTGAATAATTTTTTTTGAATAGTGTCGATGATCAAGATAATACAATAATGAATAGAAGTTAAAAAAAAGGCTTGATTCGTAAGTTACTATCAAAGATATACAAGTGAAACAGTTGACCACTTCACACAGAAAAAAACTAGAATATATAACCATCGTCAAGGCGACAGACACTTTGATATTATCATCTTCTTGCCATATGTGATTCATCCAAAAAGCAGTCTTCCATACCACTGGGTAAAATTCAAGATAAAAGCCAATTTCCCTCCTATTGTTCGGGAAAAAATTAATTAAATTGTTAAAACCAAATAGTCAGTTATTCTAGTGAACAATAGACTGACTATTGAGTTTATCTTTGCTTACACTGGAGAACGAGTATGGACCATATATATATAGATATATATCAGTAAATCCCGGTGTCAGCATAAATTCACAGGTTAATGAAGTATACTGCACCTTCCCATTTCCGGTTGATTATAAAATGCGAGTGAGGATACTGATAAATCACCACAGATGTGATATCCCCAAATATTTACAGTCATTCTTCTTGATAACCTCACTTGGTTCGCTTAATGCAAAGGATTTCAAGTTGATTGCTGATAAAAAACAAACATATTAGCGTGGTAGATTTATCTTACAGACTTTTATTTATCCTGCTTATTTCTCTATAAGTCCATCTACTAGACGTCACATAATGAAATGGTGTTGCTTACTCGATGAGGATTCAAACATAATTTACTGTTCACAGTAACATCTTTTGGTAGTTGCTAGTAAAACAAATCAGAAGGCTGCATGTTCGTATCACATCGGGCTCACCAGTGAGTCGGTGGCACAGCGATAGAATGTTCGTCAAGCACACAGGTGGTTCGGGGGTCAATCCCTGGTCGACACACTTCTTCACCTCGCTAAGCCAGTAATAAGAGTGGCAAACAGGGAAGGTTGGGCTGAGGCTATCAACCCTATCCAGTAAAAAATATACACCACTGCTACCGAAACTTCAAAACTCTAGCTAGCTAGCTCCACTGGGAACGTGAATGAATTGCAGTTGCAGTCTACCTGTGAGACCAAGGTATACAAATATTTTGTTTTATATTCATTGTGAACTGTATCAAAAATTTCAATTAATTTTAAACTAATTCTTTTCATCTGACAACTTATAATATGTAGATGCATATACTTTCTGCCGTCGGTGTAATCTTTTCGTCGACTCAGCTAAGTCATATTAGCATTGAGTGTGAAATCTTATACATTAAAGAAATAAACTTTATTTGACAATCAAAACATTAAGCATTTCAAATCAGCGAAATCCTCAGATTTCCACATGATTGAATGTGTTCTAAAATTGTATTGTGGATGTACCAAAATGAATGATTTCACCTGATAGGATTTAGTTGTTGTTTTGTCAAGATTACAGTTATCTAATAATATAAAACGACGTGTCAATCCAATAAACCTCGTTCATTTGCATAATACTGAACTATTCTGTCAATCAGCTTATGAGTCCCACCATTAAGTTTACCAGCCGATTTCTATCAACACTTAAAACTGAATATTGGTCACTAACCGGTGAATAATCAGCTGACAGCTTTATTTATTTTGGTATTCATTTCTTAGTTGAATCACCTTTTTATTTTGGTAATTCTTGTATACACCGTTCTAAGCAAATGAATGTTTGAAAACAAACTGAGTTCAGTGTAGAAATTTCACAGTGAGGTTACTCTGTATGAAAATGTTAAAAGTGCTTCTGATGTTTATAAAGTTATATTTGTAAAATCTCAGCGAAATTGAAATGATTAATTCCAAAGTTTCGTTCGGCAATCTGGTCCGAACTTCTTCAGGGAATGTTGTTATGATGTTAGTTTATTCTATTCTGAACTTTACTTTTTTCAGATTAATAGATACTGAACAAAGGGTAAGTACTCTTTTCGATAAATTCATCATCAGGCTCTACAGTTATATATACATTATAGTGAATGAATGAATGAATTAGTGTTATGAACAACATCAATGTCGTTATTTAAATAACATCGAATCAATGATATTGATAGATTACAGCTCAGTGGCATCAACATAAAATAAACCGAATGTCAAAAAAAATATTTGGAAAGATAATATTACAAATTCATGAATTTATAGTCTCTACTGAAGGCCAGTCAGGACAGTACAGTAGTAGGGGCTTGAGTTGCTTCTTTTGAACACAGAGCACTGGTTGTTTGAGGCGATTTGTAATAGCCTCTACTGTTTGGAGCATGCGGTGCTTCGATGATTTCGGCAATTTATTAGTCACCCGGTAGATGATGATAGGGGAGGATTCTTCCACGCTGGCTGGCTTTGTGGCCGGCCGGTTAGCACTAGATGGTCCAATATTGAACTGTCAATGGTTTTAACTACATCTTTACTTAGCCATGCTGGGATATGTTCTCGAGCACGAAAAGTCAAGTTCCTAGAGAAACGGCCAATATAACTCGCTTCATCACAAGCGCATTTGAATTGGTAAATACAATTTGAAGTGGCTAGCCTAGGTACTTCATCTTTCAGTCGAGGTCGTGTAGAGAATAATAAGTGTAGTTCGTCAGCATTAAAAGTTCTTTGAACTGATTTTCTTAATTTTCTCCTAATTATCTCACTTGGTATATTCAGATATTCCAATATTAAATATTAATTACTGCGTCTTGCAATAATATTTATAGCATCAGTTAAATTTTTCCCGTTCATATTATTTTTTGTGTTTTAAGTGGCTTTAATCATTCATTGGCTTCATTTTTGTGTTTTAACCACAGAAGCAATATTACTATTCCACACTTTGTAATTCTAGCGTGAGACAATATTTACCCTTGTGACTTCAAATTAGGCAGAATCAAAGACTGGGACATCAAACGTTCGGTGAGAATTTTCACCACTTTACAAATGCATTTAATACTATTGAATTGAATTTTTGATTTTCAATTCAATAATTAATATGACCCGTCGCACAAGAGGTGGCTCTCGTGGCCCAAGTGGTCTAGTGGATAACGCTTTGGCGTTTGAAACTATGGGTACTGGGTTCGAGCCTCAGTGGGAACATCAGCACTCACTGAGAAATGCAGGTACATCCAGCTGACGAGTCCCAAATAGGACGAAATGCGCATCCTGGATTCCACTGCTAGCCACCATCCACCAATTGCATTTAATACTACACTGAATAATATATGGACATACATATTCAAAAGCATAACATCGTTGTGGTGGTACATATTAAACTGATAAGCCAAAATAATCTAGATGTTCGTAGATTAGATATTTGAGGTTTTCACTGCCAACTTACAAACTCAGAAAATTCGGGATCAATGAACGGTTGTTTCATCCTATCTTAGGAATCTTTAGCAATGTCCACCCATAGTCCCAGCACCAATGTTACGACAAAATCGCATTTTTAACTCAGTCACATTAAATAGGAGGAATTAAGATCCATGAATCTTAACTTTTGTGAATTTGCTACCAAAATACAAATTTAGACAAAGCAATAAGAAGACGTAATTTGTTTGAATCGTGTAACGTATGTCTTTGCGCGACACATTTCGAACAATCTTTTAGATGTTGACGGATATCTTGTTCAGCAACTTCTAACTAATTTATTCTCGCGTACCAAAGACAAAGCAAAAGTCAGTATTTGATCGTCCAAACTATGTGATATATTTCGGGACCAAAACAAGCCGTCAGACGAATGCTTAGCTGGCTAGTGATCGTGCACGTGACGCGACAGGGTACCAAATGGCGGGGATGCTTGACTGGAAGCCTTCAGCTAAACGAGTCGACTTAAACAGTGGTGGTCAGCATCCAATGGTGAGTGATTGCTGTGGTCAATAATTTTGGGGAACTATTTACCGCTACAATCTGATCACACGCGGACTTGTCATAGGAATGGGCATATATAAAATTAATAAAGAGTTAAGAGGTGATAAAATAAACTTCGGTCAAGTTAAGAAGACATGTTAAAGGTGAAAATAACAATGAAGATCATTAAATCAAATAACAGAGTTAATAGTACATCTGCTATGGTATCAAAGCAAACTTTACCAAGGAAGGTTTAATGTGATGACGAATTGTTTTTTGAACGCATAAAGGTGGTTTAAACTTCCTAATTGCCAGATAGGGCTTCCACAAACTTTAGGATACGCCTCAAACACGTTTTATAGATAGGTTTAAAAGATGTGTTAACGTCAATGTTATGTCCTGTCTCTATAATATATTTTGCAATAGAGGAGCTAGGTCTCCTGTTTTCACCATTAATGGTTTCTGAAGATTCTATTTGTTTCTATAGCCATTTAGATATATGGTCTGAAGCCCTTACTTGCAGAGATCGGTGAGTCCTTCCTATGTATGTGTGTCCACACGTACATTCAAACTGACAAATACAGTTGGATGTGACATCATTTTTCGCATGTTCAAAGGGCTTTGATAGATATATTGGCTTCACATTCTCAATTACTATGATATTAGTTGCACAAAAAGTCTTTTTAACAGCAGTGTTCAATCTCTGTCTAGTTATCAAACTACTGATGCCTCATATACAGCAGCTTGATGTACACGTCCTTTTTAGGGGCGAGTTGGAGAGTGGGTCTTGGTGTTCTGACTACCTTATATCTCCTGATGAAATTGTCTGGATAATTGTTATCAACCACAGTTTGTGTCAGTGCATCGGTGGCATAGTGGTTAGGACGCCCGCCGACCATGCACATGGTCCGGGGTTCGATCTCCTGCCGACGCACTTCTTTACCTCGCTAAGCCAGAAATAATGTTGGTAAAGAAGAAAGGTTGATGATGAGGCTAGCAACCCCATCCTGCAAAATAAACACTGCTACAGAAACTTCAAGCCACTAGCTTGAAGTTCTGCGTTCCACTGGGGAACGTGAAGGAAAAAAAAGAGTTTGTGTCAACTTTCCTTCCTCTTCATCAAGTGTGTTTTCAGTGCATATCCGTTGGGTTCTACTGAAGAGGCACCTTACTAAGACTCTTTTGTGCTGAACAGGGGAGTAACTGTGGTAATTAAGATACTGTCCCGTCCGGGTAGGTTTTCCATAAATAGATCTTTTTATTGACCCATCAGGCCGTTGACTGAGCAATATATCTAGAAAAGATAAAGAATTACCTTCCTCTTCTACAGATGTAAGTGATACGCTATTCTGAACTTCATTCATTCGATTTAAAATTGAGGTGGCAGAATAAGGCCTATCACTTGTGATTACAATGTCGTCTACAAACCTTCTATCAAGTGGCACATTTTCGATTAAATCCTCGGATAAACTCTCAATGTACGACATTTAGGTATCCGCTAAAAGGGGTCTTAAAGGACTTCCCATCAACCAGGCGGAAACAATCGCTTTCAAATGTAAACCCGACATTCCTAGTACATAGGAGTAATAAATCCCTTAAATAAGTTATAGGGAACGGGATGAAAAAATTGTGTGTGGAAATGCAATCGCGTAAAATGTTAACTGGTTTGAGCAAAGGCACATTAGTGAATAAAGAGTTTACATCAAAAGAGTACATATTCTTATTCATAATATTAATATCGTCAAGAAAATTAACCAAATCAAATGTATCTTCTAACACGTACTTACAGAATTGTGTTTTGACTGGATGCAATAATTTTACTAACCATTTAGCAAGTTTATGCGTTGGTGATTTGCACACTGACAATATAGGACATAGAGGATTATTGGGTTTATGTATTTTTGGTAAACCGTACATATGCGGGAATCTACATTCTGATAGTTTTAAAGAGTTAAATGTATCTTTACTTATAGCATTTAGGCCATGAAACTTCACTAGATTAACTGTCACTGTGACTTACAACAACTGAATATCTTCTGAGGAGGGATTACGGCTAAATTTGCTTTTATCATCAAGCATAGATAGCATTTTAGATTTGTAGTCACTTTTATTCATAATAACAACTCCAAAACCTTTATCAGGTTTCGCAATTATTATTATATTAGAGTTTTCCCGTAGCTCTTTCAAGGCTTTGAAATGCTGGGAAGTTAAAATACTTTTCTCCTTCGGATTGATGCTTAAAAACTGGTGAGATATATCTACCATCTTTAAAATACAAATGTTTCTGAAATTAATATGGATTAAAAAAGAAACCAACCATTAAATAATTCAGTTACTTTATTTTCTAACTTAGGCCGTACAAAGATTATGAAATTTTTCACTGGTTGAAAATCTATAAACACTATTTCTTTTCGATTTTCTCTTCTTAAATACTAGAGTTCATTGAATATGAAGTGGTTATAGAAACAGTTAATATTATTTGAACGAAGCTTCTTCACCAAGGCTGTTTTGCATTTCATAGCTACAGAAGGAAGCGACACTTAACTATGTCAGATGAATACCAGTAGGGTGCAGCGGGTCGGGTGTGAGGACAAATACTCGCCGAAGACATTAGCTAGCGGTCGCGCTATGTCGTGAATTGGCAGAAGTTACAATTCAAGGACCATTGGATCGGGTCCCAGTGGCTTAATGATATATGAGTTAGCTCGCCTTGTTACCAGAAGGTCCTGGGTTCGAACCCTGGCGGTGGGTGCGTACTGCTGAAGAATCTCAAACTAGGACGAAACAGTTGCCCAGTACTCCCAGGTTTTCCAGTGGTTCTCTAACTAATGTCAGCTCATGATGAAATCCTGAAACAAAAATGTTCGTTTGCCCTTCATCTGACAACAATCAGTAAATTTAAAATGAATGATTGACATATGAACATTTATGGTTAGATTAATTGCAGCAAAACCAAAAACCCGAACAATTCACTTTATCCCTAGATACATTAATGACACTTTCATCATATATGACGAGAATACCGACATTGAAATGATAACTGAAGAGTTCAATTTTACTTCTAGTTTGCTTTTACTTCAATAATTAATTCACTATTTATATTATCACTTTCATATGTTCCTTTTTTTCACATTTTCACATCCTCTTCACAATTGTTAAGCTGATACACAACTTCCTTTATTCTCACTAAAAAGCAATTTTATCCTTATCAAATTTCTAACTTTGTGCTGTTGAGTACCACGTAATTTACAACTTTTATTTTTTTACTTCTCAAGCCACTTCCGAGTAATTATATCAATTATGTCACCTCCTATTACTCAATAATAGACTAATATGCATTATTGGTAAATTGAAATACTACTGTACAGTCCCTGAAGATGATTTCGTCGATAAAGAAAATTTTCCTCTCCGAATTTGTCTTTTATTTTCTTCATGACTCGATGCGTATTTTCGGTGATTTGAAGTTGACCATTGTTTATGAGAAGGAGATACTATGCACATGTTTGTGACTGATGAGACTTTTAATCGCAGTCACGACATATTCTGTTCTGTAACCCCGACTTCAAGGTGAAAATTTAGTCAGCTGATGTCTTTTGTGTGATGGTGTGATACAGGTAATTTGTTACAACGGAATATTATTCTTTTTAATTGAATTTGAGATTTTCCCGTCGATTGATTGGACCGAATTGCTCAGTCTCAGGTTGACATGTCGGCTTCTTGTGTAGATGATTCGACGATGTCTGGCCATTTAATTAGTATTTAGTTGGCGGATGGTGACTAGCAGTGGAATCTAGGATGCGCATTTCCTCCTATTTGGGTCTCGTCAGCTGGATGTACCTGCATTTCTCAGTGAGTGATGATGTTCCCACCGAGGCTCGATCCAGTGGCCATAGTTTCAAACGCCAAAGCGTTATCCACTAGACCACTTGGGCCACGAGAGCCACCTCTTGTGCAACGGGTCATATTAATTTTAATTGAATTTGAGATTTTCCCATCAACTGATTGGACCGAATAGCCCGGTCTCAGGTTGACATGTCGGCTTCTTGTGCAGATGATTCGACGATGTCTGGGCATTTAATTAGTATTTAGTATTATACTCATATATTTCCATAGTTCAATACACTGCATTAGCAACAGAATACTGTATATGTATTTCAACATTCTATTTCATATCGTTTAATGTAAGCCAAAATCACATGCTCAGTGGTTAGTTAACGAATATAAACTGTATATGTATACACATTGTGCGTCGGTGGCACAGAGGTTCGCATGCTCGCCAACCATACACATGATCCGGGGTTCGATCACCGGCCATAGGACGCACTCCTTTACCTCACTTTTCCAGTAATAAGACTGGTAAAGAGGAAAGGTTGGGGATGAGGTTAGCAACCTCATCCTGTGAAAATAAACACCACTGTTACAGAAACTTCAAGCCTCCAGCTTGAAGCCCTATGTTCCACTGAGAACGTAAAGGAAATAAATTTTTTTTAAAATACATAACGATTCGATCACCGGAAAACATATCTTGGCTTCCGTGTCCTGCCTTCTGCTGATACATTTCCACACAGTCTGCCTGTGCATATTATAGATCAGATATCTGTTCAACATAATAAACAAATGAGTTAGATAAATAAAAGTCTTAATAGTTGTTGGTTAGAGGATTTTTACTGGATTAAATGCGTTTAGTCATAACCTCTCTTACATTATACGTACATAAAGCGCTAGAGAAGAAGAATATTTATGAGGAACTAATTCACCTGACAGTCTTCATCACCAAGTAAGTAATTCATCTTTATCAAACTTAGTATTTAAAAAGAGAAATTAATAAACAAAAATCTATCATATTCTGTACAGAAAAATAATTTTTTATAAAATACGAACAACAACAACAACACCACCACTTGTTTTTCGAGGGAAATGCATCATAACTCAGTTTAATGATATTCTGAATATTGTCAGAGTGGTGGCTTATTCAGGCCTGTCCACTAGAACTCAGTATCGTTGTTGTTGTTGTCGTTTTCAAACTACTTAGGGTACAAGTGATTAGCATATTTCCCGTTGTATTTATTCTGAGGTATTCTCTTCCATTCGGTTTGAATTTTCTTTGCTTATTTTCTTTTTTCAAAAGCCTTCTTCACTTTTGGACAGAATTTATTCATGTCATGGAAGGTATCTTCTAACCTCTCTCTCTCTCTCCTTTTCACTGTTTTCCCTTGAATAAAAGTGAGTGAAAATAAAATATAAAAAAAGTAGAAGAAAAGAAACGAGTACTGGTGATGCATTTTTCCGCTTAATATTTTTTTTTAACCGTTTAAATGTACTGCACATCCGTGAGTATATGTCTGTGTGTAATTCATAACACATACAGTGGACAAGTGTTCAGTTAGAGCAACAAAACAAAACACACAACGAAAAAAAATACTTCAGTGTTTACAGATGTAAATTTTTTTTTTCTTTAATGCACGGAAGGCACGGAGACATACAGGTATTTCAATTAATAGATGACATTTATTCCACATTAAATGTATGTAAATATGACATGACAAAATATTATAATAAAATATACTCAAATAGAAATCGTCTTTGTCAGCTTCCGGTGTTCTCCTCCTTCTCTTATTATTATTATTATTATTATTCCTAGTAGTAATGCTATCATTCATATAATTATTTAACTCATCCTTCTAGTGGAACCATTACTACACTTTACAGTAGTGTAAAGTTTTCTGAATTATTTGCTTTCTTTTTCTCTGTTAGTTTAATTGAATACACAAGTGTCCTTTTACTTCCGTTAAAATTGTGTGTTTTTATAGATTCAAAGAATTAGTGTAGAACACCAGTCACAGTGTTGTATACATCACCTTTCTCTCTGAAGATAATTAATGTATGAGGTTTGTAAAGTCTGACTATCTCATTTTTTTTCTCTTTTAGTCAGCCTACCATTGGAGGAAATACAAGCGAATCTGACCAAAATTCAGCCTGAAAAGTGTACTGTCATCAAGAAGTGTATCCGAGAAAAAGATATATTTGTTTTCTATTCATTAAGTAAATGAATAATGAATAGTACGTGATTTGTAGAAACGTGATTCAATTACAGAAAGGAATAACAATTAACAATTCCATACAATGATTCCCTTTTACAAACTTGAACAAAGAAGAAACATTGGTGCAGAATAATCTAGATCCATTTTATTTCGTCGGTTCTCACCAGCTGCGTACAACCTGAATTTTTCATTATAAAAATAAACAGTGTGCAATTTTTAACAAACCTTTGTCCATTAGCAAGCATATTGTCATAGCGTCATAGTGAAATAAGGCGTTGAGATTTACAGGGTGTCAAAGTGTTACGACATATATATATATATATATTTGGTAGAGAGAAGTTTCTTGAAAAAATTAATTAACAGTTGTGCTGTTCGGGTGGTAACAAAAGAAAATTAGAGACAGTTACGTAATTAGATAAAAGAAGATCGAAATTTTACAATTTCGGTGCACATGAGGTCAGATGAGAAGTTGATGATGTGATACAGTGAGCAGAACTCAGAAGATCAAGAAAAATTATCTCTCAAGAGAGTCAGATGAAAAATAAAGGGAGGGTGTTTGGAGTGAAAAGATAAGTTAACAAAATTAGAAAACAAAGAGTTACTAAGATGTGAGTCCCCAGGATAATTGAAGCCCAACAACGGATTGTTTTTGGACATATAAGTCAGGCTTCAAACGTTTTATTGCTAAAGCTTCAGCAAACCTGAGAAGACTTGAGGTACTTAGTCTGCTCACGGTACTACATCATCAACTTCTCATCTGACCTCATGTGCACCGAAATTTAAGAATTTTGACCTTCTCTTATCTAATTACGTAACTGTTTCTAATTTTCTTTTGTTACCACCCCAACAACACAACTGTTAATTAATTTTTTCAAGAAACTTCTCTCTACCAAGATATATATATGTCGTAACACTTTAGACACCTTGTAAATCGCAACGCCTTATTTTACTAAGACGCTCTGGCGATATTCTTGCTAATGGACAAAAGTTTGTTAAAATTGTACACTTTTTATTTTTATAATAAAAATTCAGGTTGTACGCGGCTGATGAGAACCGACGAAATAAAATGGATCTAGATTATTTTGCGCCAAAGTTTCTTCTTTCTTTGTTCAAATTAACAATTCGAAAAAGACAGTCTCTTATGGTATACAGTTCAAACAACTAAACACGTCTTTTACTGTGTGAAACAATGTGAACAAAGTGTCGAACACTGATAACTCATCTGTTTAAATGCTATTCTTGTCATTTGAAATGTATAAGGTCCTCACTCCATTTCAGAAATAATTGCCTTCATGAAAATTCTCCTTCAAAAACCTACGAATCCAACGCCATATGATCAGTTCAGTGCATTCGTAGAAGACGTTATAACTTTAATCAGTGAAACATGGAAAGTTCTTAAACTCTCCAAGTGATTACTCATTTATTTTGTTCTCAAAATGTTCAGCTGCCCACCGAGTACTTGTCGTTATCTGTTTCATGAATCTTTCTAAGAAGATTAATAATACTATGTGCAGATATGAAAGTCCAATTTTTCCAAAAATAAAACTTTCATCAATACCCTTTAGCCTCTTTGAACTATCTAAATTCACGTAATCGTATATAAGTATCATCTGACTCAACTTCTTAGGCAGATTTCCCGCTGTAGTTTCACTTTTCAGATGTCTTTGATAGACTAACTCTCAGGATCACTTCCCGATTTTCATGTTTCTATGCTAGTAAATTTACTTTCATTAAAAAAATCTTCATTTCTAATGATGGTTCTATGATCTTGGTGAATATCGAGTACTCATGCAGTACTACAAAATGAACAACTTTGAAACATCACATATCTGTTTACTTTCTTGATAGCTGTTGAATTTATTCGAATATTAAGGTTGGTAACAAAACTAAGTGTTGTAAAATTGGCTTGATAATCTTTCAGAATTCTGCAGAAAATTATAATTGCATTCCTCAAAAATAGTGAAAATTAGGTATCTTTCTAGACGACACGGAATTTCAAATCAACATTTTTATGAAATTGACATACATGTAAAGTTGTTCTTTACGTTATCCATTGTAGATAACTGGTCATTTCAGATAAATTCTGTACTCTCTGATCATAATTATATTCGGAATGCCCATTCAGAATTATGTAATTTCAATATTCCAATTCAATAGGTTATAATCTTTGACTGACAAATGTTTGTGAGTAGTCTAAACTTTCTTAGTAAATAAAATTCTATGGAAGAAATACATTTCTGCTCTGAAATCATATATCTGAATTCACTTTTCTGTGATCAAAGTACTTGACTGTCAAAATTTCTTCCTCACAGTGTGTGTTTGTCTGTGTTGGTTTTAAGAATTTCCTACTTGATAGCAAACTTTAAGTCCATTTGAATATGATCGTGCATGATAATCCTCGTATTAACGAAGTTAACTTCTTGATCCTCATGTAACTTTTCTGGTTTCTTGTGATTTTGTTACCTTTTTGCTCATCATTATTTCTTTGTCGTTGTTGTAGGGTAGACTTAAAGCGACTATCTAGACATGATTAAAAGGATATCTTATCATCTCACTGGACAATACAAACTGTACATCAGCAAACAAACTTAAATCTAGGTGTTCAAAATATTGCTGATTAATTTACATGTTTTACTGTAATATCTTAATTTTAATATAAGTGTCCGGCAAATAAACAGTCTTACAACAAACTGATTATCTGCACTCATTGACTTCTGGAACAGGATGAATTTTCTAATATTTTTTATATTCAAGTATTGGTTTGCAGGGATTTGATTGGTTATATATATATATATATATATTCACTTGGTGATAATATCTTTTATAGCTGTTCTGACACGATTGTTTTGCGGCAATATTCGGTGTTAAATAACTATCCTATAAAATTCATTGGGAATATCAAATAAAGGTCAAGGTAAAAATTTTTTTAAAATAATGGTGAAAATAATAATAATGACATAAATAAGAAAGAATATAAGTCATCCACTGTTATACCATATAAGGAGGGGACATTTGGAAACCCTGCGTAGGATTCCGAATAAAGCAGGAATTAGGATGGCATTCAAACCTACAAACTCAATCAGAGACAAAGGAGCCAGTGGATCCAATTAAACAGAATAATATAATTTACAAAATACCTTACAATGACTGTGAGTTAGGTCAATGACAAAGGTCAAACTAGTAGACCGGGAGTAGTGAGATCGCCTGTCAGAACATAAGAATTTAGTTAAGGTTAGAATGATTGATCACACGAAGATAAATAATTTAGAAAAAAGCTCAGTGCTACATTGCACTGCATGCATTAACATACAACCACAAAATAGGATGGGACAGCGTCACAATTCTAGCCTACACTCGATGCATGCAACAGAAGTGACTCATTGCAAACACCAGAGATATGGAAGGTATTATTACCAGTCAAATCAGAGGATAATAAGTAATGATGAAATGTTTTCAATTTACATTAAAACATTGTAAAAAGTTACTTATTTTGACTATAAAAACATCTGATTTCCCATCTGATTGCATTTGACTGATAACACTCATATTATTATCATTATTTCTGAATGTACTTTATCTTATAATGATTTCATTCAAATGTCTAATCAATTTTTACTCATGCAGATAAACGAAGGAAGAAAGTTGTTTCGGTACGTTGATATGATTACGAGCAATAATTTGTGTTCGAAACGTGGTCATCAGTTAATATTACTGTACAACACTGTGAGACTTTATCAAGATAAAATTTTATCCCTAATAGAGTTATACTTTACCACAGTGCCCAAGTTTTATTCTTATTTGAACATGTACCAAAAAGCTTACGTCTAAAGGGAACAAATGCTTTAAACAGTGCCATCACCAGGCATCTTCTCGACACGGGTCATGAGGTGGACGTTGAAAAGTCGTTCAAAATTATCAATAAGCAAAATAGCTCAATTCTCCTTAAGTTTGCTGAAGCCATTCCCATCAAGCGCATGAAACCTGATTTATGCGTCCAGAAAGAAGCGTTTATCAGCCTTTCTTTGCCCTGACTGGTAACTGGATAATTTCACCTCTCTTTCCCCCGAATGTGAAGTGCTAAAAGTTTCCATTGTGTTTGATTATTATTCTTCAGGATAGTGGTTAACATTGCATATTTAAATATGTATATATTTTTAGTGTATGAGTATATTGATCGATTGATTTTTGTTTAAACTGAACTCTGTGCAAGTATGTTAAAATTGTTGTTGTAGATATATTTAATAATGTCTTTGCCCTGTAAGCAGCTGACGAGAAGGTAACGAAATAAAAGATGGTACCATTTTATTCTGCTAAAACTGTAGTTCTTGCTTTGTTCAAATTCATTAAGGGGAATAAATGTATGAAATTTTATTCTTATATCGGTAATATCATTCAGAGTTTTATAGTAATGTCATAAGCAAAAAATGACAACATTATTTATTTACATGCTAACATAAAAACTAGTTTTGAAAGAGGTAAGTGAACTTCAAAATAGTGCCATGGTAGGATTATTCCTTCACTGAGAACAAGAAAATAACTAGTTCTTTGAAAGACCCTGAAGTACACTGAAATGTTATTTGTCTTCGTATAGGGTCTAACAGTTGTGGATTGGTATTTACTGTGATGTGAAGTTAATTATAGTTTGGAAATTGAACAAAACTATAGTGCTTTTATTTTACTGCATTGCATTGCATTTTTTTTCTACACAGGGAAATGAGTGTTATCAGAGAATTTATTCAAATGTATAAAAATATGTAAAAACTGTCACAGTTTTCTTCTAGACCCAATGCTTGAATTTTGTATATTCCACATACCTCAAAAAAAGAGAATAAATAATTTATCTGAGCTGTTCTCCTCTTATTTCTGTTTCTCTCTCTCTCTCTCCTGCTGTCTACTACAGAGACTACCAAAACAGTTAGCATTGAATGATGACAAAACTCGTATTTTATTCTTTTTGTTTTCATTATAATACTGGATTTTTAACTTAACCGAACTAGGAAAAAAAGAGAGGAAGGATTAGAATGAAAGTTGTTTTACTACCATTAATACTGTTGTTGTTGTTGTTGTGATTAGTACTATTTTCAACGCTAGCATTACTGGTAAGGAAGAGTAAGCGCCAATTTTCAAATCACTGAGTAAGTTACAACATATCTGAAAACATTTTGACAGTGGCGACTGTCAGATCACCTTTCTAACACTCTGTGCGAGACAAATCTTATTCGGTAGACAAGATAAACTTAATATTTGGTTGGGTATATTTTTTTTTTAAAAAAAAAGAGTGCTTTGTTTCGTCTCACTCTCTGGTAGACTTAAAATGGTGGAATGGAAAAAATAAGGGGATGTAGGTGGAAGAGGAAGCACGAGAAGAAGGAGGGAGGTTGTCAAAGGATATTCGCCAATTCGAAAATTCTACCCTTATAAATCTGTCTTTTTGTAATGTTTTAATTTGGAAAATGTTGTATGAGAAGAAAAACTGGCAAAAAAAAAGAAAAAAAAATGATAATAACAATAATAATTTAACTTAAATGCTTCATTGGTTCATTTAATACTGTGACATTCATTCCTCTAGATGATATTTTTTACACTGCCTCATCTGACATTTGACACTATTACGATTAGCTGACACATACAAGGTGTAATAAATAAACAGAGATAAAACAGAAACATAGAGTCAGGTAAATATGGCAGGACACCGAGAACAGGAGACAGACTTCAGGGGGCTAGAATATTTACAAACTGAAATCAGCTGTTGATAAACTTGCAGGATAATCTATAATCAATATGATTGATAATTAATACTAGAGACCCAACTATAAAAGAAATACAGCCTTGTAAACCAGTCATCTACAAAAGGTGGAACACCTGGTTGTGTTATTTTTCTTTCTTTATCGAGCAGCTATAAAAACATTCTACACTGAGAGTCTAATTACAAGCCTAAGAGTGATAAGTATTCACTATTAGTGATACACATATCATTTCCAACTCCAAGTGATACTGTTAGTAATCACAAATGCATTGTGTACTTAGTTTTCACAAATCTTCTCTGCATTTTTAAGAGATATATATAGCCATTAACCTGATTCTCATTAAAAAGTAACATACACAAAGCGTCTTGTATAAATATGTATATTTTCGTTGTATAAGCCCGGTTACTTTTCTTTCCTCTGTTTTGACAAACAGACATTCACATAGTGTATTTATCACTTTGTTGTCGGTTGACTAAGTGTGAAAATTACTCTTAAACTTTCTGTTATATATATATATATATATATATATATATATATATCAGCAGTAGAAAGAATAAAAGACAGAGGAAGTATTTGAACCGGTTTCTGGAAAATCTGTAAAAAATCCTTTGAAGTACTTTCATCATTCGCTTGTATGTTTACTTTCTAATGTGCTTTTATTAATGAAACCCGAATGCGCACATAGTTTTCTGCTGATGAGGAAAATTATGTGGACATTGTGTAAATGCGTGCAGCTTAACGTGATTTCGAAACTTCTAGATTTGTTTTCTGAAAGGACCTTGAAAGTGACCTAGATTATTCTAAGTTTTCTCAGTAGATCATTAAAACAAAGAACATTCATGACTAATCGTGTGTCACCGCTAGTCATCACTCATCACGTACATATAATATTACGTATATGGATGGCATTCAAACCTCTTTTGAATTCACCGAAATCATTTGCACATGTCGTTTCTCTATTTGTTCAGCGTTATTGAAAAAATAATAATAATTTAAGCCTCTTTTAATGATTTTACCTTGGTATCATTATTAATTGAATAATAATTAAGGAAGCTGTATAATCACTAATAATTTTGATAATTAGAATAAAAACGAAATCTTCGTCAATCAGTCTTCGAGTTCAGTAGAACAGAACTGCCATTAAAACCAAGCATGTGAGCTACTTGTTAACTAAGCACGCCAACTACCTAAGTGTCATACATTGTATGTATTTTAATTATTTCATTTGATAATTTGTTAAAGCCAAAAGTCTGTGATCGTAGCATTCATGACAAAACACTTTGGTTGTCACAAATCCCCGTTCACTGATTGATTAAGCATTGCAGAAACTTTGTTTCACTGCAGGTAAGAGATTGAAGTACAGAACATAAGCAACTGTGGATATAGGTTATTGACAGAGTGGGTAGACTGGTAATTCATACTTTTCTGCAACGCCCTCAATATAAGAATAAAAGTCGCACATTCTGTCGTAGTCTAATTTTACACTGCTTTGTTTATTTGTCTTAGGAAGCAGCAAGACGAGGAATGGCTCGCCGCGAGCATCTGGAAGCAAACAGAGGAGACAAGGCTGGTGGAGCAGAATATGAACTAATGCATAGATGAGTATCGGAAGGAGAAGCTGAGTTCGATCTACATTGCACTGAACAAGGCAGTGAGGCAGAGTGTCAGGAAAAACAAAAGGCCATAACGAAAACTGGAGAGTGAAGCAGAACATGCTTCAGGTAAGAGAGACCTAAAATGACGTCATCAAATAAACAGGTGAAAAGATTAGCATAGATGAAACAAATGGAAGATAAAAAGAAAATAATGGGCTGATAGATTTAAAAGACTCTTGAACAGATCACCACCTACAACTTGTCTAACATTAGCCATAGAACTGCCAGTGGACACTAATTTCCACAGAAAATCAGAAGTCTTGAGTGGCAAGAAGTTACTGAAGGCAAGCGGATAAGGTGAAGGGACAAGGAGGAATTCTTCTAGGAACACTGAAAACGCGTCCAATGACTTCAAATGATATGCTCACACAACTATTGCAGGAAGTTTGGAAGGAAGGCAATAAACCATCTGATTGAATGAAGAGCTGCTCTGTCAATCTGTCAAAGAATAACTGCTTAAGACTGCATGAACTGGTGTGGAATGCTGCTGTTGTACACGCCAACTAAAATACTAGATAGCATAATTCTGGATACAAAACTCCGCCTCGAACAAGCTGGATTCAGGTAAAGCGAATCATATGCGGATCAAATTACAATGGTAAGCATCATCACTGGACAGAGCATTGAATAGCAGTCATCTCCCCAACTCGACTTGATCGACTTCAAAAATGTCATCGATAGCGTTGACGGAGAAGTAAGTAACTTGGGAAATACTTCAACACTATGTCATGCTCCCAAATCTTTATCATCCACATTCAACAGCTATATGACAATACCACATGTCGAATGATCCACAATGGAAAACTTTAGTAATCCTTATATCAGTTTATATTTATTTTTAGAAACCATATTTGATCTTGTTTCTATTGATTTTAATTTTTTTATGCTCAAACTTGCTTAGCATTTTATATAATGATTTCGTAGTCAACTGATATCACATGGAGAAATAAAATAGAAATGTGGTTCATTAGCACATGAATTCACTCAAGAGATCAACAAGATGAGATACACAAAGTAACAGTTTATCCTAAATTAAATATATACTGAAATATCATGTTTATGAATGTCCAGTTTTTCTGCTTACATACTGAAAGTTGACCCTATATCTAACCTGAAAGACTGAGAGCAAATCGATTCATACCATAAATAAACGTGCAAATGGAGAACCCTGGAGCTTTCATTACACAAATAAGCAGATTATCGGTTTTCAGACCGTAGGTGTTACGAACTTCCTGGAATAATTTCAGTGCCGAGTCAAATTGATTCATTATAAATTATTTAAATTAATCCCAACGTGTTAAGAAAATCAAAACAAGATATTTCTGAACGTTTCACTGTGTAAGTCACAACTTCTTCATCAGATTTATTCTGATAAATACGAGAGATAAATCCGAACAAATCTGCTTAAGAAGCTGTGGCTTACACAGTGAAACGTTCAGAAAAATCTTGTTTTGATTTTCTTAACACGTTGGGATTAATTTAAATAATTTATAATGAACAAAAAGCAGTGTTTTCAACAAGAATACTAGATAGAAGTTTTTATAAATGATTAAAATCAACTCAAAAACACCTATTCCCGAAGCTTTTTTTATCTTTGGCTATATTCCATAATCATTTATATGTGTGTAAATGACTAAAGCATTTTGATTTAACATAAAAACAGTTTCTGAAAGCTCATTAATCTCCAGAAGTTCTTTAATGTTTTGAAGTGAACCAGTTAGCGATAAATCTATGAGTGGAAAAGATTATCATTAACACTTTGAAGCACCTATTACGCAGTTATAAATGTTATTCGAAAGCCTTATAGCCATGCAGTGTGATATTCATGTATATCGTCTCGAATATAGTACAATAAGCAGACGATTTCGTATACGATTTTATGAACCACATATCTGGTGGTCATGATATAATGTGATGTTTTCATTTCTTAGAAAAACACACCTATATCTACCCTCATTCACCACAGTAGGCCACCCAGAATTGAGTCTTTCTTGTATGCCAGTGGCATGTGTATATGTTTAAAACCCATCTTCAAGATCCACAAAGTAAAGCGTAGTAAGCAGGTATATTTCGATCCAATGGTGTAGGTCTGTTAAAGCTATACGGTGTATAAATCTCTCTTAGTTTGTGCATTCAAAGTGAACAGAAATATTGTGTGCAAATCTAACACACACACACACACACGTGCATACAGATATTCAGGCATATATCCACATACTGAATTATCCGGTAAAACTACAATTAGCTAAATTTTAATTAAATGAAATCCAATTTATCCAAAAGTCAAAAATTTAACATCATCATTAGAGTAACAAGATCCAAATGGAATCATTTTTTATTTATACACTTTGTCTAACTGATATCTACCAAGATTTATGCAATGACCTAAAATTTAGTCGAAAAAGAAATTCCAAGTATGAGTTAACATTAAACTGAGTAATTTTTTTGCTTCACAATATCGTTGTTCATGCTGGTTAAATTTACCAAAAATTAGGCACATATATTTTTTTATTGTTGATGTTTTAACTAAATTAGGAAGTAAAACTGAGTGTTGTGGTTGACTTGACTCTGAATTACTTAGTCTTTATTTGTCACACGTTTCTACAGTAGTTCACTTGCCTTTCAAATGTGTTTAGTTAGGTTTTGTAAATTCTAACCAACAAATGATTTGGATTTTCAAAGCCAATGTTTATTCAGTTCTTCGGTATGAGTCAGAAACTTGACGCATCACCAAAAACATTTCCAACAGCCTGCTGCAGAACATTTTCAAGAGTTGCCTTCGCCTCCTGTTGAAGATCAAATGGCAAGCCAGAAAGAATTAGCAACAAGAAGTTTCGGGAACGAACTAGCCAAGAAGCCATTATTACTATTATTGTTCCCTTGGGTTCCTAATGGAACAAGGGGCTTCAGCTTCACGACTCCACTTGCTTCCTCCTTCTTCTCCTCTACTTTTCACCTGCTTCCGTCTTAGTCCATACCATTTCAACTCCTCCTCAAAGTCACCCTTGCACTGACGACCCATTGCCGCCACTTCCACTTCGGTCTGGTTCCAATCGAGCAATGGCCTGACGCGCGCGCGCGATGTCACCCAGCCGCCTCTTCAGCCACGAGTGTCCAATACATCTCCATCCACTTTCTCCTGCATATTTGCTGTTGGTGGGCGATTGGTTCTTCTTTCGTTTGTTTATTCCCATAGTTCCTTGTTGGCGATTCTTTCCGGCCCAGCCCGGCCATCTGATCTTCAGTATAGAGACAGCGAAGACAGTTGTCGATAAAGGTCTGGTGTGCAACAGGCTGACTGTTGGAAATATTCTTTGTCACCCGCCTACCTGACAAGTTTCTGATTCGTTCCGTATAGAAGAACTGACTGACTTGACTACGTTTGTATTGAGAATCCGATCGAATTTTGTTGCTGATGCTGGCTGAGTGACCAGATGCCGATTTCCAGATTGGTTGTTTCAGGTTGATGAATGTGTTTCTCGCTCGCCTTCCCGATTCTCGCTCGATTTGACATCCTCGTCCGTTCCGACTTCCTGCATTTGAGACAATGCTCCCTCCCTAGATAAGTGAATGAATGAAGTCACCTCTTTCAAATCCCTCTCGCTGATGGTGATTGGCACTGGATGTTGCTGCTGTTGTTGTTGTTGGTTGGTTAGTTATTTTCATAACCTCCGTCTTGTTCACCTATGTTCACCTGGAGTCCTGTCTTTGCCGGCTACTTCTTCGACCAGTTTGTCGGATTTCGCTTGTAAGTCTTCGATTTTGTGACAGTGACATCAAACATAAATCATCCACGCACGAAATCCAGGTCTTCTAGGTTCTCCGCGTCGGTCGGTCCAGGATATCCCTGTCCCGTTTCTCGTTTCCCACTCACTGTCTGACACATAATCCAGTCAGTCCACCACAATTACGAATATCATTGGTGGGTGATAATAAGCCAGCACCCTTGTCTGACTCCTGTGTTTACTCCAAACGCCTCGCCTCGCCGAGTGAGTTTTCCGTTGTGGATCACTTGACATGTGCCATCCTTGTCGTACAGCTAGCTGTTGAATAAGGTGGATGAATATTTGTGGTACGCTGTAGTACTCGAGTAGTTTCCAAATTACTTCGCGGTCAACGCTACACTGTCGAAGGCCTTCTCGAAGTTTATGAAGTTGGGGTAGAGGTTTGATTGATGGCCATTCCACGCTTTGTTCTGTGATGATGGTGCGTAGAGTTTCAATTTGGTCAGAACATGATTTGACTGACTTTCCTGAATCCACCTTGTTCCGGTGGAGAGGAGTTCTGTATCCAGTGCCTCCTTGATTCTCTCCAGGATTATGCGACTCAGGATTTTACTTGGCGTCGACAGGAGCATGATCCGTCGTCAGTTCTTGCAGAGTGAGGCGTAAGTCGCCCTTCTTTGGTAGTTTCACGAGGTAACCTTTCGTCCAGTCAGTAGACACCTTTCCCTCCTTCCAGAATTTTTTTCAATGATGGAGTCAGCATGACTGCTGTCGTCTCTGGGTCCGCTTTCAGTGCTTCAGGGGGTGTTCCATCTGGTCCAAGTGCTTAGCAGCTTTTAGAAGCTTGACTGCATTCAAGAAGCCCTTGTTCAACAAATATTCCGAATAAGATTGAGGTGGATCAAACACATGCTAAGAAAACTGTTGAGTGAAATCCAGAGCAGAGCAGAGACACTAGAGGAATGTGAATGAGAAATTAAGAGTTGGAATTTTAAGGGTAATATAGGAGAGATCATCTGAGGAGAAGATAAGAGACTATGGACAATCTGCGGGGCCAGAAAAGGAGGACTGTAGAGAACGGGAAAAAGTGGAGAGTTGTTGTTAAAGGTCTGTGTTTCACTCAGAATCCAAAGGAATAATAATAAATTACATCTCAGCTCCTGTTGTATTTTGATCCCGTCTTTCGAATATTTTCTCACGCACAGTCTGGCGTTTCTCACTTCATATTGGAAAACTTAAAGAAATCATTCCTTTTGGTTCTTTCGTAGGCGTCATTCAAACTGTCCAAAATAACCCCATTGTTTCTTCTGCATTGACAACTTTTAATATAGGTTTACCTGCTATCTTATGTCCATGTTTATCAATTCTAAGTGTTCTGGGAATCATTTAGTGGAATACACCAAAAACTGTCATGTGGCTTGTCGCCACCGATGAAAAAATCGTCTCTCAAATACCCACGAGGCATGTATCGGCTGTGAGATTCAAATCCACATCAATATTCACATCAACCTTGATGATACGGTAGACATTATAGAATGACACATGTACACATTTTTAAGGATATATATATATATGTTACTAGAGAATACTGAAGTAGAATGGCTTTCACTGATCTATTACTTAATACACCAACAAGGGTGAGTATCTTTTGACTGCTGTTTAACTACACCATCATTTCATGACTGATTTTTATGATTTAAAATGTGTGTTTTTTAAGGCAAAAGTGACAAAATGTGAAACTGTTATAACAGCACTGAAATGAATAAATCCGTTGCTACATCGTTTTGTCTGCGCTTGTTAATTACCATAACGGCAATGAACTCAACTGGTACGTTAATATGTCTATTTGTCCGTTGTGTCTTCCGATTCACTGAGTCACGCAAATATCAAAAGACAAAGGCTGACCTATGACTGTAAGATACTGTATTGTATTATACTATTTTATGGTGGGTCATATCAGAAATTTATCTTTGATCTCTGATCACACAAAAACACATTTCACCTGAGATGCTCAACACAACGCGGTCAAAGTTACCCAGCTTGGTTGAAGTTAAGTTTGAATGTTCAGGAAATACCAAAAATGTTTTCTGTCACTCCTCAAGCCACATATGTTTTTTAGTATTGTAAAAGTTGATTGTTTTTTAAAATTTCTTACCCTCGATTGGACACTAGTAAGCAATTAGTGTGGGTGTGTAGTAGTAGTTGTTGTTTTTGTTGTAGCGTGTCCTTTCTTTGGTGCGAAGTGAATTCTATCAGTCAAGTTTGTAATGTGACGGCCATGTTAGATGGCTCACCAACATGGTGTACTGTGAATTGTTGATATCAGATGTTTGAAGGTAATCGTTAGTCAACAGTCAATTCGACGTATCTGCAACCTTGAAAAAACTCATGCCTCTTCTGAGATGCTGACCTGTGTCCCCCAGTACTGCAGTCAGTGACGTTACTACTAAGCTATTCGTACGCGCCACTGACCTCATGTAGGACTATATTAGATACTTTGACTGGACACTAGTTAGTAATTTGTGTAACATCTCTAAACCTCGCCTAGACTACTAGCTCACTAGTATTCTAGCCAGTCCCAAGTCCGGATAAACAGGGAGTGTTGGAGCGTGGTCCTAGCAACTCCACCCACAAAACTTAACCAAATCGCTACAGAAACTTCAACGCATAGATATATTAAAAATACTAAAAATATGAACAATAACCTTATTTTTCGATGGAATCGCGGAGGCGAAATGACACAGCGGCCTGGCGAAATCCTTCGGGAAGCCAGTCAGTCGATGTGCCTTCTTTCGATATGAAAGCAAAAATAAGAATGGTGACGTGGAATGTTCGTACAATGTACGAAGCTGGAAAGGCTTCCCAGGTAGCTGCAGAAATGAGAAGATATGGAATAGAAGTGTTGAGAATCTGAGAGAGCAGATGGGATGGATGTGGAAGATGACAGCTATCAACTGGAGAGACAATAATATATTCCGGTCACCCAGAGGACAATCACGAGCACACCGAGGGAGTGGCCATTATGATGTCACCAACAGCAGCCAAAACTCTCATGAAGTGAGAACCAATCTCCTCCAGGATAATGACAGCCAGGTTCAACTCAAAGTAACACCTCTAATCTTTTCCTTAATGCTGACTGATTTCTGCTAACAGTAATTAATGAATTACTCACATAGGTAAATAAAGTTGTACAACAAATGAATGATCTGTGACACAGCTATCGCCTAACAGAATACAGGAAAATAAAATATTTTCAACTCTGCTGATGAACGTATACTCCTAGTGTGTCAAACATCCAAGCTCAATGTGAAATTAACTTGAGTTCAGCTTACAGTTGTGATGATAGCACAAATATTTTTAAACGAATTCTCTTCATCATTGTAGTTTTTTAGTAGAATCAAAAGACTTCTTTCACAACACGAAAATCATGTTATGATCTACCTGGGATGCATCGTTTCAACTACAGCCAGAATCGGAAAAGCAAGACAAGCTTTCA
Source organism: Trichobilharzia regenti (assembly GCA_944472135.2). Taxonomy (NCBI): domain Eukaryota; kingdom Metazoa; phylum Platyhelminthes; class Trematoda; order Strigeidida; family Schistosomatidae; genus Trichobilharzia; species Trichobilharzia regenti. Next base: position 61,184,552 of record OX235270.1, read on the forward strand.
TTACTGTTAAGTCAGTGTGGAGGTCAACAGCACTCAGCATGAAAATGAAAATAAGATCCGGATTTTTGGCTCCAATATGAAGTCAGTGCTACTATACGGATCAGAGACTTGGCGCGTCATAAAGAGCATCTCAAACAAACTACAGACCTTCATTAACAGTTGTCTTCGCTCAATGCTCAAGATCAGATAGCCGGCCAGAAACGATCAGTAACGGAGATCTCTGGCAATGAGCGAACCAACCAGTAACCGATTGTGAAACAAATAAGCAGTAAGAAATGGAGGTGGATTGGATTGGCCATACTCTGAGGAAACCATCAAGTGACATCACTAGACAAACCATCGCTCGAGTGGAACTCGAAAGGGAAGTGGCGAGTTGGTCGTCAGTGCGAGGGTGACTTGGAGGAGGTCATGTGAAGAGGAGATGAAAGCGTGTGGGCAGACTTGAAGGGGGGTGTAATATTTGGCAGAGAACCGAACGCAATGGAGACGCGCAGCTGAAGCCCCATGTTCCTCTAGGAATTAAAGGATATAATAATAATAATAATTTTAAGTGCTAAGCTAAAGATTCTCAAATAAACTATTTGTTTGAAGCTGTCACTTATGTGGAACAACAACAACAAAAAAAGTGCGTATACCGAGTTCTTTGTACAACTCTGTCAATAGGGAAATTAATATCTGCTTATCTGTTGTAATACAGACTATTCAGCGAGTTTCGGCGCATCAATCAACTAGTTGATAGATATAAATCAGTAGTGAGAACCGTCTGGCGACTCAGTCATGTAAACAAATTGTAGACAAAAACTGACAATTCGTTGAGGTAGGCACAACACACTTAACTACCTCTCCTCTTGTTTTTTCTTTTGTTGTTTTTTTCTCTCCTTGAGATTTTCATGTCTATAACAGTTTGGTTATATAGAAACTTGAGTATAACTGATGGATAGCCAAAAAACAGCTCATCTTATCAATAATAATCAGAGATAAATACACCGTCAATTAGTTCATCTTCAGCTAAGTCTCTGTTTTTCCGCCATCCTTCTTTGCCTTCTCGCCTAAAAGTACACAAATAATTCAATAAATAAATAAAAGTTATCGTTACGCTTACTTGTAATGAAAAACTCGTCTGCATAGATTATCGACAGTAACTTTATTTTGTGAAAAATAATTCAATTTTTGGCGAATAAACAAATAAGACCAAATAAATAAGAATATTTTTAAAAAAAATTTTAAAATTATTCACTTATTAACTTTGTTTAGACAAAGAATTCTAGGTTTGCGTGATACCACCAAGATTTATCTTTTTTGTTTGAAACTGCCTTATTATCAATCAGATAGTCCATGAATAAAAGATGGACTAGGAGAAGAAAAAAGAGCGACAGAGAGAGAGAGAGAGAAGAGTTATGAGGGAGAAGCAGGTAGCCAGCTTGTGAGGGGAATTGAAGCTCTACCACAGTGGGGGAGGGAGGGGGCGAAGAACTCCCTATCGTACACTCACTATTCTGCATGTATACCCATACGATTGTCAGTATCTCATACTTATCATTTTAATGCCAGTCACCCATCTGTAGAGAGAAGCTCGAATATATATATTTCTGTCTTGCAAAAATGAAGCCTATAGAGGGTACAACCACGTGAAGGTATATCATAATTAAAATAATAGGTGTTAATCCCGCCCCCCCCCCAATACCTCTCCGCAAATAACCTAACCAGACTAATCATCACAACTCTACAATAATTTGTAATAATAATGATACGATCAGTTAATATAAGAAGACAGAAAATAAATATTAAAATAATAATAAAACAATGGAATAAAGCAATAAACTTCAGTCACCTTCGGAACACACACAGTCTAAAGTGTCTGATATTACTGCTGTCTTCGAAGTGAAATAGCACAACAAGAAAATTATAAAGGTGTGTAAATATGCTAACAGACTGGACTGCTATACAAGTCGAATAAGTGGATAATAGCTGTAACCACACTATTAGTAAAGCTTTATGATATATGCATGTATATTCTGTCCAACAAGTTACACATGTAGGTGTAAAACTGTGCCATTCACTTAACTTTAATTCACCTTATTATTTTTACTAATTATGGAAATAAAAAATTTCTCCTTCTCCTTCTTCTTCTTCGTGTATATACTATTAACAAGTATATTCTAATATCGGTAAAAAAAACGATCTATTAAGTCACTGTTAAACTAGGCGCCGCATGCACTTGACTTTGTTTGTCTATTCCTATTCTCATTTGGCGCCCAAATCACACTAAATGCTAATATTTTAAATAACTGTACTGGTCACTGTATACTTTGTGGGGTCACACCTTGGATTGACTGAACTGTTCAGTCAGAATGATGATTATAATGAAAAATAAAATGAAAAGCGAACAGAAGAGTAATTGACTGACGCCTTTTTAGAATAATATTAATAATAATAAAACAAAATAAATTAATAACACACAGTGCATTTTATTTCACCTGTAAGATGCCAGCAAGAATAAAGGCGGATAAATTAAAAAGCAAATAGTTTCTCGAGATTTTCGCTTAATTCTTTTGTTTCCCAGTTTTTCCAGTCTTGTTTGCCTATATGCCTATATGATTTCATGCAATTTCATTCTCCTTTCTTATACTTGATCCCGTTTATTGACTGTTTAAGTCGTAAGACATGCGAACGAACCAGGTGAGTACAATTACTACTACGTATAATAATAATAATAATAATAAATTTTTAGATTTCACTACTCTCTAAGCTTTAGTTCCTATGGGAAGAGAGTGTGAAGTTAACCTAGGCATTATTTTGAGCCGAGTCACATGAAGAATTTATAACAAGGATAACATTTTAATTGAAGTTAAACACCTCACAATTGAGAGGATAAAAGAGATAAAAAGAAAAGCAAATATATTATCTGCAGTTTCATGCAACACTCCTCTATTCCAAAATTTCCCATCAGATGCGAACTCTCTGAAATTACTACAATGACTAGACGGAATGTGTGTGTGTGTGTGAGTCGGTGGTACAGCGGTCCGGGGTTCGATTCCCGGCCGACGCACTCCTTCACCTCGCTAAGCCAGTAGTAAGACTGGTAAAGAGGGAAGGTTGAGCATGAGGCCAGCAACTCCATCTCGTAAAAACAAACACCACTGCTACCGAAACTTTAAGCCTCAAGCTTGAAGCCATACGTTCCACTGGGAACGTAAAGGAATAAAAAAAAAGAAGAAAGAATGTGCACGTAGAATTTTCAAATGACTATTCCAGTGTTATGAATTAGTTAATAAAAAAAGACATAGAAAGGATAAACATCACAAATAAAACATATCCGAATTATTGCATGGAGGATTTAATCATGAGCTGACATCAGTTAGAGAACCACTGGAAAACCTGGGAGCACTGTACAGCTGTTTCGTCCTAGTTTGGGACTCTTCATCAGTACGCACCCACCACCAGGGTTTGAACCCAGGACCTTCTGGTTACAAGGCGAGCTCGTAGACCATTGAGCCACTGGGACAATCTACGAGCTCGCCTTGTAACCAGAAGGTCCTGGGTTCGAATCCCGGTGGGTGCGTACTGATGAGGAGTCCCAAACTAGGACGAAACAGCTGTCCAGTACTCCCAGGTTTTCCAGTGGTTCTCTAACTGATGTCAGCTCATGATCAAATCCTCCATGCAATCAAACAAAATCCCTACAAAACCAATGCTTGAAAATATCCGATTTATGATTAATTTACCTACTACTCGATAGAAGATTTAAAATTCCTAAAGAAGGTGCAAAGAACTTGAATTAAGCAAGAACAACAAAAATAGAAAGGGAATTCATTAAGACTGAAAATAGCTCACAGGGTTGAAGCAGACAGGTGAGCGAAATGAAACACCAAGCAGCAAAAGATTAAGACGGTTACTTTGAAAGCGCGAGACAGATCACATCCTATTTTCGCCATACTGGAGAAGGGTGATCTAATGAAAACTAGGGCGAGCTAGCTTGCACACCATTCAGCCACTGAGACCCAATTCACTGGCTAGCCCATGAATTCTAATTTCTACCAATTCGTGATTAAGCGTGACCATCAACCAATGTCATCGGTGGGACACCCATCTTCACACTTGACGGGATGGACCTCATTAGTTACGACTTCTCACTAGAACTCCAGGAAACTCCGTCCTGTAGCCGGTCACTAGAGGGCATCAGATTAATTTTTCAACAGTTAGTTTGCAAGGATTAGATTTGTTTTTACGAGTTGATCACGGACTGATATCAGTCAGAGAACCATTAAAAACCAGAGAGTACTGCAAAGATGTTTTATCCTAGTTTAGAAATCGTCGGCAGTACGCATCCGTTGGGGTTTCCATCGACTCGTAAAAACAAAACTAATCCTTACAGACCAACTGTAGAAAAGATGATCTATGACAATCAGCTGCATGGACTAAATTAATCACCATACATTCTGCATTTCTAATACTTTGAAAGACTTGGAAGCTTCATTAAGCAATTTTGTGATCGCCATTTATTTGAGGGGACTACAATCATCGGGCAATTCTCTTTCTTGATATGTGAACTTCTGATAATTTGATTAAGAAACTTGATGCAACACCTCCTTCACTTTTCTCAATATATTGGCTGCCATCTGTGTGCATAAATTTGTAAACACAGTTAATTTAAATGTCAGCAAGGTAACTGGCTCATTATTATTATTGTTCCCTTGGGTTCCTAATGGAACAAGGGGCTTCAGCTTCACGACTCCACTTGCTTCCTCCTTCTTCTCCTCTACTTTTCACCTGCTTCCGTCTTAGTCCATACCATTTCAACTCCTCCTCAAAGTCACCCTTGCACTGACGACCCATTGCCGCCACTTCCACTTCGGTCTGGTTCCAATCGAGCAATGGCCTGACGCGCGCGCGCGATGTCACCCAGCCGCCTCTTCAGCCACGAGTGTCCAATACATCTCCATCCACTTTCTCCTGCATATTTGCTGTTGGTGGGCGATTGGTTCTTCTTTCGTTTGTTTATTCCCATAGTTCCTTGTTGGCGATTCTTTCCGGCCCAGCCCGGCCATCTGATCTTCAGTATAGAGACAGCGAAGACAGTTGTCGATAAAGGTCTGGTGTGCAACAGGCTGACTGTTGGAAATATTCTTTGTCACCCGCCTACCTGACAAGTTTCTGATTCGTTCCGTATAGAAGAACTGACTGACTTGACTACGTTTGTATTGAGAATCCGATCGAATTTTGTTGCTGATGCTGGCTGAGTGACCAGATGCCGATTTCCAGATTGGTTGTTTCAGGTTGATGAATGTGTTTCTCGCTCGCCTTCCCGATTCTCGCTCGATTTGACATCCTCGTCCGTTCCGACTTCCTGCATTTGAGACAATGCTCCCTCCCTAGATAAGTGAATGAATGAAGTCACCTCTTTCAAATCCCTCTCGCTGATGGTGATTGGCACTGGATGTTGCTGCTGTTGTTGTTGTTGGTTGGTTAGTTATTTTCATAACCTCCGTCTTGTTCACCTATGTTCACCTGGAGTCCTGTCTTTGCCGGCTACTTCTTCGACCAGTTTGTCGGATTTCGCTTGTAAGTCTTCGATTTTGTGACAGTGACATCAAACATAAATCATCCACGCACGAAATCCAGGTCTTCTAGGTTCTCCGCGTCGGTCGGTCCAGGATATCCCTGTCCCGTTTCTCGTTTCCCACTCACTGTCTGACACATAATCCAGTCAGTCCACCACAATTACGAATATCATTGGTGGGTGATAATAAGCCAGCACCCTTGTCTGACTCCTGTGTTTACTCCAAACGCCTCGCCTCGCCGAGTGAGTTTTCCGTTGTGGATCACTTGACATGTGCCATCCTTGTCGTACAGCTAGCTGTTGAATAAGGTGGATGAATATTTGTGGTACGCTGTAGTACTCGAGTAGTTTCCAAATTACTTCGCGGTCAACGCTACACTGTCGAAGGCCTTCTCGAAGTTTATGAAGTTGGGGTAGAGGTTTGATTGATGGCCATTCCACGCTTTGTTCTGTGATGATGGTGCGTAGAGTTTCAATTTGGTCAGAACATGATTTGACTGACTTTCCTGAATCCACCTTGTTCCGGTGGAGAGGAGTTCTGTATCCAGTGCCTCCTTGATTCTCTCCAGGATTATGCGACTCAGGATTTTACTTGGCGTCGACAGGAGCATGATCCGTCGTCAGTTCTTGCAGAGTGAGGCGTAAGTCGCCCTTCTTTGGTAGTTTCACGAGGTAACCTTTCGTCCAGTCAGTAGACACCTTTCCCTCCTTCCAGAATTTTTTTCAATGATGGAGTCAGCATGACTGCTGTCGTCTCTGGGTCCGCTTTCAGTGCTTCAGGGGGTGTTCCATCTGGTCCAGCTTTCAGGAGCCTGATTGCATTTAAAACTTCAGCTTTCGTTGAAGGATTGGTGTCAACTTTCAGTTTTGTGTGCGCTGTTGTTGGTATTTCTGGACGGGTTGCAGGTGGTGGTCGGTTCATAGTCCTTTGAATTGATCCGCCCATTGTTTAATCTGTCTTTCTTCCCTGGTAATTGGGTTCCGTTGGCTGTCTTTTATAGGTTTCACTTGTGTTGACGTCTTCCCGGATAGAGACTTGGTTCTCTGACATAATGTCTTCAGGTCATTTTTTTTTATTTACAGCTTGATTCCACACTGTATTTTTGGTACAAGTATGGAATTTTCAGCATGGATATCGGTAGCCCAAATTTTTCAGGCCGACCATAGATATCAGGTGTGCGCCGGCGTGGGCTCGAACCCTGGACCATGTGCATGGTCGGCGAGAGTCCTAACCACTGTGCCACCGACGCCTGCTGCCTTCTCAGTTTCAGTGGCCAGGTTTTCCTAGAATTGTCTTTGTCCTTCCTAGCACTCTTCTTCACTTCTTTGTCCAGTGCTGTGTAAGTTGAGCTCAGCGTCTCCTTCTCCTGTCCGTCCTTGCATTGAATCATTTTCTCTTTCACCATTCTCCTCTCTTCTATTAATTTCCAAGTGTCCGTTGAGAGCCATTCCTTGTCTTGTTTCTCCTTTCTTCCTAGAACCGTTGAACACGTTTCGTTGAAAATCACCTTCAGAGACTTCCAATGTTCTTCCACGCATGATTCTTCAGTGATGTCACGTAGTTTTTCCTGCTTTGCTCTGACAGTTGCAGTGAAGGTGTCCTTTGTGGTTGTGTCCTTCAGTAATTGAGTGTTGAACTTGCATTGTGGCCTATCCCCAGCTATCCTCGAGGCTCTTAGTTTCACCTTGAAAGTCCTTTGTACGAAATAGTGGTCTGAAGCCACATCTGCTCCTCTCCTCGACCTTGTGTCCAGTAGGCTCTGCCTCCACTTTCTTGAAATTGAGATGAAGTCTATTTGGTTTTAGTGTTTCCATCTGGTGAAATCCATGTCGCCTTGAGTATATCCTTGTGTTTGAAAACGCCTCCACCAATCACCAAATCACTGAAGGTGCATAAGTTTGAGAAGAGTTCACCATTGTCGTTCATTTCATCGAGGGCCTCCCGACCCATGGTGAGTTATCTTCCTGTATTATCTCCTCCTAGTTTCGCACTCATTTTACCCATGAGGATTTTGATATCGCCATTTGGGACGTTGTCCATTACTGTTTGTAGTTGACTGTAGAACGCCTCCTTCTTCTCTTGTTCTGAGACGTTTGTAGGCGCATAGCACTGAATGATTGTAACCTTCCTTCCTTTTGAGTTGAACCTGGCTGTCATTATCCTGGAGGAGATTGGTTCTCACTTCATGAAAGTTTTGGCTGCTGTTGGTGACATCATGATGGCCACTCCCTCGGTGTGCTCGTGATTGTCCTCTGGGTGACCGGAATACATTCAACCTGATACAGCAAGTTGCTTGAAGCTAAGCATGCATGCAATCTACGAAGATATCCAACTGGACTTGTTTTAAAATCGAGAGCAAGATAACCCGATCAGTCTGTCGATGGTACCAGCTATATAAGGAGATTATTACATGCCGCATGTCTCTTCTGTGTGGCAGCAGAAGACTATGCTAATCATTTAGAATGTATTGTGTACTCATTAATATCAAGACCAGATTATGCTATTACAACATGCATTTACAAGATAAGTTGATGAGGTGTATTTTTCGAACAAATTGAAAGGTATCTTCCAAACTGCAAACCGAAAACCTGATCCGGACTCACCAACCATCTGGTTAACTAGTTAAAATACGGATTCGTAATTATCAAATTTAAATACATTCGTAAATACATCCAAACCACCAGAGAAAGACAAGCGGTGCAAGGAACAGTATGTCATAATTTTTCCTTATATTACTCCTGTTGAAATAAGATAGACAACCAAATATACCCAACAAAGTGTAATGCGATCTCAGTTGTTTAAGACCATTTTTAAGTACCCAGTGGTTTGTAGAATCTAAAGCGATTCTCATGTACACATAGGCACACTAAGCATCTCATATTCCTCCAGTGAATTTTCACACTAATTCTTGTCTCTATTTTGATGTATTCAGAAAAGAGACAGCCGTTCGTTACTTTGAAATTGATTTGCAGATCCACAGCTCTCAGTATAAAGGTATAACAAAGGAATTTTTATTACCAATGTCAAGTCAGTGCTTCTATGCGGCTCAAAAACTCAGCGTGCATATCGCCGAAAAGCACTGATAACAGGCTACAAACATTCACTAACAAATGCCTTTGTTGGCTCAATATTGAATATTAGATTTCCTGCTGGAAGGGATAAACAATAAGGAAGTCTACCAGGAAGTAAAGAAATCATCAACCTCTTGCCCAAACAAAAACATCCAGGTTGAAATGGAGATGGATTAGACACACACTGAGGAGACTTCCGAAGGATGTCACTCACTAGGTCTTCATTGGGACCTGAATAGAAAGCGACAGGTTGGAGGTCAGAGAGTTACATGGAGAACAATACGTGGGGAGAAAATAGAAGCCTGTTGGTGATCATGAAACTCATTAAAATGATGGTAACGATGGTGGTACCGTTGACATCCAGCCAGAGATGGGTACATTCGATTACCTAGCCATAAGTTGTCCGAGAACAGAATAAGCATATTTAAATGTTGGTTTGTAGGGATTTGGTTGGTTACAGGATTTCATCATGAGCTGACATTGGTTATTAAACCATTGGAAAACCTGGGAGTACTGGAGAGCTGTTTCATCCTAAACTAAGGCGAAACAGAATAGGCATATGTTTTCCGCCCATTGTTCAGTACCTGCATAGACTTCGACCGTCAATTATCCCGTAGAAGAGAAGTATCTGATGAAAACATTTAGGAAGGGGATGAATAAGGACATAAGTGTGAGAGCAGTAGTTATCCTGATATAGTCTGGAATAACTTGCAGTTTGTTGTAGGGTCAGTGGTAAATTCTGCTGATATCTTGAAGCTGAAGGTTGGTAAATCCAGTAAATTTCTGCAGATTCATCCGAACTAGTAGATGCAAGGAGACTAATAGTGGCGTGCTTCGAAAGTAGAGAGAAACCAAGTCTGCTTAAATCTAATAACGAGAAAGTTCAGCTAGATATCAGTCAACAGGAAGTTTTATGTTAATGTTACTGAGAAGAACTAACAGACACTGAGATTACACTCAGTAGTCTCTAACTACTTCTTTTGGACTATGCTCAAAATAGCAATGATAAACATGGGTCTGACATTAGGTAGCATTACAATTCAATAAATAGACCTACTGGTTTGGACCGAAATTAGCTTACAGGCATAGCAAGGCTGTTACTCCGTGACTTACAAAAGCATCTGAAAAGCTGGAGTGTTTGAAGAGAAATTAAAAATGGGAACTGAATTTTAAATCACGTTTTTCTGACACCATAATTAATATCAAGACTGCTAATACTAAGGTCATGAAATGTGCACTAATGATAGATAATGCATCTATAATCACCATATTGTGATGTGAATACTTTTTTGATTTACAGCTTGATTCCACACTGTATTTTTGGTACAAGTATGGAATTTTCAGCATGGATATCGGTAGCCCAAGTTTTGCAGGTCGACCATAGATATCAGGTGTGCGCCGGTGTGGGCTCGAACCCCGGACCATGTGCATGGTCGGCGAGAGTCCTAACCACTGTGCCACTGACGCACACTCCACACTCCACAGTTTCTGTAGATAAGTTTGGCGGAATCTCTATTTGGGCAGTGAATTTCCCAACTGCCTGATTTGACGTTTTATGTAGTCGGCCACTCAGTCAACTACCCGGAATGTTTTCCTTGAGAACTGATTTAATTCTGTGATCTTAGTCACTCCGAGTACATTTGTCATTAATTCGACTGCCTATAATTGTAATCACATTTAACTGACTAACGAGCATTGGTGGTTAGCATGACTGGTCTATAATTGCTCATACTACTTAGTGTTGTGCTGTTTTTATTTAAACATTTCAGTTTAAAATGATAAATCCACTAGGATACTTGTCAAAATTTGGGGTTATATGCCCAGTCATTTGGCTTTCACAGTAATCAAAGTATTCATTAATATTAAACAGTACCACCAGGTATTTTCAACGTGTTAAAAACTTGGTCAGCACTATAACCCCTGATAACTTCAAGGCTTTTCACCCAGTGACCAATTAGATATGAAACCATGATCCTAACAATGATGTACATAGACTAGCTGTAAAATTATTTTTCGAGTTTGATTTCAACAACTGAATTACTTGATTATCCTTCGACAGTAATTTGTATTTCAAAGTCAAACACTGTGTGAAAATTATTACAGAATACGTTGTGTTGTTTTGGTTGAAAATTCTGTACACCATGAACCTATCTATTCAGTAACATAAAACAAGTGGTAGATAAACTGTTCCCACGATCCTTACTCTCATGTTACTCATCTTTTCCTCTCAATATTTCGCTTAACCTTTCTCGAGACTCAGTTATCCTTTGCATTTCAGGATTTCATCGTGAGTTGACATCAGTTAGAGAACCACTGGAAAACCTGGGAGTACTGGACAGCTGTTTCGTCCTAGTTTGGGACTCTTCAGCAGTACGCACCCACCAGGATTCGAACCCAGGACCTTCTGGTTACAAGGCGAGCTCGTATACCATTAAACCACTGGGACCCGATCCAATGGTCCTTGAATTCTAACTTCTGCCGATTCACAACATAGCGCGACCGCTAGCCAATGTCTTCGGCGAGTATTTGTCCTCACACCCTATCTGCTGCACCCTACTGGTCACGACTTCCCACTGGAACCCAGGTAACTACCTACCAATCAAATCCCTACAAACCAACACTTAAATATCCTTTGCATTGCTTGCAATGGAATTATCTTCTTTCTGCTCATTTTATGATTTTATTCTCCATCGTTTAGTAAGATGTGAAAGGATGCTGTTCTCTGCTACTGAGAATGTCTAACTCTTCGCGGATGAGGAATCAAGAAAAAGAATACTTTTGAATTGCTTAAAAGAAATGTCAACGTCATCAAAGTCGTGCGTCAGTCTATCTTTAGCATCACATAAATAAATAAACAGGTAAATTAGGTGTTTGTTTAGTTAGCTAAGGGTTAAATACACCGACTATTATCAACCGACATGCAAGTCTAGTTTATTTTCAATTCGTAAATGAGGTCATTTCACTTAATAGGGAAAAAAAGAAAAAGAAGAAGAAGGTATGGGTGAATCCACTAAATTACTTGAGCTATTAATATAATAATAATAATGAAGCAGGTGTAGAAGTCTTGTCAGTGAATAAAACTGCCAACGCGTGACCAACTTCACTTATGTTGAACGCTAAGCGTAAAATATGTCGCCATAAAATAAACAAGAGTAAATAAACAATACTGTGAAAGTACTTGTCATACAAACACACACACACACACACAATTTAAATTTGATGCCCTGCAGAAACACCTCCTGATATCAGTCATTTTATTGTTTGTTTTTTATGTCTACGTTCAATAAAGTAGTGTAGAAGCATCATTTAAAATTTCTTTGGATATGAATGATCAAAGTTAAGTCGGAACTGATGAAAGTGATCATCATTAGTGACAGATGGTCAGTGAGTATAATGTGAGACAAAACAGTTAATTCTGCGCAAATTCATGACAGTTTTGTTGTAAACGAGCTCATACTTGTTACTGTTGTTATTGTTATTTCATTCCGTTTGTTCTACCACTCCCTCACAAAGAGTAGGGAATCGGTATTAGTGGAAACAAAATTTCTTTTAAAAATATACGCGGAAATTTTCCAGACTGAGTAGTAAGCTGTTGAAATTAAGTAATCTTCTTTATTGTTTTATTTATGAGTTTTTTTTTAAAAGACTGTAATATCAGGCTTCTTATTACTGAAAAAGATCTGTTAGCATATTCAGGATTACTTGTATGATATATATATATATATATATATATCTTTTCCGGTATAGTATTCCATTGACTAATGGGGTCAGACGCACACAAATACATGTAGAGGTACACTCACCGAACTTTACATCTAAAATGAAATATGAAATGTCAAAAATGACTGCAGATGGGCATTTATCTACTTTTCTGTGGAATAAAATCGCTTGGAATAATTACTACTTAGTTAACCTGTATACTTCAAGTGGATTTGTACGAACAGTTATTCACTTGTATAAAATAAAATAACTATGACCAAGGCAAAGAAAGGGATTTAACATAACATTTTTGAACACATAACTTAGGTTTCTGCCCATCTATAACTACAGCCTCGGTTATGCATAAGTGGAGAAAACGTAAACCGTTGGAGTGGTTGGATTTGGTTTTGTAAATAAGTTTGAAGGATGTATCATATGGAGCTGAATGACCTAACTCCAGAAAATGTTCACAGATTGAAGACTTCGTCATCCTATGCTCACCTATGCTCCTTAAACAAACCGAGTAGTGTTCATCTACACGTTTACTGAGAACACGCTTACAATGTCCAATGTAATCAGCTCCACACGAGCGTGTGAATGAGTGTATGCACATAGAGAGGTGAACATAAGCGGTAGTTTATCTACGACGCATCGTCGAGTCATACTTTGCCTGGTAAATACTAAATGTAAGTCAGCTGCATAAAAAGAGCGTTTAACACACTTAGATAAACGACTTTTAATCACTTCAGTGATAGTGTCATCTTTGAATGCCAACCTCATAAAAAGTGTCTTCTCTGGCACTGTGATTTGCCTGGGGTTGGTTTCTTTCTTGATGTTTCTGTCAATAAACCTTCTAGAATATCCATTATTTAAGAGGTTTTCTAGTTAGTTCTATGTCGACCGTATTTATAAAGCAAATTTCCTGAATTCTGAAGCATAGAGAACGAATAAAAATTCTCTTCCTACCTAGAGGTACCCAACAGTTGAAGTCAGTGTACTGCCCTATAAATATTGGCTTTCGATAAATTGACCTTTTTTAACGTCCCATCCTCTCTTCTGTCTACCACAACATCTGAGAAGCAAAATGCGGAACTCGATTCCTTTTAGGTAGTGAAAAACATCGATTGATGAGAACCGTTAAATTTTTTAAGAAGCTTGTCAGCTGAACAATTGTCATTACAAATAATGAAGGTGTTGTCAGTATATCACTCATGCATACGCAGCCCAAAATATGACTCGACGATGCTTCATGAATAAACTACCGCTTATGTCCAACTTTCTATGTGGATACACTCATTCACACGCTCGTGTGGAGCTGATTACATTGGACATTGTAAGTGTGCTCTCAGTAAACGCGTAGCTGAACACTACTCGGTTTGTTTAGTGAACATAGGTGGGCATAGGACGACGAAGTCTTCAATTTGTGAACATCTTCTGGAGTTAAGTCATTCAATCTCATATGATTTATCCTCCACAATTATTTACTTGTGTTTGAGTATACATTAGACTGAAATTTCTTTCGAAGGAGTCATACTCTTAAGGGTTATTTTTTGCATTGTGTGTCTTATCGGTGAAAATTAGACTGATCTTTTGTAGTTACTTTGAACTTTTTTGTTGAAATATTCCCAGGATAAGTAACTAACTGCTGATCATATCTCTACGGAACCATTATTTTTTTTTCATTTATGAAAGGATGCACCAGCAATTTCGCCGTTATGATAAAATAAGAAATACATAACCTTAGTAATTTCTAAGATAATACTTAATTTTCTATAGTTTGGTTTGTAAGGGTTAGTTATGTTTTTACGAGTTGATTACGGATTGATATCAGTTAGAGAACCATTGAAAACCAGCAAGGAGTATCGGAGAGCTGCTGTTTCACCCTAGTTTGGAAATCATTGGCAGTACGCACCCACTGCCAGAGTTCGAACCCAGGACCTTCCGGTTACCAGGCGAGCTAAATGATGAATTGGTGGAAGTTGGAATTCATGTGCTGGCCATTGAATCGGGTGGGGTCCCAATGGCTGAATGGTATACGAGCTAATTCGCCTTGTAACCGGAAGGTCCTGGGTTTGAACACTAGCAGTGGGTGTGTACTGCTGGTGATTCCCAAACTAGGATGAAACAGCTGTTCAGTACTCCCTGGTTTTCAATTATTCTCTAACTGATATCAATCCGTGGTCGACTTGTATAATACTTAATATTATTGGGATATTTCTCAAAACTCCATCTGCAGGCTCTCTCTTTCTCCTGGTCTAATGGTCTCTCTGCTTTGATAGGTTCTACAATGACGAGGACCTGATGGTTAACTGATATGTATAGTGAAAAGTAAGAGACAATGATAACAGGAGCGTTTAATGCAAAACCTGGATATCTGAAAATAAGGAAGCTTATGAAGCCAGTGCTCTCATACTTAATATTTCTAGTCTGATGAAGATCTCCTGGAATGAAATAGGAAAATCATGTATCTATTAATACATAGTGAATTCATGAATACATGTTCAGTGTGTTTTCACCAATACTGGGTTTTTGTTGAGCAGTCGGAGAAGCTTAATAATAAAACTCATCTGTTGTGGCTTTTATACTTACCAGTAAAATGTTAGCTAGTTTGTAACTCTGTTAATTTTTTTCTAAACTACTGTGTTTTACTACTGACCACTTAGTAGTTGCTGTTACAGAAGTGAGGAAAACTTTATCCTCAAACATTAGTTACTGAATTCCCGACGAAGGAAGAGTACCAGGCTTTGTTGACTTAGATTGCATCAGTTCCTTCAACGTTACTGCTGGATCTTACTGACAAGTGTCAACAACCATGAAATCTAGAATCAGGGTATCCTATTGACTGCCTAACCTCACCCAGTTTATCAGCTCTCTGGTCTTCTAGCTGGTCCCAAGCCAGGGTTAAGAGGCAGGGTTGAGCATGAGGCTAGCAACCCTACGCCACAAAAGCAATTAAACTGCTACAGAAACTTCACCGCACAAGAAAAATATTAAAAATACAAAAAAAAATATAAAGAACGAACTTATTCTTCTCTAGAATCGGAGAGGCGAAATGACACAGCAGGCTGGCGAAAGCCTTTGCGAAGCCAGTCAGCCAATGTGTCTTCTCTTGATGAAAGCAAGAATAAGAATGGAGACGTGGAATGTCCGTACTATGTACTAGGGTCGGAAGACTGCCCAGTTGGCCAAAGAAATGAGAAGATTTGGCATAGAAGTGTTGGATATCTGCGAGAGCAGATGGAATGGATGTGGACTGTCAAAGTTGTCAACTGGAGAGTCAGTAATCTACTCTGGTCACCTGGACAGCGACCACAAGCACACTGAGGCAGTGAGTGGCTGTGGTGATGTCCTCACTAGCAGCCAAAACCCTAGTGCAGTGAGAACCAGTTTCATCCAGGATCATGGCAGCAACATTCAACTCCAAGGGAAGAAAGGAAGGTCATAATTATCTAATGCTACAAACAACGCGGAATAAGAGAAGAAGGAAGGTTTTTGCAATCAGCTTGAAACAGTAATGGACAACATCCCTAGTGGCGACATCAAGAACCTCATGGGCAATATGAATACCAACTGAACTGGGAGCAGATAATACAGGAAGAGAACTCATCATGGGTCGAGAGGATCTCGGAGAAATGAATGAGAACGGAGAATTATTCTCAGACTTCTGAGCTTTCAGTGATTTGGTGATTGAAGACAGTGTGTTCAAGCACAACGATATACACAAAGCAACATGGGTTTCGCCTGACGGACATACAACAAACCAAATAGATTTCATATCGACGCTGTTCAAGGAAGTGGATACGCAGCTGGTATGCTGGATACGAAATCGAAAAAGGGAGCAGATGTGGGCTCAGACCATCATCTAGTTCAAGGAACCTTCAAGGTGAAGCTGATATACCTCAAAGCAACTGGAGACAGGCCACAATTCAAATACAAAACTCAGAAATTGGAGGACAAAACTACAATGGATGTCTTCACTTCAGACCAGATCAGAGCAAAGTCGGAGACACTAACTCGCACCTGCGTGGAAGAACACCGGAACTATCTTAAGTGATGTTCAGAGAAACGTGTACAACTGTTATAGGAAAAAGAAGAGGCAGAACAAGGAGTGGTTCTCAATGGGTCCCTGAATTTAACAAAAGACAGGGGGACGCTGGAAGGGGAGATGACTCAGTACAAAGATGGACAACAGAAGAAGAAGCTGAGTTCGGTGTACACTGCATTAAATAAAGAAGTGAAGAAAATTTCTAGGAAAGACAAAAGACAGCTCCGCGACACCCTGGCAACTTAAGCAGAATAGGCCTCAGGTAAAAGAGACATCAAGAGCCAGGCAGGTTTAGCGGACTGTGATTAGATTATTATTATATTATTATTTTCTCCTTTAGCTCCAAGAGGAACATAGGGATTCAGCCGCAAGTCTCCATTGCGTTCAGTTCCCCGCCAACATTTTCACCTGGCTCCAGGTCTGCGCACATGCTTTCATGCCCTCCTCCATGTCATCCTCACACTGACAACCAACTCGCTGCTTCCCATTTGCGTTCCACTCGAGCGATGGTTTGGCGTGTGATGTCACCCACTTGATGGTTTTTTCAGAGTATGGCCAATCCACCTCCATTCCTTCCTGTATATTTGTTGCAAAATTGGTTCCTGTTGGATTGGTTTGTTCATTGCAGAGATCCCTGTTGCTAATCTTTTCTGGCCGGCCATCTGATATTGAGTATCGAGGGGAGACAGCTGTTGATGAAGGTCTGTAGTTTGTTCGAAGTGCTTTTCGTGACGCGCTAAGTCTCTGTATTGTAACACTGACTTCACATTAGACTTGAAAATCCGGATCTTATTTTTCATGCTGAGTGTTGTTTACATCCACACAGACTTGAGAGAAATGAAAGCTTGCCTTGCTTTCCCGATCCTCGCTTTGGTATCCCCATCAATTCTCCCTGTAGTTGAAACAATGCTTCGCAGGTTGATAGGTAAAGGAGGTGGCCTCTTTCAGATTTCTCCTACTTGTGCTGATAGTTTTCTGTTGTTGCTGTTGCCGTTGGCCAGGAATCTTCATCACCACATCTGTTTTATCTATGTTCACCTGAAGTCCTATTTTCTCCGGATGCTTCTTCTGCCACCTCGTTGATTTTCACTTGGATATCTTCCAGTTTGTGGGAAATCAGACATATATCATCGGCGAAGTCCAGATCCTCCAATTTTTTTGTGTGGGTCTATTTTAGGCCTGCCTCCTCGTTGACTGGCCCTCTGTCTGTCGCACTATTCAGTCTACCACCGGAAATCAGGAAAATCATTGGAGATAATGTGCAGCCTTGTCTTACTGCCGTTTTCACTTCGAAGGATTCCGTGAGTTTCCTTTTGCGGATTACTTGGCATGCAGCATTACCATGTAACTGTTGGATGAAGTGCATAATTGTTGGCAGCACCCTGAAGTACCGAATTAGTTTCCAAATCACCTCTCGATCAACACCATCAAAGGTCTTTTCAAAGTCAATGAAGCTGAAGCAGAGAGCTGACTGCCATTCCGATCCGTAGTGTGGCGATTTGATCGATGCTTGACTTGTTCCTACTGAATCCAGCCTGTTCCGGTCGAAGTTTTCCATCCAGGACGTGTTTAATTCTCTCCAGGATGATGCAGCTTAGTATTTTGCTTGGGATGGACAGGAGAATAGTTCCGCGCCAGTTCTTGCACTGACTTAAGTCTCCTTTCTTTGGCAGTTTGAATAATTAGCCTTTCCTTCAATCCTCGGGTGCCTTTCCCTCTTTCCACACCTTCTCCAGCAGTAGTGTCATTAAATCCGCTGATGTTTATGCATCCATTTTCAATGCTTCTGTTGGGATTCCATTTGGTCCTGCTGCTTTTTCATTTTTTAGAATCTTTATTGCCTTCGAGATTTCTGTTTTCGTCGGAGGGCTGATGTTCACTGGTAGTTCTGCTTCCGTCGTTGGTATTATTGGGCGCGTTGTAGGTGGCAGTCGATTAAGAAGTCTTTTGAAGTGTCCAGCCCAGTGTTTCCTTTGCTCCACTTCTTTGGTGATTGACTTTCCATTGTCATCCTTTACTGGCTTAGTTTGTGTTGCTTGGTAGGGTGTTGCGAGGTCTCCTTTGCCTGCAGCTTGTTCTTTTTCGGTTGCCATAGCTTCACAGTATTTTCTTTTTTCTTCCCTGGCACTTTTCTTTGCTCTTTTGATCAATATGTTGTAGCCTTCCTTCAACTCCGGGCTCTTTTCTCGTCTATGAACTGGATAATCTTTTGTTTCACCATCCTTCTCTTCTTCTATTTATAAATAATAATAATAATAAAAGCGATCTCAGAACACTATATCAGATAACTAGATTAGATCCGGGAAGAGATTAACACAGGTGAAACCCATAAAATATTATCAAGGGAACGTGATTACAAGGAGGAGAAACAATGGCTTATCATTTCAAAGGACTCTTGCATAGACCCTCAAATGCAGCTCGCCCAGATATACACCACCACCAACAGCACGCACAGAACTCCCCGCCAGTGGACATCAATCCTCCAATGAAAGCAGAAGTCTTAAATATGAAAAAGCTGCCAAAGACTGCCGGGAAGTCAGCAGAGTTAGATGGATTTCTACCCGACGCTTAAGAATACATCCAGATACCGCAGAGGATATCCTCACGCCATTATTGCAAAAGGTTTGGAAAGAAGAATAGGTACCTACCGATTGGAAGGAAGGCTACCTTCTGAGACTACCAAAGAAAGGTGACCTAGGTCTCTGCAAGAACTGGCGTGGAATAATGCTGTTGTCCACACCAAGTAAAATACTAAGTTGCGTCATCCTGGAGAGGATAAAAGGTATACTGGGTGCAGAACTTCGTCCCAACGGAATAAGCTGCATGCAGGTAAGGCAAATCATGTACTGATCGAATTGCGACTGTGCGCATCGAACAAAGCATAAAATGACAGTCAGACCTCCACCTCAATTTCAGCGACTTCGAAAAGGCCTTCAACAGCACCGACTGAGAAGCAATTCGGAAACCAATTCAACACTGTGGCATACAGTGCCCAAATCTGTATCAACCTCATTCAACAGCTATATGACAATGCCGTGTGTCAGATGATTCGAAACGAAAGATTAAGTGAAGCCTTTAAGAAGAACACGTGAGTATGACAAGCCTACTTGTTATCACTTATAATATTATTAACTGGATTACGCGGAAGACCGTGCGTGAGGAGCGAGAAGACAGGAATACGTCGAACCGAGAAGAAGACTCTAGGAGATCTTGACTTCACGGATGATTGATGTCTAATATCATGTAAGTTTGAAAACTTACAAGAGGAAACCAACAAACTGGCTGAAGAAGCACAGAAGACGGGACTCCAGGTCTATATAAAGAAGATGAATGTGATGATAACCAACAAACAGCAACAACAACAACATCAACAGCCAGCACCAATCACTATCAACGATAGAGACTTGTCAGAGGTTACCTCCTCCACTTACCTAGGAAGCATCGTTTCAACTACAGACGGGGGGAACAGATGAAGATGTCAGTGTAGGCCAGAATCGTAAAGGCAGGATACGCCTTCATCAACCTGAAACCAGTTTGAAAATCTGCACTCAATCAGCCAGCATAAAGAACAAGATCCGTATCTTCAACACAAACGTGAAGTCAGTTAGTCAGTGATTCTTTATCAGTCAGAAACTTGGCCGGCGTATCACGAAAATGATTTCCAATAGGTTGCTGACTTTCATCAACAGCTGCCTTCGCTGGCTCCATATTGTAGGTCAAATGGCCAGAAAGAAGAAGCAACAACAAAATATGTGGTAACAAACTTACCGAGAACCTATCGCTTAACAAATATGTAGGAGAAAATATAGATGGATCGGGCACACATTGAGGAGGGGGCCATCAAATGACATCGCGCTCAATACAGGCAATTACTCGAGTGGAATCCAGACGGGAAGAGACGAGTGTGTCGTCAGTGAGATGCTGGCATGAAGGAGATCATGCAAGGAGGGGGTGAGAGATTATGTTCAATCGTGGACCCATCTGAAGACGACAGCAGAAAAAATCTCTGCAAATTACACCGACGATAATAAGTAAAAGACAGTGTGAAATTCAGTCGTCCCGTTATTTAATGTAATGCTTCTTGTACACTGAATTCATTGTCTCTCAATGACATCAGACTGGTTAATTTTTACTTATTAAGTTAATAGCAGTTAGACTGTGTGTTTTTTGGAGCGGGGGTGGGGGGTGGGAGAACACGGGAATAAAAACAGAAACTAGTGTGAGTTCTTAGCCAACTAGATGAATTTTGTTGACATTATTTTTATAGGCAGACAAAAAGATAATTTAGCTTTCATCTCAACCGCTATACGCGTAAATGAAACACTGATTTTATCAATATTCGAAAATGAACTAACTGTTTTAACAAAAAAAAGGAAGCACTTATGAAGAGCAAAATTTAAACTCACAGAAATTTACCGTGGGGAATATTCAGAGCAGTATGCTGCTATTCGTAACCTGTTTAAAGAAATTCAAAAAATCACATCAACTGTTAAATATTCGGCTAACCGAGTTGTCTTGTTTACAGAACATGTTCTTCTTCGATACTGGTGAAAAGAACTTTGACTGCCATGAACTACCGTTTATACTCTTAATTCTTGGATAAAAATAAAGAACAAACTCCTGATGATAAGAATAAGAACAGAGATGGGAAAATCTATTAGCTACTTTCAAGAAAAGGGTTCAGAATTCGTGTTTCTTTTTTGACCAGCTAGCCTAGTTTGTTCCTTGTCTGCAACGTCAGAATTCGATATAATCTAGAATATTGCAGGATGAAGCACTAAATGTTATTTTTGAACTAAACACAGTAGAGAATTGCACACTATATATATCGAAAGTACCCCTTAGATTAAAGTTATTATTATTATTATTATCAGTGGCACAGCGGTTAGGAATCTCGCCGACCATGAACATGGTCCGGGGTTCGATCCCCTGCTGACGATTACCTGATATCAATGGTTGGCCCGCAAAACTTGGGCTACCGATATCACATGTTGAAAATTCTATACTTGTGCGAAAAATATGGCGTGGAATCCAAGCTATAATCAAAATAAATAATCATCATCATTCACGTTTCCAAAAGTGCTTTAAAGTTTTTCAGACTATGATTTCCTCTTATATCATAATGTAGTAGACGGCTCAGCGTATAAACTCATCATGCTGCTCTACTGACAACCATAGATTACATGAACGAGTCGTATTCATATTATTTGCATATATTCTAACGTTGTTGGAACACCAGAGAGAACTGACGAGCCTTTTATCCTTAATGGTTCAAAAATATACAATGCAATTCTTCATTAATTCAGTTGCTTAATCAATTCTGAATTAAGAGAAATACTAGCTTTGAGCTAACTCTCATTTCACAGAAATACCTGAAAACGGAATGTTTTAGAAATAAGTAGATCGCGTCAGAGTTACACTAATCCTATCTTCATTGTAACAGCTGTGTTATACCAACTAACTTCACCGCGCAGAGTGAAATTTCAAGAGAATATCACTTAAGTTATCGGAACAAGAGTAGATAGATGAAATACAGAAATTATTTATAGTTATTTAGTAAATGTACTTCAGTGGCTTAACGGTAGAATGCTCGCCAACCACTTATGTGGTCCGGGGCTCGACACTCCTTTACCTCACTAAGCAGGTGATAAGACTGGTAGAGAAGTAAGGTTAGGTATGAGGATAGCAACCCCAGCGCGTAAAAATAAACACCACTGCTACAGCAACTTCCAAGCTCTAGCTTGAAGACCTGTGTTCCACTGGGAACGTATCCATTGTATCCCAAACCAATAAGATTCTGGAGTCTAATTTAACCAAATGACTTCGAATATCACTTTTATTATAAGTAAGGGCTACTTAAAACGACAGGAAGCTGCTTTTATCAACCTAGGACAATTTAACACTATGTTATAATTAGTGTTATCAATACTGTTAGTTTTTCCCGCCATCAAGTTCCACAGTGTGAACTTGATTTCTGTAGCAATCTTTTCCATTTCTTAAGGCTTGCGGTAATTCACTAGTAGAATGCTTACCAGCCATGTTGGGTTCGATCCCCGGTCGATGCATTCCCAGATACCCGGTAGTAAGCCCGGCATAACGGGAAGGCTGGGCGTGGTCCCAGCCACCTAATCTCATGGAAACAACACCACTGCTACTGAAACTTCAGAACTCAGAAGGCAAAGGAATGTGAAAAAAGGTTTGTGGTTCGTAAATAAAATTCTCAACTTCATTCATTTCTGCGAGTTGATCACGGATTAATATCAGTTAGAGAAGCATTGAAAATCAACAAGGAGTACTGGACAGCTGTTTCATCCTAGTTTGAGAACCATCGGCAGTGCACACCCACTGACAGAGTTCGAAAGCAGGACTTTCCGATTACAAGGTGAGCTAGCTCGTATACCATTCAGCCATTGGGAACCCACCCTATTCAACGACCAGTGCGTGAATTCTAACTTCTACCAATTCGTGATTTAGCGTTACCACCAACCAATGTCGTTGGTGGGAAATCCATTCTCACACTTGACTTGGTCACGACTTCTCACTAGAACTCCAGGAAACTACATCCTGTAGCAAGTCACTAGGAAGCATCAGATTAATTTTTTCAATAGTTGGTATGTAAAGATTAGATTTGTTTTTACGAGTTGCTCATGGATTGATATCAGTTGGTGGTCGCGCTAAGTCACGAATTGGTAGAAGTTAGAATCCACGCACTGGTCATTGAATCGGGTGGGTTTCCAGTGGCTGAATGGTATACGAGCTATCTCGCCTTGTAACCGGAAAGTCCTGCTTTCGAACTCTGTCAGTGGGTGTGCACTGCCGATGGTTCTCAAACTAGGATGAAACAGCTGTCCAGTACTCCTCTTTGGTCTTCAATGCTTCTTTAACTGATATCAATCCATGATCAACTCGTAAAAGCAAATCTAATTCTTATAAACCAACTATTTTAAATAATCATTCACTTCGCAAAATTGTCTGTGTGCACCTCTTTACTTTATTTGCCCTGCAACTCTGTGGTATTTACTTCTTTCCTATGTATATTTTGCAGTCGTCAAACAGCTTCCCTAACTGGTCGGATTATGTGCATGAATTCTCCAGCTGTAGTCATCAGTGTTGTCACTTCAGCTTAAAAAATGACTGCAACTTATCAATCAATAAATGCAATGGATATAGGACTTTAAGTTGTAGATGTGCTGAATCCTATTCTGATGGTGCCCATATGGTTCCGCCAGATATTATTTATCGATCTCAACCTCTAGTTGGTGGCTTTTATTTCAACCTAATGAAATATGCATACACAGTTTTTGGCGATGAGAGACTGCATAAGGCAAGTGTTCCTCTATGGAATGAAGTTTGGTAATTCGACACACACACACACACACACACACACACACAGTATCATACACAGGCGAACAACTTTCAGTGTAATTTTTAATTACACACCTTTTATTTATTTTTTTAAAATATACTTTTTATGTTTTATTTTTGTTTGTCAGATGATGGGGTGAAGACGAGTTTTAAGTGCATTATGGTAGGACTGTTCATTTTATGAGATAACCTTTTTTTGAGAAAAATAACTTATCTCTTACTGTATTAATGGTTTAATCGTGTGTCCATTCAACATACACATACACGTACGTACACCATATATTTGATTTCTGTGTTACGCCTTCAGACAAAATAACTATCTGTGTCAATTAAAGTAGGAAGGAAGAAAAAATATTCGCAACTACATATATATATATTAACAATTTCTTCCCCTTATAATAATCATTTGTTTGTCTGTCTTTTCTCTCATCATGAACATCAATACACGCACACAACACACACACACACACACATCCTATTCATCAAATGAAGTGTTAGTCTACCCAAGCAAGTCTGATTTTCTGTAGGTCGCTTTTACAACATTTGTGGCCAGAAATTCTGCCCATATTTTCCCTTAACCAAAGAAGTCACAAATTCATACTTTTCACTCCACTCCATCCACAAACTTAAGAGGGGTTAGAAATTCTCACCAATCATTTAGGCAGATCACCACTTCCCGCTTCTGTGTTGTCTCACCTTGAAATTTTCAGGCTTTGCAAAAAAAAAAAAATAGTTATGGGTGAAACAGAGGTTGACCAGATAGGCACAGAGAATTTATATTTAGAAACACAAAATTATGTTGAAAGCCACACCACCATTACCATATTGTAGCCGCGGTAACCAACACACGTAAAATAACTGCCCATATGCCTGCAAAATACACAAATGAGATGTAAGTATTTACTTCAACATCTCTACAACACTCTCACCCTCACAAAACAGCACAAAGTCAGTAAGTAGTCCAACAGAAGTCTTATGTAGTGGGAGGGGGGTGGGTATTCTTTCATTCTCACTCTCTCTCTCTCTCTCACTTCAATATTTCTACTAAGATCATGTTATGCAGAGAGCATTATCCAATGAATGGTCAAATCATATTTTACTGGGTTATGCACACAGACAGGTATACATGCACATAAACACTTGAAAACCATGATATCCGCAATCCATCTGTTCACATGAATATATATATATTCATATATATATAACACCTTATAAATGAAAAGCCACAAAATGACATTTTATTAACACAAACACAATAAATACTCAAACTAAACCTGTCTTTTGCTGATTTCATTTATTCGTCTGATCATTAACTAAACTAGATACTAGATATCATTTTCTATACAACTTTTTCTGTATACACATAATAAATTAACTGAAAACTATCAACATTGATCAAGTGAAACTCTTCGTCGTTTACCTGTGCCGTGATTTTACTTCTTTAAACGAAAAACCACAAAGTAATTTGTAAACCTACTGACAACACATAATTTATTCAAGCTTGTTGAAGAAATTTACTTCAGTTTATAGAATATTGAAATGTCAGACATCCTTCTCGCTGAATATACACTCAAACGTGCCCTACGAGAGCATACAACCGATTTAGCACCAACAAGTAATCCTCATCTATTGTGCACACCCCTACCTAAACACTGGCGATCAAACAAATCATTGCCTAGTCAATTCCGTGTAGTCAGTTTAATCCCAGTACCGGATGGAACACGGGTTACAGTAACAGCAGGCAATGAAGAACGACCATGTGCTGAGTTGAAAAATCCAGTTACAGTAATGCATGGACATGAAGCAAGATTCAGTGACCTACGATTTCTTGGACGCAGTGGTCGTGGTAAGTGCTAATTATGTTAAAAAAAATACTCATTTTTCAATTTAAAAAAAAAAACTATTCATAATACTATGCCTTTATGCTCATCATTTCTGTGCATAATAGGACTGATAATCCCTGAGCCGATAAGTGACATTAAACCAGAGAGTTTGTTAAATTGTATCTGTGATGGCCTTCTGTGTGACGATATTCTTTATTACTCTAATCTGAATGTCTCTGTTTTGTTTTCTTTGAAAGAATGCCATCTTTCAGTAGTGATATGATTGTTGCATAAATTCAAACAGTAATCAGCGACAAGGAAAGAGGCCTATGGCATACGTTTTAGAAAGATGAAATAAGCATAAATCATGAATTGCCAGTATAGTGTGTAAACAGAAGCCATTTGCTGCTTAAATGGAATATGCGGAATTCCAGCATAGATAATGAACTAAGTAACTTGTATGTGGCACATTATATATATATATATATATATATATATATATATATATAATATGTGGAATAACTCTGAAAGGTATGAGTGAAGTTCAATAATTTTGAAATAATGAACACGATATCAAGAGAAAAGCGGTCGACAAGAGATCTAGAATATTCCAAACGATTCATCGACATTTTGTTCTATATATTCGTGGAAAAAATGTGGATAAAAATATGTGTTCATTATATCACTAACATGATCTGTAACCATTTTGGGGAGTCATTTTTTGACAATACTGATGAACAAAAACTTCACACGACAAGTTTTTCAAGGTAAAGATATTTGACACTGTTATATAATTAAGGTTGATCAGACTATGTAAAGTTCCAATCCTTTCCGTGTTGTAGACTAAATCGCCTGCCTTTTCATCTGCCTACTTTTATTTAGTTCATCAAACTGAATTTCACACCGAACTTAAGCTACCTTTTTTTTTCTTCTGTAAGTCAAAAGAAAGCAAGCGTCTCCTTTTTTTCATGTTTGTGTATCATAAAGATGGTGAAGATTGTTAGGGAGTGTTAACTGCTAGAGCATACTTACTGAAAGCGTCCAGTTTCCTGAGTTGATATGCTTTTACCTTCACTCACTATGCCTAAACTAAGGGGAATCAACAGTTTAAATCCTAATTATGTTGACATTCACTTGAAATACACATCATCCATGCCTCTTCCCTACCTTCCATTGTAGTTTTGTTAAATGTTGCCAAAACGCCTTGTAAACACAATGAGGATGACTGATTTACCAGAAGTGTTATTTATTTTCATTGTTATATACATATATATTACAAATGAACCGTTGTTCACAATCAGTGCTATAAATATTTCTGTTTACCAGTTATTCCTAATTGTAAATGAGAATTCTGTAAATAACTACACATTACATTAGCGTTGAATGTAGTAAACAAGATATATACTGAAACCAACAAATCAAGGTGTAAAACATGTACCACCTAATTACCACCTTCATGAATATTACCACCAGGTCAGCTGTAAAAATTCACAAAGGATATACTAGAAAATCTTCGTTTTTATTGATTGAGTTTTAATGGAACTGCCAACTGAATGATTGACTGGTTGACCAACTAACTAACTGATTGATAAGCGATTTGCTAACCGGTTGAAAACCCCAAAAATGCACACACTTTTATATATATCCATCAATCAGTGGTAGACACGTATAAATATGTGTTTTGAAATCTAGTTTACATCACTTTCTATTTAATACCTTGAATGCATAAACGGACAATGATAGTAATCATTTACAATAAACTATTTTATATTTCTATGTCGATTTATTTATTGTTATCGACGTTTCAAATCTATTAAAAAGTGTGTATGTGACCACATAATAAATGATGCCTATCATCACATGTGACGAAAGCATCATTTCATCACAACCGTTCATTTGATTTGTATTGACTTCTTCAACGAGTAGAAATTCATCTCTTTTTTTAAAATTTACGATACAGTATAATATTTTAGTTGCTTGTGTTTCAAATCTTCACCACTATTCGCCAAGATGTGTTATTCAGGATCTATTTTTATGAACTTGTTTGTGAAGTACCGTATTATAACTTCGCGGTCTAAGAAGAAGGATGTTCGGTGATATTTTTTAAAGTGAACTAAATGACAAAACCATAGAATATCATTGAAAACTATGATAAAAACCTTTTAAAAAGACGCATAATTTAGGTGATGAACTTTTTATAGTTAAAGGTATTTAGTCTAAATTTTAAAAAATTTCCATTGATATTTTAGAGAACCCTTATTAAAATGACGAAGACAGATGACTTTACTAAATCTAAGTAATTATTATGGTTAGTTATTACGAGAGGACCTTATTTTGTGAAACATAGAACTTAGTCTTGCAGCATTCTGTTTATTGTTGGTTCTAAGTGTAGTAAGAAGAGTGTACTTTCTGTCGTTTTCTAAAAGGTAGGGATGAGTTAAAATATTCTTCCGTTTGACTACATTCCAAGTCAAAGATTGGTTAGTTAACAATACTTGTTTACACCGACGTATCTGAAAAATAGTTATATATATATATATATATATATATATACAGACCTTACATTCACTCAGGCAGTTTCTTTGCTACCTTTTTTTGCTAATGACTAGGAGAAGCTTGAATGAGTCTGAAGATTTCTTTGTCTTTGTAAGGTTTTAAATCATAACTGATAACAGAATTCATTAATTCCCAACATGAACTGGTTGGCGAACCATTCGATATAATTACCAAAATCCTTACTTAATTCGCCTATTTATGAGTTCAGATGCAGATAGTCTATCTGAAAACTTATCCTGGAAAGAATTATTCATCCATCAGTAACTCATTTAGGAATAAGACAAACTGAATTGATATAAGTTAGAAGTTAAATAATTCAAATTGACTTGACTGGACTGATTTCAACGTAGAAATGTGCACAAATGTGCATTAATTTAAGTTGCCGCACTCCACGTAGCACACAAACCAAGAGAAGAAAGTAAAGAGAAGTCTAAGAGACAGATAATAAACAGAAGTGTAAGGGAAAAAAAGATAATAATATGGAAAAACAGTAGAGTTTTATTAGATATGATAAATCACCTAGTGAATGCATCTGCGCCATTCAGAACAACTTTCAGTCATATCACAAAGTGTCTCCAGTCATTCGTTTTTACTATCCTGAGGACCTCAACCAGACAGTCAGGAAGTCTACACCCTCAGAAGTGGCTGTTATGAATTTCATTGACCACAACTAGTTCCTTTCCAACCTGATCCTATGTCGGGTAAGATTGCCCATCGAGGAGGGCAATAGTACTAAGTCAAAAATAGGTGGGCATTACTATACCATCATGGCTTTTTATCAGAAATCAGCCAGTGGTCCAAGGAAAACGGTCTTAACTTAACACCCCACCCCCCAAATGCCAAACAGTCAATTTCACCTTTAGGCACAAATCTGACCTAAACAAACTGGTTAGCACTCACGAGGTGTGCAACATAGATGGCACTGAAATAGAAATCAAGTAGGAAACTAAATACCTAGGCGTCATTCTATCTGCTGATCTTTCCTGGTCGTCTCATATATTGATGATTTCTAAGAAAATATTCCGTCTTACCTTCTACATCAAGAAGTTAAGATCCTCTGGTATAACCCAACCCTTACTCCTACAATTCGTTAACTCTCGCATTTTGCCTATTATTCTCTATTGTTCCCTCTGAGTTTTTCCTGGGCTACTGAAGAAAGACTATACCTTATTACGCAGGATGTTAAAGGTTGTCAGCAGGGTAAGCGAAGAGCCACTTAACCAGCTTGTTAATATTCTGGTCGACAGGCACTTGGACTCATGTGAAAAATGGGCTAAATCCATTCTATCTAACTCACAACACCCTCTTCATTCACAACTCTCCCCTTGTATCTCATCAGTCAGGTAAAACCAAAAGCCTATATAGAAAACTATATGCTCGCACTAGCAAGTACAAAAACTCAACCATACCCTACTTAGCTCGTATTCTGTGCGATAAAGAAAGCATCAGGCGTGAAGCCTTTAACTTATTAAATAGTCAGTAGAACAAATGGATCTCGTCTTTCCGACTCATATCATTTGTAGGTTCAACGTTTTTCTTTCTTTTCCTTTTCT
This sequence comes from Trichobilharzia regenti, assembly GCA_944472135.2. NCBI lineage: Eukaryota > Metazoa > Platyhelminthes > Trematoda > Strigeidida > Schistosomatidae > Trichobilharzia > Trichobilharzia regenti. The sequence goes on from OX235270.1 coordinate 61,214,225, forward strand.
CTCTCCCTCTCCTTTTTTTCTCTGTTATGTGCTCCATTGTTTCTTTCTTCTGCTTACGCCAGTAAATATGATAGCATCTACTTTTCTAACACCTTCAAACACTCTGCTCAATTTTGGCTTTGCTACGGACATGCTAATATTTTGTTGTCAAAAATAACTGAGATTACCCTTAATCTATGTAGAATTTTATTCATTTATAATGTACTAACTGGATGCAATACTGTAGTAAAATGCTGAGAATTCTATTCTGTATCGCAAGCACTGTTTCGGAATAAAGCTATTATTATTTTCACCTTGTCAATTTTTCGAGTGGGTTTATAACACAACTTAACTACGGTGCTTATTGTAGCGTTGTAGTGTTCACGTACTGACATAATTAATATATTATTTAGATAGTTGACACGAAATTAAGGATTGGTAAAAATGTTATGAAGTATTTATTTGGATGACTTCATAGTTCTTGCGGGTCTGTGACAGCAAATATTACTTCATATTCATATCTAGGCTTCTGGCCTCAAGGCTAAACCCTGAAGACTGCATTTTTATAATTTTACACTGATATTTGCGGCCTACTGCATCAAGAATTTTCTTGGTTATCACTTGTGTCCAAGTGGCCCTATACCGTATCATTGCTCCTTTTTTCTGTTGAACCCTTACCACATTTTCAAACCAGCTATTAAGCTTCTCTAGTTAAGATAAATGTACGTCGTGTTTCGTTAACATCATGAGATAAGTGTCAGTGACGGAATCTGCTTTTCCCCATGTTATATTTAACACAGTAATTAGCTTTTTTTGGCATAGTTGATCCACAAAAATATTCAAACAGTCTTCAGGATATAACTACAAGACTAAATATCAATTCATGGGATTTCTTATCGAGTGTCTGTGTAATATTAAGCATATATCACGGTAACGAATACACAACCCTAGAAAAATGTAAGACTGCATTTATTCGAAATTACTTGAAGAAATAAATCACAGATACGCAGGTAGGTAGGGAGATAGAGAGAGTAACATTGACGAAATAGAGTCAGGCGTGTATAAATTTTGATACAAAATATTTGTCTGCCTATAGGCACATATCCTTATTACGGTTCGCTCCAATAAAAAATTTCCCTATGTCGCTTATCTTTAATTATCCCCCTCACCCTGCACCTATCCACATCCCTATTCTTTCAGCATATATATTATATTGTGTTGTACCAACAAATTACACCTTCTACTCTTGGTGTGGCTGATATTTTAATCTAGTGTTGATGTTAAGCCAGCCATCCTTATAGTTTGATTATTAATAATAAAAACAGTAACAAGAAAAGTGATATGCTGTTGTTTTTTTTTTACACAAATTTCCCATACATTTGTAGTATTATATGCCTACTCTTAAGATGGAACTGTGTGCCTACATGTCTGAGAATTTATTAATTCGTTTACATGCATACACACACACACACACACTGAAAATCATAGTTATTCGGACAACAGAAAACCAAATAAATTCCACTGCTATTTGGAAACAGTTGTCTTTTATACAACTAGGTGTATAAAATAATTTGTTGTTCACTTAACTTGTTTGTCTTTTTGGTGTTGTTTTGTTGTGATAACTTACTGCTATACAAAAATATATAATTAAGATGATTTTCCTCTGAGAGAGAGAGAGACGCAACTTCTACAACTCCACTGACATCTTAATTTGTATAGTGTTTAGTGAATTATAAAAAAAATATTCACTCCTTCCCTCCCCACCTTTTTTATTCTCCTGACTGTTGTTGTTTTTTTTAAAAAAAATAATTTTTATTGTACACTTCTTCCCAGTTGGTATATATAGTCCAGTGTGGATGTGAAGCAATTGTGTATGTACATGTCTATTATGTATGACGTTGTCTTTGGTAGAAATTGTTCCCCCCCGTGTTTTTAATCGAATTCAACACTACAAGCAAATATGTCCAATTAATTAAAAAAGTAAAAAAATTATATTTTAGTCTTTTCTTCTTAACAGAACTGTTATTAATATAACAAAATGTTTTGTTGGTTGGTTGATATTGCTTTTCTTCTTCTTCTCCTTATCATTATTAATGTTCAGATAGGGGGGGGTAGGGAGTGATAATCCGAAATAATGATGGTGATATTAATATTATTATTACTATCAATATTAATATTATTACTAAAAGTGAAAACGGTCACAGTTGCTATTTGGTATGGATTAATATTAAATATATTACTAGATTTTACTCTCGAATATTTTTGGTATACATTTTGCCTTGTTATATGACTCTGTAACAGAAGACAGATATTCAATAGTCTCCTTTTTTATTCTTCTGTTTAAATTAATTTGTGGCAGCAGTTGTTGTGTCAGTCTACGAAATTAAACTTAACAGAGTTAATTTAGAAATTAAGAAATAAATAATGTTTAATAGTAGTTTGTGAAATAATCGACTAACTATACATATATATATATGTATATGTATATGTCGGGCTTTTATATTAGTTACAAAAAGAACACTAGAAGGTGCTGTTGTTGTAATTTGTGTGGACATGATACAAAAATACGCAACTTTTTTTTTACAAACAGAATCAAAAAGTTAATGCATATCCCTACATTTAACCTTAAGACTAATGAAAGTATTTTTGTTGTTGAGGTAAATGCATGTAAGCACAATTAAATGCACATGACTTAGATGTGTCTTTAGGTTGGTGATCAAACATATCTCAATATAAATCTTCTGACTATTAATTTATAAATTGGTCAGTAGTGAAATGCAGTATGTGTCGCTTCCATACCCGTTGAGTACTTGGCAACCAGGCAAGTGATTCGGGGTTCGCCCCTCGGCCGACGCACTCCTGTACCTTGCTAAGCTAGTAGAAAGACTGGTAAAGAGGGAAGGTTGGGTAGGAGGCTAGCAACCCCATCCCGTAAAAAATAAACACCACTGCTACTGAAACTTCAAGTCTCTAGCTTGAAGCCCTGTGTTCCACTGAGAACGTATAGGAATAAAATAATAAATAAATAGAAATGCAACGTTTATAACTTTTTAACTTGGAATTGTAAACTAGCCATGAATACCAACAAATGCCCAAATTCAACAGGGTTGTCTGTTGGTTGATAACTGAAATTTGCTGTATGCTCTTGTCCGTCAGTGGTTCTGGAGTAGATCATTTGCCAACCACACATGTGGTCCGGAGTTGGATTTCCGACTGATGCACTCCTTAACATCTCTTAGTCAGTTAGTAGTAAGATCGGTGAAGAGGAAACTCTGAGTGTGAGGCTAGCAACCGCACTCAGTAAACACAAAAACATTGATAGTGAAACTTCAAAGCTCAACCTTGAAGCCCTATTTTTTCACTCGGAATCCAAAGGAATAAAATTTTTAAAAATATACGACCTTGTAGAGGAACCTTCACGACTAATAATTATAAGAATCTGGGGAAGGTTCAGGTATTTTTATACTGGGAGGATACTAGCTTCATGACATTGTGTGCTCTGGTGAAAAACTGTCCGATTTCCACGCATATGCTCTTTGTGGAACAAATACAATACTTGTACCGTCTTATCAACCTTTTGTCTTCATAAATTCAGAATAATGTAAACTTAACGAATTCCTGAAATAATACAAAGATAGACACTGAGTATATTGCGTAAATTGTAAATTATAGGTAGCTATGCAATAACTGTGAAAGTTATCTGATTAGAAAGTAAATGTTATTGTACTAGGGAGTATGTCAGACATAGAAATGATAGTTTCAGCCGTGAATTCATCTGATACCTGTCATTCCGTAATCGTATGTCAGTTCTTACCGAATATCACAGGTATCACATATTAGCCATTAACTAACACCTCTCTAACAGAATCAAACTAATGAACATAGAATGCATAGTCAGGGGAAAACTTAAACTAGTTTTTTTACGAAACAGTTTTTTGGGGTAAACCAAGCCGATTATCAAGCACATCTTAGTAACTACTCCAGGCACCTATCACAAGTCTGTGTTTCTCTCAGGTGACGGGGAAAGAAGCAGCTAAATATAATATTAACGACTGACTGATTAACCTGCTTGACTTATAGGACAGTATTCTTGTGTATATCAATCACATTAATAAAAATGTCTGAAAAACGTCGTTGTGAAGATGTCTTTTTTAAGTCATTCTCAGTACTCAGCAAATGTTCAAAACATCACCGATTCATTCACCCACTTAGGGTTTGAAAGCAGGCCTTGGATATTAATGACTCTTTCATATGTGAGCCAAAGTTATTCTTCAGTAAACTTACATGTAAGGTTAACGGAGACTGACAGTTGACGACGTGGATGTTCTCATAGTAATGGTTTTACTATAAAACTGTTGGTGGATGGTGTTTTACAAGGATATAATATTAAGAAATTTCACAGTTGAACTTGTGTTTCCCACCTAGTCTCTATTTAGTCGGTTGAAGTCTAAACATACTTCAACGGCTGGTTATTGTTATATTCTAGATGTTTTTCTAAGGCACAACACAGGATCTGTTAATTTATGAAAGCGTTACTTGGGCAGCTATTGACACAATTTTTTCCCTTCCTTATTTTACCAACAGATGAGTTGTAGATTTACGATGGGTTACATCAGTTTATATTGTCAAAGTCAAATACCTCTGGCAGTTGCATTATGAACTAGCTAAATCACTTTGTACACCACGCAGGATAACAACATCTGAACTTACTGGTAGGTATTTTTGAAATTGCAATAAAAAACGAAGGTAATTTATTCTGAATAAAGTAGAAATTATCTTCTGCTGATGTGTTACCGGCAGTTTCAAAACAGAATACGTGCGATGTAAATTACAGGTGTTAATTTCTTTATCGACAAAGGTCAGGGGTGTCTGGTGTTTTTGTACGTTAAATCCGTTTTAAACGTAGTGTTAGGTAATATATATAATATATAAATATACTTAGCAATACATGCCCAACTTTGGGCTATATCATGTGAAAGGTCTTGAATGTTTTATATCTAAATTTTCTGGCTCTAATGCCAAAGGTTTTATCAAACTTTTAATTAGAATAGTAAATTTGTCATTAAGAAGTGAGCATATCTCTATAGAACGGTTAGATATACGGGATATTTGCACAAGAAATCTTATCGCAGTGCAATCTGTAACTGTCATACTACGTATTGATTAGATTTGAAACGAATTTCTCTAAGTGGAAAACTCGACTGGACGCAGCTGGAATAACAAACATAACCAATCTTTGTTTCCCGCCTATTAATATTTGTGAGACTTTAAAGACGTTACTGCGTATTTTTTAGCTTGGTGCTACGATGAATTTCTTATCAATACTGATTTTTCTAGTTGTCCGTCCAAACTGCTCTTCCAGTATTGTTTAACCTGTAAGCAATAATAGCCATATAAAAACGGGTTCAAGCTTCCCATCTTCCTGAATGGGTGTAATTACTTCAATCATTACCAACCTGCATTACTTAATCCAATAACTAAGCGGATGGAGCTCAGCAATTTCACATACACACTTAAGTTGATTCTGTTTGTCTGAATTATATTTTAGTTGAGATAAATCACTTGTTATCCGTTGTACTCAAGTGCGGAATGTGGATAAATGTGCTTCGTTAAGTTCAGTACATCAGCTGCAATAATCCATTATCCCTTACCCTAGTGCTGAGTAATAATCATTTTTCTCTCTGTAAATGAGGTTACACAGCACTAGGTGAAAAAGTTTTACAGCAGTTGAAACATAAACGATATACATATTCAAGATAATATACTTTTTTAATGAAATTTCGGTTGATGATTAAGTTTTCAAAGATACACTATAGAAAAGAATAATGTCGACATGCTCAAACATTGTGAATTTAGGCGTTGCAGATATAGTGTTTACCTTTAGTTATTAACTGTTCTATGCGGTGCCTAAAAAATGAATGTAGGTAAATGATGCCCTGTAATTTCTACACGATATATATATATATATAATATCCATGAGATTCATCTTTCAGTCTGTGTATTCGCACACAAGAAGAAGGCGACCATTAACTCTCAATATCATATTTATTTATCACATACTGAACACAAAAATTTTTGAATATTATTCTACAATATTTTATAATTTCATTGCTGAGAACATACAGGAAGGCAGTACAAGTGATTACGTAAAATTTTCCAATGGTAAGTGGTTCCGTTCTCGAATCATACAAAAACAAAATAAATATTGTGGAGATTTTATCGCTAGTCAAAACACTAACAAGAGGAACCATTTATACGGGATAAAATCATTTTTTCCTAGGATAGTTTTCGTCGACAAAGGGATATATATATATATATCTTTTGAGGTGTACAGGATTTCATTTGCCCATTATTGGTCGTCCTTCTATTGTTGTAGAGAAAAAAAAAACACACACAACTGGAAATGAAAACACCAGATAACATTCGAGTGTATTAAATTTCGATAATTCCAGTGAAAATGCTTACATATGCTGATGAACTAAACAAAAAACACGTCAAATATTTGGGTTCTCTGTTAATTATACACACGCACAAAATCAGAAAGCGGTTTCTAGCAGAGTTTGATACTAGTTAAACACCCATTGGTGTCTGGGGAGAAATTTTATAACCAATAATTAACTTGATAGACTTCAGCTGTTGACGCATTTTTGAGGCCTAGACAATGGTACAATGTAAAGTGAGTGTGTCTTGGTTGTATACATATTCCAATTTAGAAATCATCGTGAAAATACGGACTGTTTTAACTATAGACTGTATAAAGCACAAACTAAAGCATGCATTTTTGAACGTACCAGAAGTGTGTACAGTTCGTTGGTGGCATAGTGGTTAGGACGCCCGCCGACCATGCATATGGTCCGGGGTTCGATCCTTGGACACAGGACGCACTCCTTTAACTCGCTAAGCCAGAAATAATGCTGGTACAGAGGAAAGGTTGGGCATGAGGCTAGCAAATAAATAGGCTAGTAAAATAAACACTTCTACAGAAACTCCAAGCCACTAGCTTGAAGCCCTATGTTCCACTGGGGAATGTGAAGGAAAATTATTTATTATTATTAGAAGTGTGTACAGGGATTATGATTAAATCTTTAAAGTAATCGCTTTATACCTTTGGATGTAATCAGTTTGCCGAAAGTATTCGTTCGTCTTCTATGCACTTATATCAGTACTCTGGTTAAACTATCATTTTTAAATGAACAAAAGAACTATGTATACTGAAGTTAGTTTATTCTGACCAAGGAAAAATCTCATTTTTTTCCAGAGGTTGATTGACTATCAGTTTGAAGGATATACTTTACCATTTCATGAAATCTAAATGTCACAGTTCCTATGCCGTTAACTCTCATCACTGAAATATAAGAGAAGTCAGTATAGGTCATGTGCTTTGAGCATGTTTTACTAAATCTTCGTCAAGTATTACTTTGTTATCTGAAGGGTCAAATATTGAGGAAAAAAACAAACAACTGTCGACAGCATTATGCACACATTTCAAAATAAAAAAAGATAATTATTTCCATCAAGATATTTAGCCTTTTAATCTTAATTAATATCTATGTTGACTTACCACCCACCTCATAAAGACAAACTTGCAAACACATGTTTTTATTGGAAAATTTCTTAGTCTTCATATTGTCTCTCAGTAAATGAGATGTGATCACGAATACACTTAAAAGGTGGACTTGGTAATTATTGAAAAAAAAAAGGAATAATTGAGCGCAGAAGATAAATAACTTCACCTAATTTTAGTTGTGTTGTTTTATTAACCTGTCAAAAATTAATTAATTGGTAAGGAATTGTGACATAGTGATGAGAGAAAGGAATAAGATGAACTCAGCATTTTATCATATCGGTTACAGTTGTTTTTTCATAAGTCTTATCAGTGGGTATGCATAGTTTAATAACCACCTGGTTCTATGACTGAATAACCGTTGAAAAAGAAGTATATACTGTCAATCAAACTGTTGGATGGACAGGTTGAAAGAAATAGGGCAATCGACTGGACGACATCTATTTCCATATATATATACATCATAGAGACGCTAACCGGTCTCTAGTTTTTTTTAGTTCAGTAGTCTACAGTTCAGTGAAAGGGACACGTGTCGCCATTCGGTGACGAGTTCATATTGATGATAATGTTAAAAGTAGAACACTTTAACCCTTCTGAATCTTGCTTGCTTTTGTTTTGATCACTTTTCGTTTGCTGAAAAATTTATAAGTGAAAAGTCATATTGAGAGTTGGCGTTGTTAACAATTATCACACAGACAGTATTAATATCGTAAAGAACAATAGAGAGAGAGAGAGAGAGGAGAAGAAGACAAAAGCAATAACCAGAAATAGTTGAATGTTGTTTTTTGTTTGTTTTTGCTTTTGTAAGTTTTCAGGTATACAGCGTACAGAAGATAAGTTGATGTTATCAAGTGCTTGTGTTTTACTGTATAGTATATGCTGTTCACATTTCATTGTTGTATCTTTTACATGATACCTGTTTCTGGCTTATTGAATATGACAAGAGAAAACAATTGGTTGAACCAGGTGGATATTACTAAATATGGGTATTGTATGTTGGAAGAGTAATTATGTATTTCATCATTTACACTATCCTGAGCTGAGCTAAGCAAAGCTAAGCTAATAACATTTGTATTCAAAGTAAGCTTCATGGGAAATATAACAGACGTGCCTTATGATTTAAAATCTTAACTGATGACCTGAACTCACGAAAACACCCCAAAAAAAAATGTCAGAGAAGCATTTACATGCACGTGCAAGCAAGGAAGGATAAATGATGCGTTATTTTTGACAAGTATGGTAAATATGCTCATTTTTTAATTATTCTGTGCATGATATGTAGGTAGCAAAAGAGATAAATTAGTCTGTCGGAGTTTTGTAGTGGTTAGTATTATTAAACGACAAAGAGAAAAACAATAATTAAATAGCTAATTTAAAAGCAACATAATTAGCTTGTGTTTTATTTACAATAGTGAAGGCAAATTGACCTAATGTATTACTAGAAAAAGAAGGAGAAGTCAAAGCGTAGAATACTGGTGACAAAGTCCAGCATTTTTTATAATTTAGAAATTGAGAATAATTTGAAGCTCGGATCGTTTGTGGTAGAAATTCATTCTCGTTATCTTTAACGGGAGTGTGAATACTCGACAGTACAATTTATTTTTCCACGTTTTACTTTATTTAGTAAGCTGTTCTTCTCTTCCCTCTTGTCAGTCCAGCCAAAGAATCCAGTGCATTCAAATAGTTTTAATCGAGCTTAAACAAAACGAGAACATTATTTGCAGACAAACTCAGCATAAACAGTAAATCAATTATGCCAAGTACTTGTTAAATTATATAATTACATGGAGGATTTCATCATGAGCTGACATTAGTTAGAGAACCAATGGAAAACCTAGGAGTACTGAACAACTGTTTCGTCCTAGTTTGTAACTCTTCATCAGTACCACTGAAGGGTTCGAACCCCGGTGGGTGCGTACTGTGAAGAGTCCCAAACTAGGACGATATGAACAGCTGTCCAGTACTCCCAGATTTTCCAGTGGTTCTCTAACTGATGTCAGCTCATGATGAAATCCTCCATGCAACCAAACAAAATCCCTACGAAACAAATACTTTTAAATTATATAATATTAGTAGAATATAATGAGCAATCGATAAAACATTCTCAAAAAAACCTCAAATTACGAATATTACTTCTATGTGATACCGATAATTATTCTAAAGTTTGAAGCAAGATAGGTGAATATGCATAGGGTTATTCAATAATAGTGTCAGTTTACTGAACTATTAGAACATTAGAAAACAATAATTTATTGGGATAAAATCTTTGAAACACTGAGAATAATATTGTACACTTCAAACCCAAGTTATGTTGTAAATTGCCAAGTTGTATGTTAGTCAGTCTGAAAGCTTTCGTGCTATTTGTCCTTTCCCTTTGGTTCTGCGTAGAAGATAGTGAGTGCTTCAACAACACCCCCCCCACCACACTTTCTTCCATTTCCCGCCGTCCTTTTTAGCTGGGTCCCCAATTTCCCACCATCTGTCATCTCCTCCTTGTCACACGATCTCCTCCATGTCACCCTCTCACCAACTACCTACTCGCTATTTCTTATTCGGATTCCACTTGAGGCATGGTCTGCGTTGTGCGTGATGTCATTCTATGACCCCCTCAAAGTATGCCCGATCCGCCTTCTTTTTCTCCTACATATTTGTTGAACAATAGGCACTTGGTTGGTTCATTCGCATAGTTTTTGGCTACAACAACAACAGTAATAATAGTGATTTGCTTTATTCCCAAACAGGACTTATAATACAGTGCGCAGCTCTCACTGTTCGGTACAATACTGAGTCTGATTTAATTAAGAACAACAACAAAAATAACAAGAAAGAGTACAGGTAACCAAAATTGATAATAGCAACTTTTTGGCATCAGCAGAAACAAAAAAGTCGAAAATGCACATAAAGTATGAAATGATGATAATAATGTTTATTAACTAAAATTATAAGACACCTCAATTAGTGTCACCGTAAAAATAACAGATAGAAGAGAAAATGGCCATTTACTTTGTTAATTACATAGTAAGTTATAAGTTTCACGCTTGATACTTTCTTTATCACATAGAACACTGGCCAAATAGGCTATCATTGAGTTCTAGTACTTGGCTGCACGAGCATATAATCTTTTATAAAGATTTCTAATACTATCTGATGAGATGCAAAGGGAGAGTTTTGAACAAAGAAGGTGGTGAGAGTCAAACGGTATTGATTTAGACAATTTCTCATATGAGTTCAGGCGTCGGTCAAGTACAGTAGTAACGAGCTGACTTAATGGCACACTACTTGCCCTATTTACAACCTTTAAAATCCTTTGAAATATGTGATAGTTCTTTGTGAGTAGCACAGGAAAGACTAAGGGGGAGCAATAGAGAAAAAAGAGCAATAGGAGTAGCGTTGTTGGCGCAGTGGTAGAGTGCTCACTGACCCCGCAGGTAGTCCGAGGTTAGTTCCCCGGCCCAAGCACTCTTGTACCTCGCTAAACCGGCAGTAAGACTGGTAAAGAGGGAAGGTTGAGCATGAGGCTATTTACACGCTTACGTGTAGATTTACAAACTAAGCTCGACATCATGCAAGTAGAGGACTTGAGGTACTATTTTCTATTGTAGACAATGTCAATATCTCTTTGATTGTATCCTCATCAAGGTATTTACATAATTTTGTAAAATATGATTAACTGATAGGAAGAACTCATAAACGCATTTTCAGTATAATATGGCTACTTTTAGGGAACACCTTCTGACCATATTTCAGACATACTGTTCATTCTACCAATTACTGTCCCTGCTAAGACTGCTTACAGATCAGATATCTGTCTTTCAGAAAAATCACTTATATGATAATTATAGATTCATATATTCTTCAACACTTAAGCACTAACATTCTGCTTTCATTGTAACCTAATTCCTCTTTTATATTTGTTATTTTCTCCCTTCACAGGTAAATCTTTCAATATCACAATCACAGTAGAAACTACGCCGCCTATTATAGCCCTATACGCTAGAGCAATCAAAGTGACAGTCGATGGCCCACGTGTACCAAGAAGTAAATACTGTAAGTTTTTGCATACATTCTTGAATCAAATATTCCTCTCCCTCTCTCTGTAACCGAATATCACCATTTAACAAATGACTTTACAAAGAGATATACTGAATTAACTTCAAAGATTAATAGCGGCTGACTCAGTGTACTTCATCTCTTCATCACTTATCCATTAAAAGTTTCAACTAGATTATAGACTATATTCATATACATGTTGAATATAATCTGAGGTAAATGATTTACTCCGGTACAGTGGCTATCTATTTAGCATTAGTATATTTCATGTATTGCGTCGGTGGGATAGCGGTTAGGACGCTTGCCAACTATGCATATGGTCCGGGGTTCGATCCCCGGCCACAGGACGCACTCCTTTAACTCGCTAAGCCAGAAATAATCCTGGCAAAGAGGAAAGGTTGAGCATGAGGCTAGCAAATAAATAGACTAGTAAAATAAACACTTCTACAGAAACTTCAAGTCACTAGCTTGAAGCCCTATGTTCCAATGGGGAACGTGAAGGAAAAAAAATACACTGTGCAACAAATTATCAAGCTTTTCAATTGATTAACTTCACTGAAACCTTCACTACAAATTCATTCAACATAAAAAATTTCGAAATGCACTTAGTGAGCTTTTCCATTCCTTTACAAGAATAGCTCTGACCACTCAAGAAACGTACAGGCTGTCATATATATATATATATATATATATATATATATATATATATATATCACTTGCTTTAATTTACTACAATACTGTTATAACCAAGTGTTTTGTATCATTCCTTGGTTTTACGGCATGATTATAGAATTTTGGATTCTCAAAACCGCAAAACATAATGATATATATTTCTTGTTGAATTGCCCATCAAAATTCCTACTGAATAAATAAGTCGAGAGATGTACCTCACACTTTAGTATTTATTGTATTCTGATTTAAAAACTTCAAGTATATGATACACCCTTTGGAATACAGATAGCACGTAAAAAAGTAAAACCACTTAGTGAGTGATCTAAACTGTCTTCCACTTTTTAGCCTTAATCCATATTTTTAACTGTGTTATTCTTGGATTTAGTTGTCAAATCAACTGTTCACAACCCAGTGTTTGAAGATGGATGGGATAAGCTAGGCAAACTAAACAGAAGGCAAACAGAAAAAGGCATTCATTCTCAAGGGGATTGTCAATTTCGCTTGTCCTTCCTTCTATGACTGCTTTTTCTTCTCTCTTTGTCCCTCTCTCTCTCTCTCTGCCTACTTCTCTGTTAATGTATGATACACTCGGCATATGGCATAGAAATTATGAATAATTATAGAATAAAAAAAGGGAGAAAAAAAATTGTAGTTATTGTTTATTTAAGTGTCTGGTGTCTGTATATCTCAGTGAGAATGGATTCACTTTATCCGTTAATGATTTGATATCCTAAATAGACACAGTGATCGTTCCGCTGTTACCATTAAATTTACTAAATAGTAATAGTACTAGTAGTAGAGTAGTTGTTAGTAATCATAATAGTAATAATAATGTTAATTATTATTTCATATCCGAGTAAAATCATTCCTCTTTTTCTCTGTGTGTGTGTGTATCTCTCTCCCTCTCAATTATTATTATTTTGTTATAAACTTGATATATATTCAACAGCTGTTCTTCGAATAGACAATTTACGCAGGGACTTTTGTTGTGTCAAGCAAACAAGCAAGATATTACCTTCAATGTTTTATTTATCTCTATACTCTAAAGATACACATGTATACATGTGTATGTTATTAGTGTTAGTTATATACACTCACTTTAACTTGTTTTATTATTAACCACTTGTTCTTTAATGGTTAGCAGAGAGAGAGGGAGGGAGGCAGAAATGGTAATAGTAATAATAAAAACAACCGACAATATCAACTTTGTGATATCTCTTTTCTCCTGTTTGTATGCATTAATAGGAAAGAGCATAGTATATATATATATATATATATATATATATATATATATATATATATATATGCAGGGGAGAGAGAGAGAGCAGGAACAAGTCCAAAACTATTTCTGAAAACCATCCTAAGTGGTCGAATAATATGTTTTCCATTCACATGTCATAATGTACACTGATTGTGGATCACTATAATTTGATCGATGTTTTAATATAATATACTCTTTGAATAAGAGATTTAACATTTTATAAAATAGCAGAGTGATAGTAAATCACATCAACACGGGACAATTGTTTAATAATCGACAGCTTGCCTATCTGAGTTGTAAACTTTTCATCCATAGAACGAATACTTCGTTATTTAGAAGCTGTTGTAGAATTAATTCTATGGTGAGTATTTTTCAAGTCCAAAATAGGCCTGATAAGAATATCCACTTGGTAACTGAGATACTTTAAGGATTTATTGTGGTACATGAAAAGTCATACAAATTTAGTACGCTCGCCGATCACGCACATGGTCTGCGGTTGGATCCCCGACTGACGCACTCCTATACCTCGCTAAGTCAGAAATAAAGCTCGAAAGGACGAAAGGTTGGGCGTGAGGCTAGCTACCCCATCCTGTAAAAATAAACACTGCTGCAGAAACGTCAAGCCTCTAGTTTGAAGCCCTATGCTCCACTGGGAACGTGAGGGAATAAAAAAAATAATTTAAAAAAATGCATTCGTAGTTGTCTGTTTAAAGGTGATTAGCTAACTGGAAGACGTGCTGACTAAACTCCACAATCATCAAACTTCATGGCTTGACACTCTGGTTTATATAATTTAGTACTGAATATTTAGTAGTTATAGACTCCTAATTTCATGCTGTCAGTGTTTGTTAACAAAAACGTATTTGCAACTTCACAGTAAGTGGCGCCTCTTTAAAGATTTGAAACAAGAGTCCACCAACATGGGATAAAACAACACTAGAATACTTGATTGACATTTTACTAACGTCTGAGGAGAGACACTGTTCTCAGTAAATCTTTGTGAAACAACTAAATTTTTTTGATGGCAAGATTCGTTAACGCAAAAGTGTGGACGGCTAAATAACCATACTGACGAAATAAAAAGAAGTACTTTGAGATTATACGAGCAATCACTTCAAACGAGAAGTGAAGATCATGCATACAGTGATTAAATAAATAGTGTAAGCGAGTGTATCGCCCCTAATATTAGCTATGATTATACGCTTTTCAAACTAATTCGTGTACGCATATTATACGTTTACACAAGCTAATTTTGCATATGCTTGTCGAATATTTACCATTGTATTATTGAACATTGGTTATATATATATATATATATATATGTACTTTCGCACAATTACATTTGCCTGGCGCTCTTGAAAATTTGATTTCGTCAACAATTTATCTTTTTCACTTGAAACTACACAGTACTTTTGGTACAACTATGGCATTTTCAGCATATAATATCGGTAGCCCAAATTTTGCATGCCAACCATTGATATCAAGTGTGCGTCGGCAGGGGATCGAAACCCGGCGACAGTACTAACCGCTGTGCCACTGACTCACTTGTCTCTTTTGATATAACTTTGTTTGATACGTTGTTAGCACACCCTAGAACATGAAAACTTGGGTGAACTATAGTATTAAGTAACCTATAAGAGACCCAGATTTATTATTAAAGAAAGGCTATACACGTGCAATTAACTTAAATTAATGGTGGGTATCTAAAAACCAACAGTTATAGAGTGATCATTTGAGTTTTCTATGCAGTACAAGTAACTACTAAGTTTTGAGGTGAATATCATCACTAACCGACGTCATTTAGAAAACGATTGAAAGATAGAGAATACTGGACAATTGTTGTGTCCTATTTCAGGATTCTACACCGCCTGACACTCATGATCCCATCGTGGATGGAACCAAAGGCGTTTATGTTGGAATACGAGCACCTTACTATTCAACCAACTGACCGGAATAAACTGGCCTAAAGTTTATTTACCCTGTCGATTTCACTTAAAAATTGACCTCTTTTTTAAATCTGGACCCAGAAAACCCCCTAGATAGATAGATAGATAGATATTTTCGTATCTATCAGACTATAACACATTTTATTGCTTTTCTTTTTGTCAATAGTTAGTAGTTTTTATTACCCTAGTGACAAACTATTGTATGCATAAATGCACTGAGACGCATACACTGGCATAGAAATGAATAGCCTATTGAAAGTAATGTGCTGGTGAAGGTGAGATAAAATCAGCCACTGAAATTTGTTAAGTGTTAATAGCTTTTCTCTATTATAAATACAAACAAAGTGTTTGCACAATTAAAAGGAAAATAATAATTCCCTCGAAAAAATGCATAAAAAGAAATGGTTGGCTATGCGAACAATAAGAATAACAATAGCAATAACTAACGTTTATTTGTTGTGCTATTTCATGCCCATTTTTATTGTGCTCTTCTTTTTTTTGGACTGGTTTTACTGTTTTATTAAGCCTTCAGACTACTTATTACCTCTCACTTCCGCTGTTTTCTTCAGTTTTAATTTCTAAGGTAATTCAACGGTTAACTGTTCTAGGTTAGTTGTGTTTCTGAGCCTACCGAATTGTCTGTCATGAGTCTGACTGTTGAGTTAAATATTTACTGATATAAGTTTTTTTTTATCAGTAGATTGTCGAAGACAGGTATTTCTCTTTAACACTAATTAATGTAGGCAGTGTAAGTGGGGGGGGGGGAAATCTTTCCAACCAATAATTTAAAAGTAGACATCGTGATTATAAGCCTTAGGATTCAGGTCCTGATCACTAATATGAAGAGCCGTCCGTATACACTGAAGTGTTCTGTTCCTTGTTTTTTTTTAGTTAATCAAACAGAGTGAACTGGCTATGTACCTTAGCATAGTCGTAGCAGTAGTTTAAACTGGTAATACCTGTGAAGAAAGTAAATTCTGTTCTGTGCGTCGGTGGCACAGTGGTTAGGACTCTCGCCGACCATGCACATGGTCCGGGGTTCGAGCCCTCACCGACGCACACCTGATATCTATGGTCGGCCTGCAAAATTTGGGCTACCGATATCCATGCTGAAAATTCCATACTTGTACCGAAAATACAGTGTGGAATCAGGCTGTAAATTAAAAAAATGTATTTAATGATGAGTGTTAATGATTTAGCAGAAAATGCTATTTATTCTTATAAAGGCTGTAGCTCAGATAGACAGAAAGAAGGAAAGAAAGCGAATACTTGCGATACTTTATAGAATACCGCTGTGTGAATTAGATGATAACTACAAAATGTAAAATAATTAAATATGATTCCTCAATTGTAAGATGAAGTATCTAGACTAGCCACTTCAAATTGTATCTACCAGTTTAACTGCGCTTGTGATGGAGCGAGTTATATTGGCCATTGCTCCAGGGACTTGATTTTTAGTGCTTAGGAAAATCTCCCAGTATGGCTGAGTAAAGGTGTAGGAAAAACCACGAACAGTTCGATATTAGACCACCTGCCACATAGCCAGCATTGAAGAATTCTTCTCTATCGCCTACCGGGTATTGAATAAATTGCCAAAAACGTCGAGGTACCGCATGCTGCAAACATCAGAGGCTATCGCGATTTGCGTGAAACAACTAGTGCTTTGTAGGCAAGAGAAGCAATTCCGGACACCACTACTGCCCTGGCCTTCAGTAGAGACTATAAGTTGATGAATTTGTATTATTATCTCTTCTGATATTTAGTATACTGTTATGTTGATGCTATTGAGCTGTAATCTATCAACATTATTGATTCGATGTTATTTAAACATCAATGTTGTTCCTGACACTTATTCATTCATTCACTATAATGTGTATATATAACTGTAGAGCCTGATGATGAAGTTATTGAAAAGAGTACTCTTTGTTCAGTAACCATTCTTTTGAAAAGATGGGTGAACCCACAAGCTATGAGTGTAAACTGCAAATTATCGTAGGGCTTTGTAGAAACAATTCACAACTGGACCGAAATCCCTGGTACTATAGTTGTCCATATTTATTAATTTTTAACATGGGAAAGTCTATTCTGCCAGCTTAGAGGACAACTAGTTGAATAATTTTGGAAAGGAAAAAACGCTTATAACACTTTGGTGGACATTAAGGGAGAGTTTCCTGAAACTTGTCATTGTCTGGTAACATAATTTGAAAGATGAGATTACCGGTTATGATTAGAAAGAAGCCAAATCTGCCATTGATGATGGTTGCTCTGTTACCACTTTTTATTTTAGACTTGTACTAATTAGAATATCATTAAAAATAAGACTGAGAAAGGCGTTTTTCTCACCCAGATTTGGAACTTTTAAGAGATGTATGCTTCCGTCCCCTTTCTTCTTATCATTTAGAAGTTTTACAGTGCCTCGTTATACCCATTCATAGTTCTAGAAAATTAAAGAAAGATAAGTAGGATATCTAAAAAGACTACCGAAATATAACAGAACAGAGGTAATCCTTAAGAGGGGTTCATTATCAACAAGTATCAGCTCTGTGTGACCAAAGCACCTATTTCTTCATCGGTAATTCAATCGTTTTCTTTTTTTGAAACTGACCGTTTACTAATTTAATAAAGCGACTTATCAAAAATAACTTATTATCAAGTCGAACTTCTTCACGAACCGAAAATAGCTAGAGGACCACTGAAAATAATGAAACTTTGGACAGCTGTCACGTCCCTAATGGTCAATATTCATCTGTAGCCACCAATGGAAGCTTCGAGTTTCGTCGAAAATGGGAACATGGTTATTCACTGCTCAGGTATTTCAGACTAAGGTGAAACTGATGTGTACTACCTCACAGCAAGCATCCAGTAGTTCTCTTTAAAAAATATTATTAGTCTGTAACGAAATATTTCCTAAAGTTAGTTAAATTTGAATGGGAACATGTTCTTCACTTATTTTAAAGCAAATGTAACTAAGGGTAACTCAGTAAAATAGAATATGAGGTTATATTGTGTGTATTTTGAGATGGCTTTTTTATAGGTCTTGGGGAAACTGAGAAGAGAAGATAAAGATGGCAGTGGTAAGCTCAGGCAGCTGACTTTTATGCAGATGATTGTGGCTCTTCCAGTCTTTTCTCCAACCGGTATCAATCATGATAGTATTTATTGTAAGCATTTTCTTAGTTATTACTATCGATACATGGATATTATAGGTACTTAGCACTTCCGATATTTGAACAAAATGAAGTAGTGATGATAAAATCTCTCAGAGTCAATCTAATTTAGCCAGCAGTATATTAAATACTTTGTTATGTTTTGCAATTAGTTGTGTTCTCTGAGCTGGTTGGTTTAATTGCGGAGCTTTCGTCGTCCTTCTAGGCAACATCTTCATCGCAAGTTTTAGCATAAAATGAACTGAATTAAATTCTCCATGAATGATAGAATTGTGTGTCCTGGTAACTACCATCTTCATGACTAGTAGACGATTTACGTCTGTATTGATCATTTTTTATCGACTTGGATTTTGAACTTTCTCGTTACATAATTTACTTTTTATTAGTTGGTAGATTTGGTCTATATTAACATGGTTTTTAATTGCATATTCGCTTGAGTACCAGGCTTCTAGGAATTCTCTGGCACTTTTGGTATTTCCTCTGTTTAAAATTTCGACATTATCCCAATCAAACTGATGTCCATAATTATCCACATGCATTGGTTTGAAAGAGTTTATATCATGCCTTTTCACAGCCAATTTGTGTTCCCGGTTTCTGATTCGAAGGCGATACCCACTTTGGCCAAGGATATTGATATTTACATAATGTTAACATCATTAAAAGGAATAGTTCAGAAAACAGAATACAAGCCAACATCTTCCATATCTTCTCAGTCAGTTCTCACCAAGAAATATGTTGGGACTCTGTGTTATGGACGATCCTAGTCACTGAACTATTTGAAACGTATTTCATTTTAAATTATCCATATTTCTTGTGAATATTATTATTATTGTTCCCTTGGGTTCCTAGTGGAACATAGGGCTTCAACTGCACGTCGTCACTTGCTTCCTCCTTCTTCTGCTGTACTTTTCACCTGAATCCATGTTAGTCCATATTCTTTCAACTCCTCTTCACACGATCTCCTCCATGTCACCCTTGGACGTCCCACACGCCGCTTCCCTTTTGGGTTCCACTCGAGGGCTTGACGCGCGATGTCACCCAGCGGCCTCCTCAGCGAGTGTCCAATCCATCTCCACTTTCTCCTGCATATTTGTTGGGTGATTGGTTCTTGCTTTGTTTGTTCCCATAATTCCTTGTTGGTGAATCTTTCCGGCCCAGCCATCTGATCTTCAGTAGAGAGCGAAAACAGTTGTTAATAAAGGTCTGCAACAGGCTGTTGGAAATATTCTTTGTGACCCTCCCGACAAGTTTCTGATCCGTATAGAAGAACTGACTTTACGTTTGTATTGAAAATCCGAATTTTGTTGGTGATGCTGAGTGACGAAGATTTCCAGATTGATTTCAGGTTGATGAATGTGTTTCTCGCTTGCCTTCCCGATTCTCGCTCGATTTGACATCTTCGTCCGTTCCGACTGCCTGTAGTAGAGACAATGCTCAACGTTAGATAGATGAATGAAGTCACCTCTTTCGAATCCCTCCCGTTGATGGTGATTGACGTTGGATGTTGTTGCTGTTGTTGGTTGGTTATTTTCATAACCTCCGTCTTGTTCACCTATGTTCACCTGGAGTCATGTATTCGCCGACTGCTTCTTCGACCAGTTTGTCGGTTTTCGCTTGTAAGTCTTCAATTTTGTGACAGTGACATCAAACATAAATCATCCACGCACGAAATCCAGGTCTTCTAGGTTCTCCGCGTCGGTCGGTCCAGGATATCCCTGTCCCGTTTCTCGTTTCCCACTCACTGTCTGACACATAATCCAGTCAGTCCACCACAATTACGAATATCATTGGTGGGTGATAATAAGCCAGCACCCTTGTCTGACTCCTGTGTTTACTCCAAACGCCTCGCCTCGCCGAGTGAGTTTTCCGTTGTGGATCACTTGACATGTGCCATCCTTGTCGTACAGCTAGCTGTTGAATAAGGTGGATGAATATTTGTGGTACGCTGTAGTACTCGATTAGTTTCCAAATTACTTCACGATCAACGCTGTCGAAGGCCTTCTCAGAGTCTATAAAGTTGGGGTAGAGGTTTGATTGATGGCCATTCCATGCTTTGTTCTGTGATGATGATGCGTAGAGTTTCAATTTGGTCAGAACATGATTTGCCTTTCCTAAATCCAGCTGGTTCTGGTCGGAATTCTGTATCCATTGCGTCCTTTGTTCTCTCCAGGATGATGCGACTCAGGATTTTACTTGGCGTCGACAGGAGCATGATCCGTCGTCAGTTCTTGCGGAGTGAGGCGTAAGTCGCTCTTCTTTGGTAGTTTCACGAGGTAACCTTTCCTCCAATCAGTAGACACCTTTCCCTCCTTCCAGAATTTTTTTCAATGATGGAGTCAGCATGACTGCTGTCGTCTCTGGGTCCGCTTTCAGTGCTTCAGGGGGTATTCCATCTGGTCCAGCTTTCAGGAGCCTGATTGCATTCAGAACTTCAGCTCTCGTTGAGGGATTGGTGTCAACTTTCAGTTTTGTGTGCGCTGATGTTGGTATTTCTGGACGGGTTGCAGGTGATGGTCGGTTCAAGAGTCCTTTGAAGTGATCCGCCCATTGTTTAATCTGTTTTTCTTCCTTGGTTAGTGTATGTAGACTTAAATGAATATCGTCTTCTGACTGGCGAAATCAGCATTATGGAATCTACATTTCTTGAGTATATTCAGATATTCTTATTAGTTGTAGGTGTTTGGTTTTGAATTACCCGGGAAGCTTAATCTTCTTGTTTGAATAGCTGAATTTGATCCGTATATATAACTATGACTGAGTGACTACTACTAAATATTTTCTTATTCCTTCGCGTTCCCAGTGGAACATACGGCTTCATGATATAGGCTTGAAGTTTCAGGGGTTGCTAGTGTCATGCCCAGCCTTTCCTCTTTACCACCTATATTTCTGGCCTAGAGAGGTAAATGAATGCGTCGGCCGGGGATCGAACCCCAGACCATGAGCATAGTTGGCGAGCGTCCTAACCGCTGTACCACTGAGGCATCGCTATTATATTACCGAATGCGTATTTACATATTTCACATTTGTGTCATATATTAAAGGCGACAAAATACTATCTGTGAAAGGAGCAGATTTCCCAGGGTAAATTTAACACATTTCTGGTTCTTGTGCTGCTTTTGATTTAACAATCAATGACACATATATGGTGCGGAAAATCATTCAAGTAGTACAAGAATAAAATAGCATCTTGTTAAATTTTACTCATTAAATTTTGCCCAATAATAACAACTGATATGTCAATTTAAAACCATCACGTAGTTAAAACAAATGAGTTGTGATCAGAAAACCACTCTAGCAGTTTACTTTTAAAATTTTAAAATAACAATTACACCTTTCTTTTCATTGTTTAGCTGTAAAATAAAAGGAGAGCTTGATAATTAAACAGAATTCATAGAATGTAACTTGATTGAGTACTGTGCAGCGTATAAGTGTACAATTATCGTGCTCAGAGGTAAAACCAGAAAAATACGAAAAAAAGCGGATCTGTTTAACTGGAACTGTAAAAAAAAACAAAAGCAGAAAAAAAACACAGTAACAATGCTAACAAATGAAAAGGAGCATAGAAAAGAATAAAAGCAGCCTAATGTGAATGCATGCATCTATTGATACTCAGCAACTGATCATATATATATATATATATATATATATATATATATATATATACTTATAATTATTGCTCAGACACTTGACGGTGGCACAAAATCATATACGGACACACAAAAATAGTAAACAAGGGACTAAAAGTGAACTGCATTCACAATGAAGAGATAATTGCTTTGCTATTCAACTACAATACAATGTTGTATAAAAATAGCGAAAGAAAAAACGGTATTGTCTGCATTTATTGGGTTCAGCTTTTTGTTTTTTAAGTGATCACTTTATCAAGAGTAAAAATATATACAATCATAAAAACTCAACTCCAAATACTTCGTTTTTTTTCAATTACAGTGGTGTTTTCTTATCATTTTTGTTATGCTGAGAATAAGTCTTAGTAACACAACATTTAAAAAAAGAAGTTTATTTGTGTCTGAAGTTACAACCACAGTCAATTGAACAAGATGGATTTTATGTCTTCTATATTAGTTAACCGATATTACTGGATTCATGAAGAGGTGAACAATGGAAGCATACAATACTTGAGTGCATATTTTATAATAATGAGGGATATTCATTAATCAGCAATTAGTGTGATAGTATATGTGATAGTGATACTTGACATTTCTTAAGAACCAAGAAAACGTATCTCAGCTACATTAGCTACAGTTACTAACATATGGGCAAAGTTAAACTTTAAGCACCACCAACTAACTAATACCAATCGGTGAATGTCCTCGAACCCACCAATCGCGTGAAGGAGCCATTTTTGTGCATGGAACACATGTATTTATGAAAATGCATAAAAACTGTATACACGTGTTACAGAGGATACTTTTCTCTCACATTTGATAAAAATACCTATCAGTTTTAGGTTGGAGTATCAACAGAGTACAACTCCATTGTGAGGGTATAATTCATTTTGATAAAGTCTCAGTGTTATCCAGTAACATTTACTGGACAATAAACTGTGTTCGAAACGTCATCAGTAAATAGTACTGTATAACACAGGGAGACTTTATCAGAATAAATTTTACCCATAATGGAATTATACTCTACCAAAGTGTACAAGTTCTATTCTTATATCAACAGAGTAATTTAACCACATTCTGTGCATGTAATTATTTGGGTTTTCTAACCCTGACAATAAGCTTAATCTTCCTTAAAACTAGCCCTGACGTGAAAATATACCTGAACTAACCCTAATCCAATTTGAACTAACCTTAATGTAACCTTTAGTAGGTTAACCTAACCCTAACTTGTCCTTGGCTTAAACCGTAACCTAATCTTTCCCAAACCTAAGTTGAAAATTCCCGGATATCCCATTTAATAATCTAACACTTCGATGAGCATGTTTAACTGATGATGACACACAACATTACTTACCAGGTTTCACTAACTTGCTCAGTTAGTGTTTCAAGGTCATTGGTGCGGTCGCACTCCATTGGTAGTTAGTGGCGCTTCAAGTTTAACTTGGCCACATATGCTTTTAACTGAGAATGCTGAGTGATTTAAAACAAAACAGAAAAAAAGCCGGAGATCTCAAATTATACTGAACTATGAATTCTTCGCATAGTTAGTAATAGTTGCAATAACACTGATACAAACAGTAAAATCTTAAACTAAGTCCTTACAGGATATAATACGATTTTGAAAAGCCTCAGAGTAGTTTACTTTAAAACTGGTCGTAATTATAGAGTGTTTAGGAGTTATTCAGTCAAATAATTTGTGTGCTAATATTTGCAAAGTAGAATGTTTGTCACCGGATGGAGTTTTGCACGTTGCGTTTTGCAAATGGAGTACAAATCTTGAAATCTGTCTTCTAAACATTAATGATGGAAAAGTTAAGCAGCTAGCGGTGATATTTTAGCACAAGACAACATATATATTATTTATTATTATAACATCCTTTAATTCCTAGAGGAACATAGGCTTCAGCCGCGCGTCTCCATTGCTTTCGGTTTTCTGCCAACGTTTCCACCTGGCTCCAAGTCTGCCCACATGCTTTCATCTCCTCTTCACATTACCTCCTCCAAGTCACCCACACACACTGACCACCAACTCGCCGCTTCCCTTTCGGCCTGGTTCCACTCGAGCAATGGACTGTCTAGTGATGTCACTTGATGGTTCGTTTTCTCTGAAAATGGCCACAATCCAATTCACCTCCATTTCTTCCTGCTTATTTGTTTCACAATCGGTTCCTGGTTGGTTCGCTCATTGCCAGAGATCCCTGTTGCTGATCGTTTCTGGCTGGCCATCTGATCTTGAGTATTGAGCAAAGACAGCTGTTAATGAAGGTCTGTAGTTTGTTCGAGATGCCCTTTATGACGCGCCAAGACAACATATATATATACACAAGAATAAAATTAAACCACAGTGAACAAGTACAATTCCACAATAGACTTGTTCATTTTGTATGGCACAAAGTAATACAGTAATTTTCAGTGCTATATATGCAGTTAAATAGTCTAACAAACCAAACGGCCACTATTGCTGTGTTTAGAGCACTGTCTTTCAAGACTTACTTTTATAACTTTACTACTATTTTCAAATAACATGGAACCACTTTCTCGCAAAAACGTCATAACGCCAAATTTATTTACCAGTCAATGACTATATTCAAAACGATGCTACTTACAAAGCATAGTAAGTAGATGAAGAAATAAATCTAAAATTTGTGAATAAATTGGCTGTCAAATTATCTTGGGATAAGGCTGTTGTTAGCATATCCAAATATGAGCAGACACAAATTTTAGTACTCAAAGGACTTTAGTTATATCTAGTAACTGGTTTAGCATTTGACTGATCTGAAAACATCGTTAGTTAATAATGATGGTATCTAATGCTGACTGATCATGTTCATGATACGTATTCTGTAAAATCGGTTAATTTGCCCTTTGTGTATATATTTTTCTTTATTTAGCTGCTGTAAGAACAGGAAGAGTACATAAAGAAATGAAACGCTTAGGATCAAGACATCAAAATATGTGTGAACATTCAAATATCAGTCGTTCTTTCCCGAATCGTAGCAATTATCCAACTACAGATAATTTACAGAGGAACAGACTGAAAAGGACAACGCATGAAGTAAATTGTAATCCATTCAATGAAACTTTTAAAAGTAAGTGACCGTTGGTTACAAACTTTACAGTATTATTCAGCTTTTAATATTGTCATAATCTTGTGTAAAAGAGACTAAGTAATTATAATAATATTTCCTGTCTTTAAATAAATTCATATTTTTCTAGTATTGGTTTTGTAGGGACTTTTTTTGCTTGATTGGTTGGGGGATTTCATCATGAGCTGACACCAAGCCAAGAACCATTAGAAAACCAGTCAGGGAATAGTGGACAGCTGTTTCGTCAGCCTAGTTTGCGGCTCTTCAACAGTACGCACCCACCACCAGGGTTCGAACCCAGGACCTCCTGGTTACAAGGCTAGCGTGCTCGTAGACCATTAAGCCAGTGGGTACCTATCCAATGGCTACTCTATGAATTCTAACTTCTGCCACTTCGTGACATAGCGCGACCAATTCGCAACGTCTTCTTTGATGAATTACTGCCTTACCTTCAACCTGCCATACTCTACTAGTCACTGCTTCCGGCTAGATCCCCCGGTAACTGCCTGAACAGAGCCTGTCGCTAGTAAGCATCAGATCAATTTTCAAGTACTGGTTTTGTAGGACGAAGCAGCTGTCTAGTACTTCCAGGTTTTCTAACGGTTCTCTAAATGATACTACCTCATGATGAAATCCTCCAACCAATCAAATTTTTCTGTTAACCATCGTGTAACCAGTCATTTGTTGTACAGTGATCATATCATGCCTAGTGAAATTCATAAGTATGTAACAAACTAAAGCATTTCCAATGGAAGGAAAAAATTTGTTAGAGCGCCGTCTCACTATCTCTTATTAAAGATAACAGTTTTTTCCTAGTAAATAACTATTATCTTTGTGGACTACATTGAATGCGTAGTGAGGTTCTATAAATAAACGATGGTAACATAAGAAGTCTACGATATTTAGTAACATTTAGTAAGCTATAAACTCATCTCTGTAAAAGAAACAGATAATATTTACAGCATTGTTGAAGGTACATGAATATCCCTGATGAAACTCTGTAAGCTAAAATATTAGTTATTTTATTCGATTGCTTTGTGATAGAAATGATAGAAAATGAACTTATGAGGTATGCGAACTATCCTGCATAGTGCGAAATAAAAGAGTGTGCATAAAATGTTGTCGAATTGTAAAGACTTAGTTTACAGTTGTTATTCTGTTGCTTTTTTTGAAGATACTGCAAAATATGTGTTTAGAAAATCTTTTTAAGGGAGCCTTCATGATAGTGTAAGCTACTTTTATTGTAGTACTCTTGAATTCAACCATCGCCAGCCATTCGATTTATGAAAATCAGATGTGGATATTAAGAAATATCTAATTGCAGTCCATTTGAAAAAATTCAGGTGGTGCTTTTTAATCGTTTACTTGTCGTATAGGCGGATATTTTTATGGTAAGGATTAACTCATAACTATTTCTACAGATGCGACAAACCTCTATGTCGGTCAAAAAAGCCTGATAAAGTAAATCCTATGGACAACAATTACCGTGCCCTGTAATCCAGTCACTTTTATAATTCAAATCAAGCCTATTGACTTAATGGCTTAATGTCAAAATGCTTTAGACAGAATTTCACAAACTATTGTACAACAAAACTTCAGTAAACAGGTATCACTGTGTAAAGAAGTTAGTCTGCTAGCATAAAATGATGCTAAGAAATGTGTTATTCAAATGACCACATAAATCCTTTCGATTTTTAAAAATACATGGGGAAAAATAATCAGAATTATCTATGGTCTTTGACCCACTGTTAAGAGTCTCAGGTCTCCCAATTCTATGAGGAATAAGCTGATTGGTTATAGTGCAGTCGTGGAAACTCTTATGACTTGGCTTTCTGATCATAAGAAGTATTGGCAGTGTACTCCGCTAGACCATTACTTACATTCACTAGTTCACTTTAAATAATTACAGTACCTGCATCCTTCAATTAGAACAGTGTTACTAAGCGTTTTACCTTTCGTTTCACCTATTTCCAAACCTCTGACTAGAATGACAGAAATATATAGAATTTTAACTAGTCAAATGTCCTCCAGGTCTTTATAGTGAAATCACTGTATAGCTGAAGGGAAAGAAATCTTGTTTAGAGCATTGTATATTACATGGAATGTATAGTTATCAAGTTGTTTAATCCTAAAAATGTTAAGAGTATACTGTATACAGCAACTGGATTAATGCCTTCTTTGTATGAGTTAGATGCAACTAACTTGATAACCAGTTATGTGCCAATATAACAAGGTATTAGTTCCATCTACGAAAACTGTTCTCCAAGCGCTGGTTAGTGGAGTAAAGTTTCAAAGCTGTGATGCAATTTTTGAAGATAAAATAATAGGAACTTCTTTTTTTCTTTTTACAGTATTTTCTTTGCTACTCAATATAGTAACAGTTTATTTATGCCATTCGGGTTACTTTCAAGTAGTTAAAAGTGCAAACAAATAATTATTTTCCCGAGAACTGGTTGGTTAACAAAGAATTATATTTTCTCTTCTAGAACAAAACACAATGGTGACACGATTTTCTCCACCAGTCTTAATCAGAGAACAGTTAACTCCAATCCCTCCAGAGACATCGAATACTGGAGATAATATAGCTACAAAACCATTAAAACTGCCAAGATTATCTCAACAAATTAATGAGAAATCATTATCTCCAAGTGAAAGTTCCATCAATTCTTTTGGATCAATTAACGATACGAATGGAATTGGTTTTTCACCGTATGAATCAACTTATTTACTGTCTTCGATTAATGAAGCTTATGCAAAGTTATTGGCAAGACAAGCATGGCTTGATAGGATGACGTTTAATAGTATTCATACCTCTTCTTCTACTACTACTACTGCAACAACAACACTAATGACTACAACCGCAACATCCAGTTCAATGATATCGAATACTACAACATCTGCTTCCCCTTTTAAAGGAAGTATTTATTCGGATAGTTGTAACACAGACAGAAATAAACTTATGAATCCTGTTTATAATAGTTCACAAGTAAAAGACAATTGTATTTCGAATTCTACAGAAGTTTTTTCGCCTGTCTCCTTTCTTTCAACATTTTTGCACAGTAATAATACTAACAGTTGTAAAACTCCAATTCCTAATAATTCTTCTCATGAACAAAAAGATATCAAACCTAACATTTCATATCCTCCTGTTCTGAACCCAAAATCTTTTGGGACGAATCCACACTTTGTGAAAGACACATGTCATGACATAGATTTATCTAACCGCGTTAATAACAGTCAACAAAATCATCTTAACTATCCTCAGAGTATTCCATTCAGTACTAGTACAACTTATAACGGGTTATGCCAACCGAATGACATTTCCAACTCATTATTTTCATCATTTTTATATTCGGCCATGACATCAATGTTAAACTCAACAAGGTACAACATACCTGAGAATAAAAGTAATACTACATCACCAAGTCATTCAAAGTGGGAAGATCCTAATTATTGTCATTATTATAATGCATTTACAACGTTTCTCTCTGGAATGCTGAATGCTTCAAGTATGCAGTCGCAAGTTTCAACACCGAAAAAAGCACACACTATTACCAATAATAATAATAACAGTATTGGTGGGAATAATTATTCAAATTTCGATGAAATAAAATGGAAGGAACTTATTAATGACAATAATATTGCTCCTAACTTTAACAACGAGTCTATAGATGTGGATATGAAGTTGAATCGAATGGATAATTCTCAAAAGTCATCAAATAATGTACTCAGTATTGATCATTTGTTAGACCTAGATACAGACAGTGCTTCGAATACTACGCATAACAGTGCTACTCACAAGTCTAACAATATAACCCTGGCATCAGTGAATGAGTGCAAGCCGAACTATACAAATACAATGATTAATCCTATGAATAGACACAATTATCTAAATTATTTTCCTCAAAACATGCCAGATCCTTTGTTATTTAAGTCACTTTTAGCTCGCCATTTCAGTGAAAATAAATTGTTTAGAGTTTGAAACTACAGGAACAGGAATAGCACGTGTAGACGTATTCAGAAAAAAAAGGTAACAATCAATGGCAGCACATATGGTCTTTAGTTGTTTACTTTCCTCTTAACATACATAAACTACTATTTAATGTTAAAATGCACAAACACACAATTTTGAACTGTGTTATTTATTACTTTACCTCATATATATACATGAAGATTTACTGTACACTGACTTGATATATTATGTAATAAAGCTGGCTTTGGCACTTTTGATGTATGCCTTCTTTATCTGATAGAAATTTATAAAATACTAACTTTAGGTCTCTGAGTCTTTTATTTTCTAGTAATTGTCAGTAGTCATTGAAAATAAGCAGCTGGTAAAAATATTAAGGCTGATAATTTTTCGATTAGTAGTCAAAGGCGTCAAAAAAGTTCAAATGGTTCAAGGCAGTTGGCAGGAAGCCTTGGACCTAGGTTTCCTGCTAGCCAGCTATCTTCAGCAAAGCGTATCTTCAACTTTGAAGGAACAGGTCATGTCCCTTCTGAGATTTGAACCCGTGTTGCCCAGTGCTGCAGTCAGAAACGTTACCACTGAGCTATTCGGGTTCGCGATTGACCTCCTTTGATTGGACGCTAGTAACTAGTGTGATGTGTCTAGTCTTTTCTTTGGTGCAGACTGAATTCTGTTAGTCAGGTTCGAATCTTAGAAGGGACATGAGATCCTTCAAGGTTGCAGATACGCCTTGATGACGAGTACTAACTAGGCCGAAACCTGGGTCCAAGGCTGCTTGCTGATTGCCTTTAACCATCTACTATCATCAAACCAATGTGCATCGTGATGGCGAGCTACCTAGAATGGTGGCCACACTGCAAACATGACTAATAGAATTCAGTCTGCACCAAAGAAGGGACTAGACACATCACACTAGTTACTAGTGTTCAATCAAAGTAAAAAAACTTATTTGTCGTTACAGTAATATTGAAAGCAGAAATAAACATTACTGCTAGTGGATTATTTTTGACTAACTGTCAGTTAAGTACTCGAGACTATGTAAGTTCAATAAAAATGAATGAATAAACGAGATGACAATAACTTAAGGGAAATGTCACTGAGGGAGCCATATTTATTCAGATTAACAAGAAATTCCTTGTAAGCTTTGTGACAATTATAGCTAGAGAAAGAAAGTAGACAGATCAGAAGTATCTCTTGTAAACTAATGATTTCTTCTCTTAACGACGGACATATATCATGAGCTAATAACTTTACTTGTTGAAAATTTAGTTATCACAATTGAATTCTTGGTGAGTAAACTCTATTCACGAAAAACCAAATGAAATTAAAAACAGATTTTCAATTTCTTTACTACCTGTTGAACCGGTGGTATTCTTGTTTTGTAAAGAATTTTATGATCTGCATAGATGAAAAAAATTAATCAGCTTCATACTAAGCAATTCTTTCTAATATAACCGTCAGTAATAAAGTATTAATGATTGGATGATATTTTGAGTACAGTTTATTTATCACTTTGTAGATTAGCGCTTTAAAATCGATAAATCGGACGTACTTATTGCTGATTAAAATAAGACCTGTGTGAAAATTTACGGAACACGTTGTGGTGTTCAAAAGGATTTTAAACGACGACCACTGCATCAATGGATATGAGCATACACTCTACTACACATTTAAAACCTGTTTTTTTTCATGTTTCCCTTAGCTAGAAGTGATTCCATCTACTTTAAACGGGACTTGGACATCAGTAGTCTACCAAATCTCAGGTTGGAAATGTAGTCTTTCACATAAAGCGCAACAAAGCAACAAAATCGAATATTTTGACACCACCGTTTTTTAAAGATGCTGGTAGTGAATACTTGACTGGGTTAACTAACGTACTAGGTAGTTACATCAGATTTATGCAGATCGTTAATTATCTCATGTTATAAGGAGGTGGATACATCTCCCAGTTATAAGTAAAAGGGAAATAAGCTTAGCTAACATAGCATCTAGGAGCCCGTATTCATAGTTAACAAAGGCTAAGTAGGACTCCAGGAAACCGGATAGGTTTCGAACACTGATCAGACGTAAACTTTCTATGGGCTATGAAACAAGGATTCTTATCCGCGTTCAGCACTTGACATATTCTTAGCCTTAGGCATGTATTAGTCTTTGCTAATTTAGCTGTCCTATGTTAATATTTGTCCGTGAAGTAAGTGCTGAAATAGTATATTGCACTAGTCAGACCATAGTACTAAAACTCGTGCAGTAGTGTGACAGCTTGTGAGGAGTTATCCTTCACTTTCTCCAGTGGAACATAGGGCCTCAAGCTAGTGGCTTGAAGTTTCTGTATCAGTGTTAATTCTACAGGATGGGGTTGTTAGCCTCATGCCCAACCTTTCCTCTTTACCAGGATTAATTCTGGCTTAGAGAGGTAAAGGACTGCGTCCTGTGGCCGGGGATCGAACCTCAGACCATGTGCATAGTTGGCGAGAGTCCTAACCATTATGAAAAGGTAATAACAGTATAATGTGCTATAGCTTATATTATGCCAAAGCTAAGTTGATTTCCTGAAAATATGTATTACGGAACTATATCGGGGCTTTGTTTTCACAATCAATCAACAAAGTAGTGATTAATGATTGGTATACAGTCAGTTAACGGACAGTAGACAAATTACTCGTGGTTGTGGTGGTGGTGGTGACGGTATCAGTGGTAGGGATTTCAAAAAGTTAATTAATTATTGTACAGTTCGTTCATATTATTTTATGAAAAGATGAAGTGTACTTAAGATCAAGTGATAACATTTTAAGATGAAGTTTAATATGAATTTTTGTTATGAACGGAAGAATATTAATCGAAAAAAATGATTTATGATTCAGGAAAATAACATGGTCTGTCAAGTTTTACATTTATCTTGATCAAAAGCTGATGGTATAAAGAATTTTACTGACGAGTATTTAGTGTCAGTTAATCCGTAATACGAGCTTAGCATCATTATGTTTGGTGAAACCATTGACACTAGCTTCAGTAAGAGATGAACCGTTTTTTCTCATTTAAGAGATAATTATATTTCCGAATCGTTATCAGATTGTATTTTAGTTGACCACTGTTTCAACTGATTGTCAGATTCTGAGAAATGCTATCGCATCTTTCGAGTTTTTATTCTGGTAGCTTCATACTGCTGCATCAATCCAATTTGTTCCCCCAGATTATCTGAGATTAGAGAGATCTAGTGTGCCAGTAGTGCAATGGCGGAATGCGCTCGTCAATCACGCATGCAGTCCGAGCTCGATTCCCAGCCGATGCACTCTTAAACCTCGACTAGTTTACTAGCTGGGAGTTGAGTATGAGAATAGCAGCCTCAACTCCCATAAAACACGCCACTGCAAGTGCAGTTTCAAAGCTGAAGCTTGAAGCTTCATGTCCCACTCGGAACGCAAAGAAATTAAAATAAACAGGTCAAAGTCGCAGCGTTGAATAGTTTTATGAGCACAGAGTACTTTCGCTACTGAAACTAAAGTCGTTAATCGACTTTAAAGTAATTTTAAGTACAATTCAACACTGAATTAATATCTTGTATTGTTTCGCATTATGTTGACACTTACGTCCATGAACAGATTTCCATAGTTAGTTTTCTCTTTTACATTTATGGAATTCATAGATATTTTTGTTGTCGATTTGAAGCTTGTATTTTTTATTTACTCTTTTCCAAAATACCAAAAGTACCATTTGTATACTAAATTAAAGTTCTTAAAGGAGAATGACCAATTCATCCATTTGTAGAATCACTGTTTCAAAAATCACTCCAGAAATCAGCAGCCTAAGAAGTCTTCTTTCTTTTCTTTAGAACACCTAGCGGTTGTTTAGCTTTCATTATGCAAAAGAATTAATTCTATTTCATTACTTCACTAGACAAAATTTGTTACAAATAAAATTCAAAGCGAAATCACACTGAATGTAAACACATTCTGTCATTTTTCTTGTTGGCATATTCATTATTTCATTCTTAAATCTACTTGTTGAGATGAGTTAGTTTCCGTTACGATTGGTGAGTTTTCACAATGCTTTTTAGCATACTATCTAAAAGCACCTTATATATTAAAGGAAGTGATAAAAAGGGGGGAATATCCTTCTTCTACATTCTCGCTGAATATGAAGCTTCATTAGCTTAAATTAGTTCCTTCTCTGTTGAGCTTTTAATTTCAAAAATATGAATCATTATTTATTATTATTGTTCCCTTGGGTTCCTAGTGGAACATAGCGATTCAACTGCACGTCTCCACTTCCTTCTGTCTTCTGCTGTACTTTTCACATGCATCCATGTTAGTCCGTACTCTTTCAACTCCTCTTCACACGATCTCCTCCATGTCACTTTTCCACTGACGTCCCTCTTACCGCGTGCTTCCCTTTCGAGTTCCACTCGAGCGATGCCCTGTCGCGTGCGCGATGTCACCCAGCCGCCTCCTCAGCCACGAGTGTCCAATCCATCTCCACTTTCTCCTGCATATTTGCTGTTGGTGGGCGATTGGTTCTTCTTTCGTTTGTTTGTTCCCATAGTTTCTAGTTGGCGATTCTTTCCGGCCCAGCCGGCCATCTGATTTTCAGTATAGAGCCAGTGAAGATAGTTGTTGATGATGGTCTGGTGTGCAACAGGCTGGCTGTTGGAAATATTCTTTGTCACCCACCCGCCCGCCCGACAAGTTTCTGATCCGATCCGTATAGGAGAACTGACTGACTTGACGCTGTTTGTATTGAAAATCCGACCGAATTTTGTTGCTGATGCTGGCTGAGTGACCAGATGCTGATTTCCAGATTGGTTTCAGGTTGATGAATGTGTTTTTCGCTTGCCTTCCCGATTCTCGCTCGATTTGACATCCTCATCCGTTCCGACTTCCTGTAGTTGAGACAATGCTCAACGTTAGATAGATGAATGAAGTCACCTCTTTCAAATCCCTCCCGTTGATAGTGATTGGCGCTGGATGTTGCTGCTGTTGTTGTTGTTGTTGGTTGGTTGGTTATTTTCGTAACATCCGTCTTGTTCACCTATGTTTACCTGGAGTCCTGTCTTCAGTGTCTGCTTCTTCGACCAGTTCGTCGGTTCTTGCTTGTAAGTTTTCAATTTTGTGTGACATCAAACATAAATCATCCACGCACGAAATCCAGGTCTTCTAGGTTGTACATTGTACGAACATTCCACGTCCCCATCCTTATTTTTGATTTCATCGAAAGAAGGCACATCGGCTGACTGGCTTCCCGAAGGCTTTCACCAGCCTGAGTCATTTCACTTCCCCGATTCAAGTGAGAAATAAGGTTATTGTTTATATTTTTAGTATTTTTAATATATTTTTGAGCTGAAGTTTCTGTAGCAATTTGTTTGAGTTTTGGGGGTGGAGTTGCTAGGATCACGCCCTAACTCTCCCTCTTTATCCGGGATTGGGACCGGCTAGAAAACTAGAGAGCTAGTAATCTAGGCGAGGTTATGAATGATTAGCTATGAGTAAATCTTGGTCTTCTAACTTGCTTCACTTCACTCTGAAGCCAACTGAACAGATTCTGAGAAACTCCTCAGTGCTTATCAATTTTTCCTTCTTTTACGCAGGATTTAACTCTGAGCACTTTGTATTTTAGTTGTTATAACTATGTTCTATTATCCTATAATTAACTCTATAATACACTCAAGAACTGTGAACCTAAATTTTCTTTTTCTTTCTGCCGACTAATATAGATTCATGTACAATTGGTGGATGGTGGCTAGCAGTGGAATCCAGGATGCGCATTTAGATAGATTCATTACTTTCGACCACTATATTTCTTTAATAGCCTACACTACAACAGTAGTCGAATGTTAGGAGGAAATTAAGGTGGACATGAAGGGAGTTAACGAAACGAAAAAATGTTTTAAAAAGAATCATAGATCCAAATCAGTAATTTTGCGAACAGCTATATTCAGTGACCATTCGATGACATTCTAGGTGCATAATCTAGTTGAACAGTGAATCAGTAGTACCAGAAACAGGTGACTGGCAGAACATATTTAAAAAGTCAACTGGAAACCAGTCTACTTGAAATCACAAAAATCTGTATTGATTATGACTTTAACAAGTAAGTGACCAGTGTTCAACTCATTTCAGATACAGAAAAATGTATGTAGAAAGTCTATAGGGAATAAAATCGACAAGGTACCATTGCAATGTGTGTCACCTTGATATGATTATGAGCAATAAATTGTGCTCGAAACGTCATCAGTAAACATTACTGTATAACACTGTGAGACTTTATCAAAACAAAAATTTACCCATAATGGAATTATACTGTACCACAGTGCACAAGTTTTATTCTTATATCAAGAAAGAAGCTTAAGGCATAGGATGCAGGGTTCACAGCATGCTGCACGAGGATAAAAGGAACTGATGAGTAACTTGAAGCAACGATGGAAAGATGACACTAAGTTAAGGAGGAGAAATAAATCCCCCAGAAAACACAGCAACTTCAAATACACATACAAAAATACTGAAAAAGAAAAAATTATATATATATATATATCTTGGGATTAACCTTACTTTCAGTGTGTTTTATTTTATCCTAACGCTATACTGACTGTTGCATTTATGCGTCTTCCCCATATATTATACACCGGATGTTACAAAAGGATATTCCTGAGGGCTACAGAAAATTACTTCGAATACGTACTACAAAGGAGAAAAAGGTAGAACAAGAGGTGTAGATTGAAGCTAAATACCACATTCAAAGGCCTACACACGCAAAACTGTTTTCAAAATTCATTAGATGTGGTTCAGCGCGATCTGTTTACACAAAACAACTGTTAATTGAGAAGGAAGCAAGACGAAGTAGTCAAAAGTCAGTAGAATGATGGAAGACTAGGGAAGTGAAACTAGCAACGGTGAAATTACCAAAAAGAGAAGAGTTAAGAGAAATATCCGCTAGATAAATTATCACAAAACATCAATGAGCACGATGGTGAGATTGGGAATAAAAGCCCTAAAAAAAAGAGAAATCCAAGCTGAGACAGCAACTAAACTATCAAGATCTATTCAGTTTTCACGAAATAATTTATAGCGCTTATTAAAAGTAAGTAAAACTTACAGTGATTAAGTCAGAGAGTTCATAACAGTTACCTCGACTAACCGGTTTGCATTTGAGGACGCAAATTTTCATGCGTCTACTGTTCAACAGTAGTTACACAATGGGAATGCTACTCGTTGTAGTGAATGTCCAACAAGTGCTACAACATTTCACAACCGACATTTTAGTCAGTCAATAAGGAAAAAATCATTATTCTATGCTTGTTTCGGTTTTCGAATGTCGTGAAGATACTCTGTAGCTTTTTCAACCTTATACAGAATTGTGTCAGTCCAAGTTTTCTTGCGGGAGGGTGGGTGGGTAGCGAACCACTACACGGAAGGAAAATGGACGACAAATGGAATGGCGCCACAATGGACAATCCATGTATGTAAGGAGGTAATAACTACACCAGCATCAATGAAGTTGTTCATAAATGCGAAGAAAACAAATATACACTTATATGAATTCTATTTTCACAAGGCTGATTAGGTAAACACGAATAATACTCTACCTATTTTTCTGAATTGGCCAAAATCTTATATTTTCTATAGTTTGGTTTGTAAGGGTTAGTTACATTTTTTACGAGTTGATCACGGATTGATATCAGTTAGAGAACCATTGAAAACCATCAAGGAGTACTGGATAGCCGTTTCATCCTAGTTTGGGAACCATCGGCAGTACGCACCTACTGGGATTCGAACCCAGGACCTGATGCTCGCTAGTGAATTGCTACAGCATGGAGTTTCCTGGAGTTCTAGTGAGAAGTCGTGACCAGTGAGGTTCATCCAGATGTCACGTGTGAGGAAGGATGTCTCACCGACGACACTGGTTGAGGTCGCGGTAAATCACGAATTGGTAGAAGTTAGAAATCAGGAGCTAAATGGTATACGAGCTAGCTTGCCTTGTAACCGGTAGGTCCTGGGTTCGAAGCCTTGTAGTAGGTGCGTACTGCTAATGATTCCCAAACTAGGATGAAACAGTAGCTGTCCAGTACGCCCCGGTTTTCAATCATTCTCTGACTGATATCGAACCGTGATCAACTCGTAAAAACATAATATAATCGAAGGGCAGTATTGGATACAAGAACTAAGATTGAGGATTTCTAATTTTTTAAAATTTTTGAATAAAATGTTTTTCAGAAGGATTTAGCCTGAAGTTAAGAAGCTTCTAACTCAAATTCAGGTATCCCTAATATGGCAACTTAAATATCAATGAACAAGAACTAATTTATTTTAAAAGTATGTCCCTATTTGTGGTTTCCAGTAAAAATTCTGTTCTTATCATAAGAGTCTTCACTTTCCGATGAAACTGAAATCAGTGGAGAAGAAGGAGGTGTGCCTGATAATTTAGGCTTAATCTTTCAAAATCCATTGAGTGCTGGAAGCAGGAGTTTGCTTGTAAATCCTTATATGTATATATAAAGACACTGCGTTATTACAAAGATCCAGGAGAAATTTCACAGTTGTTCAAAATTGCATTGACCAATCGAGAACCTGAACTGACTAATATCAAGTAATCTCCAACAAGAACATCTATTAGTTATGAATATGCGGATCAAAATAGTGTTTAATAGTAGATGAATTTATAGAGAAAAGTCTGTGGAGTGTAGTATATGGAGTGCTGCATAAAAAGAAAGTGATTCTTAAACAACACACTGGTAACAACGATTATGACAACGATAAATGTCCTCATATATAACCACCTGTTGATCTGGCAGGCAGATTAAGAGCTACACAGTCTTTTGTGGAAGCTGACCAAACGCACAGCTACTGCCAGTCCCGGTAGGATGAATGACAAGAAGATAAGTTATCTAATGTAGTAACTTTATTTTTAATTGATTAAAAATGCCCATTAAAATTTTTCAAAAGAATGGATACTGAACAAAGAGTACTCTTTTCGATAAATTCATCATCACGCTCTACAGTTAATATATACATCATAGTGAATGAATGAATGAATTAGTGTTATGAACAACATTAATGTCGTTATTTAAATAACATCGAATCAATGAAATTGATAGATTACAGCTCAGTGGCATCAACATAAAATAAACTGAATGTCAAAAAAAAATTTGGAAAGATAATATTACAAATTCATGAATTTATAGTCTCTACTGAAGGCCGGCCAGGGCAGAAGTAGGGACTGGACTTGCTTCTTTTGAACACAGAGCACTGGTTGTTTGAGGCGATTTGTAATAGCCTCTACTGTTTGGAGCATGCGGTGCTTCAATGATTTCGGCAATTTATTAGTCACCCGGTAGATGATGATAGGGGAGGATTCTTCCACGCTGGCTGGCTTTGTGGCCGGCCGGTTTGCACCAGATGGTCCAATATTGAACTGTTAATGGTTTTAACTACATCTTTACTTAGCCATGCTGGGATATGTTCTCGAGCACGAAAAGTCAAGTTCCTAGAGAAACGGCCAATATAACTCGCTTCATCACAAGCGCATTTGAACTGGTAAATACAATTTGAAGTGGCTAGCTAGTCTAGGTACTTCATCTTTCAGTCGAGGTCGTGTAGAGAATAATACGTGTAGTTCGCCAGCATTAAAAGTTCTTTGAACTGATTTTCTTAATTTCCTCGTAATTATCTCACTTGGTATATCACCCTTGAATTGTAGTCGTATATAAAGTGGCTTCTTGTTTACAGATAGTGAGTAGTCAGTCCTTTTCCTCTTTCTTTGTCATATGTTTCTTGATAAATTTGTCGGGATAGGCATTTTCGATCAAAGTATCATATACAATGCCTAATTCATCTTCACTTACTTCTTCTGAGCATATAACTAACTCTGTGGCTGAGGGTCTTCACTAAATTTCTTTTGTACTTGAAAGGAAGGAAGCTGTGAAAATGTGTATATTGTCCTGTCTAAGTACTTTTCCTATGCAAATTTCTTTTTATGCTATCATCTAGTTTTCTTGTAAGGAGGACGGGGATCCAGGAAGGCAATTCATTCTGTCTTGGGATTCCTCTTTACATGTGAATTTTATAGCCGAATGTACCTCACTGAATTCAGTAATTATTGTAATCCTATCAGAACCATTATCACAAAGGATGAAGGTGTCATCCATATATCGGTAATAAAATGAGAGCTTACAGATAAAGTTGTTCAAAGGTCCATTTTCTTGCTTACATAGAAAGAAATCAGCCAGAATGGGACCCAATAGGGAGCCAGTAGATTAAAATATATTCGGAGGTATCGTTGTG
The DNA here is from genome assembly GCA_944472135.2 of Trichobilharzia regenti. Lineage (NCBI taxonomy): Eukaryota > Metazoa > Platyhelminthes > Trematoda > Strigeidida > Schistosomatidae > Trichobilharzia > Trichobilharzia regenti. The sequence goes on from OX235270.1 coordinate 61,253,817, forward strand.
ACCTGTGCTACTGACAAGATTAATCAGTGGCATATAAAGAGGAGTTCATTGGCACAAAAATATCAAATACCGATGAGATAGATTTGATGTATTGTGGGAAAACATGGGAGACACAAAAAGAAGACAAAGAAACACAATACTATGGGCAGAAGTAGCACAACACGGAAGATCTGGGCAAATGACGACTTTAACATACATACATAGTTTCCCCATATGTGTACGTCAAATTGTTACCGAGTCTCTTATCTTCTTCCGTCACATTATGAATCTGTGCAAATTAGAAATGGTATCATTTAATCAAATAAATCACAGCTTTACCACTCACACTGTCATCAGTTATATTAACACACTGAAAACCTCCCGAAAATATACCCAGCTTTCAACAACAACAATTATAATGGCAATAAATTAGTATGAAGATTAATGGCACTGGTATACACACTACTTAAACTTAGTTGGCATTTTATGCAAGTGAGTAAGAATTAAATGTCTGACCGAAGTTCAGTAGTTTTATTGATGAACTAAAACTTCAGAGAATAGAATAATATTCTGAGTAAGTAACTTTTCGGTTAACTATAATACTAAAAACTTCACGTGGCAAGACGACTACATGTTAGAAGGGGAGAATACAGAATCCCATCTTCAAACAACCCTAAGAGGCCCAAAATAATCGAGCAGAGAATATTCATTCGGATAAATTCCTCCTCTGGCTCTACAAGTATATATACGTTTATATACATGGAATATTCTAGAATAGTAGTCAGTAACAATATTAGTCTTTTTTAAATAATATGGATTTGCAAAGTGTGATCAATGCAATTACGGCTCCTTAAAGATGTTTCAATTATAATAATAATAAATATATAGTAGGAAATAGAAGATCAACTACAACTAGGAAACTTCCACAAAAATTGAGGATCATTCAAACCTAGATGGCCAATGTAAAGATAATCTCTGAACTAGCTTCTCTTGGATGCATAAATAAGGCTTGTTAATATGGATCCCCATAGCCTCAGAAATATTTAGTAGTCGAACTCTTAAGGAGAAATTGAGATTAGTAGGTATGCGGTAAATGACCCTGAAGGCATGGTTAACGTCAACCCTGTGTTCTGTATCCACAAGATGAGATAGAATAGCGTTTCGAAAAGATTTTGTTTGTCCTTTGCTTAACCACAATGCAGGGTGATGTTCGGAAATTCGAGGAGAAACACGCCTAATTGTACGGCCTAGGTAACTGGCTCCACAGGAGCAGTTAAATTGACAGATACACATGGAAGAGGCAAAATTAGGCAGTTTGTCTTTTACTCGCGAACGCGAAAGAGGAGTGGTTTTGAAGACACAGTGTAATTCGGTAGCAGGGAATGCTCTTTTTGCCTAGTCTTTTTCTTTCTCGATAGTAAAATTTATTTCAGGATGTACCTCATTAAATTTATCCAGGATGTTCTTTGCTTCCTTCTCATTTTTCATAATCAAAAATGTATCATCCATGTACCGACAGTAGAACTCGAGTTTATTAATAACATCCTTCAAAGGCCGATTTTCTAGTTTCTCAAGGAAAATGTCGGCTAGATTGGGTCCTAGTGGTAACCCCATTCCCACACCATCGATTTGTCTATACAGTTCCTTATTAAATAATAGGTGGATATTCATTGTGCATTTCAAGAGAAGCTCTTTCATAAAAGATATAGGAATTCCAACATCGATATTCCGTCTTTTGAGTTCTTCGAATACAACTTTTACTGTTTCCATAAGTGGAACACTGATGAATAAGAAAGACACATCAAATGATATCACGAATTTATTGTCAACATTTAAATCTTTTATCCTTTCAACAAATTCAAAAGTATCCTTTACACTGTGTTTCACCAACTCGGTATGTAGAGGCGGTAAGAGTTCGACTAACCATTTGGCTACGGAATGTTGTGCTGAATTTAACATGTCTAATACTGGTCGAAGTGGTACACCATTTCTGTGCACTTCAGGCGAGCTATATAGTCTTGGTGTGAATGTTCCAGTGGGTTTAAGTGATGTATATACTGACTCTGTGAGATGAAGCCTTGTTAGTTCAGTCTTCTCAATGTTTCCGCTAACTGTTTGCCTATCTTTTCAATAGGATCCAGCAGCGCTTACAGGGATAAATTCTGTTCATTTATGAGCCAGTGAATGTTAGTTAGTCCATGCCTAGCCTATTTAACCAGAATAATTATCACCTACAAATTTCACTACACTACCTCCTATAACAATAGTTAACTGATTGAAATTTCTAAGTAGAAATATCAAGTGTAAAGAGATCGTATGTATTATGCATACACATCTATTTAGGGAGCAACATGTCAATCCTAGAAGAAAACAAACAACAAATCAAGTGTGAAAAACTAGTGTAAACTCCACTAGTGTTTTTTAGTCATAAAAAAAAAGATTTTCTACATTTTAGTTGTTATATCCGTTAACACTGTTCTTCAGGATTTTCACTAATCCATCATTATTACTATTATTATGGTTATTGACAGTGCATAGTAGTCTGAGGGCTAGAATAGTTAGTATTCAACAGGAATTTAGAGGAAAGAAATGGAAAAAAGAAAAAAAAAACAGATAAACGGAACAAGCACTTATCGTCATGAAATAATTTCTAATTTCCAAGGGAGTGAGTGAGACTAGTCTTCCCACCTTCCCTTTAATAACTAACTCTATTACCCTGTGAACATGCCTACAATTCGTCATACTAGTTGAGTACACAAATGAGATTATGTGCAAATATTCTGAATGCACTGAATGGTTAAAATTTAACACTAATTGATAGAAATTTTGTAGACAAAAGTTGGTTTGCTTATCTGTCCCATCTGTTTTATTGTTATTATTATTATTCTCAATATGAAAATTTCCAGGAAGTAATAGTTATTCAAAATAATTAGCTATTCCGTATTATAGTAATATATTACTACCGAATTAATCTGGCATATACAGGTGGTAACAATAGCAACAGAACTCATAACTCCACTGAAGCATATTTTACACGGTTATCAAGCTTAAGAATATGTGTGGCAGAATAGAAGATTTTTAATTTCACTAACAAGCTATTAAAAATTATCACAATTTCTTCCAGTAAGATTTTTCATGATTATAATTTGACATTCAGTCACTCTTAGTAAAATTCCATTTGGAAGTGAATTAACTAAATCGGTTCTTAAAGTGATACGGTTGTAATAACACATTCAGCTGGCCAGTTTCCATTGAATAACTACAGATGATAGATTGATTCCTGTGGACGAAACAGCACTGTTCACTGTTTCAGAGAAAAGTAAACAGATACTCTTCAATTTCATACATTTATTCCTCTTAATGAATTTGAACACAGCAAGAACTACAGTTTTAGCAGAATAAAGTGGTACCATCTTTTATTTCGTTGCCTTCTTGTCAGCTGCTTACAGGGCAAAGACATTATTAAATATATCAACAAAGACAATTTCAACATACTTGCACAGAGTTCATTTTAAACAAAAATCAATCGATCAATATACGCATATTATATATATATATATATATATATGTAATATTAAACACTACTCCGAACAGTAATAATCATACACAATGGAAACTCTTCAGCATTACGCATTCAGATGAAAGAGAGGTGAAAATATCCAGTTACCAGGGCAAAGAAAGACTGACAACTGTTTCTTTCTGAACGCACAAATCAGGTTCCAGGCGCTTGGTGGAAATGGCTCCAGGAAACTTAAGGAGGATTGAGCTTTTTTGCATATTGATAATTTTGAACGACTTTTCGATGTCCACCTCATGACGCGTGTCCAGGAGATGCCTAGCAATAGCACTGTTTAAAGCATTTCTTCCCTTTAGATATAAGCTTTTTGGTACATGTTCAGAAAGTCGTAGATATGCCCTTCCTTCTATCCTTCCAATGTAACTGCTCCCGCAGATACATGTAAATTTGTATATACAGTTGGAGTTAACATGAGAAAGATATCTATCGATTTTTGATTGTACCAATGAGCAAGTTGTTCGATAGACAGGAACGAGCTTAGCTGCAGGATAGGCTATGGCTAGTGATGTACTCAGCCTTCTGTTGATCATCGCTGCAATGTTTCCACCTTTATAATCAAGCTGAAAGTAGATTGACTTTTTTCTTACAGTGATTTGTTTTACATTTGTGACTTCAGATCTTCCATACTTGTTGATGAACCCCTTGAGGGTACCCATTGCTCTTCAATATCTTTTCAAGAAACTCAAATTCTTCCTCTAATTTCTCTACAGAGCATATTTTCCTCGCTCTGTAGTACACAGTCTTGACTAGACTGCGTTTAAAGCTATATGGACAAAAGCTATTAAAATGTAAGTATTGTCCTTTTCATGTAGGCTTTCGATAAATTGACCTCTGGAGACTACCGTCTTCTAGGCGTTCCATGGCGATGTCAAGGAAGTGAAACTTTCTGTCACTTTCATGTTCCATAGTAAACTCAATATTAGTGTGTGCATCGTTGAATTATCTGAGTAAGTGTGAAGCATAACTTTCATACTATAAACTTGTCATCAATATATCGACAGTAGGAAGTTGTTTCGTCGATTGCATGCTTCAACTTTGTTCTTTCAACGTTGGGCATGAATATATCTGCTAAGACAGGGCTAAGTAGACTGCCCATAGCTACACCATCTATTTGGCGGTAAAGAGTGTTGTCGGATTGGAATTGCACATCCATGGTACACGTAAGCAGTAGGCGTTTGAATTCCGCCTCTGGGAGTGGGAGATCGATTAATTTTTGTTTAAAATGAACTCTGTGCAAGTATGTTAAAATTGTCTTTGTAGATATATCTAATAACGTCTTTGCCCTGTAAGCAGCTGACAAGAAGGCAACGAAATAAAAGATGGTACCACTTTATTCTGCTAAAACTGTAGTTCTTGCTTTGTTCAAACCCTTCAATTTGTTATCTACAAATGTGTACATCAATTCACGTCTAGTAGCAATTCATCATATTTGTATAACTTAACCTCTCAGTCCATTTATTTATCATGATCATTCATAATTATTGTCTGACATTTGTGTCTCCAATGTACTGGTGCTAAAATTGTAGTAAAACTAATAACTTTCATTGTTCTGATCGTAAGCAGCTGACACAACTTGCCTAGGCCACTAGCCAATCCTAAGGCCTCGAAAAAGAAAAAATTGGCAATGGGGCCAGCAGCCTCCACTGATAGTGAAAATTTGAAGTACAGAAGAAAAAAAAACCACCACTTGCTCTATTTTGAAATCGTACATACAAGCAATGCAGACCAGGACGGGAGAACAAGGCATTCTACAGGTAGCTTTAATCAGTAATATACAAGACGCAGACTGATGGCGACATCGGAATTCTAATAGGCTGTATGAATGCCAACCAAATGGCGAGCAGGAAGAAAAGTGATTCAACAGTGGTCGGCAGGCGTTCAGTGAAATGAATTAGAACAATCAGCCATTGATGACTGGGCGATTGGAGCGTGTACAAGCACAAAGATATACTAAGGGTGATGTGGATTTCACCAGATGGGTATCACAAAAGTCCGGTAGACTTTATCTCAATTTCATGAAGCCGGTAAAGCAGCTTATTGGACGGAATGTCTAGAAGAGTAGCAGATATAGATTCAGATTACTACCTAGTGCAAAGACCCTTCAAGGCCAGGTTGAATGCCTTCATAGAAGCCAGAGATCGACTACAATTCAAGTTTAGCACTAAGAAACTGAAGGACACAGCTATAAAGGACACCTCACAACGGTCATCAGGTAAAAGTTGGAGACATTAAGCAATATCACAGAGAAAACCTGTATGGAAGAACACTGAAATCGACGTGGAGGTGAATTATGCGATGCTACGCATCATTATCGAACAGAGCAAAGACAAGGCAGTCAATTTCATCGACTCTGCTGATAAGGCCTTCAACAGCTACTGATGCCCAATGTCTCACTCAGAACGCAAGCAGTGATAACTAGGAAATGAAATGGATCAGTTTTATTCGGTTCCATATAAGGTTGAAAATCGCTTCGTTCAAAATAACCATTTACAACAACAATACTTGGTATATTTTCAAAACTATCATATCTTATATCCTTTAATGTATATAAATGTTTTTGGAAACGTGTTTTTTTGTAATAATATAACAGAAATCATACACTCTTGTCCTTTGTGACTAACTTCCATAAAAGGTAGTTCATTGATACCTATGGGAATCATTAATCTGAGAACAGATTTTTTTCTCATGAGTTGACATAACATTGCAGAATCTTTGAAATATACTAGATAGCTGTCCACATGTGAGGTGAGACTACACAGTGGGATGTTTCATATCTTAAGGAAGCTTGTATGTGTAATAAGGAATCCACGGACTAAATTTCTGAGGAAATGCTACGAGAACTCCATCATACAAATCAGCAGTACGACTATCCTTGCAGTCCATACAAGTTGATCCGCTTAGATAGAAGTTGAATTCTGTTTCAGTAATAGTTTTCGACAACATGGAAATGAAATCTTTATTCCTCTCTCTTTGGCATCTACAGAATGCTCGTCAACCACGCATGTGGTCCGGGGTTCGATCCCCGGCCGACGTATTCCTTTACCTCGCTAAGCCAGTAGGATTGTCATCAAAACTGGTGACGACTAGTGGTGTCCGTCAAGGATGCCCATTATCCCCATTTCTATTCAACTTCATCATAGATGTACTTAACCCTAACTCACCTCAGCGACACAGGGAATAATCTCGTTGACTTAGAATATGCAAACGATATAGTCCTTCTAGGCGAAGACGCTGACGAAATGCAGAGTCTTCTAAACACCTTGAGCCGCAATCTACGAATGTTTGGCATGCGATTCGCTCCCGCCAAATCCAAGATGATGTTACAGGACTGGACTACATCGACGCCTAGATTAGAAATAGGAAGTGAAGTGGTAGAGCACGTTGACCGCTTCACTTATTTGGGAAGTACCATCTGCCAACGCCAACGGGTTGATCTCTGACGAAATCTCAGCACGAATACAGAGGGCTAGTTTCACATATACCAGTTTACGCCATCTCTGGCGTAGACGTGATATCAGGCTGACTATCGACCAAAGGGCGGGTGTACTGCTCATTAGTCCGCTCCGTCCTCCTTTATGGCCATCTGTGAGACCTGGCCACTGAGAGTGGAAGACATGAAAAGACTAGCTGTGTTTGATCATAGGTGCCTTTGTTCTATTTTCCGTGTGAAGTGGTATAATAAGGTGTGCAATATTGAAGTTAGGCGTCGAGTTCTAGGTAAGCAGGGGAAATCAATCGACGAGGTTGTGAAGTTATGTAGACTAAGATGGTTAGGATATGTGCTACCTATGCCTAGTCATCGCCTTCCTCGACGAGCAATGTTAGCGGATATAGGGTCAGGCTGGACAAGAGCTAGCGGCGGTCAAACCAAAACATGGCCTCACCAGTCAATAAAATCTACAACAATTAGTCTAAGCCAGTGACGTAGGAAGGTGTAGACTTCCTGACTGGTTGGGGTCCTCGGGACGGTAAAAACCAATGATTGGAAACAATTGGTGACTTGGCTCAAAATCGTTCTCAATGGCTGGTGCAGATGGATCCACTCCTTGTGACTTATGATTTCCAATGAAACTGCTTTGTTCTTCGTTATTACTATCCCTTTGTCTCACACCTCTGTTTACTGTCTCTGTTATGCATTTCTTCTACTTTCTTCTGTTACTTTGTGTGCTACATGGAGTGTGGCGACTTGAACTGCCGCAAAACGGTGCAAAGTTCTATGTCTAAAACAGACAGACAGCTAAGCCAGTAGTAGGACTGGTAAAGAGGGAAGGTTGGGCAGGAGGCTAGCAACCCCATCCCGTAAAAATAAACACCACTGGTGCCGAAACATCTAGCTTGAAGCCCTATGTTCCACTGGGAATGTAAAGGAATAAAATAAATTATAAAATCATCTCTGTTACTTCCGGTGGAATCCAGTTTCTAAATGTTTTACTGGTACTTTACCTAAAATTAATAGTATGATCGAAGAAAGGTCATATCACTCCAAGCATGGAATATTTAGTTTTAATGTATGCAACTTGAACTCTGTACCGGTATTTTGTACATTTACTGAATACATTACAACTCATTAGTAACACTCCTGGGATAGAGAAAATTACCGACGACTTGCACCAGGTCTATAGTCAATTTCCAATGCAAAATATGGATTTCGACCAATAATGGTTTTCGTAGGCACATTTAACTCCTAATGAGTGACGATAAGGCACAAGAAATTGATTCAACAGTAGATACAGGGACTAAATCCACTTTTGTCTATCCCACAGTGTTCGGACAATTTATCGAGTAAAACTTAAGCAAAAATATTCATTTAGACATTTATAAAACACAAAATAATCGAGCAAAGAATATCCTTTTCGATAAATTCCCCTTCCGGTTTTACAATTATTTTTTATATACAGAGAATATTCTAGAATAGTAGTCAGTAACAATATTAGTGTTTTTTAAATAATACCGATTTGTTAAAGTAAGATCACTGGAATTACAGTTCATTAAAGATGCTTCAATTTTAATAATAATAATAATAACAAAGATATGATAGCAAATAGAATATCAACTAAAATCAGGAAAATCTCCACAAAAATTCAGAATCATTCAAACCTAGATGGCCAAGGTGAGGATAATGTCTGAACTAACTTCTTTTGGATGCACAAATTAGGCTTGTTATTATGGATCCCCACAACCTAATCAATATTTAGTAGTCGAACTCTTAAGGCAAAATTGAGATTCGTAGGTATGCGGTAAGTGACCCCGAAAACATGGTTAACGTCAACCTTGTGTTCTGTATCCACAAGATGAGATAGAATAGCGTTTCGAAAAGATTTTGTTTGTCCTTTGCTTAACCACAATGCAGGGTGATGTTCGGAAATCTGACGAGAAACACGCCTAATTGTACGGCCTAGGTAACTGGCTCACTCCACAGGAGCATTCCTTATACCTAGGCGCAAACTTGATTGTTGTTGAGTTTTCTAATCGTCGTGAATGACTTATATGAAAACAAAGTAATGTTTCCTTTGCATTTTGCAACGCAAAGAGCAATGTTTGATACAACAAACAGCCTTTCAATATACTTCAGTGTATGTATGAACCGCCAATAAGAGACACAAAAGCTATCCCTTCAGTATGAATGGTAAAATTGCTATCGTCTTTTTGATTACAGCTTGATTACACACCGTATTTTTGGTACAGGTATGGAATTTTCAGTATGGATATCGGTAGCCCAAATTTTGCAGGTCAACCATTGATAGCAAGTATGAGTCGGCAGGGGATCGAACTCCGGACCATTTGCATGATCGGCGAGAGTTCTAACCACTGTGCCACCAACGCACCATATTTGTAGGACACTAAGTGAAAAAATATGAACGCAATTCATTTTATTGATCATAGTATAATTACTGGTCTTTGTTGAGGTGTTGATGGCCATCATTTCTGCATATGCTAGGTTGTAATAACGCACCACAATGCTTTGCAAAGTTTAATTCTCAATGCCTGCCGGCTGACGACATGTGTTAACAGCTAATACAACAAGGAACACAGCATCAAGCGACAACATTCCGTTCCAACGAACAATTTATAATGTTATATATATACAATGGCAATTATAATTTACACAGAATACAAAAGAAAACGAAAACACATTCTAGAAAGTGTTAGATAAAATAGAAAAAAATGTTTTGTCTTTTTCTTTTCACAGCAAAAATCGGTAATACGTGTTGGAGAAACAACAATCCATTAAGGGGGCAAATTTCAGTAAACATAACAAATTTGCAAATGTAGGGCAAGAGGAGGAGGACTAGGAAATAAATAGAGAGTTAAAGACCAATAATGCAGCACCCTATTCGATTACAAAACCTGAATATTGTTAAGATGAAAAAGACAAAATTCCTGAACAATGGTGATCACATATATAAACAAGGCACGTAAAGTTGACAGTGTTTGAAAAATATACACAAAATTGAACTCTTCTGGCATCATTGAACGAACGGAGAGGAAAAACGTAGAAGAAGTGTGAGCAAAACTGACTAGTGTAACCAAAGCGACAGGAATAGACACGCATATCTAAAAAACAGGTGGTGCAGGAGAGACTTAGCTATAGAGATAAGAGAAAATGCCTAGGTGTATGGATAAACAGGTAGAAGGGATTGCAACAAAACACGGATATGTATAATCTTCATGAACTGTTATGCCTGACCCTCAAAATCATGATCATAATAATAACAATAGTAAACCTGAAATGCTTATTTCATAATTTGCTTTTCGCAGGTAAGGAGGAAAAGAGAAAGTGAAAACTCTTCAAACCAATAAAATTCCTGTTCCCATTTTGAATGAATTTGTCATGAATGTATAGGCGTATCACTGGTGTACTGTGTTCGTATGTAAGCCGTTGTGCAAACCATGGTTAACAACAATTCATAAAAAAGATAACACACATAGGAATCTTAACTAAATCTTCCTTGATAACAATAAACAAACAATCAAAAGAGTAAGGCCGAATACGATCAGACCACTTGAATTAGAATGTGGGGTATATTCGCGTAGAACAGCCACCTAAAAACAGGGGAAAAAAGACGCAACTGCAATTAAAACTTTCAAAAAGAAGTTAATATGTACGTAGTAAAAAAGCAAATACAAATTATTCCAGGAGATTGTTTCGACATAAAAAATGTTTTTCAAAGAACCACTTTTTCTCTCTCATTCAAGTGTCTATGGGGACGTAAAAAGTATGAATTAGGTTTAAAACCTAAGCAAGCAATACACATACATACACCATTGTAAGGCGATAAACATTCCGATGAAATAGCTAAACTTGCATAATCAACCAATTACAAAATATTTAAACAAAAAGCTACTTAGACTACAGCCAACTTCCAGTGGGGTCTAGTTAAGGAAGACATATTTTAAAAGTAAACCCAAATAACTTTAAGATCCTACACAATGCATACGTATTGAGCAGGCTGTCGGAAAGAAATGCAACAAAATGAATTAGGAAACAAGTCCCCATAGTTATATTCTTATTAGCTTGGATTCCGAGTGAAAAAAAAGGCTTCAGCGGCACACATACACACAATTCACTCCATTCTCTGCAGTCCTTTTGAGCTGGCTTCACACAGTTGCTCATAAGCTCTTATTACCTTCTCGCACGATCTCCTACAGCATATCGCCACCTCCCAAAGCCCAACCCATCGGTTCCCCCATTCAACAGCCTGGAGGACGATGTTAGTCAACAGTCTCCTCAGTGTGTGTCCAAGCCATCTCGATTTCCTTTTGCTTACCTGCTGGGCGATCGACTAATAGTGCTGGTTCGTTGTTGGCAATACTTTTTGGCTAGCCGACTGATCTTTATTATTGAACGAAGGCAGCTTGACATTATTGTTGAAAATTCCGATCTTGTTTGCACCTTAAGCTGGCAGCGGTAGATTTCCACACTGACTTGAGATTGGTGAATGGCTATCTTGTTTGCCTAATCTGATGATCATAGCTGGCTTTGACAACCTCATTTATGTCGTCTGTAGTTAAAACGATGCTGCTCAGGTGAGGTAAGTGAAATAGACAATTTCCTTCAAATTTTCAAATACCTTCACCTCCTCTGGTTTCTCAGCTGAAGTCCTGTCTTCATTGCTTCTTCTGCCGACTTGTTGGCTTTAACCTGTAGGTCTTCCAGTATGAATGACATCAGACATAGATAAATCATCCACTAAGCCGAGATCTCCTCGAGTCTTTTTGTCTTCTTAGTCTCTACTTTGTCTCATGTTCCAATGAAATGACAATCAGGAATATCATCGGTGATAGTATGCAGCCTTATCCAACTCCTGTCTTCACTTCACACTCTTCGCTGAGGTTTCCGTTGTGAATCACCTGGCATGTAGCACCATAGAGGTAGGTACTGAATGAGGTTTCTAAATGTTTATTATACTACACTCCGTGGTACTGAAGCAGTTTCCTAATTACTTTACAGTCGAAAGCCTTCTCCAAGTCCATGAAGTTAAGGTAAACAGTTGATTACCATTCGATGCTTTATTCAGTGGTGATGCGCAGTGCTGAAGTTTGACCCACACATGATTTGCTTTTCCCGAATCCAGCTTCTTTGAGAAAGAGTTAGGCATTCAGAGCATCTTTCAGGTGCTTTATTGCTTACGAGAGATACACAAAGTTGGTCATCCATTCCGCCCCATTTCTAGATATGTCAGGTTCCCCCTACCACTCTGTCACGAGATAGTTGGCTGATACTCTGTAACCTGTAAGGAAACATCTATGCACGTACTCGCTTCGTGTTACCTTCCAATTCATAGATTGCACACATGATATGAATGTTACTGACAAAAGTATGCTATCCTTCGACAATGAATCACTTTTCACCAATGTTCCACTTACGGAAACTACCTGTTTTATATGTGAAAATATAGATGATAGAAAGTTAAACATTGGAATACCAACAACATATTTGAAGGAACTGCTGCTAAGATGTACTCTCAATGAACAATTCACTTTCACTGACATTATCTAAAGACAAAAGGACGGCATTGTAATGGGATCTCCCTTGGGTGTATTACTAGAAGACTGTTTCATAGCTAGCCTTGAGAATAATCCATTACAGTCATCCTTTGAAAATTTACAACTGTATACACGGTATGTAGATGACAATTTCACTATTTGCGACAACAATTACGACCCCAATAAACTGCTAGAAATATTTAACAACCGTCATCCAGCAATAAAATCCACTCTAGAAATGGAAAATGAATTCAAAATTCCCTTTTTTGATGTGGAGCTTATATGACGACCCGACAGAACCTTAATAAAGTCAGTCCATGGAAAACCCATTCGGAAAGAAGTTTCTACAGTTGGGTGCTTGTTGAACGAAAACGAAATCTAATTAAATCCATTGAAGCTCAGAAATGGATCTTCTGAAAGAAACCTTCGTCCAAAATGGATACCCACCAAGATTCATCGACAAGGACATCATACCAAAAGTCCAGAGGAACGAAACATTACTTGTTCCAAAACAGCAACTCTACATGAACTTGGATTTCAAGGGAGACTTAGTCTGTGATATCCTCGAAAGAAGAATTTTAGCATCTTTGGGAAGAAAGCTCTTCGCAGAAACGCCAGTAGTGTTCTCCGGTCGTCCATTGGTCTGCAGAAGCCCTAAGGACAAGATCTCGCATCTGGCCACCTCTGTGTGCAGATATCAGTTCATCTGCTGATATGGAGGCAGGTATATTGGTTGTTCGATTCGTATCCTGTCTAAAAGGGTTCAAGAACAATATCCCGCACGGCTGAGAAAAAGGTAATAGTATCGGTATATACATTTATGATTATTTGTTTATATATATATATATATATATATATATATATATATATATATATATATATAAACAAATAATCATAAATAATTGCGATTGTACAACTAAGTGAATGAATTCGCCGAAAAGAGACTTTGCTGAACCACGTGTTTTTTCATTAATGTCTATCTAGATGGTGATTATTATTGAATTTTTCAGATTCTCCATGATGATGCGACTTGCTATTTTGCTTGGAAACAACAGTAAACTGATACCGCGCTATTCCACGCAAGCCTTCTGCGGCTGTGTAACACAATTTCGGAGAAAATTCAGTCATTTGCATTATACTACTGATAAAAATAGAAGTAAGCTGAACAAACACACTAAAGAGTATGTGGTTTACAGGTTTCTGCAAGATGTAACATCTACTTGACATCACGACCGAGCTACAACAATTATTGAAGTTTTAGAAATTATTTTTCACTAGCAAACTTGAAGTGCACATTCAGTGATGTAAAACAATCAAGAGCATAAATAAACTTACACTAACTAAAAATAAAAGAACTATTTAATAAGGCATTATAATACAGAATAAAAAAAGCTTGGTCAGTGTCTACAGCTCAAACAGTTCGTTAAATCCGTCTGCTGGAAAAACGATTCCATCCATGGACTCCTTTATCTTAGACATTCGTTTCAACTGCTGACCAGAGCCCACCGCACCAGTTGTAAAGATAAAGAAACAGGCAATTTAGATGATTAGCACAAACAGAAGAACACTTACCCAACCACCATGACTTTGTATCCATGTGTATATGCCATGAATAAAAATGAATTTGACAACAAAGCGTATCACATCTCCGGCAAGACCACTAAAGCCTTTTGAAACTGCATTGAACACCACTTTAACAGCAAACATGAACAGCACTACTATGCGTGACCAGTTGATAACTCCATCTGAAAAGACTCTGAAATAAATAGAATGGATAAACGCGCCTCTTTTTGGATTTTATTTATTGTGAAGTGAATAAATTTTAACTGAAAAGCTACTCCCTACCTTCGTATTTAACAACATCAACATTCAATGAACGTTTCTGAAAATAGCTTAAATCTAATTAATGGGTTCAATAAAATGGGTAGTTTAAAATAGCTCAACGTTAATTTAAAAAAACACTCACTGGTTCTTACTGAAAAGACAAATAAATACATAAAGTCAATCAGTTGGGGATGGACTGAGGTTGTGGTATAACTGAGTTAACGGGATTGAAAAATATCAGCCTTTGCAAAGAGCTGGTCAATCAGCCCCTAATCAATTATTCAGACTACCTATTAATAAACAAATAAATAGTCAGTAGTGCAGTTTACGAAGACAACATCTAGCCACTAGATATTTTCCGTCTGATTGGCCAAAGGTACAACATTTTGTCTTTTACATACTATTTATTAAGTGTGCAGATATAGACAAGAAACTGTTACTTAATTAACAATATAAACAAATTGAATATCACTGTAGGTTAAAGCGGAGAATCTGTGTTGATAAAAGAAGCATTATTTCGCCGATAGTATTTACTGTAATTTTCAGAAATTTCAATAAAATGCAGACGTTAAAGTCGCTGTCATTGCTTGGCCAAGATGTTACAGCTAATTCATGGTTGATTGCACTGATTGTGATGATGCTGAGAAACTTGGAGCATCTGAGCCATACTAGAACTGTAACAGACTATCAGGTAATGATTTCAGTATCACTAAAACAGGATTTTTGAAAGCACTCACTCATCTATCTGAAAAGAACCGGTCTGCAGCTATTCTGAGAGAACTGAACGACGGGGTATCATTTCAAGTTGTCACACTTCTCTTCAAAGCAGCCATAAAAGTGTAGGAAAGTAGTGTAATTAAACTACTATGGAGAAATAATAATTAGAAAACGATTAAGAATTTCAGAATCTGGAAGATCAAAAGTAGTGAATACATCTTTGCCACCGAGAACCAGGCGGTAGAACCGACATCTTACGGCAACCGATTCTCAGTATTTCAAGGAACCGGATCACGTATAAACCTACAGTCAGAGAATGCATTGACCGGTCAACTGCTTTTATCTGGTAACCAAAATCTTTTCCAACCTTGTCCTACATCAGATAAAATTGGTCATGGAGAAAGACGACAGTACAACATGTGTGACAGATCCTAGTCAAATCAGTAGATGGTGCTTCATAAAGTCACTGGTAGACTTATCTTCTTTGTCTAACATTCTGTGGTTAACCTCGTTATTACGCATTATATCGCCCTGCTTACCAAGGTTACTAGCTGGTCCTACACCCAGAAAAAGAGAGGTCAGTAACCTCATTACATTACTGCTGCAACTTCAAGACATAGAAAAAGTTAACTTATACTCCTCTGAAACCAAGGAGGACAGATGATGCAATTGGACTGACACTTTTGAAAAGTCAGTCGGCGTGTGGGTCTTCTTACCTTAAAAGCAAAAATAAGCATGAAGGAATGGAATACCCGCATTATCTTTGAGGCTGGCTGCCCACATTGTAGAAGAAATGAGAAGATATGGCATACAGGCGTTAGGAATCTGTGACATCAGATAGAAAGAATGAACGTGAAGTCTGGAGATTACTAGCTGAAGAGTTAACAAATTACTTCTTTTATTCAAATGACAAACAAGAGCACAAAGACAGTGTGGTCAACATGATGTCACCGGCAACATTGAAGGCTTTAATGAAACCAGAACCAGTCTTCTGTGTCTACACACAAGTGCAAGCAGTAATCGACAAGACCCCAGCAAGGTAGCGACATCAAACTCCTAATGAGTGATATGAATACCAGCAAAGTGGGAACAGACAGAACAGACACAGAACTCATCACACGTCCAGAGGGCATGTAATGAAAATTCTTTTCGGAATTCTGCGCCTTCATTGATTTTTGTGGTTCAAAGTAGCGTGTATGAACACCAAGATATCGACAAGGCAGTGTGATTCTCACTAGATGGATATATTAGAAAACCAGAAGCCACAGATAAACAGAAACCCAAGTTCTACACTTAGAAACTGAAGGATGAAGCTACGTAAGACACCTTCACTGCAGTCATCTGGAAAACATCGGAAACATTAGACAACACTAGAACTCTCTGAAATCAATGTGGAACGAAACCTGTATAGATATCCTGGGAAAAACAAGGAATAATTCTCCACAGACACCCAAAAGCTCATAGAGGACAGAAAGATGGTAAAGCAGAAGATGAACCAGTGCAGAGATAAACAAAGAAAACAGAAGCTGAATTCAGTCTAAAATGCAAAGAACGTAGGAGCGAAGAAGAGTGCTAAGAAAGACAAAAGATGACGCTACGATAAATTGGAAACTAAAGTAGAACATACTGTAGGTAGGAAAGACTTCAATACATAAATTTGTGTTGGACTAGTTAATGAGCAGCAGATAAAGTTCCTATAATAGAACACGACACAGAACTTTAGCCACAATATTGAAAGTTAAAGGTATTTTACTTTTTTAAGTTCCTATTACGAAGTATTTTAATAGTTGTATTTAGGGTGATGAAGAATTGTCCAACACTTTTGCGTTACTTTACTTTATCTTTTAGTAGATGAATCTACATTTAAAACAAACGAATAATATAGGATTGATTAAGATAAAACAAAACGCATTGAATTCGTCAGATATAAGTTTGCACAAAAACACTATGTCTTATGCTAGAGTATTACCTTTAAATCCCCGGTTGGACAAATCCCTGAAGAACAAAGTATATCACATAAACTGATGTGATAATAATTATGCTTAGTGCGAAATAAAACTATTGAGAACACGCAACATGTTAAATCATAAGTGAAATAAGTTATTTATATCAAAGTTGCAATTAAATGAGAGTTGAAAGGATGAAAAGATCGCTTTACTCAGGAATACGCCTGGAGCACTAATTGTTTAGTTAGTAATAAGTTTATGTACTTATTCCACGCATTCTTATAAACAAGTAAGCAACATGAAGTTGTAAGGAGTGAAAGATATATTCTTTAATAGAATTGGAGGTCAAAGAAGACACATCGCGAACAGTCGGTTGTTTGAAGGGAACAGAGTATGATGACTGTGCAGTGTTGATTCGTTGTAGTTTTGTAGTACTCTCAAAACTCCTTTAGCTGAATACATCCTAGATAAGACGTAAGTGTTGTGTTCTGATATCATTAGTTGAGTGGTGTCAAGAGAAACCTGGCAACCAGATTAGGATGAGCTAAATTAAGCAGTCTGCCAGGTGTCTGTCTGTCTGTTTTAGACATAGAACTTTGCACCGTTTTGCGGCAGTTCAAGTCGCCACACTCCATGTAGCACACAAAGTAACAGAAGAAAGTAGAAGAAATGCATAACAGAGACAGTAAACAGAGGTGTGAGACAAAGGGATAGTAATAACGAAGAACAAAGCAGTTTCATTGGAAATCATAAGTCACAAGGAGTGGATCCATCTGCACCAGCCATTGAGAACGATTTTGAGCCAAGTCACCAATTGTTTCCAACCATTGGTTTTTACCGTCCCGAGGACCCCAACCAGTCAGGAAGTCTACACCTTTCTACGTGGCTTAGACTAATTGTTGTAGATTTTATTGACTGGTGAGGCCATGTTTTGGTTTGACCGCCGCTAGCTCTTGTCCAGCCTGACCCTATATCCGCTAACATTGCTCGTCGAGGAAGGCGATGACTAGGCATAGGTAGCACATATCCTAACCACCTTAGTCTACATAACTTCACAACCTCGTCGATTGATTTCCCCTGCTTACCTAGAACTCGACGCCTAACTTCAATATTGCACACCTTATTATACCACTTCACACGGGAAATAGAACAAAGGCACCTATGATCAAATACAGCTAGTCTTTTCATGTCTTCCACTCTCAGTGGCCAGGTCTCACAGCTGGCCATAGAGGAGGACGGAGCGGACTGATGAGCAGTACACCCGCCCTTTGGTCGATAGTCAGCCTGATATCACGTCTACGCCAGAGACGGCGTAAACTGGCTGGCGTATGCGAAACTAGCCCTCTGTATCCGTACTCAGCTGAGATTTCGTCAGAGATCAATCCTTTGGCGTTGGCAGATGGTACTTCCCAAATAAGTGAAGCGGTCAACATGCTCTACCACTTCACTTCCTATTTCTAATCTAGGTGTCGGTGTAGTCCAGTCCTGTAACATCATCTTGCATTCAGCGGGAGCGAATCGCATGCCAAACATTCGTAGATTGCAGCTCAAGGTGTTTAGAAGACTCTGCATTTCGTCAGCGTCTTCGCCTAGAAGGACTATATCGTCTGCATATTCTAAGTCAACGAGATTATTTCCCGGTAGCAAGTCAATCCCTGAGTCGCTGAAGTCACCTAGGGTTAAGTCCATTAACACATCTATGATGAAGTTGAATAGAAAAGGGATAATGGGCATCCTTGACGGACACCACTGGTCGTCATCAGTTCAGATGACAACTCGCCGTAAGCCCTCACCTGGCTGTATGAGTACGAGTAGAGTGCCTTAATCAGTGCAATATATTTTCTCGGAATTCCGTTTACAGCCAAGCATCTCCAGAGAACTTCTCGATCGACAGAGTCGAATTCCGCCTTTAGGTCAAGAAATATAATGACTGTTGGACGCCAGTAGGAATGCCTATGTTCTAGAATCTGTCGGAGGGTGAAGATATGATCAATACACCCTCTTCCTGGTCTAAAGCCTGCCTGGCTCTCTCGTGTTTGTGCCTCCCGAGCACCACTTAGTCTACGCATGATTATTGAGCTTAGGACTTTAGATACTATATTAGTCAAGCTAATCCCTCTGTGATTATCACAGGAAGACTTGTCTCCCTTCTTGTATATGGGGATAATCAGTGACTTACACCAACCCGATGGGTGTGGCCGAAGTGAAGGTCTAGCACTGATAGGTAGTCACGTAACTATCACGAAAGTTAGTTTTGGTTGAGGTCAACACGTAAACGAGCTTATATGCCTTCAAGCAAAGTAACTAGCCTCTTAAAACGCTGTGTAAACTAGGTCATAAGCTACACTTCTTGTTTAGCACCTAATGATGCTCAGTGAATGAACGATAGCTCTGAGAGGGAAAAAATAAAATTTTCAAACCACACCATAAGAACAGATCATTTACCCAACAACAAATTGTAAAGAAATACTGTAAGATGGTCTACTTATGCCATAAAATTTACGTTTTGAAAAATACCAGTCTTTGGAAAATTCTATACAAAGTAGTGAAATATTTAACCCTTGTATCATATTGTTTAAAGATTTACACTTTTACCTTACACTAGTTTGAAAACTCTCCATTTGAATGCCACGTCTGCAATAAAGTTAACGAACAAGGAAGCAATTTTATTTTAGTCGTTATCAATCAAAGAATGACAGTCAGAATCGTTCAGGGCTTCAGTTTCCAAGTAGGTCATAGATTGTTAGTGGTTGGTTGAGTACTTGTAAGATTCTGTAGTGAATTTTAGGTTTTCTGGATGGTCTAAAAGGCATGCGTGCAGATTTTTATTCCAAAAAGACGACTGCTCCTGTAGAGTTAGGAAGAAATACCTTCATATACTATACGTATCAGTTAGCACTAATATAGTAAACCCGAAGACAAAAGGAGTAAACGTTTATACAATGCAGTGTTTAAACCATTTTCCTTATCAAATCATGGTTTTGCACTGTCCAAAAAATCCTCATAATACTCTTACATACTGGTAGAAAAATTCTACCAAATGAATAAAAATCAGGAATGCAAAGCATTGGCGTGTTGCTTCTATGTACACATTAGCAACACAAATCTACTAAAAATAAACGCCAACTGTATGCGAATTTCACAGAAGATGAAGGAAGAAAATCAAGGATTCATAAAAAGCATAAAAATAAGGAGGCTAAGGATAACTTCCAAAAAATCGTCAACCAGATGATTTAATTAAGCAGCCAAAAATAAATAGAAAATTACTTCGTTCATCACATTTCAGTCGAATAGAACTTCAGTTTTAAAGTTAAACTTGTACGTATGTGCTGATCAAGTTGCTTTACTGTGTTCCTAAATTCATTCATACTTCATTTTCTCGAGGTGGTTTGGCAGGTGACTCGAAAAAACTGTAACTGGGACACACGTGTTTACTTTGGTTAATCAATATTCTTCGACAGAGACTCTGGAAAGCTATAACAACTGCAAATATTCCATTATTACGATTGATTTTTTGTTCGTCACAATAGTACAAAAAAACCAAAATGACATACTAAGCATCAAAAATGTCCTGTAAACATCCTGTTATTAAACTGAAATGGTGCTGAAGATATTACCTAGAGGGACAACGTAAGCTCTACAATTAAGGCGTCTTGGTTAAAGAACACAATAAATAAATAAAATAAATACTGAAACAATACGATAAATAATTAGTGAAGGATGCAAAAACATTGACCTTAAATATAATATTCTCTTTGAAACAAAAAGAACTGATATTTCGATAAACTACTAAGTTTGAGTAGATAGAATGAAGACAAACGGGAGGATTAATGCTGTAGCATCCAATGTTTTGCACTAACAGACGAAATGCTTCAGCAAGTCAAACTGGATACCTAGAAATATCCTTTTGGATAAACTTCAACTTCATATTGTAGAGTTAATGATCACTGCTCAACATACAAAGTATCTCATATCCACCTCCTAAGCACTTACTAGCATCTATGAATACCATTTAAAGAGCATTACACATTATCTGGTAAATTAACATACGATTAAAGAATGTTATACATGATAAAGAATAGAAAGGAAAAGAAAGCCTACCCCTTCGCAATCTGCAGGAATTTGTCATAAGTAGCCGACTTTATCCACATTTCAGCGTCTCGATTCAAACGTTCACCATACTGAGCCTCCAGTTCATTTGATATTTCTATAAGACGACCAATGAGAGCTTGCGTTCTAAATTTTATTTAGTATTTTTTTTAGTAATTATCTTACTCCATATCAGTCGAGGTTCGTCGACGTTGAATGATGCCAGTGTTTTGTTTTAACTTCAGCCTCACAAATTCTTCAACTATTGTTTCTGTTTCCATTGTCTCCATATCATCTTCATTCGCCTCATAGATGGCTACCGAATTGTCACAGGGTTCCGAAACAGAACAATCACCAGACATACTATATGAGGATAAAAGGGTGTTAATACGATAACTCAAGTCACTTGACAGTTTTTCTGAGTTGTCGAGTGCAACAAAAAGCAACCGAATGTACCCACAATGAGATCAATCAAGATGAAAAATAGTGGAGCGGAAAAATATATATTGCCTACGGAGCACGGCAGCAGTCTGCATTTTCACGGTAGATTGTCGCCATATATGTTGCTTAGGACGTTTGTGAAGATAAGCACGATAATAGAATCATTGCAAACTGATAAAATACATTCGTGTTCCGAACAATCTGGTCGGTTCCTTGAGTAGCGTTTTAAAAAGAGCCGGGCGTGAGTTGTCTAGGCTAAGGCTTTAATATGGCTTCAATATTAGTTCATTTTGGAACTCCAAGTCGTTAGGTGGACCAATACAAACTGGCCGTAGAGTGATGTGATGAATGGTCTGAAATCTGAATAACTATATGATTGTGGAATAAAAGTACTCTTATCGATTGATTAACTCTACATCAACTCCTAAAAAAATGTCTGCAACATCAAACGACTTGCTCTAGACGGGCAAAGCACGCACACGGATACTTAATGGGGTGAAAAAACATAGATCCAAATTTTAAGCCCAACCCCAAGTCTATGACTAACTTCCTGTAACTACGCGACCCTTGTCTTAGTTAGAAGTCACTTTAGTGTTACTAAAGAGACAGAAACTTGAAGTTTGAAGTTACACATTTAAATTAAATCCCTGCACTGAAGCAACTTTAGGCAGAGTCACTGTATACAGAAATGACAGAAACAAATAATAGTTGTGAGCTAACCAGCTGTTTAAAGGTGCAATAAGCTAAATCATGAACAGGGAAAGAGATATCCGGGATGACCAGTATTCCTTACGAAATTTAGGGAATAGGAATGCATAGACTTTAAAACCATGAATGTCGAGAAACGTAAACAGAAGTCATTTGTACAAATTACTGAACGAAATCAGAGAATAGTTGCCCAAGCGACCGACTGACTGACCGTATGCGAATAAATCAGGTTTTTTTTAGGAGGAATACATGTAATTCCAGGAAAAAATTGCTTGCAGTTGAATAATACCAAACATGATACCTTGTTTAGGACGTTGAAGCAGTAACTCCCAGCTTCTCAGAGTAGTGTGAATACTAATGTGAATGATTACTGTATAGAGCCAGGCCTGGGGTGAGAGAAAGCGAAATTAAAGACCAGGTAAAATTATCTGTGGGTTGTTTTAAAGTGCTCATGCGGATCCTATCTGTTCCCTAGATGTTGAGAAATATCCTATGTTTGTAATAAACAGGACTGATTCGTTGTGCACTACTACCTACGGATTACGTGACATGCCGCCCCAAATATAATAAAACAAGCATGCACCTTAATAAATTCGCCATGGAAATAAAATGAGCAAAAGATATTCACCAATCTTAGTAACGATTCACGTGAGAAAACAATAAACGAAATGAATGAAATACTGCTGAAGTAACGTACCTTTTCAAAAACTGACCTTTTTCCTGACCTTCGACATGTAATTTCTAATATGTTAGTGGAAGGATTTACTTCAAAAATGTCCTTTATCATCATCTACAAGTTTTTAGTTATTTTCCACTTCTTTTTGTTATTATCCGAAGTTGTGATTGAGGATATGAATTTGAGGATGTTAATTTGGAAAGAGCTTGACATACTGTTGTTAGATCCTGACGTACTTACAAATTCAAAATAGTTCATGCGAACAAAAGTTTCCCATACTCTACAAACCCTTTTTTGCTAGTACTTACGTTCAGAGCTCGTTTTTCGACCTTAGTTTATTCAGTGAACGGTAACTTGTTCCATACTTTATGTTCCATCGAAGTATTGTGGTCTGCAATCTGACGTTGGGCATTCAGTGGACAAAAAATAAATGTGACTGGTAACAACCCAGATGGATGGTCTCAGTCTTTAGTGTGTTTCCATAAAACATCCACACAAACTAACCTGAAATATAAAATGCAGTATTTTGAAAGGTGTCTATCACTGAGACTACTACTAGTTTATTACCCCTCGAAGGATAACGCTTGCACTCTCAAGTAACGTCATCAATGAGTTTACCGAATAGCCGATACCTTTTTAAGTATGACAGTCAGTACGAAATGTGAAGTCGTCACTTAACAGACACTTTAGTGGATGCTTTACCTCAGGTATAACATTTATGTCCTCCATTGAATACTGGGTTGCAAATGTTTATTCTTAAGTTGTTATACTGAAATACAGCTGACGAATTGCTTATTTTGTTTATAACAGTGAACATATGAACAGCGCAACTGTGTTATTGGAAAATCTTTTTCAGCAAGAAGGCTTCAGAGTAGCTTTCTAATTCAGAAATTGCAAGCGTACGCAATACGCTGCTGAAACATTTCATTATCATATATGTGACTGGATTCAGTGCTGATGGATAAAACATGAGGGTTTGTGGTGGCGGGGAGAAATCTTAAGTTCAGCCGACCATAACATCATCCAAATGTATTATAGTTGACGTTCGATAGCTACCCCAATATACAGTAAATCAATAGATGATTCACACAGAAGAGATACGATGATATCTGGGATTGAGTCCTAAGACATATAGGTTTTTGGAAACTCTCTAAGGCATACGAAAGCTAGCTTTAGCTAAAGCATGGCTAATACTTGATATAACCTTATCTTATCGGAGGATGCTAGACAGTGGTCCATGAAAAAAGGGAGTCATTTTTATCCAAATGCAGACATAGCCTTGCATAAAGCGAAACAAGTACAAAACAGTGAATACGAAGCGTTGTATGGATGGGCTGCCATTCTGTACCCAGAAATTCTGCCTTCTAACTGCAAAAACTGAGACAGTTTCTTTTTACTATCTGGCATGTCCACTTGCAAGACCATTTACTCCATATCTGCAGCTACAGCTTCTGAAAAATTCCCGAATCGTAGTCGTGGACCAGCCGATGGGCCCATACGAATTCAAATGTTTCCAAACGAGACATTTTAGGGAAATCGGCATATCCATGAAGTGGTCATGAATGAGCGAAATTGATTCGTCTTTCTGCTCAGCAAATATTTTATCACAACTGATTTTCGTTGCCTATGAATCTATCAGCTTAAGGAGTGATATGCAAGATGCTAGCGAGATCTCTGATCTTTTGGCTTACACCGTCTTCCATGAGCCCCCAAATACCATCAGATTTGGATTCCACATCTTTTTCCTGAATGCTCAGACGGATCTTGCTCCACTTCATCAATAATGAGGCAGGTATTGTCTGGTAATTTCTTCAGCAACAGAACCCGAGTTCAGATCGCTCATGGGATTCAAAGATATCGAAGTATTTTTGCAGTTCATCCAAAAATAAAGTGAGAATTTCGAAATGATCTCTTAACTGCCGATCATTACCGCTGGCAATGTTAGAAACGCTCTTAGAAGTCGTGTATAGCCTTTAAATTCCAAGGCATAATATGCATATCTTTGCGAGATAAGAGCTTACAACAATGAATCGTGCTACCGGTTTAGCCAGTGAAATGTTTAATAGGTAATTTAGCCTTATTTCGTCATATAGTCTGTTGCCACTCAACTTATGTTCAATCCTATTCAAAAAGTGTGTGCAGTCCTTTAGACCTTCACTAAAAGACTGTGGGTTAAATTTAGACAACTACAAAGTCATCCTTTCCTTGATTGACTTGTCCATCAACCAACTATACCTTTCGGACGAATAAAACACACCGTAAGCATATCATATATAACATGAAGCACTTCATAATCATTACAACCACCCTGCCCATTCTCAGGCTCAAGCACTACACAAAGACACCGAAGTACGAAACAAAAAGAATACACCAAACAATTATAGTTCGAAGACATATGTCAATGCAGTTGAAGATTGAACGATTAATTCACGGTTGTTTGCTCAAAACCAACTTCCCCAATTTTCGCGGAGGCATCAATACGACAGTCATCGTCTCATCGGTCGCTGTTCAGAAAGAAGTCAGCAGTAAACCGTCAGAAGTAATATTGTGATTTATTATTGTAATATTTGTTTACAGACCTTAGTGGAAACATTTTTTATATGTTGGTGTTACAACAAAGATTTCTCGAGTGGCCAATCGGTGTTTTGGTTTTTTCGTCCGTTATTACTAAGCGTTTCTGAAAACTTCAAGGAACAGCGTGGGCCCGAGCGTAGCAAGAGCTGGGCATTAACGGTTTATGAGACGTGTCTGACAGTGTTACAACAAAGAATTCTCGATTGGCCAATCTGTGTTTTGGTTTTTGCGTCCGTTATTTCTAAGCGTTTCTGAGAAGCTTCAAGAAACAGCGTGAGCGCGAGCGTAGCAAGAGCTGGGCATTAACGGTTTACGAGACCTGGCTGACAGTTTCTGATGGTAGAAACAGATTTA
This sequence comes from Trichobilharzia regenti, assembly GCA_944472135.2. NCBI lineage: Eukaryota > Metazoa > Platyhelminthes > Trematoda > Strigeidida > Schistosomatidae > Trichobilharzia > Trichobilharzia regenti. The sequence goes on from OX235270.1 coordinate 61,279,690, forward strand.
GCGGATTCAAACAGTTGGTGAAAGTTTAGATAGTCACCGTTCATCTTTCCTGGTGCCGGTCAAGTCCTCTTTGAACAAGCAATATCTGGAACTTTTTGGAATTGGGTCAAGTTCAACAATGCCTGGGTCAAAGAAGGGACAGAGCGTCTTGGATGCAATCAGGAAAGTAAGTCATGGTGACTTGTCTGTTAATTGTAACGATGTGTCTGATGTTAAGCATGACATGGTTGATGTTACTGTTTCGCCGTTCAGAGATAATAGGAACATCAAACTCCCTAAATTTGAACCATGGTGTTTCGATGGAAACCCGGCTGATTATTTACAATTTGTAAAGGAGTTTGAGATCATGTTGAGTGGTTTATTATTAAATGATGAATTGAAGTTAATGTATTTGATGAGATATTGCACTGGAGATGCTGCAAGAGCTATACAGTGCTGTAAGTTTATGAAGCCAAAAGAGGGCTACGATGAGGCTATGAGCATATTACGTCAAAGGTTTGGAAGACCTTCGATGATTGCAGGGAAATTATTCGAGGCTGTTAAGGGTAATGGTGGTCAATTACAGGATGACTCCCAGGCACTCACTGAGTTTTTAGATAATTTGCTAATTTACAAGAATGGAATGATTTCGATGAATTGCATGAGTGACCTCAACTCGAGTTTTATACTAGAAGTAATAGCAAGACGTCTACCTACTCGACTGCAAAGGAAGTGGGTGAAGATGAGCTCCCGTATGGAGGATGAGGGTATCGAGCCAAAATTTGATGATATCCTGAAACTGGTAAAATATAGTGTCAATCAATCGATGAGCAAGTTTGCCAGTATATTGAATCTCATCCCTAGAATAGAGCAGTCTGAGTGCAAAATGCAATCATTGATGACGAATAGGCCTCAGAGAGGTGGATATCGAGAAGGCTCCATGATGTCCAGTAATGCATATAGACCTAGTGAGTGTAACAGGTTTCGTAGTACATCCTCAACAGATAAGTTACAAGATGCAAGACAAACACGGTTGTGTTTCACACGTTTGCAAGAGGTGCATACAGAGGTGAACTGTGAATCAGTGAGCAAGTTCAGTGATAAGCTAAATGTGAAATCCAGGTCTGACTCCGAATTGTGTGACGATAACGGTGTTGTGAAGAAGTCTGTAGTTGCAACTGGTAAGCCATTGTTGAATAGAGTGTCACAGAATAGAGTTACAGTTTCAGAGTGCAGTTCTGACTCCACAAGTTTACAAGTTATTACTAGTCAGAGTGAAGGTATAAAACCTTTTAGGATTTGCGAGGAGGAACCAAAATTGTCTACTTCTGTTATTAAAGAGTTTGAAAATGATGAAGTTGACGGTAAAGTGAATATTCGTGATAATGATCATGATACTTCACAGTTGTCTTTGGTTGATCATGATGAGATGAGGGATATGCCTACTACTGCTAAGTTAATTAAAGGTTCTGTACAACTACAACGTGAAGTAGAAATAAATGCAGATGCAGTTGCAGAAGGCATGCATACTTGTGAGACCGTCAGTGTGATTGATCAGCATGTAGCCCACCTATCATCAGATGCTAGTGCTAAACCTGAGCTGATAGTAAAAGACAGCAGTGGTGGTGGTCTTGCAGGTAGACAAATTTCTGAAAGTCGAGAAACAACAGCTTCTTATCCACCGCTAAGTTCATCAACTTGTGTCACTCAGTCGTCGTTGGTGTTGTCATCCACAATGGAAAAGACGCCCATCAACTCAAGTATCTTGTGCAATGACTATGATAGTATTGGTGCATTTGAAAAGACGAAACATATTGCTCAGTTTAGTGAGAATAAGCCAAGTGTAAACGAGAGAGTAATTGTTAAATTGACTTGCATGAATAAAGGCATTTCTAGTTTCAAGTTACTATTTGAATGCTATTATCTTTGGTGTAAATTACTCTGTTTCTACGCTTGGTTGACCAGATACGTCGTGTGTTTGTTCGTCATCTATATTCTACGATACAATGACATGAGCGTGTTACCGTTCAGATTTGAGGATATAGCTCATAGAAGGAAGTCAGCAAATGAACTCTGCAACGATTTTCCAACCTAGAGCGTCAACCTGAGAAGGGTTGTAGGCGTACTGCTGTAAGTCCTACAATTCTTCAAAGGGTAGCGCATCAATGAGCAGTCCAATGTGCTTGGTGTGTGATTTTGTACATATGTTCATATTGTATATACTGAATTGATATCATCTGTCATCTAGCTGTTGGTAATTCTGTTTGTGTCCGGACGACTTCCACTTGGATCATCAACCTGAGAAGGAATGTAGGCGTACTGCTGTAAGTCCTACAGTTCTTCAAGGGTAGTTTGTCATGCTGGAATCCACAACATTTGATGTGTTGATTGTACATATGTTTGTGTTAAATAATTGTGTGAGTTCCAATTGTCGTAATTGTTGGTTAATCTTGTTTGTGTCCGGACATTCCACAACTTACAATCGTCAACCTGAGAAGGGTTGTAGGCGTACTGGTGTAAGTCCTGCGATTCTTCAAAGGAATTCCATCAAGACATGAACTGCGAGTTTGTGTGTACTGTTTGTATATACGTGTGGTGTGTCATATCAATTGGTGTTTTTGGATTCATTGTGTTTACTCGTTGTTTTCGTACCTTGTTTTTATTGCATAATTTTGTTAAAATTTTCGTCGTGATTACTTCTGAAGTTGTTTCCAGTCTTCTACATCCGTGAATGAATTGATTGATGTTAAGGACAGCAGATGGGTCGTATACGCCGGGGAGGCTAGGCTATTGCTGAGAATGAAATGCACACGGAGATAATTGTTAGCTGCGGTCCGACACGCCGGGGAGAAAGAGTGTAAACGACTGAGGCTCGCATACGTCACCGTTACTAGAACTGAGGCAGAATGAGTGACAAGCGATTGCAGTGGTAATTGGTAGTGAGTAGATAAGAGGATGTGCGTAGAGTATCATGAGGTGGTGCTATGGTCACGTTGCATTCTGCAAGAGTCATTCTAGCAAGTGGCGATTGTGTTGCAAGATGTCAAGAGGAGGTCTTTGTCTGGAGGCGCAGGTCGTCAGCAATGTGTGAGATTGTGCTGTGGGTATGCTTGTGGTGTGTTGGCTTTTCTGTTTGTTTTCCATTTCAGCTCTGTCCGTGTGACCCAGGTTCTCGCAATGGCATCCAAGTCAACGTGCATTGGTCGTGAAGGAAAAAAGGGTTGGATCCCGTTTTTGCCGGGGAGTGTCAATGTAGTTGAAGATTGAACGATCAATTCTTGGTTGTTTGCTCAAAACCAACTTCCCCAATTTTCGCGGAGGCATCAATACGACAGTCATCGTCTCATCGGTCGCTGTTCAGAAAGAAGTAAGTAAACCGTCAGAAGTAATATTGTGATTTATTATTGTAATATTTGTTTACAGACCTTAGTGGAAACATTTTTTATATGTTGGTGTTACAACAAAGATTTCTCGAGTGGCCAATCGGTGTTTTGGTTTTTTCGTCCGTTATTACTAAGCGTTTCTGAAAACTTCAAGGAACAGCGTGGGCCCGAGCGTAGCAAGAGCTGGGCATTAACGCTGCACGAGACGTGGCTGACAACATATATGAGGACCACCAGTGGATGCCAATAAATTCAAGGCTTCGGGGACTATGAGTAACTATAAATAGTTTTTTAAGAAACAAAAACGGTAAAAAATTATATTCAGAAATGAGAGACCGGGAAATGACTGTAGTTATACTGGAAAGTGTGCCACAAGACCGCAGAGTTCCAGATGAACGGATCAGAAACTGTCTATGGTGCAAGTATGAACTGTTTTGATGTTGTTGCCGAAAAGCAACTCTTCAGAAACGAGAACTAAGTTTCAGTGCGATTGATATGGCAATACCAACAGACAAGCTATACGGTCATGATTCAACCAGAAATAGACATGTCAGCCAACTCTCATAAATTGTCAATGTACTGCTCTTGCTACGCTGGACCTCACGCTGGCCCTCGAAGACTTTCAGAAACAGTCAGGAATAACCAACGCGAAAACCAGAACACAGATTGGCGATTCGAGAATCCTTTATTCTTATGCCAATACGTAGCCAACAATAAGGTTATTGCACTCAAGATCCAAGAATAAATGTTATGACAATAAATCACGATAATACTTCTAATAGTTTTCGATCTTCCACTGAACAGCGAACGATGAGACGATGACTGCTGGATTGATGACTGCCGCGAAAAATATGGAGGATTTGGGTTCGAGCAAACAACCATGAATTGATCGTTCAATCTTCAACTCCATTGACAAGATATCTGGAGTAAGAAGATTACCAAGGCATGAAAATCTTGTTAACGAGATTGGTGGCAGCCTGAATTACTGGATCAGACAAGTCGAGAAACTTACTGAAGATCTAAAGTCGGCAAATTTCGGGGCAAAAAAGACGAACAGTATTCACGAAGACATCACAAAGAATAGTATCCTTACATATTCCCAACGGTCACTCATGTAATTCACTTTTTTCGAAGACTCATATATAAGCTGGCTGTCTTCTTTATGAAGAGAAGTTAGTTTAACGAATTTCGTACTGTCAATTTATGTGAAGCTACAAACAAGCGACAAGATATCCGCAGCTGTGTTACTGGCTACAGATACTTAACAAACGTCTGAGGTAAACTGTGAAGTGTAATCTAGTTGAGGTGACTCTGTTGGTGAATACGACCAATTTTGAGCTCAGAGATTACGTGAGGGGTTGATTGCCTGTCACCGTCATGAAATCTTGACCCTGTGACTAATTTTAAATGCGACGTATAACACGGCATAAAGCTAGAAGATCTCCACCGAAGGAACTGGGCTCTGTTCCTGTTGTTTGTAGTCGCATAGGGGAAAGAGAAGTGGATATCACTGACTGTTGACCACCTGTTGCAGAATTCCACCGGCTACCATGTTGGATGTGGCAAATGAGATATTTAGTAGCGTAACGGATCGGTAATCACCAATGAGTCGCCAGTCGTTGCTATCCTTCCTTTGTACCATAAGAATGGGAATTAGAGACTGAGGATGTTGACTTTAACAGATAGTACGACGTATACTAACGCCAGATCTTATACCCACGGCCATTATACTATTTGTTCCGCTTACTCCAAAGACAAATGAAAACAACAAATCAATCGTCCAAAAGATGAAGTATATTTCAGGACCAGAATCGTAGTGCGAAGATGTTTGCCTAACAACCGAATGTAACACAACAGCGTGAAAAATAGGGTAGATACTTGACTGCGAGCCTTCAGCTAGACAAATAAACTTAAACAGTGAAGGTTAGAATCCGATGTTGAGTGGTGTATATTTTAGGCTAGTAATTTTGGGGAATTATATACTGCTACAGGGAAATAATCATGAGCTTTTCGACGGTGGAATGATGCAAAGGTGTAGCATACGATCAGATCCATTTTTGGTTAATCTAAGCTTTTCGGAAGCTAGTCAGCCCATTTGGGAGATCAGAGGTCACCCGTGGTTGAGACGTGATGCATGACATCGCTGTTTATTCACGATAAATCGTTCGAAGGACAGTTAAGCTTCAGACCCTTTTAAAAGGTTGGCTGAGAGGTTAGATCATACGTTATTTTCTTCCCTACCAGTGACAGCCTTCGACTTACGCAGTTGGTTCCTTTTAAAGAGACTAACACCATTCTCACTTATCATATAACGTATCGAAATAAAAAATGCACATCAGTCAGATATTCAAAAAGTACATTGGATTTGTTGGGGATAAATATTTTGCATAAAGTTACAGTTACTTGCAATTAAGTTTAAGCCAAACCCCCATAACTTAAAGTGTATAATCCAGCAGCACGGCAAATTTGTAGGCTCGAGTGATATTTTACCGCACTGCGAACGTTGCCAAAAGAGATGGTTGAATGCGCTTTGGACAAGGATGTAATGGTTCTGACAAATTTCAAGGCAAACACCGAAGAATTATTTCGGGCATATCAGTAGTTGTGGAGAGTGTGAAGACGCAACAAAAATCAAACAAGCGTATATTTCAATGTAGCAAAAAGTTGTGTTTTTAACCAATGATGTCAATTAGAACAAAAGATATACAAAATTTGTCATTTCTGCCATTCAACTAAAAAGTTTATGAAATTATCACTCTGGGCCCTACGCCGTCTACCATTTGGAAGCGGTGGACATCTGTGAGTAGGTCATAGTGGTTAAGTAAATCTGTGTCAGTGATAGACACCGTAATTTCAGAAAGAAGGAAAGCCCATTGAATATATCTGTGTAGACATGCATTCGGACAGAGTTTTTTCCCGAAGGTTGTGATGGTTTTATAGAAGCTGACGGTATCGACGTTCGCGGATTGTACGAAGTATACTAACGCCAGATCTTATACCCACGGCCATTATACTATTTGTTCCGCTTACTCCAAAGACAAATGAAAACAACAAATCAATCGTCCAAAAGATGAAGTATATTTCAGGACCAGAATCGTAGTGCGAAGATGTTTGCCTAACAACCGAATGTAACACAACAGCGTGAAAAATAGGGTAGATACTTGACTGCGAGCCTTCAGCTAGACAAATAAACTTAAACAGTGAAGGTTAGAATCCGATGTTGAGTGGTGTATATTTTAGGCTAGTAATTTTGGGGAATTATATACTGCTACAGGGAAATAATCATGAGCTTTTCGACGGTGGAATGATGCAAAGGTGTAGCATACGATCAGATCCATTTTTGGTTAATCTAAGCTTTTCGGAAGCTAGTCAGCCCATTTGGGAGATCAGAGGTCACCCGTGGTTGAGACGTGATGCATGACATCGCTGTTTATTCACGATAAATCGTTCGAAGGACAGTTAAGCTTCAGACCCTTTTAAAAGGTTGGCTGAGAGGTTAGATCATACGTTATTTTCTTCCCTACCAGTGACAGCCTTCGACTTACGCAGTTGGTTCCTTTTAAAGAGACTAACACCATTCTCACTTATCATATAACGTATCGAAATAAAAAATGCACATCAGTCAGATATTCAAAAAGTACATTGGATTTGTTGGGGATAAATATTTTGCATAAAGTTACAGTTACTTGCAATTAAGTTTAAGCCAAACCCCCATAACTTAAAGTGTATAATCCAGCAGCACGGCAAATTTGTAGGCTCGAGTGATATTTTACCGCACTGCGAACGTTGCCAAAAGAGATGGTTGAATGCGCTTTGGACAAGGATGTAATGGTTCTGACAAATTTCAAGGCAAACACCGAAGAATTATTTCGGGCATATCAGTAGTTGTGGAGAGTGTGAAGACGCAACAAAAATCAAACAAGCGTATATTTCAATGTAGCAAAAAGTTGTGTTTTTAACCAATGATGTCAATTAGAACAAAAGATATACAAAATTTGTCATTTCTGCCATTCAACTAAAAAGTTTATGAAATTATCACTCTGGGCCCTACGCCGTCTACCATTTGGAAGCGGTGGACATCTGTGAGTAGGTCATAGTGGTTAAGTAAATCTGTGTCAGTGATAGACACCGTAATTTCAGAAAGAAGGAAAGCCCATTGAATATATCTGTGTAGACATGCATTCGGACAGAGTTTTTTCCCGAAGGTTGTAATGGTTTTATAGAAGCTGACGGTATCGACGTTCGCGGATTGTACGAAGTATACTAACGCCAGATCTTATACCCACGGCCATTATACTATTTGTTCCGCTTACTCCAAAGACAAATGAAAACAACAAATCAATCGTCCAAAAGATGAAGTATATTTCAGGACCAGAATCGTAGTGCGAAGATGTTTGCCTAACAACCGAATGTAACACAACAGCGTGAAAAATAGGGTAGATACTTGACTGCGAGCCTTCAGCTAGACAAATAAACTTAAACAGTGAAGGTTAGAATCCGATGTTGAGTGGTGTATATTTTAGGCTAGTAATTTTGGGGAATTATATACTGCTACAGGGAAATAATCATGAGCTTTTCGACGGTGGAATGATGCAAAGGTGTAGCATACGATCAGATCCATTTTTGGTTAATCTAAGCTTTTCGGAAGCTAGTCAGCCCATTTGGGAGATCAGAGGTCACCCGTGGTTGAGACGTGATGCATGACATCGCTGTTTATTCACGATAAATCGTTCGAAGGACAGTTAAGCTTCAGACCCTTTTAAAAGGTTGGCTGAGAGGTTAGATCATACGTTATTTTCTTCCCTACCAGTGACAGCCTTCGACTTACGCAGTTGGTTCCTTTTAAAGAGACTAACACCATTCTCACTTATCATATAACGTATCGAAATAAAAAATGCACATCAGTCAGATATTCAAAAAGTACATTGGATTTGTTGGGGATAAATATTTTGCATAAAGTTACAGTTACTTGCAATTAAGTTTAAGCCAAACCCCCATAACTTAAAGTGTATAATCCAGCAGCACGGCAAATTTGTAGGCTCGAGTGATATTTTACCGCACTGCGAACGTTGCCAAAAGAGATGGTTGAATGCGCTTTGGACAAGGATGTAATGGTTCTGACAAATTTCAAGGCAAACACCGAAGAATTATTTCGGGCATATCAGTAGTTGTGGAGAGTGTGAAGACGCAACAAAAATCAAACAAGCGTATATTTCAATGTAGCAAAAAGTTGTGTTTTTAACCAATGATGTCAATTAGAACAAAAGATATACAAAATTTGTCATTTCTGCCATTCAACTAAAAAGTTTATGAAATTATCACTCTGGGCCCTACGCCGTCTACCATTTGGAAGCGGTGGACATCTGTGAGTAGGTCATAGTGGTTAAGTAAATCTGTGTCAGTGATAGACACCGTAATTTCAGAAAGAAGGAAAGCCCATTGAATATATCTGTGTAGACATGCATTCGGACAGAGTTTTTTCCCGAAGGTTGTGATGGTTTTATAGAAGCTGACGGTATCGACGTTCGCGGATTGTACGAAGTATACTAACGCCAGATCTTATACCCACGGCCATTATACTATTTGTTCCGCTTACTCCAAAGACAAATGAAAACAACAAATCAATCGTCCAAAAGATGAAGTATATTTCAGGACCAGAATCGTAGTGCGAAGATGTTTGCCTAACAACCGAATGTAACACAACAGCGTGAAAAATAGGGTAGATACTTGACTGCGAGCCTTCAGCTAGACAAATAAACTTAAACAGTGAAGGTTAGAATCCGATGTTGAGTGGTGTATATTTTAGGCTAGTAATTTTGGGGAATTATATACTGCTACAGGGAAATAATCATGAGCTTTTCGACGGTGGAATGATGCAAAGGTGTAGCATACGATCAGATCCATTTTTGGTTAATCTAAGCTTTTCGGAAGCTAGTCAGCCCATTTGGGAGATCAGAGGTCACCCGTGGTTGAGACGTGATGCATGACATCGCTGTTTATTCACGATAAATCGTTCGAAGGACAGTTAAGCTTCAGACCCTTTTAAAAGGTTGGCTGAGAGGTTAGATCATACGTTATTTTCTTCCCTACCAGTGACAGCCTTCGACTTACGCAGTTGGTTCCTTTTAAAGAGACTAACACCATTCTCACTTATCATATAACGTATCGAAATAAAAAATGCACATCAGTCAGATATTCAAAAAGTACATTGGATTTGTTGGGGATAAATATTTTGCATAAAGTTACAGTTACTTGCAATTAAGTTTAAGCCAAACCCCCATAACTTAAAGTGTATAATCCAGCAGCACGGCAAATTTGTAGGCTCGAGTGATATTTTACCGCACTGCGAACGTTGCCAAAAGAGATGGTTGAATGCGCTTTGGACAAGGATGTAATGGTTCTGACAAATTTCAAGGCAAACACCGAAGAATTATTTCGGGCATATCAGTAGTTGTGGAGAGTGTGAAGACGCAACAAAAATCAAACAAGCGTATATTTCAATGTAGCAAAAAGTTGTGTTTTTAACCAATGATGTCAATTAGAACAAAAGATATACAAAATTTGTCATTTCTGCCATTCAACTAAAAAGTTTATGAAATTATCACTCTGGGCCCTACGCCGTCTACCATTTGGAAGCGGTGGACATCTGTGAGTAGGTCATAGTGGTTAAGTAAATCTGTGTCAGTGATAGACACCGTAATTTCAGAAAGAAGGAAAGCCCATTGAATATATCTGTGTAGACATGCATTCGGACAGAGTTTTTTCCCGAAGGTTGTAATGGTTTTATAGAAGCTGACGGTATCGACGTTCGCGGATTGTACGAAGTATACTAACGCCAGATCTTATACCCACGGCCATTATACTATTTGTTCCGCTTACTCCAAAGACAAATGAAAACAACAAATCAATCGTCCAAAAGATGAAGTATATTTCAGGACCAGAATCGTAGTGCGAAGATGTTTGCCTAACAACCGAATGTAACACAACAGCGTGAAAAATAGGGTAGATACTTGACTGCGAGCCTTCAGCTAGACAAATAAACTTAAACAGTGAAGGTTAGAATCCGATGTTGAGTGGTGTATATTTTAGGCTAGTAATTTTGGGGAATTATATACTGCTACAGGGAAATAATCATGAGCTTTTCGACGGTGGAATGATGCAAAGGTGTAGCATACGATCAGATCCATTTTTGGTTAATCTAAGCTTTTCGGAAGCTAGTCAGCCCATTTGGGAGATCAGAGGTCACCCGTGGTTGAGACGTGATGCATGACATCGCTGTTTATTCACGATAAATCGTTCGAAGGACAGTTAAGCTTCAGACCCTTTTAAAAGGTTGGCTGAGAGGTTAGATCATACGTTATTTTCTTCCCTACCAGTGACAGCCTTCGACTTACGCAGTTGGTTCCTTTTAAAGAGACTAACACCATTCTCACTTATCATATAACGTATCGAAATAAAAAATGCACATCAGTCAGATATTCAAAAAGTACATTGGATTTGTTGGGGATAAATATTTTGCATAAAGTTACAGTTACTTGCAATTAAGTTTAAGCCAAACCCCCATAACTTAAAGTGTATAATCCAGCAGCACGGCAAATTTGTAGGCTCGAGTGATATTTTACCGCACTGCGAACGTTGCCAAAAGAGATGGTTGAATGCGCTTTGGACAAGGATGTAATGGTTCTGACAAATTTCAAGGCAAACACCGAAGAATTATTTCGGGCATATCAGTAGTTGTGGAGAGTGTGAAGACGCAACAAAAATCAAACAAGCGTATATTTCAATGTAGCAAAAAGTTGTGTTTTTAACCAATGATGTCAATTAGAACAAAAGATATACAAAATTTGTCATTTCTGCCATTCAACTAAAAAGTTTATGAAATTATCACTCTGGGCCCTACGCCGTCTACCATTTGGAAGCGGTGGACATCTGTGAGTAGGTCATAGTGGTTAAGTAAATCTGTGTCAGTGATAGACACCGTAATTTCAGAAAGAAGGAAAGCCCATTGAATATATCTGTGTAGACATGCATTCGGACAGAGTTTTTTCCCGAAGGTTGTAATGGTTTTATAGAAGCTGACGGTATCGACGTTCGCGGATTGTACGAAGTATACTAACGCCAGATCTAATACCAACAACTTCTATAGTATTCATTCCTCGTGGACCAAAAGCAAAGAAAAAGACACTCTTTTTTCGTCCAGATTACGAGATATATTTCGGGACCAAATCGTAGACCAAGATGGTTGCTTAACTAGCTAGTGATCGTGCACGAAAGTGGCACGACGAAGTACCAAGTGGCGTGGATGCTTGACCAGAAGCCTTCAGCTAATTATGTTGACTCAAACGGTGAGAGTCAGCATCCAATGTTCAGTGATGATTGCCAATAATCTTGCGGAATTATTTACCGCTACAGCTTTTATGTTTGCAACCTGCAAATTAAGGTTAGATCTGCCTTTGTGGCTGAGATGACGACGACTCCGACACTATCTCCTTCTAGTCACTATTAAAGTGTGGTGTAGTCCCTATATCTTTGTTAAAACTGCAGGGTCTCTGGCAACATTTTGCTGATATTATAATTCCAGCACCAGATTGGGATCTCAGCTACATGTGATTTGATTTAGAACGATCACGTGGACAACAGACTTGTATGACTTTTAGCTGCAGATGAGAGTTAACCGTTTGAATTCATCATTTCGCAGTATATTTCAGCTTAAATGATTTGAATGCACCATTAACGATAAAGACGTGAATGGGGAAATCACCATACTCGTTCATAAATAGATGAGATAAAACATTACAGAGAAATGAATTGTTACAGAAATGTTACCTCAGTGTTTGCAAAGACAAATCGAAAGTGCATTCATGTGAGTTCTGTGACGAAATCCCCTGACAATATTGGTCGAGTTCGCACTGACATAGGTTCCAACTTAGAGACTTATTTTCCAGAAACCGTCTTTGCTAAATAAACGTCTGGACAAAGTCCTAAGTATTACTGTGGTGATTGACAATTTCTATCTCTGTATTGTTTAAATACTTACTGCTGCTTGTTAATGTATTTCTTATTGAGTTGAAAAATATTTCCGCCAAATACAAAAATTCCTAAATCCCTCTCCGTGTTTTGGTTGAATTTCGTTAAGTCGGTCATTACGAAATACAAATACTACTATTACAAGTAATTACAACAATTACGTCGGTATCAGGTTTGTAGTAAAAGTCATTGATACTGTTATCAACACCATAATCTGAAAGATTTTTTACAAGGAAAGTAGCATTTGATGGTCCTGAACTAAGAATTTTGGACCATGAGAAGCTCAATAATATTGGTTTATTGTTCGAGGAATATGTCCAACTTCGGAGAATCCGCAATCTTTGTTGCCACTTTTGTGGTTCGTTTATTTAGTGCATGATAAGCAACTCGTGAACTGGAATAACCACGGTAACCATGGTCATTAACTATCTGCCACCAACCTCATACAGCTACTTGATTTCCCCAGCCTACCACTTGATTGACAAAACGCAATGAGGTGAGTAGGAAAGACAGTTCATTCAGGGGAACCAAAGCATACATTGAAAATGCTTTCGTTTCTGTCAACTTAGTTCTGTTAAAACTTCAGAGAATTACTCGAACGAATGAAATAAATTGGAGCTAAGTCTGGTTAGGCTGGTGGTTACTCTGTACATCACGAAGTTAAAATCCATAGGTCATCGCATTCTCTTTCAGTGACTGAGTGGTCAACTGGTTCGCTTTGCAGTTCCAAGGTTCTGGGTTTGGTCACCGGAGGGATCAAAGTAGAACGAAACACCTACACAGTACCCCCTGACTTTCAGTGGTTCTCTGACTGATGTGATTGCGTGTTCTAGCTTGAGAATGATTTCACTTCATCAGTAACACTATAACCTGTCAGTTATCACTCGATCGCCCACCGGTTTATCGCTGCACGCTAATTTATAATTGAAATCTAGGAAGCAAAGGTTGTTCAGTATTCCCTAGATTTCAATAACTTTTCCACATAGGTTTTAATTCATAACGAACGAATTCGACTTTAGAGTAAGTCAGTTCCCTACAGAGTGATAATAAAATCGTAAAATCTTTTGGGAAATCAGTCGTCAAGTTTCGTTAACGTTTTCTTACTTAGTTCTTGAAACACCTGAGTATCACTTTTGGAGAAATTGAAGCTTATACGATGAAACTTTTATTTTGATTTCATATACACCAAACATACCAGAAGACTGTAAAATAGTGTCAGGAGCACAATTTAATTCTGACAAGTTACCACTCATGTGAATTATAAAGTTCATCCCAAATCTTCTAGCATAGTATTCGTTAAAATTGAAAGTGTGACTTTCTTTTCCTTATTTCACTTGATTTTTCCATCATCTTTTTCAGTTCAAATAAATTAACCAAAAATAAATTTGATAAAATTTAGGAAAATCCTACCAGTCTACTTCTTATTCAGTCGATGAGAAATACTGGCAACTAGAGCTGAGTAGTCTTAGGACAAAGAGAAACAACTGTCTACTGCTCTCAGACTTCCCTAAAAATTTTAGACACTTCACACAGGAAGATAGGTTTCCCATTTTCCTGAATATTAAAAGTTCGATTGAGAATTAAAGAGGATATTATTTATCTGGATGTTAGTGAGCGAAATCCCTTCCTATTAGACCATACCAGTTATGGTATCGTGTGATAAGAAAAGTATTAGATCTTTTTTGTTCAACAAAGAATTTTGTCCACTGTAGACATGTAGCGTTCTTTATTCTCAAAGTTTAAGCTTGCAGACAAAATGAAACAGTAACTTAAAAGTGAAAAAGCAACATTAAAACTGCTTGACCGTGTGTAGGGCATAACTAAGTATGGTATTTTTAAAAAGTGAAAGATGTCGGCGAGTACGCAAGATACGCTTATACTCAGATGCGAGTGTATGTTCTCCATCTTCCTATTTACACCATAGAATTGTTGGGAGGCCAAATCAGAATAGCAAATCGATCGTCCAAAATAAGAAATATATATATATATAACCGTGGAGCAGGAAAAACAAGTCGTGTATTGATCAAGTCTCCCCACGGATCGTCATTGAACAGAGCTTCGAATGACAGTCAACTCTCTATCTCAACTTCATCAACTTTGAAAAGGGTTTCGATAGCCCACCGTCGATCGAGAGGTGATTTGGCAACTACTACGGGGTGCCGCCGACAATTATACATCTCATACAACAGTTGTGTGACAATGCCGCATGTCAAGTAATCCACAACGGGAAACTCACAGAATCCTTCAAAGTGAGGACGGGATGTGGTGACTGACAATTTCTATCTCTGTATTGTTTTAATATTTGCTGTTGATTGTTAATATGTTTTTTATATGAATTGCAGTATAATTCCGCTAAATACAAATTCCTGAATTCCGCCCTCTCTGTGTTTTGTTTGGATTCTTGTAATTCGGTCATCTCGAAATACTAATACTACGATTACAAATAATTACAACACGGGAGTAAGACAAGGCTGTCTACTATGTTCAATGATTTTCCTGATTGCGATAGACTGGATAATGCGACAGACAATGGGCAATGAGGAAACATGCATAAAATGAACCCACACAAAATCCTTGGAGGATCTAGACTTCGCCGATGATATATATCTGATTTCCAACAAACTGGAAGATATGCAAATGAAAAGCAACAATCTGGCAGAAGAAGCATCCAGAGAAGATAGGCCTTCAGGTGAACATAGAGAACAGAACAGATGTGGTGATGAAGATTCTTGGCCAACACCAACAGCAGCAACAATAACAACAACAGACAACAATCAGCCAGCATAAATGGGAGGAACCTGAAAGAAACATCCTTTACCTACCCACCTACCAAGAAAGCATCGTTTCAACTACAGGCAGGCCGAAGTGACGAGAATATCAAAGCAGCGAGGATCGGGAAAGCAAGACGAGCTCTCATTACTCTCAAGTATGTATAGAGGTCAACAGCAATCAGCATCAAAAATAAGATCCGGATCTTCAACTCCAATGTGAATTCAGTGCTACTATACTGATCAGAGACTTGGCGTGTCATAAAGAGCACCACAAACAAACTACAGACCTTCATTAACAGTTGTCTTCGCTCAATACTCACGATCAGGTGGTCGGCCAGAAAAGATCAGCAACAGGGATCTCTGGCAATGAGCGAACCAACCAGGAACCGATTGTGAAACAAATAGTCAGGAAGAAATGGAGGTGAATTGGATTGTGGCCATGCTCTGAGAAAACGAACCATCAAGTAACATCACTAGACAGTCCATTGCTCGAGTGGAATCTGAACGGGAAGCGGCGAGTTGGTCGTCAGTGTGTGTGGGTGACTTGGAGGAGGTCACGTGAAG
This sequence comes from Trichobilharzia regenti, assembly GCA_944472135.2. Lineage (NCBI taxonomy): Eukaryota > Metazoa > Platyhelminthes > Trematoda > Strigeidida > Schistosomatidae > Trichobilharzia > Trichobilharzia regenti. The sequence goes on from OX235270.1 coordinate 61,295,414, forward strand.
AGGAGATGAAAGCATGTAGGCAGACTTGGAGCGGGATGAAAACTCTATCAGAGAACTTAACGCAATAGAGACTCGCGGCTGAAGCCCTGTGTTCCTCTAGAAATTAAAGGAAATAATGATAATAAAATTGGGGAATTATTTGCCGCTACAGTATTATTACTTCGGAGAAATCCGTATAAGTGATCTGCACTTACATTCATTTGCGAGGAAGAAATAATAATAATCCCCCTACTCGTTCATAATTAAAATTACAAGGAGAGATAAGTTAGCTGCTTTCCTTCCAATTCACTACTTCACCGAAGTGATTTATAACCTAATACACTCCATAAGTTAATATTCGGATTTAAGAATATTAAGAGTTCAACCTAAATGTGATTAAATTCATGTCTTTCTAAGCAGTAGTGACCTACACATTTCAACCCACAGAAGCCCAGTATTCCTCTAATAGGCTTAAGGTAAACTAGTTAGACAATCATGGCAACCGTCCAGTCTGTTTTATCCTAATGCAAACTTCAGAATTACAGCAACAAATTTTAGAAATAAAGGAGGAATTATGGCTACAAGGTATTTATCAGTTCTATAAACAAATGAGAAGAGTTCATTAGTTCTCACTGAGTTAATTCAAGAATATGTAAAGTCTTTAAGGATTGAAATAATGGTAGCTGTGTTAGAAAGACAGATCTAGAAACAGAAAATAGTGGATGTATTCAAATATTCTAAGCAAATAAAGATTAATCCTATATAACTAAAACAAACCAGAGGGGTTGTTTAGTCTCAAACTCCAACAGAACAACGCTCATGACATGAAGTGTACAAGTCTTGTCTCGATGAGGACACCAGTATTATAAGCCTTATAAAGCTTAGTAAGTCTAAACAGAAGTTAACCAGGCCTTAGCCACCTGGTGTACAACGAAGCCAAAAGTCCAGAAAAATTCGCTGAGGTTCATTCCAAGTGGTTATCAAAGAAATATTGTTCCCAGAATTATAATCACTATCGCCATTCATGGCATTTCCATGCAACAAACCGTTTGACGAGTCACATCAAAAATTCAACAAGTGATATTAAATCCCAAGCTTACTAGAAAAATAATGTTAACTATGAACTATGTCCATTTATAAAATAGTAAACCAAAAAAAAAATGAGCGAAACATACGACCTTATGATGAAGAAGAAACAAAGGTAATAATAACGATAGAATTGGAAGGCAGAAGTAAATACAAGATATAAAGCCAATGCGATTTTAAATACAATGATCTTCAAGAGGTAGGCAGTCAGTGGCTGGTGCATGCAAGCTGACGAGCTAAGAGGAAGTTAGATTATAAACATAAAGAAAAAGGTGTTACTGATTCCATTGGGAGCCTGTTGAAAAATAGAAAATATCGTCATTAAGAGTTCGAGAAAATATACAAGATCTATGAAACCTGAACCACCAAAACTGCCCACACTCTATGCTCTCAAAAAACGTCTTCACCTGAACCTACAATTCACTGGAAACTCATCAGCAGAAATACTGAGAGACTGCCTGCCCCGCTCACCAAAATAAAACCTTCGCGGCTGAACTCCGACTAACCTTCTCTATGAAACCAATGGTTTGCATGAACGTGAAGAATAAGCTACCACTGTTGGCCTCATCAGTGTGCATCCAATAATTCACCTACTCGTGTGGAGTTAGGTATGCTGGTCGTACACAGCGTTTGCTATCCAAACGTACCATCGAACACTTACCCTCATGGTTTTATAAACGAGAAAAAAGGTGTCCTCGAAGCTCTATTCTGGAACACCTGATCGAATCGGAGCACCAAGCAAAGCCACAAATAAACTTCAAATTCATCTACAGAATACATGGGAATCTTGCTAAGAGAGTACGAATCAAACTTCTTCAAACTACAGAAGCAATGGTAATTCATATATGAAAATTTTAACTCTGCATACAAAAGAAGTTTGTTCAGTCATCAAGTCTACAGTGAACCTGACTTATCTTAACACCATCAGCGAAATAATAACACAGCGACTGAAGAATGCAGTTAAAAGAGCTTATTATGCAGCAGAGGTACGTTGTCTCCTCAAAACCACCCCTATTCTACGTTCGAGAAATAAGGATGTACTACCTAAATTTGCCTCTGCTATGTGTATCTACCAGTTTGGCTGCAACTGCGGAGCTAGCTACATTGGGCGGACAGTTAGGCAGGTTCATCATCGTATTTCTGAACATGATCCCAGCATGGTTAAGCAAGCGATAAACAAGATCTATTCTTAGCTCTATTTTAGCATACCTTGTAGGTAGTGAGCATAAGATTGACGTTAATACTGCATTTAAAATTATTTATCACATTCCGACTAATCTTAATTTTGCTCTACGAGTTCGTCTTCTACATACAGCTGAAGCAATAGGAATCCACCTGAAGAAACCAAACCTTTGTGTTCAGAAAATATGTGTACAGCCACTTTCCTTACCTTGGCCATCGTTACATGATTGTATAAACTGGACTACTTCATCCCTCTCCCCCTAAACCTTTAAAATTATAATTGTCCAAATTATTTTTTCTGACTACTTCATCTTTAATTACGTGTTATCCTTGTAAAATTAATTTATTCGAACCATTTCTACCTTTTAATGATATATATTAATTTTCTTCGTTAATTATCAACCCATTGACATTTTGACACTGACTAATTAATTATTGTTAACAAGCATATCAGTGCCACTTGATTGGTAAACTGTTGTGTATTGTGATAAAAATGCTACATATAAATATTAGAGTAGAGCCAGAGATGAGGATCTAATTGAAAAGTAAATATTTCTTCGCTCAATCTTTCTGTTTTCTAAATGTCTAAATGGGGATTTTTTTATATTGAAATATTCATTTTGTTGCTAAGATATTTAACTATACCCATGCGGTTGTAGAGCTTGAGAACGATATCGTCAGAAAGAGTAACTCTTCTCTGAACGTCTTTTCTTTTATAAAACCATAATTCACTGGAAGTATTTAAAAAAAATGTAAATTAGTGTAATTTAATCCTTTAATTTATGTGACATCATGTTACTAATATTGATATACTGATTTTTTTTACTAACGGTTTCATTTATAGCTCAAACTAGTAATTTTATGCTTCTCATATCCTCGATGTGTAGTGATTCCACTGATCCTTGCCATCCTTCAATTTAATTCTAACCTAAAGAGAACCAAAAGGTAACGTAAAGAATATATCTATATGTCCTGTAGAAGTCCAAGCTACATTAGTTCATGTAAATGTCAACCACTTAAACTAACTTACCTCTTACACCTCTGATTTTCGGTTCATCTTTACTATTCATATGGTGGTTATGCCTCGTGTGGACAACTCTGTAAAATTCAAAGAGATGGTGTAGCAGGTGGTTTCGTTCTAATCAGAACTGGATGTTTCACAGTAAACTGTACTAATCTTTTGATAGAAAGTTATATATTACCATACTAAAACTATAGGTTGGTTAATACATTTAAGAACTTTTGTGTTCTTGGCGAAATTCCATCAACCGATAAAATATCGAATGTTAAATCTAATATCCAAGTAAATAAAGTGCCTACAGAGTTTCACAGATCTACAGCAAAACGCTGCACAGGATATCAGTTAGTTCAGACTAGTCCTGAAACAGTGATCGTGATTTCTATGGTTAGACACGTATTCTGAATATTTTGTACTCATCTTATTTAGAGGTGATTGCTACTTACCAAACTTTTAATCTCATAGAATAATTTTGTCTGCTTAATTTAAGTCAAACAAGGAGTCTCGTGAGTCTTAAGTCAGACACCAAAGAAGAAACAGCACTAAGATAAACATGAATAATCTGACATACGAGGAGTGGGCGTCGCTTGATGCAGAAGTCATTCAGGTTTGTTCACAATCAACACTGAGGTAGTCAAACTTATGAGTATAAAAAGTTACTAGCAGATCTAAAAATTATTTGGCTGGTAAACACACAATAAGTGTTTGTTGTCGAAGAGAAAGACTAAATTTCAGGACTCAATCACCATCCACACCCCAGCAATTATCGTAAACACTAGACAGCGTCTTTTCCAGCCTATATTTTGCACGTGAAAGGAATTTATAAGGGAATGAAATGAGAAGTTGAGAAATTTCAAGCACTAAATCATATAAACACGGTTATATACTTTCTGGTGAGTATCTGTTATCTGCTTCATGTGAATTACGGTTTTTTATATACAATGAAGCCAAATAACACATTTATACTCGACTTATCCCCACAATCACCAGATGAATACAAGTAGTTAAGATTCGCAGGTATCTGTCAGAAATTATACGGAGAATTACAAGGTGGAATGAAAGTTTGATTAACGCTTCACAATACTACAAAAGCGTCTGCGAAATACCACAGTACACATTTTCAATAAGAAATTTTGCACATGAGAAATACATTTCTGAGAATTTATATCTGATGAGGAAATTGAATCATAGGTGTGAATAATTTAAAAAAATAATAGTATGAAATTCAGTTAAAATGTTTGTGATTATAATCATAGTTAAGTGTGAAGTGGCAAAACAGTTTATGTCATATATAGGACAATTTGTAGGGTGTATATAATTTGGAAAGGCTGTGCAATTATAGGATTAGTAGGCAAATAGAATGGCGTTTTCAAGTCGACCATTATTGTTCCTTCATTGAAGGACAACGTCCCACAGTTGACCAACTCCATGTGCGCTTATCAATTCACTTGCTCGTGTGGAACTATGTATATAGGTCGTTCGACTCGAGTTTTGTACAAGAAGATGCAAGAACACTGTCCTACATGGTTACGAAGAGATGGGAGTGGAGCAGTGAGAAGCGCGATCATTGACCATGTGGTCGATAATGATCACCCTATCTCTACAGCCTCCTCCTTTAAAGTCATCTACGAGGTCGAAAGTAGTTTGCCCAAATAATTACGTATCCGACTCATTTGTATTGCCGGAGCTTTGGCCATTGAAACAGAAAAGCCAGATCTCTGATACAGAAAAAATTCGTTCAACCCTTCCATCTTTCATGGTTTTAATCCCTTCAAGCTAAAGTATGGTAATCCCTAATCATATTTTGGCTCTACGTATTTTTCGTTTTGTTTATTCAGTTTGTATACGCTTCTTTTATTGCGTCAATTATTACCGTAACTGTTCTCACTCTGAATTGTCCCCGTATTATTTCACTTGTTCCATTTGTCATTCGAAATCAATTTTGTTTTGCAACGTTAAATTCTCTGTTATCAAATTTCACACAATGTTACGTAACGTTTTTTATTTTTATTCTATTTGCCTACTAATCCAGAATTGTACACCCCTTCCAAGGTATATACACGCTGTAAATTATTCTATATATGACATTAACTGTTTTGCCACTTAACATTTAAATATGACTATAATCACAAACATTTTAAATACTTTTCTCTCTACTAATACATCTCAACTTCGGACTGTCAACTGTGCCACTTTAGATGGAATAAGTGTATTAAGTCTAAAATCAATTGTTGGATAGTCAGTGCTTACGAATGTAGAATCTTATAAAATGTTCAATGACTCATTTACTGCACAAATTCTTCAGAAAAATTTAGAAATTACAGCTTTATAATTTATTATTATTATTATTGTTCCCTTGGGTTTCTAGTGGAACATAGGGCTTCAAATGAACGTCTCCACTTGCTTCTGTCTCGCTTCTGCTGTACTTTTCACCTGCATCCATCTTATCCCATACTCTTTCAACTCCTCTTCACACGATCTCCTCCATGTCATCCAGCGACTTCCTCAGCCACAAGTGTCGAATCCATCCCCACTTTCTCCTGCATATTTGTTGGCTGGTGATTGCTTCTTGTTTTGTCTGTTCCCATAGTTTCTTGTTGGTGATTCTTTCCGGCCATCTGATCTTCAGTAGAGACAGCTTTATTATAAGCATTCCTATCTAAAATGTTCAACATGAGAAATGTTTGTCGAAGAAGGTAATTGTTTTAGTATTCTTAAGTTACAAAGTTCATAATGAATAATTTACGCAATAAACCCATAGACGTTTTAGTCATTTTAATTTGTCAGTTTACATTCAAATGGCTCACAAATTAAGACAATCTATAAATCTAGATTCACTGTATACTTAACTATAATAATAGAGACAAGATTTCCAGCAGAGTTTAGAAAGTTTTGTTATAGTTTGTGAAAAATTTTTCCACTTTCTCACCAGTGTACAGGGAAACAGCCAGACATTTTCAGTATACTATTTTGGTGATCATTAGCTAATTTACCTACCAATAATTTATTTTCAAAATTCATACCATACATTTTCGTGGAGTGGGAAAATCAGTTATTCTTTGCCCATCGGTATTTTTGCATAACCCTCCTACTATAAGAATTTAAATCGCTTTTACGTAAGAATCCTTTAGCAAAACTTGTGTTTCACAATGCTTTAAAAACATTTTTCATAGGTATTCATAACAGTATCAGTAAGTTTATTTTAATGCATTTCTGAATAATTATCAAAGACTGAATTCAGTAATTTAAACTCTTCATGACACAGTTACACATTTGAATACACCGATGGTGTTTATTTAATACAGTTTGACGGTGTTACAATCCACTTTGACAGTAGAAAATAAAATAGAGAGAGAGAGAGAGAGAGAGAGAGGGAAATTTAGAGACAGAAAAGGAAGAATGCGTAAACATAAAATCAAGGCATTTATTCTATTCTATGCCGTCTGTATGTAGTTAACAACAGTGAGGCTGTAAGCTAGCTAATTAAGGATCTTTAATGCATAATATGGCTCCAGCTTATATTTAAATTATCTGCGTAGGCGCGCGCGCGCACACACACACACACCGAAACGCATAACTTCATACATCTTTCATTAGCCTCCTATGCGAATTTTTTCTGATTATTTATGATCATTTTCAATTCTTATGATTATTTTGCCTATTGTATATGCCCTTCTATGTAAACATATACACATATCCTGCTTTCAGTCTAATAAATATGCAGGCCTAATAATGAATGCACAAGTTAATCAACATTTAAGGCGATTTGTGTGCGTTTGCCTATAACAATGCTGAAATGCAGAGTTATAATAAAACACTGTTCACCACGCTAATAATGATGATAATAATAGATCAAAAGCTTGAAAAAAGCGGTTCGCTTTTAATCTTCTGATTCATGAAACTACCATTCTTATATACACTTAATGGGTTTGAAAGGGAAATTAGTAGCATTTTAGACAGACAGATGAACAAATAGAAACAGCTATAGAATGCTGAAACGTATAAACAAACATCCTACATGATATATAATACCAATTTAGGAAAGAAACGTGCCCTTACTCGTGCTTACTTTCCAGCCACAGTGGTAAAATAATGTGTACTTACCTGTCTTAAACATGTTCACTTGTATATTTTAAATGTGACCACAAAAAACCAACATCAGTATGTCCAATCCATTAAGGTAAATCCCACGTAGTTTCCAGCTTCAATCAGATAAAAATGATAGTAAAATCTTATACGTATACCGATTTGAAAAGTTTTTTTGCACTTGATTACACTGTGAAAGCAAATAGGCTTTTATTTTTATTTTTTTCCTTCACGTTCCCCAGTGGGACATAGGGCTTCAAGCTAGTGGCTTGAAGTTTCTGTAGCAGTGTTTATTTTTTTACAAGATGGAGTTGCTAGCCTCATGCCCAACCTTTCCTCTTTACCAGCTTTAATTCTGGCTTGGCGAGGTAAAGGAGTGCGTCCTGTGGCCGGGGATCGAACCCCAGACCATATGCATGGTCGGCGAGCATCCTAACCACTATACCACCCATGCAGGCTTTTATTAGTCACGCACTTTTATGATTCATTTGAGAAAGTTCTGTGTTTAGCATCACACGTTAGATGTTTCACTATGGAAGTGTATTAATAACAGGTAGATCCTTGGTCTGTATGCCGGAAAGTCTATGGGCTGTGTACTAATGAATTTCAACCAATCGAATGGGAAACATTTTTCATGACTTTTCTGTCTTTGTGTAATTTCCAAGGCATACTGGTTCTTGAAGAAATTTATAAATACCATGAAAAATACATGTGTGTAAGAGTAAACTTTGATTGATACGTGCTCACAAAAACTAAATGTAGTTTGCGAAGAGAATTGAGTTATATTTTAGCGGTTGAATAATGAATCATACATAAGTATTACATAACTTCAATCACAGTTATTGCTAGTAAATAAAATGTCCAGTTAATTTACAGATTTTGTGATTCGTCAGGTGATATTATGGGTAGTGTAACACCTATTCGTTAAGTCTCTGAACAGGCCTAAATAGTGGTACAAGTGAAGAGAAAATTCAGCTCAGCTGCTAATGAAAAAAATTACTACAAAAAACGTTAGATTTGCGAAGTTTATCGAAAATGCATGTCGCTATCCATCTGTGTTACCGGCAGGGTTTCAATCTCGAAGTTATCTAACTAATTTTTTAATAATAATAATAATAATAATTTGCTTTACTCCAAAACAGTACTTGTGATACAGAATGGAATTCTCAGCATTTTACTACAGTATTCCATCCAGCTTGTACATTAACAATAAATAAATTTCTACATAGATTAAGGGTAATCTCGGTTAGTTTTGACAACAACATAATAGCATATCGGTAGCAAAGCCAAAATTGAGCAGAGTGTTTGAAGGTGTTAGAAAAGTAGATGCTATCATATTTACTGGCGTAAGCAGAAGAAAGAAACAAACCTGCACATAACAGAAAAGAGAGAGAGAAAAGGAAAACAAAGAAAACGTTGTACCTATAAATGATATGAGTTGGAAAGACGAGATCCATTTGTTCTACTGACTATTTAATAAGTTAAAGGCTTCACGCCTAATGCTTTCCTTATCGCACAGAATACGAGCTAAGTAGGGTATGGTTGAGTTTTTGTACTTGCTAGTGCGAGCATATAGTTTTCTATATAGGCTTCTGGTTTTACCTGACTGATGAGATACAAGGGGAGAGTTGTGAATGAAGAGGGTGTTGTGAGCTAGGTAAAATGGATTTAGCCCATTTTTCACATGAGTCCAAGTGCCTGTCGACCAGAATATTAACAAGCTGGTTAAGTGGCTCGTCGCTTACCCTGCTGGCAACCTTTAACATCCTGCGTAATAAGATATAGTATTTCTTCAGTAGCCCAGGAAAAACTCAGAGGGAACAATAGAGAATAATAGGCAAAATGCGAGAGCTAACGAATTGTAGGAGTAAGGGTTGGGTTATACCAGAATGGCTTAACTTCTTGATGTAGAAGGTAAGACGGAATATTTTCTTAGAAATCATCAAGATATGAGACGACCAGGGAAGATCAACGGATAGAATGATGCCTAGATGTTTAATTTCCGACTTGATTTCTATTTCAGTGCCGTCTATGTTGCACACCTCGTGAGTGCTAACCAGTTTGTTTAGGTCAGATTTATGCCTAAAGGTGAAATTGACTGTTTGGCATTTGGGGGGTGGGGGTTTAAGGTTAGACCGATTTCCTTAAACCAGTGGGTGATTTCTGATAAAAAAGCCATTTAGTTTGGAGCAGTCACTTTGACATTTGACAGGCAAAGATACAATCAGGTCGTCAGTATATTTGACAAAATTAATGTCATTTGAAGATGGTAGGTCGTGTAGAAAGAAAGAAAAGAGAAGTGAGGAGAGTACAGCACCTTGGGGGACACCAGCTTCAGTGAGCACAGCAGAAGAGGATTTACCTTTGTATACAGTGTACTGCATTCTGTTAGAGAAGTAGGAATGCAACCAGTTAGTGACCGAGGACCCAGTTTGTGTCATAGAGAGCTTATTTAGCAAGAGACATCTAGGTCTATAACACAAACATGTCATTTAACAAGGGATTGTGCAGTTTTCCAATATGATTAACTTTAACCATTGCAGGTTCGTACGTAGATTAGAGTGCTCTAAACACCTGATTGTAGTTCAGCTTACTTATCTTACAATTTTTTGTTCATGTGATTGAAGAGAATTGTCTGATGAGGTAAGTTAGTTGTTCAATATTATTTTAATATGGATAAGTGACTTTCATGAGGACCTGTACTACAAAAAACAATGATTTTGTAAATTTATTATTGTTATTTATTTTATTTCTTTGAGTTCCGAATGAGCATAAGACCTCAGGCCTGAGCTTTAAAGTTTCAGTGGCAGTGGTGTTTTTTTTAAAGGGGTGGTATTGATAGCCTCACACCCAACCTTCCTTCTTTATCGAACCCAGGATCACGTGCATAGTCTTAGTAATTTTGTAAATTATTTGCTAGTTAAAAGTCACTAAAACGCAATCATTTAAATGCTCATCCTAATAAGTATGCATTTGAAACATATGAACAACTGTCTTTTGAAATAAAGACTTTCGTCGGGTTACCACTAAAGACGTGTTAATAATGATACAGATTTGATTTCTTGGATAGGGAAAAGTGATACTGTACCCAAAATCGCCAATCTCCTGCTATATCTGTTGTTGTTAAGATGACTAACCTGTTTGAGACTCGTCATTTGGATGTACATGCACTTCCAGTGAGTGATGCTGTTCCTCTTGAGAGTTGAACCCAGAACCTAACGTCTCCATCGCCGAAACGTTACCCACTTGGCCAGTCTAAGCCATGAGACCAACCTCTTGTGCAAATGATATTGATTCAATTTAGGCAAATAATAACGGAATAAGTGATACTAATCGTGGCAATATTATCTACGATGGCTATCCTTATCTAATTATGGTGTTAACTATTTTCCTCTTTACGACTGAATTTTATATTACTTTTGGTTGTATTTATTGGCTTCCATTTTCTTCCTAAATAATTTATCATGAAACAAAGGACTTATACATTTATTTCTCTGTATGGATTTCAATAAGGCAAGAACAACAGTGGATTGTGCAGAATAAGATGATATCATCATTTGTTTCGTTGACTTCTCATCAACTGCACATAGCCTAGAGAAATTAACAGAACAATTTTAGCATATTTGCAAATGTTACACAACGTCAGTTGACAGGAGGCGCCAAACTGAATAAACAGTGTTCAGGGAATTACGCTCGTGTAGCTCTTACCAAGAGAGTTTAAGTGTCAACAAAAATAAACTCATGCCGTATGTATATACACTTGCTCTTCGGTGCAATCAAAAGTCTACAGATACCCTTATCATGTTAACTATAACTGCGTATACAAATTTACATGTGTCTGAGGAAACAGTTACATCGGGAGAACAAAAAGAAGAGTACACCTTTGATTTCCTGAACATATACCAAAAAGTCTACATCTCAAGAGAACAAATGCTTACATTAGTGCTATTGCCAGACATCATATCAATACGAGTCATCAGGTGGACATGGCGAAATCCTTTAAAATGATCAGTAGACAAAATAGTTCAATTCTTCTTATCTTTGATGAAGCAATGGGTATCAAACTCCTGAAACCCAATCGATGTATTCAGAAACAAGTAGTTATCAGTCTTTCTTTGCCCAGGTAACTATTATTATTATTGTTCCCTTGGTTTCCTAGTGGAACATAGAGCTTCAGCTGCACGTCTCCACTTACTTCTGTCTTCCTTCTGCTGTATTTTTCACCTGCATTCATCTTAGTCCATACTCTTTCAACTCCTCTTCACACAATCTACTCCATGTCACCCTTGCACTGACGACACACTCGCAGCTTCCCTTTCGGTCTGGTTCCACTCGAGCAATGGCCTGACGCGTCGGTGGCACAGAGGTTAAGACACTCGCCGACCATGCACATGGGTCGGGGTTCGAGCCCCGGCCGGCGCACACCTTTACCTCGCTAAGCCAGTAGTGAGACTGGTAAGGAGGAAAGGTTGGGCATGAGGCTAGCAACCCCATCCTGTAAAAAATCAACACTGCTACGGAATCTTCAAGCCTATAGCTTGGAGCCCTATGTTCCACTGGGATCGTGAAGAAAAAAAATGGCCTGAAGCACACGATGTCACCCAGCCGCCTCCTCAGCCAGTGTCCAATCAATCTCCACTTTCTCCTGCATATTTCTTGGTTGGCGATTGCTTCTTGTTTTGTTTGTTCCCACAGTTTCCCATTGTTAGTGATTCTTTCCGTCCCGCCTATCTGATCTTCAGTATAGAGCCAGCGAAGACAGTTGTTGATAAAGGTCTGGTGTGCAACAGGCTGGCTGTTGGAAATATTCTTTGTGACCCGCCCGCCAAGTTTCTAATCCGTATAGAAGAACTGACTGACTTGACGCTGTTTGCATTGAAAATCCGACCGAATTTTGTTGTTGATGGTGAGTGACAGCAGAAGATTTCCAGATTGGTTGTTTCAGGTTGATGAATGTGTTTCTCGCCTTCCCGATTCTCGCTCGATTTGACATCCTCTTCCGTTCCTCCTGTAGTTGAGACAATGCTCAACGTTAGATAGGTGAATAAAGTCACCTCTTTTAAATCCTTCCCGTTGATGGTGATTGACGCTGGATTTTGCTGCTGCTGTTGTTGTTGTTGGTTGGTTGGTTATTTTCTTAACCTCCGTCTTGTCTATATTAACCTGGAGTCCTGTCTCCACTACCTGCTTCTTCGACCAGTTTGTCGGTTTTCGCTTGCCCCTAAGTCTTCGATTTTGTGTGACATCAAACATAAATCATCCACGCGCGAAATCCAGGTCTTCTAGGTTCTTCACATCTGTCTGTCCAGGATATCCCTGGCTTCTCGTTTCCCACTCGTTGTCTGACGCATAATCCAGCCAGTCGACCACAATTAGGAATACCATTGGTGATAACAAGCACCCTTGCCTGATTCCTTTGCCTTTCTTGAATCCAGCTTGTTCTGGTCGGAGTTCTGTATCCAGTGCGTCCTTTATTCTCTCCAGGATGATACGACTCAGGATTTTACTTGGCGTCGACAGGACCATGATTCCTCGCCAGTTCTTGTAGACTCCTAAGTCTCCCTTCTTTGATAGTTCCACGAGGTAACCTTTCCTCCAGTCAGTAGGCATCTTTCCCTCTTTCCAGACCCTTTGCAATAATGGAGCCGGCATATCTGCTGTCGTCTCTGGGTCGCCCAGGTAACTGGATGTCTTTAATCTCTCTTATAGTTTGATTACGTACTCTTTGGCTTTAGCCTCTTCCCCCTTTGATACAGTGTAAATTTGCTAGTCAGTTGTTTCTATAATATTAGTCGAACTCAGTATACTATTACTCAATTTATTAGTTCACATTAATCATCTCTCGTAGTTATTACGTAACTCCCTTACCACTGTTTGCACACACTTATTTTTGTTGACACTTTAACTCTCTTGGTAAGAACTACACGAGCGTAATTCCCTGAACACTGTTTATTCAGTTTGACGCCTCCTGTCAACTGACGTTGTGTAACATTTGCTAATATGCTAAAATTGTTCTGTTAATTTCTCTAGGCTATGTGCAGTTGATGAGAAGTCAACGAAACAAATGATGATATCATCTTATTCTGTTCAAACTTTTGATTTTACTTTTTTTTATTCCTTCACGTCCCACAGTAGAACATAGGGCTTCAAGCTCAAAGTTTCGGTAGCAGTGTTTATTTTTTTACAAGATGGAGTTGCTAGCCTCATGCCCAACCTTTCCTCTTTACCAGCTTTAATTCTTGCTTGGCGAGGTAAAGGAGTGCGTCCTGTGGCCGGGGATCGAATCCCAGACCATATGCATGGTCGGCGAGTGTCCTAACCGCTATGCCACCGACGCACAAATAACACTTTACTTAAGTATTATAGGAAAAACGAACTATAAGAAATCATTGTATAAATTTCACGGAACAAGCAAAGAAAAAAAATGAGATCATAAAAAGAAGTACATTGAAAGTCACATAACAAGCATAAATAAAGATAATTCAGAAAGACTTAACGGTTAACTTGAAAATTTCAAACAAATTGGAAACATGTTTAGAGAACACGTTCAACAGATTCAACATAACCAAAGTTTGACACAGGGAAATTGGTGGGAAATATATACAGTACTCTGAGTATTTCATTGTTAAATTATTGCACGTCGAGAAATTAGTCTTCAGAAGTAACCATTCAAATCAGCCTTTATTCGTGGATTAGCTTGCGAATGACCAGTAGATTTGATAGAAGGACGATCACTCCCTGAGTTAAGGCTTCTTCATGCTCATCACGACCACAAGGCTTATTTGGAATTGTGTTATAACCAGTAGGTGGACCATTCCTATAATCTGTGCTGTGCGTTCGATTGCCAGGGTGATAGTGCGTTTTGTGATCACCTCCACCAGAATGAGAGATAGAATTATCCATACGATTTCCGCGTGATGTTCCATCAACATGATGTCCATTTGGTATGTGGGACTGTAGTGACCTGAGACCTTGACCAGGAAATGGGCGGTCGAATCGTTGACATTTCGGATCTGGCTCAATAGGGCCAGTAGACGAAGCACGATTAGATTTATTTATTTATTTTTGATTATAGTTTGATTCCACACTGTATTTTTGGTACAAGTATGGAATTTTCAGCATGGATATCAGTATCCCAAATTCTGCAGGCCGACCATCGATATCAGATGTGCGTCGTCAGGGGATTGAACCTCGGATCATGTACATGGTCGGCGAGAGTCCTAACAACTGTGCCACCGACGCACATGTGAAGTAGGTGCACGATTGTGTCCATGGTATGGATGATTCATTTGAACATTTTGTGAGCTACTAGCGTGACTCCAATTATGATGGGTCGCGTGTTCAGGAGCCATTTGAACTGGATCAGGACTGGTAATGGTGTAAGGTCTTTTTTCGGGCTTCCAAGAATCGCTCCTCTGCTGAGAGTCCGGAGCGAATCTTCTTTGAGAATCTAGACTTCGAGGAGGATTGTAATCATAATAATTATAATCTAATATTACAAAGACTATCGTGCTAATAAAATGGTTGTTGTGTGCAAATGATTTCAGTATCGGACAAACTCATTAATTTCGCGTAATAATATACATACGATGTTATTAAACAATGATAATTAAGAATAAATACTTAGTACTTCATTTTTATTTTTAAAAACAGAAACCTTGTTTTCACATGAAGTGCAGTCTTGTGTAGTGTATTTTTGTGGTGATGTGGACTGTTACAAACCTTTACACTACAGTGACAGAATAGAGCAGCCAATGACACATTATTAATGCAGCAAGACTATTCATTCAAAATTTGCTTTGAATCTTCGGGTTATTTATCCGTAGACTCTCTATCTCTCTCTCTCTCACTTATCAGGCAGTGCACAGAAAAAGGACAAAGAGAGATCTTCAATGATAATCTACTTTCTACCCTAGTAACAAATCTGCTAATGAATATATATTTTATTTTCTAAGGATTATAGGCTGCAGATTTTTATTCGAATATGGATTTACAGTGTCTTTTTTTTGTGTATGTATAGTGTGCGGAGTTAGCGGTTAAGCGCAACACCGGTGACTTAAAATGATTTCAATCAATGTAACATTATATTAGCTACAGAAAAATTGTCTTTGTGCCTGTTGTCGTCGTTGCTGTCGACGATTCTGTTCATCCAGTATAAAATTTACTGAAATCACAAAAAAACAACGTCGAAATATCTCATTACAAATTTTAGCTTTGAGTAATAGGATAGAGAAAATGAATACAACACCACTATGTTGATAGTAATCCGAATAACATAAAACATTGGTTTTCGGATAGATTTTTATCTTGTCTTAAAAATATGTGAACGAATAAAGATGATTTTTGCATAAACAGTCTCTCTCTCTCTTCATGCCTTTGTCCATTTGTGTGTGTGTATGTGTGTGTTCATGTGTGTTTATGAGCACATCCTTGAGAAGATATGTAAAACGATATGCTCATAGATTCGACAATTAAAATCTCATAATAAATTTACCAGACAACTGGTGAAAAAGAAGCAAAACTTGATTTCGAATTTAAACACAGAATAGTTTTTCAATTTCATTAGTGACTGATCTACTTAAGGTTTGCTAATTAATGAAGTAGAACCGATCAACCTCTAGGAACAGATATTAAGCAAGTAGATTAATTGTTAGACTCAAAAACACAGAACTTACTGTCGATAGTCATATGTGAAATTGCTGCGCATTATTATCTAAAAACCAGGTCCTTCTGCTACTGCTAACTTATCCATAGTAACAGCTATTAAGAATTGGAATAGTACAGAGGAGTATTGAACATGCAACAAAGAATGTTAAGAATTCAGCGACTTCAAGTCAAGTAATTTATAGAATAGAACAGATACTTCAAAGATTATTTATTTATAAACCATCATCCATTATGGAGTGTGTGGAGGCAAAACTTTCGGTGATGAGTAACTTCCTAGTGAATTATGAACTTCACAGAAGTCTCAAACACGATCTGTGTACCTAGTAACATCGTCTGGTTGTCGAGACTTAGGTATGGTGGGATTGGATCTCATGACTCATTGGTTAAAAGATGAGTGCTCAGCGAATTCAGTTTATTCCTGTTAAACACTTAAACACTATACAGAAAATGACTGAAATTATTTTAGACCATATATAAGTTGTCATTTTGATCAATAAGTTATTCGTTTCATCAATCAAATGGTGAGAACAAGGTGAAGAGTTCAAAGTCTAATAAGTATATTTAACACACTATGTAAAAGCATGTGACTAGAAAAATCATGAAAGTTTACAAACCTGACAAACTAAAAAGTTATCCTTTGGGATATAAGTTTGTTTTAAAGATATGAGCAATTTTTAAAATCTGACTATGCTTTATTTTCAAAAGAATGGATACTGAACAAATAGTACTCTTTTCGATAAATTCATTATCAGGCTCTACAGTTATATATACATCATAGTGAATGAATGAATGAATTAGTGTTATGAACAACATTAATGTCGTTATTTAAATAACATCGAATCAATGATATTGATAGATTACAGCTGAATCACATCAGCATAAAATAAGCTGAATGTCAGAAAAATTAGGAGAGAGAATATTACAAATTCATGAAATCATAGTCTCTACTGAAGCCCTGCAAGGGCAGTAGTAGGGGCTGGACTTGCTTCTTTTGAACACAGAGCACTGGTTGTTTGAAGCGATTTGTAATAGCTTCTACCATTTGGAGCATGCGGTGCTTCAATGATTTCGGCAATTTATTAGTCACCCGGTAGATGATGATAGGGAAGGATTCTTCCACGCTGGCTGGCTTTGTGGCCGGCCGGTTTGCACCAGATGGTCCAATATTGAACAGTTAATGGTTTTCACTACACCTTTACTCAGCCATAGTAGGAGATGTTCTCGAGCACGAAAAATCAAGTTCCTATAGAAACGGCCAATATAACTCGCTCTACTACAAGCGCAGTTGAATTGATAGATACAATTTGAAGTGGCTAGCTAGTCTAGGTACTTCATCATTCAGTCGAGGTAGCACCATTGGTCGTGTAAAGAATGAGACGTGCAGTTCACCAGCACTAAAGGTTCTTTGAACTGATTTTCTTAATTTCCTCGTAATTATCTCACTTGGTATATCGCCCTTGAATTGTAGTCGTATATAAAGAGGCTTCTTGTTTACAGATAGTGAGTAGTCAGTCCTTTTCCGCTTTCTTTGTCATATGTTTCCTGATAAATTTTTCGGATAGGCATTTTCGATCAAAGTATCATATACAATGCTTAATTAATCTTCAATTACTTCTTCTGAGCATATAGCTCTAACTCTGTGGCTGAGGGTCTTCACTAAATTTCTTTTGTACTTGATAGGAAGCAGATGAATGAATAAATGAACAGACAGCTTAGCGAAAATTACTGTTGACCATATTCGAACTTCATACTTCATCGGTTCACAAAAAGTCTTTGAAAAAGAACCGTTAACTGACTTTTCATGTGATTTTCATCGCAAGTCAAAGTTCTAGGCGAAGAATATAAAACAAGAATAAATCAAACCATGATACTGCATCGAAAGTTATAATTAGAAAATATTTTATACAGGCAACCAATTCTGGTCTAACAGACACCGAAATTATGCCAAGAAAGGGGACAAAACTCTGAGCGATGCAGGTAGACAATTAAAAACTAAATACTAATCAGAATTAAGTAACTTAAAGATAAAATCTTAAGGTCCACTCGCACCTACTTTCTCACGAAAAACTGCTAGCTTTATATCTGCTTCAGGAATTAGTAGTCCTCTAATTTAACTAACCAGTAGGGTACAACAGGTTGAAGATGAGGCAGTAACTCATCGAAGAAGACATTGCGAATTGGTCGCTGTATGTCGTGAATTGGCAGAAGTTAGAATTCAATGACCATTGGATTGGGTCCCAGTGGCTCAGTGGTCTACGAGCTTGCCTTGTAACCCGAAGGTCCTGGGTCAAAACCCCGGTGTTTGCGTACTGATGAAGAGTCACACACTAGGATGAAACATCTGTCCGGTACTTCCAGGTTTTCCAGTGGTTCTGTAACTGATGTCAGCTCATGATTTATCCTCCATGCAGTTTTCCATAAATCAGTTCATCATCAATCTTGGAGTATTTTTCAGGTCTACACGTATAGCTAAGTAAAGCTGGTAAGTTCTTTATGAGCATGAAGGGTTCAGCTAAATAACTAGTTTCTTTATCAGTAAGATATTCTTTTTCCACTTAGATCAGCCATTTCTAACAAGTAAAGAGTATTATTTCATCTAAGTTTACTCAAGTCATTCAAATACAAATATCGCTCAT
Source organism: Trichobilharzia regenti (assembly GCA_944472135.2). NCBI lineage: Eukaryota > Metazoa > Platyhelminthes > Trematoda > Strigeidida > Schistosomatidae > Trichobilharzia > Trichobilharzia regenti. The sequence continues at coordinate 61,314,068 of OX235270.1, forward strand.
TTATATTTCGAAATATGAATTTTTTTTCACTAAGCTGGATCAAGCATATTTTGTCAAACGATGGGACTTCTATCTGAAATAGCAGTTAACATTCAACTTCAATGATCTACTATCACTGTCTTCTCTACCTAGCAAATCCATAATCTTTAACTACCACGATAAACAATTATTCTGCTAATTTATGAAGGTGATCAATATAATCATCCTGAATAAAGTTATACAGTCCACAATTTCTGCTGAATTTTCTGTCTTTATATGCACTATATGCATTTACAAATCATTGTTTTACACATAAGGTGAAGTGTACGTTTACAATGAAATCCAATTATGTAAACAAACAGCCATTAATTGTTAACATTATTCCATTTCTGTTTAAAAAATTTTCTATTGCAAAAGTCATTATACTATACATGAACTAGTTGGACACCGGCTTAAATGGCTGTGAGTATTGTAAACAATTCTTTTCTCATTTAGAATAATATCAGCTTTAATGAAGTTTTGTGATTGCCTTTTATTCCTTTTACGTTCCCAATGGAACGCAGACCTTCAAGCTAGACACCTGAAGTTTCGGTAGCAGTGATATTTATTTTTACAAGATGGGGTTGCTAGACTCATGCCCAACCTTCCCTCTTTACCAGTCCTACTACTGGCTTAACGAGGTAAAGGAGTGCGTCGGTAGGCGATTGATCCCCGAACCACCTGCGTGGTTGGCGAGAATCCTACCTCTGTGCTACCGACGCACGAGGGTGTATGATATTACTAATAATCAACAATAAACAGTTCATGATGGCTAATATTATTTACCCCAGACTAATTTACCATTCCTATCTAGCGACAAGATATGTGTTAGTGAAAGGTAAATATTCTTCAGTATTTGAAAAATTTGATAAGATTACAAACTGAACTTTAGAATGCAGAAGGATCGAGCGAAGAAATATTTACTTTTCAATTAGATCCTCATATCTGGCTCTACTCTAATATATACAGCATTTTAATTACAATACACAACAGTTTACCAATCAAGTGGCACTGATATGTTTGTTAACAATAATTAGTCAGTCAGTGTCAAAATGTCAATGGGGTGATAATTAACGAAGAAAATCAATATATATAATTAAAAGGTAGAAATGGTTGCAATTCATGGGTTGCATCATGTCAGCTCATGATGAAATCCTGAAACCAATCAAATCCCTACAAACCAACACTTAAATTGATGTGTACTGTAATAAAAATGTTGTAAATATATTAGAGTAGAGCCAAAGATGAGGATCTAATTAAAAAGTAAATATTTCTTCGCTCAGTCCTTCTGCTTCCTTATCTGAACTTTATCATTTAAAAGTAGAAATGCTGTCTGTCGACATCATTACGATTTGATTCCATCCTTACTGTGACACAATGAACATATAGTCTTAGTAATGTGGACAGTTCTTTACTACATTATATTCACAAAAAACTGATCTATGCAATTTGTAAACAAAATGATTCTTAAATAATCAGATACGAGTTGATATGATTATGAAGGACGAACCATAATTAATATTACTTCATCTTGTAGTATCTCTAACAAATGACCTAATACGAGACATCCTGACTGATTAGGGACATTCCCCTTCTCATTACTTACTTTAGAAGACATTAACTGGAGGCATTCTGTCAGTTCGCTGTAGGTCGCTTCATTTCTTGTACCAGGTGTTTTTTTTAAGAGCGCTTCATGTAGGTTAATTATTATTATAGGGCATACAGAAACGCTGCATGTGGTCAAGAAGTCTGTGAAATAGATGATCTGACAAGTTATGAACAGTTTTTTCTGCGTACATCTTTTGGGCCAACATACCATAATTCAGTGAAGTTCAGGAAATACTAAAATATCTTTTAAGGAAGCATATATATTGCTTTACGATTTTTAACAACAGGTAGAAAGTGTGGTCTCAAAGTGTAACTGGAAACCAATCGCAGAAGCGAATAACATTCACCAGTGTGAATAAATTGGCCTAAACATCAGGTATCCATTTTACCCATCGACTTTGAGCTCATAAAATATGTGTACGAATTCATGAACGTGATACAGCGAAGTTATTTAAAATTAAAAGAACACCGACCTGCTACGTCTGCTAGCTGGTAATTCACAGAAAATAGTTAGTTTAAAGTGAATAATTCTGGGAAAAACATTTTACGCGTTGCACGGTTCATGAGTTATACTCTAAAAGAGTCAACAAGTCACAAGAAGTTCAGATAATCTTTGAGTAACTGATGAGCTCCACCAGTTGATGTAATTAGATTTCAACCATTCATTCAAAAGAGCAGTATATGGATCGTAGATATTCTACTCGCTCTGCTAAAACTACTTATATGTGTCAAGCAAATCAAACTTGGCGATCTCAATAACTGTTTTTTTAAGCGGGTAAATGCAACAAAAATGTACCGAAATACAATCAGGAGAGAAACTACTTGAAGCCATTTGATGGACTTCAAGTCATCTTCGTATTCTTCAGTGCCTCATACTAATGGTATGCACCGGTCCCAGAGAATTCAGTTTTTTTTCTATGAAGTATTTCCATGGGTTTGTTTTGTCGCATAAACTATAGTTAGTTAAGAAAAACTAACCGGATGAAGTGATATATTAGTACTCTAACTAGGTGATTCAAAAATTAACTATAAGTACCACATAAATCAGAAACTTCACAAATTCAAACCAATCGATGTTGTCACTTACGTAATTTACTGGCTCTTTTACCAAGGGTAAGTTGAAGGAAAAGTGATCTATCCATATGTAGAAACTTCTATTCACAAAACAGTGGGCAATCACAGATATGCTATACCTGATTGTGTCATACTTACAGTACATAAATTTATAGTATCAAGTGTGTGTGTATGTGTGTGTGTGAGTGTGTTGAAATATTTTTGGTTGGTGATGAACTAGGGGTCAGAATCTGACTGTGGTGTTTTATCAGTTAAAGCCCATAAACAGAAACAAAAATCTACTCCCATAAAATTTAACCAGTATATACAGCAGTATACAGCAAAGTAGTAAATAAAATATTCATCATGTCATAAAAAATAATTGAATTCAGTGACAAGGTATTCTTTTCTTTATTTTAAAGACATAAATTCAAAAATTCAACATTCTGGAGAAAGGAAAAAAGAGAAAGCATACAACAATAAAGTCAGAAGGATTGTGTGAACAGTCAACACCCCAATTTTGTGTTTATGACTGTTGGAAGTGTGAGTGTACACGATGGTAAATACGCCTAGAAGAATAAAGACGATCAAGAAGTTTTGGACTTTCTATTACTCTGATTCTTTCTGCACACTTGTACGTGCCTGTGTAAAAACACATTCATCCATGAACTTCATACTGTTTTTTTGGTTTTTTTTGTCGATCAGGTGTACAGGTGAAAAGCATAAAACACAAAGAAGAAGAAGAAGAAGAAGTGGAGGAAAAAATCAATTAGCTACCTGAGTGATAAGTTAATACAAAAATCCTGAAAACTGTATGCAAAATACCAAAGTCATAAAACTTATCAGGATGTAAACAGTTTATTAGAATTAGCAGTAGAAAAAAGTTGAGGAAAAAATATTATGAGCCTATTTGATTGTTAACCTGTATAATTGAAACATAAATATATACCCCTCCAGTTTTAATAGCGCATTCCTATACACTTGCATTTGTGTGTGCATGTGTGTGTGTGTGTGCGTGGATGCCGTTGGAAGCAATCACCACATACTAGAATACTGTTGGAAATATACTGCCAACAAACACTAATATGTTTGCTTCTTGAAAGATTATTGGGAAATTGTGCAGAATGGGATTTAGTTCTTCTTTACAGAATTCACCTGTAACCGAGGCGATGAATCTGTTGTATTGATGTTACGCTTTAAAACTTTACATATCCTGCCCTTCTCTGTGTGTATATACGCTTACTGCATAAAACGTCAGTAGAATGAAGCAGATAAAGAGACTGAGTTACTCATATCACTGGAACAGGCTGTGATAATAAAAAGCCAGGATATTAATACTCACGATACCAGAGATAGTATTTATCTATGAGTAAGGATAATAAATGCACTAAGCACAAATAATAAGAATTTATGGTTGACTAGGAGGTAGAAATTAGCTTAACCAATTATTATTATTATTTCCTTTAATTTCTAGAGGAACATAGGGCTTCAGCCGCGCGTCTTTATTGCGTTCGGTTCTCTGCTCCAGTTTTCACCTGGCTCAAAGTTTGCCCACATGCTTTCATCTCCTCTTCACATGACCACCTCCAAGTCACCCACACACACTGACGACCAACTCACCGCTTACCGTTCGGAATCCACTCGAGCAATGGATTGTCTACTGATGTCACTTGATGGTTCGTTTTCTCAGAGTATGGCCACAATCCAATTCACCTCCATTTCTTCCTGACTATTTGTTTCACAATCGGTTCCTGGTTGGTTCGCTCATTGCCAGAGACCCTTGTTGCTGATCTTTCCTGGCCGACCATCTGATCTTGAGTATTGAGCGAAGACAACTGTTAATGAAGGTCTGAAGTTTGTTTGAGGTGCTCTTTATGACGCGCTGGCCAAGTCTCTGATCCGTATAGTGAGTAGCACTGACTGACTTCACACTGAAGCTGAAAATCCGGATCTTATTTTTGATAGTGAGTGCTGTTGACCTCCACACAGACTTGAGAGCAATGAGAGCTCGTCTTGCTTTCCCGATCCTCGCTGCTTTGATATTCTCGTCACTTCGGTCTGACTGTAGTTGAAACGATGCTTTCTTGGTAGGTGGGTAGGTAAAGGAGGTTGTTTCTTTCAGGTTCCTCCCATTTATGCTGAATGATTGTTGTCTGTTGTTGTTGTTGTTGGTGGTGGTGGTGTTGGTGTTGGCCAAGAATCTTCATCACCACATCTGTTCTGTTCTCTATGTTCACCTGAAGGGTTATCTTCTCTGGATGCTTCTTCTGCCAGATTGTTGCTTTTCACTTGCATATCTCCCAGTTTGTTGGAAATCAGACATATATCATCGACGAAGTCTATATCCTCCACGTTTTTTGTGTGGGTTCATTTTATACCTGTTCCCTCATTGCCCATTGTCTGTCGCATTATCCAGTCTATCGCAATCAGGAAAATCATTGGACATAGTAGGCAGCTAGCCTTGTCTCACTCCAGTCCTCACTTCGAAGGTTTCCGTAAGTTTTCCGTTGTGGATTACTTGGCATGCAGCGCCAAAAGCTTAACCAATACACTGTAGCAATAAGAACAATCATAATAAGTAAGGCATATCTTTTGTTATATGAGTGACTCAAAATCCCCATTTTTTGTTGACACACAGTATTATTAGTGTTTATTTTAACACATAATTTCACCTGGTAGTGTAGGATAATGAATTCATGTAGTTATTATGACACCAATCAGTTATCACCTAGTGCATTGTAAATACCTGATAGCATATTGTTTCCTCACCGCCCTTGACCTCAGCTACTCCTGTGAAGCTAGTTTTGCCGGTGGTCGTTCTAGAAACTTGATTTTGTGTATTCAGGAACACCTATCAGTGTGATTTAATAAAGGTGCAGTAAAAACGACTGACACTCCAATACTAGCACGATTGCTCCAGACAGACCATAAATCTGGTACTGAAGAATCTTTTTCTGTTGTCTATCCTGTACCAGTTAAATATTGCCAAAAGCCAATAGATCCTGAATAATCCAAAAAAAACAACAACTGAAGCTATAGTAATTCGTATAAAACAGCCGGGACTTTGTGTACAAACGAAACAAGTTCAGTCACTACTGCTAACCTGGCTTGCTGAGGAATCTGTAGATTCACAAATGTTTATCACTGCATACCTTTTAGGTATGACTGTTCATCCAGTATTTATGCATTCTCTCAATTCCTTATTTAATATTTTATTCGATAAAACTCATTCGATTGCTTCATTAATCAAGAGTTTGGTTTGTAAGGAATAGATTTATTTATACAAGTTTGCCCACGGATTAATATCAATAAAAGAACCATTGAAAACCAGAGAGTACTGGACAGCTGTTTCATCCTAGTTTGGAAATCGTCGGCAGTACGCACCCACTGGGGTTAGAACCCAGGACCTTCCAGTTACTTTTATATTTTTACACTGTTACGGATGAAAATTTTTATTTGCAATGGTGTCACAGCGGTAGAGTGCTTGCCGACCACTCAGGTGGTCTGGGATTCAATCCCCGGCCGACGCACTCCTTTACCTCGTTAAGTCAGTAGTAGGACTGGTAAAGAGCGAAGGTTGGGCATGAGTCTAGCAACCCCATCTTGTAAAAATAAATATCACTGCTGCCGAAACTTCCGGTGTCTAGCTTGAAGGTCTATGTTCCAACGGGAACGTAAAGGAATAAAAAAAGAAGGAGATTTTTAGCTCATTTATTTTGATGCATTTGTTTTCTCTGAGTTAGGTGATTTGTTTACAAAGTTCTCATTGTCCTTCTAAAACAACATCTTGTTTTAATATCAAATGGTATAGATTGTTTTGCTGACTAGGGATTTGAACTTCCTGCTACTTTTCTTACCATGATACTTGTTCTTTATTGATTGGTAAATTTGATCTATGTTAATATGATTATTGGTCAAAGACTGATCTCAAAAGAAGGCTTCTAGGAACTCTCTGGAGATAAGTTTGATTATAAGAGCCACACCGGGATATGGCCATCGACAACCAATTAGATTTACGGATAGTATAACTATGTCAAATTATACCTTCTGATTTGGATTTGTCAAACGTGTTCCAAGAAGAGAGAGAAGAGAATAATGCACTAACTGGAGACACTGAAACATCAATAAATGGGGGAAGCTTGATAGAATAAGCGGTCTCTTAGTAGTATTGAGATTTTAGGGTTGACTAAAGAACGGAGTCATAAAGTATAAACGAACCTCAGTACATTATTTATACAATCAATTGCATGAACTGTGATAAACTATATATCGGTCAACACAGGGTTTCTCCTTCGAATTCAAATCCAGGAACACAAACTGGCTGTAAAACGACATCGTATATATATATTATTCTGTATCAATATACGTGGATAATTATGGACACCAAAAGTGCCAGGGAATTCCTAGAAGCATGGGAAGCAAGTGAATCAGCTATTAACAAACACATCAATCACTATAAACCGAATTTACCAGTTAATAAAAAAAGAAGCAACATTATATATGACTAGAATTCATGGGCGATATACCAGGCGAGATAATTGCGAAGAAATTAAGAAAATCAGTTCAAAGAACTTTTAATGCTGGCGAACTACAAGTATTATTCTCTTTAACGACCGATGGTGATTCCTAGACTGAAAGATGAAGTACCTAGACTAGCTAGTCACTTCTAATTGTATCTACCAATTCAACTGCGATTGTGATGAAGCCAGTTATATTGGCCGTTTCTCAATATGGCTGAGGGAAGGTGTAGTTAAAACCATTAACAGTTCAATATTCGACCATCTGGTGCAAACCGGCCGGCCACAAAGCCAGCCAGCGTGGAAGAATCCTTCCCTATCATCATCTACCGGGTGACTAATAAATTGCCGAAATCATCGAAGCACCGCATGCTCCAAACAGTAGAGGCTATTACAAATCGCCTCAAACAAACAGTGCTCTGTGTTCAAAAGAAGCAAGTCCAGCCCCTACTACTGTACTGTCCTGACTGGCCTTCAGTAGAGACTATAATTTCATGAATTTGTAATATTCTCTCTCCTAATTCTTCTGACATTCAGCTTATTTCATGTTGAAGCTACTGAGTTGTAATCTATCAATATTACTGATTTGATGTTATTTAAACAACGACATTAATGTTGTTCATAACACTAATTCATTCATTCATTCACTATGATGTATATATTAACTGTAGAGCGTGATGATGAACTTATCGAAAAGAGTACTCTTTATTCAGTATCCATTCTTTTGAAAAATTTTAATGGGCATTTTTTATCAGTTAAAAAGCGAATCACATGACAAGAAAGTTCAAATTCCAACTCAATAAAAATGATCATTTGAGACATAAATTAACACTCAGTAACGATAGTTATTATTACGTGATGCAATTACATCATCACTCATAGAGAATTTGAATAAGTTCATTTTATCCTAAAACTTGTGCTGAAGCATTGTTGTCTATATGGATAACGAAAGCTTCGGAATGAAATCAACCAGTACAGAGAACACAACTAAATTAAAAACACCTTTTTAGCAATCTTGCGACTTTAATTGCTCATTAATTCCGAACAGTTTCTCAAGGTTACTAGTAAATTCAATCGAGGTAACTGCCATAGTTTAACTTTCCCTCTGGTATTTTCATTGTTTCTTCTGTTTTCAATTCCCATATTTTCCCCATCAAACTGATGTCAACAATTGTTTACATGCATTAGTTTGATGGAATACAGGCCGTATCTTTTGACGGCTGGTCTTTGTTCTTAGTTTCGGAGTTGAAGGGGACATTCATTTTGACCGATGTAGCGCTTCTCAGAGTTGACGCAATGTATTTTCTAGGTAGCCATTATCGCATCTCCCTTTAATTTCAGGTTTTTGGTCGTTTGGACAATAGTGATTGAAGTGACCATGTCATTTTATTTTTATTTCCTAAACTGTTTCAGAAATATTCACCACACAGAGCAGGGTAGATTTCCTTTTGGTTTCCGAGGATGATTTCAGTGAAGTCTTAAGGGTCTCCAATTTCTCGAAGACAGTTAGTAGATACTTTTCTTCCAGTTTCCTTAGGACTGGTACGCTACAGTGTGTCTTGACTCTTTTTAATAATGTTTGTACACAGTCTATTTTGTGTGCTGTAGGATTATTACTGTTGTATTTGAGTGTATGGCCCGTGTGGGTTGACTACTAGCATACTTGTGTTTCCAGTTTTCTTGTTTACTATATCTTCATATTTTTCATTCGTTGCGTTCAGAGTGGAAAACAGGGATTCAGGATTGAAGTTAAAATAGTGATGATGTTGCCTTTACAGAATGGGGTTGCTAGTTCACGGCCATCTTTCCGTCTTTTGCGAGTTTACTCTCAGCTAGTAAACTGGGCGTGGTTTAAGTGTGCCTCGGCCGGCAGTCGGACCCGGATCTCATGTGTAATTGGCAACCATGCTACCAGTGAACCACTGGCTCTTGGTATAGATTTATCCTTAGTTATCCATTTGCATACTGATACATACACACCCACTGTCTACCACAGTTCTTCAGGTTATCATTCATTTACATAAAGTGTATAATGTGAACATTATTCATGAGCATCGCCTGCTAGTACTCACTGAAATACTATGTTTATGTACGTTATCAACAAGACATGTTATGAATAATAATATGGTAACAATTTACCCACATATACCTCTTGAGTCCTAATTGATCGTAATCACCCCACTTTATTCTAAAACGTTAACTCTGTCAATACCAATGATTCCCTAAATGTAATGTATGTATGCATGACTATGGAAGTTAACTAAGTCATGGAAAAGAATATCCTGTGTGGACTATTAATAGTTTCGAAGTCTATAATGGGTGCCTTTAATCAACACTTTTAATTACTTAAAATTGATGCTAAAATATTTATGCCTTGGAATTTCTTAGACGTTGGATTCCTGCATGATGAGTTAGCAACGGCGCATACATTATAGGGTTGAAAACCCCACTTAAAGTTCAGGACTGGAAAGAACTTAACCCGAAAGGGACTCCAGTGTTTTTATCATTTTCTTACTGACGATTGTTCAGGCTAAATAATATTTTTTTTTACGAGCTGATCATGGATTGATATCAGTTAGAGAACCATTGAAAACCAAGGAGTACTGGACAGCTGCTGTTTCATCCTAGTTTAGGAAACATCGGAAGTACGCACTCACTGGGATTCGAACCCAGGACTTTCCGGTTACAAGGCGAGCTAGCTGGTATACCATTCAGCCACTGGGACCCGATTCAATGGCTCATGAATTCTAACTTCTACTTATTCGTGATTTAGCGCGACCCTAAATATGGTAAACTAAATAATATTATTGCGGAGGAGTCCAAAACTAGGACGAAACAGCTGCCCAGTACTCCCAGTTAGTTTTCCAATGGTTCTCTAACCAATGTCAGCTCATGATAAAATCCTGTAACCAATATTACTGGTCATTTAAATGAATATAATTCATAAGGCTTGTTCTACTTAGTTCTGAAACCTTGAGGCAGTATAAATGATTAGTCATTCCAGACCACATGTTGACTGCCTGAAACATGGTAACCAATGCAAACTACCTAATTCTAGGCATGGTGTTCATGATCTATTATGCATGTGCATAACAATAGTCGAAGAGTAAAGTGATTTAATATTGCTTCATATTGTGCTGCAATGCCGTACCCAAACTTAACCATTTATTTATGATTCCCCATAGCAGTTTACTCATCACTCTATTCACACATGAATAGAATAGTAATCATTTCGGTTTATAGTTCGTTTTTCAAAAAGAGGAGTGCATTAGGTCTAATATATCTGACCTCATTCAATCATGGTAAACAAATGGAAACTGGGAATAAACATGATTAATGCTTTGAATATTGAATATATATTGCTAGCACGGAAAGTCTAACACACCTTCCGTCTTAGGAAACACAAGCATGTAATTGCAAGTAGTAAAATGTTAATTAAACCAAAGGCCGAAACCTATATGGTAATTTAACTTAAATTATATATATATATATAAGAAAATATTCAAGGAAAAGCGGTAAATAATATTTGGTTCCAAGGGAAAACAATAACCGTAGCATTCCTTCAAACCATTCGGTGCCAACAGACATTGTTTGTGCATAACAAACTATATAAATATTCCAAGTATTTATATATATATATATATATATATATATATATATATATATATATATGTATACAAGCACAAAGATATCCACAAGGCTACATGGGTGTCACCAGACGGGCAAACCAAAAACCAAATCGACTTCATCTCAATCTCAAGGAAGTGGAGGCGCAGCCTACTGGACACAAAAGCAAGAAGAGGAGCAGACGTTGGCTCAGACCACTATCTCGTACAAGGGACAATCCAAATCAAATTAAAAGCTTTCAGGGAATCAGGAGCTGCAGATAGACCACAAGCCAAGTTCAACACTCAAAAGCTGAAGGACCAGGCTACAAAGGACATCTTCATTGCAAGCATAAAGGACAAAGCCGAGACACAAATCAACACTAGCGAAGAGGTCGGCGTTGAAAAGCACTGGAACAACTTGAAAACGGTGTGGAGCCAAACCTGCATAGAAATTCTAGGCAGAAAAAAGAGACAGGACAAACAGTGGCTCACTACGGACACTTGGAAACTAATAGAAGAGAGAAGGACAGTGAAGCAAAAGATTATCCAGTGCACGGACGAGCAACAAAAACAGGAGCTGAATGCAAGCTACAATACACTGAACAAAAGAGTGAAGAAAAGTGCCAGGGAAGACAAAAGAAAATATTATGAAACCATGGCAAACGAAGCAGAACAAGCTGCAGGCAAAGGAGACCTCGCCACACTCTACCAAACAACTAGGAACCTTTCGGGCAAACGTTCGACACAGATTAAGCCAATAAAGGACGACAATGGAAAGTCAATCACCAAAGAGGTGGAACAGAGAAAGCACTGGGTTGAACACTTCAAAAGACTTCTAAATCGTCCGCCACCTACAACACGTCCAGCAATACCAACAACGGAAGCAGAACTACCAGTGAACACTGACCCCCCGACGAAATCAGAAGTCCTGAATGCAATCAAGATGCTTAAAACTGGGAAAACACCGGGACCAGATGGAATCCCAGCAGAGGCTTTGAAAATAGACCCAGAGACAACAGCGGACTTGATGACACCACTACTGGAGAAGGTGTGGAAAGAGGGCAAAGTACCCGAGGATTGGAAGAACAGTTACTTATTCAAACTTCCAAAGAAAGGAGACTTAAGTCAATGTAAAAACTGGCGTGGAATTATGCTTCTGTCCATTCCAAGCAAGATACTAAGTCGCATCATCCTGGAGAGAATCAAACAAGCCCTAGATGAAAAACTTCGTCCGGAACAGGCTGGATTCAGGAGAAACAAATCATGTATTGATCAAATCGCCACTCTACGGATCATCATTGAACAAAGCTTGGAATGGCAGTCACCTCTCTATCTCAACTTCATCGACTTTGAAAAGGCCTTCGACAGCGTCGATCGAGAGGTCATTTGGAAACTACTTCGCTACTACGGGGTCCCATCGACAATTATACACCTCATCCAACAGTTATACGACAATGCTGCATGCCAAGTAATCCACAACGGGAAACTTACGGAAGCCTTCGAAGTGAGGACGGGAGTGAGGCAAGGCTGTCTACTATCACCAATGATCTTCCTGATTGCAATTGATTGGATAATGCGACAGACAACGGCAACCAACGAGGGAACAGGCATAAAATGGACTGACACAAAAGACTTGGAGGATCTGGATTTCGCCGATGATATATGTCTGATTTCCCATAAACTGGAAGATATGCAAATGAAAAGTAACAAGTTGGCAGAAGAAGCATCAAAGATAGGACTTCACGTGAACATAGATAAAACAGAGATGATGAAGATTCCTTGCCAACATCAACAGCAACAACAGACCACAATAAGCATAAATGGGAAGAACCTGAAAGAAACAACCTCCTTCACCTACCTGGGAAGCATCGTCTCAACTACAGGCGGAACTGACGAGGACATCAAAGCCAGAATCGGAAAAGCAAGACAAGCTTTCATTACTCTCAAATCTGTGTGGAGGTCAACAGCAATCAGCATCAAAAATAAGATCCGGATTTTCAACTCCAATGTGAAGTCAGTGCTACTATACGGATCAGAGACTTGGCGAGTCATAAAGAGCATCTCAAACAAACTTCAAACCTTCATTAACAACTGTCTCCGCTCAATACTCAAGATCAGATGGCCAGAAAAGATCAGCAACAGGGATCTCTGGGAGCGAACCAATCAGGAACCGATTGTGAAACAAATAGGCAGAAAGAAATGGAGATGGATTGGCCATACGCTGAGGAAACCATCAAGTGACATCACTAGACAAGCCCTCGAGTGGAACCCGAAAGGGAGGCGGCGAGTTGGTCGTCCAAGGGTGACTTGGAGGAGGTCATGCGAGGAGGAGATGAAAGCATGTGGACAGACCTGGAGCAGGGTGAAAAAGTTGTCAGAAAACCGAAGTCAATGGAGGTGCGCAGCTGAAGCCCTATGTTCCTCTAGGAACTAAAGGATACAATAATAATAATAATAATAATAATATATATATATATATATATATATATATATGCTGTTATCAGCTGCGCTGATTTAACTTTAATGTGTAAATGTTGAATATGCACTTGAAATTTCGTGAAAATAGCTTATTTATGGGATGTGTGTCCAATAGTCTTGCGTAGAGAGAAATGATGAAAGTTGTTCTAAATACTATGAGTCAGTCTTACTCCTGGTGAACAGACTGTCGTATTGGGGTTTTGCTAAATGACTGTAGTACTCAGTTTGTTCAATTGATGAAGATTCAATGGATTGTGTAAAAAATGTTCAGCGCCAATGTTTACTAATGTTCTAAGGAAGTTTAGGCTGATTATAAACTAAGTGGGAATGATCTACATTTACCAACTTTCAGCGTCAGAAGGCGTAAATGGTGTGAGGTAGTCTTTGTTGTACATATTGTGAATAAATATGGTTCATATGGGACGTTGGAAGAAAGGCTACTTATTTAAACTACCAAAGAAAGGAGACTTAAGTCAATGCAAAAACTGGCGTGGAATTATGCTCCTGTCCATCCCAAGCAAAATACTAAGCCGCATCATCCTAAAGAGAATCAAACACGCCAACCTGGATAAAAAACTCCGACCGGAACAGGCTGGGTTCAGGACAAACAAGTCATGTATTGATCAAATCGCCACACTACGGATCGTCATTGAGCAAAGCTTGGAGTGGCAGTCACCCCTCTACCTCACTCAACTTCATCGACTTTGAAAAGGCCTTCGATAGCACAGCGTCGATCGGGAGGTCATTTGGAAACTACTTCGATACTAAGGGGTCCCGTCGACAATTATACATCTCATCCAACAGTTATACGACAATTCTGCATGCCAAGTAATCCACAACGGAAAACTTACGGAATCCTTCGAAGTGAGGACGGGAGTGAGACAAGGCTAGCTGCCTACTATGTCCAATGATTTTCCTGATTGCGATAGACTGGATAATGCGACAGACAGCGGGAAATGAGGAAACATGCATAAAATGGACCCTCACGAAAAACTTGCAGGATCTAGACTTCGCCGATGATATATGTCTGATTTCCAACAAACTGGGAGATATGCAAGTGAAAAGCAACAATCTGGCAGAAGAAGAATCCAGAGAAGATAACCCTTCAGGTGAACATAGAGAACAGAACAGATGTGGTGATGAAGATTCTTGGCCAACACCAACACCAACACCACCACCAACAACAACAACAGACAACAATCATTCAACATAAATGGGAGGAACCTGAAAGAAACAACCTCCTTTACCTACCCACCTACCAAGAAAGCATCGTTTCAACTACAGTCAGACCGAAGTGACGAGAATATCAAAGCAGCGAGGATCGGGAAAGCAAGACGAGCTCTCATTACTCTCAAGTATGTGTGGAGGTCAACAGCACTCACTATCAAAAATAAGATCCGGATTTTCAGCTTCAGTGTGAAGTCAGTCAGTGCTACTCACTATACGGATCAGAGACTTGGCCAGCGCGTCATAAAGAGCACCTCAAACAAACTTCAGACCTTCATTAACAGTTGTCTTCGCTCAATACTCAAGATCAGGTGGTCGGCCAGAAAAGCCAGATCAGCAACAGGGATCTCTGGCAATGAGCGAACCAACCAGGAACCGATTGTGAAACAAATAGTCAGGAAGAAATGGAGGTGAATTGGATTGTGGCCATCCTCTGAGAAAACGAACCATCAAGTGACATCACTAGACAGTCCATCGCTCGAGTGGAACCCGAACGGTAAGCGGTGAGTTTGTGGTCAGTGTGTGTGGGTGACTTTGAGGAGGTCATGTGAAGAGGAGATGAAAGCGTGTGGGCAGACTTGAAGGGGGGGTGTAATATTTGGCAGAGAAGCGAAGTCAATGGAGATGCACTACTGAAGCCCTACCCTCCTCTAGGAATTAAAGAATATAATAATAATACAATAAGGAACGTTGAACAGTTAACTACATCCTTCTCTGAAGTAAAATAAAGGAACAGAGACTTAGTTAAATTTATTTAACTTTCTCAGAGATTGTAAATGACACATCAGTCTATGCGTTATTGCAAACAGTTTATTTCCTACCTGAAACATCTGTTTCTCTCATACAATTCTGGAAGTCAGTCTATGCGCAAGGTGTCCACCTCAGTTGTCTGTGTAATTCATCCTCAAAATAACCAATATTTGGTGTTTTGAACTCTTAAAAATTTTGGCTTATGATTTTCAAGAGAATTCTCATACTTTTCATCTAATTGTTTATAAGAGTCATCCATTTAAAAATAATATTCTTTATATTCTTGTTAGTATTATATGCATGGTTAAAGCAGGCAAATAGAAACAAACTATTTGAAGAGGCAGGCAGAGAAGACAGGACTCCAAGCGAACATAGAGAAAACGGAGGTGGTGAAGATAACCAACTAACATAAACAACAACAACAACCAGCACCAGTCACCATCAACAGGAGAGGTTTAACAAGGATTGCTTCATTCACTTATCTAGGAAACATTGTTTCAACCACAGGCAGTCAAGACGGATGAAGATATCAAGGCCAGGTAGGATCGGAAAGGCGAGACACGCCTCCACTCAACCAGCATAAACAACAAGATTTGGATTTTCAATACAGATGTGAAGTCAATCAGTTCTTCTATACGGGTCATAAATTTGGCCAGCGTGTCACGAAAAGGATTTCAAACAGCCAGACTTCTATCAACAGCTGACACCTTCGCTGACCACATACTGAAGAGCAAGTGGCCAGCTGATCAGAAAGAATTAGCACTAAGAGACTCTGGCTGGTAACAAGCCAACCAAAAGTCTTCTGCTCAACAAATGTGCAGGAGAAAATGAAGGTGGATTGGGCATACCCTGAGGAAACTGTCGACCGACATCTTGGGCCACTGCTTGAGTTGAATCCAAATGGTAAGCGACGAGTGGGTCGTCAGTCTAAGGGTGATATGGAGGAGATCATGTGAGGAGGAAATGAGAGAATATGGGCAATCGCGAGGCCAATCGAGGAGGACAGCACCAAATAGAACAAAGTGGAGATGTGTTGTTGAGGTCCTGTGTTCCAAACGGAACCCAAGGGAATAATAATAATAATAATAGAACATTCGTAAAGAAGTGAAACTATTAAGCTACTTCACCGAAATTTTGAACTAGTAATAGTGTCTACGAGGTTATTTCTGTTAATCGCCACTTCGTATTTCTCAGAAGAAGGGAACATTCTAGAATGAAAATAATTATAACGTCAATTACCTTGTCGGTAGTCTGAAAATGTCTGCTTGCTTGGTGAATTTAGAGAGATTCTACAGAGAAAAAGGGGAGAAACTGTCAGTCTTTAGTTAAAGTGTGCTCCTTGTTATAGGTGGTTATTATTTATTATTATTATTATTCCCTAATGAGACATAGTCCATCAGCAGTGTATCCCTATTTCACACTGTTCACTATGGTCGTTTTTTGGTTGGTTCGACAATCTCTCATAAACTTTCATTTACTTCTCCCTACTATTTGATGATACACGCGGCGTTCTCAATTGGTTAAATGCTTAGATGAGAACTATTTATCAGTTTAGAGTACAACAGTGCATTCTAATATTCTGTTGAGTTTAGTTAGACAGTCATACTTCTTCTGGAAACCATCAACTGTATTTGGAATATTTTATACGGTCAAGATTTTATCAGACTCGACGGTGAAGAATACATTCAGATAGCTTATTGCACAACACAGACTGACCAGTCCAGTCTTGTATCAAGGCGACAGGAAGACGTAAAGGATCAAAGAAAAATTTTTCATTTGTAAGTAGGCGAATACATTAAAAATTACTTAACGGAGATCTATTCATTTCATTTAATTATAAGTTGAAGGAAAAACAGTAAGAATGCATTATACAAACATGAAAAACTGCAAATCCTGTTAACGGAGAGAAAAAAAAACCCATTTCATACCTCACCTTTTTTTTTTAACCCTTGAAACACATTATTTAATTTAAACTAAAATATTATGCAAATTAGATTTTCAATCAGGAAGAAATAAATCTGTAAATAAACAAATGTACACACATACACACACACACACACAAAACAACAACTCGACTGCAAAATTTTGAACATCTCAAGCGAGTTTTTCTTTTAATGCAAAAGTTATTCATAATTTGCATTGCAGGAATATAAGTAGCTTCAATGTAAAAATTCTTCTATGTGGTAAAACTCTGTTATCACAGTAAACTAGTGAATATCCTTTAAAACATTGTTAATGATATTAAAAACGGATGCGTAGACTGTATTATTGTTATTATTGTTCCCTTGGGTTCCTAGTGGAATATAGGGCTTCAACTGCACGTCTCCACATGCTTCCTCCTCCTTCTTCTGTACTTTTCACCTGCATCCATCTTAGTCCATATTCTTTCAACCCCTCTTCGCACGATCTCCTCCATGTCACCCTTCCACTGACGTCCCACTCGCCGCGTGCTTCCTTTTCGGCCTGGTTCTACTCGAGAAATGGCCTGACGCGCGCGCGATGTCACCCAGCGGTCCAGACTCCTCAGCGAGTGGGTGTCCAATCCATCTCCACTTTCTCCTGCATATTTCTTGGTTGGCGATTGCTTCTTCTTTTGTTTGTTTGTTCCTTCACATAGTTTCTTGTTGATGATTCTTTCCGGCCCAACCCGGCCATCTGATCTTCAGTATAGAGGCAGCGAAGACAGTTGTTGATAAGGGTCTGGTGTGCAACAGGCTGGCTGTTGGAAATATTCTTTGTGACCCGCCCACCAAGTTTCTCATCCGTATAGAAGAACTGACTTACTTGACGCTGTTTGTATTGAAAATCCGACCGAATTTTGTTGTTGATGCTGGCTGAGTGACGAAGATTTCCAGATTGGTTGTTTCCGGTTGATGAATGTGTTTCTCGCCTTAAATATATTAAAATGAAGTTTTTAACTGCGCAGACTGTGACCATGGTTAATTCCTACCATTTGATATAGGATGGAAAGGTAACAGAAACGGAGAAAACAATAAACGATTTTGCTGTCCAACCTTTTCAGTTTTTACCAGTTAAAGTCCGTAACTCTTCTGATAACATAAAGCCACAAATTAAAAAAAGGCAGATTATTTCTGGAATATATATAGAAATCACAATTCAACAGCTCAAACGATTAATGTTGTACGCGTAAAACTTGGAAACTGTAGCAGTACATATTTTCATATTATAAAATTTGTTAGTGTGAAATATTCCCATATCATGAATTAAAAGTAAATCTGAACGAAGAATATTCTTTTCAATAATTTCTCTTCCTGTTCTTACAATTATAAAATATAATATTTGTTGTCGTCACAATAAAGGCCAGTTATACGGTGGATACATTTTTAACGTAGAATAACAGATTGGCAGTTATGGGGTGTCAAAATAAATAGTCGTATTTGTGTGACAAACGTGCTAGTTGACTGAAATCGATTACAAAATATTGTAAAATGGGAGATAGTGGTGATGAGTAGTTATAATACATTTGTAGAGTGTGGGTTGGGAAAGTTGACAAGTCAGTTCAGGGTTATAAAAGGTGTCAGGTGAGGGGAGTGACCAGTAAAAAGTGGTCTGTGTTAAACAGGAGATAGTATGACTGCAATGAGAGGTTCATAATGAAATAACGAATATGTGAAATGAAACAGGTGAAGGCATATATTGAGAAAAGAGATGATATCAATAATAATAAGTCCGGATAGTATAAATGAAAAATTCGATAGTATTGAGGGAGTGTTTGCATGAAGGGCACAAATTATGAGGAATAATAATAATTGTAATAATAAGCAAAGGAAAAAACCAAGAGGGTTATTGGGAAGGAGCACTCTTGGTGAGAAGAAGAATCATCGATCCAAGTTTGGCAACGGTAGTAACAGCGTTTGGACGTGTTCTTTTTAGATACAAAGTTCCGGTTTAGCCGATCTTATTGCAACAGCTTCAGTTATGTGTAGGAGACGTAAGCGAACTGTACGTGATAACGACTTCGGAATTCGGTATATAACCCTAAAAGCTGTGTTGACGTCGATACGATGTCCAGTATCGATCAAGTGTGACAGGATCGAGCTTTTTATGCACTTAATTTCCCCCTGCTGAACCAAGCTGGTAAATGTTCTCGAACCCGTAGACGAACTTGCCTAATCGTGCGCCCCATATTAATTTGTTTATTAGATATATCATACAGTGAAATAGTATTATTTACTGGATGGCGTTTTGAGCACAATTCATTATTCATAATCATATCATAACTGAGTTCAAATTGTTATTTTGAAGCCTACCACAACTGATCATTAATTCAGCGTTGAATTTAGAAAAAATTATGGGATGAAAGGAAAGTATAATTTTCAGAGCCTTAAATAAGCTTTTGCATTTGATAAATATAGAAAAGAAATAAATAGAAATGAAACTTTAATTGCACCTAAAAAGAAACTTTACATGAACTTGGATTTCAAGGGAGATTTAACAAGCGATATTCTCAAGCAAAGGATCACATCATCTCTTAGAAGAACATTCTTTGCAGCAACGCTAAGAATAATGTTCTCCAGTCGCCTACTGATCTGCAGAAGCTTCAAGGAAAAGATCTCGCATATGATCAATTCTATGCGCATATATAGGTTCACCTGCTGCTGTGGAGCCAGCCAGGTACATGGGTTGTTCGACGCGCACCCTGTCCAAGAGGATTCAAGAACACTATCCAGCATGGTTGCGAAAAGGCAATATTAGTGCTATAAGGAGTGCGATGAGTAAACACCTGGTAAACACTGATCATTCCATCTCAACAAACCCCTCCTTGAAAGTAATCTACAGAGTTACGAATAACCTACCAAAGGCAATACGGTTTCGTCTTCTTTGTATCTCTGAAGCTCTGACAATTCACATGGAAAAACCGGAGCTGTGCATGCAAAAGAGAATTACTCAACCACTTCTACTGTCATGGTAACAACTTGATTTTGATGACTTGATTTTGTTTGTTTGCCTGTTCTTTAATTGCTTAGAATTTTTCTGTTCATTTAGAAATCTTACGTAATTTCATATTCTCTTCTTTGTTCCTATGTGTATACTGAGTAATACTCAATCATCAAACTATTCATAATATTATATAACTTCTTTTTTAACAACTGTTTATGACAATTCATCACCTTTGTTACTGCCCTAGTTTCATTAACAACTAATTTTCTTGACTGATTTTGTATAACGTAACTCCAACAACCAGTCTTCACTTGTTTGTTAAAATAACCACAACCAATTGTATTTTTGTTTGACAAACTTAATGTACACATACATACAAAATAGCACATATATATTTGCGGTTGTGTAGTTAAGAAAATGAATTCGCCGAAAAGAGACTCCTCGCTGATCTACGTGTTTTGTTTTAATTGATAAATTTTTCTCATAAAAGGTTAAAATAGTGATGAGTACCTTAATATACATAAGGTGAGCACTTGAGTTTCTAGCATTACACAATCATGACATAGTTGTGGATGAAACTCAGGACCCTCAGGTTACGAGGCGTACATGTTACCTATAGTCCACGTGTGACAAAACCCAATTCAACCCTCTACCTGAAAGTCTTGTGCTCAGTCTGTGTGACGTCCTGGGTGCTGAAGAGTCTAGCATGATGACGAAATAGATGTCTTGTATACTGTGATTTTCAATGGTTCTCTAAGTGATGAACTCAGTCAAGCTGCTACAAGCCAAACCTTGAAAGTTTTCCTGTTGATTTACTTTGATGAAATTCTAGTAAATCAGAAAAGTAACTGCGGGTAAAGAATATAAATTTCCTTAGATGTAATTAAAGATGCATATTGTCCCTGTAGACTGCTTTAAATCTTGTAAATCTGTTGCCGATTGTGTAACAGTGAAGAAGCTGTTTTTCA
Organism: Trichobilharzia regenti; assembly: GCA_944472135.2. Lineage (NCBI taxonomy): Eukaryota > Metazoa > Platyhelminthes > Trematoda > Strigeidida > Schistosomatidae > Trichobilharzia > Trichobilharzia regenti. Next base: position 61,335,197 of record OX235270.1, read on the forward strand.
TATTCACTTAAATGTTACATTAACTTTATTATTATTATTTCCTTTAATTCCTAGAGGAGGATAGGGCTTCAGTCGCACGTCTCCATTGCCTTCGCTTCTCTGCCAACTTTTTAACCCCGCTCCAAGTCTGCCCACACGCTTTCATCTCCTCTTCACATGACCTCCTCCAAGTCACCCTCCCACTGACGACCATCTCACCGCTTCCCTTTCGGGTTCCACTCGAGCAATGGACTGTCTAGTGATGTCACTTGATGGTTCGTTTTCTCAAAGGATGGCCACAATCCGATCCACCTCCATTTCTTCCTGACTATTTGTTTCACAATCGGTTCCTGGTTGGTTCGCTCATTTCCAGAGATCCCTGTTGCTGATCTTTCCTGGCCGACCATCTGATCTTGAGTATTGAGCGAAGACAACTGTTAATGAAGGTCTGTAGTTTGTCTGAGATGCTCTTTATGACACACCAAGTCTCTGATCAGTATAGTAGCACTGAATTCACATTGTAGTTGAAGATCCGGATCTTATTTTTGATGGTGAGTGCTGTTGACCTCTATACATACTTGAGAAAAATTAAAGCTTGTCTTGCTTTCCCGATCCTCGCTGCTTTGATATTCTCGTCACTTCGGTCTGACTGTAGTTGAAACGATGCTTTCTTGGTAGGTGGGTAGGTAAAGGAGGTTGTTTCTTTCAGGTTCCTCCCATTTATGTTGGCTGATTGTTGTCTGTTGGTGTTGTTGTTGTTGCTGTTGGTGTTAGCCAAGAATCTTCATCACCACATCTGTTCTGTTCTCTATGTTCACCTGAAGGGTTATCTTCTCTGGATGCTTCTTCTGCCAGATTGTTGCTTTTCACTTGCATATCTTCCAGTTTGTTGGACATCAGACATATATCATCGGCGAAGTCCAGATCCTCCAAGTTTTTTGTGTGGGTTCATTTTATACCTGTTCCCTCATTGCCTGCTGTTTGTCGTAATATCCAATCTACTACAATCAGGAAAATCATTGGACATAGTAGGCAGCTAGCCTTGTCTCACTCCAGTCCTCACTTCGAAGGCTTCCGTAAGTTTTCCGTTGTGGATTACTTGGCATGCAGAATTGTCGTATAACTGTTGGATGAGATGTATAATTGTCGACGGGATCCCATAGTATCGAAGTAGTTTCCAAATCACCTCCCGATCGACGCTGTGCTATCGAAGGCCTTTTCAAAGTCGATGAAGTTGAGTGAGGTAGAGGGGTGACTGCCATTCTAAGCTTTGCTCAATGATGATCCGTAGTGTGGCGATTTAATCAATACATGACTTGTTTGTCCTGAATCCAACCTGTTCCGGTCGGAGTTTTTTATCCAGGTTGGCGTGTTTGATTCTCTTTAGGATGATGCGGCTTAGTATTTTGCTTGGGATGGACAGGAGCATAATTCCACGCCAGTTTTTGCATTGACTTAAGTCTCCTTTCTTTGGCAGTTTGAATAAGTATTCTTTCCTCCAATCACCAGATACTTTACCCTCTTTCCACACCTTCTTCAGCAGTGGCGTCATCAAGTCCGCTGTTGTCTTTGGGTCCATTTTCAACGCTTCTGCTGGGATTCCATCTGGTTCTGGTGTTTTCCCAGCTTTTAGCATCTTGATTGCATTCAGGACTTCCGATTTCGTCGGGGGGTCAGTGTTCACTGGTAGTTCTGCTTCCGTTGTTGGTATTGTTGGGCGCGTTGTTGGTGGCGGACGATTTAGAAGTCTTTTGAAGTGTTCAGCCCAGTGTTTTCTTTGCTCCATCTCTTTGGTGATTGACTTTCCATTGTCATACTTGACTGGCTTAATCTGTGTCGAACTTTTGCCCGATAGGTGCCTAGTTGTTTGGTAGAGTGTGGCGAGGTCTCCTTTGCCTGCAACTTGTTCTGCTTCACTTTCCATGGCTTCATAATATTTTCTTTTGTCTTCCCTGGCACTCTTCTTCACTCTTTTGTTCAGTGTATTGTAGCTTGCATTCAGCTCCTGTTTTTGTTGTTCGTCAGTGCACTGGATAATCTTTTGTTTCACTGTCCTTCTCTCTTCTATTGGTTTCCAAGTGTCCGTAGTGAGCCACTGTTTGTCTTGTCTCTTTTTTCTGCCTAGAACTTCTATGCAGGTTTGACTCCACATCGTTTTCAAGTTGTTCCAGTGCTTTTCGACGCTGACCTTTTCGCTGGTGTTGATTTGTGTCTCGGCTTTGTCCTTTATGCTTGCAATGAAGATGTCCTTTGTAGCCTGGTCCGCCAGCTTTTGAGTGTTGAACTTGGCTTGTGGTCTATCTGCAGCTCCTGTTTCCCTGAAAGCTTTTGATTTGATTTGGATCGTCCCGTGTACGAGATAGTGGTCTGAGCCAACGTCTGCTCCTCTTCTCGCTTTTGTGTCCAGTAGGCTGCGCCTCCACTTCCTTGAGCAGAACTGAGATGAAGTCAATTTGGCTTTTAGTTTGCCCATCTGGTGACACCCATGTAGCCTTGTGGATATCTTTGTGCTTGTATACACTGCCGCCAATCACTAGTTCTTTCTATAGTTTGGTTTGTAAGGATTAGTTATGTTTTACGAGATGACAATGGTTGGGGTCGCGCTAAATCACGAATTGGTAGAAGTTAGAATTCACGAGCCATTGAATCGGGTCCCAGTGGCTGAATGGTATACGAGCTTGCCTTGTAACCGGAAGGTCCTGGTTTCGAAACCCAGTGGGTGCGTACTGCCGATGATTCCCAAACTAGGATGAAACAGCAGCTGTCCAGTACTCCCTGGTTTTCAATGGTTCTCTAACTGATATCAATCCGTGATCAACTCGTAAATCACTAGTTCGTTGAAGGCGCAGAAGTCGGCGAAGAGTTCTCCATTTTCATTCATTTCCACGAGAGCTTCTCTACCCATGATGAGTTCTCTTCCTGTGTTGTCTGCATAAAAGTGTATGTAGTAACATTGTAATAACAATCTTCTCGTGTTCAATGCCAATCAATACTGGTTGATTTTGTATTCATATACTTACGTTTTTTACCCTGGACTATTTTATTTGAGTACTTTGCGAATCGTAGTGTTTCGATTTCACTTCGTTCCCACGCTAAAGTGTATTTCTTGCCCCTTATTATAACACTTTCTCTTATTTAGTTATGCAACAAAAATACCAATTTATGTCTATTGACAAGTTTTGTACGCCGTGTGACAAATGTTAACTGTTTGTGTGGAGATTCAGTCACTTCGGAATACAAATAAGGCGTGAAATCTCCTACCTTAAGTGTCCTCTTAAAACTCTGTGCTAGGTGTTAGCTTAAATATATTAAAATGAAGTTTTCAACTGTGTACAACAAAGCTTCTACTATTCTTCTCCTACAGTATTTAAGTTGGTAGCGCTGCACTAAAAACTGTTTAAGCTATATAGTTTTAAAAGTCAACGCTAGACACGTCATTTATAAAATGTACATATCTGAAAGAAAGTTTTTGTAAGTTTGATGATGTGATCATGCTCAACTATGTATTTACATATGGTATTCAGAAGTAGAAGGCGGAAACCGTGAAGTTAGATTTTTATCTTAAAGAGATTCTAGAAAGTAAGGTTGATCATAACATGCACAGTAAAACGTGTAGCTATAGTCTAATGAATATTTAGTGAACGACGTCCCTGTTTTTGAAACTAATGCCAATGATTTAGTGAAGACATTGAAAAGGACGATTGACTCTTGTACGAAAACAATTCAATAGGTGGTATGTGTGTTTATGAACAAAGACTACATACTACACAGTCAATGACTTTTCACTTGTAAATTTCTTGTGATTACTATTAGTTAGTATCACTGTAAACTTACTCATAGTGGAACACAGTGTTGTGGCTAGCAGAGGTAGGCTGTCTTCCACTCTAATTTATCAGATTTTATAAACAGTATCGTACTAATTTAACACCAAAATGTCTGAAACCAGTAAAGCCTACATCATAACTTACTGTCAACTGGTAAAAAAAAAGGTCGCTCAAAATCTGATGTATTCCATCAGAACTATAATATGTAGCAAGTTTGATCCAAGAGATCTTAAAATATCACAGAGAAACAATGAAAACGCGCCTGTGCTTCACTAGTAATAACCGTGCATAGTGAAGAATATTTTAGAATGATAAGGGGTAATAAATAAAAAGAGGAAATTAAATACCTAGGCGTCATTCTATCTGCTGATCTTTCCTGGTCGTCTCATATCTTAATGATTTCTAAGAAAATATTCCGTCTTACCTTCTACATCAAGAAGTTAAGACATTCTGGTATAATCCAACCCTTACTCCTACAATTTGTTAACTCCCGTATTCTGTCTATTATTCTCTATTGTTCCCCCTTAGTTTTTCCAGGACTACTGAAGAAAGACTATACCTTATTACACAGGATGTTAAAGGTTGTCAGCAGGGTAAGCGACGTGCCACTTAACCAGCTTGTTAATATTCTGGTCGACAGGCACTTGGACTCATGTGAAAAATGGGCTAAATCCATTCTATCTAACTCACAACACCCTCTTCATTCACAACTCTCCCCTTGTATCTCATCAGTCAGGTAAAACCAGAAGCCTATATAGAAAACTATATGCTCGCACTAGCAAGTACAAAAACTCAACCATATCCTACTTAGCTCGTATTCTGTGCGATAAAGAAAGTATCAGGCGTGAAGCCTTTAACTTATTAAATAGTCAGTAGAACGACTGGATCTCGTCTTTTCAACTCATATCATTTATAGGTACAACGTTTTTCTTTCTTTTCCTTTTCTCTCTCTCTTTTTTCTGTTATGTGCAGCTTTGTTTCTTTCTTCTGCTTACTCCAGTAAATATGCTACCATATACTTTTCTAACACCTTCAAACACACTGCTCAATTTTGGCTTTGCTACCGACATGCTAATATTTTGTTGTCAAAAATAACTGAGATTACCCTTAATCTATGTAGAATTTTATTTATTGATAATGTACTAAATGGATGGAATACTGTAGTAAAATGCTGAGAATTCCATTCTGTATCACAAGCACTGTTTTGGAATAAAGCAAATTATTATTAATATTATGAATGGGCATTAGAGACGTTTTTCGATGTACACAAATCACCAGCAGTAAATTAATATTTGCTGCGGTGGGATGCGTCCACCAGTAGTCTGCTGGTATATATTAAAAAATACTCGTTTCTCCACTCTTTTACTAGTTACTGTGATATATTCATGATCAAGTTTAGTCTATGATTTCGTATAAAATATATTTCATATAAATCAAAGAATGGTGAGAGATACTATAGCTTAAAGCACTTCAGAGCTCCTCTTGCCTTGTCACTGTCTGAAGGTGAATTATTTAAGTGATTCTGTGATGATTGGAACGTGATAACAATGATTAAAAATTTAAACCAGTCTGGTTCGTTACATAGGAACATCAATGCAGAAGATAATAGAACTCTGCTTATCCATTCGACTTTCTGTATCTGAATGCTAACCAGGTGTTAATATTTATTGCAGTCATGATAATGAGAAGATATTTATTTATGATCGGCGATTTTCACCAATATCTTTGATCAAAATGACTCTGTCTGTCATAAGTAGTATATGGAATTAAGTCGTCATTAATCATTATTCCACTTAGTTTTCATTCCCGCTTTTTTTTTCTTTCCACTGTAGGAATCACGCAAAATTTCGGCTTCTTTTGATCTATTATAAGCGAACTAACGAATGCGTGTTGATTCATGTTTGTTTTAATCTTTTCCGCCATAAATATATATATATATATATATATATATATATATATGTATATAACTGTTTTGTTTTACCATTCTGATTCTTTGGTTTTTATAAGCCTTTTTCTTTCTGTTTAATTCATGTCCCTGTTTAATGGCATTTATTACAGCAAAAGGTAACTCAGACACAATGAATTACTCTTTTTTCATGCACAGATTATATATTTAAATACCAGCCAGAATTAATCAGTTCACTGGTATTTGTGCCACAGTTCAGTGAATTTAGTTAGATTAAGGGGAAAAGCCCTGTGATTTTGGATACTGGTGTGACTTATAATAAAGGCGGGGAACTCCTAAGTCGTACAGTAATCCAAATGGAGCATTACAGCTGTAATCACAAAGCCACTGACTAACAATACATTCCCTGATTTTAAAAAAATAATTCCTAATCATGCGGTGTGCAGGAGTATTCCACTTCAGGCTTCTTTACAAGAAATATAAAAAGTTAACTGCATGACATTCGACAAAAGTAAACAGAGAATATATATATAACGACATGTTTTCCGAAGCATTTTTGTCACTACCTAGAAGAAAGTTACATTGTTCGACAAAATATCCCTTAAAAATAGACAACTGTACACTGTTTGAATTCATATCACCGTCTACTAAACTTCGCTACGGATTGTCTCGTGAATAACTGCCGACTGTTCATGTTCACTCAAATGATAACAACTTCAAAGTCAGATTATAATGTTCTATAGCAGGCTGGATTTTAGTGGCAGAACTATGAGTATCACAGTGCGTGATAACGCCTTCCTTAATGTGTGGATGGATGAGAATTAACTGATCAGCAATATTCAATGAAAGTTTCTTAATGACAGAGGAATTCCCATTTGCGAAATATTTGTATTTAGACAAGTCACGAGGTCTTTTTTGGTAGTAGGATACTCACTAACCCTCCCCCCCACACACTAAGTGGTCTGGGCTTCTATCCTTAACTAACGCATCCCTTAGCTTCGCTTAGTTAGAAGGGAATGTTAGGCATGAGGGCAGCAACCCCCGCTCCATTAAAAGCAAACACCACTCCTGCTTACACTTTAAAACTCAACGTTTTAGTCGTAAAGTTCCACTTGGAAAGAGTAGGGCTAAAAGAAAAAATTATAATGAAGTGAACTTATGTCTGTTGTTCATGTCCGTAGGTGTTGTGTTTGGAACCAGTGCTCGTTCCGCTCGTAAGATTAAGATATGATGGAGAAGATTTGTAGGTCAGGTGGATGATTTTGATGTGGTTGTTTCGTCTGAGCTGGATAATTAATTTGCGAAGCCTTCATCGCCCAACTAGGCAACATCTTCAGCGCATACTTCAATTTGAAATGGGCTAATAGATTTCTCCACGAGTTTATTAATCATCTCTCCTGGTGACCTTTATACAGTTGTATAAAGGACATCTCAGAAATCACCTCAAGACTCTTCAAACCTTTAGGAATTGACGTCGCACACAAACTAACAAAATCACTTCACTCAATTCTATATCAACCAGGGGACTAAACAACGAAAGAAGATAAAAGCAACATCATCTGCAAAATAAATTGTAACAACTGCGAAAAACACTACATTGGCCAAAGTGGACGTCCCCTTCGGCTTCGTATCTATGATCATAAGCTAGCCATCAAAAGACACGACATCCCCTCTCCCATATCACTACATACAGACAACTAAGGACATGAATTCGACTGGGACAACTTTCAAATATTAGACAGAGGAAACACCAAGAATGCTAGAGAATTTTCAGAAACCTGGTATTCCAGTGAATCATCAATCAATAGACACATTGAGATGAACAAAATTCACCGACCGATAAGAAGGAAACCTCACACACAAAGGGTAAAAGTTCAAGTCAAGGAGACAATCAGTTCCAATACCAGTAACCTAGAAGGTGTGAAAACACACAAAACAACCAATCACGTCCAAGGTCACCAAGAGAAATCTAAGAGCTCACTTCAGATTGAAGTATGCGCTGAAGATGTTGCCTAGTAGGGCAATGAAAGCTTCGCAAATTAACTATCCAGCTCATAGAACACAACCACATCAAAACCAATGCTCATTTCTGAATCTTTTACGCAGTGGCTCCACCATGAACACTATTATATATCTAAAAATTTCATATGGTGACTTTAAACAGCTCAACACTTTATCTAGTCACTAATAATACACAGATTAAATCCTTTTAAACATGTGTATTCTGATTGTATTAATATGGTCTTTGGGAAACAAGCAGACAGGGATATCCTGGACCGACGTGAAGAACCTAGAAGACCTGGATTTCGCGGATGACTTATGTTTGATGTCACTGTCACAAAATCGAAGAATTACAAGTGAAAACATCCATCGCCAATCATCATCAACGGGAGGGATTTGAAAGAGGTGACTTCATCCACTCACTTATCTAGGGTGCATTGTCTCAACTACAGGCAGTCGGAACGGACGAGGATATCAAATCGAGCGAGAATCGGGAAGGCAAGTGAGAAACACATTCATCAATCGGAAACCAATCTGGAAATCTTCGTCACTCAGCATCAACAACAAAATTCAGTCGGATTTTCAATGCAAACAGCGTCAAGTAAGTCAGTTCTTCTATACGGATGAGAAAACTTGGTGGGCGGGTCACAAAGAATATTTCCAACAGCCAGTCTGTTGCACACCAGACCTTTATCAACAACTGTCTTCGCTGCCTCTATACTGAAGATCAGATGGCCGGGTTGGGCCGGAAAGAATCATCAACAAGAAACTATGTGAAGGAACAAACAAAACAAGAACAAACCAATGGCCAACCAAGAAATATGCAGGAGAAAGTGGAGATGGATTGGACACTCGTGGCTGAGGAGGCGGCTGGGTGACATCGCACGCGTGTCAGGCCATTTCTCGAGTAGAACCAGGCCGAAAAGGAAGCACGCGGCGAGTGGGACGTCAGTGGAAGGGTGACATGGAGGAGATCGTGTGAAGAGGAGTTGAAAGAATATGGACTAAGATGGATGCAAGCGAAAAGTACAGCAGAAGGAAGACAGAAGCGTGTGGAGACGTGCAGTTGAAGCCCTATGTTCCACTAGGAATCCAAGGGAACAATAACTATAATACATTTAATATCTGTTGAAATAACTAATTGTGCGAGACAGAAAACTAGTCATTTATGAAACTATGAGAAACAGTTGAAATGCTGACGTCAACACATTAATTTGAAAATATGTTTATGCAAATGTGTAAGTATTCATTTAATCTACTCATCCTTATCAGTCATCACAATCATTATCATATTCACATCTTCATCCTTTAAAATTATTTATAGACAAAGGAGCTCGATTCTCCTTAAGTTTGCCGAAGCAATTTCTGTCAAATGTTTGGAACCAGATTTATGTGTTCAGAAAGAAGCAGTTGTTAGTCCTTCCTTGCCCTGGTAACAGGATGTCCTTACTCTTTCTTCCATACGATTACGTAGTCTTTGGCCTTAATCTCACCCTCCTTGGAAGAGTGTAATTTTACTTGTCTCTTGTTTCTATGATTTGAATTGAACTCAGTACACTGTTACCTAACTTACCAGTCATTATACATCTAACGCACATCTCATCTTTATTACGTAACTCCTTTACCATCGTATGCATACACTTACTTTTTTGTTTTAACATAACATAACATAACATAAGCTTTATTCCAAATCAGTACTTGTGATACAGAATGGAATTCTCAGCATTTTACTACAATATTGCATCCAGTTTTTTTACATTAACAATAAATAAAGTTCTACATAGTTTAAAGTTATCTCAACAACATATTAGTATGTCGGTAGCAAAGCCAAAATTAAAGTGTTTGAAGGTGTTAGAAAAGTAGATACTACTAGCATATTTACTGGCGTAAGCGATAGCAAAATGTTCGAGATGTACAGAGTGTGAAAGAACGAACAAGAATGTTTTAAGTAGAGTTTGCAAGGAAGAGAGAAACAAAACAGCACATAACAAAAATAAATACAGAATGAAAGAGCGAGAAAACGTTGTACCTATAAATGATGTGAGTTGGAAAGACAAGATCCATTGGTTCTACTGACTATTTAATAAGTTAAAGGTTTCATGCCTGATGCATTCTTTATCGCACAGAACACGAGCTAAGTAGGGTATGGATGAGTTTTTGTACTTACTAGTGCGGGCATATAGTTTCCTATATAGGCTTCTTGTTTTCCCTGAAGAGATACATGGGGAGAGTTGTGAATGTAGAGGGTGTTGTGAGTCAGATAAAATGGATTTCGCCCATTTTTCACATGAGTCCATATGCCTGTCCACCAGAATATTAACTAGCTGGCTAAGTGGCAAGCTGCTTACCCTGCTGACAACCTTTAACATCCTACGTAATAAGGTATAGTCTTTCTTCAATAGCCCAGGAAAGACTAAGGGGGAGCAATAGAGAATAATAGGCAGAATACGGGAGTTAACAAATTGTAGGAGTAAGGGTTGGGTTACACCAGAATGTCTTAACTTCTTGATGTAGAAGGTAAGACGGTATATTTTCTTGGAAATCGTCAAGATATGAGACGACCAGGAAAGATCAGAAGATAGAGTGACGCCTAGGTATTTAATTTCCGACTTGGTTTCTATTTCACTGCCATCTATGTTGCACACCTCGTGAGTGCTAACCAGTTTGTTTAGGTCAGATTTATGCCTAAGGGTGAAATTAACTGTTTGGCATTTGGAGGGGTTTAAGGTTAGACCGTTTTCCTTGGACCATTGGCTAATTTCCGATAAGAAGCCATTTAGTTTAGAGCAGTCACTTTGACATTTGACAGGTAAAGACACAGTTAGGTCATCAGCATATTTGACAAAGTTAATGTCATTTGAAGACGGTAGGTCATGTAGAAAGAAAGAAAAGAGAAGTGGGGAGAGTACAGCACCTTGGGGGACACCAGCTTCTGTGAGCACAGCAGAGGAGGATTGGCCTTTGTATACGGTGTACTGCATTCTGTTTGAAAAGTAGGAATGCAACCAGTTAGTGACCCAGGACTCGGTTTGTGTCATGGAGAGCTTATTTAGCAAGAGACTTCTAGGTACAGAGTCGAAAGCAGAAGTAAAGTCAAGAAACGTGCAGCGGACATATTTGGCACCTTTGTCTAATGATGAGATAATACTGTTGTGTAAGACGGCTGCAGCGTCTAAAGTACTCCTACCCTGTCTGTAGGCAAATTGTTTGGGGTCTTCGAAGCTTTTAAGGGAGGGTTCGAGTTTAAGAAGTGCTAGTTTAAAGTTGAACTGCCTGTGTAAAAACCATATAATCTCAATTTTCTGAGTACTGTTCACTAATTGCGGAACTTTCTGTCAACTGACATCATGAAAAAACTTGCAAGTATTTTAAACCTTTTATGTACATAAACCTCATAATTTATTTAGGCATAAAGCAGCTGATGAGAAGCCAACGAAATAAGCAATGATGGTACCATATTATTCTGCACAAACCACTGTTGTTCTTGTTTTATTCATATTCACATCTCATGAGTTCAGTCGTCTGGATGAATTTTATCTAAATAAATAACAAATAATCGGAAGGTGTTAAGTAGAGTTCAGAGGGTTCGATTTAATTCGTGCAAGTAACGCATGTACTAGACGAGTTATATATATACATCCATTGTATAAGGACTTCACGAACTGATCATTCGTTTATCACACAGGAAAGTCTTCGTTCTAATTGGCATTTACTAATAAGTTAACAACTGGCTTACAGGTATGCTAAAGACTTTTATTTATTCAGTTAACTCGACTCTAAACGTCATGAGTCTCTTCTGAAAAAGAAATTGTTTTATCCCTTGTCTAGACTTTACTCCGGATAGGACGAGAGAGAGATGGGGGTGGAATTAGAAGTACAATAGGGGGATTAATCTTTAAAGGTACATCCTAGTGTTAGTTGTCATAATTAGCAATAAAATAACTATAGTAAACAGACATTTCTTATCTCACAATATATATATATATATATATAACAAAAGATGGAAAGCAACATAATTAGGAGCCATTCCAGCAACAGATAGCATCATCACGCATAATGATTATTACATTTGTAGTTATTTTTTCGTACCTCTACATTGTCAAGCAGATATTTAGTTAGTTACCAATTGTTAGGTAAAATAAAAACAACAAATTTATATGATCAGATAAAGATATTCATTTTTTTCTTCTCTAAATAAGAGAATGAACACATCTGTACTGCAATTCTTGTTGAACAGTTGTTCCCTTTGATATTACCACAGGTAATAACCGCCTAGATGACTTTTTTTCTGTTTTTTTTTCCTGCCTTTTGTTCCATAATCTTATCATTTTCTTATGACTTTAAAGTATTAAAATATAACCAAAAAGCGGAAAAATACACAGAGATATTACTGCTAAGTACTTTTGTTTTAATCTATCTGTTAAATAATGCATTATTGGCAAAAATAAACATACTTACGCTTTCTTTTTATGTAGCTGTAGAACAGGATATTAATGCAGGGAGAAAAGCTGCAATAGATTCATTAACATAACAACCTAATTATTATCGACTTTCGTATTTTGTGTAATCGACACTATCGGTGCTTTTGTTTCCTTGATAACCAGATTGTATTTCAGTGCCTAATTTGGACCAGATTCAGTGTGTACAAACTTGTTAATCAATTGCCGGTAAGCACAGTGCTTTTTGAAGTAGTGATATTTAACTATCTTATGACTTTTGTCTATGGAGAATGCGAAAAGCTGAGTGTCAACCTGTTTCTTTGCATAGGTAAATTACCAATGTTAGTCATTAGTTTTGATAAATACAAAAAAAACAGCGAAAGGAGTTATTATCATAGTGTTTGCTTCTTGATAATGATAAGAATGAACTTATAAAGATGCTATTTCTATATTATCCTGCAGTTATTAATGACCTTTTAAACACGGAGAATGTAGTTGGTGCAATTAAGTAGCTGATTTAGGTTAGGTGGGAGCAGGTTAGAAGTATGCTGTTCAGATAATGCATATATGTAATGTGTAGGTCACATTCAGTACTATTAAATAAAGTGGAAAATGCTGATACATGATGAGAAATACTGGTACCTTTATGGTGCACTTTCTTCCTACCTTGGTATATCAGTTGAATTCATTTAATCTGCCTTTTTAAGTGTTAAGCGCATTAACAAAATTTCAGGAAGTATAAACTTTTAAAATTATATGTGAATCGTTTATTTGATTTCTAATCCATATTACTCTTTACTATCAAAATTGGAATAAAGGAAAAAGTAATCTGAATGTGTCCAGGGGGAGTCAAATTACAAGTGACATTATAGGACAACTTATAGTAAATGCCATCTGATACTCTTAAATGTTTCCATTGCTGAGTTTGTGGGAATTCGATGAAATCGATAGAGATTACTGCACAAAAGTAAGTACATTTTCCTAAGTAATTTCATTCTAGTGAGTTCTAGTGGGAAGTTGTAACCAGTAGGGTGCAGGAGGTTGGGTGTGAGGACAAATACTCGCCGAAGACATTGGCTAGGGGGTCGCGCTATGTCGTGAATTGGCAGGAGTTAGAATTCATGGGCTATTAGATCGGGTCGCAGTGGTTTAATGGTCCACGAGCTCGCCTTGTAACCAGAATGTCCTGAGTTCGAACTCGGGTGGGTGCGCACTGATGAAGAGTCCCGAATTGGGACAAAGCGGATGTCCAGTACTCCCAGGTTTTCCAGTCGTTCTCTAACCAATGTCAGCTCATGATGAAATCCTGTAACCAACCAGTCAAATCCCTAGCAACCAATACTTGAGTAATTTCAGTCTAATTGATGTTCCCAAGGTATTGTAGTAGGACAAATTTTACTGTATCAAATTCAAGAGAAAATTTCAATCTTAGTTTTCACAAGTTTTTATTGTCGATGAACATAGAACCATCAGGAGTGATGTCCTAAAATAAATAGAAATCCTTCTTCTTTCATTGCTTAATAATATACGAGACTGTGAATATTTAATATGTTTACCCATCATCAGATTAATTTTAGTGAACATAATGTCAGAGGCAGAAGTGAAAAGGTGAAATAGACATTCATCTCTCCGAAATCAACTGTAATCAGCATATGAATCAAAATTCGGATTTCTAACACAAATGTATAGTCCGTTCTTCGATACGAATCAGGGGCTTGACAGCTTATGTCACTGTAAGCATTTCCATCAGGCTTCAAACTTTTATCAGTAGCTTCCTTCGCTCCACACTGAATATGAGACAGTCAGTCACAAAGAATTTATTATTATATTATTATTATACCCTTGGGTTTCTAGTGGAGTGTAGATCTTCAACAGCATGTCTCCATTTTGTCCTGTTGGCTGCAGTTTTCTTTAGCTGGCCCCACTATTGCCCACAAACTTTCATCTCCCCTTCACAAGATCTCTATGTCACCCTTAGACCCAACCCAACTCGTATCCCGGTCGGGTTCTACTTGAGCGCCTGGCATGCGATGTTACCCGATGGCCTCCTAGGCATGTGCCCTATCTATCTTTGAAATATTTGTTGAGCAATAGGTTCTCAGTTGGTTCGTCCCCAGAGTTTTTGTTGCTAATTCTTACTGGCTTGTGCTTTGATCTTCAATATGAAGCGAGGGCAGCTGTTGGTAAGAGTCTGGAGTAGGCTGTTAGAAATGTTTTTCCTGGCACACCAAGTTTCTACCCCTTATAGAAGAAGTGACTTAACATTAATGTTTTGAAAATGCGACACCTGTTCTTTACTCTGAGTGTAGTAGGTTTCCAAACCGACTTTTTAGGTCTCATTTTGACATCTTAATCGGTTCCACCTGTATTGGAAAGACCAGAGAGGAGTAGCAACAAGCAACCATGGAAATGAACCAACCGGGAATCTATTGACCAACAAATGTATAGAAGAAAGCAGATATGGATCAAATACACTAAGAAAACCATTGAGTGGTATCGCATGCCAGGTCCTCGAGTGGAATTTGAATAGGGAACGACATATTTACCTCTTATCATGCAACTTAGACTGAAGGATAAATAATACGAACAGACGAAATGGACTGTAGTTAGGTGAGTTATAATTTAATACAGGACAGTAAACACTGAAACTTTCCATTCTTTTTTTGATATAAAACAAAAATTAATTTCATTTTGTTTCTATATTACTGAAGTTAGATGGTACAGCTTCAAAAATGACTGGTTTAATACTATTTTTCAAAATAAACAAAGTAGCCTTTAGGGAAAATGAACACCGGGTGAATTCTACAGGGTTTTATTTGGAATACATGAAAATTGGTAAATAAATATGCTTAATCGTGACTGCGGGAAACCAGTTAGATAAGTGCGAGTTATTTAGAAGAAAAAGAAATTGAGAATAATGAGTACTCTAACACATCATCAGGCATTTATACACCTGGAACTACTAACATATTCTATAAAATAGAGGGATAAAGATGTTAAACCATTGAAATGTACAGTCAAATGACATTAGCATTACTGTATTGCAAAACAGCATTCACCTTCTGAGTTATCCGCGAGACAAGCTTATTCACTGGCGTAATGAGGTCACTATCTCTCACTTACCTGAAAGCAACGCCGTTAAATATTTTAATGCAGTAAAATAAATATTTTCAGTAGTTAGTCATCTATTAAGCAAACAGTGATTTATAGCATATAAGGACGCTTGGCGAATGGGGAATTACTTCGTGTTGCCTTTTATGTGTATTTGGAAAGATTTCCATACATCCGGTAGAAATTACTTGTCAACTAAGAGGATTCAAAGACAACAGTAATTTATTTAACCTATATATATATATATATATATATATATATATATATATATATATACATAGGCAACCAGATAAAGAAACACGGAATCAGTTCAATGGGCAGTTTACAGTTACGCAATTACGAAAGTTCCCTTATTTTGTCTATCTTAAAAAAGCAATAACAACAGGCCGGGTATTTTAAAGACGTTGATACCAACGCTAATTTCATATTATTTGATTTTTATAAATGTTGATTTCTTTCAGATTATTTTATTGCTATTTATTCCTGATTGCAGTAGATTGGACAATGCGACAAACAGCAGGCAATGAGGGAACAGGTATAAAATGAACCCACACAAAAAGCTTGGAGGATCTAGACTTCGCCGATGATATATGTCTGATTTCCAACAAACTGGAAGATATGCAAGTGAAAAGCAACAATCTGGCAGAAGAAGCATCCAGAGAAGATAGGCCTTCAGGTGAACATAGAGAACAGAACAGATGTGGTGATGAAGATTCTTGGCCAACACCAACACCACCACCACCAACAACAACACCAACAGACAACAATCACTCAGCATAAATGGGAGGAACCTGAAAGAAACAACCTCCTTTACCTACCCACCTACCAAGAAAGCATCGTTTCAACTACAGTCAGACCGAAGTGACGAGAATATCAAAGCAGCGAGGATCGGGAAAGCAAGACGAGCTCTCATTACTCTCAAGTCTGTGTGGAGGTCAACAGCACTCACCATCAAAAATAAGATCCGGATTTTTAACTTCAGTGTGAAGTCAGTCAGTGCTACTCACTATACGGATCAGAGACTTGGCCAGCGTGTCAAAAAGAGCACATTAAACAAACTACACTTCTTCATTAGCAGATGTATTTGCTCAATACTCAAGATCAGATGGTCGGCCAGGAAAGATCAGCAACAGGGATCTCTGGAAATGAGCGAACCAACCAGGAACCGATTGTGAAACAAATAGTCAGGAAGAAATGGAGGTGAATTGGATTGTGGCCATACTCTGAGAAAAAGAAACCATCAAGTGACATCACTAGACAATCCATTGCTCGAGTGGATTCCGAACGGTAAGCGGCGAGTTGGTGGTCAGTGTGTGTGGGTGACTTGGAGGAGGTCATGTGAAGAGGAGATGAAAGCATGTAGGCAGACTTGGAGCCAGGTGGAAATTCTAGCAGAGAACTGAAGGCAATGGAGACGCGCGGCTGAAGCCCTACCCTCCTCTAGAAATTAAAGGAAATAATAATAATTTATTACGAATGAACAATTATCTCACTAACAAGCGCATATTCTTGACACGATTTCCATGCCACATCTGAATAGACCTAATGTTAGTGTTTTTATGAAGTGAAATCAGCATTAGTATCCAGCTGATCGAAAACACTGTTCAAAGGAAATAAGAAGAGATATTATTCTTAAATTATGGGTAGCTGAAATTATTAGTAGACTCATCTATATACAAAAATGAGCATGGAGTGTGTTTGTCTGACTTTGTGCAAATTACTTTTAAAGTTGATAACACAAAGAAATAGCATAAAAATGACATCATTTACAAAGTAACTTGATGAAGTAAATAATGGAATAAAGCATGCTGATGATATTAAGCTTTTGGAATATAAAAATGCAGTAAATAAAATTTTGTTGTTTTTTTTATTCATCCATATTTATGTAGTCATAATACTTTCACTAATGCAGTACATTAAAAATTTACATTATATTTACTATTGAAGCATTCTTAGAGAATCAGATATCCGGCCTCCCAATGTTTGTTGGCCGTGTTTTAATTGCCTGCCTTTGTGATGAACGCATACAATAGTTAGATTTATTTGAGTTAACCAAGGAAATGTCCATTGTTCCTATACCACCATATGATATTGGCACAGCACTTGTGCATGAACCACTTCCAGATGATAGACCAAATGATCCAGAAGGCATTATATTTCTCAGGGTGGTTGATACCAATCCGTGGTGTTGGTGATGGTGATGTTGATGGCAGTAATGAGACGAATCACCCATAACTTGACCACTATTGCTCTGCAAACTTTCGAAATTCATAGTGTTCCCTAAAAAAGAAAGAATAAATACTTTATTTATTTATTTATTTTATTCAGCTGTTATGCTGAAATTCCTAAGACAGTAATCATTTTGACATCTATAAAACACAAAACAAGTGAAGTGAGCAAAAAATATCCTTTTCGATAAGATCCTCTGCTGACTCTACAAATATATATATATATATATGTTTATATACATAGAATATTCTAGAATACTAGTCAATAACAATATTAGCTTTTTTTAAAAATAATATCGATTTGTAAAGTAAACCTAGATGGCCAAGGTAAGGACAATGTCTGAACTAGCTTCTTTTGGACGCATAAATTAGGTGTCTTAATGTGGATCTCAACGACCTCAGCAATATTTGGGAAACGAACTCTTAAGACGAAACTAAGATTCGTAGGTATGTAGTAAATGACTTTGAAAGCCTGGTTAACATCAGTCTTGTGTTCTGTATCCATAAGATGAGATAGAGTAGCACTAAGAATATATTTAGTTTGTCCTTTACTTAACCACGCATATCAGCAAATCTTGACTTCGCGTTAAGAGATCGTTTACTAATATTGCTGAGGCCGTTGAGATCCACAATAAGACACCTTATTTATGCGTCCAAAAGAAGCTAGTTCAGACATTGGCCTGACCTTGGCCATCTAGGTTTGAATGATCCTCAATTTTGGTGGAAATTTCCCTAATTTTAGTTGATATTCTATTTGCTACTATATCTTTATTATTAATATAATTTGAGGAGCTTTGATGACCTGTAATTCCAGTGATCCTACTTTACAAATCGATATTATTTAAACAAAACTATTATTGTTACTGACTACTAATCTAGAGTATTCTATGTATATATATATATATATATATATATATATATATATATATATATATATATATATGTAGAGTCAGCAGAGGATCTTATCGAAAAGGATATTCTTTGCTCACTTCACTTATTTTGTGTTTTATAGTAATCATTTTTACATGACCATTCAGACCTTCTGTGTACGAGTACAGATAGCTGCTGAATCGCTGATAGTTAACTCCTGCTTCCTGACAATTTAACCGTACTTTACAAGGAAATGTTTTCATTATACAGAATGTAGATGACACTTGAAACTTACTTATAATCACACAACTAGTGTGCTAGGTTTTCAAGTGTACTTTTTCAGCTTCTTATATTAGTTACCTTCCAAACTGGTGTCAGTAGTGGTTTTGAAATCCAGTATTGCTGTGAAATGTAAGCGTTTTTATTTGTATATTCGCTGTAACATAGGGTCTTGTCTCACTTCTATTTCATCTTAAAGGCAACTTGTATACTTCGTAAGATGAAATGTTTGTATAAACAGTGTATGAAAATAAACCGAAGAAAAATTACTGTGACATGCATGACAGCCACATGAATGTATTTGTCTCTTCCAAACTTTATCTTTAAAAGTGGCTAGTTTTAACTTACTAATCATATACTTATATATGTGTATAGCATTATATACTTCCACTGGTTCAAAACTAGTAAAAGAAACTATGCAACAACTACTATTATGGCGATGAAAACACAAAAAAGCAACGTTCAACTGCGATGGAACTCAGAGAATTATGTCTTACAACCTACTTCCAGTTCAATAATCAAATATATGAACAGACAGAAGTAACACCAATGGGATCGCCCATATCAGTATCGATACCTTAAGCCTGTATGCAAATATTAGAATTAAGAGCCTAACCTATGATTAATCCAAAAATCTGGTTACGTTAGGGTGATGATACATTCGTAATAATTAAAAGAAATGATTTGTACTGTACCCACAAATTAATAAACAATATATTTGAAGACATCGGATTTACAAGAGAAGAAGAACTAAACAAAATTCCTTTTTGGATGTCTTAACCGACAGAACTAACACAGGAAATCTAGAAACACAAGTATACAGAAAATCAACGCACACAGATCAAATACTCAACCATAATAGTAGTAACCTGATTACCCACAAAAGAAAGTGTGTGCAGACATTGCTTAAGAGAGTTCAAGCACACTGTAGCACTCTGGAGTTGAAAAGCATGGAATAAAAAAAAATACCTACTAACCGTCTTCAAAAAGAATGGATATCTTCACAATTCCATCAAAAAGTGTTTAAACTCGAATCACAACACCAGCAAGAAAACATCATCAAGGAATACGAGAAAATTCATCCCACCATATACTAAAATAATATCTCTGAAATAACAGCTAGAATATTAAGACTGTTTAAAATAGATGTAGCACACAATCCAGCACAATCACTTAATTCGATATTGGGCAAATTACAAGATGCAACAGAAAAAGAAGATAAAATTAATGTTATTCACAAAACAAATAGGTCAACTAGGCATTCCTTCCGAATCGAAATACAAGAACACAAATTGGCTGTAAAACGAAATCATATGTATATTATTTTTTATCAACGCAAGTGGATAATTATGGACATCAAAAGTGCCAGGGAACTCTTAGAAGCCTGCTACTCAAATGAATCAGCTATTAACAAACACATCAATCACTATTGACCGAATTTACCAGCCAATAAAAAGTGAATCACATGACAAGAAAGTTCAAAAATTCTAAGTCAATAAAAATAGAGACATAAATTACCACCCAGTGACGAAGTGATACAATTACATCATCACTCATGAAAAATTTGAATGAGTTCATTTTATTCTACAACTTGTACTGTAGCGACATTGTATCAATGGACAACGGAAGCTTCGGAATGAAATCAACTAGCTCAGAGAACACAACTAGTTCACCATCAGCCACCTGAGCTACAAATCTTCTGAATGCACGATTTTCCTGTTGACATCCTTATCAATACATATCTCATAAGGTAATTATTTAGTTTTGCAGGCTGAAATATAAAAAGTTACAATAATCCTATGGCAAATAATGACAACAACTAAACAACCTAGAATGACTACCATTTAGATATCATTCGAAACAGGTCCTTTGTATCAGGTGAATTAGTGAAGACTGGAATATGTTGTAGTTCTTCTCTCCTCTGAGATTAAATATATTCGAAGTCACTAGCAGAAAATCAAGGTGTGAAAAGGGGGAAAAAGTGATTATTAACTCGAGTATTCAACCATTGGAAAAGATGTATTTTTGTTTCTTAATAAGAATTTCTGTGTAAAAATAAATTTACCAGTGAAAAGTGAGTTTTTTAATGATCATATTTATTAGTGGCAAGAACTCTGGGCTTTTTTATATTGAAAGAAGATGATTCTATGGATACCTTAAGTTTTCTATAATGTTTGTCCATCACTGATTGGCAAGAAAAAATTGAGCTTTATTTATCATTATGATGTCAGTTATATTGAACTCATGCATTACTGAACATACGGCGTACTTTACAAACAAGTGGACGGGGTGGCGATGGGCTCTCCCTTGGATCCCATTCTGGCTGATTTCTTTCTAAGTAAGCTAGAAAATGGACCTCTGAACAACCTTATCAGTAATTTCTCATTTTATTGCCGATATATGGATGATACCTTTATTTTTTGTGATAATGGCTCTGATAGGAGTACAATAATTACTGAATTCAATGAACTTCATTCGGCTATGAAATTCACATGCAAAGAGGAAAACCCAAGACAGAATAGCCTTCCTGGATGTCCTACTTACAAGAAAACCAGATGGTAGCATAAAAAGAAATTTGCATAGGAAAAGTACTTGCACAGGACAATATACACATTTTCACAGCTTCGTTCCTATCAAGTAAAAAATAAATTTAGTGAAGACCCTCAGCCACAGAGTTAGAAATATATGCTCAGAAGAAGTAACTGAAGATGAATTAAGCATTGTATATGATACTTTGATCGAAAATGGCTATCCCGAAAAATTTATCAAGAAACATATGACAAAGAAAGAGGAAAAGGACTACTCACTATCTGTAAACAAGAAGCCACTTTATATACGACTACAATTCAAGGGTGATATACCAAGTGAGATAATTACGAGGAAATTAAGAAAATCAGTTCAAAGAACTTCTAATGCTGGCGAACTACACTTATTATTCTCTATACGACCGATGGTTCTACCTCGACTGAAAGATGAAGTACTTAGGCTAGCCACTTCAAATTGAATCTATCAATTCAACTGCGCTTGTAGTAGAGCGAGTTATATTGGCCGTTTCTCTAGGAACTTGATTTTTCGTGCTCGAGAACATCTCCTACTATGGCTAAGTAAAGGTGTAGTGAAAACCATTAACAGTTCAATATTGGACCATCTGGTGCAAACCGGCCGGCCACAAAGCCAGCCAGCATTGAAGAATCCTTCCCTATCATCATCTACCGGGTGACTAATATATTGCCAAAATCATCGAAGCACCGCAGGGTGCAAACAGCGGAGACTATTGCTATTCGCCTCAAACAACCAGTGCTCTGTGTTCAAAAGAAGTAAGTCCAGCCCCTACTATCGACCTGGGCTTTAGTAGAAGCTATATACTCATGAATTTGTAATATTATCCTTCCTAATTCTTCTGACATTCAGCTTATTTTATGTTGATGCTATTGAGCTGTAATCTAATAATATTATTGATTCGATGTTATTTAAACAACATTAATGTTGTTCATAACACTAATTCATTCATTCATTCATTCACTATAATGTATGTATAAATGTAGAGCCTGATGATGAATTTATCGAAAAGAGTACTCTTTGTTCAGCATCCATACGTAATACGTTGAATAAAACTGGTTAGACTAAGTATCTGGTTAATTAAATTGTTTATTTATACATAACCGATTGGAGCGCCATGTTTGTTTGTACTATGGAATTTCAATCATGACAAAATGATATTCAGTGTAAAAAACAAAACTGCCCTGTAAACTGCAGAGTCGTCATGACTTGAGAAAACTATAACAGTCTTTTGATGGAAACCTGTACTGTCGAAGGTAGACGTATATACATATTAGTATTGAAAATGATGAGGATCAGTTTTGCAATAAATATTATAAACATGAAGTGGTGTACTTCGATTTTTCAATATTCTGGGAATTTTTACTGCTTTCAGTGATGATTTTGTCGAAACCTGACATCGGTGGGAGAAGTACTGTACACCATGAAGCAGCGGACAGCTGTTTCACTCCATTTTGCGACTGTTCAGTAGTGTACACCAACGAGCCTATCATGAATAGAAACCAAGAACTTCAGGTTATGAAGCATTGCAACTGAATTACCAGTAGCCTAGTTGAAATTCAACAACTCGTGGATCCTTGTTTCTGTCAACCAACTATAAAGCGCACCTGCTTACGAATTCCGTCATCGAGCCTTTTTTTTTCACATCTGACCAGGTGAACCTTACTGGCTCCGATTACTCATTAGAATTTCTTGAAATCCGTGTGACAAAATGAACTATCTTAAAAGAATCAATATAAACAAGGTCAGAAGACTGCTTGGAAATCATCAAGAATTACTCTAGGGAAATACTAAGAACATTAACAGATATCAAGAAATCTAAGATATCATGAAACTGCTCTTAAGCACTCTCAAGTTACTGTTTGTTCTCTCAAGAAGAACACTGAACTGCAGTCATTGTGAACGTGAACTAAAATCTTCCTATGAACAAATGACTTATTGGTTAGTAAACGTTTGTGCTTTTGTGAACTACATTAAAAAAATATAACTTCAAAAACACTATACATATTTTTTTGATTACAGCTTGATTCCACACCGTATTTTTGGTACAGGTATGGAATTTTCAGCATGTGATATCGGTAGCCAAAATTTTGCAGGCCGACCATAGATATCAGGTGTGCGTCGGCAGAGGGACGAACTCCGTACCATGTGCTTGATCGGCGAGAGTCCTAACAACTGTGTGACCTGTGAATACAATTAAATCATGCTGTTCATATTACTATGGAAAAGCTTACACCATTTCACAGTGATTACAAACTGTTTGCTATCTATTTGCGGGGAGGAAAAGAGCTTTCACATTTAGCTTTTAACAAGCGGAGCAGGATATCTTAGTTCGCTTGCTTTCTCTCTTATCATTTCGGCATATTACGCTGTCGAATGCTGGTGAATGAATAATTATCTTTTAAAATCATTTGTGAATTATCAAACTTCAGATGTCAGAATATATACTTTTTCTCATAGGCATGCTATATACCCACCCACCTAGGAATATTATATCTCAGAAATAGTTATCCCACCGGTTGAATTTCTCAGAGGAGAAAAAAATAATAATAACTGCAAAAAACTTTTCCACACGTCTGCACGTAAGCTTGCCTCTGTCAACTTTCTCTCTCTCTCTCTCCAAGATATATTCTTATCTGAGGTGATTCATCTGCATGTTCCCTTCATCAGAAATAACAAATCACAGCATAAAAGTGACTGAAATGTCTAGTGCAGCAGCAGACAGAGTAGTATAATTAATGATCATAAAAAATATCTGCATATTATATTACTTCTGAATAAGTAGGATGCAACAGCCTTCCGTGTAGGCAGTTGTTAGTATATCTGTCATGTATGGCCGATATTTCTCACCACACGTGCTACAAACAAACAAGTAGTTGTAATAAGTGGAACTGATGCAATCGCACTGAAAATTTACTAGCTGACACATGTACAAGTTGGAAAGGATTTTTTTACAGTGACTAAGTATTTTCACTCAGTTAGATAGATCATGAATTCACTGATAACTTTACCCTGCTGATCAAAGCTTCAACACTAAGGCAGACAGTATGAACCATATAGTTATTTGTGTGCATATAAAGTAGCTCTGGTAGGTACACTCAGGCGCAGATGCACACCAAAATTTAGCGATTTCAAAATGGCGTTTATGGTTTCGTTTGTGTATTGCTAATTTACAAATGCAACGTTCATCTGTGTAAACTGAATATATTAGGCGCTAAAGACACCACCAAGTCTAGTAATGATACAGCTATTATGAAATATCAAAGTTTAGTGTGTAAATTAAATGTGTGCTGTATGTGTTCAGAAGGGACATGAGATCATCCAAGGTTGCAGATACGCCTTGTTTACCTATGAGTGCCTACTAGCACAAAACCTAGGTGCCTAGGTGCCTCCAACCATCTACTATCATCAAATCAATGTACACCGTGATGGTGAGCTACCTAGAATGGTGGCCACATTGCAAACCTGACTGATGGAATTCAGTCTGCACCAAAGAAGGTACTAGACGCATCACACTAGTTACTAGTGTACAATCAACGTATGTAGCTTTTAGGATTAAATATTCCCATTATTAATCTTAGAACAAGACAAATAAGCGAACAATATTGTTTTGAGTTACATCTTCCTCAGGCTTGACCCTAATTTACATAAATTTATTAAAAAAATGTGAACCAATGACGGTGATTTTGTGGATCAAATAATAATAATAGTGTGGTAAATGTTTTGAACATCAATAATAACGATGATTATGATGATAACAAAATATTGATAATAAGGTTTATGCAGGTGACGGTAAAAATAACAAAGGTAATATGCGTATATATGGACAATTCAATAAATAAATTGGGTCAAATCTGAAAAGTTACCTAATACCAAAGGTGAAGTGGACAGATAATCAGAGTTTAAATAAATATCATGAAATTTCGAAGGAAATGGAAAATAAGAAAGGATGGAAGGGTTTTGATTAGAAATTGCCTAGGCCAAGGGAGAAACAAAGGTAGAAGAAACTTGTTTTGTATGCAAAGACTAGGACTGTTCTCTCGAGTTCCCATAGCTTCCGCTATGTGTGAAATGCGGGTTCGAATTCCATTTGAAAGGCTCGATGGAATGCGATAGATAACTTTGAAGGCATTGATATGATTATGAACAATAAATTGTGTTCGAAACGTCATCCAGTATACAATACTGTTTCACTGTGTGATACATTTAATAATCAAACTAATATGGAATAACTTTGAAGGCACTTCTTTAGTCCACTTGGTGATCGCTATCTATCAAGTCAGACAAAATAGAAGTTCTTATACATTTTATTTGGCCTTTTCCGAACCATGAAGGAAGATGCTCATTAATACGTTTGTTGAGCTGTCTAGTTGTTCATCTCATGCAACTGTATCAACAGAAGCAACTAAATTCGTAGACACACATAGAAGTGGCACAGCTAGGAAGCTTGTCTTTGGCTTAAGCAATCATAATTGATCGGCTGGAAAATGACAAACAAAGGGTGGCGGCAATATAAATCCGTTTTATTGCTCCCGATAATCTTAGACGAAAGACTTCACTAGTCTTAGTCCTATTAAACTGCAATTTTAGGAACAGTTGTTTCTTTTTAACTGTTGTCAATTTCTCTTTATTACAAATCTACAAGAATAACCCATTTGGACCAACGTATTTTGGATGTATCTTAACTCATTTTCTAGGGAGTCATCTGGATAGATCCGTCTTGCTCTATTCATGAGGCATCTGACCAAAACGATTTTGTATCGGATTAGTATAAAACTGAGGAAATGTGTATATTGTCCTACAAATGTAGGTTTTCCATAGACACTAAGGTTACAGGCTTTAAAAAAATAATGTGCACAGGAATTTTATTATTTTTATACTATAATATGTCATGAAGGTATCAGTCTGTGATCTCAAAAAAACCACTCACAATATTTGTTGTAATTTTGCAATGACCACTCTTACAAAGATACTTGCACTTTATTTGTAGAAAAATTAGGTGAAGCTATAAAGAATGATAATTTCAGAAGTTCTCAGTCCCCATAAACTAAACGCAATCACCATTTATGTGTATCTAGGAGGTAATTCACCTCTTATTTTTAGTACCTTCTACAGTCAAACTTAATTCTATCAGTAGGATTCAGTTAGGTAGAAAAATATGAAGAGACTGTAAGTATCACTTTTCGAAACAACTTCAGCCTTCTAGTAAAAATGAAATACAGATTTACAGATGAAATTTAGAATTATGGGAAAAAAGGTTTTCTTTTTCCCTTTTGTTCTAAGCATGCTCCTTCACATGTATGACCGATAATGCAGGCCTGGATATTTTTTCTAACAATCAGTTTTTGACCTTTGCACTTATTAAACAGCTCCAAGAGGAATCAGACACATGTAGTGAAAAGATAGGAAAAACCATCTTTACTACTTAATGTCTTACATTAGTTTATTGTTAAAACCGGACTATATACCAATATTCGTTTAGACAGATTTATTACTAGGCGGTTTTTGGAAAATCTGTACCATCAAATAAAGTGGTTATTGTTGTGAGTATTTACAATAACACAAGATTTATGAGATTACTAGAGAAGACAAGGCTTTTTACCATCACTCGTATACACTGTCTAGACATGATAACTTCACCAAATATTTATTCACACGTTTCTAGAGTTTGTACTACCATAGTCAATGAAACCAGTTACCCATACATCCTTTGAAGCAGGCGAATAACACTAGAAATATGATACTTCAAAAGCTATCAAAATTTACTATAAGAAATATGAGTTCGTTTGATTCTACAAAAACAAAAAACTTTCCGACAACTCCAAATTTTCCTACAACATCAGTGTATTGAAAGTAGGTCTTTTCGTAAAATTAGATGCCACGATAACCTGACAGATAAATAATGAAATACAAACAGCACGTGACAAAACTTCAGAAAATCGGTGAACTTCATTTACTCATTTTATTTGGTCAAATCTAGAGTTTATTCATGAGATGTTTAGCTGATAGAGTAAGACTTAGTTTTTTAGTAAATGCGCTTGTATTGTGTACCAGAATCAAACCTTTTTGATGTGTTTGTGTTGTCTGAGCTGGATAGTTAATTTACGAAGCTTTCATCGCCCTACTAGGCAACATCTTCAGCGCATACTTTAATTTGATGTGAGCTTTTAGATTTCTGCACGAGTTCATTAATCATCTCTCCAATATCATCTACAAAATAAATTGTAACAACTGCAAAAAATACTACATGGCCAAACTGGACGTCCCCTTCGTCTTTGTATCCATGAACATAAGCTGGCCGTTAAAAGACGTGACATCCACTGCTTCATATCACTTCATACAGATAACCACGGACATCAATTCGACTGGGACAACCAGCGTTCAACTATTAGACAGAGGAAACAACAAGAATGCTAGAGAATTTTTAGGAGCCTAGTTTTCCAGTGAATCATCAATCAGTAGACACACCGTGATAGACAAAATTTACCAACCGATAAGAAAGGAACCTCACACAAAGGGTCAAGGAAAAAATCAGTGCTAACGCAAGTAGCCTAGAGGGTGAGAAAACACACAAAACCAAACAACCATGTCCAAGGTCACCAGGAGAGATGACTAATAAACTCATGGAGAAATCCGAAAGCCCACTTCAGATTGAATTATGCGCTGAAGATGTTGCCTAGTAGGGCGATGAAAGCTTCGCCAATTAACTATCCAGCTCAGAGAACACAATTACATCAAAATCGTCCACCTGAGCCACAAATCTTCTCTATCATATCTAGTTAAATCTTTGCACACATGTGTATATCATACATACATACATGGGTTTATTCCAAGTCGCAGATATACCTTACTGGGAAATAAAAGCATTGCCAAAATTAGGTGACGGCTTACTTGTCGTTCAACTTCTGCAACAACTATGGTGCAGTACAGTTCTTACTACTCTGTCGATTTGTTTTGTAAAAATAGTGCACACTCTCTTGGTGGATTTTAATGAACAACTAGCAGATATGTGTTTTGGCCAAAATTCAGTGGCTTATTTTAATATTATCTTTCAATATTGCACACTCAGGAATGATTCTCTATGAAGTATTGAGTATATATATATATAATTAGATTTGCCTGTGTCATACTTTTATATTAGATGTGTGGAATGAATCGGTGTATAAAGTGTGGAAGTATGTTTCGAGTCACTTTTTATTTCTAAGTGAGGCAGCTAAAATTTCCTCTGATTTTCGAATATGACACGCCTAGTGCTGAAGTGCGGCGATTTCCCACTAAGCGATCTGAGGAGTAAAAAATACATATGCTGACTGATGATCACGCAGTAAATGTCCGTTAATACGACCTCACTGTTTTCTTTTTGTATTCGTCCAAAAAATATCTCGATAAGTTTGATAAGCAAAACTGAAAACAGTTGTTAATTCACTTGCTTTAGAAGTTAAAAGGACAGCACACACTTTTCAAAATGTTTAAGAACTGCGAACCGTGATATGGCTTACATTAATTAGTTTAATGTTAGCTGAAAGTAATATTTATAACTTAGATTGGAGTACAACATATAAGTTGAAAATGTACAGATGTTTCACTGGAAGCGTAGTACTAAAGTGGCATTACTAGAAGTGGATTAATACAGGCGCTTTAATTAATTTGAATAAATAGCCAGCATCATAATCAAACCGAAAATTTGCATCATCAGTTCAGTTTGTGAAAGGAGAACAGATGAATTATTGGCGGTGTTTTCGTAACTATATATGTGATTATTATAAACAGTAATACTGTTGGAGAGGTAGCGATAAATTTATGCGTCAACAACAAAGTTACTGATGAAGAAACTTCAGAAGAAAGCGTGATAGATGGTTCATTATAACAGAGAAGAGAAATATATGATAGCACTTATCTCTATGTGATAATTTTTCTTATTCCTTTACGTTTCCAGTGGGACATAGGGCTTCAAGTTAGATATCTGAAGTTTCGGTAGCGGTGGTGCTTATTTTTACGGGATGGGTTTGCTATCCTCGTGCCTAACATCCCCTCTTTGCCAGTGTTAATACTGGCTCAGCGAGGTAAAGGAGTACATCGGCCGGGGATCGAACTATGAACCGCATGCGCGCTTTTGAAAAACTAGTCAGATATTCATTCCTTTTTAAAAACAGAAAGAAAAATATTATGTGTACTATGAAGAAAAGAAAGAGGCATTACTCAACAACCAGTTGAGTGTTTCTGTGCAGTTGATAATGAGTCGTGCCTGTTATGCGAGACTCCATCATAGACTAGGTTTACTTGATAAAGTCTCGCAGTGTTATACAGTATTATTTACTGATGACATTTCCAGTACAATTTGTACCTCATAATCATAATCATATTTGTATGAGTAATCAACTATGCTCCGAACGTCATCAGTTAATCAATAATAATACTGAGTCAATAAAAAATAAATGTACTTTATGATGATGTACTTATGATGTGCGCCGGTGGCACAGTGGTTAGGACTCTCGCCGACCATGCACATGGTCCGGGGTTCGAGCCCACGCCGGCGCACACCTGATATCTATGGTCGGCCTGCAAAATTTGGGCTACCGATATCCATGCTGAAAATTCCATACTTGTACCAAAAATACAGTGTGGAATAAAGCTGTAAATCAAAAATTAAAAAAAAAATAAAAATAAAAATAAAAAAGTTATACTCTACCACAGTGGCAAATTTCTATTCTTATATCACTTCCATGTGAGAGCTAGTGATACTACCAGGTTGTTTAAGTCGTGATTAAGGCAGCAGCATAACAAATCAAGTGCATAGACTGACGAGCTACAACTCCACAATAAGCGTACTGTAAGCTGACGAATCCAAAATAGGACGAAATGCGCAGCCTGAATTCCACTGCTAGTCACAATCCACCGAACAACAACTTGAAGTCCTGTTCTTTAAGACTGCAAGTTTTATTTTTGTGAAATAGTTGATATGCTTTTCCATGTGTTTTAGTTAAAACAGGCTGAAAGACTAATTATTTGTCATCCACCCATTGTGTATTTGTCAATTTTATTCAAAATGTGATCCGTGCATAATTTAAATGACGACGATTAATAATGGAAGAACAAAACGTTTTTCTTAGTAGAAAGAAACCGATGACTTTCTAATTATCAAGCTAACGGTTTTACTAAATAATCTACAATTGATTTGCATTATGTGGATATCCGGAAAAGAAAAAGACAAAATACAGTTGGCGTAAATAAAATTATTTGATTTTTGCACAGGTGTACAGTTTTCATAGGAAATGATAAAACCATCAAAACAAATTGTCGGTGAATTGAATATTTAATTCTATTTAACAAATTTACTAAGTTTCAATAAAATATAAAATATGTTTTCCAAGAAAACAGTAAAACTGTGACATTTAAGAACTTAAGTGAAAACCTTTACAACTAGAAGTTAACTGGTGGATGGTGGCTAGCAGTGGAATCCAGGATGCGCATTCCGTCCTATTTGGGACTCCTCAGCTGGATGTGCCTGCATTTCTCAGCGAGTGATGATGTTCCCGCCGAGGCTCGATCCCAGTGCCCATAGTTTCAAACGCCAAAGCGTTATCCACTAGACCACTTGGGCCACGACAGCCACCTCTTGTGTAACGGGTCATATTAATTATTTAATTTAGTTTTAGATTTTCCTGTCAATTGATTGGACCGAAGTGCTCTGGGTTCAAACCTCGCTGAGAGCATCATTACTCACTGCGGAATGCAGGCACATCCAGATGACGAGTCCTAAATAGGAAGAAATGCGAATCCTGGATTCCACTGCTGGTCACCATCCAACAATTAACTTCTAGTTACATTCCCAGACATCGTCGAAGCATATGCACAAGCATCCGACATATCAACCTGAGACCGAGAGCTTCGCTCCAATCAATCGACGGGAAAATCTAAAATTGAATTAAATAAATTCAAGTGTTGGTTTGTAGGGATTTGATTGGTTTCAGGATTTCATCATAAGCTGACATTAGTTAGAGAACCATCAGAAAACGTGGGAGTACCGGGCAGCTGTTTCATCCCGGTTCGGGACTCTTCATCAGTACGCACCCACCAGGATTCGAACCCAGGACTTTCTGGTTACGAGGCGAGCTTGTATACCATTAAGCCGCCGGGATTCGATCCAATGGCCCATGAATTCTAACTTCTGCCAATTCACGACATAGCGCGACCCCTAGCCAATGAATTACATAAACCTTGACAACTGTTCATTCTTGCTCAACTTGGTATAATACAAGATTAGTGTGACAAAATGTGGTTAATACTTACTATTTAAAGAGGAAATACTGATAACGCCATACTGACCACTTTGCTTAAGCTCATTCAGGCCTAAGTGTTTTCGCCTGAATCAAAGTAGACTCCTAAACATCAGCTTTTAAAATGTCATCGAATGGGAGTCTTAAGAACTAGACTTAGCCACTGTGATTTTGAAGGTTATTGGGAAAAGTTGGAGTGAGTAATTCACAACCTGCTTAACCTAATATGTATCAATACAACAGGCGAAAAAATAATAATAAAAAGGTTTTACAAAAGTAGATATCAATGTAAAAAATTGTGTACCAATAAATCGAAATGGTCAATCGAAATTTTTTCAAACCCTCTGAAAAACAGAAGGATTTTACACAGTATAAGAAATAGTGAAGAATAACGTAGTTTACAGCTGTACAAAAATAAAGCACACAACCTTCTGACATCATCGAGGAAAATACTTGCTAGGCAGTACATAAAATGTTTTATACTACTGAATGATTCAGATGAGTAGTTGTTTGCCACTTATATCAACTATTTGTACTTTCTAGCCATATCAAAGTGATCTAAACACCAAAAGGCGGTTTCATTCGTTTGAAGCTGAATTTATCAGTGGTGTACCGGGTTTGATTCAACTCAGGAAATTGTTAGCTACTTTGCGAATTGCGGATTTGACTTCAAGTACATTTAAAGGTCAAAGTGAAGAGAAGAAAAACTAACTTTAAATAAGGGAAGGTAATTCAGTTCAGAATTTTTAGTTAAACGGTAACTAAGACTATTCCTAAGAACAGTGAAATTCACCTTTTCAATTATTTTTAAATGATCACCTTACAATTTTAGTTTATTGGGGCTTGGCCTTCAGATGTTTGTGGTTATCATTCAAAACAAAGCAGACTGAAATAATGCTTCAAAGAAAAAACAGGAAAGATTCATGGGTGCAAAGTTGTAGCTGTAATAGTTCTTCATTCATTCTACTGTATAGTCTAGTAGTTAAGACTTAATTGTTACTGCTCTCCAACGTCACTAGTATAAATCCCTTTAAATTTAGTGATGATTGTACCATTGCGATAAGTATCGAAGACACTATCGAACATCCCTATGGACCAAAGAAAGAAATATGCAAATTCGTGACCGGAAGGTTCCACAGATACTCGCCAATGACAGCTCTCGGTGTCAGTACTAAATATCGCACATTCGCAGAAGCTAGAATTGATGGGTTATTGGATTCTGTCCCAGTAGCTGAGTGATGAACGAGCTCTGCTTATAACGAGAAAATTCTAGATTCGGTCCCTGGTGGGGTCATAGACGTGTACTGATGAAGAGCCCTAAAAAGCTAGGATGAAACAGCTCTCCAGTATTCCCTAGTTTTTCAGTTGTCGTCTAACTGAAGACAGTTTGTGATCTCACTTGAAAAGACTTTTCATAATCTGCTAAGCTGTTCAAAGTTAAATCATAATAAAGCCTAATTGCACTGACGTAATAAAGTTTAGTTATGTTGACTGAAATGAATACTAATATTACCACTACAAAATGAAATGCCTTTTAATCCCTGACAAACAGTTACTAGTTAGGTAGTTTATTTGCTTACAGTACGAATGAAAAGACTGAAGAATCTTTGAATTTATTGGACGTATTTGTTTAACTACTGGGCCTGAAGACTATAGCGGGGATCCCTTCATAAATCAGTTACTAAGGCAACAATATATACTCATCAACTGTAAATACTGTTATGTTGTTAAGATTATTTTCTCACCTACAAAAAAAGCTAAAGTGTAAACCTGGATCTTTCTAGTCGCTACATATATACAGCGGACGAATATATACTTACTTCGTAACCTGACAGGTTTGATTCGAACCTACTGATGATTCACAGGTGTAGAGTAAAAACCGGTCTTATTGTAGCTTTTTGTATTTTCTATCATACATTGTGTATTTACACTGAAATTACTAATTGCCTCCAAGTTTAGATTAGATTTTAAATGATAGAAGATCAAACTTTACCGTCCTGATCCTGAGATGAAAATACTTTACTTGAGTTTGGAGAACATCAGATACTTTTTAACAACAAAGTATTGGTGCTGGAAGTGAAATCGAAAGACATTTCAGGAATACTCACCCTATACCAACTTTTAGGTAATAACCTTCACACCCTACACCCCCAAGATATGTTCTGCATTACTTGTTTTCATAGTACACTAGCTGAAAATAGAAACAAAATCTGCCTGAATATAGAAGTTCAGTTAACTTATTTTGGTAGTTCCCGTCTGTATTCTTTTGATCAGGTTAAAATGCAAGTTTATATTCCAAAAGATTATTAAAATAACGATGGTAGATTATATCCTAATGAAGCTGCACATTGTGACTTTTATACAAGTATAATAGAACTGACACCATCCTATCTTCCTAATGACTCGGAAAATAATTAATAAGATGGTTGGAAGTAATCGGCCATAGGAAGCCTTGGACCTAGGTTTCTGCTAGTTGGCACTCGTCAGCGAGGCGTATTTGCAGCCTTGAAGAAACTCATGTCCCTTCTGAGATTCAAACATGCGTCACCCAGTGCCGCCTTCAATCAGAGACCTTACCACTGAGTTATTCAGGCCCTCTGTCAAGGTTTCCTGGCGATTGCCTCCAACCATCTACTGTCAACAAATCAATGTACACCGTAATGACGAGCTACTTAGAATGGTAACCGCATTGCAAACCTGACTGATAGAATTCAGTCTACATCAAAGAAGGGACTAGATACATCACATTAGTTACTAGTGTCCAGTCAAACTGTTAATTATTATGGTAAAGTAAAACATGACAAATATGGGCAGTCTTTTAATGACATGATAAGTAGACCCACAAAACATTTATTAAGTCTTCAGTGTTTGACTTTACATTCCTGTGTATCACTTTCTTTACTCAGCATTCATAACATATATTAAACATTATATTGAGGAAATAATCAATGTGTAAATAAATTTCAATCTTCTGCTCGTTCACCGGACTCAGCTCAAGTCATTACTACTCTTACTATGAGACAGGCGCTCGAAATTATGTTGTTTTGATAAAACTATTGCAATGTCATTAAACATTAAGTGGCTGATTCGTCTAGTAATCTCAGATGCTCTAAAAACGCTATGATAAAAAGTTACTCAGTAGGTGCACTTAATGATTATATGAAACAGATATTAGGAACTAGATACTAGCTACATTTACAAAATACACTTCTCAGGAAACTGCAGCTAAGATATTTAGCTGTTCAAAACTTGATTATTAATCCAATACGTTAAAGACGTCAAGTCAAAAGAATGTAACTGTGTCTGTGTCTAGAAATAAAATAACAGAATTTCCGAATCTAAGAATGCTTCATATCTGAAATAATCAGGCTAATGATTTCCAAACAATTTCTGATTGTCGTCAGGAGAAAACTTCAATTTCACTAGTTTCCTAGGTATTTTTAGATCAAACTGAACAAGAAAGAGGAAATGAAGTCAGTGAGAACAATATATGGTGTCTACTTTAAATTGCAACCAAGAAAATGATAAAGTTAGACTATTTCAGGGAAACACTGCCATTCTTGGATGCTTTTATGTGTGTGTGTGTGAAACATTCCCAGCACACTTCCATGACGTTTTACGGTTTACAAGAAGATTTTTGAACGTATTTGAACGAAAATGTCAATTTTAGCTACCTGTGAAACACTATATTTCTACCCATTGTGTCATTATATTTCAGTGTTCAGTAATATGAGTACAAAACAACAGCGTACTAGATTAAAGAGTAACGTTTGGTAAATAATATAGACAGGTTGGAGGAATATATTTTACGTAGATCAGGCGTACTTTACACCATATGTGGTGCACTAAACTATTTCTAATCAACTTTTAGGAACTCACAGTCTATGCCACAATTTATCACGACAGAGTGGTTTACCGGTTACCTAATAAAACGCAATTTATTAATTATTAAGTATGTAGTTCGATTTGAAACTGCATCACTGTTTTCTTTGGAAACTAGAAATATTGAGACCACACCTAAAAGTTCACACAAGTTACCCAGAACATGTTTGTATGTACCGAGTTTTGAAGTACACTTATTGTGTAACTTACTGATGAAACTATTCAGTTTTCCAGACTGAAGTAACTGGGGTGAAATTTGGAACCGACACTTGTCAGCTGTAGGTCGAGTGCCTAAGTCGATGAGCCACTTCTTCACACTATGACTGAGTGAGAGAGAGAGAGAGACAGAGTAAGTCCATATTTTAGCCCTTTACCTACCACTAATTAATATGACTAGCTGGAGATCATTTATGTGATTATGCAGTATAGGCAAATGGATTTCTTTCGGAAATTGCATAGTCCAAACTGAAATTTGTGTGACACAAGAGATTGGGTTAACAAAATTTACTACTAGAGGAAATGTTATCATTCTTTACGATAAGTATATGCATATATTTGTGCAATTAGAAGATTCATAGTGTATGCACTGTCTGAATTGGCACTGAAGAAAATGAAAGTAAGAATTGTTTGAATAAGGTACTGATAAATACGTTTCATTAGAAAGATAATACGATCTATGGCTTCAATTTCATTTCTTACTGTACGACGAGATAAAAACTAGCAAGTGAACACATTTGCAGGTTTCATCTATTCACACACACACACACACACACGAAAACAAATACCCATGCATATGTGTCCTAGCTACTGGTCAGTGACCATCTGTTTAGAATGCCACTGTGT
Organism: Trichobilharzia regenti; assembly: GCA_944472135.2. Classification (NCBI taxonomy): domain Eukaryota; kingdom Metazoa; phylum Platyhelminthes; class Trematoda; order Strigeidida; family Schistosomatidae; genus Trichobilharzia; species Trichobilharzia regenti. The sequence continues at coordinate 61,371,395 of OX235270.1, forward strand.
CCTTTACTATATTTTCCTTCCTCTTCCAAGGTGAAATGAAATACGTGGAAAGGCTTAAAGGCATGGTCAGTAGTTAAATGATAGCGTGAAAGAGATTACCAATGATAAGGCTTTTCTATCTCTTATCAACTTTTGAAATTTCCACCATTCTTGTTCAACTGATTTTTTTATGAATGAAGATTTTGAAGGAAAACAGGATGACGATTACCAGGTGATTATAACAGCAGGTGAATGATAAATTGCAGCAGTTGGCAAAAAACACATATAAAGAAAACGAATATGTTGTCATTTAGTTTCAGAATATGTAAAGAAGAAATGAATGAATATAATGCCGTATAAATTCAAAGCTTTAGATATGAAGAAAGGGATGTAACCATTTCATATACATTTCAGAAAAGAGTGCGATATGGTCGTATCCCTGAAAACCAATACTTGATACTTAATCTAAAGCTCACTAGCCCTTGGCTTAATACAGAGAGGTCTGGTGAGAAGTCTTAACCGGCGGAGTCCACCAAGTCAGGCAAGGGGGCTGTCACTCACCTACGACACCAGTGGTCATTCGCACTAAATATATATATATATATCACGAATTGGCGGGAGTTGGAATTCATGGACCATTGGGTGGAGTCCCTGTGGCCGAACAGTTGACGAGCTCGCCTCGTAATTGGAAGGTCCTGGGTTTGAACCCCGGCGGGCGCTTGCTGATGAGGAGTCCCAAACTAGGACAAAAAAAACATCCAGTATTCTCGAGTTCTTCACTGTTTCTCTAACCGCGATCAACCCCATAACCAATCAAATTCCTGAAAACCAACACTTGGAATGACTTCACTTGGCAAATGACGAGGTATTAGTTAGTTTAAGAAGTACGATCTTATAGTCAATGGATTAAATGCTTAATATCAAAGGTCATTTAAAGGATATTAATCAAAAGATTAGAATATGACAAGCCGTGCTTGCATTCATTTTAACTCGAACTTGTTATTCACCTTTGTAATGCTACAATCAGTGAAATTACCTTTGCTTATTGAACTTGTCCAACGTAACTCAGAGAAAGTCACATAAGTTTTTAAAAGAGGCATTGAGAAAACAAGGTACCATATGAGAAGTTATGTGTATGAAGGAAATGCATGATTTCTTTCATCTGTGATTACTTCAATGATTCACTGACTGAATAACGGAAAGTTTACTCCGTTTACAGAACGAAAAGTGATAAAAGCACGATAAGTTCTTCAGCTTCTAGCAGACGCTTTATGTAGCCGCTAAATCACGTCAGTACGTTTTCTGATACGAGTCACATTACGCTGTATCATTCAGTGTTTTCTGGTGACTGTAAATTTATTAAACACCATGTAATATTCTGTATGACAGAATGTTTATTAGATTTTCAGGATCATTCCCATGTCTAAATTAAATCGAAAATATTTACAGTATTTAAATTCCAAGGGAAAATATACAAACAAACTGAGGGAGTTGCCATGGGATCACCTATATCCCCGGTTGTAGCAGATATATTCATGGATAGATGGGAAAAGATAGCGATTGAAACGTTCACCCCCACCCAAAAAGTATGGGGGAGTTATGTAGATGATACATTCACTGTACTCAGAACACAAGATATAGACAGATTTTTCGAACAAATCAACTCGAAGGTAGAGGCAATTCAACTCACTAATGAATTGGAAAGTCAGGAAGGGGAACTTCCAATGTTAGATTGCAACGTAAAAAGGAAAGAAGATGGGAAGTTAAACACTAGTGTTTACAGGAAACCTACACATTCAAACAGATATTTGGACTTCCGATCATCCCATCATATGTCAGTAAAAATAGGACTGGTGAAATGTTTAAATGACAGCACAAAAGCTAAGTAGTACCAAGGAAAATCCAAGACAGGAAGTGATACACATAAAAGAAGCCTTGAAACTTAATAATTATCCAGATAAATTAGTCAGGAAATATGTAAGGAAATGTAAAAATAAAATAAATAATGATAATAGCGATAGTGATGATAATGATAGTACTGATAATAATAATAATATTAATAATAATGATAATAATATTAATGACGACACCAACAATAAGGAATCTAAATCATCAGTAGTCATTCCATACAAGGAAGGAACCTCGGAAACCACCTTACGCAGAATTCTTAACAAGGCAGGAATGAAAGTGGCCGGCATTCAAACCACCCACAAACTCAATTAGAAACAAGCTTTGTCGGTTACAGGATCCTGTGGAGCCTTTAAAACAAAACAATTTAATTTATCTAATACCCTGCAATGACTGTCAGGTCAAATACATAAGTCAAACTAGTAGAACAGGGGCAGTCAGACTAGCCGAACATAAAAACCTAGGAAAATCTAGATTGGTTGACCTAAATAAGACAAGAAATCTAGAGAATAGTTTAGCCATAGCATTACATGCAGTCACACACAACCATACAATAGGATGGGATAGGATGACAGTTTTAAAATCTAATGTAACAGGGTGAATGGAGGGAGAGATTGATAACAGAAGCTTTGTTTATCGAATCAACTGCAAATACATGTAATACGAATGATTCAACACCTGTCCACCCAGATATCTGGAAAATTTTACTACATCAATGACGACAAATAGTAGAAGACAAAGAAAACTATAAAACTCAAATTTCAAAGTCGTGTGATCATAATTGATATAATTATGAATAATAAATTTTGTTCGAAACGTCATCCAGTAAATAATACTGTTTCATCACTGTGTGATACATCTAACAAACAAACTAATATGGAATCAGTTAGAGAACCATTGAAAACCATAGAGTACTGGTTTTCAGTCAATACTGGGTTTCTGATGGGGTCGAATTTAATGGGATGACACTGTTTCTTGGTATTTTGTAGTTTAAGAGAAAAAAAATTAAATCAGTAAACAAAACATCTGTCTTAAAAAGTGGGGTTAATGCTATTAAAGAATGAAATGCTTTTGGTCTTACATATTCACTGATGCATTCTGTGAAGCTGTTAGTCTTTTGTTTCACTAGAACTGATCAGTAAGGTCTGCATAGCATACCACTAGCAAACCAATGTATTTATTACACTTCTGTAGGAGGTCAGCTGCAGAGATATTGAAGCTGAAATCATAACATGGGCTTGAATAGTACAAAGCAAATTAGTTGCTAAGTGTCGATAAGCATGAAACCTAGGCTGAAAGCTTTCTATTGATTAATTGCAGCTATCTAACACCTGAATAAAACCTTTCATGTGTCACGCACTACCACCTGGCATTGGTAGCTGACTGGAGTGCATAGTATTCAGTTTGATTTAAAATAACAAGTTCCTCAATCATTTCTAATTTATTCTAAAATTAATAAACCGAAACTATGATGAGGTTCTTTGATCAAAGGACACTTAGCTGGGTAGAGATAAAACTATGAGCCACTACTAATATCATGCATTTAACCTGTAATGAGATGACATCAGAATTTATAGCCTGAGACAAGTTTCATTTTAGATACGCTGTATTTTTAAGCAACAAAGACCAGCAGTATAGGCAGATCCTATAACCCTTCTGCTTTTTTTGTCTTTATGATATTTGTTATCAGTAGGTAAAAGTGCTGCCCTGTAAGTAAAAGTATCCTAAAATGTTGACGACTTCACGAATTATTAATCAATCTTGTAATCTGTGTAGAAGTAATTTATTTTCCATTTCAGGTAATCTCATATTAGATCAACGCAAAAGTTCAGTGTGAATAACGTTCTCAAAGAATTAAATTAGACATTTAGTTTGTAAATATTCATTGTTTGAAGGGAACCAGTAATACAAAGGCGTTAGGCGTACACACTGTCCACCTTTAAACTCAAACTGTTAAGCTGGATTGAATCAAAAAGATATGAACCGCCAGAAAACAACTTACTGCTAATATGAGTCATATTGTAATAAGAATAGGAGCGGTGAGAAAATGAGTTCCGGTGACTAATGAGACATTTCGGCTTAAAGTGCTCACAATCACCAAGATTTCAAAATCGATCTTTCAAATTTGTTGGTGATTTGTTGTGTTATTAGTTCACTGCACGATTTCAGAAATCAAGTAGACTTCTCAGAATGCGATAGAAATTGAAGTTCTGCAAATGCACTTCTCTACAACAATCACAATTATATAACTTATTCTCACTACTGCATGTGATATTAAGTGACTGACCAGTCCTCTGAATGAATCTAAAATTTGTGAAATTTATTAGTAAAAACTAACAAATACTGAAAAGTTGAAATAATTTGCTGAATTCTTACCTGTGCACTGACTGTTCATTGCACATCTGTTTCTAGAATTACAGCAATCTGCTGCATTTATTGGTTGTATTTTCCGATCGATTTTTGACAAGTGATTATTATTGTTATTATTATTAGGATTATCCACAAAACCAGCGCCACTTAAAGCTCCTCCACATTTATGGTGATGAAAGTTGAAGTTGTTTTGAGATAGTTCTTTACGCTTCCCTCTCATACAGTTTAACCATGTTTCAGATGACTTTCTGTTACACCAAACCCACATACCTGATGTCATACCAACAACTAATGACATGAATATTTGTAGCATATTAGCTTCAACAGATGGAAATTGTTTATCACCTAGACATTGATTGATCAGAGACCAAGTTGTACCAAATTCTGTTAGACAATTTCCTTGTTTATCCAACTGATCAAGTGTTTTTATCCATTTTGGGTAATTAATATAATTGTACATATTGACGCCGATAACACAGACTGTCGGTATAATGTACAACATTGAAAATATACAAATTTTTATCATCAGCTTATCTAAACGTCTTATATTGCCATTGTTGAAGGCGATCACTGGACTGGATGTGTTAATCACTGTGGTTGGAGCAGCTGATGTTGACGTAGTTACAACTGGATTTCCTTTAAACTGTGAATTACAACAGTTAGATTTAATTGTAGCTGTTGCGGTGCTGGGATTATTTAAATACTTTGAGTGTTGTCTGAGATTCGACCGAACGGATATTAATGAGTAAAATCCAATAAACAAAAACAAAATACCCAATAGTAAGTAGATAATTTGTGGTAGTAAAATAAATGTTAGTAGACTGGTTGGATTTTGGTAACCGACAAAGCATAGTCCAGTTAACTCATCTGCATCAATTCGATGCATAATCAGGATAATGATAGTTTTTAATGCTGGTAAGGCCCAGGCGAGCATGTGAAGGATACTGCTGACCGCCTCAATACCTTCACAACCCCATTTACACGAGGCTGACAAAAACCAAGCTATGGCTAACATAACCCACCAAATATAGCTAGCTTGACTAAAATAATAGAGGATAAGGAATACTATGGTACACCATGTGCCTTCATGCCCAGAAGTTATCAGGAAGCTAACATTATTTTTAGAGTGGGCTATATTTCTAAGAATTTTCTTTGTCCCGTCATTCGATGCTCCACTGGATAATAAAGATTGTGATATAGTTTCCACCTTGTTCCTACATGCCACCATATCACGGCCTATGAGAGCATGAAGAATAAATCCAGCAGAGTAAAAAAAGTAACATGCTGATATATAAATAATTGGCCGCTCTGGATATGTGAAACGGGTACGATTTAAGATGAAAGTGACAATAGTCAGTGTACATGATCCCATGCATAGTATTGCCCAAACAATCATCCAAACATTAGCAAAACGTTTTTCAATTGGTCTGTAAAACAAGTGAACATTACATCGACGTGCACATGTGATATTATTATGAGCCTGTTCTGAATACAAAGGTACTTCAACAATACTGCATTTTGAAGCATGCAGTCTAGTCTTTTGAAGTAGATGATAATTTTTCAGCTCAGACTGATTATCCTGCAATGAAGGTGAATTTTGATGGTTATTATTAGTCTGATTATTTTGTCCACTTAAATGTTGATTTTGTGCGCTTTGATGTGCCAAAAATTCACTAAAATCAGGTAATAATTCAGCGATAGCTCCATGTGCTTCAGATGGTATCCCTTGACTAATAATTTGTCCATTCTTATCGAGATCATAATTTTGCGGTTGTATACACATTCCGGAATCTGATGGTAGTGACTTACAGTTTAGTTCAATTGGCCAAGGGAAACTGAAACTCTTCATTATTGGCTCACACTTTGACTGAACATAACGACATAAATTTTGACATGGTTGTAAAGCGGCTGGGGGATTTAACGCTGGAGTACACATTGGGAAATATATTGTACATAAGAAAAATTTTAAATACTGTGAACAGCCAACATTGATAAGAGAACGATAATCATTCATGCGTTTTGCTGCTTCTTCTTGTGTTGTCAGACCAACTGAATTCGGTAACCAAGTATGAGTGTATTGAAGACCATGACAAATAGGCTCATGAATTGGAACACAATGGTTGACATCGTCAACACCTTCTTCTATCTCTTGTTGTTGTGCATCATCTCCTCTGTTAGAATACACTTCATTCAAAACATGTCCATCTTGACTTGATTCTATGAAAGATTTCAAGTGTTCTGAGACTTCACCGTCTTTTTGTCTACTTGGAAATATCGAAGGTGCAGCATTTCTCAGTTTTCGTGTAATTACATATTGAGGCAAATTATTGTTAGGGAAAGATAAGAGTCCTTTGTCTCTAGCATGAAAGTATAAATCTGAATTTTTAGACAAACTTTTTTGTATTTGAATAATTCCTTGAGAATTTTTGATCAATTGTTGAACGACGATCAGAACATTAATGACGATCAGTTTTATTGTTTCTTCAGAAATAATCTTCATCATCAGTAAGGAGTGTCACATCTTTTTGGTATAAAGAAGGTTGACAGTTTCATGCTTTGCAGGCTGAGAATGCTTATGCAGAGTGTAAAAACGTATTCTCTTCAAACATTATTTTCTGTTTATCTATCTGATATATTTGTTTGAAGGTAACATTTTTTATAATAAACAAGGTACACTAACCTACGTGAATAATACAACAAGAAAATTATTAATAAAGTATTTATGTGCACAGTAATAACAAATTCCTAACTTAATGCCGATTGGCTGAAACTAACCAGCCTATCCAGAAGCAGAGATAATTTTAATTGAATAAAGTACAATAAATACAGTTTCCTTAAAAACACTGAATGATGTTAGTTTTAAAATGAAGTATTTAATTGTTTATACAAACATCTTACTGAACACTTGTGCTCACACTAATTTCACAGGAGCATCAGCGATACCACTTAGTAAACGAATTATGAATTCGCTTAGATCTATTACTATTATTATTATTATTCCCGTGTGTTGGGTTTCAACAACACATCTTCACTTTCTTCTGTTTTCTGCCATCCTCTTCATCTGGATCCACGACTTCCCTCAGGCTTTCATCTCCTTCATATCACCCTTGGACTGACGACCCACTCGTCGCTTCCCGTTAGGATGACATTCGAGCGATGGCCTGCATTGCGCTCGGTGTCATTCGATGATATACTGTCTTTTATTACAGTTTATTGTTTTCACTGAAGTACATTTTTTTGCTTCATGTTCCCCAGTGGAATATATTTCTTCAAGCTATTGGCTTGAAGTTTCTGTAGCAGTGTTTATTTTACAGGAGGGGTTGCTAGCCTCATGCACAACCTTTCCTCTTTAACAGCATTATTTCTAGCTTAGCGAGGTGAAGGTGTGCGTCGGCCGGGGATCGAACCCCGGACTATGTGCATGGTCAGCGAGCTATGCCGCCGACGCACTGAAGTACATAACTAGGCATAATTTAACAACCCATCACATTTTAAAAAGATATCAAATTGTCATAGCCACAAGTGTTAACTACTCCATTAAGATGCATGAAGTCAGAATAATACATATTCTTCAATTGCAAGTCTGCACGTCTATTTAGCCCACAATGGGACTAATCTTTCAGTAGACATCACACCGTAGTTTATTATTTACACTAGAAATCCTTTTAATTAGAAGAATGTTGGTCACAGTATTTTTCTCTACTAATCCTCTTGTTCGACGGGAAATCAATTCGGTAGTTTGTTGGTCTATTGCCATAAAAACGTTGTGTGGCACACTGAAAAAGATGGTTGTTTTTAAAAAGAGGTTTCGAAATTCCCTCAGAAACAAAACAAAATGTATATATATAACAGGATAAATTCATGGGAGATGATTTGGATTTTCGAAGGGTTGATAACTAACTATTCACGGCGTAAATTCAGAACCTGTAATAACTAAACACTTGGTCGAAAGGATCGACACTAAATGGACCGCAACTTTCTAACTTTAACATTTCTTTCTTCTACGTAAAGTAGAATTCAATAGTAAATATTTTCGATTTAATTTAGACATGGGAATGATCCTGAAAATCTAATAAACATTCTTTCATACAGAGTATTATTATATTATTGTTATTATTATTGTTTCCTTGGGTTCCTAGTGGAACATAGAGCTTCAGCTGCGTGTCTCCACTTGCTTCTGTCTTTCTTCTGCTGTACTTTTCACCTGCATCCATCTTAGTCCATACTGTTTCAATTCCTCTTCGCACGATCTCCTCCATGTCACCCTTCCACTGACGTCCCACTCGCCGCGTGCTTCCTTTTCGGCCTGGTTCTACTCGAGAAATGGCCTGACGCGCGTGCGATGTCACCCAGCCGCCTTCTCAGCCACGAGTGTCCAATTCATCTCCACTTTCTCCTGCATATTTGCTGTTGGTGAGCGATTGGTTCTTCTTTCGTTTGTTTGTTCCCATAGTTCCTTGTTGGCGATTCTTTCCGGCCCGGTCATCTGATCTTCAGTATAGATCCAGTGAGGGCAGTTGTTGATTAAGGTTTGTAACTTGTTGGAAATCCTTTTCGTAATTCGCTGACCAAGTTTCTAGCCTTTATAGAAGAACTGATTGACTTCACATCTGTGTTGAAAATCCAAATCTTGTTGTTTATGCTGGTTGAGTGAAGGCATATTTTGCCTTTCCGATCCTACCTGGCCTTGACATCTTCATCCGTCTCGACTGCCTGCTGTTGAAACAATGCTTCCTAGATAAGTGAATGAAGCAACCTCTGTCAAATCTCTCCTGTTGATGGTGATTAGTGCTGGTTTTTGTTGCTGCTGAGGTTGGTTGGTTACCTACATCATTTCCGTCTTCTTTGTCTCTACCTGGAGTCTTGTCTCCACAGCCTGGTTCTTCAACTAGTTTGTTGGTTTTCGCCTGCAAGTCTTCGACTTTGTGCGACACTAAACATAATCATTCACAAACGAAATCCACATCTTCTAAAGTCTTCTTATCGGTTCAGTGTATTCATGTTTGCTCACTTTTTATTCACAGTCTGACGCATGATTTAGTCCACCACAATTGGGAATATCATTTATGTTAATAGGCAACCTTCTATTACTCCTGTACTCACTTCAAAGGCTTCAATGTGGGTCACTTGACACGTGGTATTGCGATATAGCCAGCTGTTGAACGAGGTTGATAAAGATTTAGGCACTGCAAGCCGAAGTGTTGAAGTAGTTTCCGAATTACTTCCCGGTTAACGCTGTCGAAATCCCTTTTGAAGTCGATGCAGTTGAGGTAGGCTGAGGTTTGACTGCCATTCTATGCTTTGTTCTGTGATGCAGATGTGTAGATTTGCAATTTGATCAGAATACAGCTTGACTGTCCTGTGTCACAATATAGCTTATGTAGTATTAACTTTTTCTGAAGATATTCACAATAGTTACCACTCAAAATAATCTGTATTTTAATGATAAAATGCAATCAGTATGAAGTCGTCTGAGACAAACGGGAAATAAGAATATTGAAAGTGATGTTGTAATTTACTTTTTACATAGAAAGTAATGAAGCTGTCTCTTCATGTTTTTGTATATTTATAAAACTAGCGCAAAAAAAGTGGTAATTCAGACAGTTTAATAATGTAGTCGGATAAACCTAAAGTTATTCAATAGACAATCTTTTTATATTAACCTGGTAAAATTCTGTGTCATCAGCTAGGTGCAAATGTAACACACAAAACTACACGTGTTCTTTTTAACAAATAATTAAGCCTAATCGACTTAATACTACTTGTTCTACACGACTAATAGTTTTCCCATCTAACGAACACAGGTCTATTTCAGTGTACACATTTAATGGGAAATTGAACACATGCGTGAAATAAGTTTAAAGAACATTTCCTCCTACACGTAAATCCATTCATGTACAGGGTTTATAAAGTAATGTTGTTTTCAAACTATGGAATACAACGATTTCTTTTCATTTTCAGTTTAAATATACTTCAGACACTGAACTTCATAAAAACCTAAAATATGCTAAACAACTACAGGTATGCACATTCTGTCCTAGTGGTGTGCATAATTATGTCTTAGAAAATGAATAGGTGTTTATTAGACGAACATTATGGTCTCCATATTTTGAGTTTCTTGAAAAGATGTTGAAGAGCAATAAGTACCCTCAAAGGTTCATCAACAAGTATGGAAGATTTGAATTCACAAATGTTAAAGAAATCACAATGGGAAAAGGCCAATCTACTTTCAGCTTGATTATAAAGGTGGAAACATTGCAGCGATGATCAACAGAAGGCTGAGTATATCACTAGCCATAGCCTATCCTGCAGCTAAGCTCGTTCCCGTCTATCGGACAACTTGCTCATTGGTGCAACCAAAAATCGATAGATATCTTTCTCATGTTAACTCCAACTGTATATACAAATTTACATGTATCTGCGGGAGCAGTTACATTGGAAGGACAGAAGGAAGGGCTTATCTACCATTTTCTGAAGACGTACCAAAAAGCTTATGTCTCAAGGGAACAAGTACTTTAAACAGTGCCATCGCCAGGTATCTTCTTGACACGGGTCATTAGGTGAACGTCGCAAAATCGTTCAAAATTATCAATAGGTAAAAGAGCTCAGTTCTCCTCAAGTTTCCTGAAGCCATTTTTATCAAGCGCCTGAAACCTGATTCGTGCGTTCAGAAAGAAGCGGTTATCAGTCTTTCTTTGCCCTGATAACTGAATATTTTCACCTCTCTTTTATCTGAATGCGTAATGCTGAAGAGTTTCCATTGTGTATGATTATTAGTGTTCGGAATAGTGTTTAATATTATATATATATATATATATATATATATATATGTAATTACTGTATGCATATATTGATCGACTGATTTTTGTCTAAAATGAACTCTGTACAAGTATGTTAAAATTGTTTCTGTAGATATACTTAATAATGACTTTGGCCTGTAAGCAACTGATGAGAAGGCAACGAAATAAATGATGGTACTATTTTTATTCTGCGAAAACTGTAGTTCTCGCTTTATTCAAATTCATTAAGGGGAATAAATGTATGAAATCAAAGATGTGTTGGAAAACGCTGCGTACGGTTAGTCGTTTTAAAGTAATTGCTATCCTACCGAGTGAATCACGTCAGTGCGTACAGAATGTCTATTTACATTGATTTCTGTAGATTGAGATTCACTGTCTTTTTACCGTCTTAAAATGTATCACAGTCGTAATTTATAAACATATGACATTTCTCTACATTTGTACATCTCTTAGTCTCATATGACAGAAGCTGATTATTAGTAGTATGTCGATATTATTAAAAAGCTCATTTTCTTCAGTGAAGCAGATTGTCGTGAGTTCGAACTCCAGTGGGTGCGTACTACGTATGATTTCCAAACCAGGATGAAACAGCTGTCCAGTACTCCCTGGTTTTCAATGCTTCTCTAACGGATATCAATCCGTATCTTATGCGTACAAGTAGATCTTATGGCGAAACCTAATTCCACAGTAAATATGTTAGTTAAACACAAAACTCAGTGTTCTTAACTGGATCAAGTTTCAAGAACAATTTTTTGTTTATATTTATATCAGGGTAGACATTTAACTTTCTTATAAGCACTATACAACGATATTCTTTTCAATTTTCCCGTAGTGGAATAAATTCTGTTTTATTCCTATTACAAGTGCTAATTTTGCAAGATAATGACGTACAATGAAATATTTTTGAATGATATTTAATCCATTATAGTACGAGTAGGTGTTTAATTGGTCAGTTCTTATACGAATATGTTTTTCATTAAAATAGTGAGCACTGAAGAATCCTAGAATCTTCATCTACGCACTAGTGGAAAGATAATGGGACCTCCCCAACTGATGTTACGATGTGAAAGGAAATTAAAACATCACTATGACCTTAATACACACTTCCAGTACCCTACCAGTTTAGCTACCAGACTCATCTGCTGACCAGGTGGTCATTTCAGTGTAATCACGAGGGGGCAGTGTGCGACCTTCATGTCAGTGAATGACATTTTACCACGCGTCCATTGACACACTTGCTTCCCAAATAAGTAGTTTTCTGACAGTTCTAGTCCTTCTGAATCAGAAGGTGATATGTATCCTATATATATATATATATATATATATATATATATATGGTGGTCTCTTTCTGTTGCTCTCTTAGTCTGTGACCATTTCACTTTGATGAACCTGTCTCCTTTAACAATGTATATTCCCCTTATATTATATATAATATGTGTGTTTGTTGACAGTCTGACCTTGGTGACATATATCCATATAATATGTGTGTTTGTTGACATGTCTACTATATTTTGCTATGTATATATGGATCGACACTCCATTATAATTAGCCAATCATGTTAAGACTGTCTATTGATTGTTCACACACTTGTTTGGACACTCATATATATTTTGCTCTCACATACTTGTGTGATATTGATTTTCCTGGTGTTTTGGGAAATAGAAGTATCATCACAAACCTAGTGGTCTTCTGATTTCCGTCTTTCTTGCGTCAGGACTATTAAATACTCGACCGGTACATAACAATAATTTGGCGACGAGTACATAACAGAAGGAGATATAGATAGACTTGGGTTCACAGACTGCAACTGATGGCATGGGTGGTGATTGAAGGTAGAATAAAATTCTGGGTTGAGACAGTGAGGTAATGGTCTCGTTAACAGCTGGCTGTCCTCGTTCATCAAAGACCTCTGACCCTGGTCCTACTGTAATAGCAGAAGGCAAGACACGGAAACCAAGGTATATTTTCATTAGACAAATTGCTATATGTATATGCAGTTTTATATTCTGTAACTAATCATTGAGCGTATGAATTTGGCTTACATCACTATTGTTATTTCCTTTAATTCCTAGAGGAGCATAGGGCTTTAGCTGCGCGTCTCCTTTGCGTTCGGTTCTCTGCTAGAGTTTTCACCTGGCTCCAAGTCTGCCCACACGCTTTCATCTCCTCTTCACATGACCTCCTCCAAGTCACCCTCCCACTGACGACCAACTCACCGCTTCCCTTTCGGGTTCCACTTGAGCAATGGCTTGTCTAGTGATGTCACTTGATGGTTCGTTTTCTCAGAGCATGGCCACAATCCAATTCACCTCCATTTCTTCCTGACTATTTGTTTCACAATCAGTTCCTGGTTGGTTCGCTCATTTCCAGAGATCCCTGTTGCTGATCTTTTCTGGTTGGCCATCTGATCTTGAGTGTTGAGCGAAGACAACTGTTGATGAAGGTCTGAAGTTTGTTTGAAGTGCTCTTTATGACGCGCTGGCCAAGTCTCTGATCCGTATAGTAAGTAGTACTGACTGACTTCACACTGAAGCTGAAAATCCGGATCTTATTTTTGATAGTGATTGCTGTTGACCTCCACACAGACTTGAGAGTAATGAAAGCCTGTCTTGCTTTTCCGATTCTGGCTTTGATATCCTCGTCAGTTCCACCTGTAGTTGAAGCAGTGCTTTTCTGGTAGGTGGGTAGGTTTCTTTGAGGTTCCTCCCACTTATGCTGATTGTTGTCTGTTGTTGGTGGTGGTGTTGCCTAGGAATCTGCATCATCACATCTGTTCTGTTCTCTATGTTCACCTGAAGGCCTATCTTCCTTGGACGCTTCTTCTGCCAACTTGTTGCTTTTCACTTGCGTATCTTCCAGTTTCTGGGAAATCAGACATATATCATCGGCGAAGTCCAGTTCCTCCAAATTGGCTTACATTAAATGACATGAAATAGAATGTTCAAATATATAGTATTCTGTTGCTAATGCTATATTGAACTGTGGGAATATGTCAGAATAATATTCCGCTGGAACACATTATCTGTTTGTCACAACCGCACTACTACTACTGCTACTACGAGAAAGTGTAATTCACTTTCAGTCACCGTTCATTACATTAACAGAACTATAAGCTTCCTTCTTGTTGGCTTATGAACATACATTAGTCAACGTTTGCAAAGAGACTCAACAGTTGACAAATACTGTCTCATCTTACTGTTTGATCCTTGTAGAACACTACATTAATCTGGGACATGCACATTTTAATTTTTTTTATTTAGAAGGTAGGAATGACTGAGTAAGGACTAAATCTCTCTCTGTCTCTTCTTTGATCAGCAGCACAAAACGAGATTTGTTGTGTAGAAATTATGTGAAATTTCTTCATTGTTTGACAACGGGATCAATCAAACATTCGCACTTGTAACAGTTCTTCCTCCTTGCATTTTATGCCACGTAAAGTGATCCTATTCTAGACAGGAACGTTTCCAAGTTTTTCTTCAATATGTTCACCTTCATTGCAACTAATCTTTGTACTGTACATACTTATATACAGTATACTATACAATTGAAAAATTATACACAAAACGACATCAGCTCGTCTACTTTCCACGTTGTAAGAATATTCAGCATTTATTCTTACAACTGAAAAAATCATCATCGATGATAGTGAATATTTTACACTTGCTTGATTTTTTCATCATACCAAGATGAAGTGGGTGCTCATCGAAGACATTGGTGAGGCTGGAGCTATATCTTGAGTTGACAGAATTATAATTTATAAAACACAAAATAATCGAGCAAAGAATATTCTTTTCGATAAATTCCTCTTCCAGCTCTAAAATTATATATATGTTTATATACACAGAATATTCTAGATTAGTAGTCAGTAACAATATTAGTGTTGTTTTTTTAAATAATATGGATTTGTAAAGTAGGATGAAAGGAATTACAGTTCATTAAAGATGCTTAAATCATAATAATGATAATAAAGATACAGCGGTGAACAGAATATCAACTAAAATCAGGAAAATTCCACAAAATTCAGAATCATTCAAACCTAGATGCCCAAAGTAGTGATAATGTCTGAACTAACTTCTTTTGGATGCACAAATTAGGCTTTTTATTATGGATCCCCACAACCTAATCAATATTTAGTAGTCAAACTCTTAAGGCGAAAATGAGATTCGTAGATATGCGGTAAATGACTTTAAAATCCTCGTTAACATCAATCTTGTGTTCTGTATCCACAAGATGTGGTAGAATAGCACTGTGAATAGATTTTGTTTGTCCTTTGCTTAACCACAATGCAGCGTGATGTTCGGAAATTCGAGGAGAAACACGCCCAATTGTATGGCCTATGTAACTGGCTCCACAGGAGCAGTTCGACTGCTAAATATTGCTGAGACTGTGGGGATCCACATTAACAAGCCTAATTTGTGCATCCAAAAGAAGTTAGTTCAGACATTATCACTACCTTGGTCATCTAGGTTTGAATGATTCTGAATTTTTGTGGAATTTTCCTGATTTTAGTTGATATTCTGTTCACCGCTGTATCTTTATTATCATTATTATGATTTAAGCATCTTTAATGAACTGTAATTCCTTTCATCCTACTTTACAAATCCATATTATTTAAAAAAACAACACTAATATTGTTACTGACTACTAATCTAGAATATTCTGTGTATATAAACATATATATAATTTTAGAGCTGGAAGAGGAATTTATCGAAAAGAATATTCTCTGCTCGATTATTTTGTTTTATAAATGTCTGAAAGAACCATAATTCACGGATCATTGAATTCCTGACCCAGTGACTGTATGGTCGACGAGCTTGGTCTCGTAACCTGAAGTTCCCGGTTTCTATCCCTGTCTGTGTCATGAATGATCATTGTTGAAGAGTCCCGAAATGGGATGAAGTTGGATATTGACTTTCTAAGTGGTTTTATGTAAGTCATAGTAAGTGAACTTTTATGTCCACCTACAAAGGTAGATCTTTCAGTGATATGAAAAGTTTCAAAAACTGACTTTATCCATTCAGTAGTAAAGCTTCATTATAAATTAGTGTTGAATATCATATCTGTAAGCGAAAATAAATCGGATAAAGATGTCTTATACAAAATAATTATTACGTCTGATTTATGTCGATAAAGAAAATTTTCTTCAATAAATTGTCTTTTCACAATTTACTGGAAAATTCAAAATACTTTGAGTGATTTATCCACCTTATAAGGAAAGGTTATCTTCTGTTTGTACTAAGTAGCCACCATACTTTTCATCATGTCCATGAGAGAATTAAGAAAGAGAAGAACACAGAATATTAATTTTTCATATTCTACAAGAATGGAATCTTTCAACTGTAACGATTTTTAGTTCTTTAAAGGTCTAACTCTGTCTTGGATTTCCGCTTATTCACATATTATTCACCAGTAAATTTTCATCAAAGGTCAACTGTGAGCGAACTAGAGTTCATTTATGGTGTATTTTGAAGCCAGTGTGATTTATTGTTACATAGGGATAGGAATAGAGAGAGAGAGACTGTGTTTTCCTATGTGTATGTGTATACGTCTGTGAGAAAATTCCTTGTAAGCCAAACAATCAAAGCACTAACACGAAATAAGCTCTACACAACCATAAAGTGTTTATTGTGTTCGATGCATTTTTGCTGACTTATGTCTACGCGGAAGAATGTAAAATTATTGTACTATACTACTAATATTAGAATGCATATTTTCCTACCTGGTTATACCTATGAGGTCAAAGTAATATTTTAAAAATGCAATACGCATGTAACTTCTGTCATTAATTTAAACTGATACTGCAGAAATTCATAGAATCACTATTTGGAATTATTCGGAAACAATAAGAAATTGAAAAAATAGGACTATTTGTCAAGAAGGGAATTAATCTACATTCAGTTTTTAGAGTTTTCGAGAGAAATTGATTAATTTAGTGTCAATTTCGTTGTTAAACGATACTAAGTAAAGAACCACTGAAATTTAAAAGGCACAGGACAGCTACATGATGGATATCTTGAAGTTCTAATAGAAAAGTATGTTCGGTGGGATTCTCCATGCCAGTTAGAATTACTACATCACTGGAATTCAACTGAATGGACAAATGATCAACGAGCCAACCCCGTAACCATGAGATTCTTCATTCGATCCCAGGTAGAGTATCTGGTGCTTGCTTCTGAAGAGTCCTAAGGCATGCCAAATTAGTTGTCCACGGCTTCTTGGTTTTCAGTAATTTTCTAAATTATTTTTACTGTTGACGAAATATATGTTTCTCAACTTAGTACTTCCTTTTAGTAATCGGAAAGCACGCCTTAGAAGTCTGCAAAAAGGCACGAATTGTCCTGTATTCATTCAAAGAGTTCATACATTCAGTAGACAGACCATACTGCTTTCTGCCTAAATATCCAGAAATATTTAGCTGTTCCTTACAGCACATGATCTTACAGGAATAACAGGAACCTCAGTTTATCAATATATGAAAACGATTCTTAGCTAAACCCATATGAGGAAATATTCCTCATCGCAGATAAGTGACCAATAGCCACTAACTAACTACATAAACAAAAATATAGGAAGTTATGAAGCCCACAGAAATGAATAATGAACACTGAAATCAACATCGGTTAAATAAGCTTTGATTACACTCGGTTAAACAGTATTCATTAGCTTCAAAATAGATGTCCCTCCACCGTGATGAACGATCTTATTACTCTTCGAAATACACGTGAAAACCAATTTATGAATCCATGAAATTTTATCGTGTTTTGCGTATTCTACTCAAGGACTAATTTGGGACTGCTGAATTCTTTGCCAGTTCTCAAACTTTTCAGGTAAACCACACCACTGCTTCTCAAATCATTAATATAGTCGTTTATTTTTGAAATTTTTGATGAGAAACTAATTTGCTTTTTGAATATTGAAGCGAATTGCACCTGACTTTAATGGTGTACATTTAGGTTATGTTACTCCTTTACGCTTCTTTATGTACCAAACGTTACAGATCGCTTTCACTACCTAAGTGATATATCCGTTCACAGTACACTGTTCTAAAGGTTGCACCAATATAAATAGGTGCAAAAACCACTGAATGATAAACTTTGGGAAGAATAAAAGCCTATATGGGTTAACTGACAATTACAACAAATGGCTCGATCCAAATAATACTGAAATAAGAATAGGAGATGTTTTCCCTAGCAAATACATTTCTTAGTAACTAAAACTATCCTAAGGCGTGTAAATTATTTTATTAAAACCCTTCTGTTAAACCATATATGGATAAAGTGACACAGACAAGACTTAGAGGACAGCAGTTGATGTAAAACGTAAGTCGAATATTATTTATTTGGAAATGGATGAGTATGGCGTAGACATGTACTTGGGGAGTCTGGAACAATACGGTTGAACATTTTTTGACAGATGTTAAAAAAAGAAACATTGTACACAACTTTTGTTTGAAACTATTCATTGTAAAATATACATAACTTTGGAGTACAATATAAAATACAGTGGGCTACTTGATGTTTCGTCTTCCCACTAGTCCATGAAGTCTACTTGCTTTATTAGTAACCGTACTGTATTCTCTGGATTTTGCAGGAACCTATCATCCTTGTCCGAAGACTATTCTACAACCGGTGTAGACACGACTCCAACGGTGAACGCTTCTATGGATTATATTAATAATTTGTAGCAGCAGACTTTAACTGTATCAGTAACCCAGTAATCTTTTTATAATATACTGTTACACCATCATTTCATGAACCTAGATTTTTATTCTAATATTTGTTCCTTTACCGAGCTCGCTATGAATTCATCTTCACACTTAATAGACTATTTGAAAGTCGTTGAATTTAAAATAAATAAAACGGACAAAGTTAGTGTGCTCAGAAGATAAAGTTCATTAAGCTCCATCAATCCTTTATTAGAGATAGTATCAGCACAAAACTAAAACAGATTCAGAGTTTTGTTACATTTAACAATGCGTTTTGTGGTTAAATCTTAAGGATCTGCATACAGCATATTTAGCAGAGAAGTAATCATAGCCTATTATTGCTTTTGATGCTGTCACTATATGTTGAACGTTTAGCTGAATTAAAATTAAAAGCCTACAAACTGACTGTATCAAGCTTCTTGTTGTACTATTACAAAAGGCACACATTCAGATATTGCTCTTTACTGGATTGGAGAGAAAATATTCATCAAAAACTTCCTACAATTAACATGAATATATTTATATATATTAAGAATGGAACCCAGACGGTCCTGAGTTCGAATCCCGGTGGATGCGTACTGATGAAGAGTCCCAAACTAGGACGAAACAGCTGCCCAGTACTCCTAGGTTTTCCAATGGTTCTCTAACCAATGTCAGTTCATGATGAAATCCTGTAACCAATCAAATCCCTACAAACCAACACTTGAAAGTTTAAATAATTCAGCATATTCACCAATTTAGCTTTAGGGTCTTAAACGTTTTTTCCTCAATTATTTACTGTAGAGTGATTTAAAGTAAAGTGAAACCCTACTGCGCTCTGAACAGAATTATTATAAACGAGAACGATCACAGTAACCCTACCTTATTAGTTACTACTTAAACCTCTTCTGTGTGTTTATTTTGTTAAAATTTTCTTTAACGTTTACTGGTTTCGTTAAAAATAAAAGCGGAGCTAAATGCAGAAAGACGTTCAGGCATAGTTGGTTTTTAATCTGCCTGAGTGTTCAATCCGATAATCGTGCAAATGAAACAGAAATTCAAACGCAGACCAACATGTCATGTTTATATATATATATATATATATATATATATATATATATATATATGGTACTGAAATTAGGTCAAACATTTGTTGATGAGACTGATGCACACAGATGTGTGTATATCCTTGCTAGACTTCA
Source organism: Trichobilharzia regenti (assembly GCA_944472135.2). Classification (NCBI taxonomy): domain Eukaryota; kingdom Metazoa; phylum Platyhelminthes; class Trematoda; order Strigeidida; family Schistosomatidae; genus Trichobilharzia; species Trichobilharzia regenti. The sequence continues at coordinate 61,391,339 of OX235270.1, forward strand.
GCAGACTTCAAAATATATCAGTATCAATTAAGCGATAATTTAACACGAATGTTTCAATGAAATATATATTTTTATATATAGTTTGTTGGCGCCTTATGACAGATAGATATTTTAATAATCTCCCTTAGGGATAAATGAAAATAAATGCACCTGTGATCTCATTTCAACCCTAATATTATCTGTGGTTCAGCAATGAAAGTCAATTCATTTCAAACAAATGAATTATGAAAACAACCGGTCTCTTCTTCATAGGTTATAAATTAAATTATTTTAGTATTGAAAATGTTTAGACAGTTATAAATCAGAATCAGAAAGATACAATAATTTAGTGTGAATGTATATTTCATGAAAAATTGTACAAAACAACGTGAGATTTTCTGCACTTTTTCTATATATAACCAACTTAGACTGTGAGAGATTTCAGAATTTTAAAAAAATGTGTCATTTGCTTTTACTTAACTAGAAAGTGTTTTTCGTTCTTGTTGTTGTTAATTTTATTCAGTTTAATAAAATGGAGTGCCTTGATGATATAAGGTATTCATTAATCTTGACCTATTTCATAACCTCACTTGCATTTTATTCTAACACTTCATTGACAATCATTTCCATGCAGGACAAAATGTCACTACATCAATCTCTCTTAAGGCTATCTTTATTCGTGATGTTATACTATATACCAATGGGTTCATCAGGGATGATACCAATTAGGTCATGCTTATAATAAGGCGCAATAAACGAGTAAAGTTTTATTTTAAAGTGTGAATAACTCTACTGATAAAAGTGAACACAATTCTGAAAAACACTCTAAAAACACTCCGAAGACAAAGTGGTATTTGACAGAAAAATTGATTATTTCGCAAATTGACGTAGTCATTGAAACTTCAGAGTGCAAAAGTTTCTCATATTCAGTTCCTCTTGTTTTCATCATTGTGTTTTCTATGTTGTACCTTGGTAATCTTCTTTTCTCTTCTCTGTAACTTAATCTATCTCTCCTATCTACAAGATTCCTGCAACAGACGTCATCAATATATTACCTCGAAGTTCGCCACAATATGAAGAACACTTATAGTCATTCTGTTGTAGAATTATATCTAAAATGCACAGATTGTAGAAACTCGTTAAATTTTATTTGCCAATGAATTTGATGCTAGTTTTAATCCACTTTGTGTAATGAAGAGGCAGATAATTCGATGACTGTGGCACAAAGTGGCTGATTTTCACATGGAGAACTAGTCCGAACATTGTCTTCTAATTTATTAACGTACATTTGCCGAAGAATGTTGATTTCGTCCATGATTTACAACAAGAAGACAAAATGTATGCAGGTATACTACTTCAAACTGTAGGTAGATGCTACTTTATTGTAGGATGAGTAGTGTAGTAATTTATTGTAATCGTAATATTAGTATTTCGAGATGACCGAATTGCACGAATCCAACCAAAACACAGAGAGGGCAGAACTTAGGAATTTTGTATTTAGCGAAATTATTATGCAATTCATATATGAAACATATCAACAGTCAACAGTAAGTATTTAAACAATACACAGATAGAAATTGTCAATCACCACATCCGCCACACCTCGAATATCTCCTTGCGTATTTATAACGATGTCTCGGTTTGCTTGCAAGTAGCTTCGACCTAACTGATTCTGTGATATTATTTCCATCAGTATTATCTGGACTTATTTCTGAATTATCTACAAAATCAGGATTATTAGCGGAATCAATAATATTATAATTGGAACGACCTACCTCATTTATTGTCCCTTTGTCCAGGTGTCCGTTATGAACTGAGTGATCTTTGATGTCTAATATCTTCACCACTCGATTTCCCATTTTTTGTAGTATAATTCCAACAGAAGGTCTATAGTTATTACCTTTGTAGTAATGTACATTAGAAGTCGTGGACATCAGATGCTTTTTGAGAATTCGAGATTTGAAAAGTTTTGCAGGACTTTCACAAGAACTTGTATGCTCTGCATTCAACAGACGCAGTCTATGCATATGCAGTAATTCCTCAATTTTAATCAGTTGCTCTCTCATCTCATTCAGGTCTTTTCGTGTTTTCGACAGTTCACATTGTAACTCAGCTACCTCATTTTTGAAAACAGTTGACACTTGAGTTGCCGAACTTGTAGTGGAGGTTTTCATCGGATTAGCTCGAGTATTTTGAAAGGTTGAAAGACACATTGACTCCACTTTACTAGACAGCTTGGGAGAATTATAAGAATGTTGAGCAACATAAGTATTCGAACTTCTGCAAACCGTCTTGATGTGTCCAACTTTACCACATTTGTGACACTTAGCACCCCGAAAACGGCAAGTGATTCGAAGATGTAACTTTCCACAGGATAAACACGGTTTAATGTTTTTGATCTTTCGCTGCATTCTATTACCTGTGGACGGCAGTTTGGATTGCTTTCAATGAGCACTTGTATTTTCGGCGATATCATTCTCAAGCTGTACAAATCGCAAATTTATAGTAATTTGTCTTGGCAACAAAAGGAATATTTCCAAAGATGTGTTAATGCAATTGTTAGTTTTTGACAAACAGATTACGTAATTTTGAAGGCGTTAATCGGTTAGAAACTAAAATAAAGTTACAAAAGTAGGTTGGGTGACGTAATCTAATTGGTAGGGTTCAATGAAAAAATGAATGAGAGTCAAGTTAATAATCTGAGTAGAATTCACTTGAAAATGAATGAGAGTTAAGTTAATAAGTTGAGTAGAATTCACTTAAAAATAAACGAAAATCGAGTTAGCAACAGTCGTCATGAGCGTAGAGATTTAATAGAGGGTAGGGGTAGAAAATAATGCAATTAAGAAATAGACAAACAAAGAAGAAAGAGGTAAGACAAAATTACGTATTTGGTGTTAAGATAGATCAGGACCATTGTAGATTTAGTGACTGAACAAACTTCTTTTGTATGCAGAGTTCAGGATTCAATATGTGAATTGCCATTGCTTCTGCAGTTTGAAGAAGTTTAATTCGTACTCTTTTGGCAAGATTTCCACGTATTGTGTAGATAACTGAGAAGTTGTTTTGTGGGTGTGCTTGGTGTCCGGATTCGATCAAGTGTTCTAGGATGGAGCTGTGGCGGGGGAATCTTCTTTCTCCTTTATAAAACCATGAAGGTAAGTGTTCGCTGATTCGTTTGGATAGCAAACGCTGGGTACGGCCGACATACCTAGCTCCACATGAGCAGGTGAATTGGTAGATGCACATTGATGAGGCCCCCAGTGGAAGCTTATCCTTCACGTTCGTGAGAATCATTGGTTTCGTAGAGAAAGTTAGTCTGAGTTCCGCTGCGAAGAAGGTTTTCTTCAGTGAACGGCGCAGGCGGTTTCTAAGTATTTCTGCTGAAGAATCTCCGTCGAATTGTAGATTCAAATAGAGAAGTTTCTTGGGAGCAGTAAGCATGGATGGTTTTTGTGTTTTCGGCTTCATAGCTTTTGTGATGAAACGTTCCGGGTAACCGTTTTCAAGAAGGATTCTTTTCAGGGTCTTCAGCTCTTCTTCTATAGTTTCCGGACTGCAAATGTTGTGGATTCTGTGAGTCAGTGAGCGGATCAGATTTCGTTTTGTATATATAGGCACCCAACTGTGAAAGCTGATGAGTTGTCCATTCCATGTCGGTTTTCTGTGAATGGATCTTTTGAGTGTCCCATCTTGTTCGCGTCTTGCTAGTTGCACGTCCAGAAAAGATATTGTTGCGTTGGACTCCTTCTCTAGTGTGAACTGGATTGCTGGATGGCAACTGTTGAAGAAGTCCAATATGTTCTCCAAATTTTCCTCATTATTGCCGATAATAAAAGTATCGTCCACGTATCTCTTGTAGAATCCGAAGTTATCTATTATCTTCTTTAGGTGTGTATTTTCTAGTTTTGACATGAAAATATCTGCAAGCAGCGGGCCGAGTAGTGAGCCCATAGCTATACCATCTTTTTGTCTATATATTTCATTATTGAAAGTGAATTGGACGTTTAGAGTACATCTTAATAGGAGTTCCTTCAAACAATCAGTGGGGATACCAATGTTCATCTCCTTTGAATCAATATATTCACATATATAGCATATTGTTTCGGTTAGTGGGACGCTTGGATTTTCATATCAGCTTAGCTTATATTCACTGCAATATCTTCCCAGTACTTGACGAATCTGATTTTTGCTATGGAGGCAGATACTCTAGTCACCTCAAAATTTAGATTACCTGGACTTTCTGGATCTGATCAGGAACTATGGCTTGCTCAACTACAGTACTATTTCGATCTTGGAAGCATTAAATCTCAGGATATCGTCCACGTGTGTTATGCTTTGCCTTACACTGTAAGATAGGAGGTTTGCCAGCTTGCAATTCACCCCATTCCGGGTAACCATATATCTTACTTAAGCGCGAAGTGTTTAACTGCGTCTTGATACCTGATAACAAACACCTACATCACAGATATCGCTCCGCACAGAACAATGAGTAAAGTACAGTATATTGACAGAGGTTCTAAAAAGTCAAGGTTATATGCAAGCCGTTTCTGAGTGTGTTCAGCAATGCTCTTGATACTCGAGATCGTAACAATACCCTCAAGTAGTTAGCATGTATTACAGACCAAATTATGGAAAGGATATACTTGACAGGAAAGTATTTAAGTATATATAAAAATCCAGTAATCTCAGAACCTATGGTTAGCGTCAAGTCACTAGCAGCGACACTCGAATTAATACAGGTAACACAAAACAATCGACTCAGACAACTTCCTAGGTCAAGAAGAACAGACAGACAAACCAGATCAACAGGAAATTTTTGTCGGTATCCCTCGTGAAACCAAACTTTCTGTCAAAATAATTACTCAAACTACAGACCAACAGCCTGTGAAACTGCAGAAAACTGATTGTTTCCCAACCTTTATTATCAAAAGCTTGGCAGAGAACAAGTACAGACAAATACACTGAAAGAGCGTTCATCATTCAAAAGATAAAGCATTGCGAATCACAAAGAATACATGGTTTCTACTTTGTTACTTTTCCCATCCTTCTATATTCTCTTATCACCCACTACACCTTAGCGACCATAGTACATTGCATTGTAGGGGCCCTACAGATGCACAGTCGAAGAAGTGTACGCAATCATGCATCTGGCCTAAAGCACCTCACGAGCAACAGGGTAACGATTTAACCCTTCTCTTCCAGAGAACACTGAGACAACGTCAAAGGCGAAACCTCTGGTATCTATACGCCATATGTATTCATTGTCATATCAAAAAAAGAGACCAAGTTGGGTCGACAAATGTTCTTCGTCACACTGCAGACCACAAATAAAACCTAGACTGTGGCTTTCGGGCAGAAAACATTACCCCTTCACCTCGGGTTTAATTGACAACTCCGATGGATTTTCACTGTTGTAGTACCCCTATACCAACTGTAAACATGCTTTTTAATCTAATTTGTATACTCGTATGATATGAGTACACAGACCGATTTTGTATGCACTTTGCAAATACTCGTCATTTTACTGTTGAATATTACCTTGACACAATTTCGAAATTTGACTACTGTTATAATACACGATTGTACTCCTCGCAAGTGCCTTTTGGTTTTACGTTGTGGGCGTCGAGTAGCCACAGCGTCTGCGCACATTAATAAAAGTGAAGAAGTACTAGGAATACGTGTACGCAAGTTTAGTCAAATAACGCACGCAACAAATTGATGAGCCCGACGACAAATTGGTGACCTTAACGATAACTTGTTCACCGCGACGCATCATTACACTTGCTGGATTATTTGAACTCTAACTTTATCGGATCTATATATATATAAGTAATAGACATCTCGAACTCATTCTTGTGATTTCTCATCGCACAACTTGCAGTAATCTGTGGTAAGCATCTGCATTGCATGTTTTTCTGTTTTCCCATATCCTTAGTGTGCATAATTTTTGCTATTTTGTTACTCTTAAACCATTTTTCTACGAATTGTAACATGTCTTCCAATACCTCTAATAACTTAGAGCTGGGATCTGTTAGTACTATTTCTCTTACTGTACCAGTTTTTAAGCCCGGAGACCCCCATCTTTGGTTTGCACGACTGGAACATTATTTCACTGCCAATAAGCTCACATCACAGACGGCTAAATTCGGCATTTTGAGTACAGTACTACCAGACGAAATCGCCGAGCAGGTTCGACAATACATCGTTCAACCCAGCACAGACGCTCCTTACGACAAGTTGAAGGAAGAGATACTTCGATGCACTTCGCTTTCAGATAGGCAAGCACTCGATCGTTTGTTAAGCAATGTAGAGCTAGGTGATAAAACCCCATCACAACTCATGAGGCATATGCAAAGCCTAGTAGCAGGGAGAGAAATCGATAAACGTCTCTTTTACCAAATCTGGCTGCGACGACTGCCTGCAAACATTCAGCAAGTTCTTGCTTTCGGAGACGACGACATTGACATAGAAAAGCTCGCCAAAATCGCGGATCGCATGTACGAGAGGTCAACACCTCAATCTGTTGCTTCCACTAGCAGAATACCAGACACTCACGACAGGATACAGACTCTAGAACACAAAGTCGACACCTTACTGAGTCAGTTAGCAGCACTGAGCACACGACCAAGCCGTTCTAGAAGCTCGTCTCGTCGACGTCTTTCTCGGTCACCCAGCACGTCACGACATCACGATACTATTTGCTGGTACCACCGTAGTTACGGAGGCAATGCACGACGGTGTCGTTCACCTTGCAACTTTCAGGCTAAACCAAAAGATATATCGTCATGTATGAAAACTTCTACTGTCGGCAATCTACGATCTAGCAGTCGTTTGTTTTATGTAACAGATAGAAATACCGGTACTACGTTCTTAGTCGACACAGGAGCAGAGGTTAGTGTTCTCCCTCCGACTACGCAGGAACGTCAACATCCTGACCCTGCAGTTACGCTCCAAGCCGTTAATAAGTCTAATATTGTTACATATGACATTGGATTTTGGTCTGCAGAATACCTACACTTGGTCTTTCATCATCGCAGACGTTCCATCCCCAATCCTTGGTATAGATTTTCTACAGCAACACAAACTGCTAGTTGATCCGGTAAGCCCTAAGCTTATAGACTCGCTCAATAAAAGTACATCGCTGGTACGATTAGCCGTGCATCATCGCTGAACTTGATGGTCACACGCACACCAGCATCTCCATATACTGACTTAGTAAATCAGTTCCCTGACCTTCTACAACCCTCTTTCCGAGCAACAGAACTAAAGCATCAAGTGGTTCATCACATTAAAACCACTGGACCACCAGTTTTTGCACGTCCTCGACGCCTTGACCCACATCGACTTAAAATCGCAAAAACAGAGTTCGATAAAATGTTAGAGCTCGGCATTATTCGACCATCCAACAGCTCTTGGTCTTCACCGCTGCACATGGTACCCAAAAAGTCTTCTGGTGAGATACGGACGTGTGCGGATTATCGAGCTTTAAACAAGCAAACGGTACCTGATCGATACCCCATACCGCATATTCACGATTTCGCCAGCAACTTGCCAGAGGTTAAAATTTTCTCCAAAATCGACCTTGTCAGAGCGTACCATCCACCCGGATGACGTTCCAAAAACCGCTATCACCACGCCATTCGGCTTATACGAATTCGTACGCATGCCTTTCGGGCTGATGAACGCCGCTCAGACATTTCAACGTCTCATCGACCAAGTACTCCGCGGCCTGCCCTTCGTCTACGCATACATTGACGACTTACTAATTGCAAGTGCAGACGAAACCGAGCATGTGAAACATGTGAAGACGGTGTTTGAAAGACTTCACAAATACGGCATGACTATCAATTTAGATAAATGCGAATTTGGTGGGAAATCACTGAAATTCCTCGGTCACTTGATTGACAATCAAGGAATTAGACCAGTCCCCGACGATGTACAAGCTATCAAAGACTATCCATTACCAGATTCTTTCAAGAAATTACGGCGATTTTTGGGTCTAGTCAATTTTTACCGGCGTTTTATCCCGAACTGTGCTAGAGTTTTGCAACCGTTGACCGACTGCTTACGTGGACATAGTCGTTCATTCTATTTGCCTGCAGAAGCTGTTAAACAATCGTTAGTGACAAGACGCTCTTAGTCAGACGCCAAAATGACGCCCCCTGTCTCTCATGACAGATGCTTCAGACGTTGTCATTGGGGCAGTTTTACAACAGCAGGTACATGGCGAATGGCAACCCCTTGCATTCTTTTCGAAACGACTGAATCCTACTCAATGTCGATATAGCACCTTTGGTAGAGAGTTATTAGCTGTTTATTTAGCAATCAAGCACTTTCGACATATGCTGGAAGGTACACCTTTTACTGTCTTTACAGACCACAAAGCTCTAACGAAAGCCTTATCAGCAAAACAGGATAACTACTCTCCGTGCGAACTACGACATCTCGAGTTTATATCCCAGTTCACCTCCGATCTGCGACACATAAAGGGTAAAAACAATGAAGTGGCAGACGCTTTATCACGTATGCACATTGATAACATTGTATGCCCAGACATCGACTACGAACATCTCTCAAACTTACAACGAGATGACGCCGAACTCAAAAAGATCATGTCTTCTAAAACAACATCTCTAAACCTCGAGGCAATTCCTTTTGGCACGACAAAAGTTATCTGCGACACCTCTACGGGTAAATATCGACCTTTCGTTCCAATAGCTATGAGACATACAGTATTCGAGAAGTTACATAACTTGTCGCATCCTGGTGTTAGCGCTACTACCAAGCTACTAAGAGAAAGATTTATCTGGCCAAACATTAACAGCGACGTTAAGAAGTGGACACGAAATTGCTTGTCCTGTCAAAGAGTCAAAATCAACCGGTCGTTTCCCTTACCCCCACTCTAGATTTGAAAATATACATGTAGACATAGTTGGTCCACTGCCTCCTTCCAATGGTTTCAACTATATTTTAACCTGCATTGACAGATTTACTCGTTGGCCAGTAGCAGTTCCATTAATCGACGTCTCAGCTGAAACGGTAGCTAAAGCTTTAGTCGAAAACTGGATAGCCAACTTTGGCGTCCCATCAATTATCACTACAGACAGAGGTGCCCAGTTTGAAAGCCGACTTTTTGACCAACTAACTGAATTACTAGGCATTAAACGAATACGAACGACAGCGTATCATCCTAGTTCCAACGGTATGGTCGAACGATTTCATCGACAACTCAAAGCTGCGCTCGCTGCTTCTTTGACTCAAAACGATTGGTCAACCAAACTTCCACTAGTACTACTTGGTATACGAGCTACTATAAAGAAAGATATTGGCTGCTGCATTTCCGAACTAGTCTATGGAACAACATTACGATTACCAGGAGAATTTTTCACCCGGGTAACAAGTTCCACACGATATGACTGGTTACGTGCACCAGCTAAAATAACACATGGACGAGCTAAAGATGTCACTTCCACGTCAGCAGGAACGAGCGTCATACATCCCGTCACAACTGACAGATTGTACTCACGTCTTCGTCAGGAGAGAAGGTGTACAACGACCACTTCAACCCGCTTATGATGGCCCATTCAAAGTTCTTAACAGAAATGCCAAAGTTATCACGATAAAACGATTGAATAAAACAGAAGCCATCAGTATCGACAGAGTCAAACCAGCGTTCCTCGACGATTTCGAAGTCAACAATAAGGACCAGCTCAACGACGTGCCAACACCTACATCCACACAAGCTTCAACGTCGACAGAGAAACCTGCGAAAATAACACGATCTGGTAGACGAATCCATTGGCCCAAACGTTACGTGCAAGTCATCAAAATATAACTTACTACTAATTTTCATTTTCATTATCTTTATTCGTAATTGTCATTTGATTACTCATTTAACTGATTAATATTTTCATACATAAATCAGGTCACTATTATTTTAACATCGATATTTCCTGCAATAATACATTTAATCACGTCTCGCTTATTATTCATGTATCGTTTTCGTCTCCGGACTACAGATCCTCCGCCAATTTTATCGTTCCTTATATATTCTACTATGATCAGCAATCTTACTTTCCCTAGAGTATCGCATTTATTATCGATTTTATAAACCGCTTTAAACTGCTCATTTTTCAGCTCAATAAATCGCCTTCTGTGTACTATCGCTGCTACGTATCACTCTGACACATGTTATTTTCGAACACTGAAATGTATTTATTTTTATATTTCAGTGTTCTGGTGGGGGGTTATGTAGTACCCCTATACCAGCTGTAAACATGCTTTTTAATCTAATTTGTATACTCGTATGATATGAGTACACAGACCGATTTTGTATGCACTTTGCAAATACTCGTCATTTAACTGTTGAATATTACTGTCAATGGAGTTGAAGATTGAACGATCAATTCATGGTTGTTTGCTCAAAATCAACTTCCCCAATTTTCGCGGAGGCATCAATACGGCAGTCATCGTCTCATCGGTCGCTGTTCAGAAAGAAGAGTGAAACATCGTCAGAAGTAATACAGAGATTTATTATTGTAATATTTGTTTTCAGACCTTAGTTTGCTTAGTTCGTTTATTCCTTTTATATGTTGGTGTAACAATAAAGAAATAACAAGCAGCAGACCGGTGTTTTGGTTTTTGCGGCCGTTATTACTAAGCGTTTCTGAAACTCAAAGGAACAGCGTGGGCCCGAGCGTAGCGAGAGCTGGGCATTAACGGTTTATGAGACGAGACTGACAGTTTCTGACGATAGAAACAGATCTGGCGGATTCAAACAGTTGGTGAAAGTTTGGATAGTCACCGTTCATTTTTCCTGGTGCCGGTCAAGTCCTCTTTGAACAAGCAATATCTGGAACATTTTTGGAATTGGGTCAAGTTCAACAATGCCTGGGTCAAAGAAGGGACAGAGTGTCTTGGATGCAAACAGGAAAGTAAGTCATGGTGACTTGTCTGTTAATTGTAACGATGTGTCTGATGTTAAGTATGACATGGTTGATGTTACTGTTTCGCCGTTCAGAGATAATAGGAACATCAAACTCCCTAAATTTGAACCATGGTGTTTCGATGGAAACCCGGCTGATTATTTACAATTTGTAAGGGAGTTTGAGATCATGTTGAGTGGTTTATTATTAAATGATGAATTGAAGTTAATGTATTTGATGAGATATTGCACTGGAGATGCTGCAAGAGCTATACAGTGCTGTACGTTTATGAAGCCAAAAGAGGGCTACGATGAGGCTATGAGCATATTACGTCAAAGGTTTGGAAGACCTTCGATGATTGCAGGGAAATTATTCGAGGCTGTTAAGGGTAATGGTGGTCAATTACAGGATGACTCTCAGGCACTCACTGAGTTTTTAGATAATTTGCTAATTTACAAGAATGGAATGATTTCGATGAATCGCATGAGTGACCTCAACTCGAGTTTTATACTAGAAGTAATAGCAAGACGTCTACCTACTCGACTACAAAGGAAGTGGGTGAAGATGAGCTCCCGTATGGAGGATGAGGGTATCGAGCCAAAGTTTGATGATATCCTGAAACTGGTAAAAGATAGTGTCAATGAATCTATGAGCAAGTTTTCCAGTCTGTTAGATCTCACCCCTAGAATAGAGCAGTCTGAGGGTAAAACGCACTCATTGATGACGAATAAGCCTCAGAGAGGTGGATATCGAGAAGACTCCATGATGTCTAGTAATGCATATAGACCTAGTGAGTGTAACAGGATTCGTAGTACATCCTCAACAGATAAGTTACAAGCCGCAAGACAAACACGGTTGTGTTGTACACGTTTGCAAGAGGTGCATACAGAAGTGAACTGTGAACCAGTGAGCAAGTTCAGTGATAAGCTAAATGTAAACTCCAGTCCTGACTCCGAATTGTGTGACGACAACGGTGTTGTGAAGAAGTCTGTAGTTGCAACTGGTAAGCCGTTGCTAAATAGAGTGTCACAGAATAGAGTTACTGCTTCAGAGTGCAGTTCTGACTCCAAAAGTTTACAAGGTATAACTAGTCAGAGTGAAGATATACAACCTTTAATGATTTGTGAGGAGGAACCAAAATTGTCTACTTCTGTTATTAAAGAGTTTGTAGCGGTAAATAATTCCCCAAAATTATTGACCACAGCAATCACTCATTGGATGCTGACCACCACTGTTTAAGTCGACTTGTTTAGCTGAAGGCTTCCGGTCAAGCATCCCCGCCATTTGGTACCTCGTCGTGTCACGTGCACGATCACTAGCTAGCTAAGCGTTCGTCTAACGGCTGGTTTTGGTTCGTAAATACATCTATTGGTTTGGACGATCAATTGTTGGCTTTTGCTTTGTCTTTGGTACGCGAGAATAAATTAATTAGAAGTTGTTGAACGAGATATCACGTCAAACCTTTAATATCCGTCAACCTCTAAACTGGTGAGCCCAACCGCGAACTTCACCCACGATAAATCCGCCCACCTTTAAACTGGTGAGCCCAACCGCGAACTTCATCTACGATAATTACTCAGATAATCCCGGTGAGTTCGTTCCATTTTGTATTTGTTCTTGTACCATATATTATTCGATATAATTTTCGTCATGAGTGATCTTAGTCCCAAGGTCATCCGTATCCGCTCAACTCCTAAAACCATTCAGCTCGTACCATACTGGCCAGATAATGCTGAAACGTGGTTTCTGCTAGCTGAAGCAGATTTTTGTGAGCATGGGATAACTGATCAACGTTCACAGTTACTTGCAGTTATTCACGCCCTACCGCGGGAATTCAGCAAGTACGTAACATCACAGATGTTGAGTCCCGAGGTAAGTAACTCGTACGAGTTGCTGAAAGCATCCCTCCTCAGGAGAAACGCTCTCACGGACAGACAACGTCTAGATGAATTATTTCGCAACATCGAGTTAGGAGATCAGTCAGCCGTGAGCATGCTGACAAGAATGAAACAAGTCGTCGGCCAATGTCAGTTCGACGAAGGACTGTTTAGAGAACTCTTCTTAACCAAGTTGCCACAATCTGTACAGACCGTACTTGTGACACTTGAGGGTACTGTAATAGAGAACTTAGCTATTACTGCAGATAAGATCCTAGAAATAACTAAACGGTCTGTCCCCGAAATATGCTCAATGACTAAGCAGACTTCGAGTGAGGATCCTGCAATGACAGAGTTATGCAACTCCCTTCAGCAGATGTTTAGGTCAAACACACATTCTAAATCCTCCAACCGTCGTCCTAAATCTCCTCAACGCAGGAACTCGCGTGGTCGATCTAAGTCCAAACCACGTTCACTGAAAAACCCTGACTGGTGCTGGTACCACAACACCTATGGCCAAGAAGCGAAGTGTTGCCGTAAGCCTTGTAACTTCGGAAATGTCTCAAAGTCTGCGGGAAACTATCCCGCCGGCACGCGTTAGCGGCAACCGTCGCCGGTGGCACTAGCCGCCTACTTTACATCCATGATGTGATAAGCCAGACTCGATACTTAGTCGACACAGGCGCCGAAGTCAGCGTCCTTCCTGCTACAGCAGCAGATCGACAGAAGGAACCTACCTTCAACTTACAGGCTGCAAATGGAAAACCAATCGCAACCTTTGGTAGGAAATACGTCTATCTGAACGTAGGTTTACGCAAACCTATTCGGTGGATTTTCCTTCTCGCTGACGTTACAATGCCCATCATTGGCACGGACCTACTTAATCATCATGATTTACTCGTAGACGTCCGCCGAAAACGACTGATTGACAATACTACTAGTCTGTCTATCAAAGGCATTACCTACATAGGCCCTAGCTTGTCACCCGTTAAGATAAAGGCAATTCTTGATCCAACTTTTCAACCTATCGTTGACAAGTATCCGGAACTTAACTGCCCGTCGAACGACCTACCGTGCATAACCAGCAATGTTATGCACCACATCATTACCACAGGACAACCTGTGACATCTAAAGCACGACGATTAGCTCCTGACAAACTGAGAATCGCCAGGAATGAATTTGACCATATGCTTAGCCTTGGCATCATTCGACCTTCGAATAGCCCATGGGCATCCCCACTTCATATGGTTCCGAAAAAGGATAGCAACGATTGGCGACCCACCGGTGATTACCGGCGAGTGAATGCCAAAACAACCCCTGATTGCTACCCGTTGCCTCATATACACGACTTGACGGCAACCTTATCCGGCGCGACTATATTCTCCAAAATCGACTTGGTTAAAGCGTATAACCAAATCCCGATGGCAACAGAAGATATCCCGAAAACGGCTATCATTACGCCTTTCGGACTTTTTGAATTTCTACGTATGCCATTCGGTCTTCGGAATGCAGCCCAAACATTCCAACGCTTCATTGACGAAGTATTTCGCGGTCTCGACTTTGTATACGCATACTTAGACGACTGCCTCATTGCCAGTCCAGACAAGGAAACTCACCTTAGGCACTTGGACTTGGCATTTGACAGGTTACGCCAACATGGTGTTACCATTAATATTCAAAAATGTCAAATCGGTGTTGACTCACTCGACTTCCTGGGTCACACTATTGACTGCAAGGGCATTCGCCCACTGGCTACTAAGGTTGAGCCTCCTAAGAAAAACCGTTCTGGACGCACCGTAAGGTTCCCAGAACACTTGCACACTTATTTGACTTAACGAAGTCGTGTGATTCACGCAACTCACTCGTTCGTGGTACTAACTATTTTTTTTTGACGTATAAATTTTTTTATATACAGTACCACCGAACACGAAAAATTTTTTTTTCAACAGTTCATGTAACATACACAAAAAAATTAATTATATGTATTTTTTTTCGATGTTCTGAACTTAGCATTATTTTACTGTATAGTAAATGCACATAATTTTTTTTAACCAAAAAGGTCATTTCGTACATTTTCCTCGACATGGTTCTTAGCGTTCTTGTTTTCTTTTCCAGGTGCGACGGGCACTGGACGGGAAACAAACGAAGCACGGAATCCAACGAACAACACCAGGAAGCTATGTACAAACACCCCATTAGCATAGGCAGACAAACCAGTAGGCATAAGACCAAGCCGCTCGGAAGATTTTTTTCACCCGAAAGGGAACCATCGAGTTTTTTTTACTTCCGGCTGGTTCTGTCTTAGGGTCCTCACGACCCCACTAGGGGGGAGTGAGCTGTAGCGGTAAATAATTCCCCAAAATTATTGACCACAGCAATCACTCATTGGATGCTGACCACCACTGTTTAAGTCGACTTGTTTAGCTGAAGGCTTCCGGTCAAGCATCCCCGCCATTTGGTACCTCGTCGTGTCACGTGCACGATCACTAGCTAGCTAAGCGTTCGTCTAACGGCTGGTTTTGGTTCGTAAATACATCTCTTCGTTTGGACGATCAATTGTTGGCTTTTGCTTTGTCTTTGGTACGCGAGAATAAATTAATTAGAAGTTGTTGAACGAGATATCACGTCAAACCTTTAATATCTCTCAACCTTTAAAAGTTTGAAAATGATGAACTTGACGGTAAATTGAATATTTGTGGTAATGATCATGATAGTGCAGATTTGTCTTTGGTTGATCATTATGAGATGCGGGATATGCCTACTACTGCTAAGTTAAATAAAGGTTCTGTACAACTACAACGTGAAGTAGAATTGAACGCAGATGCAGTTCCAGAAGATGTGCATACTTGTGAGACAGTCAGTGTAATTGATCAGCGTGTAGCCCACCTATCATCAGATGATAGTGCTAAACCCAAACTAGTAGTGAAAGACAGCAGTGGTGGTAATCATGCAGTTGGACAACTATCTGAAAGCCGAAAAAGAACAGCTTCTGATCCACCGCTAAGTTCATCACCTTGTGTCACACAGTCATCGTTGGTGTTTTCATCCACAATGAAACAGATGCCCATCAACTCAAGTATCTTGTGCAATGACTATGATAGTATTGGTGCGTTTGAAAAGACGAAAGATATTGCTCAGTTTAGTGGGGATAAGCCAGGTGTAAACGAGAGAGTAATTGCTAAATTGACCTGCATGAATAAAGGCATTTCTAGTTTCAAGTTACTAATTGAATGCTATTATCTTTGGTGTAAATTACTCTGTTTATACACTTGGTTGATGAGATATGCCGTGTGTTTGTTCGTCATCTATATTCTCCGATACAATGACATGGGCGTGTTGCCGTTCAGATTTGAGGATTTAGCTCATAGAAGGAAGTCAGCAAATGAACTCTGCGACGATTTTCCAACCTAGAGCGTCAACCTGAGAAGGGTTGTAGGCGTACTGCTGTAAGTCTTACAATTCTTCAAAGGGTAGCGCATCAATGATCAGTCCAGTGTGCTTGGTGTATGATCTTGCACATATGTTCATATTGTATATACTGAATTGATATCATCTGTCATCTAGCTGTTGGTAATTCTGTTTGTATCCGGACGACTTTCAATTGGATCATCAACCTGAGAAGGAATGTAGGCGTACTGCTGTAAATCTTACAGTTCTTCAAGGGTGGTTTTTCATGCCGGAATCCACAACATTTGATGTAGTGATTGTACATATGTTTGTGTTAAATAATTGTGTGAGTTCCAACTATTGTAATTGTTGGTTAATCTTGTTTGTGTCCGGATATTCCACAAATTACAATCGTCAACCTGAGAAGGGTTGTAGGCGTACTGGTGTAAGTCCTGCAATTCTTCAAAGGAATTCCACCAAGAGATGATCGGCGAGGTTGTTTGTACTATTTGTATATACGTGTGGTGTGTCATATCAATTGGTGTTTTATGGTTTCATTGTGTTTACTTGTTGTTTCCGTATCTTGTTGTTATTGCGTAATTTTGTTAAAATTTTCGTCGTGATTACTTCTGAAGTTGTTTCGAGTCGTCTACATTCGTGAATGAATTGGTTGATGTTAAGGACAGCAGATGGGTCGTATACGCCGGGGAGGCTATTGCTGAGAATGAAATGCACACGGAGATAATTGTTAGCTGCGGTCCGACACGCCGGGGAGAAAGAGTGTAAACGACTGAGGCTTGCATGCGTCACCGTTACTAGAACTGAGGCAGAGTGAGTGACAAGCGATTTCAGTGGTAATTGGTAATGAGTAGATAAGAGGATGTGCGTAGAGTATCGTGAGGTGCTGCCATGGTCACATTGCATTCTGCAAGAATCATTCTAGCAAGTGGAGACTGTGTTGCAAGATGTCAAGAGGAGGTCTCTGTCTGGAGGCGCAGGTCGTCATTGATGTGTGAGATTGTGCTGTGGGTATGCTTGTGGTGTGTTGGCTTTTCTGTATGTTTTCCATTTCAGCTCTGTCCGTGTGACCCAGGTTCTCACAATGGCATCCAATTCAACGTGCATTGGTCGTGAAGGAAAAAAGGGTTGGATCCCTTTTTTGCCGGGGAGTGTCAATGGAGTTGAAGATTGAACGATCAATTCATGGTTGTTTGCTCAAAATCAACTTCCCCAATTTTCGCGGAGGCATCAATACGGCAGTCATCGTCTCATCGGTCGCTGTTCAGAAAGAAGAGTGAAACGTCGTCAGAAGTAATACAGAGATTTATTATTGTAATATTTGTTTTCAGACCTTAGTTTGCTTAGTTCGTTTATTCCTTTTATATGTTGGTGTAACAATAAAGAAATAACAAGCAGCAGACCGGTGTTTTGGTTTTTGCGGCCGTTATTACTAAGCGTTTCTGAAACTCAAAGGAACAGCGTGGGCCCGAGCGTAGCGAGAGCTGGGCATTAACGGTTTATGAGACGAGACTGACAATTACCTTGACACAATTTCGAAATTTGACTACTGTTATAATACACGATTGTACTCCTCGCAAGTGCCTTTTGGTTTTACGTTGTGGGCATCGAGTAGCCTCAGCGTCTGCGCACATTAATAAAAGTGAAGAAGTACTAGGAATACGTGTACGCAAGTTTAGTCAAATAACGCACGCAACAATGTCGCTGATGAATACCTAGCAATGCTCGACATGGACTTCCTAGGAAGGTATGACATACTGAGGGAAGTAACTGCTGACAATGAAAGAAACTTTCTGGTGTACGGTAGGGCGACTGATCCCAACTGAACGAATCTAGTGTAGGAATATCAACCGAAATGTCACAAAAAATATCAGAGGAATCTCCAGTTGTTATGGCAACCAGCGCTCAAAATTCTGAGTTTTTTTAGGAGTTACTCATTCCATGTTGGCACATGAACCATCAGTTTTCACCTGGCCAAGCAGAATGTCTCCATATGTGTAAAAATAGGGAAACCAGAATTTCACTATATGTTTCATTTGCAAATTATCATATCAACTTGATATATTTATGGGCAATAGTTTGTGCTCGAAACATCATCAGTTAATATTATTGTATAACACTGTGTGATTTATCAAAATAAAATCTTATCTATAATGAAAATATGCTTACTTCGCGTTCATAACAACATCCCTTCCAAATGATCTATGGATGACTTGCTGCGTGAACTGCCGTTCGCGAAAGTGTATATAGATGTCCTACATATCGTCATTCATAAACACACATAAAGATCATATTCGGAAAATTTTACGCAAACTGGAAGACAATGGTATGACAGGCAGCCTAAGTAAGTGGGCTTTAGTGACCGAAACAGTAGAATTCCTATGGTACGCCAGTGACATCACTAAAATCGCACCACTGTGCAAAGTGGTGGATAACAACAAGTAGTATCCCCCGCCTACTACCCTCACTCACTTCTTAAGTATTCTGGGGCTGCTGAGCTTCTTTGCGGATTTCATAGTTCACTGGACACAACATGAAGCCCTTGACCTGACGCACTAAGGGGAAACCGCAATCTTCTCAGTCGTTATTTGAGGTAATCTGATACATATCCATTTCTTGCGACAATTGCAGCTGAAACCAATACTGCTTTGTGTGCCTTGTTAAACCAACCAGGTGGTAACTGGTCATGACCAGTTTTCCTATTTTCAGACGTTCTAAACAGACAGAAACAAAGAGCTTTTAAAGACTAAGGGTATTAACGTTAATGGATATTACGAGGTATACTAAAGCAACATCTAATACCCAGAACTTCCACAGTATTCGTTCCACGTGGACTAAAGGCAAAGTAAAACACCAGAATTGATTGTCCAAAATACGAGTTATATTTCGAGAGAAACCGTAGTGCAAGCTGATAGTCGACGACAGACAGCGTAAAATCATGGCTCGTTCTCTAACTATCCTCAATATCAACTGCCAATCAATTCCAGCCATCTCGCCAACAGAGGAATTTACCTATCTGGGCGTTCCTTTCAATTCCAAAGGCAGGCGCTGCTTCAATCATGTGGGCGTCCTCAGTGGATACCTAGACAATGTGAAACGCGCCCCACTCAAACCTCATCAACGAATTAAAATCCTGAAGAACAGTCTGATTCCGCGTCTACTCTACTCACTGACTATCAGCATCACTCACAAGAATACCCTGTAAACGATGGACAAACTTATTGGTGCAGCTGTCCGCCGATGGCTTCACCTCCCGAAGGAATCTCCGGCTGCATTTATCCACGCTGATATCAAAAAGGGAGGTCTGGGAATCATGAATCTCTCAACAGCGATTCCAAGCCATAGGCGCAAAAGAATCGAGGCACTGCTCAACAATAGGAATCCGCTCATGCAAAGCATAGCGTCCTCCGCCACCTTCACGCCTTTTCTCGGGATCTCCAACCTTCCGATGCAAGCCCACAGACGAATAGTAATATCAGCAGATGAAGCACACGAAAGCTGGCCACAACAGCTAAACTCATCAGCGGATGGTTATGGTTTGACGGAATCAACAACATGTCACGAATCTCACAAATGGCTTCTCAACCCTGAAATGGTCCTGCCAAAACTCTTTGTTCAACTGCGTGGAGGACTATTGGGCACAAAAACGAGAAATGCCCAGGGACGTCCTAGAGTCGACATCAACTGCAGAGGCGAGTGTAGTCAACCAGAAAATCTTCAATATATTCTTCAGCATTGCGCCCTTACTCATGAGGTCAGATGCAAGAGACACAAAGACGTCCTCAAGCTGATCGCCAACAAGGTCCGCAAATCCAATACCAGACTTTACATCAAACCGCGTGTTCCAACGCCCACGTCTTTCTGTCAACCAGATATGATTATCCTGTTAGACGGTGTGGCATACATTCTCGAAGTACCAATCTGCAGCGACACCTACATTTACATCAGCCATGTGTCGAAGATGTCAAAATACGGAGCTCCAACGATGGTTGCTGCATGTAAACGATTCTTGTCTACAATGGGACATACAGTTCAAAGAAACATGCAAATTCCTGTTGTAATCTCTTATCGAGGGATGATCAATCAACTCTGCAAAATATCTTCGCAGACTCTTTTTCACCTCCTTCCACATTTCACGCCTCTGCATCTCAACCATGCAAGGCTCTTTGAGAATCTATGATACTTACATGCGTGGAACGTATGGACCCAGACGTAGAAAAGAATTGAACCAGTGATATTGTAAATTTATTGCCATATAGGAATACTTTTTTCTTCTACCGTTTATTCTACCACCATTTGGCGTAATTCACACGCGAGACACATTGTTACACTCATAAACATATATAAACTCATTTAACCGATAATACTGTTGTTAACCTACTAAAATGCCTGATAACTTTGTTTATTCTATATATTCTAACTGTTCCATACTACATACACCCATAGAGCATATTGTCGCTATAAACTTCTCCCGATGTTAAATACTATTGCTACATTCAACTGTCGATGCAACCCCACGATTCATACATGCAAACAACATTCTCATGCTCAAAAGTGATACAGACTTGTATTACATTTGATGATTCTATAAACATAAATTATTAAAAGTCATACTTTTGTACCAGTCACGAATATCTCTTATCAACATATGACATAAACAATCAATCACAATTACACATGTATGTACAAACACTTCTAACTGACAGTGCTGCAGAAAAAGTACACATTATTGGGTTCAACATGGGCTGCTGTGCTAATTTTTAAACACCTATTTTTTGATATCTTAATTGACTAATTTACGTTCATATATTTGTTTATCTTTACGAAGGTTACTTATGTTATTTAGGAGTCATTATTTCGTACTTATTTTTCTATTGACTTTTTGTATTATTGTATTTCATTTTTGTGTGTGTGTACTCAACTTGAATGGGCAGTTTTTATTTAATATTCGAAAATAAATATGTTAGGCTGGGGATTGTTCACGAACGAACGAATGTAACACGATGGCGTTCCGAATGGTGTGGATGCTTGAACGGAAGCCTTCAGACTTAAAGAGGGAGGGTCAGCATCCAATGATCATTGATGAATGCTGTGGCCAATAATTCTGTGGCATTACGTACCACTACGGCTCGCTCCCTCCCTATTGGGGTTGTGATGACCCTAAGATAAAACCAGCCGAAAGTAAAAAAAACTCAATGGTTCTCTCATCAGTGAAACTTCCGATCGTCTGGATGTAGTGACTACTGGTCGTCTACCAACGCTAATAGCATGTCTGTGCATTGCTTCGTTTATGTTTTTCCGTTGGATAGAGTGCTTCGTTTGTTTATTGTACAGTGCCCCTCCCACATGGAAAAGAAAACGAGAATGCTAAGAACCTTGTTGAGGTAAATGTTCCAAAAATAACGTTTTAAAAATGAAATTCATCTACCGTCCAAAAAAATAATGCTAAAAATAGAATATCGAAAAAGGTATGTATCTGATTTTTTAGTGGATGTAACATGTACGGTTATAGAAAAAAATTTTTATTTCGCTGGGGGATGCTGTATAATTGATGTATCTGAAAGGAAGAAAATAAATACCACAAACGAATAAGAATCGGGTGATCGCATCACTTAGTTATTCGATGTAAGTGTGAAGATGTTCCGGGAATCCTACGTTTTTTTTCCAGAATGCGTTTTCCTAGAGGGCCCAACAGAAGGTTCGGTTGCCTTCGCAGTGATATTGATTTCTTCGAGGACTTACGGATATTCGGTTACTTCTGTATTATTGGGAATGCTCAGTTTTAGGCTCATGGGATCGCCTTCTAAGTAGGCCGGTTTCGGGCGGTCGATGCTGACGTTGTTTTTGAGGCCTTCATGTCTAAGACAAAAAATTCATCCATACGTTTAATGGCTTTAGATGATCCGTCGTATGGGGTTCCAGAGGGTGACGTACACAGTCACGTTGAACAAATACATGTGAAGAAATTTTCAAAGACGGGTGAACAAAGGAGCTCATGGACTGTGGTCAGAATGCAACATACTCAGCCGAACGCATTGCGTTCGTAAGCCTGCTGGCGTATGAAGGCGTGATCCGCCGCTGGTGGGAAGCTAAAGTGGGAAACAAACCCACCTGGAAGTCGAAGTGTTGTGCCATATACTATCTCGGCTGCAGTACAACCAGCATTGGTTTTCAAGGCGTTTCGTAGCCCTAGGAGAACTAACGGTGGTGATTCAGTCTAGTGTGCATTGTTTGCAGCGGATAACCAGTCTTTAACCATCAGTGTAGACGTTCTACCATACTATTAGCTTGAGGATGGTAGGCTGTTGTCCGAAAACGCATGCAACCTATGATTTTAGCCAGGGTGAAGAATAAGCCACTTTCGAATTGCTGTCCGTGGTCAGTTATTATGGAGTACGGGCACTCAAAATTTGCGATCCAACTTTCGAAACAGACGCATGTGACTGTTTCAGCAAATACATCCTTGGGGGGTACTGCTTCAGGCCATCGTGTGAAACGGTCGATGCAAGTTAAGATATGGATGTATCCATGAAATTCTGGAAGGCGACCGACCAGAGCTACATGGAATACTTCGAAATGAGCATCAGAAATAAGAAAGGTACCAAGAGGTCTTTCGTTGTGTCTTACTGCCTTGCACTTTTGGCAATCTAAGCACATGTGTGCCCATTCTCTTAATTCTTTATTAATACCAGGTCAACAAAACCGACTTGTTACGAGCCTGAAGGTAGTTCGAATACCTGGGTGAGATAAACAACACAACATATTGAAGACGTTATGGCGATAACTTTTAAGCACGATGAAGCTGGGAGTACCGGTGGAAATGTCACATAGAATAGCGTCTCTTCCCGTACCTAAGGGTTTCGCGTCTAATTGTAGAGTTGTTTTCGACAACTCCTGCCGAAGCTCGGTATCTTCTTTTTGAAGACGACCCAGTTTTTCAATGTCTATGCAGTCGATTTGGGCGAGGGAACAAACTCGCGACAAGGCATCTGCAACAGTGTTGTTCACTCTGGACAAATGGCGAATATCCGGTGTAAACTGTGAATATAATCCAGTTGTCGTGATTCTCTATTTGAATACTAATCTGAAGTCGAGTTCAGAGAGTACTTCATAGGTTTTTGGTCAGTAAAAACAACCCTTTACTGAATACAGGAAATGGTGTATATTTATCTTTCATTTTTGATTGCAGCTAGATTCAACACAGTACTTTTTGGTAGAATTATAGATTTTTCAGCATGTGGTTTCGGTAGCCCAGATTTTGCAGGCGCACATTGATATCAGGTGCGCGTCGGCAGAAGACTGAAGCCGGACTATGTACATGGTCGGCAAGAGTCCTAACCACTGTGCCACCGACGCAAAGTCCATAACCAGTAGTTCTGTGCCGAATGTGCTGCAGTTTGTCTCTGCTAATTGTAGGAGCCTCCATAAAGGGGCTAGTGGTTGCCACTCTCTTGCTGTTGCAGAACTGCGCCGATTGCAGTGTCTGATGCATCAACCGAGATACTTAAAGGCGCCGTTGCATACTGATAGACAAGTAGGGTGGCATCCGCGATTGCTTTCTAACCCGAGTGAAAGCATTTTGAGCAGTTAGGAATAATGCATCGGTAATAACTTACTAAGCCGTTTAATATGCGAAGACTTTTCACTATCTGTGGCTCCGGGAATCCCAGTACCGCCTCAACTTTTCTAGCCAGTGAGATGATAACCTTTCAGTCAATGGTGTGTTGAAGAAGGTCAAGTGATTCAACACATATCTGACACTTTTGAATATTAATGGTAAAGCCATATCAACATACCCTTTGGAATACTAAGTCCAAGTGTCTAAGGTGCGTCTACTTGTCCGGACTGGCAATGAGGCAGTCGTCTAAGTATGCGTATACAAAGTCGAGACCACGAAACGCTCCGTCACTTAAACGCTGGAATGCTTGTGCTGCATTTCGGAGACCGAACGGCACATGCAGAAATTCAAAAAGTCCGAAAGGCGTAATAATAGCGGTTCCCGGAATATCTTCTGGTGCCATCGCAAATTAGTTAAACGCTTTAACCAAGTCCATTTTTGAGACAATATTTGCACCAAATAATGTTGCCGTCAAGTCGTGTATGTGGGGAAATGGATCGCAATCAGATAGTCAGCGCCTGTGTCGACCAAGTGACGCGTTTTGCTCACTACATTACATATGTACAGAAGGTGGCTACTGCCATCGGTGACTTGTGT
Source organism: Trichobilharzia regenti (assembly GCA_944472135.2). Lineage (NCBI taxonomy): Eukaryota > Metazoa > Platyhelminthes > Trematoda > Strigeidida > Schistosomatidae > Trichobilharzia > Trichobilharzia regenti. The sequence goes on from OX235270.1 coordinate 61,415,744, forward strand.
TGCAACTATTTACTAGGGGAATAGGTGGCCATTTGCTTTTAGCATTTCTCAGAATTTCAGAATTTTGTGAAGAATTCGCGCACTGGTCAATCTTATTGTGGAATTAACTGCAGTTTTTGTTTTAAATACTCATTATTGCATACCCGTTGATCAAAAGATCTGTGAGAACTAGTGGACTCATTATCATGTATACAGTCAGTGACAACATTTCCTATTCTTTGTGATTAACTGGATGTCATGGATTTGAAAATTTATTCTAGCAGTCTATTAATGGATTGTTTGACTGATAAATAGGCAGCTATATGTTGAATTGTAACAACAGAAGACAAGGGCCAGGCAACAGATGGTTTTATAATGAAAATCAACACGTATTTATATATATTACACATACATTATTATAGCTTATGCAAGTAGACAAGCGCAGTCTTCCGATTGGTTGTTTCGGGATTCCTCGAAAAATAGAGTTCTCTAACTGCATATCATATTTTGACACATTAAGTCTCCTGTGATTGATTGTCGAATCAGCCTTGTACATATTTTCTCACGGCCTGCTCTCAGCACAGTATGACATACAGACGTTCTTGTTATTTATTGTATTTTATTGCAGCTTGATTCCACACAGTGTTTTTGGTACAAGTATGGAATTTCAGCGTAAACATCGGTAGCCCAAATTTCGCGTGTGAAATCAAGGTCTGACTCCCAAGTGTGTGACGATAATAGCGCAGTGAAGAAGCCTGTAGTTGCAACTAATAGGCCATTGTTAAATAGAGTGTCACAGCATAGAGTCATTGCTTCAGAGTGCAGTTCTGACTCCACGAGTTCACAAGGTATTACTAGTCAGAGTGAAGGTATAAAATCTTTAGGGATTTGTGAGGAAGAACCCAAATCATCTACTGCTGTTATTAAAGAGTTTGAAAATGATGAAGTCGACCAGATAGATGATGCTAAATTGAATATTTGTGATAATGATCATGATAGTGCAGATTTGTCTTTGGTTGATCATGATGAAATGGGGGGAATGCCTACTACAGCGAAGTTAATTAAAGGTTCTGTACAACTACAACGTGAAGTACAATTAAAGGCAGATGCAGTTGCAGAAGGTATGGATACTTGTGAGACCGTCAGTGTAATTGATCAGCGTGTAGCCCACCTATCATCAGATGATAGTGCTAAACCGGAGCTGATAGTTAAGGACAGCAGTGGTGGTAGTCTTGGAGGTAGACAACTTTCTGAAAATCGAGCAAGAACAGCTTTTGATCCACCGCTAAGTTCATCAACTTGTGTCACACAGTCATCGTTGGTGCTGTCATCCACAATGAAACAAACGCCCATCAACTCAAGTATCTTGTGCAATGACTATGATAGTATTGGTGCGTTTGAAAAGACGAAAGATATTGCTCAGTTTAGTGGGGATAAGCCAGGTGTAAACGAGAGAGTAATTGCTAAATTGACCTGCATGAATAAAGGCATTTCTAGTTTCAAGTTACTAATTGAATGCTATTATCTTTGGTGTAAATTACTCTGTTTATACACTTGGTTGATGAGATATGCCGTGTGTTTGCTCGTCATCTATATTCTACGATACAATGACATGGGCGTGTTACTGTTCAGATTTGAGGATTTAGCTCATAGAAGGAAGTCAGCAAATGAACTCTGCGACGATTTTCCAACCTAGGGCGTCAACCTGAGAAGGGTTGTAGGCGTACTGGTGTAAGTCCTACAATTCTTCAAAGGGTAGTTCGTCAAGGCAGAATCCACAACATTTGATGTGTTGATTGTACATATGTTTGTGTTAAATAATTGTGTGAGTTCCAATTATTGTAATTGTCGGTTAATCTTGTTTGTGTCCGGACATTCTACAACTTACAACCGTCAACCTGAGAAGGGTTGTAGGCGTACTGGTGTAAGTCCTGCAATTCTTCAAACGAATTCCATCAAGACATGATCCGTGAGGTTATTTGCACTGTTTATATATATATGTGGTGTGTCATATCAGTTGGTGATGTTTTGGATTCATTGTGTTTACTCGTTGTTTTCGTACCTTGTTATTATTGCGTAATTTTGTTAAAATTTTCGTCGTGATTACTTCTGAAGTTGTTTCTAGTCTTCTACATTCGTGAATGAATTGATTGATGTTAGAGACAGCAGATAGGTCGTATACGCCGGGGAGGCTAGGCTAGTTCTGAGAATGAGATATACTCGGAGATAATGATTTGCCGTGGTCCCACACGCCGCGGAGCAAGAGTGTAGACGACTGAGGCTTGCATACGTCACCGTTACTAGAATTGAGGCAGAATGAGTGACAAGCGATTTCAGTGATAATTGGTTGTGAGTAGATAAGAGGATGTGTGAAGAGTATCATGAGGTGCTTCCACGGTCACGTTGCATTCTGCAAGAGTCATTCTAGTAAGTGGAGATTGTACTGAAAGATGTCAAGAGGATACCTTTAACTGGAAGGCGCAGGTCGTCATTGATGTGTGAGATTGTGCTGTGAGTATGCTTGTGGTGTGTTGGCTTTTCTGTATGTTTTCCATTTCAGCTCTGTCCATGTGACCCAGGTTCTCGCAATGGCATCCAAGTCAACATGTATTGGTCGTGATGGAAAAAAGGGTTGGATCCCTTTTTTGCCGGGGAGTGTCAATGGAGTTGAAGATTGAACGATCAATTCATGGTTGTTTGCTCAAAACCAGCTTCCTCAATTTTCGCGGAGGCATCAATACGACAGTCATCGTCTCATCGGTCGCTGTTCAGAAAGAAGAGTGAAACGTCGTCAGAAGTAATATTGTGATTTATTATTGTAATATTTGTTCATAGACCTCAGTTTTAAAGTTGGCTATATGTTGGTGTTACAATAAAGAATTTTCGAGTCGCCAATCGGTGTTTTGGTTTTTGCGGCCGTTATTGCTAAGCGTTTCTGAGAAACTTCAAGGAACAGCGTGAGTCCCAGGGTAGCAAGAGCTGGGCATTGACGGTTTACGAGACGTGGGTGACAGCTTGTTTAATATTATAGTTCAGATTGATTTGTGGTAAGACGTCAGTATATAATGATCACCATTTTCTGCATCCAAGAAGTGAGTGGCAAGAACGCGGATATTGCATTGGACGTCGAAGGCGCATGAAATTTTTCCAAGGTCATTCATGGAGGTTACCTAAGATTAGTAAGAGGCGCGGTGGCCATTTCAAGGTCATAATGAGTTCCTGCGTGCGCTGGTTATATGTTTTCGTGAACTTGTTTTCCATTAAAATTTAAAGGTTTTTTCGGATGTTTTGCTTATTAAGTAGTGTGTAGGTCAGTTTTTGTCTCTGAATCCTACTATTAAACTTATTTTTAGTCTGAAGTTCCTAGTTATTTTGTTTTTAGTTAAGGTTTATGGTTAACCTTCAATTATTGATTAATTTACGTATACTATGCTAATATAGTAAAATTCTTTAGTAAGTAAACCCCTGAACTGTTCTGCCATTGATTGTTCGCTCAAACTGGAATGGTGCTCTGGTTTATCACCATGGCCAGCTGTAATTCACCACCCTGCTCTTCTTCTTAGCATTTCAAGAAGTACATTATAAGCCTTATTGCAGCTCTCCTAGCCCAGGTTCAGCGTTCGGTGCTTCTTTATAAAAAGGACCAGGGTCATTTCAGTACATACTGGGTTCACTTCAAGTAGATAAAATATTCATCTGTCATAAAAATTCGTTATTGATGCGTATGTTAGAATTAGTTCAGATTTGTTGTAAGGTAAAACCTTCAAGCGTTGCTACGGCATAAGCAATGTATCATATTAGTTACTGTTATTCGGGAAAAGTGGTATTGCCAGTTCCACAGTGATAGTGCGTTTTCTCGTCTTCTGGTAATGCTTCTCTGTTCATAAGTTTCCCGTCGAGATTTACATTTCTTCCTAACTTTTTGCACGTTTTAATGTGTTTAGATTTCTACAAGGAGGTACCACGCGTGGCTTGTAGTCACTGAAACAGTCTTTAAAGACTTGTGCTCAAGCTTATATTAATACCAAGCTAATTTTAAAGTATGCCTCGATAATGTTATCTGCTGCTAAATGAACCGAGTATGTGTTGAGCACAAAGTAATATTCTTTACGGAATATAATTTTGGATTTACTCACTATAGGGAAGAAGCATTGGTTCATAGTTCGTGAGGTTTACTTAAGCATTATTGTCAGCTTGGGTGAAAATCGCAATGAGCTTATAATGAAGTACGGTAGATATTACGGCTCACTGTCTGATAAAAATGCGCATAGAATGGTTAAATAATAGCTAGAGTTATGAGACATTGGTCAAATGTTAGGCTAAATGGGGAAAATCATGTCATATAACCAAAATTCGCCCATCATTTTGTGCCATTGGCCATACCATTCATTTGTCCATTATCCACCTATTTTTGTACGATTGGGTTGCTTAATATAATGGTGTTTTGTGAGTCGTCAGATATCGTTTTAGTGCTTCTGATGAAGAAACAATCCAAAGTCATACGAAAGCTACCAAGACATATTTGTGAAATTTTAATCTTAAAAGCCTTTGAAATTTTTGCAGTATTTTCACTAATATATTCAGCCTAAGTTAGTAAATCCTAACTAAGAAGCATTCAATGCCTAAGGCACATATGAAAATGTTCTATACAAAATTAAACTCCTTATTTTGCAAAATCGGTTATAATTACAGTTCAGTGAATTGTCCAAGTGGTCGTAGGAATGTAGAGATCGATCTTCACATTCAGTAAACAGTTAACCTAGGTCTGGTTTTAAGTTTTATTCTTAGGTCTACGAATCCAAATGAAGTAATGATCTGCTGAGTGACTTAGCAAAGTGCCTTATACCTCCAGACGTTAAATCATTCTACACAATATTGTGAGTGAACTGGAATTTCGATGCAATAAATTTTAATGTATTTAAATGACCTGGCAACATATCCTTTCTTCTTTCTTCCTGTAAATTGTTGCATACCTTAATTATCTCATACACTTCATAATTTGACTGAAAGTAAATGGGGTGCTGACAGACTATTCAAGTACATTAAAATAAATATATTCAATTATTGCATCACTTATAATCCTTTGTCCTCTGAATAACTTGTCGAAATACCGTTTACCCTCAGTAAATGCCTTCTAATGATAATTTGGTTGAATTATAAATTAGTCGTATCATCAGAAATAACAGTAATAAAATAGACAGTCATACATCATTGAGGCTTTTATGCCAATATGTTCGAGATAAACACGGTAATTTGCATCATGAGCGATTCAGGAAAAAAGACAGCAGTCTACAGTCTAACTATATGTGAAGATATGTGTGAAACGATGGTGATAATGAACCAGAAAGACTGCACAGAAATCTGTTAGATGAAGTAAAAATAGAACTCGGCCACTATAGTAGATTATAATTCCATAATAGTGTAGTTTTATTATTTGTAACAATTACTCAGTCTTATTTATTTGCTGATTTTTGGAGCAAAATTCATTATCATCTGAAGGTGTTCACATAACTTTTAGGTTTTTGTCGTAAAGTTACATTACTTCTTATTTCTCGATCTTACTGACAACAATATTTTCTCAGGTATTAGCGTTATGCTGTCCTTATTGTATGCATTCGGTCTAGATTCAATGAGTAACAGATCAGCGGTCAAAGTGTAGCTCTGTCCCACCGTATTGGAATTAGTGTGAGCATTGGAGTTTTCTGGAATTTTCTCAAAGCTGGTATTGTTATAAGGTCATTCATTGTGCACTCGGCTAAATGCGTACGTGTGACAACCTAACTGACCCCGATCTACTAAATCGACCTATATAATTATAGGTACTTTGTAGATTAGTTTATCTTGTTTAGTCTGGGTAATAGGCTTCGTTAGTCTGCATAGTTGTTCTCAGAGTGCGTTCGTAGGATTTAGTGCCACCACAATTTCTATTGAAAATCTTACATAGGGCTCCATATGTGACATTATTTATCCACACATCTTTTCAAAATGTTGAGAACAATATTCGCCTTATTAACAACATTCGTATGTAAGTATAAATTAGCTTGTTTCTGTGGAGCTAAGTACATAGGCCGTACCAGTAGGATACTGTCTAGAGATGCGCAAGAACATTTCCGACTGTCGTTGTCTAAAGAAATCAAACGAACCAGTAGCTTATTTCGTGGGCACCTTGTTTTCACCCTTCATTCTGCATTAATACGGAAATATTTCAGTGACGTATAGAGCGAAGTCAAATCGTCTGTCCACAATGGAAGATCTTGCTATACACAAAAGTGGTGTCTCCAATCCTTCTCACTACCTTTCTGTTTCTAACTTGGACAGTGGTTATCATTTCTTTAGACTGGTACTATAGTTTGATACGTAAACCAACTTCATTCGTTTTTCTTCTTTCTTTCCAAACTCCTGTTTGTAAAATACACTTTATCCGTACTCTGAATCTCTTACTGCTTTGAATAATATACTCTTTCCAAGCATTTATAGTTCTAAGGGTAAGTATTTCTAAGCGCTATTCATCACTTATTGTTTTTAGAACACGCGAGGCTACATAACCAAGTTTTTAGATTTATCCATTGTTTCTTCTTGATGCGTAATTTGGTATGTAATTTTGATATCAACTAACATTATAATTCATCATAAATTATTTAAATTAATCCCAGCATGTTAAGGAAATCAAAACAAGATTTCTCTGAACGTTTCACTGTGTAAGCCACAGCTTCCTCAGCAGATTCATTCAGATTTTTATTAACCATCAAAATATATGGTCAAATTTTTTAAAATAAAGGTTTTTGTGTTTCCCAATGAATGAAAACAAAACGATATTGTTTTTACTGACGTTTCGCTATTTAATGCTAATAGCTTTATCAAAGTATTATTAATCAAAATTTTTTACATGAATTGAAGTCAGTTTATTTGAAGGTCATTTGTCCATGGACATTTTTACCAATAGAAATATGTAAGCAGTCGTCACATATATTTGTAATGACTAATGTCAAATTGTTATTGTGTTTACTTTTCTATAGTTGATGTGTAAATTTTAGTTTTGTATGAATGTATGTGTATGTATGTTATTTGTCATATGGAAAATACGTGAAGTCACATGTGATAAACATGGTACCCCTTTTTTAAAGGTCATGGAAGCTCATAGAGTGTTTGTTGTTTTTTCATCTGTCTTGTTTCATAAGAGTTTGCCATATAGGCGATAAGTTTATACGTTCTTTCCTATTCACTGCATTCGATGTGGTTAAAATGTGCAGGTCTTCAGAGGTCAATCTTTCTTTATGTGAATCAAATCCTCTTCCAGGAATTTCGACGTTGTCGAAACCAATCTTATGTCCGCTGTCTGTCGCATACACTGCTATAGCCGATCTTTTTTCTAGATTTTTTAACTCTACTTCATTGCTAGGTGGACGTTTCGTGCAAAGTCTATGTTCATCCACTCTGACCTTCACCTGTCTACTGCTCTCCCCTATATAGCATGCATCGCATTCTGAACACTATCCTGTCGACACAATTACTTTGTGAAATTTTGGGAACTATATCCTTGACATGAACCAACGCTTTCTCCGGAAAATTAGAGGGTTTGACATGGACTTTAATATTATATGAAGCAAATAGTCTTTGAAGTTGTTCAGCTGTGTCCTTTTGATATGGAATGGCTATCGTCGATTGCCAAGATTTTTCAATTTTTTGTTTTCCCTTATGCTCCTTTTTATTGATAATATTATCTAGTAGCTTTTCCGAATAACCATTTCCAATCAAAATCTGTTTTATTTTGGATATCTCGTTCTCCATATTGTCATTATCTGTTATAATGTTTCTAGCTCTGTTAACGAGAGTTAAAGCTACTGAAACTTTCATTTCTATTGGATGATCTGATTGGAAATTCAAATACTTGTTGGAATGTGTCAGCATTCTGTATATGGTAAACTTTAGTTTCTCGTCAGTTTGTCTTTGTACAAGATAATCAAGAAAGTATAGAGTTCCCTCCGCCGATTCTACTTTATTAGTAAACTCATTATATTCTGAGATTAAGTTAATTTCTGTTAGAAATTTCTCTTTTTCAGCTTTCTTTATGATGATGAATGTGTCATCTACTATATCTAGGATGACAACTAAAACTTGTTAGTGCTTTTCTTTCTAGAGCTTTCATATACAGGTTTGCTACAATTGGAGATGCTGGTGAACCCATTGCAACTCCATCTGTTTGACAGTATAGTTTGTCTTTAAAGGTAAAATATGTAGATTCCAAACAAAGTTTTAAGCATTTTATAACTTCATCTATCGATAATAAAGATTTAGTTAATACTTCCTAATTGTTTTCAATTCATATTTCATAATATCAAGTGCATCACATATATAGAAATACTAGTAAACAGAGAAATCACATCAAAACTTGCCATAATTTCGTCTTCTTCAATAATTATGTCCATTACTTTCCTTTCAAATTCCTCAATATTTTTAATGTTCGAAAGAATATTTTTCCATATGACAAATAACATGCATACACACACACTCATACAAAACTAATCTTTACAAATCAACTGTAGAAAAGTATACACAACAACAATTTGACATTAGTCATTACAAATAAATAATAATATATTCTTATTTTGTACATGAGGGACGCCAGTTTACAGGCATCATCAATATGATAAATTACATATACGATTAGTAAGCACATTTAATAATAATGATTTTATAAAATACATATTTTTTTCCTACCTGTGTAGGACACATCAAATGTACAGGCATGGACAAGTATTATTTAAATTACATAAATTTTGTTTATGGTTAAATTACATGGTTGCTGACGTTTTTGTCTTTGGTTTGTGGGAACAATATGATAACTAACCATTCAATGGAGCACATCAAGAAATATAGGAATATAGTCTTCGCACTAACAAAAAACCCAAGTATGTTTTAGATGGGTTACAAATACTTGGGAAAAATAAAGCTTGAAGTGAATTCCCCCATATAACTTAGGTGTGTACAAAACCGAATCTTATTCTTGATTTATATCCAAATTTGGTAATAATTATACTTTTGTCAGCACTTTCATCGTAACATCACGAGTAAATTGTACTCAATGTAGAATAATATTAATGATAGTATATATTTTCTTATACATGGGTGTTTCCAAGAAAATAAAGATATTTTTACAGATACGATCAGTTATGTTATAAGTTACAATCGTGAAGTATTATAAATTAATACTTTTTCATTGGTATAAGGGTATATTCCCCAACAACATTCATACAGACACCATTTCGCTTCTGCATACGGATCCATAAAAGTAACAAATAGGACTTCTTTTCCAATTACTGTGGAATAATCATACAAGAGAATCGCAGCAGGATGACTGGACTCTGCCCTCAACTATACCAGGACAAACACATTTTCTACAGATACCTAATCAGGATAAACCAGATATTCGCTAAGTAGCAAAACACGTCTACTGGGGAGATTTAGAACATAAACTGAGGAATCATCAAAGCTAGTTTATGAGTGCCCACACAAGACCCGAGATAATTTCCTCACAGCGAAAGGGCAGCATGAACAGATAAGTTAAGCAAGGAAGGCATTTGAATGCGTAGACCTACTTACTTATCAATCGATATGGTTACAAGGAAGCATAAACTAATGGTGTTTTTGTTTTTGTTTAAGTTTAAATGTTGATTATCTACTGCCCCATATTATTTAGCATAGGGCTGCAAATGCAAAAAATACTACCACACATATAACGTCTACAGTCGTGCTCCATCTAAAGAAATTTCTGTAGCCAGGTAGTTTCACTAGTACCAGACAACTGGAAATTGTTACTGAGTGACAATTCTTATTTTCCTTATTTTACTTCACTGTATTAGATATCTGAATTGAGAGTTGAGTAGTAAGATGATATGTGATTCATACTAAATTCTCGGCACTAACATGCTTAACATTTTTTTCGATTGTTGTCAGTTTTCAAGGTGATCTAGTACTACGGAAACATGCAGTACTGATGTATTTTCTGACAAAATAATGCATAGAAAAACTTCATTTCGTGCAAGACATCTTAAGATTTTTTTCATTTGGCACGTTGGAAAATCATATGTATATCATTTTGAGCAATCAGACTAAGTTATACATGTTTTACTGTACTTGCACATTTTTTTTGTAGACCATTAAAGCGGTTAAAGCATGAGTCCTGAATATGATAATGCCTTACTAGGCATCTTGCAGAATGAGGGAACGTTGGAGAGGTTTCTAGACGTAATATTCGGGTTTCTAATGCGCAGGTATAAATTGTAATGTCAATTTAATTGTTTTAAGGACTGACTTTTATTGCATTATAACACCAGAACAGAAGAAAATAGGTTTTCCACCCGGTAGGTGTATTGAAATGGTTCTTCAGGTATGCTTTACTCTCAAAATAATTTAAGGCTTATGAAAAATACAAAACAATATTTGAGAATTATCAGCATCACCATGAAGCACAAAAATTAGTCGATAAACCCAAAAGTAAGATTATTTTATTATTATTTAATCTTCAGAATCCCAAAAAGAAGTTGCTAAAAAAGAATTAACACAAGCCGATTCTGTTGTTGTACCACCTTCAGATGACAATAAAACTGAAAGTTCAACAAAAGTTCCGATCTCATCACCAGAAACTGTAGACGAAGAGCAAGTGCTTGTTTACGAATTCAACCCATTCTACTTAGTAGTGATGGACCGGAAGTATACATGGCAGACGCAGATCGCTATAATGGTGCTGTAAGAGGTAATTATATATGGAGTCAAACTGTCAAAGATATCGATATTAAAATCAAAGTACTTGTGAATTAAATAACTTTTAAATAACTTCTCTCATGCATAGATACCAGACAATGTTGCGAATGCTCGTGACGTATCCGTGAATATTGAACGCAAACGTATTCGTATTATCTTTCGACAGAATGGAGACGAGACTGTTTATTTTGATCGGGATTTGTATTGGGATATCCATAAGGATGATGCTATATGGACCTTTGATGCAAAGGAAAATCAAGTTAGTCACAAATCTGTTGTTAACAACTCGTCTCAATTTTAAATGACTAACATGTTTAAACTCCCAAAAGTGTGGAATAACTTACATAACATAATTTGAGTTTCTATGGGCTTACCTTTTCTTAGTTAGATACTATTTCAGTTGTAATAGATGCTTGTAATGAGTATTTATTTGGAATTTTGTTGAGCAAGGCAAGCGAATGATAATACCATGGCTCTGAAACATGGCCAATACGAGTTGAAGACATGAAAAGGTTGACTGCTTTCGATCATAGATGTCTGCGATCTCTGTCTCACGTTAGGTGGTTTAATAAGGTAAGTAATGTTGACGTTAGGCGTAGAGTGTTGGGTGAAGAGGGAAAATCAATTGACGAGGCTATAAAGTTACATAGATTGAGATGGCTAGGTCACGTGCTGCACATGCCTAACCATCGCCTCCCCCAACGGGCATTACTAGCTGATATAGGTGCAGGTTGGAAAAGAGTAAGTGGTGGCCAAACAAAAACATGGCCTCATCAATCCATGAAATCCTTGATAGTTAAACTGAGTCAGGTAGGGAGATGCAGACTTCCGGGTTGGGGCCCTCGGGACTCTTGGAATCAATGGTTGGAGACAATAGGTGACAACGCTCAAAATCGTTGTCAATGGCCAGCGCAGATGTATTCAGCCTCTGTAATCTTTCATATTCCTTTCTACCATTACCCATTCTCTTTCGCTCTTATGCTTGTCAAACTCTATTGATGCTCTTTACTCATCTTCTTGCCTACCTTTGTGTGCTATTTGGAACGTGGCAACTCGAACTGCTGCACTTCGGCGCAAAGTTCTATGTTGAATCCAGACAGACAGACAGAATGATAATACTTGATGATTTTAATTTCATGAAGGACAGAATTCATTGGGTCAGGAGCAGAAATAACAAGGAAACATTTCCTTATTGCAGTCATCTACTCTGAATGAATCTTTTAGCATAATAACATGAGAAATACTTCTTATAAAGATGCAGTATAGCGACAAATGTAGTATTGTGGTGAGAGCTGTCTGCAAGCCGAAATTGTAGACAACAATCTATGTCAGTGTTCACGTCCCAAATCAGGATCATGAGAAAAACGATAACAATGTTTGACCTTGAGGAAATCACCAGCCAATCACAGCGGAGTTAAAGTGTGGAAATATGATTCATAGATATGTGACTTGGTTTCTGAGAAATGGCCACAACGAGGTGACAGAATAACCCTCAGCAAGAAGACAAACAATCAGAAGAGGCTGCTCCTCCGCTAACAGTAACGCTAATAATCATGCGCATAAAAATCTATAAATACCTCTTGATTTTCCCAATAAACGATCTGTTGCCTAGGCCTTGTCGTCTGTCATTGCAGTATAACTTAAAACTTAGTAAAGCGCCTTCACTATCAAAACTGGTTGCTTCAGTGGTATAAAATAAATGCATATTGTTCGATATGTGTATCTAAAACTGTTAGAATGATATGCATACAAATACGGTAGAAATTAGTCTAACAAACAGGTTCAACCTTGAGGAAAAATATGATAAATTGCGCGATATGTTGGAAAACACTTCGGCTACAGTTCCTGTTACAACTTGTCTGTATTCGAAATACAATCCCAAATAATGTTATCAGATATGATGTAGGGGATAATAATAATTCTTAACCTGATCTTAATTATGTTATTTACTAAATGAATGTAAGTAATCAATACTTACCGAAAAGTATACAACCATATTTTACCTGATTTCTTGAGTAAAGATCCACTTATGTCTGGACAAAGTTCAAGATCGTTGGTGGGTAGCGGCGTTTGATGGTGAAGACAAAATAAACCCTCGGAAAATTGACTGCCGTCGGCCTATCCATGAATTAGAACCCGAAGCCCAAGCTAGAATACAACAACTAATGTATGATGAACATCGTAAACGTCAGGGATTGCCTACCAGTGAACAGGAAGTAAGTTTTCGTTTTAATAGCGCTCATCGATACATTCGTCAATTTAAATAATTTTTTTTTTGTGTTATAATTTCTGTCAGTCATGTAATGTCATTAATATGTCAAAAATCAGTCCTTCAAGCGAAAAAGGTATAAGTCATTAATAAGATAGAAATTGACTGGTGGATGGTGACTAGCAGTGGAATCCAGGATGCGCAATTCGTCCTATTTGGGATTCGTCATCCGGATGTAGGTGACTGTCGTGGCCCAAGTGGTCTAGTGGATAACGCTTTGGCGTTTGAAACTATGGGCATTGGATTCGAGCCTCGGTGGGAGCATCGCCACTCACTGGGGAATGCAGATACATCCAGCCGACGAGTCCCAAATAGGACGAAATGTGCATCCTGGATTCAACTGCCAGTCATCATCCACCAGTTAAATTCTAACTACTTGCCCAGATATCGTCGAAGCATCTGCCCAAGAAGCCGACATGTCAACCTGAGACCGAGCACTTCGGTCCAATCAATCTACGGGAAAATCTAAAATTCAATTAAATCATTAGTAGGATAACCATCATAACGCTCCCTTTTCTTAATGATCGATTGGATTAATCAAAACTCAAATTTATCCACTTTTCACCGTTAGAATTTTCAATATCTTCACTACCCTTATTACTGTTTGGTGGATGTTGACTAACAGTGGAATATGGGATGGGCTTTTCGCGCTATTTGGGATCTGTCAGCCAGGTGTACGTGCATTCCTAGTGGGTGATGGTTTTTCTACTGAGATTCAAACCCGATAGCCATCGTTTCAAACTCCAAAGCATTATCCAATATGCCATTTGGGCCATGGGAGTCACTTCATTGTGTAATGGGTATCAATTATTATTTGTTTAATTTAATATTTCGCGTTGGTTGATCATATTATCATTGTTCCCTTGGGTTCCGAGTGGAAAATGGTGCTTCAATAGTTCATCTCCACTTTGTCTTATTCCCTGCAATCCTTTTTAGCTGACCCCACTGTAAGCGCAATATCGCTTGAAATTAAGTCACGCGTAGATAAAGGCTATCCCGATCCAGAACAAACAAGAAGCCGGTCACTGTTTCTACGGTTTCAAGAGTACAAAGCACAACGCTTAACAGAAAGCAAGGTACCGCTATCAGAGCGGAATAACGTTAAAGCCAAAATTGCGAACTAGCCGGAACCAGACACGACCGTTCAGGTAAGCAGTCAGTAGAAGAATGAACCCAAGTAAGGCATGGCATAAAACAGAGAGTGGTTAAGAAAGATAGACAGAGTATAGGCACAAAGATAGAATTTAACTGGCTACTTAACCAGGTAGGAAGATACAGGTGAAGATCAATAAATAAGATAAACTCGACAAAATAGTACAAAGTAAGGCATGGGTCAGCAAAAAAATAACAGTTCACAAAATACTCTGATTGGGTCATGAGTTCAAATGTCTGACTAAACAGATCGAGGTAAAAACACATATACGCAGTTCATTAAACAAGAGGGGATATACACGTTAGGCATGGATAATTGGGTTGCAACAACGCTAGGCTGATCCGGGACAGGTTGACTTGATTCAAGGATGGGAATTGAATTGATCTTACACCCACCATTGCCTATGGTCTCTAATCTCCTCCTCCGTCAAGGGTACCCATTATCCCCATTTCTGTTCAACTTCATCATAGATGTACTAATGGACTTAACCCTAAGTGACTTCAGCGACTCAGGGATTGACTTGCTACCAGGGAATAATCTCGTTGACTTAGAATATTCAGACGATATAGTCCTCCCTGCTAGGCGAGGACGCTGACAAAATGCAGAGTCTTCTGAACACCTTGAGCTGCAATCTACGAATGTTTGGCATGCGATTCGCTCCCTCCAAATGTAAGATGATGTTACAGAACTAGACTACATTGACTCCTAGTTTAGAAATATGGAGTGAAGTGTTAGAGCACGTTGACCGCTTCACTTATTTGGGAAGTTGCATCAGCCAACGCCAACGGGTTGATCTCTGACGAAATCTCAGCTGAGTACGGATACAGAGGGCTAGTTTCGCATACGCCAGCCAGTTCACGCCGTCTCTGGCGTAGACGAGATATTCGACTATCGACCAAAGGGCGGGTGTACTACTCATCAGTCCTCTCCGTCCTCCTTTATGGCCATCTGTGAGACCTGGCCATTGAGAGTGGAAGACATGAAAAGATTAGCTGTCTTTGATCATAGGTACCTGCGTTCTATTTCCCGTGTGAAGTGGTATAATAAGATGAGCACTATTAAGGTTAGGCATCGAGTTCTAGTTAAGGACGGGAAGTCAATCGACGAAGTTGTGAAGTTACATCGACTGAGATGGTTAGGACATGTGTAACGTATGCCGAGTCATCGACTTCCTCGACGGCCAATGTTAGTTGATATAGGGTCAGGTTGGAAGACAGCTAGCGGCGGTCAAACCAAAACATGGCCTCACCAGTCAATGAAATCTACAACAGTTAGTCTAAGCCAGTGACGTAGGAAGGTGTAGACTTTCTCACTGGTTGGGGTCCTCGGGACGGTAAAAACCAATGTTTGGAAACAATTGGTGACATGGCTCAAAGTCATTCTCAGTGGCTGGCGGAGATGCATCCACTCCTTGTGACTTATGATTTCCAATGAAACTGTTTTGTTCTTCGTTATTACTCTTCCTTTGTCTGACACCTCTGCTTACTGTCTCTATTATGCTTTTCTTGTACTTTCTTCTCCTGCTTTGTGTGCTACAAAGAGGGAGTGTGGCGACTTGAACTTCCGCATATATGTGCAGTGTTCTATGTCGAAAACAGACAGACAGAACTCGTACGATCTGCTCCATGTCATTCTCGGACGCTCAACTCGTCTTTTCTCATTCGGGTTCCATTCTAGGCTCTGTCTGGCGAGCGATGTCACTCAACGGTCTTCTCAAAGTATGTCTAATCCATCTGGATTTTCTTCGGCATATTTATTGTGGAATCGGTTCTTGGTTGGTTTGTTGCTAAATTTCCTTGTTGCTCTTTTTTTTTCCGACTATCTTATTGTATTCAGTAGGAAGCCAGTGAAGGTAGCTGTTGATAAAAGTCTGCAACAGGTTGTTGGAAATAGTCTTGGTGACGTATATAGAAGCGCTGACTTTACATTGGTGCTAAATATCGGAATGTTTTTCTTGACCCTGTGTGCAATAGATTTTCACGCTGATTTCAAATTAACGAACGTCTGTCTAGCCTTTCCGATCCTGCCTATGGTAACCCCATGCTGCTCAGATAAGCGAAAGAGATTATTTCCTTCAATTTCCTCCCTTTAATGTTAATTGGTGCTTGTTGCTATCGGTTATGTATTGTCATCACTTCTGATGTGTCTATGTTCATTTGAATTCCTGTCTTCGCTGCTTCTTCCGCTAACTTGTTGGTTTTCGCCTTTTGAATCTTAAAATTTATGTCACATTAGGCATAAATCGTCCCCGAAGTTCAGGTCTTCTAGAATCTTGTCATCCAACGTAATCCTGTCTTCTTTCTCCCCACGGTCTTCCCCATAATCTAGTCCACCATAATTAAGAATATTATTGGTGACCTGTTGACCCGCCTTGCTCCTAGTTCCAGTGGATTCGAAGATGTTTGGATATTATCATTTTATTTTATGGATGTTGATCAGCAGTGAAGTCCAAAATGCTAACAGAGATCAAAGATTCTGTCGCCATATAATCAGTCATTGGGAAACACAAATTTAAACTAAACAAATGTTTTACACCCAAGGAAAGCACAAAGAAAATCGCCCCCACGATATATAAAGGACATCTCAGAAATCACTTCAAGACATTGCCTATTGAGGAAGGCGATGGCTAGGCATACATAAAACATGTCCTAACCATCTCAATCGGTGTAAGTTCACAACCTCGTCGATTGATTTCCCCTCCTTACTTAGCACTCGACGCTCCACTTCACACTGCTAATGCTGTATGATCAGAAGTAATAATTTGCTGCAGAACTAAGCTGTCAACTGTTCCGTGTTTCTTCATTTAACAACCATGCTGGTAGGTGTTCATGAGCGTAACCACTCGATGCTTCGCTGGTACGGCCCATGTACCTAATTCTACGGGAGCAAGTGGGACTGCTAAATACACAGTGGAGTTGCCATGAGCAGGATACATATTGTCTTTGGTATTTTGGTGAACCAGACAGAGCATGTAGAGAAAAGGTGAGTCGTAGAATTATAGAGAAGAAAGTTCTTCAAATTGCTTTCAATAGATGACTTTGGAAGACCTCAGTAATTGTATCCACCTTCAATTTCAGATTTACTAGTTTTTTCTTCGAGTTTCGCGGGACATTGTTCATTCTCTTCAAATGTTTATTGATAGAGGTTGAATATCTATTCGGATGTACAGTTCCAGTTCGACAGCACTTTTTATGGCCAAATAGATGGTGTAGCTATGGGCAGTCTAATTAGCTCTGTTTTAGCTGATATCTTCATGTCCACACTTGAGGAAACAAATTTAAACCAGGCAATCGGTGAAACAACTTCTGATTGTCAATGTGTCGATGACACATTTTTATAATGCAACAACCAAAGTCATGCTTCCTGCCTACTCGGATTATTCAGCGACGCACATTTAAATATTTTTTTTTAATATTAAATATTTTTGATTACAGCTTGATTCCACACTGTATTTTTGGTACAAGTGTGGAATTTTCAGCATGGATATCCGTAGCCCAAGTTTTACAGGCCGACCATAGATATCAGGTGTGCGTCGGCAGGGGATCGAACCACGGACCATGTGCTTGGTTGGGGAGAGTCCTAACCACTGTGCCACTGACTCACATACAAATAATAAATTTACTATGGAACATGAAGATGATGGATAGTTCTGTTTCCTTGACATTATCATGCAACGCCTGGAAGATGGTAGCCTCCAGAGGTCAATTTACCGAAAGTCTACATGGAATGGACAATATCTACATTTTAATAGTTTTTGTCCAAATATCTTTAAACGAGCTTTAGTTAACACTCTATACTATAGAGCAAGGAGAATATGCTCCACAGAAAATTATAGGAAGAATTTATGTTTCTCGAAAAGATGTTGAAAAACAACGGTTACCCTCAGAGATTCATAAGCAAATGTCAAACAAACCACAGTGGGAAAAAGTCCGTCTACATTCAACTCGATTTTAAAGGTGAAAAGACTGCAGCCACAGTCAATAGAAAATTAATTACTTCACTAGTGAGAGTCCATCCTGCAGCTAAGTTGATTCTCGTCTATCGGACAACATGCTCTTTGTTACAGTCAAAATCAACAGATAACCTTCCCATGTTAACTCCAACTGTGCATACAAATTTATGTGTTTCTGCTCCCGAAGATACACTCGAAGAGCAGAAAGAAGGGCACACATCTGATTTTCTGAATATGTACCAAAAAGCCTATGCCTCAAGGGAACAAACGCTTACAATAGTGCTATTACCAGGCATCTCCTTGATACGGGTCATCAGGTGGAAAAAATTAAAATTATTAGTAGACAACAAAGCTCAATTCTCCTCAAGTTTGCCGAAGCAATTTCTATCAAATGCCTGAAACCCGATTTATTTGTTCAGAAAGAACCAGTGATCAGTCTTTCTTTGCCTTAGAAACTGGATGTCTTTATTCTCCTTCATATGATTACTTAATCCTTGGCTTTAACTTCACCCTCCCTGGAAGAGTGTAATTTTGCTTGTCTCTTGTTTCTATGATGTGAGTTGAACTCAGTACATCGTTACCTAATTTATTAGTTACTCATCACCTTACTCACCTCTCGTCTTTATTACGTAACTCCTTTACCATTGTATGCATACATTTATTTTGTTTAAACTTGAACTGCCTGTGTAAAAACTATATAAGCGTGATTTTTTGAGCACTGTTCACTAAATTCAGGACTTTCTGTCAACTGACATCATGTGAAATTCGCAAGTATGTTAAAACTTTTCTATACATAGACTTGATAATAATTTATTTGGGCTGTAAGTAGCTGATGAGAAGCCAACGAAATAAATGATGATACCCTATTATTCTATATTAGTTTGTTTATTAGATGTATCACACAGTGAAACAGTATTATTTACTGGATGACGTTTCGAACAAAATTTATTGTTCATAATCATTTCAATTGTAACCACACGACTTTGAAACTTGAGTTTTATAGTTTTCTTTGTCTTCTCCTATTTGTCGTATGGGTAGTAGAATTTTCCAGATATCTGGGACAGGTGTTGAATCATTCCTATTACATGTATTTGCAGTTGATGCGATAAACAAAGCTTCTGTTATCAATCTTTCCCTCCACCCTATGACATTAGATTTTAAGACTGTTGTGTGTGACTGCATGTAGTGCTATAGCTGAACTATTCTCTAGATTTCTTATCTTATTTCGGTCAACTGATCTAGATTTTGCTAGGCTTCTATGTTCGGCTAGTCTGACTGCCCCTGTTCTACTAGTTTGACCTATGTATTTGACCTGACAATCATTGTGGGCAGTGTATTAGATAAACAGTATTGTTTTGTTTTAAAGACTCCACAGGATCCTTTAACCGACAAAGCTTGTTTCTAATTGAGTTTGTGGGTGGTTTGAATGCCGGCCACTTTCATTCCTGCCTTGTTAAGAATTCTGCGTAAGGTGGTTTCCGAGGTTCCTTCCTTGTATGGAATTACTACTGGTGATTTAGATTCCTCATTGTTGGTGTCGTCATTAATATTATTATTATTCCATTATGGAAAAGATTTTATTTTGATAGATCACACAGTGTTGTACAGTAATATTAACTGATGATGTTTCGAGCACAAACTATTACTCATAATCATATCAACTTGATATATATATATATTCAAACTCACCGTACTGCCAACACAAGTGAAGAAGAAACACAACACCTCACTGAAATATTGTCTTGTAACAATTACCATCTGAAATTCATTAAGCATTACGGAAGTGTCAACCAAACAGCCCTACCGATCCAATCAGCCTGCAAAAAGGATGTTGATAGATCCTCGCCGTTTAGGGATGATCCACAAAGTCTGGTCACTAAACAAAGACTCAAGGCGGCAATTATTAGGACTTTCTGTGCAGCTGAACCTATCTTCATAGACAAAATGAGATTTATACAGTCTTGTAAACCCTCACAGCATCCGAACGATAGTGTCAAATCCCACTGTGATTATCAATTGACATGTATGTGTTGACACACATACTTAGGGAGGACCCATCGGTCTCTGCAGGTTAGGGCTGCAGAACATATCCCAAAGTGGTTGCAACAACAAATGAAATCGCTGGATACAACTTATCCCGGAAGTAGATGTCCAACATCACCTATAGTGAAGCACATTTTAGAGATGGGTCAGTAAGGCTGTCAGTAAGGCCTTTAAACACATACATAAAACAAATTTAAGTCACATATTTAAATTCGTTGAGACTTTGACCATAAAAAGACTTAAACCTGTCTTATGTGTCCAAAGGTTATTTGCTTTTACTTTAAACGTGTCTTGGTAATCCAGTTTAGAACCAATGTTCAATTTACTTCATAATAATTTCAACCCCTTCTTTCCCTTCCTTTCTTATCCACCCCTCTGCGTCATTTCCCAACCCACTATTTGTGAACTTGGCCTGTACACAATCTGACCTGTATTGTAATGATTCATGCCTTCTAGATAACTGTGTATGAAAAGTAGGTATGTGATCAGAATGTCCGAAATGTGTTGCGCAAATACATTACACGTTTCAGATAAACTACGTCTTCTTATTGTGTTTTCGAAATTGATTATTGCAGTGATCCATCCGTTCTTGAAAGCTAAATACCTAGGATGGTTAGAACTCGGCTACCGGGTGCTAGGACATGAGCCACACTCACTAAATGACGGGCTGATGATACTGCCTAGTTGCCCAATCTGAAGCAGGTAGAGTGAGATTGGAACTGGGGCCCCATTTACTGGAAGTCGGGTGCTTGAGCCAATGAGCCACATCTTCACTAAGTATGTGGGAAGGATGATATACCTTCTGACTCAACTTCAATTTTACATTCGACTGTGTGTCGCTTGTATACTTTCAACTGATTAGTGGTTGACTGAAGGTTATTCGATTCCAGATATACCATTAAGCAGTCAGAGAATAATAAACAAAGTAGAGCATCCAATGCTACTACATCTTTCTGTTGGTTTATTTCACCGTCGAATAAAAGCTGGACATTCAATGTGTTCTGATATACTTCGTAGGTATGTCAACATTGAAATTATTTGAGTTGATAAACTCAAGGAGACAGTACGCAGATTTGACATTAGTTTTGAGGATCCGGGTGTTACTCTTCACATGCTGAGTGCAGCAAACTTGAGCTACCGGATGGTGACAGTGTGATCTTCATATGTCTAGGATTTGATGTATGGGTAGCTTCTCTTTTTGGATCCTAAGCAAACTGTGTATGCATGGAACTGTTGAAGTAGAAGTTTGAATCATTTCATAGGTGTATGCGCTGATTGCTGAATTGTCTCATTTTTAGAAGGACTTGTTAACTGCTTTTCGCTTTGTATATAACGTTGTCTTTCCCTCCACTCCGGCTTGAGGATTTCTAACTTCCTGCCTAATACAACAATTTCACAGCTTTGGTCAAGATGCCCAAGAATTAAGTCCGTGTTTTTGCACAATCGTTTTGATTCCTTTGATGTGGTCTCATTGTCATTTTTATTTTCTCGGTATGCTGCATACTTTACTTACTTTAATTCGGCTATCTCCTACGGGAGGATGAGCCGGCTTCATGAACACCTCGAATCATCGCTGCCCCGGCGCGGCGATCTGATGCAAGGTTTTGCGACAGGGTTATCCAATTCTTGTTCCGCAGACGGAGTCCGTAGACGGTTTGTAGCCCCAGCCACTCCATATCAGCCTCGACTGTACCAAGCCATGTTTTCAGCTGTCCACCCCTGCGACATCGCCAAGATGGAAATGGCGAGGGATTTATAACTGATTTGACCAGGTCGTCATCTGGTCGGCGCAGAACATGGCCAAACCACCGAAGGCGACGTTGTTGGACCAGTACTGGAATTTGGTTGATGTTGTAGAGAGTTCATGAAGTTTCATGGGAATTAGGTACGAGTGGTGTCCCAAGTATCGCTCGGCCTTTTGTTTGAGAGTGCAGCTCTAGCCTTTACACAACCAAGTGTGACCTACAAGGCAGTAGGAGTGGAGTAGGGAGTCCACTATCCATTGGCAGCCAGCCGGAGTCCGGTTCATACGCCTTTTTGAATGGGGCCAGACATCCAGAGCATCCAATAAGCCCTTTGTCCATACGTCTGCCGGTGAGTTCCTGTGAGCTTCATACGCCAGTCGTTGGAGGTTTGGAATCAGGGTTTAGCCGTCTCCCCTGGACTGTCATCCAACGGACAGTCAACCCGGTGAAGAGCGCCGGGCATCCGCTTTTGCCCTCTCACTTCGGTGAAAAACACCTCCGCCATGTGAAGGCAGTGAGTAGGACTTCCTCAGGAGAGACTATGTAAGACGCCCGGTCATATGGGAGCATTTCAAGAGGTGTACGGAAATGCTCCCATATGACCGAGCGTCTTGCATAGTAAACGCTATTTAATTTCTGTGTGTGAGCCACTTCCAATTCTTTGTGATCTTGTTTTCTACGAATTCTTTCCGAATAACTATTCGTCACGTAACTACTTAGTTATCGACTTACTCGATTACGTAAGATTACTCACTTCTTTTCACACATCGTTATTTCCCATACACTTTGTTGTGTCCTTGTTACTATCTGACAGTAACCTGATCTCTGTTGGCAATTGACCATGATACATCTAAACTCCTAAATAAACTGTACAAGCCTGAGTAGAAGTTGTGGAAAGAGATTGCCTTGCCGACGTATGTTTTCGATATAACAACTTCATGCTGTGTAAATGAGAAAACGCATAGATCGATGTTTGCTAAATAGCGGTCCCCAATGCTACAGTAATAATAAGAAAATGAGTTTTATATTGTTGAACTTAAAACTGCAGGTTGTTTTATATAGTTTACACATCTTTAAGCTCTTGTATAAAATGCGCTTGCAAGTCTACATTTGTTCTTATATTTTAGAAAATACAAAACGTGCTGGCGAAGGCTTGGGACAAGGAAGGTTCACCTTTTCGTGGAACGCAGTACGATCCAACAAAAATAAAACTACAGGGGCCTGGCCTTCATAGTGAAACATGATACTGGGGAAATGAAGTATGAGGAGCAACTTCTGTAACTGGCCACTATATTGTATGATTTGCATGCGTAAAACCATGCTAAAGTGATCCACATAACGTTTTGGTTGTACTAAGTGATAATAATAATATTGATCATATATAATATATATTTTGTATAGCCACATTAGTCTATTTAGTTTATCGGTGAATGAATTTGCGAAATACTAGTACCACTTAAAACTTTGCTTTAAGAGTTTGACTATGGTCTCTTAAGTTGCAGACCATTCAAACCTGCACAAACTCTTATCGGGTAGGGTAGTGAAAGTGATTCTTGAATTCTGTTATGAGACAGTCATTTTGAAATGTGACATATATCAACAATGAACCACACTAATGAAGATATTTCTATGACAATGTGGACAAGTTAAGTGGTAGCTTTTTTGTTGTTCAAACCTTCATGTTCGGTTTGTAGGGAAAAGATTGATATATGATATATGCAGACAGTTTATGCGTCAGCTAAAGTACCACTTAACGAAAAATTGGACTGGATGGATATGTAGTGATTATCCCTGCAGATCTAACTAGCAGACTTGATCCTCTAGACTCAGATCACCCCTTCAAAATGCTCTCATTTAGTCACAGTTTCGTAACCTCTGCCAGATAAGTACCGCTCATGCACGTGAGCTGTCCTTACAAAAGTTTGAGAGGGAATGCAGGTGTCTCATGTTCATCACTGATTGGTGGACATGGGGATAACGAGACCTGTGACACACATGGGCTGCAGTAGCCCAAGGAACGTTTGGCATATAAACCTATTTTAGTCACTGACAACTAAGGAGATTCAGCTTCACATGTTGCTCACTTTCCTTTTAGATCGGACCAAATCAGAAGTTCCGTCTAGATATCCAATCACCATTTAAACGTCCATAAGAAAATAAGACAAGAGTCCATTGGAAAGCTCCATTAATGTTGTCACAAGCTATTTCATGAATCGTATGTTCATTCACTCGATACACCATCATTATTATTTTATCTTGTTTTATTTTTACCTTCATGTGTCCGATTATTTTTCACCAACTACTCGCTATCGCCTGAAATCCCAATCTCTGTACTGTTCATCCTTGAACAGTTGTTATCAGAAGGCCAGCCTTCACTATGCTATCTGATACGGCTAATTTAACGCGTGTATCGTTAGGTCTTGCTGCTTACGACTTTTTCACATTGGTGTAAATCAGAAAACACTCAACTTTAACCAGAGATATGAAAATCTTGCTGCATCTCAGAGGCCCTCATACAAGATCATGGAGAAGCGATTCGAATGAGCTCCTCATCTGACAGCTTAAACAGCACGTTCCACGTGCGCTTATCCAGAGGTCTAGTGACATCTGTGTCCGTTAAACACTAAACCCAAAGCTGCATTACTTGCTAGATCCCCGTTAGCATTTGCTTTCTGTTGTTATTCATGTTCTTTTGAGCCAGCTTACATTAGAGTAAAAAGCGACTCGTCAGAAAGGTGATCTCTTTACCTTAATTCATCTGACACAGATGCATTTCAGGATGAGTCCTAATATCTTGCCTTATTCTGAGTCAGATTTCCCTAGAGAATTGGATGAAAATTACAATTGTCCTTCTGAAGAGGTTGAAGTAGGCATATCGAATGCCCCTGCGACAGCCAAATAGCAAGTTTGGATAGATGCAACGTTAGGTTCGGATCATTCAAAGACCATAGATAAACACTAGCTGAACCCAATAGACATCATTCATATGGCGAAGAAAGCCTTCTAGAAAAATGTTCCACTGGAAAGCAGTATGCTTCTGCGAGTTCCTGGCGACTTCTTCATATCCATCCACCTAGTCAGGCAGATAGTGAATATTTGCGCGAGACTTACGCGTAAAATAAATCATCACTTGTGTAGGAACTGTTAAACGCGACAGATAGATGGATTGTTTGATAGACAGCCAATCAATATAATATGATCTTCTTATCGCGATTATTGGTTAATTTAATGTAAATCACACCACATGATGAGACTCTGAGTGTTCTTTGCTTTCTGTCAATTTATTTGTGTGTACATGTAATTAATTAACTGTTCATTTTGTCCGTTCCCTCAATAATACTTTCCGGTATTTGTTTTTGTCTTTTCTTGAGTGACAATGGGTTTATATATTTTTCTTGGTGTAATTGTTTGATTTATTTTATGTTTTAGAAACAGATAAAGTTTAAGTTGTCACTGTGTTTTTAACTATAGTTAGGCCAAGACTCTGTGTTGTCAGTACTGGCGGAAGGACTAAATATGTAGTCAAAATTAATTCTACAAAGTTTCGAACAGTATCATGGCAGAGGAAAAATATGAAACTATGCCGACGTTAACTTCACAGTCATAAAAGAGTAGTGAGACTCATGCCCCGAGAAGCAACGAGTATAAATCAAACTATAGGGTAGAGTTGGAGCTAGAGAAAATGCGTATAGTCCAAATAGAGAATGGAATTGAATTGGAAAGATTACGGCAAACTAATCGTGAATTTTCTCATCATAATAAGTTGCATTACAAGCCTTCTACCTCTCATACAGTTGCTATATCTCCTAAAAATGAGTTCGCCAGAGCCATATCCAAGTTTCTGGACATGCCTAAAAGAGAGATTACTAAGTTTGACGGTAATCCTGTAATATTTTGGAATTTTGTTAAGAATTTTGAAGACTTGGTGGATAATGATGCTATTGGATATCGAACTAAGCTAAATTACTTAATTCATTATTGTAAGGCGGAAGGAAAAGCTGTAATCAAACAGTGTGTTTTTTTAAAACCAGAAGAAGGTTATTATAAAGCCCTAGAACTGTTAGAAGAAGCGTTTGGGCAAAGGCATGTTGTGACCTGGACTTTCATAGAGAAACTGCTGGAATTTCCGAGTGTCAAAAACAACGATGCAGCATTATTAAGAAAGTCATCACACGAGTTGCAAGCCCGCGAACTGACATTCAAGCAGATGAACTATGCTTCAGACTTGAATTCTGTTAAAACTAATGAACAACTAGTTCTAAAACTCCCTGTCCATTCACAGAAAGAATGCCTAAAGGTCGTTTGTAACGTCATAAAGAGCGGTCGCGAACCATCATTTGTCGACTTATGCTTGTTTGTTAAGGAGCAGTCAGATATGGCTTACACCAGGTATGGGCTGCTAATCAATGGTCATTCCACGGGAAAAAACAGTGAATCATCCCTACGAAGAAAAAATTTAATTCAAAACACCGAGAGATTTTAAACGGCTCCCAGAGAATAATGTCAAAAAACCGAATAATGATCCTAAGAATGAGTCACATTTATTTATCCCACGCTGTATATTATGATCGGGAGGATATTTCCTAGACCAGTGTTTGGAGTTTGAGATAAAGACCTTGATGTACGTCTGGCATTTGTTTCCAAGAGAAAACTATGCAACGTCTGTTTCAAAGCAAATCATATAGCAAAGAATTGTCGTTCTCCAAGGTCCTGTACAGTTGAAGGTTATGGTTGGAGACACCACACATTGCTGCACAGAAGCCAGGGATTATCTGACGATATAAAAAATGATGTGCATATCAACGCTCAACAGTGTAATGATATGACTTTGCACAAGACTCCGACAAGTGAGACAGTATTCGCTATAGTGCCCATTTTAGCCAGATATAATGGTAATTAATATCAGCAAAAAGTCTGAGCATTGTGGATTAGATCAAATAAAGTGTAGTTATATTTTTTAATAGTTTACACGCAATGATAAGTTTTGTTATTGGTAATTTTGCTCGAAATATTACCAATAACAAAACTTATCATTGTGTGTAAACTATTAAAATATAATTATACTTTATGTAATGGTAATGTTGTTCAAACCTGTGCGTTTTTGGATAACAGTTCAGACGCAACACTGATCACAGAAGATCTAGCAAGAGAATTAGGTTTAGTAGGAGCAACTAAGACAGTCTCCCCTAAGACGCTTGGTTCACAAGCCACTTTATCTTGCAAACAGGTACAACTAGAAGTCTCTCCGTTGGATTCGTCGCTTTAAGTCACTGTTTCCAAATTATGGACAGTACAGAGGTTGCCACAGTTAAAAAGAGTTGTGCCAACAGCAGATCAGATAGCCTCATGGAGTCACCTAGATGGAATAGATTTACCACAGGCTAAGAATGAAGAAATTAAGATGCTCATTGGCTGCAACGTGCCGGAAGCTCGTATAACGATCGATAAAAAGTTTGGTGGAGCTAACGAACATAATGCCATAAAGATTCCTCTGGGGTGGACATTACTGGGACCATACAGGAAGACCCTTTGAGAAACTAGCATGGTCAACCATGCCTTAGCTACAGAAAAAGTTGAGGCTATGTTCGAACGGTTCTATCAGAATGAGTTTGACGATGTGAGTGTTCATGTGCTTATGTCTATTGAAGATCGCAATACTCCTAAGTATCATGTCAGAGTCCATACAGTTAGCTGACGGACATTACCAGATAAATTGTGTCATCTCGAGAAACCTGCTTTGGTGATTTGAAGACATGCTACGAATGTTGTTCCCGCGGTTTGCTTACTGTTTGCTGGCCATGCAACCGACTAAGAAAGGAATGTGTTCAGTCGATGACGCCGTCGGATGAATGATAAACTGTGCTGGGTTAGCACTGGTTGTCCAATCACAATTGGCTGGGAGGATTCCCGGGGATTATGCAACTCAATGTCTGGGGACGTCACATATGTCTCGGTCAAATCAACTGGGGACATATTGCAATATCATCTTATCTTCTCTTTCTGAATAATGAGAGGACGCTGGGTAAAGAATGGAATGCATTATGTGATAGTATCTATTTTCGAACTCGTGAATTTAAAACAAGAACAACCAGAAGGACTCTTTTATCATACTTGGCTTCGATATTCGACCCAGTTGGAATTATAGCACCGATATTGCTGTCTGCTAAGTTAACTTTACAAGATACATGTAGAAGGCGATTAGAATGGGATGCAGACCTACCTGAAGACTGTCTAGCCGCCCCGAATAGATGGTATAAGAATATTAATTATTTGCATAAAATTCGTATTCCACGATGTATAATGCCCATTTCTTGTGAAATGTTGAGCATTCGGCTTCATTGTTTCTCAGACGCTTCAGAATTCACATACGGTGCTGTAGTATAGATATATATCCGTATAGATGTTTCCCGCCAAGTTCATTGTTCTTTACTGCTGGCAAAATCTAGAGTCGCACCACTGAAATCTATTACTCTACCTAGACTAGAGTTAGTAGCTGCTGTATCATGTCTCAAGATTGGCAAACATCTGCAACAACAGCTTCGTGTACTTACTTCGTCTACGACTTACTGGACGGATTCATTAATTGTGCTTCATTCGATAAGATTTGTAAGCAACAGGCTCTCAGTTATCTATGAGTTATCCACACCATATCAGTGGAGACGCGTCAGTAGTAAACAGAATCCTGCTGATTACGCCTCACGTGAACTTTCGTTAGATAATGATGTAAAGATTAACGAGTGGCTTTATGGACCACAATTCCTAAGGGACAGGGAAGAGAATTGGTCTTATATGGATGAAGATGAAAGTGTTATCAGCAATGATGTGTTAGTGGAAGAAACCTGTGGGTCACATACACTACAGGAACAGGGTCAAATACTAGATATATTCAAAGCATTCACTTCATAATTTAAGATGGTAAGAGTTTTCGCCTTATAATCAGCATTTTATGTGCACTTTGAAAATGCGAAAGAGCGGAAAACCGTCCATCGCTGGAGGATATCAACAAAACCAAGCTGCATATACTTGAGTTAGTGCAGAGCGCTACATCTCCCGACACGATTGAGGTATTGAGGTCTGCAGGGAGTGATTGTAGAGACATTGTTAACAGCTATGAAGTTGGAAAGGTCGGCATGAGCAACGAGTTCCTTCGTCATATTCGATCTTCCTACAAAGCCACGAAAAGTGGCACTGTCCGCGGATCTACGATAAAGAAACTCGATCCATTTGTGGTAGACGACATCATATATTACCTAGTAAGCACGTTGTCACTGATATGATAGTGATGCATTGCCATCTTCAGAATGCTCATGCAGGTACTATGCATGTCCTAAATAGTCTTCCAGAAGAATTCTGCATTCCTAAAGGTTATTCTACAGTTAGGAGAGTATTGAGGCAAGAGACTTAGATAATGGCTCCATTACCAGATTGCCGGTTAAAAGCTCATGTACCATCGTTCACTTCTGTTGGTGTGAACTATTTTGGACCATTTTTTACGAAGAGAGGAAGAGTTGTTAGAAAACGTTACGGTTGTCTGTTTACGTGCTTATCGATAAGAGCGGTTCATATCGAAATGGCACATACCTCAGACACCGACTCCTTTCTGTGCGCATCCTCTAGGTTTGCTGCAAGAAGAGGATACCCGGAGCGCATATTTAGTGACAACGGTTCTAACTTCAAGGGGGCTGATGCTAGTTTGAAGCAAATTATTAGAAGTTGGGATAAGACTAAGATAGCAAATAATCTTCTGGAAAAAGGATGTGAATGGGATTTCAATCCACCTAGTACCAGTCATCGTGGAGGTGTATGGGAGCGCGTTATTAGATCCGTTAGAAAGATCTTACGGACGCTACTGTTTCAGAAAGTGCTGACAGACGAAACACTGGAAACATTCTTGGTGGAGTCTGAAGGAATTTTGAACAGTCGACTGTTGGTAAGGTTCACAGGTTACGGCGATGAACTAAGTGTACTGACTCCGAATAAATTATTGTTACTTCATAAACAATTGATGTTTGACGGAATAGAAGCTAGTAGAACGTCACTGTATAATAAAAGATGGGAGGAAGGACAACATTTGACTGATTTGTTCTGGCATAGATGGCTAAGTGAATATCTTCCGATGCTGCAAACAAGGTCTAAATGGTTGGATATAAAGTGTAAACTACAACCTGGTGATCTCGTCCTAGTTAACAGTCTCTGGCCCAAAGCTACAGTTAAGCAGGTGTACTATGACCAAAGTGGACGCGTCAGGACGGTGCGTTTGAAAACTGCAACTGAAGAAGTTAAACGAAATATCAGAAGCATATGTTTGTTGGAAGAAGCAGACAACTTGAAGGTTCCAGATACGAGAAGTCAACGTGGTGGTCGTCCGCGGGGAATGTTAATCGCGACAGATAGATGGATTGTTTGATAGACAGCCAATCAATATAATATGATCTTCTTATCGCGATTATTGGTTAATTTAATGTAACTCACACCACATGATGAGACTCTGAGTGTTCTTTGTTTTCTGTCAATTTATTTGTGTGTACATGTAATCAATTAACTGTTCATTTTGTCCGTTCCCTCAATAATACTTTCCGGTATTTGTTTTTGTCTTTTCTTGAGTGACAATGGGTTTATATATTTTTCTTGGTGTAATTAATTGTCTGATTTATTTTATGTTTTAGAAACAGAAGAAGTTTAAGTTGTCACTGTGTTTTTAACTATAGTTAGGTCAAGACTCTGAGTTGTCAGTACTGGCGGAAGGACTGGATTTGTAGGCAAAATTAATCCTACAGGGAGCGTAAAGCCTTTTAGTCAAAACCTGAGTATTACTTGGAAGCAGCAGATGCCTCTATCACAACTACTAACACAAAAGGCATGGAAAGAGACAGACGGTCAATGAGGCAAATGGTAGTCTCATTTATACGCTCGTAACACATCTGGAAAAAATGAGGGACTGTTGTGTGGTGCGACTGTCAGTTAGGGGTTTCGGGAAATGTGTAATTGAATCTCACATTATGTTTGGCTCATTGCTAAATATGCGAATATATACATATACGGAACTGACCCGACTGTCTGGGGACGATGAAAATATTGTCTACCTGTTGGCGGTTACTGTCGTACTTCGTAGACCCCTTAAGACGCACTCAAGATACGTTCACGAAGAGCAGGACGGGTTCCTTTAAGGTATTCTGTACATAGATGATGTGTTTACTCTTCATCAGTTGCTAGAACACCATGACATTTATCGAAAAGCAACAATACCTTTATTTCTTAATGTAAGGGTTGCCTTCGATTCATGGTTGAGAACTTTTATTTTGATGACACAAGTTTGTTTACGACGTAGATTGTCTTTCAATAAGTGATGTCATCTCCAGAAACCTGCTTTGGTGATTTGAAGACATGCTACGAATGTTGTTCCCGCGGTCTGCTTACTGTTTGCCAGCCTTGCAAATGACTAAGAAAATATATGTGGTCAGGCGATGATGCCGTCAGATGAATGATAGGCTGTGGTGAGTTAGCACTGGTTGTCCAATCACAATTGGCTGGGCGGACTCCAGGAGATTATGCAAGTCAGTGTCTGGGGACGTCACATATGTCTCGGTCAAATCAACTGGAAGCATGTTCTAATATCATCTTTTCTTCTCTTTCTGAAAGTTGAATGCATTGACGATCGCCCCTTAGTGGTGTTGAATGTACTTTCAAGTTTCTTTTCTTTTTCCTCAAATAATATGGTTCTTTTCTGTCTGTTTCCCATTATCTGTCTGACACACCTATTGGTGCTCATATTTTGCCAAGTGTGTTTCAAAGAATTGCTAGTTATCTCTTTTTGACCATCTCACACTATATCAAACTGCTTTCTAGTTCTTGATTTGACCATTACCATCTAATTGCCACTTAAGTTGAATTACATTTCCCTCAACGAAGAATGTTTTCGTTTGGTTAACGTATCTGCTTAGTATTTAAAACAATTAGTCCCTTTGATAAATTTGAATAAGGCATTAAGAAGACAAATCACTGTTCACAGTAAAGAAAGACCACATCTCGAAAAGACAACTCCTGTACCAAAGAAACCTATCTTTATTAACCTACCATTCAAGGGCGATCAGATTATGCATTTGACAGCTCAAAGACTTCGGTCGGCCACCAAACGCACATACTACGCCGAATCTCCTTTTCTCACTTGCCGAACATTTTCGATCCCTGTACCTACGATTAAAGGATGAAATTCTGTGGACTCTACTTCAGACTGTATCTACAAGTTCACCTGCAGCTGCGGTGACACCTATATAGGTAGAACCAACAGAATGTTCCAATGTCGTCGAAAAGAACATGTTCCAAAATGGCTACTAAATCATATAGAAAATCCCAATGCGATTAATCTGAATAGAAATCCAGCGTCATCATCCATTGCAAAACACTAATTAATGTCAGGTCACAAAATCAATATTAATGACTGTTTCACAATTATTTCACATAACTCTAATTCAAGGTTATTGAAGGTGATGGAAGCACTTTGGATTAATCACGCATAGCCTAAACTGTATGTACAAAAAACAATAGGCTTCAATCTTCGCCTACCATGGACTACATGACCTATTTAAATATGATTGGTCATTAGTATGTACTTTTGTTTCTTATTTAACTGAATAATTGTCATGATCTTTATAATTGTGAACCATGTTAGTTGTAAAGCGGTTGTAAAGAAAATACGAAATGATATCATCTCGCGAAATTTGTCTTCTTAATACTTAGTATTTATCACATGACTTCAAGCCATCGTATATCGAGTTAAGAGAAATAATGCAATAAATTTACAACTCACGAAAATGCACAGGTGAGAGAATGATTAAACAGACATTTTCCGCCCCACACCAACAAGGTTTTCGTCTGACCACCACTAACTCTTTAAATATGCTGCTGTTAACATCGCTCGTAGCAAAATAGTGGTGACTCGGCACTCATAACACATGTCCTGTTTACTTCAATTAGTGGATATTCGCAACCTCATATTGTTGTCCACAATCTCTACATATGCCTTAATTTCTAAACTTATTATTGCTTATTTCGTTGCTATACCTTGAGTCGAGGTATTAAACGAAGGCGTCCGTCTACAGAAATCTGTAGCTAGATCCCTTTTTTAAACTTTTGGCAACTACATCCCGTAAAGGAGGACGGAGCGGTCGGCTGAACATCATACACGTGTTGTTCGACAAGTTAGCTGGATTTCACACCTTTTCAAGGATGATGCAAGTTTGCATGTCTGTCTGTTTTCGACATAGAACACTGCACATATATGCGGAAGTTCAAGTCGCCACACTCCCTCTTTGTAGCACACAAAGCAGGAGAAGAAAGTACAAGAAAAGCATAATAGAGACAGTAAGCAGAGGTGTCAGACAAAGGAAGAGTAATAACGAAGAACAAAACAGTTTCATTGGAAATCATAAGTCACAAGGAATGGATGCATCTCCGCCAGCCATTGAGAATGACTTTGAGCCATGTCACCAATTGTTTCCAGCCATTGGTTTTTACCGTCCCGAGGACCCCAACCAGTGAGAAAGTCTACACCTTCCTACGTCACTGGCTTAGACTAACTGTTGTAGATTTCATTGACTGGTGAGGCCATGTTTTGGTTTGACCGCCGCTAGCTCTTTTCCAACCTGACCCTATATCAACTAACATTGGGCGTCGAGGAAGGCGATGACTAGGCATACGTTACACACGTCCTAACCATCTCAGTCTATGTAACTTCACAACCTCGTCGATTGATTTCCCTGCTTACCTAGAACTCGATGCCTAACCTTAATAGTGCTCATCTTATTATACCACTTCACACGGGAAATAGAACGCAGGTACCTATGATCAAAGACAGCTAATCTTTTCATGTCTTCCACTCTCAATGGCCAGGTCTCACAGATGGCCATAAAGGAGGACGGAGCGGACCGATGAGCAGTTCACCCGCCCTTTTTGGTTGATAGTCGGATATCACGTCTACGCCAGAGACGGCGTAAACTGGCATATGCGAAACGAGCCCCCTGTATCCGTGCTGAGATTTCGTCAGAGATCAACCCGCTGGCGTTGGCTGATGGTACTTCCCAAATAAGTGAAGCGGTCAACGTGCTCTAACACTTCACTCCATATTTCTAAACTAGGAGTCAATGTAGTCTAGTTCTGTAACATCATCTTACATTTGGAGGGAGCGAATCGCATGCCAAACATTCGTAGATTGCAGCTCAAGGTGTTCAGAAGACTCTGCATTTTGTCAGCGTCCTCGCCTAGCAGGAAGGACTATATCGTCTGAATATTCTAAGTCAACGAGATTATTCCCTGGTAGCAAGTCAATCCCTGAGTCGCTGAAGTGAGTTAGAGTTAAGTCCATTAGTACATCTATGACGAAATTGAACAGACATGGGGATAGTGTGCATCCCTGACGGACACCACTAGTCGTAAGCCCTCACCTGGCTGCATGAGTACCAGTAGAGTGCCTTAATCAGTGCAATGTATTTTCTCAGCATTCCCTTTACAGCCAAGCATCGCCAGAGAACCTGTCGGTCGACAGAATCGCAGGCCGCCTTTAGGTCAAGAAATACAATGATTGTTGGACGCCAGTAGGAATACCTATGTTCTAGAACAAGTTTGCAGGAATCATACAAGGCTTTATTATCCGTGCTGAGATTACTTTAATACTTTTTTTATAACTGCATTTCGCAATCATCGAATTCCAGGAAATTAGAGAACAACACAGAGGACAGAAGGCAGGAATTCGTATTTGGCAGAATTATTTGTATTGTATTATTATGAGGAATATTAACAAACAATGAGTATTCAAACAATACAGTAATAGAGACTGTTAATCACGATAACTACATTAGCGACTAGTCCATTAGAGTTGGTGCAACTTCCTAAATGAGTTGGTAAGTATCAACATACTGAGTCATTATACAATCTGTCTTCAGACTAGGAGTCGATGTGGACCAATCTTGCAGTCTTATCTTGCATTTGACTAGCAGATGACATGTTTGTCTGTCTAGATTCAACATAGAACTTGGCACTGAAGTGCGGCAGTTCGAGTTGCCACGTTCCAAATAGCACACAAAGGTAGACAAGAAGATGAGTAAAGAGAATCAATAGAGTTTGACAAGCATAAGAGCGAAACAGAATGGGTAATGGTAGAAAGAAATATGAGAGATTACAGAAACTGAATACATCTGCGCCATTGACAACGATTTTGAGCCATGTCACCTATTGTTTCCAAACATTGATTCCTGGAGTCCCGAGGGCCCCAACCCGGAAGTCTGCATCTCCCTACCTGACTCAGTTTAACTGTCAAGGATTTCATGGATTGATGACATGTTTTTGTTTGACCACCACTGGTTCTTTTCCAACCTACACCTATATCAGCTAGCAAAGCCCGTCGGGGGAGGCGATGGTTAGGCATGTGCAGCACGTGATCTAGCCATCTCAATCTATGTAACTTTATAGCCTCGTCGATTGATCTTCCCTCTTTCCCCAACAGATGACATGACCTTATTTTGAGCCACTTTTCTATTTATGCCTGTCTGAATTTATAAGCTCGTAACAGAATTACTGTTAAATGTTATTTATTACTGAACTAGCTCTAGGCAGATCTACAACAACTAATCAGTCGCCACAAATAATGTCATTGGAGGATTTATCGAATTTACTAGGGATGCTGCAGGTTGAAAGTTGTGTCCAGTGAAGCAATTTCTGATAAAATATCTACTAGGTCATCTATAAGTATTCCCCGTTATGTCAAACAGTTTTTACGAGTCGAAAACCAGTAGTTATTAAGACCATAACGCTGTTATTTTTAAGTTAATCAGTACAATGTTGTTTATTTCCCTGACGAGTTTGTCGAACATCACGTTGTTACAGTTCGTCCTATTATTCCTGAGGTCTCTAAAAATTAAATTTTTATGCATGCCTACCTATCACTCGTGGCCTATTGTTTGTAGAAGTTCACATGTCTCAGACTTAAAAATATAGCATAACTACAAATTTAATCATTAGATAGACCGGGATTATCAGGCGATATTATAATTTGCTGATGCCCCACGCAGTAGTATTGTCGGTCAAAAGTTTTAATTGCTTATACAAGAGATAAATAGCACAATCCTCTCTTTGACTAGATACTAGACATGTACACTGAAGACCTATACATGCATTGGAGAATTAAAACAGTGACGGAGTTTAAAATAAGTTTGTGTATATGCAGATTATTTACTTTCAAACATAAACTGAAAAATTATTAAATACATATTAAGAAGTGTTATCGTGATTATTATGTGACGTATAAGGTAAAATGCAATTAAGGAAATCGTAGAAGAAAAGACCGAAAATATTTAGTAACCAATCACATTAGCAACTTCTTATTCATTGTGATCACGTACTGCATCCGATGTCAGAAAAATGCTTGTAGAATCTGGTACGTCAGTAACCTGCGTGTTGGGACGTGATTTCGGCTTCTTCGGATGTCTTGACCTACTTTTGGTTTTGCACAAAGGGCATATTGGAGCATTTCGGTGGATTAACTGCTGGCATGCTTGACATGTTTTCATTGGTGGGCATTGTGCAATCAGCTGAGATTCATTTGGATGGAGTAGTGACTGGCTTAAATCTACACTAACTGATCTCATTTGGTTTTGAATGGATGTTGATGGAGACTCTGAACTAATCTGGTCCAAATTACAGTCAGATACACCTGCATGACTGCGGAAATTAACCTGAAAAGGTTCATTGTTAGACAACGGAAGGTTGCTACTGTGCACGCCACGTTCGCACTTCCCTCTTTCTTCGTTATAAAATGAGTCAGCATCACACCTTTGATTGTCTAGAAGGAAAGCAAAATAGTAGTCATTTGATTGTAAAACAATACGCTAAGTGTCTTTTAAGGATAGTCGAACTTTGTAATCTATATCTCTGTAAACATCGTGGGTCGGTTCAGATATACTACCTGGTGTTTAGGACATATTCTATCTGAAACAGTGACATCAACTGAGATAGATTTAGTTTGAAAAAGAGATATTAGTAGCCAGATGATAAATGAAATCAACCTATGAAAGTCTCTGATTATTGGTTTGAGTCGTCTGTGTAGGTGCAGACATCTAGTTAGAGTCTTCAATGTGGCAGTCAGCGGTGTGCTATTCTTGGAAAAACGGCTTAAAAAAGTAAAGATGTACTCACCCTACATTATATTCTAATTTATGAACACTAGTCTACATCTTAATATTGCGTGTAAAATTCATTTTCATATTTGACTTGTATGCCTGAAATGAAGCAGTTATACACTTTCTAAAATACAGAGAAAATATTAGGTTAGACACTATTGCCAAGCGAAAACAACCGCATCCTACTGAATTTAAATAGTCCTAGTCAACAGTTTTATCAAAGTCAAATGAGACAGAGTCTAAAACCTGTCTGGTAAATTACCGAATCTAAGCAAGGCAATGAGAAACGCCAATATTCAACAATTACGTCTTAGAGATCGTCAAGAATACAAAAGAAAACGGGTACTGATTACGTGCATGGTAACTGCAACACCAGTTCGAAAGAATTAAATCTAATAGTGTTGTTGTGAAGGAAGAAGACATTATGTCACAACTTCGTATCGTACTACACGAACGCTAAATGTGCAGAATACAACACAGTGATTATAAAGTCAGGTATTTAAGCCAAACTAGTTGGTCAGAGTTATCATATAGTAGAAAACTGCGTAGGTAATTAGACTTTGGAAATGTGGTTTAAACACCTGACTTTCACGCAGTTGGTTACAGGTTTAAGTTTCGCTGATTTCGACCTCGTCAAATGACTGGTATCACTAGCTTCCACACAATAAGTGTGGCTCACAACCTGGTACATTATAAATTTATTTCAAGCAAATGAATTCTGACTAAGGTAATTTGGCTAAAGGAATACAGTTTCAACAAAATATATATTGGCATACATCAAGCTGGGAGAAATTAACAGTTTGAAACATCAACATTAGCGAGGCGAAATTTATTTTGAGACATTTGTCCATTAAAATCAGTGCGTGTAAGAATAATGACACAACACCAATAAGTAATAGGAGACAGATCTATGCAAACAACTTGAAACTATGACTACCTTCTTACGATACTGGCATATAAGTTGTTACTATAACATTACTCAGTGACTGATGCTCCGTCAAAAAGATAAATCCGATATACGACTCTAGGCTTCTTTCGATAGATTTCTCTCCTAAATGCATATGAATAGCCGTAGATCAGGGAGTAGAAAGGAAGATACGATGTGTAATATAATGTATAAGCGTGACAATGATGTGATGTAACAGATTTAATTAGTCACCATTACGTTAAGCACTTTAAGATTTGTTTGCAAAAGACTGATTGTTAAATAACCTAAGAAACGCAATTGCTATGCGTTTTGCGCCACGGCCACCTGTCTACCAACATATTTTGATGGCTTAATACGTTGAATTTGATTATAAACAATTCCTTCAACTATTAGTCAAGTGGTTCTTAATAATACAGAAAATCAAGGTTCAGTTCAATTTATCAGGGAATTTTAAACACCCAGTCAAGTGGTCAAATCTGAAATGTATACATACCATTTTCAGTGTGATAACCCACTAATAAACTTCTTGACTATGACTAAAATATTTACATGAACTCATTGACGAGAAAAGGTAATGTAACAAATAGTTTACCATTTCTAGTAGTTCCTGCTCCCATGGTGAATGGAGTAAAAATGGCTGTCACTGGTATCTCACTAGGATGAATTTGTGTTTCATGGTTGTTACATGAGTCCCACTTTGAAGTCTGCACTTCCTTGGAACCTTTGCTATTTGTCTTCGTTTCGGACTTCTGTAGTAACTTGGTCTTGCTTTGAATCATCTCATTTGGTTTAGGCTGATTTTCACGTTCACTAATTGAAATAGACTGCTTTTGATCCAAATAACTTCCACGTAAATCAACACTTGACACGTTTATTTCATTTCCTGTAGTTCCGGTAAGATTCCTGAAAATCCCAAATGAATCAGGACTGAAAGGAGACATCGTACGCAATAAAATACCTGTTATGTGTTAGGTCATGTGACTAAACGCTTTGCAAATATCTAGCTCTACGGAGACATTGATAACTAGACATACAAGTTGACGTACCTTCTCAACTCGAGGACTAGGCTTCGAAGACGTAGAGCAAGACTGGCCGCTCTGAGGCGTCATAAATTGGACTTTGTAGGGCCAAACTCACCTCGCCGGTGGTGGTCCAAGTTGGCACACGACAGCGTACTTTTCACTTCACTATTAGAAACTTCATCTCTCTCGCTTTTACTGGCATTTACATAACTACCGGGATAAGTGAAATTTTTTTACTTCTAACGGTTTAATTGTGAGAGTGAGTTACTTTAGTGGATCCTTACAAACTCTTAAAAATACTATGCTTTGGACGATGTAAATAAAATACCATACAAACTATAGCCAGTTTATGTGAATGGGTTAAGTTCGATTTGGTATCGCACAGAGAAAGGATATCTATCAGTAACAGAGCAAAATGACTCACATCTTTTAGAGTTCCACTGGCGGGGAGGCAACAAAACAATTTACGAGAGTGATCGATCCCGATACTAGTCGATAACGGTTATGATAGGTCGTTGTTTCCCCAAATTACCTTAGGTTTGTTGGGTGAGTGCTAGTAAACTGCTTATAGACACTTCCCTCTAACAGACAATTAGAAAGAGTTACATCTAATGAATCGAAGGCAGTCCTAATATCAAGAAATTCAGGGATTATTGTGTTCTAATAACAGATGAAATGTAGACTTGCCTTCGAAACTCTACCAGTTGCTTCGACAACTGAAATTTAATGCGTTTCACAGATTCTATGAGGTAAGGCAGCAACCAGTGACAAGTAAAACATTTTCATCACTTCACAACGATGGGACACTTATTCACCTAGACCTTCCAAGCAATCGAGTCAGTTCCCTGACTGCAGTTTTGTATATGGTCGCGTATTTAGCAATGAACCAAGCGTAATTCGAGATTCAATTAAACTATTTTGCCGCTTGAAGGTTGACAGAGAGTGATACTAAGTGTTTGATAGTTGAAAGTGTACGTCAATGAATCACAACTGCACACTTTCACATGCCCGAAACCTCCTACTTGATAGTCTCAACAAATAGCAGTTACACCCCAAATAACTTAACTATTGGAACAAGACAATACCAACTTGAAACATTCAATCACAAACTAAACTATGATTCAGTAAACCCTATGTTTTAAAAGACATCACATTTGATGGTCTATAATCAAATGTGACTTGTAACGCTATCCGATCTTCCTGATTTTGAAAAATTATGGCTAAAAGACGTTAGGATTCTCTTTGTATTTAAGGAAGTGTGCAGAAGTAAGAAAGGCACGGAAATTTCATCCCACATATAATTACCTTGATTGCTAAATACTGTTCTTTTAATCCAGGCATGGAAAAGTTAGTGGACAGAGAGGCGTGCTTAAGTCCGCTATCTTGCTGTTAATCAACACACCAAGACAATTACTACATATCCCAAATCAACTGGATATATCACAAAGTGACTGACTGGTTTCAACGTAGAACTTTGCACAGATATGTAGCAGTTCGAGTGGCTCACTCCATGTAGTTTATAAAGAAAGAGAACAAAGTAAACAGAGAATTAAAGGAGAGATAGTAAACAGAATTCTGAAAGAGAATAGTAATATGGAAGGACAACATAGTTTTATTGAGTATGGCAAATTACAAGAGTGAGTGCATCTGCGCCATCATCGAGAACGATTTTGAGCCATATCTCAGATTGTCTCCAGCTGGCGATAGTTCTTACCAACCCGAGGACCCCAACCAGGAAGTCTACACCTTCCTACGTGGCTTAAAATAACCGTTGTGAATTTCATTGACTGATGAAGCCATGTGTTAGTCCGACCACCACTGGCTCTTTTCCAACCTGACCCTATGTCAGCTAACATTGCCCGTCGAGGAAGGCAATGGCTAGGTATACGTAACACATGTTCTAACCATCTCACAAACTCGTTGATTGATTTCCCCCCACTCAAGGCCTGAATTCAATATTACTGAATCTATTATACCACTTAACAGGTGCATAGGACGCAAATACCTATGACCAAAGAGAACTAACATTTTCACTTCTTCCACTTTCAATAGTCACATCTCACAGCTATAAAGAAGAACGGAGAGAACTGTTGAGCAGTAAACACGCCCTTTGGTCTACAGTCGGATATGATGTCCACGCCAGAGATGGAGGAAGTTAGCATACGCCAAACGAGCCTTCTTTATCCGTGCAGCAGTTTGTTTACTGCACAGCGTTTCTAATTTTTTGTTCGAAATTATACCGATTGTAACTAGATATCTTTGAAACCTGATTTTTGCTGTTCATATTCTGAGGATATGTGCAATAAGAATGATTTAATACCTGTTCTACACGTCTGGAAAACTCTCACCCTTACGATGAATGGAAAGAAAAACGAGGACCCCGAAAATCAAGTTTCGAAGTTCTGCCGTTACAACTAATATAATTATGAATAACTGTGTAGGAAACGTCAACTGATAAGCAATGCTTTCACTGTGACATTTTCAGTTATGAAACTGATGTGGGATTGCACAAAATCACGTCTTACACATGTTAATCAATATATGTATCGCTTACAGGCCATAAGAGGAAAAAGTTAAGCTATATAATATCAATCCGAAGACTTACTTATAACTCCACAATGTCTCATTCGCTTTGTACTGATTTTGAAGAGGTAGTATCTGCAATCGTTTTCTATGGTTATTTACACTACTCAAAAGTTTGTCATATTCACTATATAGCTTCTGAGTGTGAGAAACATTTTTTTCTCGATCTGACCAGGCTTGACGCATTATTGTCCCCAACTGCAAAAAATTTGACGCAATAAACGTAATTTCATCCTAATATGTGATACTACAATTCTTGACCGGAAAGTAAAAAACTACTTAGCAGAACGATATAGCACCTTTGATAAGATACCACTTTCTAAAAGAAATAGATCCATCACTAGAATTAAGTGAGCGACGCCGGAACGGTGAAAAGAACCTTAAGACTAAGGGTTTTCGGGTTGTCCGAGTTCGCAGTTTAATGATCCCGAAACCTCTGTGGATGGGCGGGGAAAGCACCAGTCTGAATTAACAGTCTGCTACACAAACGCCCGCAGCCTGTTGAATAAAAGGACTGAGACATGGCTCACACCCGATGTCACTGACAACGAAGTTAACCTGCCAAACTTCGAAGTGCACAGGGTAGACCGACTAAACCGCAAAGGGGGGGCGTAGTCATCTACCTCAAGAAAGGCTTAACCGTGCGTAGTATCGAAGCACTCGCCCACGAAAGTGAGTCGTGCGAACTTCTACGCTGCAGACTTAAATGCATAGGCCAAGACATTGACCTCATTGCTGTGTACCGCAGTCCTGACTGCAGTGCAGACGACTTCCTAATAGAGAAGCTAGGCTCCTGGACTTCAAAATGTCGAAGTCTCGTAGTCGGTGACTTCAACGCCCCAACAGTTGACTGGTCGAGCCTAACAACTCCATCTTCAGTCAACTCCTTTGATCATAAACTGCTAGAATCTAGTATATCGCTAGCCCTAGTCCAACATATCATTAAGCCCACGCGCTATGACTCACAGCACTCCTCGTCAACTCTGGACCTAGTGTTCTCACACGGTGAGGATGTGGATCTCATACATCTTCCTCCGTTAGGAAGAAGTGACCATGCTGTGCTCACTTTCAAGTTCACAGCAACGGCAGCAAGGGCCAAAACCCCAGCTCGACCAAACGTTTGGAAAGCTGACATAAATGCGATCGTCTCAGCAGCCAACTCAGTAAACTGGTACATCAATCCAGAGTCCCAAGTAGAAGCCGCATGGAACCAATTTAAGCAACTTTACGCCCAAGTAACTGTACCTTTCATCCCTTGGTCTGTTCCAAAGGGTCGGAAACATTCCCCCCTTGGATAAACCGGGAGATTCGTAAGTTACTCAGACGTAAACGCAAATGTTGGAACCTGTTTGCAACACTTGAGACTTCTGAGACCAGGGAATTATATAATACTGCTAGAAATAAAGCTATCGCAGAAATCCGCCAATCAAGGATGAAGTTCGAGACACACCTGGCTCAAAATGCAAAGGCACAACCTAAGAAAATTTTCTCGTACTTGAATTTCAGGAATAAAACACCCAATGGTGTCCCAAACCTGATTATTGACAAAGATACAATCGAAGAAGATCAAGAAAAAGCAGAAGCAATGGCAAACTACTTCTCCCAAGTCTTCACTCAGGAGTCATCACTGCCTATAGGATCAGCTCTGGCTGCATCAGAAGAACATGGGATAGATTCCGTTGACATCGACCAAGGCATCGTGCTCAACTTCTTAATGAAACTAGATGCAGGAAAATCAATGGGTCCTGACAGTCTTCATCCAAGGCTTCTCAAGGAGCTATCAGCCCACATAGCCGGCCCCTTGACCACGATCTTCAAGCTATCTCTCCTAAATGGAGTGTTGCCACGTGATTGGAAAGACGCCATAGTAACCCCCATACACAAAGGAGGATCAAGACAAAGCCCTTCAAATTACAGGCCTATCAGTCTCACCAGCACTTTAATCAAGACACTGGAAAGAATTATCAAGAAAAGCATCATGGCTTATCTGGAAAATAGCAGCTTGTTATCTGGAGCACAGCATGGCTTCCGGAGGAACCTCTCATGCCTGTCAAATCTCCTGACTGCAAGAGAAAGCTGGGTCAAATCAAAGGACAACAGAAGACCCGTTGACGTCGTCTTCATAGACTTCAGTAAAGCCTTTGATAAAGTACCTCACAAAAGACTACTCATGAAATTGGAAAGTCTTGGTATCAAAGGCAGACTACTAGACTGGCTCAGGGAATTCCTCATAGATAGGAGGCAGAGGGTTAGGATCAACTCAAAACTCTCCTCCTGGACAGCAGTAAGTAGCGGAGTGCCACAAGGCACGGTTCTCGGTCCTCTCCTTTTTATTCTGTATATCAATGA
Organism: Trichobilharzia regenti; assembly: GCA_944472135.2. Classification (NCBI taxonomy): domain Eukaryota; kingdom Metazoa; phylum Platyhelminthes; class Trematoda; order Strigeidida; family Schistosomatidae; genus Trichobilharzia; species Trichobilharzia regenti. Next base: position 61,459,698 of record OX235270.1, read on the forward strand.
GTTACCTCTGCTCACCGACTCCCCTATGGTCCTATACGCAGATGACTTAAAAATTTGGAGAGAGCTGAAGGGCAACAGTGATACGTTCACGTTGCAAGAGGACCTCAACAAATTGTCGGAGTGGTCTGTTGAATGGATGCTCCCGATCAATGTGGCAAAATGTGCAACCATGCGCATTGGACAAGCAAGCACAAGCTCCTACGAACTAGAGGGAATAACACTTCCATCAGTTCAGACTCACTTGGACTTAGGTGTCATAGTTAGCCACGACTTAAAAACTACAGCACACTGTCGCGCGGTGGCTGCACGTAGTTTCAGGTCCTTATGGGCGATTCGCAGAGCCTTTACAAGAATTACCAGAGATATGTTCACCTCCTTATACACATCTCTGGTTAGGTCAAGACTGGAAAACTGCATCCAGGCCGCCAGTCCTTGTCTAAAAGGGGATTCACACATTCTAGAAAGTGTTCAAAGGAAGGCAACACGTATGGTTCACGGCATAGCTAACTTATCATACGAGGAAAGACTAGATAGTTTAAATCTCTTCTCACTGTCATACCGTAGGCAGAGAGGAGATTTAATCACAATGTTTAAAATTTTAAATAATGACTACGGACCTGACCTATTCTCTCTTTTCCTTCCCACCAGGTCGGAACACCTTAGAGGACATAGCAGGAAAGTTCAAAAGCCAAGGAGAAATCACATTGCTGTTGAGTACTGGTTCTCACATCGAGTCATAAACTCTTGGAACCGACTCCCAGAAGAAGTGGTGTCTGCAACCTCAACTGATTCGTTCAAGAAGGGTTTGGACAACCACAGAAATCTACTAGAAAAGGATTAACATAGGCTGCAAGCCTTCTATCCTCAACCAATAAATCTGAAATCTGAATCTAAAATCACAAAGTAATTTCGTCCTCATGCTCACAATTCAGACCGCAAAATAGGTCGATAATATAGTCTGCCAAAGCTTGACCATAAGTCTGTTCAAAGTAAGGCCTTCATTAGAGATAAGGCGCGTAACCTTGGAACGAAAATTTCCCGAAACACCACTAAGTGTTTGTGACTCAATGACGCTTTGTTTACCAATAGGATGACTGCAAATATCAATGTAACAACAATCCACAATATACGCTGTCGACATTTAAACAACCTAAACTTAATGTATTCCATACTTAGTCATTTTAGTATATCTGACTAAATCCTTATAAAATATAACTATAGCTCTCGATAAAAAAGTTGAATGAAATACTTTTTTGTTGATTAGCCATTTGTTCATCATTGACATTATTTCTACAAACTCAATGCACGTATAAGCTTATAAGACTATTAGTGGCATTTGAGTCACTACTGAATAATACTACACATTACCAACAATACCTTCTTGGAATTATATTGTTTTTACAGGTCCGTGAATCCTCTCAAAAGAGAAGAGCATAAATGACGCCCGCACGCTGTTTTGCCACTGGATAATGCATATAAAAGACATGTGAATTCACATTTAAATATAGTAAAAATGTACCCAGAGTCCAAGTATCACTAAGTTACACAGTTAAATTCTTCTAACCCTATTTTGACGCTGTCTTTATTAAAATAGTAGCGTTAAAAAAGTAATGACATTAGCAAGCCGACAAGAAGCTATGCCAGAAGTACAATCTAGTTGTCTGATATGAGTTTCATACTTCTGTTCCAGTTAGAGTACAATAAAAACTGTATGTAAACAACAAAATTTACTGTTGCATAATAATGACATGTCACTTTTACAGAAATGTAATAGGAATACTGCATTAAATAATTTCGGGGGAACTTGCATGTCATGCATACCTAAGGTAGCACCAGCTATGCACGTATACCGACAGAGATATGCTTACCGTGGATATATCCTGATCAATGCTACGCAAATGGCTTAGAATAAGAGTTCGTTCATCCAGTAAACATCGCATCTCTGTTTCATATTCAGAAAGCTTGAATGTTTCTTCCTCCGCAAAACTAGTAGCTTTGCACAGATCTTTGAAAGTCCTGAGCAATAGCTCTGACTCCTCTCTTAAGTGGTTAAGAAAATATGAAACGCTGCATACTTTACAATCCCCAAAACTCCATAAACCTCCAAGAGGCATTGTTTCACCATCTTTGCTGTAGGCGACCTTGAGACGACCTACGTATCCAAAACTGTTGATTTCAGTATCCAATATCGTTGTCCTCAAATGAACTTATTCAGAAAATAGATAACACAATTTTATTAAAGATAATAACAGCAACATTCACCAAGCGAAACTTCATTAAACGAGGCAAATGATTTCGAATCGTCACAAGCTAAGGTACTTATTATTCTTCCCCAGCGTACCGAGCCAGATATAGGGCTTCAACAACACATCTCCACTTGTTCTGTTTCCTACCCTCCTCTTCAGACGCGTTCACGATTTATCAAACTCTCATCTCTTCTTCACACGATCTCCTCCTCATCACCCCAGGACGACCCACTCGTCGCTTCCCATTTGGATTCCACTCGAGCGATGGCCTGCATTGCGCGCGATGTCATTCGACGGTTTCCTCAGGGTATGCCCAATCCACCTATATTTTCTCCTACATATTTGTTGAGCATCAGGCTCTTGATTGGTTTGTTACCAGCCAGTCTCTTAGTGCTGATTCTTTCTGGCCAACTGGCCATTTGATCTTTAGTATGGAGCCAGCCAACGAAAGTGGCAGCTGTTGATGAAAGTCTGCAACCTGTTGGAAATCCTTTTCGTGAGATGCAGTGCAAGTTCCTGACCCGTATAGAGGCACTGGTCGACTTCACATTGGTGTTGAAAATGCAAATCTTGTCTCTTATGCTGAGCGCGGGATATTTCCATAGTGGTTTCAGATTGATGAAGGCGTGTCTTGCCTTTCTGATTCTGACTTTGACATCTTCGTCTGTTCCGCCTGTAGTTGAAACGATGCTTTCCAGATAAGTGAAGGAGGCAACCTCTGTTAAATCTCTCCCGTTGATGGTGGTTGGTGCTGGTTGTTGCGGTTCGTTGGTTATCTTCATCACCTTTTTCTCTATGTTCGCCTTCAGTCCTGTCTTCGCCGGTTGCTTCCTCAACCAGCTTGTTGGTTTTCGCCTGTAATTCTTCGAATTTGTGTGACATATATCATCTACGAATTCTAGATCTTCTAGAGTCTTCTTATCGGCGGTCCAGCGTACTCCTGTCTCCTCGCCTCCCACAGTCTGGCGCACAATCCAATCCACCACAATTAGGAGTATCATCGGTGATAAAAGATAGCCCTCTCTTACTCCTGTGTTCGCTTCGAACGCCTCACTGAGCTTTCCGTCGCGGATCACCTGACACGTGACATTGTCATATAGCCAGCTATTGATTGAGGCTGACAAAGACCGCAGTGTTGAAATAATTTCCAAATTATTTCTCAGTCAATGGTGCGCTGTCTGGTGAAGGCCTTTTCTAAGTCTATGAAGTTGAGGTAAAGGCTTGACTGCCATTCTGTGCTTTGATCGATGACGATGAGTAGAGCTGAAATTTGATCAGCACATGATTTGACTTTCCCGAACCCAGCTTATTCCTGTGTCCGGAGTTACATATATAGTGTATTTCACTCTATTTAGAGAACTCATATTTAACGAATACTGCGTTGTTATACATTGGTGAATATCTGCAAACTAATTGTTCACTGAGGGAGTACGTGTGTCAATGTTGGTGAACGACGAACGAAGAATATGTGGTTTGTCTTGATAGGTAATTCCCTAGAAGTTTTGGCCACAGCATTCATCGCTGAACGCTGGATGCTGACCCCACTCTTTAAGTGAACTTCATTATTCATTTGAAGGCTTTCGGGTCAAGCATCTACGCCATTTGGCACTCTGTCGTGTCACGTTAGTTCGTTTAAGCACGATTATCTCGCACTCCGATTTGGTCCCGAAATTTAACTCGTAATTTGAACGATCAATTTGGTGTTTTGCGTTGCCCTTGGTCAACGCGGAATAAATAATGTGGGTATTAGATCTCACTTTAGCATATTTCTTGCTATCAGCCTCTAAGTCTTTCTGAGTGGATCTTCATCTCGGTAGGCGACAAAAGTCTCGGCAATGGACTAGCTGTACGATGCCTCGTTGAAGGCTGGAGGAGAACATGAGGTGTTACCTGGAACATACACTCTCAGTGTTTGTGTGACGTTCAGTTATGTCTGGATGAAAGAATGAATGAAGCGACAAGTACTCATAATTAGCTGCTTATTGTGTTCGATAAGACGTATGGGGTCATGGCTGATAAAATAGAGGATCATGTTCTTTTAGCTAGGGGGGATTTTCTTAAAGCTTACATACATTGAGCTGCCACTGAAATCGAGGGGACTATCTGCACTTTGCGAGAGGATCGAAGTTATGCCTAGCGACTTCTGACTTAATGACAAAACAAGGATGATGTATTTATTAAGACACTATACTGATGCTATGGCTGGCGAACTGCATCATCGTAAATTCTTACCTCCGAATCAGGGGTGTGATGACGAAGGGCGTATATTACAACAATGATTTGGAAGGCCTTCCGTGATTCCTTGACGCGTCTTTGAAATTTTTAGGGTCTATGGGTTTCAGTTAATTGATGATTTCAAAGGCCTTACCTCGCTTTTAGATAACTTGATGGTGTAAAAGAATACTTTGACGTCTTGAATTGCATAGATGACTTGGATTCAAGTTTTGTCCTCGAAGATATCTTCAGAAACTTATCTACTCAGTGACAAAGTGGGTAAAGTTGAGGTCCATATAATAATAATAATTTTATTTTCATATAAACATAAATTTACATGAAAATGCATGCCATTTTTGTGGGCACGATCAAGTATGTTATAATGTCAAATCTTAAATTGTCTACAAGTTAATAATGTTTCAACAGTTAAATATTTGATATATATATATAATTACACTCATTGTCTGAACCAGGCTGTATAGTTATTGAATTGTACAGTTGTCCTCCAGGTTGAGCGGGAAAATCGACTTCGTTTCGTTTTCATCCCGTGGTTGTAGGCATACGATAACCAACCAATATTGAGGTAAGTACAATGTTTACAAGGGATTGGAAGCTGTTTTTTAGAAAAGTTAAAGTGCTAAGGTGAATCATTAAAGTGTAATAGATTAAGTGAGTGAAATATATCATTAATAAACACATTTATGTAGAAAACAGAATGGGGAAGTAATTAATCCTTAGGCCGACAACGTTCATTTGCAATGTATAATAAAACCAATATATTTTGTACTATCATGATGTCCACTTTTGGCTTTAATACAATTATTTTCAAGCCAGTTGTTTTTATTTCATGCCTTTTTGTCTATTTGGTGCACAACCGTACCCTCCAGAGAATAGGAATAGAATAAGTCGAATCAAACTCATAAAGAGCTATAAAATGTTAGGTTTAATGGAATATAGAACAGGAAGGTTTGGAACCAGGGTTTGGTGGTACATTCAGGCTGATGAAAGTTAATGCCAAACAAACAACGAGAAAGTGTGCCAGTATACTACATCCCAATGCTGATATTGAAAAGTCAGTGAGGCAGAATCATGTGTGGTGAAGGGTATTTATGGCAGTGAATTTTCATGTAAGTGTGTGATCTACGGTGACGTGCATGGACTTAATGAATGTGTTAATTTTCTCCATCAGGTAGATCACAAGTCGTGAGGTAGAAACGATTATGTTTCAGATGTTCGAAAGAAACATACAAAATCGGGCTGTGCTAGAGTTGGGAACGGAAGCGGTGGTTTAGTTGGAGTGCATCGACTACTGATGAATGAAGAGGACGTTGGCAATTCTGTCAACCGTAATAGCGCTTTCAAGCTTCATGACGTTCCGAAGGTCTTCTTAGGCGTACTATGTTCAGAGTAAGATGAACAAAGACATTGATTATCATTATTGAATAACTGATCAGAAGCAGAGTTGGCCCACCGGTTAGGTATCATAGTTTTAAAGTGTCCCCAATGCCGAATACAATCAAATCTTCTAACACGTTGTCTTGTAAACGAGTGCGGAGACCATGTGAGCTTTCAAATCCTTGGAACCAAACCCATCATGCCCCGTCAATCAGTCCATCATGTCAATGAATGTATCAACCGTGACTTCATAACTGACGATGATAAGTGCTTATATAATTATACAAACACTGATTATTCATCTGCAGCCTGAATTACAGTGGATTGTAAATGATATCAATCTTTATTTTGGATGATTAGAAGACTGTCGCTGTTGTGGTTTTTGCTGCTAATAAATCTGATCTTTCTGTCTATCACAGTGCAGGAAATATTCTCGACTGTTTTGTAAGTTACAGTATCTTGTGTATAGGCGCGTCCTGGACTAGAAACACAAGTCACCGATACTCTATTACAAGTTTTCTCTAGTTAGACTAGCAGTATGGTCCATACAGATTGTAGGAGAATTACTCGAAGTATCATGAAGTAGTCTGACAAATGGCTAACGGAGCATTTCAGCCATTTTGAAAATTGTGAGAAGTTAACTACTTGAACATCCTGAGGTGTAAGCCCCCTAGTCGAAATGCTTCCCTTCCGAAATGAGTCGGTGAATGCGTCTGGCGCCTACCAGGATTTTTCTGGCAAGATATGTCCAAGGCTATCCCCTCTTACTCTTCGCCCCGTTGCTGCATGGTTTTTGGAGTTCTGGATATGCCCCATAGTCAGTAGAGCTCTTGGAGCGTTACCGTAAAAACCAAGTGTTCCGCACTGCTTGCAGAATGGCTGAGTGCCTCAATTCGACCATGAGGATTTGTTTCTATTTTGTAGTCTGACTTGGTGGACAGTATCGGAGATTATCGTACGAATGACCCCGACTTGCAATTCCCAATATTCGCCTACTGATGGCTCCACCAATTCTGTTGGCAGTTCTGCGCAACACTGTTTCGCTACTCAAGAATCCTTTATTTTTACGCCAACATATAAACAACAATAAGGTTATTACAAAGGCCTAAAATAAATGTTATAAAAATAAATCACAATAACATTTCTGATAATTTTCTCTCTTTCAACGAACAGCGAACGATGGGACGATGACTGCCGTATTGATGACTCTCGTGAAAAATACGGAGTTCAGTTTGAGCAAGCAAGCATGAGTTGATCGTTCAGTCTCCAACTACATTGACACTCCCCGACAAGAGGGAATCCATCCCTTTTTTTTCTATCACGACCAATACACGTTGACTTGGGTGCCAGTCCAAGAACCTAGGCCACACGAACAAAGCTGAAATGGAAAACAAGTAGCAAAGCCAACACACCACAGGCATATCCACAGCACAATCTCGCACATCGATGACGATCTACGCCTTCCAGTTAAAGGCATCCTCTTGATATCTTGTAACACAATCGCCACTTGCTAGAATGACCCTTGCAGAACGCAACGTGACCATGGCAGCACCTCATGATACTCTTCGCACATCCTCTTATCTATTCACTACCAATTACCACTGCGATCGCTTGTCACTCATTCAGCTTCAGTCTCATCAATGGTGACGTATGCAAGCCTCAGTCGTCTACACTCTTGCTCCGCGGCGTGTGGGACCACAGCAAATCATTATCTCCGTGTATATCTCATTATCAGAACTAGCCTAGCCTCCCGGCGTATACGACCCATCTGCTGTCTTTAACATCAATCAATTCATTCACGTATGTAGAAGACTCGAATGTAGATGACTAACACACATGCGACGTGTCTGACCAACCAAGTGTAGAAACAGAGTGATTTACACCAACGATAATAACATTCAAATGGAACTTGAAACTTGAAAAGCCTTTATTCGTGCAAGTCAGCTTAACAATTACACTCTCATACACAATCGGCTTATCCTCACTAAACTGACCATTGACATTCGTCCTTTCAAACGGACCGATACAAGCATAGTCACAGAATAAGACATCTGAGTTCATGTACGTCCCTTTCATTGTGGATGACAACACCAATGACGACTGAGTGATACACGTTGACGAACTTAGCGGTGCATCAGAAGCTGTTGTTGTTAGATCTTTAGAAGTTTGTCTAACCGTAGGATTATCGCCACTGCTATCTTTTATTATTAGCTCCTGTTCAGCTTTAACATTTGTCGATAGGTTGGCTACACGCTGATCATTTACACTGACGGCCTCAAGAGTATCCATACTCTCAGTAGCCGCACATGCCTGTAAGTCTAGTTCACGTTCAAGCTGCACAGGGCTTTTATTCAACTCAGCAGTAATAGGCATTCCGCTCATCTCATCATGATCATTATCACAAATATTCACTTTACCGTCGTCTATCTGGTCGACTTCATCATTTTCAAACTCTTTAATGGCAGCAGTAGACAATTTGGGTTATTCCTCATAAATCCCTAAAGATTTTATACCTTTACTCTGACTAGTAATACCTTGTGAACTTGTGAAGTCAGAACTGGACTCTTAAACTGTAGCTCTCTTCTCCTGCACAAACCGCGGTGTCGTCCGTGACACTATTCAACAATAGCTTACCAGTTGCAATTACAGGCTTCTTCCCCGCGCCAAAACGTCACACAATTCGTAGTCAGAACTTGATGACGTTGACTTCGCATTTAGCTTACTACTAAACTTGCTCACTGATTCACGGTTCACCTTTGTATGCACTTCTTGCAAACGTGTAAAACACAACCGTGTTTGTCTCACAACTTATAACTTATAACAAACTGTGGATAGTCAGCTGTGTTTCCGTCGAAACACCAAGGTCGAAATTTGGCGCTATTATCCCTAGACTGCGAAACATGAACAACAGACTCATCATGCTGAGCACCATACACATCGTTACATGTAACAGACAGATCAGCATCACTTACTTTCCTGCTTGCTTCCAAGACGCTCTGTCCCTTCTTTGACCCAGGCATCATTGAACTTGACCGAAAATTCCAGAAAAGTTCCAGATAATATATGCCAAAATAAGACTTGCAGGCACCAGGAAAGGCGAACGGATCTATCCAAACACTATCAGAAACTGTCAGCCAACCCTCATAAACTGTCAATGTCCAGCTCTTGCTGCGCTGAGCTTCACGCTGTCCCTCGAAGACTTTCAGAAACACTTTGTATTAACCAACGCGAAAACCAGAAAACAGATTGGCGAATCGAGAATCCCTTATTCTTACGCCAACATGTAACCAACAATGAAGTTATTACAGAAAGTCTAAGAATAAATGTTACAACAATAAATCACAGTAACACTTCTGATAGTTTTTTATCTTCCTCTGAACAGCGAACGATGTGACGATGGCTTCACTATCGATGACTCATGCGAAAATTATGAGGGAGTTGGGTTTGAGCAAACAACCATGAATTGATCGTTCAATCTTCAACTACATTGACAGCGATTTAATTACTGTTTCGTAGCAGGTTATCAGTCTCGCACCTAACGCACTCCTCATCACACAGGATGTGTGCTAATGAAGGCATCATGGAATTTTTTGTACCCGATGGTCCGAAAATACAGTCTTTTAGGATTTCTCCTACTTCCGCCCCATAATTAACAAAGGATATTTTGTATGAAGAAGATTCTTGGAGTGTGACAAGATGATGTTCCACAATTTTAGCGTGAATTCAAATGCTCACCTACAACAGATTGATTTGGCAGTACCACACGAAGCTTACGGACGCCTTTAAGTTCCTTTCTTACCATAAAAATTCTTCTTAAATTAGCTAAGAAAACCTTAAGAGGAGAAATAGAGCAGAACATGTTAAGTAAGAGAGTTGACGAACTGCAAAAATAGAGACTGAGTGATACCAGGTTGTCCTTGCTTCCTAACTTAGAATGTTAGACGAAATGTCTCTCTAGGAATTAATATGCCATGGATGATCTAGTGAAAGACATAATATAAAGTATTCAACACTTAAATCAATTTCAACTTCAGTGCCTTTTATGATAAAAAATCGTGGGAATGAACCATTCCATAATAATAATAATAGTATATTCTCATTTTGTACATGAGAGACGCCAGTTTACAGGCATCATCAATATGATAAATTACATATACGATTAGCAATCATAATTAATAATAATGTTTTAATAAAATACACATTTTTTCCTACTTGTGTAGGACACACCAAATATACAGGCATGGGTAAGCATTATTTAAATTTCATAAATTCGGTTTATGGTTAAGTTACATGGTTGCTGGCGTTTTTGTCTTAGGTCTGTGGGAACAATATGATAACCAGTCATTCAATGGAGCACATCATGAAATATAGGAATATTGTCTTCGCATTAACAAAAAAACCCAAGTAAGTTTTGGATGGATTAAAAATACTTGGGAAAAAATAAAGCTTGAAGTAATTCCTCAATATAACTTGGGTGTGTACAAATCCGAATCTTATTTTTGATTTGATTTATATCCAAATTGGGTAATAAGGAAGCTATTTTTACAGATACGATCAGTTATGTTATAAGCTACAATCGTGACGTTGTATTACAAATTGATACTTTTCCATTGGTATAAGAGTATATTCCACAAATGTAATCCAGGTTGCGTCGTGGAGAAAGTTAATTCGTTATTAACCAGGCAACTGAAAGATACGGGACCAATAATGTTTGCAGATCATTTGTCATTGTAAATGGTCAAATATCCACATTATTCATTCTCATTCAAAAAGTCAAATGGAAGCTGAAATGGTGAGAGAAAAAGAAGACAAACAACAGCAACGCAAAAGAAAGCAACGGGAGTCCTTAAGGAGTGATTAATAAATATATACATATATATTCTGTTTAGTAACTGTGGTTATTTTTGTACACAAACTAACTAGTCCCGTTATGCTAACTTTTATATTATGTGTGAACTAATATTACTGTCCTGTGTAGAAATGTTTATCATCTAGTTCCAATAATATTAAAATTTATAATTGTAGTTTGTTGTAACTACACGTTTAAAGAACTTAAAATATCTATGTAGGGTGAAAAAGAGGGTGTAAGAGTCAAACGTAAAGTGCATTGTCATCTTTGAGCAGTCTGGTGACTGAGGAGATGAACACTGGAAGTGTGTTTGCATCGCGCACATTAGCTGGTAGTCTATTCCAAATGACTGAAAACTTATTTAAGAAGAAGTTGTACCGCACGTAAGTCTGACAGTGCTCTACAGCAGCTAGGTTGTGATGATTTCTAAGATTGTAACTGATGACAGCGGTAGGTTTAGTTATTGGCTCGGAGGAATGCAAGAGAAGATTAGTTAGCTTATAGTAAAAGATAAGGTTTAGCTTAAGGCGTCTTTTCCAGAGGGGTTCTAATCTTAGTCTTCGCATCGCTCATGGTATTCCAGACCACTTTCTAAACCAAGAGTTCTTGAGGTAAACTGCCGTTGCACTCCCTCTAATTTAAGCTTGTCATTTTGTCTGAGTCCGCTAAGAATAAACGGGCAGTATTCTAAGATAGGTCGGACACATACTTTGTATAATAAAACCCTAGTTTCACAACAAAAGAAATTGCGTGTTATGCATCCTATCAGCCTTCGCGTTTTACGTCTGGCATAATCAGTCTGTTCAGCGAACGTTAGGTTACTAGAGTATCTAATACCGAGATCTACGACTGAGTTGAGCTTAGCTAGTTTTCGCCCATTTATTTCAAGAGTTAGATCAAGGTTACTGTTGCCGATACAAATCCAGCCGCATTTGTCAATGTTAAAATTTAGACAGGATTCAGCACACCACGTTGCAAGGCTACTTAGTTCAAGATGTATTTTAGTAACCATATCGCTTAATTCATGAGTGTAGCAGGAGTAGACGACTTTGAGGTCGTCAGCATATAGGAATGGTTTACCTGAGGTGAAGCACTTGCAAATGCTGTTAATGTAGACTGTGAATAAAAGTGGACCTAGGACACTACCTTGCACGACCCCACTTGAGATCTGCCTAGGATGAGACAATACAGATCCAACTTTGGTTATTTGTACCCTGTTGCTTAGAAATGATTTTAACCAGTTCAGTAATGGGTTGCGAATTCCACAAGAGTACAGCTTCTCAAAGAGAATACTGTGAGATACCATGTCAAATGCCCTAGATATATCGAAGTAGAGAACAACGACTAGCTTACGTGCTTCGCGACTACTAGTGATGCAGTTGAAAAAGTCGAAGTGGCAAGTAACGCAGGATCTATTTTTGAGAAATCCGTGTTGAGACCTTGTAACAAGATCTTCCCTAATTAGGTAGTCTGACAATTGATCTTTTACAACTTTCTCCATGATTCGTGAGATAACTGGGGTTATATTTATGGGTCTGTAATTGCGGACGTTTGCCCTATCACCAGATTTGTAATGTGGAATTATGAAGCTAGTTTTCCACTCACTAGGGTAAGTGCCAGTGTCCATAGATATTGAGAAGAATTTAAGAAGTAACAGGGTATATCACACCCACTGTTTTTGAAAATTATCGAAGCGAGGCCATCCGGTCCCGTACTAGTGGAAGGTTTAAGGCTTTTAATTGCTTGTACTATTAACTGATTAGTGAACACAATGCTTTCAAGGGAAGAGATAGTAAGGGGAGCGGTTTCACCAGGCATATGTGTTTCTAAACTAAAGTTTGCAAACCAATCACTGAAGAGTTCACAGATAGTGGCAGGTTCATTGTAGATTACTTTGTCGTGAAGTAAGTATGGGATTTCCCTCGCCGACTGCATTCGTTTTTTAAGAAGTGCCGTTAAGTTATAAACTTTGGAGGTACTTTCAAGTGCCGTTAACTCTTCGTCGAGGTCCTTTTGAGAGCGTAGGCGCTTGATAGATTCAAGAGACTCGTGGATTGAGAGCAATAGTGATATGTCCTTAGTGGAATAGTACTGTTTCTTCAGCTTCCTTAACTTATTACGGTGTGCCCTTGGAATATATTCAGTTCGGTGTCTACTTAATTTCACTATTTTCTTTGGAGCAACTGTATCTAGACAAAGGGTAACATTCCTGTAAAACAGGGTTACTAAGGCCTCCAGGGAGTCAGTGGTAAAATAGTCATCCCATTGACAGAGTCGAATAAGTTCTTGGACTAATCCCCAGTCTGTATATTTGTAACTACGACATATTGTGCTTCCTGAGTCTTGTTTGTTTCCTGTATTTAGTGGTGAGAAAGGCAGAGAGCAGAGTACCATTCTATGGTCACTACTGGAAAATCGATTACCAACATACGTGGATACTGGGATTGTGTCATGACAAAAAACAAGGTCCAACATGTTGTCACCACGAGTAGGTGTCTGGACGTGTTGTTGCCATCCATAACAGTCTATAGTGGCAAGTAATTCGTCGAAGCGTTGGGGGCCGGAACTAGTTAGCCAATTGACTTCTGGAAGATTGAAGTCCCCTGCAATTATTTTGTAATTAGCACTAAACGAGGATGCGTGTGCAAACGATTTAGCTAATAACGCATCAGTTTCTTTTGTTGAGCTTGGTGCTCGATAAACACAGCCTATGAGAAGTTTGTACTTATCTCCATGTAAGACAACCCAGAGTGAGTCAGGTACATTATTCATTGTTTCATCTTCCACCTTACTGACTACAAATGAGCTATGTATATATATGAGACATCCTCCACCACGCTTGCAATCTCTGTTTGCACGGTGTACAGTGTAATCATCGATACCTATATGCACATCAAGTACAGAGGATGAGCACCATGACTCAGTAATCAGAGCTACAGTAGGCTTGGCGACTAATAATAATGTCCTTAGTTCAGATATCTTATTGATTAAGGAACGTGCATTAATTAGCAATATCGTGAATAAGTCACGGGATACTACAAACTGGCTTAAAATGTCACCATAACCTAAATCTATTTGTGCGTCAGCACCGCAAGAATTTATGAATGAAAAGGAGGTCGGACTGGGTGTCTGCACATCGAGTTGGTGTGCAATGAGGTGGTCCTAGGTGCCATGGGTCGTACCAGTGATTCGGGACACCTGGAAAATTTACCATGTGTTCCTGGATATAAGGGTAGTACAGGTTGGGCCTAGGTTGACGGTTAAAAGGCATAGCATCAGAAGGTCTACCCATCCAACTGCTATTCGTCATACCGGTATACACCTTCGGGTTGTTTTTATAACTTAAAGGGAATTGTGAAGGAAGGTGCTTTGGCTGCAAGACTTTAGGAGTCTTGGAGCCTGACTTTCTATAAGGTGGAGCATGCGGAACACCTCCAGATATACTTATGTTTCGAGAGGAGTTTTTCGTAACAAGTGATGGTTTGTTGGCATTCTTACTCTCAGCAGGCTTATTGAATACAAAGTATTCTTCCCCATCATTAGTCTCAACCCTGCGAAATTTGTTCATCGTGGTGAGGTTACTACGTTTGGGGGGAAATTTCTTAGAACAACTTGCAGAAGTTCTAGTCATTTTAACATCTTTCGATGAGGCTTTATTTACAGGGGTACTGGTATCTAAATCAGTTCCTAGTTCCATTGGCAGGTGTGGTTGTTGTGTAGTTTGCTGAATGCTAGTTTCAGCACTAGGTGTCTGTTGCTGTGCACGATCCTTTTTGGTAAATCAAAGCTAGAGGAGGTGACCAGGTTATTACTACGCATTATTCTGCGCTGACACGGTGTTTTATCCTGAGCTACGGTTATAGACTTATAACTGCTATTCAGTCTTAAGTGATCCTGACATTTAGTAAACTTACTAGCATCAAGGGAATTACTGAATTTAAAAATGATTGGGCAATTAGCCTGGTTAGACTTTTTACGAAGTCGTTTGCATTCACATGGAACACTAGCCATGCCGCAACAAATCAGGATTTTGTGTCTTACAGTTTTCAGGGGCAGAGAATCTGGGACGTTGTAAACTATAGCTTGGTGAGAAGAGGTTATACGCTTCATCACCTCCGTAGCCAAGCAGTCAATCAGATTTTCAGCTTTATTTAGGTTGTCTGGAGATATTTTAGGATGCCTTTCTAAAAGACAGGCTATTGGGTCTAAATTCAAAAGCTTATTTTGAGTTACATCCAGTAAACACTTAACCTGGCCAATATCAGAACGGCTCTCCGTGGTATTTGAGATTGGCAGTGACATACTATCAAACTGATCTAATTTTTTCTGAATTTCACTTACTTGCCTCTGCATATCTTTCAAAAGGAGGTTTAGTTTACAGAACTCAGAGTTCTCTAACAGAACATCTTTCACCTGTATCACAGGAGTGAGATCTGCACTCAAACCATTTTGAGAGCTAGTAGTTGATACTGTATTACACGGCGGTAATGCAGTTATAACCGAATTTAAGCCACTATCTAAAACAATTGTGTTTCTACGAACACGTTTTTTAGAGATTTGGACCATAATTTCAAGAATTATATGACAATAAGCAGTAAATAAATTTCAGAGCAAACACGTGCAAAAATGTCACCAATTTCGAACGTACCGCCAATTAATATGCCATGGATGATCTAGTGAAAGACATAATATAAAGTATTCAACACTTAAATCAATTTCAACTTCAGTGCCTTTTATGATAAAAAATCGTGGGAATGAACCATTCCATGTAAATCATTGTTATTTCTCAAAGTGAAATTAACCATTTGACATTTAGACAGATTTGGCGTAAGTACATTTGACAAGCATCATGATGAATATCAGAAAAAAGGCCTTCCATTACGGAAAAATGTGACTAAGAAATGACCGACGTGGAAACAGTGAGATCATCGGTACATTTAACAGGATTATCTTCATCGGAATTATGCAAATCACGTGAAAAGATAAAAAACAGAAAAATAGAAGGAACAGAAATTTGAGGGACACCTGCTGGGATAAGTAAATCAGCTGTACATTTTCCTTCGTATTCAGTACACTGATTACTATCAGAAAATTAAGAAATACTCGCTAGTCCAGTGCTTTGTCTCTGTATAACATGCTTGTTTAACATGAAAGGCTTAGATACAGAATCCAAAGCAGTTGTGTAATCTAGGGTGGCACACCTAACATGTTTAGCACCTCTATTTACAGATGGAGACAACACTATGGTGTATGACTACAGCGACATCTGAAGTGTACCTACCACGTTTTAGACAACCTGGTGGCTGTTCTGTACTTAAATATACTTAACGCCACCCCAACCAACGAAGACAGCATATAACATTTGCGGCAGCCGAAAAATCTATTGACAGAGATATGAAAAGAGTACAGAGATGCGTAGTCACACTTTAACAACAGAAGACAAGGGCCAGTCAACAGATAGTTTATTAAAGAAATCAACACGTATTTATATATTTTCATGTACATTATTATAGCTTATTCAAGCGAACAAACACACTCTTTTGATTGGTTGTTTGTCACAGAAAGTTAACCTTGCGTCTCTTTGTGGCTGTTTCTTGAATGTCTGATGATCTATATGTTAACTGTATCCGCCTACGCAAAGACTGCTGTGGTTGATTGTTGAATCAGTCTTTGTTCATATTTTCTCACGACCAGTATTTGAGGCATAAACATTGACCTTAATTAATGTCTACCAATTTGGCTAGCGGCCTGCTCTCACCACAACACTACAACGAGGCTGCTAAGCTCTCGTCTCTTTAAAATCTAACTCAGCACTGTTCATTTCAATCCACCCAAAAATAGCCGGTAGTCGACAATGAAACGGCTGAGATTCAATAATTTAGACGAAATCCTTTGATCCACTGAGTCATTAGTAGCCCCTTTAGTAGTTTCCTCATGTTTGAAGAGGTTCTGTATGAGAAGTCTCTTGTGGCTAATAAACATTGAGACAGAACTTGAGGTAACATGTTATGTTTGTGAAAGTGCTACCTGGAATCTGTTTAGGAAATAAGTCCCATCGTGTTTTTTTAAGTGCCTCTGGGATCCTGCAGTGTCCTGAGAGTAACACTTACGTTGAACCCTACTGCAGAGGTGCGAAAATGTCCTCAAGTGTAGCTTTCCAGGTATTTTTTGGCAGTTTTCGTGTGATACAGTCATCCAAACTTCGTAGTGGGACTCTTTTTCGAGCTGCATACATGCATTAATCGTTCGCTATATAGTTGAGCAGAAAAGCTGACAATATTTCCATGACCTAATGATTCATGGAAACTGCAATCACAGGATATGAAGTCTCTGGTCACTTTGCGTAAGCGACAACTATGGAGGCAGTAGCAAAATAAGTAAATTCACAAGCCCTTAGATACTTCAGACAGGTGAGATTTGAGTGTAAATGTATTTGTACTTAGACAGTTTATTGTCAGCAGAGTATTTAAAGCACGTTGCTGAGAGTAGAATACTGAGATGTGACAGAGTTTGTAACCCTGTCACCTCATTTCGTCTTACAATTACACCGAATTTCTCTGAATAATCTGAAACCAATTATGCAGACTAAATTGTCATCATATGGATAATGGAGCAGAGTTTCTTAAAGATTTATTATCCACATTTTCCAGCATGCACTTTATGATATGAGAGATTGCCGGCAATAAATCTTATGCAACAAGGGGCAATCGTTTGCATTTATAACCTCCGGAACATTCGCTTTGTGTACTGATATACATTTTATAGCAGGTTACTACTTACAATTATGGTTCTTCTTAGGTGTGGTGGAAACATGAGGGTAAAGTGAAACTTCGAGCACCGAAATGAAGCAATGTATAAGTGACCCTGGAAGCATAAATCACGTCAAGCAGGCGTTTTTACTGAATGATTTAATGAAAACTTACCAGACATCCTGTTAAATATTCAGATAATTGACTACGCACATTTTATTTGAGATTAATGTACATTGGTACATTGGTTTCACTACCTTGCTAACTGGTCGTTCCAAGGGCGTTGGTGTGGTCTCAGTCAGCTGGAACTTATGTGAAGTACGTGCCGATATGATTGTACACCATTTGTTAGATGTTGATATTAGAGATATTGTGCATGATTTTTGTTTTAAACGATCAATGTTTAGATACAAATAACTTCCGAGTACAATTCAAAATGCCGTGTGCTGTTGGTAGCTTCGCCTTCTCACTGGTCGTTGTTGTCTACTTGCTCCACTCATATCGTGTTGTATACTTTGGATTTATTGCAGGAACCTGTTATCCGTATCCGAAGACAACTCTACAACCGGCACAGTGCTTCCGCCAGTAGATACGATTCCAACGGTGAACGCTTCTGCGGATTATATTACTAATTTGTATCAGTGAACTTTAACAGTATATCCAGGTGACCTTTTAATTAATATAACTCATTATTGTATTTTTCATAATATGTCGTTACACTGTCATCTCACTGACTTGGATTTTTAGTCGCATAGTTGTTATGTTATTGAGCTCGCTGGACAGTCCCCTACACTTACTGTTGCGTTCGACTTGGTGAGTTTGAGTCAGTAGATTTTCAACATTGCAAACAGTGCGACTGAAGGCCAGGCTGTATTACGTTTAAACAAACTTATTACGAGACATCTGACTCAATGTAATGGGGGAGGATCTCTTAGTAGCCTGGGCTTCAGGCCAGCCACTTACTTCAGTTGATCGTAGAAAAAGTGGGAGCTTCGTTTCACTGATTCACACATGTAAAGTGCTTGAATGGCATTGAATTTCATTAAAATTTTGCAGTGTTTTCTCTGGAGTGGTGGAAACTGTACTTTGCTCAGATAGCATATCGGCCCTTCTAACTGCAGTACGTACTACGTATGTGTGTTCTCGACTATCTGTTTAAATGTTACCACTATGAGAAGAAAGAAAGAATATGAGAGCGATATTCCCCATCAAAATGGTCTTTGTTTTTGCGAAAAACTTTTATTTTCGATGCACGCTTGTTCAACGAAATCTTCTGCCCATAACTTTGGATAAGACAGCTTTTTTTCATGTGGAGCAGAGGATTGTTTGAAGAGTATCATACCATTAGTCCGTGAAAGTAATTTAAGAATGAATACAAATTCTTTATAAGGACAGTAGAAGTAGTTTGGATACATTATTTCAGTGGATTTAACTGGAAATTACACTAGGTTGAAAGGTATGTAGTGTACCATAACTAGTTCTATGTTATCATACAAAATATCAAAACAGAAACCTTAAATAACTTAGATACTAAAGCTGTATCCTAAAACTTTCAAGGCAGTTTACTTATTTGAAGTTATAGTGGCCTGCCGTTATATTTAAGTCCAGTCCCCGCGATTTAAATTATATTGTGTGGGGATACGGCGAGTATGTGTGCTCAAATGATACTTTTATTCTCCGTAGATGTTGTCAAATCGTTGTTGATCAGGATGGAAAAGTTCCCATTAATTACGAAGTGAGCGCCAAAGAATTACTATGGGCAAGCTGAAAGTTGTGGCTAGTAAGAAGACGAAGTAAGGACAAAGCGAATGAGTGTTGAAGCGTAGCGAAAAGTTGTCATCCGAAAAAAAGACATCAGTTAAATCTAGAGATACACAAAGTTTACTATTTTTCACTCAACGTAAAGTGTTTAAAACATCACTGTGAGCTCTAAGGGCAATTCTTAGATGGTTTTTGAGGTATTCAGTAGGTGGCATATGTCAGCGTTTACGCAATATTTGCTGTATATAAGCGCAAGTTCCTATGCAGCAACTCTCGCAGCACTTGTCCTGTGAAAACCAAAGATGAGCCAAATGGGGTGGGTGGTTGAGGCTTACCTGTGTACAATAACAAATATTCAGTGAGCATGTTATTTTCCAATATGGGTACGTGGACTGGTTTTATGAACATAAATAGTCGACCCAATAGTGAGAGGGAACATCCAGTAGATAGTGAATAATGCTGTGGGCCAGTAATTTTTGGTGTATTATATACTGTTGTTGTATAACTGCACTAAGTGATACAAGGTAATCTGGAATATTTAGACTCGATATATGGAGTATTCTCTTAAATTTGTTGATGCCGTGCTGTCCTCTTTTTAATGCACTGCCAGACCAGCAAATTTAGGTGGTTCTGATGATTGTTACAGGTGCAACGCAGTGGAAAAATTATTCCTCTCTTAATTTTAAGTGTATCGCTTAATGCAATAATTCAAAATGCTCCACGAGTATTCATTTAATTCATTCCGCAAATTTGATTTGGTTCGCTCAGTTAGGGTGCGCCTATATTATGCCGTATCGCTTCCACTGTCACTGAATTCTTACTGTTGATCTCTTCTTTAATGAGAAACAAGATGGCTGCATACTGGAATTTTAGTGTAAACTGAGAAAAAAGGCATTGCATTGTGACAGAATGGTTTGAATGCTGAAAAAACTCCCTGTCACAATGTAGCTGAAAATTGAACGATCAACTCATGGTTGCTTGCTCAAACTTAAATCCATATTTTTCACGAGAGTCATCAATACGGCAGTCATCGTCCCATCGTTCGCTGTTCGTTGAAAGAGAGAAAACTAACAGAAATGTTATTGTGATTTATTGTTATGACATTTACTCTTAGACTGTGTACAATTACCCAATGGTTGGTTCTGTATTGGTGCAGGAACAAACGGTTCTTGAGACACCCATTTGCGTTCTGGTTTTTCGTGTTAGTTATTACGCATAGTTTCTGAAAGTCTTCCAAGGACAGCGTGAGGTCCAGTGTAGTAAGTCCTGGACATTGACCTCTTATAACTCCTTGATGATGAAAGTTTGATCCGTCTGATCTACCGCAGATGAGGAGAAAACACACTGTAACAATAGGCTGAAGTCCCGAAATCGCTCAGCGGCTGATTTTGATATATGCTTTTTATCATATCATATGATAATGAGCAATACATCGTGCTCAAAACGTCATGCAGCCATATTACCTGGCACCACACTGTGTGATTTATCAAAATAAAAGCTTATCCATAATGGAGTTATGCTCCACCACAGTGCCCAAGGTTTATACTCATATTAATAATACATACGGGTGTACCGCTAGTCTACTACGGTCTGCACTCCCAGACGACAACCACGGACAAACTGAGGGAGTGGCCATTATGATATAAGCAGTTGCAGTGGAAAACAATTCTATCCAGGATCATGACGGTGGGATTAAACTCGACTCGATGCTTTATGCCAAAAACAACGCGGAACAAAAAAGGAGGAGTTTCTCAGACATCCTTAAAGAGTAATGGACAACATCTCGAATGGTGACATCAAAATCCTTATTGGCGATATGAATGCCAGCTAAACTGGGGGCAGACAATAAAGGAAGAGAACTCGTCATTAGCCGAGAGGCTCTCAGAGAAATGAAAGAGAACGGAGAATTATTCGCAGACCTCTGCTCTTTCAACGGTTTGGTGATCGGAGGAAGCGTGTACAAGGACAATGATATGCACAAAGCAACATTGATTTCGCCAGACGGACATGAAGCAAACCAGACAGACTTCGTCTCAGTGCTTCTCGGAGAGGTGGAGAAGCAGCCAATCTGCTGGACAGAAAGTCGAGAAGAGGAGCAGATGTGAGCTCAGGCGATCATCTGGTTCAGGGAACCTTGAAGGTGAAGCTGAAATCGCTCAAAACAACTGCAGACAGGCCACAATTCAAATATAAAACTCAGAAAACAAAAACTACAAAGGATATCTTCACTACAGACCAGACCAGAGCAAAGTCGAGACATCACTTAGGAGACTTGTGCAGAAGTACATTGGAACTCTCTGAAAGCGATATTCAAAGAAACGCGTACAGCTGTTCCAGTAAGAAGGAAAAGAAAAGATAAGGAATGCCTCTCAAACAACACCTACCTGGAAGCTAATCGAGGAGAGGAGGATGGCGAAAGAGAAGATGACTCAATGCAAAGATGTACAAGAAAAGAAGAAGCTGAGTTCAATGTACGCTACACTGAATAAAGAAGTCAACAGAAGTGCTAGGAGAGACAAAAGGCAAATCCACGACACACTGGCTGGTAAATGAGGCAGAACAAACAGGCAGAAAGCAAACCAGACATCAGGACACCATACCAGATAACCAAGTATCTTTCTAGTAAGAGATCAGCCCAGATAATGAAGCCAGTGAAAACGCTCAAGGGGACCTGGTCATCAAGGAGGAGAAACAAATCACACAATGGGCTGATCATTTCTAAGGACTCTTGAATCGACAACCAACGGCAACTCGTCCGGAAATAACACCAACATCACCAAAGAGCTGTGTGCCAGTGGTCATCAATCGTCCCACGAAAGCAGAAATCCTGAATGCGGTAAAACTTCTGAAGTCAAGGCGGGAAGGCAGTAGGACCACATGCAATTCTCCCCCACTCGAAAAACTGAAAACGTAACCACAGACTGCGGCAGATGTTCTCGCTCCATTCCTGCGGGAAGTTGGGAAGGCAGCGAAGGTGCCTACTGATCACAAGAGAGGATACCTCGTCAGGCTGCCAAAGAAGGGCGACTTGGGCCTGTGCAAGAACTGGAGCAAAATAATGCCCTTGTCAACGCCAAGTGAAATAAAAAATCGCATCATCCTGGAGAGAACCAAGGATGCACTGGATACAGAACTCCGGACACAGGAATAAGCTGGGTTCGGGAAAGTCAAATCATGTGCTGATCAAATTTCAGCTCTACTCATCGTCATCGATCAAAGCACAGAATGGCAGTCAAGCCTTTACCTCAACTTCATAGACTTAGAAAAGGCCTTCACCAGACAGCGCACCATTGACTGAGAAATAATTTGGAAATTATTTCAACACTGCGGTCTTTGTCAGCCTCAATCAATAGCTGGCTATATGACAATGTCACGTGTCAGGTGATCCGCGACGGAAAGCTCAGTGAGGCGTTCGAAGCGAACACAGGAGTAAGAGAGGGCTATCTTTTATCACCGATGATACTCCTAATTGTGGTGGATTGGATTGTGCGCCAGACTGTGGGAGGCGAGGAGACAGGAGTACGCTGGACCGCCGATAAGAAGACTCTAGAAGATCTAGAATTCGTAGATGATATATGTCACACAAATTCGAAGAATTACAGGCGAAAACCAACAAGCTGGTTGAGGAAGCAACCGGCGAAGACAGGACTGAAGGCGAACATAGAGAAAAAGGTGATGAAGATAACCAACGAACCGCAACAACCAGCACCAACCACCATCAACGGGAGAGATTTAACAGAGGTTGCCTCCTTCACTTATCTGGAAAGCATCGTTTCAACTACAGGCGGAACAGACGAAGATGTCAAAGTCAGAATCAGAAAGGCAAGACACGCCTTCATCAATCTGAAACCACTATGGAAATATCCCGCGCTCAGCATAAGAGACAAGATTTGCATTTTCAACACCAATGTGAAGTCGACCAGTGCCTCTATACGGGTCAGGAACTTGCACTGCATCTCACGAAAAGGATTTCCAACAGGTTGCAGACTTTCATCAACAGCTGCCACTTTCGTTGGCTGGCTCCATACTAAAGATCAAATGGCCAGTTGGCCAGAAAGAATCAGCACTAAGAGACTGGCTGGTAACAAACCAATCAAGAGCCTGATGCTCAACAAATATGTAGGAGAAAATATAGGTGGATTGGGCATACCCTGAGGAAACCGTCGAATGACATCGCGCGCAATGCAGGCCATCGCTCGAGTGGAATCCAAATGGGAAGCGACGAGTGGGTCGTCCTGGGGTGATGAGGAGGAGATCGTGTGAAGAAGAGATGAGAGTTTGATAAATCGTGAACGCGTCTGAAGAGGAGGGTAGGAAACAGAACAAGTGGAGATGTGTTGTTGAAGCCCTATATTTGTCTTGGAATGGAAGGGTAGAATACTATAATAACAATGTGAGTCGGCTGATTATAGTCTACTATAGCTTCTTCTTAAGGAATGACTATCAATATACTACAGTGTAGGATTATCGCATTACATTAATTCGTAAAATGCCAGGTGAGGTTCCTTAGCTTATTCCGTGTGGACGTTTTGAACATATCTGGCATCTTCAAGTTTGCACGTTGAAATTGGCGTTTCGAGCTGCTTGTGTCATTGGCAGCGTAACGTCTCATTTCGCACCTTTAGACACTAAATTTTACTTTATGTATGATTCTGTGCCATGTGTTAATTAGATTGTTAGTGGGTCATTGTGTGGAGGGCACATCTTTGTCAACAGTGAGCGGTATTTTTCTCACACGCTATATGGTGGTTTTTACCATCTCTACCTGATGTATTTTGTCCGAAATAACAATGATCTTGCAGTAATCTGTCGTCGGTATAGTTCTATCTGAAACGATTTGTTTTTGTTTTCCATTTTGGCCGGGGGACTCCATGTTTGTGTCTTGAAAATTTATTTGTGCAGTGGCTGTAGTAGAGAGTAAGGGACATATGAATAATTCGTTTATTAACTTGCAATTTGGTGAAATAATGCTAGCAGTAAATATGGCTACTGCAGTTAGATGGCTCGTAGAAGTGATGGAAAAGGTATTATGAAGTAGTTGATTCAGAGTTAAAACCTACGTCAGCCTATATGAACCTTTGGGTATTAAACTTTTAACGCCAGTAGGAATGGTCTCTGCTGCAATTCGTAAAGAGGTAGTTCAGTGAAGAGACTACTTTCGAAAAATTTATCGTCAAGCTGTGCAACGATGTATGTACACGTGTTCTGAAATGACAACGCCAGTCTCGACTTAATATTTGTAGTCATAATCATAGTTAAACATCAGGAGATATTCAAATGAGCAGTTCATTTTTAGGTAAAGACGTTCGTGAAATGTGTAAGTCTTAGAAAGGTATGTAGAATTAACAAGATTAGTAGTTCAACAGAACACTAAGCAAGAAGGTGTAAGGAAACCATTTAAACCGGAAATAGCCTTGAAAAGTCAAAATATATTAGGCTTATTTTGATCGCTAAAAATATGGCCATCGAAATAAAATGTCACAGCTATGTTCACGGAAGAAATCTGTCATAAAACCGCTTCAGTAAAGGTCTTAGTTTGTCTGTACTAAATTAAAACACTTCCCATTTCACCCGAACCTTATTTTTTTGTTTTGTTTAATTATTCTCTATATTCACCCTATATCAGTTCTGCCGGCGTTACATTTTTTCGCTGTTACCTCAACTGTTACCCAAGTTTTGTGATTCAATTAAAAATTTGCGAAGTTATCAAAACAAAATTCGCACCTCACTAGACAATATTTGTTTGCCAGCTAATCTTGTTAATTCTACATACCTTTCTAAGACTTACACATTTCACGAACGTCTTTACCTAAAAATGAACTGCTCATTTGAATATCTCCTGATGTTTAACTATGATTATGACTACAAATATTAGGTCGAGACTGGCGTTGTCATTTCAGAACACGTGTACATACATCGTTGCACAGCTTGATAATAAATTCTTTGAGAACAGTCTCTTTGCTGAATTACTTGCTTCCATTGCCTCCTCACCCAAATGGCAATTTACATGAATTCACTAGAATAGTCACTAAATCCCTTAAGAAGTTGTGCTCATCTCTAGTTGTTCTTTTAAGGGCACAACTAGAATATTGCATCTAGGCAGTCAAACATGGCCTTTAGCAGACTAACGCGCGCACATACACATATGACTGATGGAATGGCTGCTATATCATATAAAGGATGAATCAACAATCTGAATTTCTTATCATCATACTATAATCAGAGAGACTTTACCACAATATTCTAAATTCTGAGAAATGACTATAGATCTAAATTTCCCCTCATCTTCCTACAACCCTAGTAGAATGTTCAAGAAGAAAAGCAGTATGGTTTAAGATCCAGGGGAATGTCTTATTGCCATGGTGCACTGTTTCTGGCATCACAACATCAAATGTCGGAACCCACTTCAAGAAGTGGTGTCAGTTATCCTAGTCCACTATTTACAGAGAGGATAAGACTGGCACAGATGTTGCATATGAGGAGCATGGAGAAATCAATTTCGTTAACAGTATCGGGCTGGACTTAAATATCACGTTCTGTTGAAATTCCGCTTGGAAATTTTTTTGCCAATAATTTTTAATAAAACTGTGTTATATGATATATCTGGATTGATGAGAATTCCCATCTTTTGGCTAGTTATCGCAATAGTAGGATATTGAATATCAGGTATGACCTTTAGGAGTGCATGTTTCAAAATCGACGGTACAATGTAGTTATTAGTATGGTACTTTTTATTAGCATATTGACTTTTACGAAGATTGAGGAAATTACTTAATCTATCTGGGTGCAAAAGTTAACAAGTTAAAATGTCGGACTTTGAGGATGATAACGGCATTCTGATACAGCGTTTATATGCTTGTTATTCAAAAAATGAAATAATATCACCTGAAGCACTTATCACATGGTATATTGATTATTTGAATTCTCCTTTCGTTTTTGATAAGAAATTTAATTCTATCTCATTTGTTATGGAAGCTTCCAAAGACATTGAAAATTATCCATTTCAGTTAGTCGCCTTTTGTGCAACTGGTGCTCCTTATGATGACGTTATCCTTCGGTTTTCAGAGAAAACGGACTTATTTTGCTTGCATCATTGCTACAGATTCTGTCTCGTCATTGATTTTAGCTGGTCTGCATTGTGTTCAAGTGTTGATGGTACATGCTACATAAATGGTATTCTCGGGACAATCAAACAACTTCTCCACATACTTAGTGAATCTAGCTGCTATACATTTCCTGGCACTGGATACAAAATTTCCGATGTTACAATATACATCTCTGTGATTGTTGTTGTACCTCACTCCCAGTGCTATACATTAATTTCTGGTTGGGTGTTGGATCCAACAGATATTGTGAACAAAATTGCACATATTTCTCGTTCGGTTTTTAAACTTGAGCGTAAGTTTCTCGAAAACATGAGGAATGAACATAAGCATTTTTCCGATCGAAATCAGCATGTATCGCTGTCAGACTTGCTACGCCATGGGACTTTATCTGTTTCATTGCTTGCACCTACCTCAGCTCCAGCTACTATCATATTTTTGACAGATGGCTGTTTTTCGACTTCAGATTTTGGAGTTCCTGAACTAGTCATGTCTCACTTAAATTTAGAACGTGTTCGATGTGTTTTTATTTTAATAGCTGATAATATAACTTCTCGCACACTCAAACTACCTATTTCATATGATGTATTTAAGCAATCTTCTTTCATGTCCGCTGGTATACAGCAAGTTGAGCTGTGTAATCTTTTGGCCCGAAATACAAGTGGTTTTGTTATAAGTGTTCCTAATGAGTCGCGCGACATAGGAGCTCACTTAAGACCGAAGGAATTAACTGAATCACTACTAGCCGTTCCTATCATACATCATGGTGAATTTGACGTAAGTAACAATGATTTTATCTGTGGCCCAAGAGTGACAGTCAAAGCAAGCTCAAAGTTGATTGAACTGCCTACGCACACTATGTTAATGACAAGGTTAAAAAGCGGATTTCGTTTGAGGACTGCATCTTTGTCTAGGAAAAACCTTACATCGAAGAACCCCTTGATAGCGAAAGAAAAGACATCTGTTTGCGTCAAGAATGATCAGGTAGATGCCAGCGTTCCACTTACTGAAAAGGAAAAAGCATCAATTGACTGCATGACTGAAATAGTTAAGCTGGACCTTGAAATGGTATGGGGAGTGAGTACAATTTTTCACTGTTCTATAGTTGGAGAATGGACGCCGTTTCTCCAATCTTATCTAGCAAGAGGTACAGCGGAATTTTCAGCAGAGAGTAGGGAAGATGCCGTGCCGATCCGTTGTTCTGCCTCACATTCTGCCGTAGAAAAGTCATGGGTGGAATTGAAAATTGAAGCTAACTATTCATTTATTCAGGAGTTTGTTAATCGACACTCATTAAATAATAACAACCTGGTACTGCCATCAAAGTTTTCCCACCTTCCGTTGCCTGTTCAAATGACTGCCTTGAATGATATACTACTAGTACATGTTTATGAGTTCAACAAAAATTCAGCTGTTCGACAAATTCCAAATGCATTTTCCAGTCGTTTATATCCAGTGTTTGTCGTAAAAAACAACCATCAGGGAGATTTATTAGCAGCACCCACACTAACTGAGCATCAGCCAACCAGTAACCGTGATTCCTTATCTTTTCAACGTTTCATCGACTATTGGAGATTTTTTATCGACATAGATCTTCTTCAGTGCTATCGCTGGATGAGTCTACATCACATCTTTGTGCTTTTGGAACACGACTCATTGCCTTCTAATCTACATTTCCCTCTTTCAGAAAAGCGTGACACTTCTCCATTATCTTGCCGTCAAGCTCTTTTCCGAGTGCATACGCTGTTGTCACAGTGGTCAAGTTTTGTTTTGCTTGAAAATAGTACTTATGTTAAGTTGTTTCATGTTAGGGACTTTCTTGTAGAACGACATATGCATCAATCTAATTCCTTGCCATCAGTGTCTTCAGTTCCCTTAACTACACAGGAGTCTGTGGATTCAACAAAAGCAGGTGATTGCGATACTGATAATGATAAAACGTGTTCGGGAGTTTCCGCCTCATCTGTCTCTCACTTTTGTGTGATACGCCTAGAACTCAGGATTCCTGAAGTAAGATTTATCATTGGTTTTGTCAGTGATACGCCCACTGGTATTCAGCGTGACATTGTGGAGTATCTTAAAATGCAGCTAGTGCTATTACGCTTTCCACCTAGAGGGCGTCAGGCAATTCCAAAATCTAGACACAAATCGGGTACTTTTCAACACGTAAATGAGTTTAAACATGTCCCGCCTTTGCAGCGATCCTGGGAAGATACGCCATGCTGCACAATCTTCCAAACAAGACTTGATCGGTTGGCTATTGATTCAGGTACTTTTTGTAATCAAGCCGTGAGAAAATCAGGTTACGTTTCTACTGATAGGAAACATTCTGTCAATATCACATCTGCTCAAGAAAGTGAGCGTTTAATGAAAATATGTAAACGCAATCGGCTCCTATTTCTAAGAAGCAGTCTTGTAACTCATCCGACCATCAGTTCTTTGCTGTTAGCACAACATCTACACCACTCTGTGTGTGTTTGGGCAGTGTTTTCAACAACTTCCAAGTCATGTATACACTCAATATTTTCAAGTTTTGTGAATATCCGGTTACAAGAAGGATTTCATTTAGCTCGTGTTGGACCACAACCTGGTTTTGTATCGCTCTTCACGGAGCTGGAAATGCAACAAACTCCGAATTCCCAATCCAAAACTCCTTGTTTAGTGCAATATCAAGTTTATCCAATTGTTGATCCCAGAAATATAAGGTTTCAAGCTCATGAATTAGGACATTTGACCATACTAGACACCCCTCTAAGGACTCATGTTAATACTGTAGTTTCTGGTGCGTTAAACTTATTTGACAACCATCCCATCACAAATATAGAAAACTTTGTCTTTTCACCTATCATTATTGTCTCAGAGATATGGATCCAACCTGTCAGTGGTACTGTCAACTCCACTCATTTGGAAGCAAAACACTGGTTGAAATCTACTTTTACCAAGTTACCTCGGATTATTTTCAATGAAGATGAAGGATGTATAATCCCATATGCAACATTGGACAATATATATAGTCTTGTATCAAAAAAGTCAAAGACTTATAATGTTTCACATGCGACGGCAGCACTAAACAGTAAAGAGACGTGTTTTTCAGTAGAACCCTCTCCAGAAATCCGCTTAGCGTACAGCAGCATATCTAAGCTTCTACCTCTAAGCCCTAATCTGATTGTTTTACTACCTTTGTTGGGACAGATCACGAACAAAAAGTTCTCATCTAGTCACCTAAGTATCCTTCATAATGAAAACTTAATATCTAGCCTTCACTTACGTCTCATGAAGTCCGGTTCATTGATGGAAATCCCAGTTCCTATGAATGAGGTAAAAGATATATTTTCCCAATGGGGCTATGACGCAAAATCTGGATCTCGAGATAACTCCGAAGTCGAATTTCCTAATTTACGCTGTTTTGTTGGTCGTGGGCTGTTGAAGCAACAAACTAATTCAAATGTTTTTGATGAACCTAATCCTATGGTTATCATAATTCTTGTGCCGTCAACGTTGAAAGATGCTTTTCATCCTATTTTCTTCAGTGTGATAAATAGTCACCTAAAAAGCTTAGAAGTGAGTCAACCATCTCTCCCTTGTTTGCCGGTTTTCATGTATGTGTGTTCTCGTGTCTATATGTCTTATCTGGTCGATGATAAATGGACATATAAAGCTCCAGATACTCACATCATTAATATGTGCTCAAATGATCAAGGTTTACTTATGTCGGATAGGCATGACTGTGGTAATGTGGACAAATTAAATCTTCTTTCGGGTGCAGTGCCAGATTGCTTTTTAAATGTAGGTTGTCAAAACCATAGATTGACCCAAGAGCTGCGAGCACTATGGTCAGATCTGATGTTTGCTTTTAAACTCTTAGAGCACTCACACAGTTATGCATACAGTGTTTCAATCTATCGGATTTTGGAAGCCGGTTGTGTTGCAGATGTTAAAGACGTAAAATATATGCTTAAGCATTCCCAAGATTATTTTCCATTACTACCATTAACTTTAGACATTACATCGTTTACATTATATAATTGTTCTCATCTTTTCACATACGTACAACTGATACATCAGAAAAGTAACAATTATGTAGACGAATGTACCAACATTAAATTCGTGCCTACTTTGGGGCATGAAAAACGAAAGCAGCTGATGCCTCCACTACTCATCTTGGATCCTGAAGACTTAGTTGTTAACTTCTCCATATCTTCTTCAGAAAACTGTGACTGTTGTAAGGTTCAGAAGAACTGTCTCTATACTACGTTTTGTGAATACCTCATTCCTGTACCAAATCTAGATGGTGTCTACGTGTTATCAAAGCCGAAACAAGTGGATCGGGATAGTCAGACATTGAGGCTTCACATCAGTCAGGATGTGCCGGAATCGTCTAGCAAAATAATGAACACAGTTAAATCTGAGGAAATTAAAAGTCAAGTTACTCCTTCTGTCTCCTGCGCTAGTTCTGCAACATGTAAAATGTTTGCAGAAGCCAGTGCTGAAAGTGATGCTGTATGGGACTCCAGAAATATGAAGTCACAAAAGACTGTTTCTTCTTTTGATAGATGTCATTCTATTTCTCAATCTTCTGATTTACTGGTACGAAAATTAGTAGACTGGTTTCATTTGGTATCGGGAAATACGTCTGATATATGTCCTTTGTTCTTACGCTTTCGTGGAGTTTTAAATTACAAGGGGATGTCTTGTGTTGTACCTTTATATGATGGATTACCCGTTTTCTGTGCTGCACACTTTCGTGAAACTTTGTCTCAGCTCATCTTGAGAAGTGCTTCGAAAAATGATATGCATTTATCATCTACAGATAGTAACTCTGTTCTGACGATCGATCTTGGACAACTGAATTTTTATGTAGAAATCCAACCTATCATCAACTCTCATTATGATTTTTCTCTGTTACGTACGTTTCAAGACTCAGATGTTTATAGAAAGTTACATGAAAAAAGTGTCAAGGAAGCTCAAGTGGGATATCTGGCAAATTTCACCTATAGTATTTATATAGATCCTGCAGACATGCCTCAAAACTATATGGTGTCTAAAAGTCACTTTATTAATACAGCCTATTCTACCATGGAAGAAGAATGTGTTACCATCGATGATTGGTTAAAACAAAGTGATATCTCAAAAATCCCATCTAAACAACAATGTTTTCTTCGCTTATTCGTTTTTCAAATATTGTGGCAGTTGCACGACAGTTTGGTAAATTGTTTACGTTCACTCACTCCAATAACAGAGCAATCACTTGAAATAATTCTTCGGCACATTGAGGATACTTGCAAAGCGATGAATACTCCACTCTTTAATCCCAGCAATATTTTAGTTAATCATTCCTGTATGTCATCCACTGAGGAAGAGAACTTGAAACCAGATGCTGAGTATGAAAAGTCATGTGTGTTCCAGCGGCAGTGCACCATCGTACAAAACTTTCGTAATCTTAAGAAAGAGGTGGTTATGCAGCGGATACGGTTAGATTTTGTGTTGGACGATACTGAAGTAGTTGATCAGTTTACTAAATATTTTGAGAGTATGCTTGTTTCACATTCGTACGGCCGCCCTTATTATGTCAACGGGTACTATTACTTGTCAAACTTTAATGGTGGTTGTGGAAATAATTCAGAAAGCCGTTATATTAATATTTGTGAAGGTGAGAAAGGTGATCTTTTGTCTTGTTCTAATAATACCAAGTTTGGCTTACAGCCTTCAGTTGCTACCGTGAACAAATATTTTTCTTTTCACAACTTTTCTTCGGCTAACGTGTCGACCGCATTTACTTCACCAACTGAAACACGTCTCCAATCTCAAAAAAGCAAAACTCAAGACCATCAAGGTGTTGTAAATATAGTTAATAGGTGGTCGATGAAAAGAAAGAGAAGTTCTTCATATTCAGTTAAGAAGAATACTAATTTACTTCGTCGATCACATTCTTTCCCCGTTAACGGATCACGTCATACTGGAGAATATTCTGAGAACGTTTTTAAAAATAGTTGTATAAGACCTAGTGTGAGTCTTTCGCGAGCAAATGTTTTGGATAAGTGTTTGGATTCACCTGTGTTGCACGAGCGCGTACAGTCAATAAACAATTTTTTGCCGTTTTGGTTTATTTTTCGGATTTCTTCGAACTCAGTTAGTATTTTCTTTCATCATACGGATTCACACGTCAGCAGTTTTCATAATGAATCGCTCGCCATACCTACCTCCCTAACTTTGGAGCAAAAACTATATGAGATTTCTTCAGATAAATTGCCAGTAGAATGTGATTACTGTAATATTTATCAAAATGTAGTAAATTCTATTCACTCCCTTATTCGAATGCTCAACCAAAAGCTTTTGTTAGCCAAACTTTGTGATGAACGCTTATGTGATGACCTTTTGCTACCAGCTGATGAATCTGATGTAGTTGTAAAATGTGACTCCAGTAATTTTTATGATTGTAATGCATCTGTCTTGCGAAATGGATCTGTTGAATTGACTAACTCCTACGGATGGAAAATTCGAAGCAAGCGTCGTGCTCGTCCTTTCATACGCTATATACCTTTAGTGGAGAAACAGAAACTGACACTCGGTGAGAAAAAGTTAAACAATTACCCAAATATACCTAGCAACATTGGAAAATGTGATCGAATGAAATCTACCACTGCGTACAACGTTATACAGTATCCTGTGAATTCGTGTGATCAGCTAAAATCACTTAACCACCATGTAAGGTGGTCATCTGGTATATTCGCTTGTCCAGTACAAATGACCAGTTACATTCGCTTGCATCCTCGTGTCTTTTTGAACTCTCAAATTTATCCTGTTGAGAAAGGTAGGCGAATTATTCCAGCTCTTCGTCAACTTCTAGAAAATTTAGCTATAACAAATCGTTCAAATATGTTTTTTCTTATTGATCATCCATCCAAATCGGATTCTAATTCAATTTCTACCAAGAAAAGAAAGCATGCTTATTGTGATTCGGATTTTCAGTCAGTATACTCTGTCACAGAATACTCACAACAACCTGTATTTTATATGTTACTAAAAGAAGTTACAACTACAACGTTTTTATCTGAACACCAACCAAGTCTTTTAGATAAACAAGCAACATCAAAAGAACTGAAAAAACCATCGGAGTTCAAGTTAGTCAACAAAACAAGTAAATCCAGGCGTGTTTGCTCAGATATCTCCACTTCGGCGTACTTTGGTAGCTCAGAACAAAGTGTAAAGAGTATTCATAAAGGGATTC
The DNA here is from genome assembly GCA_944472135.2 of Trichobilharzia regenti. Taxonomy (NCBI): domain Eukaryota; kingdom Metazoa; phylum Platyhelminthes; class Trematoda; order Strigeidida; family Schistosomatidae; genus Trichobilharzia; species Trichobilharzia regenti. The sequence continues at coordinate 61,493,243 of OX235270.1, forward strand.
GATTTACTTCCACTTCAAAAATAGCTTACGATCATAACAGCCATGTTGGAGAAAATTATTTGCAAATAACTCTCCATGGGATAAGTCCGCCTAGTAGAAACCTTTGTGCTTCTGTTCACCATATGCTGCAATCTAGGTTGGATGGACTGGTTCTGCAACAAATCTCTGATAGCCTTTCAAGAAATGCCATCAATCGTCTTACAATGGAAGATTTTATGTTCTTGCTTAATAGACGACCTGAACAGCCTCATCTTCATTTTTTTATCAGTTTGCCAAAGTTCTTGACTGATAATGATCAAAGCTTGTTTGGAATTACAGTCCCATACAAACCTAGTCAAACAGTTCTTGCTTTCTGTCATTATTTCCGACAAAACCTTCTCCTGTTCCTAACTCCAGTGAAACTGGATCGTGATACAAAAGCGCTTTTAAAGGGGTTAGGCAAGGCTGAACTTTTCCTCTTTAATCGTCCAAGTGCTCAGGGTTTCTCAAAACATGGTGTTGCAACTGTTTTGTTTCAGCTTATGATGGTTTCTAGTGATAAAGCACCCCATTTAACTCATAGTCCCCTCGAACCTTATGTTATTTTGGATTGGGCTTCACCAGACAAATTCTTAAGTACCAATAAAACCTGCAATTTATGTTTCCAGGATATGTTGGAAGCTATCAAAGATTTCTGTGAAGTTAGTGAGTCTGATCTACAAAATCGGCTTGGTCTTATTCAGCCACTTCCCCGACTTATTCTGTCAGTTCGTATGTGGGAACGGGGACATTCTGATCTTGATAACTTGAAAATGCGTTTGATGGCTTCTGTTCATCATGCTCTTTATGACCTAATGACAGAATATCTTGTTTTAACCTCACCAATATTCTTCGATTCAGAATACAGTAGCATTATTAGCTCTTCAAAGACTCTCCATGAAATGAAAAATAATGACTTAGTGGTTTTAGATACAGGATCTAAATATGTGAGCGGTAAGGATGCATCTCAGAATCCACTTATTTTGCCGTGGATGAAAGAAGGAAGAGCTATTGAATCACCTCTCATAAGTACCGTGTTTGCTAATCTCTCCTCATCTTTGTTCGTTGAACAGTTTGTTTCGGATCTTTTAAAGCCATTTATTTCTCATGACGAAGCTTTGATAGTAGATGGTGCATCAAACAATTACAGAAAATTAAGTCCCTCGTTAGACATCAATTGTTCTTCTAATGTTTCAAATGCAACAGCCAATTGTCCTGAAGCGTCTGCAAATTCTAGTGTTAAACACGACTCGAAATTTGGGGAGAATGTAGATGTATCAAAGCCTGGTCTCGCCAACAAATATATCATAGTTGGCTACAATCTAAACGCTTGGAGAAAAATCTGTAGACCACTTCAAACTGGACAAGACTATAAACTTTCTAATTTTCCTCAAACATTCAATCAGCCGTCAGGAATCAGACTTATTGAGTTTATATCTGATTCTGGTAAGTTTTTTTGATTTTGGCTAACTTTAACATAGTATTTATTGTTTTCAAACTATTGTTATTGTTATTATTATTATCTCGTAAGTTCTGTTGATTTTTATGTTGTACTGAAATGAATTCTAGCCTACAAATTTTCGTTCAAAGCTGTACTTATGAGCGTCATCATACCGGAAAGTGCGTCGGTGGCACAGCGGTTAAGACTCTCGCCGACCATGCACATGGTCCGGGGTTCGACCTCCTGCCGACACACACCTGATATCTATGGTCGGCCTGCGTAATTTGGGTTACCGATATCACATGCTGAAAATTTCACACTTGTACCAAAAATACAGTGTATGTGGGCTAGTGTTACTACTTTGGATACCTAAATTTCAGTATGTGAGGCGGAGTTCGGACCTGTAACCTAGTCGTTGGCAGTCAAGCGTTTAGACCAGTGAGCTACAGCTTCCTAGCACCTCTCAATAGATCCCACGTTGAGGTCAATAAATTTAGATTCCTATCTTCCAGAATCTGTCCATATGTAAAACCATGACTAATCCAGCCAGCCTAGTTTTCTTGGGTTTTTTTTCCAAAGCCAAACTAAGTTTTCCCAGAACTATGGAATCTTGAATCCTAGGTGCTATGTGATTTTTCATTTGTTATTATTTTCCTTGAGTTCCGAATAGAAAAGTCGTATGTTAGTCAAGCTGAAACGATCAACAGTCTAGACCAGTATGATGAAACTACCTCTGATTTCCATATCCTAGCTGGAACTTTAGTTATCAACAACCCTCACGGCAGACTGGGTGTGGTTCCAGACTTCAGGATGGTAATTGCTGTTATGCTGAAACATGCGTTTAGTTATTTCGTCGCTAAATACAGGTCTGGTGTTCTCATCAGATATCTTGACCTTCTCAGCTGCTTTTTGTTGATGTCTGTTCAGCCAAAGGTATAGACGTGCATAGATTAATCACAGTTCACATAGGTGCTCCATAAGGAGCGGCAATCTTCCACCAATCCTTTCCAATAACTGTTTGTGTCCTTAACTAGTGTGTTGCTAACTGTCTCCACGTAAGACAGTTTCTCTTATGTTCGAAATTACTGCTTTCCAGGAACAGGTGTTTATCTGGATAAAACTGTAAGAGGTGATCAATACTATCAGTTACTCAAGATGAGACATCGTATACAGTCTTAATTTGTTCTTCATAATGCTGCAGCCTGCCCTTCTGAGGATAAAAACCTCCCGGTGAAATGATTTAATGTGAGCGTTTGGCTTTTAGTAGAAGACTAAAGAACCTGAGTTAAAACTTGTTATTTACCTCCTCTGAACCGCATTCAGCCGTCCCTTGAGCGAAGATAACGAAAAGGCACTTATAAGCATTTCTATTTTCCCTTTCTGCCACGGACCCATTCAACTGAGCATGACATGAATTATCTTCCACTGCGATCTAGTCAACGCAATGGATTTTGTATCTTGAGCTCATTACTCTCCCAACATCAGGAAGGTCATTAGAACTAGCCAAAGAATCTCCTCACCCCTGTAGAGTGATTCTACAGATTCACCACTGTCTGGTAGGGGTAAGTATAACTGGATCGCATAGTCGTCATTCAAAGTCACAAAATACATCCGAAGCCCGATGTATCAAGTTTTTGGATAGTGAAGCCTACTGTTTGATTCGCCAAACGTTTTAAGCTTCAGAACAGAGTTAACAGAGTAGTTATAACAGTTAGAGACGGCGTTTCTCTAATTAAATTCGCTGAGTTAAGGAATTAGAGTACTCTCTGGGGGAAGAGTGTTAATATTGGGAGGAAGAAAAATCTATTAGGAATATGGATGATGATAAAAAAGTTCTATGTTTTCTGATGCTAGTGTATGAGTTATCGTTACTTTCAGGCTGCTTACATCGTAAGAGTTTATCTATTGTAGCACCTATAGAGAAAGATCACTAATATTACTTGACTATATAGCCCAAGAGACAACAACTGAGGCTGTTTTTGACACAATCTGTCTGGAAATATGGTTTGCCGAATTCCGTCCGCGCAGAAAGCTCTACTACGGTCTATCGAGCACCGTGGTCTAAGTGAAGACGTACAATTTTTGGGCTAACTTTGTTTAATCCTTCATCTCCAGTGTGAAAGGATAGCTAGCTTATTGGTTGCTCTAGGAGAACACCTGACTGCTGTTACACTCGTATTCGCCAAAAGTACAGTTTCTCATTCAGACTCCTATCGTAGATTATGCAGCTTACCCCATGATAGTAAATGCCTTTTGTTTAGTACAGGTATATAGTGGAACTCACGGCATATTTAGGGTAAGCCTACTGGACTTTATTACTTAATGAGAGCATACCTGGTTGGGTTTGGTCCATATAGCTCTTATTTCCCAAAAAGGACAGCGTTCGTCATGATTTCTACTACTAGTGGTTACCTAAATAATAGCTAGTAAACTCGAAAAACCTACAGCCCGGTTCACTGCCAGGCTACAGCACTACTAACATTGTGGGTCAGCGGTAGCATCATCAATCCTCTTACTAAATGTGTGTCTCATTGTCAATCATATGAAAATTCATCTTGTTGAATAACAATCCATTCTTTTTCCCCAGAAAGAGTGGGGAAGAATAAATAAATACAAACAAGAAATGCCTTAATGATGTGGTGGTGACATATAGAAAGTGTAAACATCATTATAATATGTACCACTTTTGAAACAACTGAAAGGCTGATCTAGTGTATATAACTCGTTCCAGTAATAAATTACTCTGTTGGTAGTTACTGCTACAAATGAAGCATTTTGTGTGTTTTGATCTGTTACCCAGATCTTTTATGTACAAAGCTATTAGCCTTACTTATGTTGTGGCGGCTGATGATACTACCCAGTTGCACGGGCTTAAGTAGACGAAGCGGTATTGGAACTTGAAAGTTCCCATCAATTAGCCTTTTTTAGGGCACTTCCAGTTACTCATTATTCACTGATCATTCGAAGCCTAAAAGAATAACCGCCTACATTTGATTATTGGTTTGCTTTGACATTGAAATTTTCCATACCTGTATCAAAAGTTAGTTAAGTTATTTATTTTCAAAAACCGATGTGAAGCACAAGTCTTGTCAGTAATCCTAGTGATCATTTTTTCTCCCAACAGTCTGTAATATCTATTCACATGAACAGCTTCATGCTTGATATCCCGAAAGACAATTTTACGAAGTTCAACCGGTTGCAGGCTTGAATATAAACGGCCTAATATTTTCCACTGTCTTGAGAATGAAGTGTATTTGCACCAAACGCCTAAAAGTAGCCTATTTATGCTTTCGCATAAATTATAGAATGAAGGTACTATTTCATTATTTCTTTTTTTTTATTGATAGTATTCTTTGTGAAAGGATTGTGATTCATCAATTTCTTCTCTATTTATCAGGCACCCAATATGACGCATCTTCACGAATGCAACCGCTAAAAGTTAACATTTCATCAAATCAGTATGCATCTGTTTCAGTCAGCAATAATGACCCTAATATAAATTTGAAAAGGATCAATCGTAACGATGAAACGTGTGCATACGAAACACGTTTTTCCCCTGGCAGCGACAGTAAACGGCGTTCTGTTCAACAATCTGATCCCCACTGCAGTCCTACTGATAACTCTTATAGCTTTGGATCTCTGGGTGGGTAGGCTCAGTGATTACATTTGTATTCATCTTTTCATTCTACGCTTGTTGTTTATTTTTTTGTTTTCTTAAGAGGATAATTTACTGCTCGTTTGAATGAAACAGGGCTTTGTTTTTTTTCTCATAAATCCATACTTTCGACCTATTCGTCAACGGTTTGACAGCCTGTAATGTGCAAGAATGTGGGTCGTTTTGATATTTACACCTACCTTTTCTTTTTCCTTCACGGCCTCAAGCTAGTGGCTTGAAGTTTCTGTAGCAGTTTTTATTATTTTTACAGGATGGAGTTGCTAGCCTCATGCCCAACTTTCCCTCTTTATCAGTATTATATCCGGCTTAGCGAGGTAAAGGAGTGAGTCGGCCGGGAATCGAACCCCGGACCATGTGTATTGTCGACGAGCGTCCTAACCTCTGTGCCACCGACGCACTTACACTTATCTGCTTCATCTCAAAAGTTAGAGTTTGTGACATATTTTTCACGGAATCTATCTGAATGCCAGTGCAAAGTATAATAGTTGGAATTCAAGTATTGGTTTGTAAGGATTTGGTTGATTGGTTACAGGAATTCATCATGAGCTGACATTGGTTAGATGACCATTGGAAAGCCTGGGGGTAATGGACATCTGTTACATCTTAGTTTGGGACTCTTCATCAGTACGCACCCATTGGGGTTCGAACCCAGGACCTTCTGAAAAAGATGAATTAACTAAAGACTTAAAACTCGATGTGTATTCTGGTTCTCACATTTACGAAAAGTATACATTGAATGATAGAAAAACATCAATGTAGAGTGATGCAACAAAAGGCAAACATGAGTGTGTCAGTAAAATTAAATTAATATCAGTGATTTGAAGAATCTGAGTGAACACATGTGCGTGCACCTATGTAAACTACTTTAAGCCAAGTCACTAGGTTTCCAGTCGTCTATTCTCGGCATCCTTATGACCCATCAGCCTACACCTATGCATTTGTTTCAGGTCAACAGTCGTATGCTTCATATATTAGTTTTCAAGCATTGGTTTTGTAGGGATTTTGTTTAGTTGAATGGAGGTTTTCATCATGAGCTGACATAACTTAGACAACCACTGGAAAACCTGGGAGTACTGAACAGTTGTTTCGTCCTAGTTTGGGACTCTTCAGCAGTACTGCTGAAGGGTTCGAACCTCGGTGGGTGCGTGCTAATGAAGAGTCCCAAACTGGGGCGAAACAACTGTCCAGTACTCCCAGGTTTTCCAGTGATTGTCTAACTGATGTCAGCTCATGATGAAATCCTCCATTCAATCATAGATTAGCGTCATTTGCTAATCTGACCATACTTAGCTTATTTTCTCATCTAATCTTGCTTCAGCTAACATTGGTTCAGGTAACAGATTGGTTTGCGTAGCTTGTGCCATAGCCATTTCATTCGACGAAGCTTTGCAAGTAGTTCGCTTTCAAAACCTGGTTAGATGGATTGGGACCTAAAAATCGGTCATAAGTGCTACAAATAATATACAAGTTGCACTTGAGCAGAACTGCAACTTCATCTGCTTATGATATGTGTCGACAGTTGCATGTTCAAATGACAATCTCTTCTCCCGTGTTAACTAGGCAGTTAACCATTCTCACTGCTTTGGAAATGTGGTTGATTAGTGTAGACATAAAAACGTCAGCTTTTTTTTCCTTCACGTTTCCCAGTGGAGCATAGGGCCCCAAGCTAGTGGTTTGAAGTTTCTGTAGCAGTTTTTATTATTTTTACAGGATGGAGTTGCTAGCCTCATGCCCAACCTTTCCTCTTTATCAGTATTATATCCGGCTTAGCGAGGTAAAGGAGTGAGTCGGCCGGGAATCGAACCCCGGACCATGTGCATTGTCGGCGAGCGCTCTAACTGCTGCGCCACCGACGCAGAAAACGTCAGCCTAGCACGAACAAAATGTCTGTACTATATTTAAAGTAGTTACTTAATTGCTATAGGCTTAAAATCAAAAGATATAGTGTAATCAGAGCAGTACACCTAGTGACTTCAATTACCTTAAAGAAAACTTACTTATCAAATTGCCTTAGTGTATAAAAATCTCATTGTTTAGTTCTAAACACCTCACAGTTTGTGTTTTATAGTATATATTGGTGATAACCAATCTATTGGCTATTTACGTTCAATACTAACTTATTACTTATTATTATTTTAATGGATTTCAGTATCGAAATTTCCGGAGTTTTGTCCTGTTAAAATTGGCATGGTTAGACAGGTTACTCGACATCCTTCAGCTGAAGCTAGTGTTATCCCTAATCTATCTCAGAATGATCGTTCCAATTCAAATGAATGCCTAAATCAGAATTCTCCTCTAACTCGAGAAAAGTGTAAGATGAGTGTGCATATTCCTCGACAGAGTTTCTGCCTTATCAATATAAACGGACGTCTTATTGAAATGTATACATACAACTGGACTAAAGAGGAAGCTGAACGCTTGTCCAATCGTTTGTTACTATTAGTTGACTGGTATAATCAACGCTATCAGGTAATTCTACATAATTTGATATTCCCTCACCCTAATTACATTTCATGTAATTAAGTTAAGTAACAATCCAATTTATCAAAGTAAATTGGTAAAATCGTAACTTCATTTTTCCATTTGTCTGATGTGTGTATTCAAATATGTGATTGTATCCTCACCGATTGGGAATATTTATCCAAAGACTGGGCTATGCTTAGTTATAAAGCATTGTAACAAACAGCTACCAAGAGGAACTTAGTTTAATTGAAACAACTGGATAATACTGCACTTGGGAGTGCTTCTGGTTGCGGACTGAAAAACCACTTCATTTATCCACAATACTTCAACACGCACACACACACACAACAGCAAATGACTGACCACTATTGACATAATGAGAAGACATGAGCTATATACTACGCATTAGTTGGTATGGAAAGTTGGGAACCACTTATATCGATCAGTGGTGCTCACTAGGCAGACCAAAGTGATGTAAACAATGTACGGCTTCATAAAACTCCATTATGGATAAGATATGATATGATATGAGCAATAGTGTTTATGAGCAATATGATTATGAGCAATAGTTTGTGCTCGAAACGTCATCAGTTAATATAACTGTACAACGCTGTGTGTGATTTATCAAAATAAAATCTTATCCATAATGGAGTTATATTCTACCACAGTGCCCAAGTTTTATACTTATATTAACAAGGCTTCATAAAACGCCTTAAATCTTGTTTCCAAGGTCTCAAAGAAAAATGTATATTAATGCGAAGCGGGCTGTTCAGTGATAAATGTTGGCCGACGATAGTTATGTTACCATTTGGAGGTGTAGTTGCTTTTGTTGACACTAAGACCTATGGATCCAGCAACCTTCACTGAATGTTTGATAGACGAACCCGGACCATGTGCATGGCCGGCGAGCGTCCTAATGGCTGTGCCACCGGCGCACCACCATCTGAAAATTACATGTTGGCAAATATAGGATTTTTTGGAATACAAAGTGGTACAGTTACTAATACCTGCAGGGCACATATCGTTTTCATTTTAATAATCGACATTTTCTGCACAGAATCACAGACTAAGTTATAGTAAAAATACATCAGTCATTCAATGAACAAAAAATTGATTTCCTGCAAGCCTAGCAAGTTAAAGACAGTGCAAATTTTGAGGTATTCAAAATAACACGATTTCGAGTGGCCTGGTGGGAAACTATGGCATCGAATCCTTCCAGAAACCTATCGCTCAACAAATATGCATACAGAAGGAAACCAAAATGGGTTGGTTCTACGCTTAGATCGTTGAATGACACCACGCATCAGGAGAAGAAATCGTGTGTGTGTGTGTGTGTGTGTGTGTGTGTGTGTGAGAGGAAATGAAAACTCGTGCAACCAACTAAAAATAAGTGCAGAGAGCATAATAAAATGGTGATATGCTGCCGAAGACCTGTACTGTAATCAAAATCCCAAGAAAGTAATAATAATCATAATAAATAGAAGCCTGCTTGGTGTAATTCTGAAGAAATAAGTAAGAAATGTTTTCTTGTAGTGGGAGCCTGCTGAAAGGAAACAGAGTTAATTATTCTTTCCTCATCGTAAATCTCATTTAACCAGGTTTCTTTACACGAATTTCCTGACGTTAAAGGAAGTGATACATTTAATTGGAACAAAAAAATTAGTTTCTCGTGATCACTCACTGATAATATCCTTCAATGTCTTTAAATATCAAACTCTTTGTACTGATTATCTAAAGTTATTTTAAAACAGCTTTCATCCACATAGTTTGTTTCAATTCTTCTTGTACAGCTACTCTGCTCATTTTCGTTTCAAAAATTGGGTTTGTTTCACGCTATCAGTAATCCATCATTTCGTGTATGTGCTGCTCGTGCTACGGATTTAATACGCAATAACTGTCCCCCTGAGTTGAATATTGGGACGGATTCTTCATCTGCTACAATCAGCCAAACCCAAACCAGTTCCCATAATCTTCCTTCTTCGTCATCAGTTGCCTCTTCATTCACTGCTCAAACTTCAGTATCAAGTGGTGCTATGAACCTCCTGTCAGCTGTGGTTTCAGTTGCACGTAGACGACATGCTACAACATCGTCTAGTGATGTTGTCGGTAGCATTAATAATACTAATATTTCCTGCAGTCCTGCTCACTTTAATTCATCCCTATTTCCTACTCATTCAGTGTCAACTCATGGTACAGGCAACTGCAAAACAGAAAACAAGGGTATTACTAATCTCCTTCGGTTGTTCCAGGTATGCGATGATTGTAGTTGAGTTGTGTTATCGACTGAGCGTTATACGTATTTACACACTTTATCCTATCTGTATAAACACTTCAAATACTTCATAGTACCTTTCAGGTGTGCAGATAATTTTAAGTACCTACTTTGCAAGTAATCTTGCACGAAACGCTTTCTAATACGTCTATTTTGTTCTAACACGCCTTATGTAGTTATCTGTCCTAACTCAATCATTGCGTGGGTTTTTAGTACAAGTAAGCAGCAGGCTTTAAAAATCTGTATATTGTTTGCAATAAACTGTTTCACTTGATCACTTGTCGAAAACGTTTCTCTCTGAAGGACTAGATTGATAGTAAAGAAACCTGTTTCAAATGTTCATCTCCAATAGTAAAATGAAGAAGAGAAAATCAGAATGTGTGTCCAGTAAATGAATGAATAAATGAATGATTTTGAAATTCCACCCTTGTTTGCTTGTGTACTAATTTAACATCTTGATCGGTTTTTTTGACTGTTTATTCAGTGAAGAGATTAACGAAGTTGAAATAAATAATCTGTATCGTGGGAAGATTTGAAACACAGATCTCAAGATTGCGCGCTGATGTGAGGATCTGTGACTCATTTACCTTACTGGCTTGGTTTATAACCATAGTGTCATGGGTTCTAAACCCACTCAACCTACAATAATTTGGACATCTAAGTAGTATCATTAGTCTACACACAACACGCGTGGCTCGTTGACAACTACATAGGAATGGAATTGGTTGTGTTTAATGACACTTCGTTCAGTTTTTTTTTCATTGAGGTAGGCTAAGCCACCATTGTCATTGGCTTTTTCTTGTTATTTGACTGGTTAAACACACTGGGTTAGCAATAAAATCCTACCACAACTCAGTTTTCAACTCACCATGCTATGATCTGTTCATCAAATAGGTTTTTTTGCTATGAAACTTCATCAAAAGTAAATACCACTAAAATTACTTTTGACTCCTATTTCTTGTCTTAGGAATGGTGTCAGTAGTTGCAACAACTTAATTTGCTTAGAACTACATCGGGGATGTGATTCAGAGAAAATTTCAAGTGTGATTTTAGATAGTTGGAGGCAATCGGCGACAGGAAGCCTTGGACATAGGTTTCGTGCTAGTTGGCAGTCATCAGCAAGGCGTATCTGCAAACTTGATGGAGCTCACGTCCCTTCTGAGATTCGAACCCGCGTCATCCAGTGCTGCAGTCGGAGACGTTACCACTGAGTCATTCAGACTCGCGAGTGACCACCTGTAGGGCTGTAGTGGGTATTTTGATTGGACACTAGTAACTAGTGTGATTTGTCTAGTCCTTTCTTTGGTGCAGACTGAATTCTATCAGTCAGCTTTTGCAATGTAGCCACCATTCTAGATAGCTCGCCATCACGGTGCACATTATTTAGGTCCAAGGCTTCCTACCGATTGCCTTAAACTATCTAATATCATCAAATCAATGTGCACCGTGATGGCGAGCTATCTAGAATGGTGGCTACATTACAAACCTGACTGATAGAATTCAGTCTGCACCAAAGAAAGGACTAGACACATCACACTAGTTACTAGTGTCCAATCAAAATACCCACTACGGTCCAATCAAAAAAATAGTGTACCGAATAACTGCCAAGTCATTTTTTGCTTTTAGTCTTCGTTTATATTCTGTTTTATTAGACACCTCGTATAATGGAGATTAAACAGTCGTAGACGTTTTGTTTCTTCTTTATTGTTTGTTGTCAGTTACTATCTTCTACCTGAGCAAATTTTCTAAAACTTCACTCCTGTGTAGTCACTTAGCGTAAGAATGTTTTGCAGTACACTGTGTGTCATTCATAAATACAAAATCTCTGTTACTATCTAACTTTAGGATTGCGGAAACATCCCGTTGCTTCTGCCTCCTGGAAATCCCCATTCTCCTTACACTGATATTTTACACCGATATGGCAAACAAGTTACAACACTTATGGAAGCGGATGTTCTTCAATCTCAGTATATTGAAATGTTCAGTTTGCCGTTCAGAGCGTGGCAAGAAGATTCAAAGTGTTGTACCACAAGTATGGACTCAGACTCAGCAAAACCATTATCATTTAGTAAAGATGTTGGGCAGAAATTTACCCACTCTAAGTCAAGCATTAGATCTGTAAGTCACACTTTTTCATTTTCTATGCATAGTCTTTTTATTAAAATACCTGAAAGTGAAATACGCCTATTTTGGTATTATACAACAAAGGCTTAACAGTGGTCTCTCTTAGTATCATTCTATTCGTCAGTTGTAATGATAAGAGGTTAAGCTCTAATGATAGTTAAACTGCCAATCTAATTCTCAACATCGAATTTCTACTATTGGTTTTACATCAAAATTTCTTAAGTTTCCTATGATTCTAGCTTTAAACTTGATATCGTTTATTGTTGAGCACCAGCCAGATTAGGATGTCACATGAAACTGGTCGAATCCAGTTTTGTTAGCTTTTAGGAAACGCCTTTTTTTGCCATGTTGTAATACACATACATATTCACATCCAGTAGTATTTTTCAGTGTTCCTTGCCAATAGTTTTTTGGTGTTAGGTTCGGGGGATATTTAACTGTCCCGTGGTATCGAGTCCTGCCCTGCCTAACTCAGCCTCGGCAACTGGGTAGTGTCATCAGCCCTCACACGATAAGTGTGACTATTAGTCTGGTACATGGAAAATATCTCTGCGGAGTAACTGGACTTAAACACATAACTGTTTATGCATACATACATATATGCATACCTTGTGTTTAGTTACATGTGAAATCTAATCATTGAAAGATATCAGAATTTTTTTCAAAAGAATGGATACTGAACAAAAAGTAATCTTTTCGATAACTTCATCATCAGGCTCTACAGTTGTATGTACATTATAGTGAATGAATGAATGAATTAGTGTTATGAGTAACATTAAAGTTTACAGCTCAATAGTATCAACATAAAATAAGCTGAATGTCAGAAAAATTAGGAAAGATAATATTACAAATTCATGAATTTATAGTCTCTGCTGAAGACCAGGGCAGTAGTAGGGGCTGGACTTGCTTCTTTTGAACACAGAGCACTGGTTGTTTGAGGCGAATCACAATACCCTCTGCTGTTTTCACCCTGCGGTGCTTCGATGATTTTGGTAATTTATATGGCACCCGGTATAATATAGAGAAGGATTTATCTACACTGGCTTTGTGGCCTGTTTGCACCAGATGTTCCAGTATCGAGCTGTTAATAGTTTTCTCTACACCTTTACTTAGCCATAGTAGGAGATGTTCTCGAGCACGAAAAATCAAGTTCCTAGAGAAACGGCCAGTATAACTCGCTCTACTACAAGCGCAGTTGAATTGATAGATACAATTTGAAGTGGCTAGCTAGTCTAGGTACTTCATCATTCAGTCGAGGTAGAACCATCGGTCGTGTAGAGAATGAGACGTGTAGTTCGCCAGCACTAAAGGTTCTTTGAACTAACTTTCTTAATTTCCTCGTAATTATCTCACTTGGTATATCGCCCTTGAATTGTAGTCGTATATAAAGAGGCTTCTTTTTACAGATAGTGAGTAGTCCTTTTCCGCTTTCTTTGTCATATGTTTCCTGATAAATTTTTCGGGATAGGCATTTTCGATCAAAGTATCATATACAATGCTTAATTCATCTTCACTTACTTCTTCTGAGCATATAGCTCTAACTCTGTGGCTGAGGGTCTTCACTAAATTTATTTTTTACTTGATAGGAACGAAGCTGTGAAAATGTGTATATTGTCCTGTCTAAGTACTTTTCCTATGCAAATTTCTTTTTATGCTACCATCTGGTTTTCTTGTAAGTAGGACATCCAGGAAGGCTATTCTGTCTTGGGTTTTCCTCTTCGCATGTGAATTTCATAGCCGAACGTACCTCATTATTGTAATCCTATCAGAACTATTATCACAAAGGATGAAGGTATCATCCATATATCGGCAATAAAATGAGAACTTACTGATAAGGTTGTTCAGAATTGATTACAGACATTCACACTTCACAGTGATTAAAAAGTGTTTGATGCAAATATATTTTAAGTGGTCAACCTTTAATTATCATCTAATGACTATCACATTTTTTCTGCTACTCTTTTACTTTGTTAAAAAAATTTAGAGTGAAGCTATTTTAGCCAATGAACAAGTCTCGAAACGATTACAACGCTATTCAGCTATCAAACAAGCCTGCCGTCATTTGCATACTATTTGTACACCAATATTATTCTGTCCTAGTACTCGTTCAAAAGTTGTACAGTTAATGAAAGAGGAAGAGAATGCTATGAATAGAACAGCTCAGTTGTATTTTAGTACAACAGTCAATCACTCTGTTCATTCTTATTCGTGTTCCGCTACCACCACTACTACTAATACTAATACTACTGCTACTAAAACTACAAACACGACCACTGCAACCACCACCGTTACTGTAACCAACAGTAATTCAAGTGTTACCGATTCAACGTCACTTAAGGAAACTGGAGTTTCTGATAATCTCTGCCGTTCTGATGAACAAACAACTGATCAGTGTAAATTGAGTGGAAATGATAATTCTGCAGTTGAGTGAGTCATACAGTTTTTTTAAAAAAAAATTATTAATTTCATCATTTTAAGAAGAACAAATGGGCTGTGTTGCTCACTGGCGACTGGCTCTATTCAGGTAGGTAGTTACCTGGGGGTGCAGCAGGTCGGGTGTGAGGACAAATACTCGCCGAAGACATTGGCTAGCGGTTGCGCTATATCGTGAATTGGCAGAAGTTAGAATTCATGGGCCAATGGATGGGGTCCCTGTGGCTTAATGGTCTACGAGCTAGCTCGCCTTGTAACCAGAAGGTCCTGGGTTCGAACCCTGTCGTGTGTGTGCGTACTGCTGAAGAGTCCCAAACTAGTGGGACGAAACGACTGTCCAGTACTCCCCGACTGGTTTTCCAATGGTTTTCTAACCAATGTCAGCTCATGATGAAATCCTGTAACCAAAAGGTCTGTGTATTTTGCTGACACTATTAACACCATATTCTTACCATAAATGTTCCTGTTATTGATTTGAGATCAACCTTGTTAATGATTACCAGCTAATCGCTTTGCTGTACTGCATTGAAGTTTGTTGTTTTATAATATGAAAAAAACCATGTCCCACCAAAGTGAAGAGAACGATACTTGAAGAGTAAAATGAATTCACTGGAGGCTAGAGATTGTTATTTTGGTATTCTGTCCGCTTCCCCAGCTGTCATTGTTATCAATCTCCGTAATTCTGTTGACTCAGAAGAGTGAAAACAGTTTAGAATTGTTGCCAGATTCAACTTTCACCTCTCTCTCTCTCTCTTCGTCTTATTCACATTAATCTTATAACCAGGCCACTCAGTCGTTGTGCGGGGTGATTGTTTAGTTTTACTCAGATTACTGAACTCAACATCCACCAGAATTGACTGCTCAAGACGTTTCAAGGAATCTAAAGGAATCCAGGTATTTGTTATTGGAACACATTTCTTAAGCTGTAAACAGCCTTACTTCCTGTCTTCATGGAGTTTTGTAAGTGCTCTGTGGAGGCTAAGTAGCTACCATTGAGTGTAGTTCAGTCGGATTTTGAAAGAGTAGAGTAGCAGATGCAGATGCAAATAGCTTTCGTCAATCTATTTAGCACTTCATTTATGCTAACTAACAAAATGCGAGTGATGCCTTTCCTCTCAATATTTTCTTGCCATAATATTTACCAACCAGGCACTGGGAATGTTGCTTTGACTATGATTAAATACAGTGTGTTGAATTTCCCCTATTGTGCTAAATCTTACCACTGATTAAGCAGAAATTTACAACTTTTGAAGTCGAACTTCACCTATTCATCCTGTTCAGGATAAACAAGTAACGTAGCTAGATTACCAGCCCGATGAAAATTATCACACTGCAGTATAGTTTCTTCCTTAGATTCCTACAGTAGCACAAACTAATTATACCATTATGACAACTGATTTCACTCTTTCCACTACTGACACAAGTTTTCTGATTTGATAAGTTCTCTCGAAATAATCATTTCTGTCAGTTTGCCTCCTCGTGTCACTACGACTTGAAAGTGTGTTTGCCAAATCATTATTGCAGTAGCTGTCGAACATGAGTATTTTTCTGCTCATTCGCCTTGAATATGAGGATGATGCTGATACAATGATGATAATAATAGATATTACTTAATAAATAATGCCTGATGATGAAAATTTCGGCGAATGCCGATTAGTTAACTTGCATACCTATATATATATATATATATATATATATATATATAGCGGACATCAAGATGCTAAAAAATGAAAAAGCAGCAGGACAAAACGGAATCCCAGCAGGAGCATTGAAAATGGACCCAGAAACATCAGCGGACTTGATGACACCACTGCTGGAGAAGAGGGTAAGGTACCTGCGGATCGGAGGAAAGGTTTGCTATTCAAACTACCAAAGAAAGGAAACTTAAGTCAATGCAAGAACTGGCGTGGCATTATGCTCCTGTCCATCCCAAGCAAATATTAGGTTGCATATTCCTGGGATGAATCAAACAAGCCCTGGATGAAAAACTTCGACTTGGACAGGCTGGATTCAGGAGAAACAACACTACGGGGCATCATTGAACAGAGCTCGAAATGGCAGTCAACTCTCTACAGCAACTTCATCGACTTTGAAAGGGCTTTCGATAGTGTTGATCGAGAGGTGATTTGGCAATTATTTCGTTACTACGAGGTGCCGCCATCAACTATACACCTCATCCAACAGCTGTACGATAATGGTGCATGCCAAGTAATTCGCAGCAGGAAACTTACGGATTCCTTTGAAGTGAGAACTCTAGTAGGACAAGGCTGCCTACGATCCATGATTTTCCTAATTGTGGTAGACTGAATAGTGCGACAGACAGCGGGTAGCGAGGGAACAGGCATAAAATGCTTGCTTTACTTGCTTTACTTCGGCTATCTCCTACGGGAGGATGAGCCGGCTTCATGAACAAGAGTTCATGAAGTTTCATGGGAATTGGGTACGAGTGATGTCCCCAGAATCGCTCGGCCTTTTGTTTGAGAGTGCAGCTCTAGCCTTTACACAACCAAGTGTGACCTACAAGGCGGTAGGAGTGGAGTAGGGAGTCCACTATCCATTGGCAGCCGGTGACCGGAGTCCGGTTCATTCGCCTTTTTGAATGGGGCCATTCATCCAGGGCATCCAATAAGCCCTTTGTCCATATGTCTGCCGGTGAGCTCCGGTGAGCTTCATACGCCAGTCGTTGGAGGTTTGGAATCAGGGTTTAGCCATCTCCCTAGACTGTCATCCAATGGACAGTCAACCCGGTGAAGAGCGCCGGGCATCCGCATAAAATGGACCCACACAAAAACTTGGAGGATCTGGATTTCGCCGATGATATATGTCTGATTTCCCACAAACTGGAAGATATGCAGGTGAAAAGCAACAAGTTGGCAGAAGAAGCATCCGGAGAAGATAGGCCTTCAGGTGAACATAGATAAAACAGTGATGAAGATTACTGGACAACACCAACAGCCACAGAAACAACAACAATCAGCATAAATGGGAGGAACCTCAAAGAAACAACCTCCTTTTCGTATAAACCTGAGAAGCATCGTTTCAACTACAGGCGGAACTGACGAGGATATCAAGGCGAGGATCGAAAAGCAAGGTAAGCTTTCATTTTTCTCAGGTCTGCGTGGAGGTCAACAGCACTCACCATCAAAAATAAGATCCGGATTTTCAACTCCACTGTGAATTCACAGCTACTGTACGTATCAGGGAATTGACGCGTAACGAAGGGCACTTTGAACGAACTACAGACTTTCATCAACAGCTGTCTTCGCTCAATACTCAAGATCAGATGGCTGGCGAGAAATGATCAGCAACATAGATCTCTGGCAATGAACAAACCAACCCAGTAGGAATCTATTGTTTAGCTAATATACAGGAAGAGATGAAGGTGGACTGGCCATACTCTGAGAAAACCATCAAGTGGCATCACACGCCGGGCCTTCGCTCGAGTGGAACCCGAATGGTAAGCGGTGAGTTAGTCGTTATTGTGAGGGCGACTTGGAGGAGGTCATGTGCAGAGGATGAAAGCGTGTGGGCAGACATTGGACTGGGTGAAAACGTTGTCAGAGAACCGAACGCAATGGGGACGTGCAGCTAAAGCCCCGTGTTCCTCTAACAATTATATATATATATATATATATATATATATATATATATATATATATTCTCAAACCAACCATTGAGTGTGTGATTTTGGTTTACATTAAACGACATGAAATAGAATGTTCTAATATACATAGTATTCTGTTGCTAATACAGTATTGAACTGTGAGAATATGTGGGAATAATATTCTGTTGGAACACATTGTCTGTATCACACCACCACAATAATGCTGCATTTCCTTATTTGATGTTTTTTTCTCTTGTTCCCTGTCATACTTCTGCATTGAGTTGTATTATTTTCATTTCTTCAACTTTTTGTTATCGTCTACTTGATTAACAAGTCTATGGTGTGATAACTTAGACCATCCTATACTGATTAGGTCCATTCGATATGCACACTATTCGTTCAGCTAGATTTTGCTACTTGACTGACCATAGTACATTTAGTTACACTTTCGCTTACGCTTGTTGTTTTGAAGAATTTGAATCAGAAGGAGGACTGTATTGTTTATACGAATACTTAAATCTTCTGATTAGTGTTTCATTTTTGAGTTTTATTCGCAAAACTATTAGTTATGCATAGGTGTATTCTAACTTTGAAAAAAAATTATTCCAGTCCTAACTCTGCAACAAACTTTATTACATCTTTGAATAGCCTTAAATTGAAACAAATTCCAGACACAAATTCCCCGGGGAATCGTTTTCTATCGCCTTGGCTAAGTTGGTCACACAATTCCTCTACTCCAAACAACCTAGACGACTCTAGCCTAATTACATCAGATACTCTGCTCAAAGACAATGATTTGATTAGTGAAAAGTTGCAACACAATGATGGGCATACTTCTGTAACAAATTTCAATAATTGGTTACGTCGTGTAGCTCATAATTTCTTAATGAAATACTCACAATATTTACAACAAGAAGTGGGCTTTTATTCTGTTCCAATATTGAATAGTCAAGTTACACAGAACAGACGTGAGCATACAACAAAACTCAATGTTAAATATGCCCTGTTTCGTCGTTCTATCCACTTGGCTGGAGTTCATATTATTGAGGTTAGTGTGTTGATTGTTTCATCATGTTTTTCTGTATACTTTCGTAAGCAATTTAAAAGAAATTTACTTTTGAAGTTATATGAAAATTTTTTTATCTTGTATATAGTAGAATTTTTCCAAAAAAATTGACGAAGTACTATCAGAAAGATTGAGCGAAGAAATATTTACTTTTCAATAAGATCCTCATCTGTGGATCTACTCTAATATATATCCATAGCATTTTTATTGCAATACATAACAGTTTACCAATCAAGTGGCACTGAAATGTTTGTTAACAATAATTAGTCAGTCAGTGTCAAAATGTCAATGGGTTGATAATTAACGAAGAAAATCAATAGACATTTCGAAGGTAGAAATGGATAGAATAAATTACTTTTACAAGGATAACACGTAATTAGAGATGAAGTGGTCAGAAAAAATAAAATAATTTGGACAATTATAATTTTTATAATTTTTAAATGTTTAGGGGGAGGGGGGGCGAAGTAGTCCTGTTTATGCATTCATGTAACGATGGCCACGGTAAGGAAAGTGGCTGTACAAATTTCTTCTGAACACACAGGTTTGGCTTCTTCAGGTGGATTCCTATTGCTTCAGCTGTCTGTAGAAGACGAACTCGTAGAGCAAAATTAGGATTCGTAGGAATGCGATAGATAATTTTAAATGGTGTATTAACATCAACCTTATACTCACTATCTACAGGGTGTGCTAAAATAGAGGTACGAATAGATCTTGTTTGTCCCTTGCTTAACCATGTTGGATAATGTTCGGAAATACGGTGATGAACCTGTCTGATTGTACGCCCAATGTAGCTGGCTCCAAAGCTGCAGTCAAACTGGTAGATACACATAGAAGAGGCAAATTTAGGTAGTTTATCCTTATTTCTCGAACGTAGACAACGTACCTCTGCTACATAATAAGCTCTTTTAACTGCATTCTTCAGTCGTTGTGTTATTATTTCGCTGATTTTGTCACCGAGGAACTGCAGTTTTATGAACATTGGTTTTTTCGGAACTGTTACTATACTAACTCTCCTAGGTGCTGAATTCATATTTTTCTCAATGAATTTACCTGGATAACCATTTTTTCCAAGTAATTCTCTAATAATCCTAAGCTCCTCATTGAAGCAGTCGTCTGAACAGATTAACCTGGCTCTATGAACCAGACACTTTACCAGGTTACGTTTATATTTCAAAGGTACAAAACTCAAAAAATGAGTCTACTGACCTGTTATTCTAACCATTTCTACCTTTTAAATGTGTATTGGTTTTCTTCGTTAATTATCAACCCATTGACATTTTGACACTGACTGACTAATTATTGTTAACAAACATATCAGTGCCACTTGATTGGTAAACTGTTGTGTATTGCAATAAAAATGCTATGGATATATATATGAGTAGAGCCAGAGATGGGAATCTAATTGAAAAGTAAATATTTCTTCGCTCAATCTTTCTGGTTTTTAAATGTCTAAATGGGGATTTTTTTTCTATATTTAAGTGCTATCAATTGATGTACCCTATGCTGACTTTAACTTTCACTGAAAGCAGCGTTTGAAGTGAAGACGGGAATAAGATAACTCTGTGTGCTCTATTACCTATTATGCTCTTCTTGACTGTTGAATCAAGCGGCAGACTGTGCTTGGGAAGTGAGTACACGTTGTAGCGGATGATATATGTCTCATGCGTTGTACAAATTAAAAGATTTACAAATGAACACTAACAACCTAGCAGAATAAACAATAGAAGCAGGATTTCAAGTGAACATAGAGAATATAAGGACAACAAAATTCAACTAACAGTCTCTTTTTTCGGCGACGAATTCATTCACTTAGCTGTACAATCGCATTTATATACAATCATTTTTTTTTGTGTGTGTGTTTGTGTACACTAGGATTGTCAAACAAAATAAAATAGAAGTTTGTTAGGATTACTGTTTACGTCATCAAAATGTTTCTAAAATGTGACGATTAATAAAAATTGTAACTAGGTTCGCGGGGGTGAAGATTGGTAAGTATTGACAAGAGTTGTGTAATAATGGAGATGTGTGTGTGTGTCTATCAATTTACTTGCTCATGTGGAGCGAGATATATAGGTCGTTCGATGCGTGTTTTATACGAAAGAGTCAAAGAACGGTGGATCACTAAACATATAGTCAACACTGGTCACTCAATTTGAGCGGGGAATTCATTCAAATTCAAAAGAAGCCTCCCGAAAAGGGTAAGTTTCCGTATACTTTGCATTGTGGTAGCCTTAGCGATGTGGAGAGAAAACCCTGATTTATGCACACAGAAGAAACTTCTCCACCCCCTCCTTTTACCTTGGGTATAATTCCAAGTTCTCCGACTTTTTCTAATAATTTTTCTTTTTTTGAATGTTTTCATCATATCTCAGTAACATCTTCTTAATCAACCCTTTATTTAATCTTTCTATCTATTACATAATTTATTTTTGGACACATGTCTTTATGAGCATTCTATCTCATATTACACAACTCTTGTCAATACTTACCAACCTTCACAGCCCCCCCAACCTAGTTACAATTTTGATTATTAATCACTTTTAAGAAACATTTTGATGACGTAAACAGTGACCCTAACTAATTTCTATTTTATTTTCCAGTGTTGGTTTGTAGGGATTTGGTTGATTGGTTACAGGAGTTCATTATGAGCTGACATTAGTTAGAGAACCATTGAAAAACCTGGGAGTACTAGACAGCTGTTTCGTCCTAGTTTGGGACTCTTCAGCAGTACGCACACGCGACAGGGTTCAAACCCAGGACCATCTGGTTACAAGGCGAGCTAGCTCGTAGACCATTAAGCCACTGGGACCCTATCCAATGGCCCATGAATTCTAACTTCTGTCAATTTATGACATAGCGCAACCGCTAGCCAATGTCTTCGGCGAGTACTTGTCCTCACACCCTACGTGCTGCACCCTACTGGTCACGACTTCTCACTAGTACCGCAGGTAACTACCTACCTGAATAGGGCAAGTCGCTAGTGAGCACAAGCTAGTGGGCTTAATGGTCTCCGAGCTCGCCTTGTAACCAGAAGGTCCTGGGTTCGAACCCTGGCAGTAGGTGCGTACTGATGAAGGGTCCCAAACTAGGATGAAACAGCTGTCTAGTACTCCCAGGTTTTCCAATGGTTCTCTAGCTAATGTCAATTCATGATGAAATCTATTTTATTTTGGTTTGAATCCTAATATACACAAACACACACACACACAGCTAAGTGAATGAATTTGCCGCTGAAAAGTGTCTCTTCGTTGAATTTTTTTGTTCTTTTATTCATGTCTGGATGGGTATTTTCCGTGAACACAGAGAAGACAGAGGTGATCAAGATACTCAGGCAACAACAGTAACAAAACACCAATCACCATTAGCATGAAGTCACCTCATTCACTTACACCTAGGCAGCATCATTTCATCTCTACAGATAGGCAATACGGATGAAGATGTCGAAGCCAGCCAATGTATTGAATTGAGAAAAGAAGACAAGCGTTCAGTTTTTTGAATTTTTTAACGGTAATGTTAAGGTAGTGATTTTACATAATCTGAGAGAGACTTGATCGCCACATCAGCGAAGTCTTTTCAACAAGCTGAAAAATTTCATCAAATGACTGGTAAGAAAAGATAAATAACAAGCAACACTGACACTCAGTGGACCAGTCAACAATCTGTTATTCAACAAATATGCAATGGGGGGTGGATGGAGATGGAGTGAACATACTCTGTGAAGACATTCAAGTGACGTCACACGCTGGGCTTTGAGCAGAACCCGACTGGAAAGTGATGTGATGAGGATGAATGAGAGGGTTGTATGGAGGAGATAATGTGAAGATAAAATAAAGACTTGTGGAGTCATTCAAGAATAACAGCAGAAAATAAAGTACACTGGAGATGTGCTCCTGAAGCCCTATGTCCCACTGAGAATGCAAATAAGGGATAATACCAATATAATTATAGTCTGTTCGTCAGTCTATAGTTACACTATATCAGCAAACTTCTTAGTCTTAAGAAGGGGAAACTTGAACTTTACGAAGTTGCTGCTGAAGATTGAGTAAGTAAAACGTGAAAACTACAGTCTCATCACTTTGATGTGTCGTGTGTCTTATTTCCCACAAAGACACTGATAAGAATTCTATCCTGTGAGAATCTCAAGATGGTGGTGATCGTTTAGATTTAACTTTTTCTTGTTGCACCAAATAAAATGTTTATCGTCATGTGCTTGAGAATAATAGAGAATTCTTAGTGAAAATATTGTATGAGTAAAAATTAGTTGCGTAGTTAGATGTCTGTTCATTGCTTGTAATCAAGTCGTAGTTAACCTCTGCCTAACATATAGTGAGAGTAAGTATAAAACTTGGGCACTGTGGTAGAGTAGAACTCTATTATGGATAAGATTTTATTTTGATAAGTCACATAGGCTTATACAGTGATATTATATCACTGATGACGTTCCGAGCATAATTTAATGCTCATAATCATATCAGATTACTCACACAACTTTTTCCTTCATCTATATACATGTGTGGAATCGATTAGATATTGGAATAAAAACCATTATGAGATAATGTACATTCAGAAATAATAATACCCTGCAATGACTGTGAGGTCAACTATATAGGTTAAACTAGTAGGTCGGGGGTAATCAGATTGGTGGAACATAAGAATTTGGCTAAGGTAAGAATGGTTGACCTCGAGAAGATAAGTAGTTGAGAAAAAGGTTCAGCAATCGCACTTCACGCATTAAAACACAACCACACAATAGGGTGGGAGAGGGTTAAGATTCTAAGAAGTAATCTATGTAGGTGGAGAGAGAAAGAGAGTGGTTGATTACTGAATCCTTGTTCATTGAGTCCAGACCAAACACATGCAACAGAAATGACTCAATGCAAATACTAGAAATATGGAAGATATTATTACCACCAGTCAGTCAAATCAGAAGAGGATAATAAATAATCTTAAAATTCTATTTCAATTCAAGCACATCCCAACCTTCTAACAAGTTACTTATTATGATTATAAAAACACTCGTCTTATTTCCCATCTGATTGTAAATTGATCAATAACACTCGTATTATTATTTCTGAATGTACATTATTTCACATTGCTTTTTATTCCAATATCTAATCGATTCCACACATGTTTATAAATGAAGGAAAGAAGTTGTGTGATAACCTGATATGATCATGAGCAATAGTTTGTGCTCGAAACGTCATCAGTAAATATAATATTACTATACAACACTGTGTGACTTATCAAAATAAAATCTTATCCATAATGAGGACACATATAGTGAGAGATAATGATTTCGCCTTTTTCTGAAATGAAAGTTTCAGGACGAAATAAATTTTTCTGTGACCTTGCGTAGTGTTTCACTTTATTTTTTCATAAAAACAGTCGAACTACTATTAAATAGTTAAAAGGCTTCACGAAGAAAAAAAATCAAGTATTATCGTGAACATCATGTTACTTCAATACTAAAAATCATTTAGGTCATTGACAAACATACAATGTGTTTCCACTGTCGTAAAATTGACTATTATTGTTAATTGCAGGTAAAATGACATGAACATCACACGGAGATAATGAAGTGTTTTGAAATAATGCAGAAGATTTGTAGCTCATTTGGAGGATAGTGAATTGAGATGTGTTCTCTGAGTTGGTTGATTTAATTGTGAAGCTTTCGTGTCTTCCTGCTACACAATATCCCCCTTCAGAACAGGTTTTAGTATGGGATGAACTCATTAAGATTCTCCATGAGTGATGATGTAATAGTATCACCTGGTTGTTAATATACGTCTCTATTGATCATTTTTATTGACTAGGAATTTGAACTTACTTGTCATGTGATTCACTCTTTATTGGCTGGCGAATTCGGTCTATAGTGATGTGTTGTTAATAGCTGACTGATTCACTTGCGTGCCAGGTCTCTAGGAATTCCGTGGCACTATAGGTGCCCATAATTGTCTACATGCATTGATACAAAAGAATATATATATATATATCATGTCGTTTTACAACCAATTTGTGTTCTTGGACTTGGAATTGAAGACAATGCCCGCTTTGACCGATGCAATGTATATCGCAGTTAAAACAACTTGTTTTCTGTGAATAACATTAATTTAACTTCTTTTTCTGTTGGACCTTTTTTCCTTTACGTTCCCAGTGGAACACAGGGCCTCAAACTAGTGACTTGAAGTTTCTGTAGCAGTCGTTATTTTCACAGGATGGGGTTGCTAGCCTCATGCCCAACCTTTTCTCTTTACCAGAATTATTTCTTGCTTAGCGAGGTAAAGGAGTGCGTCCTATGGCCGGGAATCGAACCCCGGACCATGTGCATGGTCGGCGAGCATCCTAACCTCTGTGCCACTGACTCACGTTGGATCTTTTGGTTTGCCCAATATCGAAAGAAGTGATTGTGCTGGCTTGTGTGCTATGTCTATTTCAAACAGTTTAAATATTCTAGTTGTTGTGGGATGAATTTTTTTGTAGTCCTTGATGATTGTTTCTTGCTGGTGTTGGGACTTGATTTTACACACTTTTTGATGAAATTGTGAAGATATCCGTTCTTTTCGAAGATAATCATAGATACCAATTTGATTGGGATAATGTAGAAACTTTAAATAGAGGAAACACCAAAGATGCAGTCAGCGAATTCCAAGAAGCCTGGTACTCAAATGAATCAGCTATTAACAAACACATCACTACAGACCGAATTTATCACTTATCCATTAATAAGACTGGCAAAGAGGGAAGGTTGTGCATGAGGCTGGCCACTCCATCCTGTGAAAAATAAACACTGCTACAGAAACTTCAAGCCTCCAGCTTAAAGCCCCACTGAGGAACGTGAAGGAAATAAAAAAATAGACCGAATTTACCAGCCAATAAAAAGTGAATCACATGACATGAAAGTTCAAATCCCAAGTCAACTAAAATGATCAATAGAGACACAAATTAACAACCAGTCACAACAGTGGTTGTCAGGTGATACAATTACATCATCACTCATAGAGAATTTAAATAAGTTCATTTTACACTAAAACCTGTTCTGAAGGGGGATGTTGTCTAGCAGGAAGACACGAAAGCTTCTCAATTAAATCAACCAACTCAGAGAACACATTTGATTCGATAATGACGAGTGAAGTTCGACTTATTCTAGTTAAAGTGAGGATGCATAGTCCTATTCGTTTTGATTTTTTGAGGTTTAATTTTCATATCCAGGCTAAGTTAAACTTTAAGCACCAGTACACACCGATAGAGTGCGACCCCACCAATGACTATGAAACACATTCATTCACTGAGCTAGTTAGTGAAACCTGTTAGATAATTTTGTCATCATGAATAAAATATGTTCAGGGAATTATTGTTATGTGTTATTAAATTGGATATCAGGCCATAAAATACCTAATGAAAACGTAGATAATTTTTGACCACCGGTGTAGAGACAATAACATCAGTAAATTTCAAAACATTTTAAAGTATTGCTAGGCTGGCCTCCGAGTTATGCTTTCCGAGGTCAGTAAATCAAGCACAGTGTTAGTACATGTACGCACAGCTTCGCTGAAATTGTCAATTGAAAACAGTTGATCAGTGTATTGTTAGTTTCCCGTTATCTCATTATTGTCCTAGTGAAATGCCTGACTATCCTTTATCGATAAGGCCCTAATTACTGTTGTCCATAAAATCTTTATAAAAAATAACTTAATGAGTTAAAACTTTACTTTTTATAGCTAATCGCTAGTTCTCTTTTTTGATAGTTTATTAGTAGATTTCTAGTAGACATGTTCAAGGATAGGGTGATGTGTACAAACTTGTTTGGATAGGCTTTTCCATTAATTTAATTCATTAAGGAGGCTCCGATATGATCTGGTCGATTAGTCCTCGTAACGTTTACTCTAGGAACGTGTATCCAACCAGCATTTACTGCATTTCTTGGTCATATTCATCCATTTTAGGTCTATCTTAAATAATAAATGGTTATAGGGGGTAGAGGTGATTTCATCATTTGTGTCCAGCTGTCATGAAACCTGTCAATACTACCACTACTATGACTCTTATTTCATAACTACTGTAATGTATTCTCTAGAAACCAAAAAGCAGCTAACTCGTGGCTAAGTGAAAATGCACTGTTGTATGTATATTTCTCTCATCCTCATTTAAACCAGCACTTTTTATTCTATTTCCTACATTTTGCAAGGTATCGTTTTAAGTTATATCATCCAATTTGTTTCTGTCAGCTTATCTGTATTATTATTAATATTATTATTACTATTATCATTTTAGTTTTTATCACTTTCTTCTCATTTGTTTTAGTTGTTTATTCGTAAATCTCATTTGTTCGTCAGACTGGGTACCATTGAAGTTAGTCGTTTTAGTTGGCATGCTTCACGCTCTGTAACTATGGGACCGTATACTTCAGAGGTTATTTCTCAGGCAGCAGCCTCTGCTGCAGCCAGTATGACATCTGTTATGTTCAATGCAGTTTTTCGTCGAAATATGGAGAAATCACTTCGTTCGCATAACTCGTCTTTTGACAGCTTGCCTCCTCCTTTCGATCATCAGTGTTCTGATTGGATGCAATATGGTAGTAATATTTCGTGGAATGAGTCAAGTAAACTATGCGACTACACACATCTTCATTCATTTTCATATGATTTTCATTTGCACGCAATTCAAGATTATTTAGGAAGTAAGTTCTTGTTGCTGTTGTTCTGCTTCTTTGCACAATGACAATTAATAAACTGTGCATTACTATTACGTTCTATTTCTTTCTCATAATTTCACCTAACTAATAAGTAGTCCCAAAATTAGACTTCTCATTTTACAACTGTCCTGTTAATCTGTAGTTGTTTACATCAAAATATTTACCAATCAAGTGGTTATTTTAGCTAATCGATTTTAGGCATAGTGGGTGGCCGAAATTAAGAGGTTAAAGGTCATCAAAACAATCAACTAATAGATTGGTTACAGGACATTATCATCAGCTGGCATAGGTTAGAGAACCATTGAAAAACTAACTGAGAGTACTGGACAGCTGCTTCGGTCTAGTTTGGGACTCTTCATCGTTACGCATCCACAGCCACGGTTCGAACCCAGAACCTTCTGGATCGGGTCCCAGTGGCTTAATGGTCTACGAGCTCGCCTTGTAACCAGAAGGTTCTGGGTTTGAACCCTGGCGGTGGGTGCGTACCGATGAAGAGTCCCAAACTGGGACGAAACAGCTGTCCAGTACTCTCAGTTAGTTTTCCAATGGTTCTCTAACCGATGTCAGCTCATGATAAAATCCTGTAACTAATCAATCAAATCCCTACAAACCAATACTTGAAAATAACTAAGAGATGTTAATAACAAGGTTTTAATAACATGTAGGTTTTCTGTGCAAACGTCCACATATTGTTCCGTCATTCGTTTAGTCATTAGAACGTCCAAAAAGGAGATAGAGTTATTTTCTTCCTATTCTTGTTTAGTGAAGCCTATGTCAGGATGTGCTCTGCTGAGTCATACGAAGTTGTCATGATTAGTAACAGAATTTTTAAGGGGGCGTAGAATTTCTCCCATCATCAGATCTCATCTCTGGAGTTATTTCTTCAGTGCTAAATGTCTTAACGCCTAACAGTTCACTTCCTCCATCAGAGCTTGCGAATTTTTACAATATGAACTGATCAATAATCATTGCCAAAAGTAAAGTAATAAATGTGAGGGTGAACAAATCCAGTTGGAGTCTACTCTGATTTCAGGGGTAGGTTTCGTCACCTAACCTGATTTGTCCCAAATGATAACGAAACCAACTGTTCAGTGTTATTTGGTTCTCGACCGTCTCCTAGCTGATGTCGCTTCCCGTAGGAGTCTATCTTTTTTTAAGCATTTATAAAATGTTATGTGTTTAAATTACAAGCTGACTGGAACCTATATGACGTTTAGAAATCACAGGTGTTTTGAGCCGTTGTCAAGTTGAAGACTAGCTATCCAGGGGAATCAACTCACCAATGATCTTGAAACACACATTCAGAGTAAGTTAGTGAAACCAGGTAAAATGAAACTATATTCGTGGAAACTGATGAAAGTAGTGTGAGGAATTCAAACAGAATGATCTGATTAGTTTAAGGTTAGTTAGAGAAAGAATAAAATTAGGGTTGAGTAAAAGACCCAAATTTACCTTGTGAAATCGATAGATTGTTTCAGGGTTGTTGGTGCCTTCACTCTCTTGGATCTGTATTCTTTAAGCTCTGCCGACAAGTGCTTAATTTGGATTTACTCTCACTTCTTTTGACCTAATAATCACTTAGTGGATATCATTCATACTGAGTTGTAAGCCAATTATAAGTTGATAAATTTCACTTCTACGTGCTTATTTTCTTAGTAGGGGTTGACACAGTGATGATGAATAAGTAGATTAGCTTAGTGATAAGCACATGTATAAGTTGTAAACTAACCTGGGAAAGAAACAGCAAATGAAGTGGATTTCAAATATCAAATATGCTTGAGAGTTCATTAGTAGTAAAAAAAAGGTAACAAAACTAATTCACATAGAAAATAAATATTCGATAGACATTTCAAAACATACGTTTTATGTGGTCAAAACGAGTAGAAATCAACTGAACTCTTGTGATAGAGATAATACTGGTCAAATCGATGACCAGACAGTTAATTCACAAGTTAAGAAAAAGTAATTTTAAAACAAAACTGGAAAACAAATATCAAATTTTTGTCTCCAAACCTATCAAGAGTCACGTGAATAAATATATATGGGGAATATGTGAGATGTATTCGCTTGTGGTGAAGATCACTGAGTGAACATGACATGTGTAGACTGGCGTCGAATTTTCTGTAAATGCCGAACTAATTGTATTGCGTGTTATGCTTGTAGTGTAAGCTTTGTTTAACCACTCTAATCAACCTACTACCTATTTGCTGCGTTTTAGGTAAATTTACGTTTTTTTTTCTGCAAAGTGTCGCAAATGTTTTCAAAGAAAACTCCGAAGCACTCATTTTTTCTGCGTTGTTAAACATATACACCTACTTCATTTAGCTTCCTCCTATAAAAAGCATGTATTCCACCATGTCACATGGTGTCTATTAGATAGATCGGGGGTGTTATGTGTTTTCCGCTGACTTAGTCATGGAGATTGTCTGGTAATCAGCGCAGTTGTGTAGGCAGTCTGTGGTGTTGATCGAGTTGTATTGACCAGTTGTGCAATATGTATTCACCGAGTTAACTGATACTATGCAGTCGCACACTATGTCGTACTGTAATTTGGGCCTTAATAATACTGTATTGAATTGAATTTCTGATTTTCCCGTCGATTGATTGGACCGAAGTGTTCGGTCTCAGGTTGACATGTCGGCTTCTTGTGCAGATGCTTCGACGATGTCTGGAGATTTGATTTGTATACAATCGGTGGATGGTGGCTAACAGTGGAATCCAGGATGCGCATTTCGTCCTAGGTGGGACTCGTCAGCTGGATGTACCTGCATTTCTCAGTGAGTGATGATGTTCCCATCGAGGCTCGAACCCAGTGCCCATAGTTTCAAACGCCAAAGCGTTATCCACTAGACCACTTGGGCCACGAGAGCCACCCCTTGTGCAACGGGTCATATTAATTATTGAATTGAATTTTTGATTTTCCCGTCTCGTGGCCCAAGTGGTCTAGTGGATAACGCTTTGGCGTTTGAAACTATGGGCACTGGGTTCGAGCCTCGGTGGGAACATCATCACTCACTGAGAAATGCAGGTACATCCAGCTGACGAGTCCCACCTAGGACGAAATGCGCATCCTGGATTCCACTGTTAGCCACCATCCACCAATTGTATACTTAATAATACTGATTTGCTTTATTCCAAAACAATACTTGTGATACAGAATGGAATTCTCAGCATTTTACTACAGTACTGCATCCAGTTAGTACATTATCAATAAATAAAATTCTACATAGATTAAGGTAATCTCAGTTCATTATGACAACAACATATTAGCATGTCGGTAGCGAAGCCAAAATTGAACAGAGTGTTTGAAGGTGTTAGAAAAGTATATGCTAGCACATTTACCGGCGTAAGCGGTAACAAAAGGTCGAGATATACAGAGTGTGAGAGAACGAAGAAGAATGTTTTAATAGAGTTTGTTAGAACGAGAGAAACAAGACAGCAGGTAACAAAAAAAGGAGAAAAGGAAAAGAAAGAAAGAAAACGTTGTACCTATAAATGATATGAGTTGGAAAGACGAGATTCAGTTGTTCTACCGACTATTTAATAAGTTAAAGGCTTCACGCCTAATACTTCCTTTATCGCACAGAACGCGAGCTAAGTAGGGTATGGTTGGGTTTTCGTACTTGCTAGTGCGAGCATATAGTTTTCTATATAGGTTTCTGGTTTCTCCTGATGAAATACAAGGGGAGAGTTGTGAATGAAGAGGGTGGTGTGAGTTAGATAAAATGGATTTAGCCCACTTTTCACATGAGTCCAAGTGTCTATCAACTAGAATATTAACAAGCTGGTTAAGTGGCACGTTGCTTACCCTGCTGACAACCTTTAACATCCTGTGTAATAAGGCATAGTCTTTCTTCAGTAGTCCTGGAAAAACTCAGAGGGAACAATAGAGAATAATAGGCAAAATGCGAGAGTTAACGAATTGTAGGAGTAAGGGTTGGGTTATACCAGAATGGCTTAACTTCTTGATGTAGAAGGTAAGAAGGAATATTTTCTTAGAAATCGTCACGATATGAGACGACCAGGAAAGATCAACGGATAGAATGACGCCTAGGTATTGACTTGTTTTCTATTTCAGTGCCGTCTATGTTGCACACCTCGTGAGTGCTAACCAGTTTGTTTAGGTCAGATTTGTGCCTAAAGGTGAAATTGACTGTTTGGCATTTGGGGGGTGGGGGGTTAAGGTTAGACCGTTTTCCTTGAACCATTGGCTGATTTCTGATAAAAAGCCATTTAGTTTAGAGCAGTCACTTTGACATTTGACAGGCAAAGATACAATCAGGTCGTCAGCATATTTGACAAAATTAATGTCATGTGAAGTTGGTAGGTCGTGTAGAAAGAGAGAAGTGAGGAGAGTACAGCTTCTGGGGGACACCTTGCAAATCAATATGGTGCTCTATTGACTCCTCTTAATTTCTAAAATATATTAAACCGCTTATGTTATTGAGATGATTCACTTGATCGTTTCTTTTTATGTGTTTTTGATTATTACACTTTTTTGAATGTGGCTTATTATAACTTATTGTTTTAGCAGCACTAACAGTTTTTTCTCTGCGAAAATAAACACCAATAAACCCCCCTATGTTCATTTCGTCTCTCTGATTTCACTATCACTTTCCTCTCCCTTAAAATTAACCTAGATCGTCGATGTTGTCATCGTGGCCAGTGTTCTGATGCATCGCGTAGATCAGCCAGTACAACTGGAAGAGGATATGCAAATGTAATCGATATACCTGATTATCCTGTGACAAAATTTTTGGAAGATTTATCGTGTCTTGCTCAAAAATTACCACTTTTCTCTCGAGGCTATTTGTGCTGTTTTCCTGTTACATGTCATGTCAGTTTGTGTCTACGACCGGATCAAGTATTTCACCATTTAATAGAAGAGCATGCCTGTTATGGTGTAGACGTAAGTCGATACTGTATTCCCTCTAGCTTTGTATAAATTCAAATATTTTTTACTCTGATGAGTTATAATTTCAACACTACAAACCATGTCAACTTCATGGAGATTCAAGCTGCTAGCAGTCAGGTGTGAATAAACTGACCAGAGCATGAATTCCTTAAACCTGTGTCTGTTAGTTTGATCCGTGTACTGACTGGCTGGTTTCGACGTAGAATTTTGCACAGATGTGCAGCAGTTCGAGTCGCCACACTTCACTTAGCACACAAAGCAAGAGAAGGAAGTAAAAAGAGATTCAAAACAGAGAATGATACTCAGGAGGGCATCGTGTGCCTTTGGAAATGTGTAGGCGGTTGTAACTCCCCGGCTGCCCACACCGTGGAAGTTGATTGAATCTTTGGGTACCTGAAACGGAAGAAGAATTGATGTTGCGTGACCGCAGAGCCCAGGGGCCAACTGCTTCAGGCCGATTACACTCGGTCTGTTTGAAATGGCGTTTTGGTTCGGTCCCGTATTAGTAAATTTACCACCGGCTACGGACCACCGTAGGGTAATTCGAGATAAACAATTTTTGGGGTCAACCTTTTCTGACCCTCTCTTTCCAGAGTGGAGAGACAGCATAGCTGGCTTGCATGCTGATCATCTGAGGGAAACACCTGCCGTCACATCCCTATTTCCTAGTAGTACGACTTCGCTCACAGATCCCCCGCATAGTGTGAAAAAAATTCTTACACTAAGCCGGTAACTGCTTTTAGTATAATCGCTATCCTACCAATCTTTCTGGTATGGTAGGACCTCCAGGAACATTAATTTCAGCCAGTGTAGCTTGTTCGGTCATAACGATATGCAAGCCCGACACCACGTCAAGGTACTAGCTATCAGTCGGGATGGCTTGGATAGTTTAGATTGTGTGGTTGTATTCCTCTAGATATTACGAATCACCGGGTTGCAGCCTTTCATAATGACAAAGGTGTATTCATATTCTGTTATCCTTGTTGCTAAACAT
Organism: Trichobilharzia regenti; assembly: GCA_944472135.2. Lineage (NCBI taxonomy): Eukaryota > Metazoa > Platyhelminthes > Trematoda > Strigeidida > Schistosomatidae > Trichobilharzia > Trichobilharzia regenti. The sequence continues at coordinate 61,526,941 of OX235270.1, forward strand.
TTTCAATGGTTGTCGTAAACTTTAGTTTTCAAAGAAGCCAGATAGTCGTTCATTGAATGTAAAACTCGATAGGTCAAATCTTCTAATATAAGCTTACTAGTTGTCTCGACACTCTCCTAATATCCGTTTAAGCAAGATAACGTTCCAAAATGTCGTTTTGAAAGTGGGTATAGCCAACTTGTTTTCCTCCTACAGGACAACAAGTAAACTGAGAGGTTCAAAGTGGGATATTTTTGACTTTGATTACGACAAAACTAGACGAATCGTTAACAATGCTCCAGTGCTTTGTAGCACACCATTGTGACGGATGTTTTCTTTCTTTCTTTTGAAGTCTGTCTGTCTGTTTTCGACATAGAACTTTGCACCGATGTGCGGAAGTTCAAGTCGACACACTCTATGTACCACACAAAGCAACAGAAGAAAATAGAAAAAATGCACAACAGAGACAGTAAATAGAGGTGTGAGACAAAGGAATAGTAGTAACGAAGAACAATATAGTTTCATTCGAAATCATAAGTCCCAAGGAGTGGATGCATCTGCACCAGCCATTGAGAACGATTTTGAGCCATATCACCAACTGTTTCCAGCCATTGGTTTTTACCGTCCCGAGGACCCCAACCAGTGAGGAAGTCTACACCATCCTACGTGGCTGGCTCAAACTAACTGTTGTGGATTTCATTGACTAGTGCCATGTTTTGGGTTGACCACCGCTAGCTCTTTTCAAGTCTTACCCTATGTCAGCTAACAATGCTAGTCAAGGAAGGCGATGACTTGGCATACGTAACACATGTCCTAACTATCTCAATCGGTGTAACTTCACAGCCTCGTAAATTGATTTCCCCTGCTTACCTAACACTCGACCGATGCCCAACCTGAATATTGGTCCCCTTATTATACCACCACCTAACACGGGAGATAGAGCGCAGTCACCTATGATCAAAGACAGCTAGTCAGCCTTTTCATGTCTTCTACTCTCAATGGCCAGGTCTCACAGCCATAAGGGAGGACGGAGTGAACTGTTGAAGACTTCACTTTTGGTTAAGCTTGATTGTCTTTTGATTACATGCCGTTGGCTTATGTAATCCCTTTTATAGAGTGGTATTTTAATGATGAAAGTATATACAAACATGCATGTATACACTTTAACATACCATTTATATTTATCAGTGGTTGATAGTTGCGTATTTAGATCATACTGATAAGGCTGAACTTTGTTTACATGTTTATAAATCAACAAATGTGCTAAAATTTTATTCTTCCATCATTTTTTGGTCTACAGATTCTACGCATGAGTAGAAGTGAAGGCGGTATTGCTCAAGCAAATCAAATATACAACAAACATCTATCATATAATTTTGCTTTAGTTGAACAATGTCATCCTGAACAAGAATCTTCGTGTTCCAGTTCACGTTCATCCAATTCAGATCATCAATCAAAACACCAACCATGCGCCAATTTAAGGACATCTTCTGAATCACATTCCACTTCATGTAATCATTCAGCCTTAGGAATAGCAAATACACATCAAATCGTAGAGGATCTAGCCAAGCTAGACAGAGAGTCTTCCAATCTACACTCATTACCACAACCGTATTCAGTAACAGGGATTGTTGTTCCCGATGAAATCAATGGAACTTATTCTGACATCAGATCACCGGTTGATGGATCTATCACAAATAGACTTCTTCACTTAACTGTATATTTAATTATTTTAGACTCAAAACATGAATTCCCTGAGTCAAGGCTTGCTAAATTGAATTCAGGTTCCTGTACTCAAGTGAGTATTTTTTCTTGAATGTATACATTAGAGGTGTCATTTCACTCTGTTTGTAATTGAAATTAAGAGCTCGTATTTTCTTTCCTTCTATGTTTTTAGGCTATTCTCCCTTGTTTGTACCATCTCTTTTAGGTGGGTGATAGTGTAACAACAGAAGACAAGGGTCAGGCAACAGATCGTTTATTAAGGAAATCAACACATATTTGTATATTTTCATGTACATTATTATAGCTTATCAAGCAGACAAACAGTCTTGTGATTGGTTGTTTCTTACAGAAAGTTGACTTTGCATCTCTTTGTGACTGTTTCTTGAATGTTAGATAATCTATACGCCAAGTCTGCTGTGATTGGTTGTTGAATCAGTCTTGTTCATATTTTCTCACCACCACGACATACCCATCGACGTAAAATGCTGTCTACCATTTTTTGCTAGCCTGCTCTCACCACACTCATCCCCCCGTCAAACAGCGCAGGCGTTCCGACCTTCTGGGTGATACATCCTCTAGTTGAGGATTGTTACTGACCGGCTTGTCCCACTGTACCCATCGTTGGAGCTGACTGGCGTTAACTTGTTTCTATATGTCACCTCTTCGGATGGTATATACTTGACCCCGTCTTTTTATGATTGTGTATGGTCCTTCCCACTTTGGAAGGAGTTTCCGTGAACCTGGCAGATAATGCTATAAAAGTGTCGCCATCTTTATAACTTTAAAACTACGAATAACTAGAATCCCTTCAGTATTATTAGTTTTTTTTATTACAGCTTGATTTCACACTGTATTTTTTGGTACAGGTATGAAATTTTCAGCATGTGATATCGGTAGCCCAAATTTTGCAGGCCAACCATAGATATCAGGTATGTGTCGGCAGGAGGTCGAACCCCGGAACATTGCATGGTCATCGAGAGTCCTAACTGACGCTAGACGTTAAGAAAACTCAATTAACACGAAGCTCTCGACGTTTGATCCTCACATGTCAGCATACCTGAGTAAGGTGTATCTGTGGTAAGAGATGGCTGCTAGTCAAATTGGTAGGCAGTAATTTACGCCAATGTTTATGTCTCAAATATTAGTCACGTGACAACGAGAACAAAGACTGACAGCAGACTTTGCGTAGGTGGATACAATTAGCAGATAGATGATCTGACACTCAAAAAAAAACAGTCACAAAGAGATGAAAGATTAACTTTTAGTGACAAACAACCAATCAGAAAACTGTGTTTGTTAGCTTACAATAATCTATAATAATGTACATGAAAATCTATAAATATGTGTTGATTTCCTTAACAGACGATCTGTTGCCTGACTCTTGCCTTCTGTCGTTACATATCTAGTGCCTTGGAACAACTCACGTTCCCTACGGGGTTCGGACCTATTTCAGTTATCTATGAAGTCAGCGACTTTACCACTGAACTCCCGATACTATCGATATGTGACCTTACAAATAAAACTCCTATTGTGGATAACATTTTTAGAGATGCTTAAATCAGGAGGTGATTGCTTTCTGAGTGAAACCAAGTCCAACCAAAAGTATCATATATAGGTGTCAAAGCCATTTAATTTTGTGGCTATCTAATCTCCATTTAATATTGCCGTAGTTATATATTGTTTTGTTTTTTTGTTTTCGTTTTAAATTTTCAAGTGCCCGGTTGATTGGCCTGCTGTTCGTCCATGTTTGGATCCTTTTTTATTTTCTTATCAATCATTCTCATGTTACCGAAGTCTCCGATCTTTTGGCAGTGAAGATGTCGATGTATCAAGTTATACAGTGGATAGACATTATCAAAATCTTCCACCGACATATATTGGTGACTACAGAAAATTTTTAAAGCATTCTAAAAATACTCCTGATAGCGATGTACGTTGGCATATGTCTTATTTAAGCATGTGTCCATCACATCAAGTTCAACTGCATCGTGTACTTCGAATTTCTCAGTCGAATCTAGAATCGCGTATTACACAGTTGATTGCTCGTTCCGGTGTAGACTGTCATAAAAATCTACTATGGTATAAACTTTTCGATACTAATTCTACTCTAGCTACACAAATCCTTTCAACGAACGCTCAATCTTTGTTCCACAATATTGTAGAATCTAATTTCCAGACTGAAAGTACACCATCAATCACTTTAGGCGCTAACTCAAACCCAATGGATAGTTATGTGTGTCCTGTTCTGAATCATCGAAGTTTGTCTATGCGAGAGATCGAAGTAAGTGTTATTTCTTTTCGCGGTTTTTTTTCTCTTTCATTGAGCGCCGTAACTTTCGCATTTTTAGCATTTGTGTGTGTTTTTTAACTTCCGCTATGATAAAGCTCGTACTTACTTCCAATTTATGTGTGTACATGGTTATGTGAATGGGATACACCTGGTAAATGAATTAACTCTACTGCCTATGAATGACATTCAATTTAATCGTCTTCGCCCTATGGATTACGGAACTAAGTAATTTTGGTATATAACTGAAATTACAGTATTGATAATAGTTCAGCATCAACACACATTTTAGTGTACTAAATTGTACTGAACAGGCTAGTGTGGCCTACTGCCTCCTTGTCATTACATGTTTGTGTGTGTGTGTGTGTGTTGGTAGAGATAGTAATCGACAATTCACTTGGTGAAACAAAATACTCTGACATACTGTATGCACACAGCATAATTTGGTTGCTACTCCATACTCAGATTTTTTTTCATCCGTTTACTTTCCGAAGGAAGATATACGATTAGAAAGCTCTTAAGTTTCAGTAGTGGTAGTGTTCGTTTTGAAGGGTAAGGTTGCTGGCCTCATGCCCAACCTTCCCTTGTTTCCCGGACTTACTATCGGCCAGCTAAACTAGACAAAGGTTAGGAGTATCTCGGGTGACAATTGAACCTGGACCACCTGCGTGGCTGGCAAGTCTTCACTGATACTTTTACATGACTTAGAATTTGCTATTATTACATGACTGTAGCCTACTTCAACATGCTTCTAATGAGTTACGCATAAATCAAGCTTCGCTTCTTTTTACATTCACAGTTCTCAGTATACTTTCACTGTGGTAGTTATAAACAATGCTAACTAAGCTGCCAAAATATGAGTGGGTGATATCCGGCTATCGACCAAAGGGTGGCTGTACTGCTCATCAGTCCGCTCCGTCCTCCCTTATGGCTGTGAGACCTGGCCATTGAGAGTAGAAGACATGAAAAGGCTGACTAGCTGTCTTTGATCATAGGTGACTGCGCTCTATCTCCCGTGTTAGGTGGTGGTATAATAAGGGGACCAATATTCAGGTTGGGCATCGGTCGAGTGTTAGGTAAGCAGGGGAAATCAATTTACGAGGCTGTGAAGTTACACCGATTGAGATAGTTAGGACATGTGTTACGTATGCCAAGTCATCGCCTTCCTTGACTAGCATTGTTAGCTGACATAGGGTAAGACTTGAAAAGAGCTAGCGGTGGTCAACCCAAAACATGGCACTAGTCAATGAAATCCACAACAGTTAGTTTGAGCCAGCCACGTAGGATGGTGTAGACTTCCTCACTGGTTGGGGTCCTCGGGACGGTAAAAACCAATGGCTGGAAACAGTTGGTGATATGGCTCAAAATCGTTCTCAATGGCTGGTGCAGATGCATCCACTCCTTGGGACTTATGATTTCGAATGAAACTATATTGTTCTTCGTTACTACTATTCCTTTGTCTCACACCTCTATTTACTGTCTCTGTTGTGCATTTTTTCTATTTTCTTCTGTTGCTTTGTGTGGTACATAGAGTGTGTCGACTTGAACTTCCGCACATCGGTGCAAAGTTCTATGTCGAAAACAGACAGACAGACAGGTGAAGCTTCACTTCAACTGTCAAATAACTGAACACTAACTTCAATTGTTGAAGCATATTTCATTTATTTTTTATTTGTGTCTCTTAGTATATAAGTAGCATCTAACAGTTGTACAAGTTCGTGCCTTGAAAGATTCGATTCCATCGATTGTGGTTTCACAGGTCTATATCTCAGATGAATGACAACTAAAATAGGATAAAAGGAGGCCCTTCGTACTCTGCTTTCCAATTGGTCTCAAAGCCATGTTAAACCGTGAAGAAATCTTCCTTGGAAGTTGTTTGCTACTGGGCCTATTTAAAAAGTTCTGGAAACATTGTGTACATCGGTATTGAGTTGCTTAACTTTAACTACACTGTGATGTAACACTACCAGTAGAGATAGTCAGCCTTTTTACGAGCAACTTTTTTTTACAGCAAAATCAGCAGTTTCTACTCTGTTTGTCTTATGTGTAACAGCTTTATTTCTTTTTTTTTTCTTCACATAATTAAGGATCTTGTCGATTCTGCGCCTTTTCAACTGGATATCCTACGTTTAGATCCACGTTTGCTTGAATTATTTGAAATTGGTGCTTGTCATTTAAATACTGTCAGTTCGTTGTTGAACAGAGAATTTGTTGACTCCCAACAGAATAATCATCATCATCAAACTGAACAAGCAAAATTGGATTCCGCCGATAAAAAATTGTATAAATACTCTACATCTGAAACTATAGCATGTATCGCTTATCGATTTAGTCATTCAGCTGAGGACAAGCCAAGTGATGCAGGTGTATCTCATAACAGTATAAAAAATTACATGGTCTTATTGTCACCATCGTTCACTGAAGGTCTTATATTTCTTAGTTGGTGTGAAGAAATCGGCGAATATTCTTCCGGTGATAAGGCTTCTGCTGATGCGTCCAATGAAGCCTCTACCAGCAGCACAAGAAGTCGTTGTATTGATGCTGCTACACAGAAAACAAAGACAGCAGCAGCAACTAAATACAAAGTAAGTGTATTTGGCGAAAATTCGAAGTAAAATTGAAAAAAACTGTGTGAAAATTGTTGACTTGAATTGCTTTTAAATGTTGACACTATTAGTAGATAAGGTAAATTAAATTATAGTGTAACAGCAGAAGGCAAGACACGGAAGCCAAGGTATATTTTCAAGTGGTCAAACCGCTGTTTATACATTTAGAGTTTTATATTCTTTAGCCAATCACTGAGCGTGTGATTTTGGTTTACATTTGACAACGTGAAATAGAATGTTCAAATACCTATACAGTATTCTGTTGCTAATGCAGTGTATTGAACTGTGGGAATATGTGAGAATAATATTCCGTCGGAACACACTGTCTGTCTCACACCACCACAATAGTACTCCCTGGTATTCAGTGTTTCTCTAACTGATATCAATCCGTGATCAAACTTGAGACAAATCGATTTCGTAGAAACTAACTTTCGAAAATTAGTCTGATGCTCGCCAGTGACTGGCTACAGGACGAAGTTACCTGAAGTTCTAGTGGGAATTCGTAAACATTGGGTTCCACCAGGTCGGGTGTAAGAATAAATACTCGCCAAAAACACAGTGCGTCGGTGGCATAGTGGTTAGGATGCTCGCTGACCATGCACATAGCCCGAGGTTCGATCCCCGGCCACCGGACGTACTCCTTTACCTCGCTAAGCCAGAAATAAAGCTGGTAAAGAGGAAAGGTTGGTCATGAGGCTAGCAACCCCATCCTGTGAAATAAATACTGCTACAGAAACTTCAAGCCTGTGGCTTAAGGCCCTATGTCCCACTGGGAAACGTGAAGGATAATAAAAAAAGACACTGACTGGTGATCGCGCTAAAAACGACCACTTCAGTAGAAGTTAGAATTCATGGGCCATTGGATGGTCTACGAACTTAATCTCGTGAACTTTAGGTCTTTGGCTTGATCCCCTATGGAGTCTTGAGTGCATACTGATGAGGAGTTCCAAACTAGGACTAAACAAGCCCTCCAGTACTCCCTGGTTTTCAGTGGTTGTCTTACTGACACCAATCCTTGATTAAACTTTTAAAGCAGTTGGAACTATTTTTTTTTCCTTCACGTTCCCAGTGGAACATAGGGCCTCAAGCTGGTGGCTTGAAGTTTCTATAGCAGCGTTTAATTTTACAGGATGGGATTGCTAGCCCCACGCCCAACCTTTCCTCTTTACCAGCATTATTTCTGGCTCAGCGAGGTAAAGGAGTGCGTCGGTGGCCGGAGTTCGAACCCCGGACCATTTGCATAGTCGGCGAGCGTCCTAACCGCTATGCCACCGACTATGAACACAACAAATTACACACTACCACTGTATTTTTGGTGAGATTTAATTTGGTTTTGTTGCGTAATCACTTAATTCTTTACTGATAACTTTGGAAATGTGTCACACACACTATAGGCAAATTTTGTTGCTTATGCGTGAATATTTTTTTTCATCACAAAGCCCACCACCAGTTTGTGTTCACTCTTAATACTGAGGCCTATAAAGCAATCATAGTTGTGAAAGAATTAAGGCGTAGGTTGCCGACATTTTCTACCAACAATATTTCTGGTGTAATTTCTTTGTGACTACATCAGTTGCTATTATTATCCTAACATGTTCCTTTTTTACTTTTGTGTACATTTAAAGAGTGGTATCTGGAACCAATCCACCTGTGTCTTAAGACGATTTAAGTGAATATTTAGTATTGTAGAGTGGATTTTTTGCATACTGATATGATTAGCACTTTTGAGAAGTTTTATGTTTATGTAGACAATCTCAGTGTATAATTTATGTGTGGAAAGGTTTCTTACCTATGGCGAATGTCCTGTTTTTCCACCAATTGTTAGTAGTAATTGTGAATAGTTTTCGCATTAACATGACCGATGAATTACCTTTTCTCTGAGGTGGTAATTACACATATGGCTCACTAAAAATCTGTCCCTTCATTATGGTACGTAGGTTCTTATTGATAGAATTTAAGTCAATAATTTAATAATTGTTATTAGGGACATTAAGAACATAATATTCACCGATAAGACTAGTTTCGGCAGATTAATTATCAAGCTGTACAACTGCATAGATGTTTTTTAGGCATTTATATCCTGTGAGGAAATTGAAATAAGGGTGGCACAGCGGTTAGGACGCTCGGCGACCATGTACATGACCTGGGGTTCGATCCCCAGCCGATGCGCCTCCTTTACCTCGCTAAGCCAGAACAAAGCTGGTAAAGAGGAAAGGCTGGGCATGAGACTAGCAACCCCATCCTGTAAAAATGAACACCACTGTACAGAAACTTCAAGCCTCTAGTTTGAAGCCCTATGTTCCATTGGGAACGTGAAGGAATAAAATAAAATATGAAGTGCAGCTGAAATGTTTCTCATTATAATCATAGTTTTTTTTATTATAGCTTGATTCCACACAGTATTTTTCGTACAAGTATGGAATTTTCAGTGTGTGATATCGGTAGCCCAAATTTTGCAGGCCGACCAATTAATATCAAGTATGCGTCGGTAGGGGATCTAACCCCGGACCTTGTGCATGACCGACGAGAGTCCTAACCACTGTGCCACCGACTCACAAGGGTAAAATAAATAATGTCACATGAAGAATAGTCCATGGAATGTATAGATGTTGGCAAAAGGGCTATAAAATTCCAGAATTCATAGGAGATTGCATCATTACATAACATCGTTTGAAATTAGATAAAACAGAATTAACACTGGAAACAATTTGTCGATGTAAATAAAATTTTTTTTAAATGGGACTAGTGAAATAATACCGGAAACAGCTCATATTGAGAATAACAATAATCGTAGCGCATACATTAGCTAAATAAAGAAATGTTTATCCCCTCCATATGGCCAAGTTAGGAATAGAAACTGTACATACTTCTTTTGTACACAAAGGTCTGGCTTGAATTCATGGTCAGGATTGATAGAGAGTGACAGAAGTCGACTAAATGTTCTAGAAATGAACTTTGCACACTTCTCTTTCCTTTTTTTCTAAAATCATGCAGAAATATGTTCTCATATTAGTAAAGAAAGCATTCTCTGGCTCCGGTCAATTTATCTTGGTCTAGAAGAGCAGGCAAGCTGATAGAGATGCACATGGAGGCGGCCAGACGAGGTCTTCTACGGAGACGGAGAACAACCTACGACTGATGAAGGTCATTGGGTGTCTGGCAGTAAAGTGTTTAAATCAACAACAGCAAGTTCAGTTTGTCACTGAAACAAAAACCAAAACGATTAAAACAGCATAAACAGTGAAATATTAAAACTTCCTTGATTATAATGTTTACTTAGTTTCTTATCATTCATCGTCTTTTGGTGAATAAAACACACTTTTGAATAGGATAAGGGTTTTGATGTGGTTGTGTTTTCTGAGCTGGATGGTTAATTTGCGAGGCTTTCATCACCCTACTAGGCAACATCTTCAGTGCATACTCCACTTCAAATTGAAGTGTATGCACTGAAGATGTTGCCTAGTAGGGTGATGAAAGCCTCGCAAATTAACCATCCAGCTCAGAGAACATAACCACATCGAAATCATCCCCACCTGAGCTTTAAATCTTTTCCATCATATCTAGGATAAATGTATTTGGTTACTACTTAGAAATAAATAAAAAGGATTTCTAGAAGTTATCATCTCTTTTTGGTTTTTTTTCTCCTTTTAGGATTTTCAATTCCGAGCAGTATTTCGTGCTGTGGGTGATCCAACGAATCCATCATCAATGCGTCGACTTATCGACTCGGGAATTGAAATACAGAATTTATTTTTCAAGACATCTACATTAGCTCTAGTAGCCACTAATTTTATAGAAAAACTTAGTTTTTTAGTTTGGAAAACACTGCACAATTGATAAAATCTCATTTTTTTAAAAAAAAACAAAAACAAATTCAATTTCGCTTTGCCTTGTTTTTTGCGCCTATGCACTTGTTTGGCGTGTGACTCTCTTTTTCTAAATCATGCTTTGGTTATTGAGTTTTAACATTGTTCATTTTTTATACACATGTTGTATGGAACTGACCATCCACAATCCGAAGATTTATATTGGTGAACCATTTTTTACAATTCGCTATTTCTCCATGTCCTTCTACGATTATTTACAATGATAAAAACAGATGTATACAATTACAATTGTGTATTTTATTAGTCTTACCAATGTTGATATTCTTGTTGCGATCGGATGGGAGGTGGTAAAACAAAAAACAACAACAGACAACTGATAGTGCTTTTTTACTCAGTGCTTGTTGGAATTCCAGTTGTGTATGCGTTAAACGGATAATTGTGAGTAGTAGAGCTGTATAAACCACTTTGTGAATAATTGTGATCGACTAAGTCACTTTTAATATATGTAAAACTTGGGCGCTGTAGTAGTAAGTAATTCCATATTAGTTTGTTTATTAGATGTATTACACAGTGAAACAGTATTATTTACTGGATGACGTTTCGAACAAAATTTATTGTTCATAATCATTTCAATAGTAACCACACGACTTTAAAACTTGAGTTTTACAGTCTTCTTTGTCTTCTCCTATTTGTCGTATGGGTAGTAGAATTTTCCAAATATCTGGGTCAACCGATCTAGATTTTGCTAGGCTTTTATGTTCGGCTAGTCTGACTGCCCCTGTTCTACTAGTTTGACCTATGTATTTGACCTGACAATCATTGTGGGCAGTGTATTAGATAAACAGTATTGTTTTGTTTTAAAGGCTACACAGAATCCTTTAACCAACAAAGCTTGTTTCTAATTGAGTTTGTAGGTGGTTTGAATGCCGGCCACTTTTATTCCTGCCTTGTTAAGAATTCTGCGTAAGGTTTCCGAGGTTCCTTCCTTGTATGGAATCACTACTGATGATTTAGATTCCTTATTGTTAGTGTCGACATTAACATTGTTAATAATATTATTATTATCATTATTAGTGTTGTTATTATTATTATTATTATCATTATCACTACCGCTTCTATCATTATTTATTTTATTTTTACATTCCCTTACATATTTCCTGTGTATTACTTCCTGTCTTAGATTTTCCTTGGTACTAGTTAGTTTTTGTGTTCTATCATTTAAACATTTCACCAGTCCTATTTTTACTGACATAGGATGGGATGATCGGAAGTCCAAATATCTGTTTGAATGTGTGGGTTTCCTGTAAACACTAGTGTTCAACTTCCCATCTTCTTTCCTTTTTACGTTGCAATCTAACATTGGAAGCTCCCCTTCCTGACTTTCCAATTCATAAGTGAGTTGAATTGCCTCTACCTTCGAGTTGATTTGTTCGAAAAATCTGTCTATATCTTGTGTTCTGAGTACAGTGAATGTATCATCTACATAACTCCCCCATACTTTTTGGGTGGGGGTGAACGTTTCAATCGCTATCTTTTCCCACCTATCCATGAATATATTTGCTACAACCGGGGATATTGGTGATCCCATGGCAACTCCCTCAGTTTGTTTGTATATTTTCCCTTGGAATTTAAATACTGTGGAAGTCAGGCATAGCTGTACTTCCAGCATTATGTCCTCAAATGGCTTTTTTGTCCTAAGTTCGAGTTTTTGGTCAGAAATGAGTTTATTTACTACCCCTACGAAAAATAAGAGAAGACGAAGAAAGCTATAAAACTCAAGTTTCAAAGTCGTGTGATTATAATTGATATGATTATGAACAATACACTTTGTTCGAAACGTTATCCAGTAAAGAATACTGTTTCTTCGCTGTGTGATACAACTAATAAAGTCTAATATGGAATAAGTCACTTTCAGCTTTACAGTCAGTCACTATTTATTTATACGCTGTCACTCAAGTCGAATTTTGCGGTATTTGGAGCAAGATCTATTAAATATGCTAAGTGAATCAGTCGTCGATGTGTCAATTAAACTGGCCCAGACATATAATGGATGCATACCAGATCACCTTTTATCCTCAACTATGGCATGTTAACTGAAGTATCCTTGAGAGGATTGCTAAAACTGCTTGATGACCTTGTTTTTGAAGTTTCGGTAGCAGTGATGTTTATTTTTACAGGATGGAGTTGCCAGCCTCATGCTCAACCTTCCCTCTTTACCAGTCTTATTACTAGCTAAGTGAGGTAGAGGAGCACGTCGGCCGGGAATCGAACCCTGGACCAAATGTGTGGTCGGCAAGGATCCTACCGCTGTGCCACCGACGCTTGGAGACCTAATGCACATTCACATCCGTAGTTTAGGTTGCAAAACTTAGTGACAGTACATATTATTACCTGAACATACTAGACTAGTCTAGTAAATATCGGCATTGTCCATTTACGCAGAATACCGTTGACTGTCGTTTAGCTGCCTCAGTAGGAATTTGTATACTAGCCTACTGATCTCCGCTATCTTTTCACTGATGAGCAATTTTTTGCTACCAATCTGTATAGGTAATTCACAGTTATATTAAGCACCATGTAATGAGGTGTGTTTAGTTGGTTTAAGCCTTCAATGCAAGAAAAATTATCTTGAAATTTATTCTGTGAGAATACAGAGAATTAATCTATGCACTGACTGTTCACTAACCAGTGTTAGTTGTCTAGATGTTGCTTCTGACTGCACTGTATCATCCAGATTTGCAGTCGGGTAATTCACTCAGCTAGATAACTCATCATCGCTGTGTACTTTGTGAATTTACGCAAGGCTACTAGCCGGGCTTTCTGTCTATTTTTACGTCCATTGTATTTTTGTCATAGCATTGTTGTGACGATTTTCTATTTAATTGTGTCTATAAAATAAAATGCTTGGAAGCGATGTACATCGGACAAACATCACAAGAAATCAAAATCAGAAGAAATGAACACCGTAGAGCATCTGTTAGACCACTGAGAAATCCAGTTGAACTAGAAAAGCTTGCAAAATCATCAGCCATAGGTCGTCTACACACTATAGAATCAGGCCACAAAATTGATTTTGACAATATTGAAATAATCTAGAAAAATTTCAGAAAATCACAAAGAACGTCTAATATCAGAAGCACTTCATATCAAGTGGAATCCGAATTGTCTGAACTGAATAGGAATGATGGACTTTAACAGAATTTGACCTGGTTACAACGCCTCCCTCCCCCATAAAGTGACAAAACCAACGCTAATGTCATAAGCAATTTCATTATGTAAACACACTCTGCTTTTATAATTTCACACATTTAATAAAGCCAGGTGTAGACTGTTGGATTCGATATCTTAACCAAGTGGTCAATTTGACAACGCAAAAATGACCCCATACTGATGGACGATGATTAAGTTGTATTATATAAGCTGAATGGATTTTGTAAATTCTGGTTTAATCATACTTTGTTTGATAAAGCTATTAGCACTAAATAGCGAAATGCTAGCAAAAATAACAGTATCGTTTTGTTTTTCACTTTTTGAGAAATACCTTTATTATAATGACTATTGTTATGAAGTTCACCACGTTTGGTTGACTCATTATCTCCTTCTTATCATCGAAAATACCCATTGAGCCATGAAGAAAGTAAAAGACAAATTCAGCGAAGAAAATTTTCTATATCGACGAAATCATCTTCAGAGGCTGTAGAGTCGTATCTATATTTACCAAAAATGTATAGTAGTCTATTACTGAGTAATAGATGGTAATATAACTGATATAATTACTCAGAAGTGGCTTTAGAAGTAAAAAAAAATAAAATAAAATTTGTAAATTACCTGGTACTCGATTGCGCAAAGGAGGAAATGGTTAGAAATTTGATAAGGTTAAAATGACTATTGAGTGAGAATAAAGGTAGTTGAGTGTCAATTTAACAAGTGTGTAGAGGGTGTGAAAAATATACAAAAGGAACATATGAAAGTGATAATAGTGGATTAATTATCAAAGTAAAAGCAAACTAAATTTGAAGAAAGAAAAAAATCAAAATATTTTTTACAGGGAACGAATTGTGAAGAGGTTAAGACTAAGGTAAAATAAGAGACTGGACAAACGTTTTCTGTATACAGAGTTCGGGGTGGTATTGACAAATTGTCAATGCCCCCGCCAGACGCAAATGCCGAAACCTAATGCCCTTTGTACCATCTGATCTCAACTTGTAGATCATCTTGAAAGACGAATCTGGGTTGGGGGGGGGGCTGCATGGCTTGAGTTCACCAAGTGCTCGAGAATTGAGCTAGTTACTGTTTTACACTGTCCTTGTGCTAATAATGCCGGATAATGTTCAGAGATGCATATGGACAGTGTGCGCTTTGTGCGACCAACATAACTAGCTCCACAGGAAGAAGTGAATTTATGAAGACACAAGGAAGTGGCTCCTAGCAGAGGTTTATCCTTCACACACCCATTGATCGTTAGTCGGCTGTAGAAATTGATCCGTAGCTCAGCCGTAGAAAAGGCTTTCCTCAGTGATCTGCATAAGCGATTCTTTAGGATCTCAGCTGCGGCTTTAAATAGCCGCTTCCTCGGCACCATCTGGCTTCTTTCAGGCTTTTGATCTTCTCAACAAATCTTGAAGGATATCCATTCTCTATCAGGACTTATCTGAGTCGCTCCACTTTTTTCTTATAAATATATATATTTCAATACATACACTTATTATTGCACCTATTCATTGTTTGTTCTGATAAATGAATCACTGTTGTTGAGGTAATTCACTATTCGGATTCCATAGCTTTCTGAGTGAAACATGGGGCTTTAAGCTTTGAAGTATCTCACTAGCGGTGGTGAAACTTCTAAAAATGCTACTTACTTGTATAATTGTAATCATTATTAGAATTTTCTTTTCTTACTAGTATGCTAACTTCCATTTTATTTGTATGCTTTTCTCATATAATATGTATTCATTAAAATTTAATTTTGTAGAGTACTCGTAATCTATGATTCTAGTAGTAGTGATAATATAAACGTAAAACTAATTGAACTAACACAAGTCTGCCTGACTGGATTTAGTGTAATGAAGTGAAGTTAAGAAAATCTTTGGCTACACCAGGATTCCGATTTGTATTGTTTTGTCTGATATAGCTTTATTACCTTTTTCGAAAAAATCGTCACTTTTCATTTGAATAATTTTCAGTGTATGTAAGCCTCGTCTGAACACACTTTCATTGTGATATATTCATGTTCTAATAATACTAAAATTTCCAAGAGTTAGTTTGTAGGGAATCGATTTGTTTCCCTTGTGATCACGAATCGATGTCAGCTGGAGAATCATTAGTTGTTTCGTCCTAGTTTGGGCGCCCACGACTCCATCGGCGATCGAACCCAGAACCTTCAGGCTACGAAACCAAGTCCGTTGACCATTCAGCCACATAAAACGGGAATCCGAAGTCCCATTAGTTCTAACTTCTGTCAGTTTGCGATTTTAGCGCGATTGCAAGTCAATGCTACTGCCGGGTATTTGTCCTCACACCCCCTACTTTGTGAATCCCACTGGCCCTGGGTTCTGTCTGCTGTGGGGTAGTGGGCACGTGCTTCTGAAGAGCCCGAAACTAGGAATTAACGGCTATCCAGCTGTCTGTGGTTTTCAATGGCACTTTAATTGACATCAATCCGTGATCAAACTTGAAACAATTTTAACCAACTGCAAATTTTGAGTCAAAACAAAGTCAAGAAACGTGGAAATTGTCATCATTCTGACTTTCAGTCATTCGGCAAATGCTCATTTTATACAGGTGTTTTTGTTACTCTTTGCTTTATCTTCATACGGTCAATGATAATCCTTAGTTTACTGTCTTACCAAGTGACTTTATGTAGACACACTTATCTGATTCACAATATATATCATTGTTGCTATTGTTTATATAATCATTGGTTAAGGGGGTGACAGAACACATATTTTCTATAGTTTGGTTTGTAAGGATTAGTTATTTTTTTACGAGTTGATCACGGATTGATATCAGTTAGAAAACCATTGAAAACCAGGGAGTACTGGACAGCTGCTGTTTCATCCTAGTTTGGGAATCATCGGAAGTACGCATCCACTGCCAGGGTTCGAACCCAGGACCTTCCGGTTACAAACCAAAGTATAGAAAATTAATCTGATGCTCGTTAGTGACTTGCTACAGGATGGAGTTTCCTGGAGTTCTAGTGAGAAGTCGTGACCAGTGAGGTTCAATTAGAAGTTACGTGTGTGGATGGATGTCCCACCAACGACAATGGTTGGGTTCGCGCTAAATCACGAATTGGTAGAAGTTAGAATTCACGCACTGGCCATTGAATCGGGTCCCAGTGGCTGAATGGTATGCGAGTCAGCTTGCCTTGTAACCGGAAGGTCCTGGGTTCGAACCCTGGCAGTGGATGCGTACTTCCGATGATTCCCAAACTAGGATGAAACAGCAGCTGTCCAGTACTCCCTGGTTTTCAATGGTTCTCTAACTGATATGAATCCGTGATCAACTCGTAAAAACAAATACTATTTGTGTGACAAACGGGCTGGAGTGATTGCGTTTCACATATCTACTAGTTCAAGGTGAACTATTTACCACAGTCTTACTATCTGCTCTTTAATGCATACTATTCTGTACCAGCCGCTCACCTTGACACCTTTTACAACCTATCTACTGACTCAAAACTTTCCCTTCCCCATACTATTACTAATCAGCATCGTTGTGTCACATTTCATTTGCAATGACAGCCAGCTCAATGTTTTTATCACAAATACCCAGTAGTAACGGCTCCCACTGGAACAGTGAGTGACACGCTTCCAACGACACAACACTTCCTTCAGGGTTGAAGATACGTATTGCTGCCAAAAGCCAACAAGCGTGAAGTTCAATTGGTGAGCTTTCTCTCAACTTCCCCAGACCGTTTAATATTATGCACATAGTCACACGTGTTTTCTTTATTCATTGAATTACGACATCATTTTGACCTAGTTAAAGTAAGCTTAATATTATGCTGAGATTATGATCAACGTAATCTGTTCATATTAAAAACTGATAATCTGATTAGACCATATCAGGTCTGTATAGTTCAGCTCAACTGCATCTTATTGATCTGAATGACTCAAAAGGTGCTTGATTTCGCTTATGGCTTGATGCTAATTATTAAGTAAATTAAAGTCATCAATATGTATAAAGCATGATATTCCATGAATAAAGGTTAACTAAGAGAAATGGGTCGTACTTCCTTTTCGTAACCTGTCTACTAAAGTGAAACTAACTTTAATATTGATTAATTTTTCTGCAGTATTGAAGTATGAGATGTTTGTGATTTCTGAATTCCAAGGTCTTCTTAACGCGTCTCTAACAGTCAGACAGTCTTGATTCTGACTCTAGTATTTGTGTGCACACAATACACCACTCAAACTAGACATAATGACTGAGTAGTTTCTCAAGGTCAGCTTCGTAATCATTTCGCAATACATTTATATAGTTATGTGCGTCGGTGGCACAGCGGTCATGCACATGGTCTGGAGTTCGATCCTCTGCTGACGCACACCTGATATCTATGGTCGGCCTGCAAAATTTGGGCTACCGATATCACATACTGAAAATTCCATACCTGCACCAAAATATATGGTGTGGAATCAAGCTGTAATCAAAAAATCGAAAAAAAATTATTTGCATAATCCGTTGATTGTTAGTTGATTTTCTTGGTTGTTTGAAGGGCGCTTGAAGCTCTTCGGAAGTGAATTTTCACCGTCTTTGATAAAAACAGATTTTTTATTTACAAAGTCTATTGTGTGCTTCTTCAACCACCGTGTTAGTCGTCATTAAATGGTAACTTTAGCAGTTTTCAATAACAAGCTGTGAAATAACTCAATTCATTCTTTTATTACAAGATCCCAGACTCTAGAATAATTTTATTTGATAAAAAACACAGAGGAATACAGAATTATTTACTAATGACGTTTCGAGAACAACTCATCGCTCATAATCATATTGAGATACTGTACTATACTGCTAGAATTCTACGGTCGTAAAATGTTTAATCCCCTTTTATAATATACTGAAGAAATAAAAGTTAATTGGTGGAGAGTGACTAGCAGTGGAATCCAGGATGCGCATTTCGTCCCTATTTAGGACTCGTCGGTGGGATCCCGAGACTTGAACCCACTCCCCATGGTTTTGAACGCCGAAGCGTTATCTTCTAGGCCAAGAGAGCCACTTCGTGAATTAAATACTGAAGAACTAGTTTTGTTCAAATTTGCGCATTTTACAGACTATCAGTTTTGGAAGAAAAAACAGTCTATGGTTTTTCGGTTAGTAGTAATATTATTTTCAAATTGGATGCATATTATGATACAAAAGTTGAACAGGTCAAGGCTGTGTGACTTACTTTGTTACTTTCTTTGGTGCATTGGTGGCACAGTGGTTAGGACTCTCGCCGACCATGCACATGGTCCGGGGTTCGAGCCCACGCCGACGCACACCCGATATCTATGGTGGGTCTGCGAAATTCGGGCTACCGATATCCACGCTGAAAATTCCATACTTGTACCAAAAATACAGTGTGGAATCAAGCTGTAATCAAAAATAAAAAAAAATAAAATAAAATAAATCATCACAAGTAGTCAGAATAGGTTCACACGGACATGTACTTCAATAAAAGAATAAAGTCATTATCAAGTGTTTTTTGTACATCAACAAGGTGAGTAGAACACTATCTTCTTTTGCGATACTCTTGATGCCATTCTGAAATTCGGTATTGAACGAATGCAGCACAGAATTCATATGATTCGCCTTACTTTTGAAAAAGCTATTCAGATATGAAAATTTCAAATGACATTTTTCTTATAAATCTGATTTCAAAAGCTCTGTCAAAATATAAATAACTGTGAATATGGAACTACTGTTATGTAGTGCAATGGAATACGCCTAAATTTTACCAGTTCTTCACTCTTTCTAATGCATCAGATCTTGTGATTTACCAATACACAAGTGTATGTTAAACGGAAAGGCATACGCTGAGTTCTAGGATAATTTATTATCAGAATAGCTGAATTCATACAGTTCAGT
Source organism: Trichobilharzia regenti (assembly GCA_944472135.2). Taxonomy (NCBI): domain Eukaryota; kingdom Metazoa; phylum Platyhelminthes; class Trematoda; order Strigeidida; family Schistosomatidae; genus Trichobilharzia; species Trichobilharzia regenti. The sequence continues at coordinate 61,546,434 of OX235270.1, forward strand.
CAAATGGAATTTATGTAGTCAATCAATGTGGATTTCGACTGACGAAAATAAATATCCGAAATTATGTGGTGGACGGTGCTAAGCTGTGGAATCCACAGTGCTCACTTCACCCTATTTGGAACTTGTCATTTGCACGCACCTGCATTCCCTAGTGAGTGATGGTGTACTCGATAGGACTCAAATCTAGTACCCAGTGTTTCAAACACCAAGGCGTTATCTACTAGATCATTTAGGCCACGACAGCCACCTCTTGTGCCAGGTTGACCAGTTATTATTTGTTTTTGAGTCAATTTTGATCTTCCTGTTGACTGATAAAACCGAAATGTTCTGCCTCTGTTAACCTATGGGCTCTTAGCACGGCTGCTTTTCGTCACCAAAGTTGTCTAGCAGAAAACGCTTTGGCGTTCGAAACTATCGGCACTGGGTTTAAGTCATCACACATTATAGAATGCAAGTAAATCCAGTTGACGAGTTCCGAACACGACGAAATCCGTATCCTGGATTCCACTGCTAGTCACCATTCACCAGATTACTTCAAGTTAATTCTCAAACATCCTTGAAATGTCCATACTATATATAATTCAACATGTTAAAAGAGACTGAACATTTCGGTTGAATCAGTGAAGGGAAAATCAAAACTGACCTAAAAACATAATAAAATATTCATTTATCACAGTGAAAATCATTCATAACATTGAATACATTGGTTCATCACAACATCCTTTCACTACTGTAAAGTTAATACTTCAGAAAAGAAAAAATTTCTTTTCTAAAGTTCAGCTCTGAGTCTGCTTAGTTTCCCATCTGTTGTTTCCTTCAGATTTATCTCCCAGTTTTTAAATTTCTCCAACAAAAACACAATAAACTGAGAGAATATTCATTTTCTCAACTTCATTTGCAACAAAATCTGATGTTTACATGTTTGGTAACTGCAACAACTGTGGTGTTTTATCATAAGTAACCAACATTGACACCAATGTCATTTTAGCATATTCATTGATATCTAAACAATTTGTGTTCTTTTTTAAAGTTGAAATTCAGTGTATATTGATCATTTTATCAATTTTTAAGAATGACCTTCATGACGAAGCCAGCAGAAGTTTAATGTCTGACCTAATTCTGTCTTTATTTACTATTCAAGAGGTAATTATCATAGCTTGTCACAGACAGAAATACCTTGTATGATGAGAGGGAAATTAAAATTTTGAAGTCACCTGAGTTTCTTTGTTATGTAAACGCAAAATGTGACATAGCATCGTACGATGTAATATTTTGTGCGGAAGAAATATTAAGAAATGTTACCTGCTTCTCATCTTCAGTCTAACTTAGTCTTTCTCACTTTGTATATGTGTGTGTGTGTGTGCGTGTGTTTGAGTAGTGATTATGCTGATCAACCACACTTTGCGGGATACTTTCGTTTAATGAAGATAATTATTGTGCATCGCTGATAAAATCACGCCAATTATAATCTCAGTATAAAATCTAACTTGCCAAAAACAGACTGTCTATGCGTACTAGAATGAGGCGAAAGAATCAGTAGTATAAAGTGATGGTAGGAAAAAGTCATTTCCTTTTTCATTAGAAACCACTAGTATAGTGCAACTACATGGCCATGGAATTCTAAAATTAATCCCCTGGTGTGTGACTGTATACACCTTAATCTTTGAGCTCTTAAGGTCAATGCAAATAACTACCGAAGTTGAAGCTTCACCAAAATATCAGCGGCTTTTCACTGTAACCTAAAATAATTCACTACTTCAGTAGTCCACCATGAATACTGAGAAATAAATAATGAATATTAGAATTTAATTGGTGGATGGTGACTAGCAGTGGGACGCAGGATGCGCATTTTGTCCTATTTGGGACTCGTCATCTGGATGCACCTGCATTTCTCAGTAAGTGATGATGTCAACCTGAGACCGAGCACTTCGGTCCAATCAATCGACGGGAAAATCTCAATTTCAATTAAAATTAATATGACCCGTTGCACAAGAGGTGGCTCTCATCGTCCAAGTGGTCTAGTGGGTAACGCTTTGGCTTTTGAAACTATGGGCACCGGGTTCAAGCCTCGATGGGAACATCATCACTCACTGGGGAATGCAGGTACATCCAGACGATGAGTCCCAAATGGGACGAAATGCGCATCCTGGATTCCACTGCTATTCATCATCCACCAATTAAATACTAATTAAATGCCCAGACATCGTCGAAGCATCTGCACAAGAAGCCGACATGTCAACATGAGACCGAGCACTTCGGTCCAATCAGTCGACGGGAAAATCTCAAATTCAGTTAAAATGAATATTAGAATTTGAAGTCACTTACTTGAAGGTAACGAATAATGCAGTTCAGGACGCATATTTCCTTTTGTTTGGAACTCGTTAGTTGGGTGTACATGCTGCATAATGAGTGACAATACTCTAGCTGACGAGTCCAAAAGAAGACGAAACGCGCATGTTGAATTCTACTGTTAAAAACCACCAAATAAGTAAGTTTGAGTTGTCAATGAAGGCCACCGTTCATGGAGCCCAAATGCCAAAAATAAAGCCGATCTATTCGGTCCAAATATATCATCGGGAAGTCAGAAGCATAAAGAAAGATAGAATATCAAACTTTGGAATGATCGTGATTGTATGCAAGTGAGAAAACTGTGATGTGATATGGACAAAAAATGCTTCCAGAGTTAAAGCGAATTATTAGTCTTAAATCAAAATCATTCAATTATAATGCGCATATAATGATAGTCTTGATTTTACAAGAGGTTGCACGTACGTGCTACTCTCAGATAACTCAAATTAGGATGAATCAGTTGTTGGTTGTTCCCTGATTCACAGTCTGCCACATCAAAACTAGTTACTTCTCACAAATCAATACATTTTACTCACCAAAAAAGAAAATTTACAGTAGAATTAATAAAAGTAAAATACCAATGACCGTAAGTGAAATTTGGCACACTGAGGTAAAAAAACAAAACAACAACTTAACTACTATTCAGTGTTTTATTTCTGAGTGAATTTCATTTGTTTTTCTCACTTAAACACTATGGTATACCATTTTAAAGCAGTTATAAAGGAATCTGCTTATACTTGTACTTTTGTTATTATCAACCTGAAAAATTCTTTGGGTGTCTCTGTTAGTCTGTTAAGTTGATTGGTTTGAAATGATAAATAGGTGTCGTACCCAGCGAAGCTGACCGATGGTCAACACTGAAGATATCATTCTAGCAGGTGTGGGTTTCATGGTCATCTGATACTTCCTCAGTTGATGTTAACAGTCACCTAAATTAAATTGACTAGAGTACTTTGTCATTTATTTAGCCAAGCATGAAACATTGTTCTGAATGAGAGTAACGTGTTTACTATCGTCATTCTTCATCACTGGAATGGTCAACTAACAAGCTTCTATAGCTGGGTACCCATTCAGAAAAAGCGAAATTTAATTCAATCACTTGCCACCAGCATCCGACGCATCTGTAGTCCCGACGTTCTGGAAACAGAGTTAGATATTCTAAGAGAAATCTTCATCAAAAATGGATACCCAATAGGATTCATCGACAAAAATATCAAACCAATAATTCGGAGGAACGAAACTTCACTTGCGCCCAAAAAGAAACTCTACATGAACTTGGATTTCAAGGGAGATTTAACAAGCGATATTCTCAAGCAAAGGATCACATCATCTCTTAGAAGAACATTCTTTGCAGCAACGCTAAGAATAATGTTCTCCAGTCGCCCACTGATCTGCAGAAGCTTCAAGGAAAAGATCTCGCATCTGACCACTTCTATGTGCATATATCAGTCCACCTGCTGCTGTGGAGCCAGCCAGGTACATGGGTTGTTCGACGCGCACCCTGTCCAAGAGGATTCAAGAACACTATCCAGCATGGTTGCGAAAAGGCAATATTAGTGCTATAAGGAGTGCGATAAGTGAACACCTGGTAAACACTGATCATTCCATCTCAACAAACGCCTCCTTGAAAGTAATCTACAGAGTTACGAATAACCTACAAAAGGCAATACAGTTTCGTCTTCTTTGTATCTCTGAAGCTCTGACAATTCACATGGAAAAACCGGAGCTGTGCATGCAAAAGAGAATTACTCAACCACTAATACTGAAATATTTTTTTTTTCATTATTTGTGTTGATCTTCTCTTTTTTACTCAGTATTTTTATTTGCATTTTTTTGGTTATTTCTGTTTCTTTTTTGTTTTTTGTTTTTTTTTTATATTTTATTTTTTTTATAATACTCCTTTTAAATGTACGATGAAATTAGATGCAATATTGTAGATATGTGCTGAAAATTCCACACTGTACCACAAGTACTGTTTCTGGAATAAAGCGAAATTGTTATGTTATGTTATGTTCTACTGTCATGGTAACAACTTGATTTTGATGCCTTGATTTTGTTTGTTTGCCTGTTCTTTAATTGCTTAGAATTCTTCTATTCATTTACAAATCTTAAGTAATTTCATATTCTCTTCTTTGTTCCTATGTGTATACTGAGTAATACTCAATCATCAAACTTTTCAAAATATTATATAACTTCTTTTTTAACAACTGTTTATGACAACTCATCACCTTTGTTACTGCCCTAGTTTCATTAACAGCTAATTTTCTTGACTGATTTTGTATAACGTAACTCCAACAACCAGTCTTCACCTGTTAGTTAAAATAACCACAACCAGTTGTAATTTTGTTTGACAAACTTAATTTACACATACATATAAAATGACACATATATATTTGCGATTGTACAGCTAAGAAAAATGAATTCGCCGAAAAGAGACTCCTCGCTGATCTACGTGTTTTGTTTTCATTAATGCCTGAATGGGGATTATCCATGAATAAGTATGTTCATGCAAATCATCTAGGTAAATAGTTTCTTTTTTGAGCAGGTGAGAAGAGCATTACTCACATGGATTGAACGCCAGATACATTTCACTTCATAAAAGTAGTATAGATGTTCAGAAAGCTTTAGGCAAGTCTTTGAAACATAACAAGTTATTGAGCATATATACAGATATCTTAGAGAATAGTAGATTGGCTAGTAACATATTGTATCAGGAAACAAGAATCAACAGTCTTCCATAAACGGGGATTGGAGTGACTGAATGACTGATTCCAACATTCAACATTGCACAGATGTGCAGCGGTTTGAGTTGCCACACTTCAATTAGCACACAAACCAACAGAAGAAAGTAAAAAGAAATGCAGCGAAGAAAATTTTCTTTTCGACGAAATCATTAACAAGACTGTATATTCGTGTATTTATAATAAATGGGTAGGAAAGTTCCGGAATAATTTCTGGTCAAGGGTCAGATTAACAAAATTACAATTAGGAATTAAAATGCCATAATAAACAGAGGGACGGATAAAGCTCAGACATAGTAGCATCAAAATTACTGAGACGGTTGCCATATTGTGCAATTAAGGGTTAGGAATGTAGAAATAACAACAACAGACAGGATGTTTGGATAAAAAATCTAGTGGGATCATAACTAATGTGACGAATAATTGTTTATGCAATTGGGGATTAAATATGTAGAAACAATAAAATAACAAAATAGACAGGAAGTTCGGATATGAAAATATGTTAGTGTTAATAGGGATTAAGAAAAAACATGAATAAACATGACTTTTGGATAAGAAAGTCAATGGGATAGTTCCCATTAGAAGAATTACATGTGTTATGATGGCCACGGCAAAGATAAGGATTGGACGTATTTCTTTTGGATACATGGCGTGGGGCTGAGCTTTTGGATGGCTAATGCCTCGACTATGCCCAGATGTCTTAGTTTTACTCCCTTTGATAGGTTTGATCGAACCTTGTATATTATTTTGAAGGATTTTTCGAATGGCGCTGAATGTCCTGAATTGACCAGATGTTCTGTCACTGAACTATATACCCGTTTTCGTTTTCCTCTTACTAGCCAGACTAGATAGTGTTCACGACAGCGTTTTTTCAAGTTGGCGCATGGTACAGCCGATGTACTCAGCTCCACAAGAGCAAGTAAACTGGTATATGCACGTTGAAGTAGCTCAATGCGACAGCTTGTCTTTCGCGTACTTGTTGAAAAGTTTCTTGCAGGAAAACGTTAGCCGTAGGCTCGCGGCGAAGTATGTCTTTCTCAGAGATTTGCACAGGCGTTTGCGTAGGATTTCTGCTTCAATGTCACCTTTGAATTCTAGATTAAGCAGAAGTATCTTCTTCGGGACGGAGTGAACTTGTTCCGAAGTCTTCTTTGATTTGAGGTTCTTGTCTATGAACCTAGGCGGAAAACTATTTTACATCAGCGTTCTTTGGAGATTACTCACTTATTCATCAATTCCCTCCTTGATGAATATCTTCCGAATCCCCGAGGAAAGAGCGTATATCAGGTTCCTCTTTCTGTTTAGGGGTACGAAGCTTTGAAAGTTGATGAACTGTCCAGTTCATGTGGGCTTTTTGTATTTGGACCTTTCCAGAGAGTTGTCGGGGTTTCTTGTAAGATGGACGTCGAGGAAGTGGAACATTCCGTCGGATTTAGCTTCAAGAGTAAAGTCGATGCTTTGGTAGGCATTGCTGAGTGTTCGAAGTAAGTTTTCAAGGTCCAAGTTCTCATCGCAAATGATGAAAGTATCATCAATGTATCTCTTGCAGAGATATAAAATAGAGATAGTTAACGGAGATATGAGACAAAAAGAATAGTAATATCGAAGAACCATCCACAAGCAGTGGATACATCTACGCCATTGAGAACGATTTCGAGCCATATCACCAATTGTCTCCAGCCATTGGTATTTACCTTCCCGAGGACCCCAGCCACGGACTCCTACACCTTCCTACGTAACTTAAACTAAATGTTGTGGATTGGAATAAGCAAAATCCTGCTGACCATCAAAAATATATCTCTACTCACATAGATCTTGAAGGTAAAGAGTGAAACCAAGTTGTAGAAAATATACACAACACCACATCTAGTCTAGCTGATTATTGATCAGGTGACCAACACTGTTTATTATCAATACAATAAAGTACAAGGTTAATTCTATGACAAATAAATAGTACACGATGAAGCATAAAATATCATTTCTAATGTTGATGTTAAACGGTCAAATGAGTCATAGATCAAGGCCACATGATTATAGGCCACAAAAGGGATACTAAGGTTGAACAACATAAACTTCAAAAAAATAAATGTCAAATTTAGGTTATTCAAAAACAGGATCATGAGTGAACTAGTACTTAAAAACACTGTGTCATGGAAGACTAAATAAGGACGGTCATGGTTTATGGATGAGTAGAAATGTTAAGTTAGTAAAATATAAAATTGCTGCTGTATTGATGTGTAATGTTATCGAAGTTTCTGTATTAAAATTTAAAAAGTGAAGAGCGAGGATGGCAACAAGATACTTTAAAATCATAATTAAATCTATTAACTTTCAAATATTGGTTTTCTAAGAAATTTTGGTTTGATTGGCTGGAGGATTTCATCATGAGCTGACATAAGTTAGAGAACCATTGGAAAACCAACTGGGAGTACTGGACACCTGTTTCGCCTTAGTTTGGGATTCTTCAGCGGCACGCACCCACCTCCATGTCTCGGACCAAGGACCTTCCGGTTACAAGGGGAGCTCGTAGATTATTAAGCCACTGGGAGCCTATCCAATGGCCCATGAATTCTAACTTCTCCCAATTCATGGTTCAAAGGTCTACGAGCTCACCTTGTAACCAGAAGGCCCTGGGTTCTAACCTTAGTGCGTACTGATGAAGAGCCCCAAACTAGGACGAAACAGGTTTCTAGTACTCCCAGTTGGTTTTCCAATGGTTCTCTAACTTATGTCAGCTCATGATGAAATCCACCAACCTATTAACTTTCGTTATTCAGATTGTATACAATTGAGAAGATACTGACAAAATAAAATGGATCTGTTTTATCCTACTCCATATATTGTTATTGCCTTGATCAAATTTAGTCAGACCGATTCGCGTGTGGAAACATTCTAATATATTTGAACAGCCATCAGCTTTTCAATGTACATATTTTTGAAATTTTATCTGCCTCCCAAATCTAATTAGAATTTTGATGAACTCACAGGAATAACCTTATTTTTCTGCTTACTATAGCCTGTTAGCAAACAGAATAGTCATACTAATAAGTAATTAAGCGTACGTACATTCAAATGATTTACTGATGCACATTTTTAGTGACTAACCTAATCTGAAGTTACAAGCTGGTCCCATTCACCATCCTACTTCTGGTAGTGGAGCATATTTTACCCCTCTATAAACTAAAATTGAAACAACTTTATGCCTCAGAAGTCACATCTAATTAATTGGATAAACTCAGATTTTTCCTATACCTACAGAACAGATTTCCAACCAATTAGCATTATTTCAATGTACAAGTGTGACAACAGAAGACAAGGGCCAGGCAACAGATCGTTTTATTATGAAAATCAACAGGTATTTATAAATATTTCACATACATTATTATAGACAAGCGCAGTCATCTGATTGGTTGTTTATCAGAATTTAGGCAGACAAACGCAGGCTTCTGATTGGTTGTTTCGGGATTCCTTGACAAATAGAGTTCTCTATCTGCGAATCATATTTTGCCACGTTAACTTTGCTGTGATTGGTTGTTGACTCAGCCTTGTTCATATTTTCTCACGGCCCATATTAACGTAGCTTAGTGTCAACCAATCGGCTAGCAGCCTGCTCTCACCACACAAGAAGCTTATATATTTTTACCTTAAATACATTTCTAGCGCTAGTGGTTTTCTATGGTTCAGAGATTGAATACTCGCCAACCACTCAAGTAGTCCGTGGTTTGATCCCTGGCCGACAGACACACTTCTAAACACCCCTTAGCCGATGTTAAGCTCAGTAAAGAAGGGTGAGGTGGGGGATAAAATTAACAATCAGACTTCAAAACCGATCCTTGAGACCTTATGTTCCAGTCGACACGCAAAGGAACAAAATAAATAATGCTTTTCGAAGTTGCATGAACAAGACAAGAATTGAATGTGTATTTCAACTATGTTCATCTTCCAGTTACCATAGAATTTCCCTTTTTCAAATATAAAAATCGCAAAAACTAACCCTGAAACCTGAGTTCATCTTATTAAGTATCGTTGTTCAGCATCTTTTGTGTACATAGACAGGGAATGAAAGCCTGTTTCGTCAGTTAAATAAGTTTAAGAGATAGCTGTCATGAAAAACCGGACTTTGTGAAACACTTACATTTGACCTATAGTATGCATGCTGGCATTCATATCGATATTACTCATGGTTTTAGCTACGTTAAACCACTGGAAAAATTTATTTGTATCAGGAAGCTTAAACTAACTTAGGATGAAACATAGGCAGTTACACTTAAAAGCAGCTAGAACCCATAGTAACACTTACTATGAAATTTCCTCAACAAAACAAACATTCCATGTGCTTAAATTAGCTGTTATCATCATGTTCATGTGCGTCGGTGGTACAGCGGTTAGGACGCTTACCGACCATGCATATGGTTCAGGGTTCGATCCCCGGCCGACACACTCCTTTACCTCGATAAGCCAGAAATAATGCTGGTAAAGAGGAAAGGTTGGACATGGGGCTAGCGGCCCCATCCTCTAAAATAAACTCTGCTACAGAAACTTCAAGCCACTAGCTTGGAGCCCTATGTTCCACTGGGAACGTGAAGAAAAAATTATTATCATTTATCATGCTCATGACTAAGTGAAGTAGGTTCTCAACCATGAAATGCTATCGACTAATGAGAAAGTCTTATTCTGCTGAAAAATAATATTGCGACATTATGCACTCAACATATTGGGTGACTAATTAGTTGAATAATAGCAATGAGTTATATATAATCAGTGAGATCTGAAGTTGAACAAACTTTTAAAATCCCACTGAACTTTTCGCCGTATATTTTGTGTTAAGATTAAACTTAAAGTACTATTATCCTCCTTATTATTCTTCATAATGATTTCAACCTTAGATATAACCTTGCCATATGACCTATATGTTCATTTTTCTCATACCTTAACGATCAAATTGTTTTTAGCATAAATTCCTATGATAATTACTCGTCGGATCAAACCCATTTGCATATTAGATAAGTTTATAAAATACTTTCATCTGACACTAGTAACTAGTGTGATGTGTCTAGACCTCTCTTTGGTGCAGACTGAATTCTATCAGTCAGGTGTACAATATGGACACCATTCTAGGTAGCTCGACATCACGGTGCACTCTGAATTGTTGATATTAGATGGTTGCAGGGGATCACCACGAAGATTTGGACCTACGTTTCGTGCTAGTTAGCACTCGTCAGCAAAGCGTATCAGCAACAGTCTAGCATCAACAATTCAAAGTCCATCGTGATGTCGAGCTACTTAGAATGGTGTCCACATTGTAAACCTGACTGACAGAATTCAGTCTGCACCAAAGAGAGGACTAGACACATCACAGTAGTTATTAGTGTCCGATAAAAGTATCCAATACAGTCCTACAGGAAGGAGGTCAATCGCGAGCCTGAATAGCTCGGTGATATCGTCTCTGACTGAAGGCGACACTGGATTACGCGAGTTCGAGTCACATCTCAGAAGGGACATGAGTTCCTTCAAGGTTGGGGGTAAATCTTGATGACGAGTTCCAACTAGCACGAAACGTAGGTCAAAGGCTTCCTGCTGATTGCCTCCAATCATCTAATATCAAGAGTTATAAAGTATTTTGTTCTCCCTTCACGTTTCCCAGTGGAACATAGGGCCTCAAGCTAGTGGCTTGAAGTTTCTGTAGCAGTGATGATTATCTTTATAGGATGGGGTTGCTAGCCTCATGCCTAACCTTCTCTCTTTACCAGTATTATATCCGGCTTAGCGAGGTAAAGGAGTGCGTCTGTGTCCGGGATCGAACCCCGGACCACGTGCATGGTCGGCAAGCGTCCTAACCGCTGTGCCACCGACGCACACACACGATGTTATATCAAACGAACTTATCTAATGTAGAATTATATGCTTATACAGTGGCCAAATTCTACTCTTACACCACACTGATTTTTCTCTGCAGGATTTGCTTCGTTTCTTTGAGAATAACAGGCTTAGATGACAGTGTTGATAAAATTTATGTCCCAGACAGAGGTTTAATGGGATTGTAAAGAAGAATGTATGTACAACACTGCCAGATTAATCAGATGAATGAAGTAACAAATAGAGAATTGAGGCTCTGTAACTAACATCAACTTTAAGGCTGAATAGTTGAAGCAATAGTGGTGACTACTTACTAACTGAACACTGTACTACAGTCAGCGAAGTGCAGTCCAAAACATTCTTTAGCCATCCGATTATAATCAAAGTCTACTGCTGGCTTCAATCATTATCTACAGAGGATAGATTAGTTAAATCGCAATAAAATTCTGCCAGCTAAAAAGTAAAGAACGTTGATTTAGTTTTTAGATGTATGAGCTAGAATACTGTCACTTATTGAACTGCAAGACCACCTAGTTGATAAGTTTTAAATGTAACGAAGTGTCAGTTTTGAATTTGGCTGCTAACCACCACCACCACTACCAATAAAATAGAATCAAGTTGATATCATCGAGGTAGCCCTTCAGGTGACCGACATGCTAACAGAGACTGGTCGTCATCTGGATCCAATCAAACAAAAGAAAGAGAAATATTATGATAGAAGCTTCCGTACTTCCCAATGATTGAAAAAACAGAACAATATTATTTTTCAAGAGTTAGTTTGTGAGGAATGGATATGTTTATAGGAGTTTGACCACAGATTGATATCAGTTAGAGAACCATTGAAAACCATGACAGGAGAATTGAACAGTTGTTTCATCCTGGTTTGGAAATCATCGGCAGTACGCACCCACTGGGTTTCGAACCCACGACCTTCCGGTTACAAGACAAGATCACCATTAAGTGGGAATAGCTTTATCAATGGAATTTACGAAATCTGAGCTTACACACAGCAAATTAATCATAGTTCTACAGTATTCACTGGAAAATACAAAAACTTTCATCATTACGACTACTAAATTATTTCAAACTACCAAACGTGAACTTGGTTTGGACATATCTACTTTGAAGGAAAGAAATTCACAAATTTCCACAGATAACCAATGCTAATTTTATGTTACCAGTTTCCTGTGAGTTCTCAAAAGCGAAAAAAAAGAGTCAGCCATCTGAGCTATGAGCATCAGGATAAAACGTTAAAGAATCCGAAATTACGACAATAAAGCACACAAAAGAAAAAAAAGAATAAATAGTGCATCTCAGAAGGATAACTCTATGAATACTTAAGAAAAATAAGCTGACTTATTTCTTGAACAGTGGCACTGAACAAGACGTCTAGACTGAGAATGAAAACTCGGAAGGAATATGGAATTTTGATCTGGCCAGCTATTCGACATTAGTGTAAGTCTCAATATCTAATAGTAAGGGCTTCCTGCTTATAATACTGGTAGGCAAAGTGATCCTATCTCCAACCTTATTGTAGTTTGTGATAACCAAATTCATGTTGCTGTCTAGCCTGCAAAGATTATTTATCGTTCAAATTTGAACTGTCTTGTACACGATGTATTTTTTTTATTTCTTTATTTTTGATTACAGCTTGATTCCACAATGTATTTTTGGTACAAGTATGGAATTTTCAGCGTGGATATCGGTAGCCCAAATTTCGCAGGCCGACCATAGATATCAGGCGTGCGTGAAAATAAGATATTTCTTCTGCTTATTTTTCAACTGGCTGTGAAAGTGAAAAAGACGATTAAAATTTCAAACAAAGGACTACAAGCTTAAAATTGAAGGCGACCGTTCGATGTTTTCAGGTCATTTTGAAAGGTGAAATCATTTTTGTCTCTCCTTTTCTCATATTCATTTTATACTGAAACCTATCACACTTAAATTCTTCCTTTGATTGAATGGAGGGTTTCATCATGAGCTGATATCAGTTAGAGAACCAGTGGAAAACCAACTGGGAGTACTGGATAGCTGTTTCATCACCCTAGTTTGGGACTCTTCATCAGTACGCAACCAACGAGGTTCGAACCTAGCACCTTCTGGTTACAAGGCGAGCGAGTTCGTAGACCATTGAGCCACTGGGACTCGATCCAATGGTCCTTGAATTCTAACTTCTGCCAATTCACGACATAGTGTGGCCATTTCGTAATGTCTTCTTCGATGAGTTACTGCCTCAACTTCAACCTGCTGTACCAAACTAGGACGAAACAACTGTCCAGCACTCCCAGGTTTTCCAGTAGTTCTCTAACTGATGTCATCTCATGATGAAATCCTCCATGCAATCAAACAAGATCCCTACAAAACCAATACTTGTAAATTCTTTCCAATTTTCTTTATTAAACGGTTATTATAGTACCACTTAGTTAAATAATTCATTTAGCCTAAAGATTAGTTTTAAAACACTGAAAATGCTTAGCTTCCTATTGCTTACTCACACCTTAGTACAGGAATCTCTTCATGGTCATTTGAACAATCTTTTCACTATCAACTCTGAGCTGTCCATGTACCAGTGTAGCTTAGTATCAGCTTTCAGTAATCAACTTATGAGAGAAGTTTAAAAATGGTTTAATAACTGATATCTGTAAAATGACTAATATTTTATCGTCCATTCCCTAGTATTAATAGAGAATTTCGCCTATCAAGTTAGTATTATTCTTAACATACTCAGAAATATTTAACTGATTGAGGATAGTCACCAGGTTTCTTCGTCTAACTTATATTTTGCCGCTCATGAAACTCATCAATGGTATATAGAATTAAGAAATTTTCAATCCTTTCATTAAATCTAGGTGTGTATAGTACGGCACCATAATTAAATATATATAACAGTGCCTTGTTTAAGGTACACTCTGAAGTTCTTGATGACTGGAAATCATTTTGGTAAGCTAAATCATTAGCCTTTTATCCAAGATGATGTAATTTCCTCACTGCATTCCCACGAATAATAATCATGATTGTAATAAATTCATAATGATGGCTATCAGATTATTCTCTAAAACGTCTCACACCTTTCAGTGCATAATTTCACTGCAATAAAGACTTGAAATGTAATTAATGAGCCTTGAGAAGCAAAACACTTCTAAGCTTTAGAAGTGAAGTGTTGTATGGACGTAAACGAAGGATTATTCGTAACGTGAGGCTACCAAAGGGACTTAAATATCTTAACTTATCAACCAGTAGTGATAGAGATTATTGCTGTCGTCCGTGTTGGTGACTACTGACCATGGAATAAAATTTAGAATAAAAGCTAAATAGCCTGACGACGAATACCACTTACGCATGATATTAAAGTTGGTTACGACACATTACGTTCATTATTGCACTCAGTGGCTCAGATGACACTCAGTCAACATATTCAAACCAAAGTTGAATCTGTCTTTAGACCGTACTGCTAGGCGCATTTTAGTAGCACCAAAATGACAGAACTCAGAAAATAACCTGAAAGGACAATAGTGCGTGCACACACACACACACAGTGAACTGTCGTAGAATTCAAGCAAAGCTTCAGACAAGAAAATAGTCCAATCAACAACATCAACAAATCTATAGCAAGCATACTACTGACTTTAGATCCTTGTGTGTGGCTAAATGTGTGGCTCAAAACTATTCCTGTCTAAATTCACATTGCATAAATATTAGCACTCTGTTAGCCAGATAAACACCCAAATATTTCCATCTACTATTTTGTAGCGAGATTAGTTTCCGTGTTTCACTTTGAATGTTATTACTGTTCTGTTAACCACTTTCTTTCACTCCGTTGTGGAACATTCTGAAACGGTAGAATACGAAGCCGTGGTTAAGGAATGATTATTTGGGAATTGGTATCTCTATATAGCCAAATTATGTATATCTTATCTTCAATGCACTATTTACACATATCCTCGTTTTGTGGTATTTCTGGACTTCATACTATGTTTCTTTGTGTTCCTTTCAAGTCTCCCATGTATCTCCACAACGCTGTATCATTTGCCTTCTCTGAAATCAAATGTATCTCAGCGCTATTTGATGCTTTCCGCCGATGAAAGTCTCGTTATATACTAGTTATAAACTTTATCAGTAGCACTCGCCACAATACTCCACTATCCTCAAGTGAGTCTTTTCATATATTGATTGGCTCTGCAAACATTAAACAATAAATTGTTGAACACTCATTATTGTTAGGTAGTATTCATGTGAGTACTTACCAGCTTTCATACTTTTTTGTTCACTAATCCATCAACCAATAGTCGTAGATTCAATTTTATCTTCAACGCAGACCAAGCGCAATCCCGTTGGTAATTTCCCTAGTCTTTTTCATTTGCCTTTGTTCTGACTGGAATACAAGGCTTCAAAACTTGAAGTTTCAAAAGTAGTGGTGTTTTCTTTTGCCTGTTGGTGTGACTAGCCATCCAGCTTTTCCCCTTTTTCGGGTTTACCACCAGCAAGCATGAAAAATACTACCCGGATTTTCAACTCTAGTGTGAAGTCAGTGCTACTTTACGGATCAGAGACTTGGCCAGCGCGTCATAAAGAGCACCTCAAATAAACTACAGACCTTCCTCAACAGTTGTCTTCGCTCAATACTCAAGATCAGATGCCCGGCCAGAAAAGATCAGCAACAGGGATCTCTGGCAATGAGTGAACCAACCAGGAACGGATTGTGAAGCAAATAGGCAGGAAGAAATGGAGATGGATTGGCCATACTCTGAGGAAGCAAATCATCAAGTGACATCATTAGACAAGCCATCGCTCGAGTGGAACCCGAAAGGAAAACGGCTAGTTGGTCGTCAGTGCAAGGGTGACTTGGAGGAGGTCATGTGAAAAGGAGATGAATGGATGTGGACAGACCTGGAGTCAGGTGGAAACTTTAGCAGACAACCGAACGCAATGGAGACTTGCATCTGAAGCCCTATGTTCCTCTAGGAATTAAAGGAAATAATAATAACTAGCAAGCTAATATTTTAGGGTAAACCCGCCGCCAGAATCTCTGACATGTCTGGAGAGCATTCTATGAATGAACCACCGAAAGTTGTTTTTCTCCTAGTTTAAGACCGTTTAGTAGTACTCACCTAGGTCTGCATCGCGAATCGAACCAAGGAACTTCGGGTAACAAAGCAAGTCTGTTGACTGTCCAGGTACTGGGATATTGTAGCCACTGAACTTCATATCTTCACGTCGTATGCTTAGATGTAATTAAATACTCTACATAGATTTTCGCTTCAATTAAATACCAACTATGAAGTAAAGGCATAACCAGTCTTTGATGATACGAGCTTTCGATAAACTGGTCTTCATTCTAGGTAGTTACTATCTAAAGCAGCTGTATCTCTGAAGCATAAAAATAAACACTTATTATTCGTCATTCCACATTAACTTTCTTCAAATGACCTTCAGTGCTTTCGTCTTTATCCTATCTAGCCTCTAGTTCACCATAAACCCAACCTCAAGAAACCGCTCTTCCTATTAATTAGGAGAACCTTCCCTCAGAGCTGGAATCAATTGTAACAAATTGATTTCCCTTAGAATTACTTTTCTTCTTAATTCACTAACGTTCCTAGTTCAAAAAAGCTCAGTTGTTTTTTTTATTTTACTGATACCACACTTATTACTCATCATGTTTAAAGAAAAAATATTTTGTTCAAAATAAGTCAAGTTTTAAGGGATTAATATATCATACAATGAGACTAGTGCAGAGAAATGCAATAAATCAAGAGATACTAGAATAAAGTCAAAATTATAAACTTTAAGATAAACATAAAAATGTTGGCTGAATTAAAAATTTTGAAATTCTTCTGAATATTATTCAGGTTTAGCTCAAAAGTTCAGTGAAATGCCATTTTACTGAAAAACAGAACCAATATGTGTAATCATCACAGTCTACTAATAATTATTCTTACTCAGTAATATCTACTGAGCAAAATATAAAACAAGATTCTTAAGGTTTAAAAACTTTCACTTTTGCAAACGTTTTTACACAAGAATAAACAACTCTACTTGAAAAAATTTACTCATCTGCAAGTGTATATGCAAATGAGAATAATGGTAGGCGAGACTAAGCTATTTCCTAAATTTAGTCGTTTAAGTATTGATTGGATGCAGTTTTAAGGATTCTGCGTACACCACTTAACTAGTATTCTAAACAAAACCTGTACACTTCACGTTCAAACCATTTTAAAGCTTAATTGGTGGATGGTGACCAGCAGTGGAATCCAGGATGCGCATTTCGTCCTATTTGAGACTCGTCAGCTGGATGTACCTGCATCCTGGATTCCACTGCTAGTCACCATCCACCAATTAAATACTAATTAAATGCGCAGACATCGTCGAAGCATCTGCACAAGAAGCCAACATGTCATCCTGAGACCGAGCACTTCTGTCCAATCAATCGACGAGAAAATCAAAAATTCTACATTTTAAAGCTTCTCTTAGTGAAAGTACTATCTCTACTTCCTTCTTCTAACTTGAAAACGGCTAGATTGTATTCAAACAGTTTTTACCTCAGTGTCTGAACCATTTAGCAAAACATTTATCAGTGAACTCACTCTCATGATAAGATAACTATGAATTCTACTCCCACAATAAGCTTTAAAGATAACAATTAATGTTTGAAGGATTCGTGGAATATTCCTTATTATTCAGAATTATATATATATATATATATATATATATATATATATATATATATATATTCTATCCTCGGAGTTACTAATAATGTTTGATTTTTACTCACTATATATACTTGATGTTTTTCCTCCTTATGATAAACTGTTTCTGTAAGCCTGGTATGACAGATACATTCCTCTAACGTAAAACTGACTTTGGTGACTCTTGATATTTCTTGACCCAAAGACGGGCTGCGATTCTCTCGGCCGAGAGGTAGTTTGGTGATGCTTGGCTAAAAAAGGAATGCCGGAAAAATACATTTCACTGATCAAGGAATTCACTCTACTCGAACTCATGCCATCAGCCAGGTGAGGGCTTACGGCGAGTTGTCACATGAAGTGGTGACGACTAGTGGTGTCCATCAGGGATGCACATTATCCCCATTTCTACTCAGTTTCATCAGAGATGTACTAATGGAATTAAACCTTACTCACTTCAGAGACTCATGGATTGACTTGCTCGTTGACTTGGAGTATGCAGACGATATAGTCCTCCTAGGCGAGGACGCTGAAAAAATGCAGAGTCTTCTGAAAATCTTGAGGAGCAACAATCTTGGAATGTTTGGTATGCGATTCCCTCCCTCTAAATATAAGATGACAAGGCTACAGAACTGGACTACATTGACTCCTAGTTTAGAAATAGGGAGTGAAGTGGTAGAGCACATTGACCGCTTCACTTATTTGGGAAGTTGCATCAGCCAGTGCCAACGGGTTGATCTCTGACGAAATCTCAACACGGATACAGAGGACTAGTTTCGAATATGCCAGCCAGTTTACGTCGTCTCTGGCGTAGACGTGATATCCGGTTGGCTGTCAACCAAAGAGCGGGTGTACTGCTCATCAGTCCGCTCCGTCCTCCTTTATGGTTGTGAGCGAGGCGTGGTCATTGAGAGTGGAAGAAATGAAAAGGCTGACTAGCTCTCTTCGATCATAGGTGACTGCGCTCTATCTCGCGTGTGAAGTGGTATAATAGGGTGAGCATTATTGAGGTTAAGCTTCGGGCGAGTGTTAAGTAAGGAGGGGGAATCAATAGAGGAGGTTGTGGAGTTATATCGACTGAAATGGTTAGGACATGTGTTACGTGTGCCTAGTCATCGCCTTCCTCGACTGGCGGGCAATGTTAGCTGACATAGGATTGATCAGGTTGGAAGACAGCTAGCTGTGGTCAAACTAAAACATGGCACTAGTCAATGAAGTCCACAACAGTTAGTTTGAGCCAGCCACGTAGGAAGGTGTAGACTTCCTAACTGGTTGGGGTCCTCGGGACGGTAAACACCAATGGTTGGAAACGATTGGTGATGTGGCTGAAAATTGTTTTCAATGGCTGGTGCAGATGCATCCACTCCTTGTGACTTATGATTTCCAATGGAACTATATTGTTCTTCGTCATTACTATTCCTTTGTCTCACACCTCTGTTTACTGTCTCTATTATGCATTTCTTCTACCTTCTTCTGTTACTTTGTGTGCTACATGGGGGGAGTGTGTCGACTTGGACTGCCAAACATCGGTGCAAAGTTCCATGTCAAAAACAGACACACAGAAGTAACAACTATGAAATATATTTAATGCCGAGAGGATTTGTGGAGAGAAAGGATGCATGCCAATAAAGACTAATTATTTTAGTCTTAAAATTGATAAATACAAAAATGACTAAACAGTTTAACTATAACTGCATTGAATAGAAAGGGAATGGGAAGCAAAATTAGAAAACTTACTGACTTAAATCCAAACATAAACCCAAGTCGGCTACAAGTGCTGTGAAAGTAAACGGACTGTTCGACGTTAAAACTTCTGATCGATTTAAGCATTTTAAAAGGCATAAATCATTACTACTGATCAACTGCTTCCACTGTGGTTC